>CM061546.1:82652629-84045963 GCA_030864215.1 Capsicum pubescens | reverse complement strand
ACCGTTAAGGATCAAAACTCGATAAACCGTAATCGATAAGAAAATATCTTATTGGTTGGCTATTGATTTTACATATTTGAAAACAAAAAATTGATAAATCGAACCAATAACACATAAAATCGAACTGAATCGATCGATGCACACCCCTTGTGCATAGGTTGCCTGTTTTCCCTCAAATGCAGAGATTTTTTCAAAAGGAGATGAGACAAGAACATTTAATACACAGTTACGACTTATATATCCATCCATCCATCCATCCATCCATCCATCTATCCTATCTATCCATCTATCCATCTATCCTATCTATTTATCCATCTATCCCATCTATCTATTCCATCTATATATTCCATCTATCTATCTAATCTATCCATCCTATCTTTCCATCCATCCATTCATCCACCCATCCCTTTATCTATCTTTTCATCTATTCATCTATCTATCCATCTATCCATCCATCCATCCATCTATCCCATCTATCTATTCCATTTAACTATCCATCTAATCTATCCATCCTATCTATCCATCCTATCTTTCCATCCATCTATCTATCTGTCCATTCTATCCCATACATCCCATTTATCCATTGATCGATCCCATCTATCCCATCTATTCATCCATTCATCGATCGATCCTATCTGTCCCATCTATCCATCAATCGATCCTATCTATCCCATATATCCATCGATCGATCCTATCTATCCTCTCTATCTTATCTATCCATCTATCCATCTATCTATCCTATGTATCCATCTTTCCATCTATCCATCTATCTAATAGTTTTTTGAATGACTATTAAATTTGTGCGCTAAAATTATTATTTTTTGTTAAAAGAGTTTAAATCATCAAGCAAAATATATATGTTACTAATCATTTTAATTACACTAATAGATAAATAGTTGGTCACAAATGATACTATTTATTTGATAAAATGACTCTTAATTGAAAAATATATTACTCGTTGATTGAGTAATGAATATATCACTATTAAAACATTGTCAAATATGAATGTTGCGTCGTCAAATATAGATGGATTGTTTACTAATCGTTCATGAAGTTGTATATCTTCAGTGAGTGTTCTCCATATATCTTGGTTGGTGAGTTATTTTTTTCTTAGAGAAATTCATATGTTGTATAATAATGATTGTCGAAATTTAAAAGAATATATTAAAGAAGGAAAATAATACATAAAAATTATATTTCATAAATTAAAAGTTTCATACAAAAGAGGTTATTTTGTAATAAGAGAGAATTATGAGGAATAAAAGTGTCTTCTACTTGGTCAACTTTTCATGATTTATAAGCCAAAAATAAATAAATAAGAAATGAGGTGCTTTTAGCTTTTGACTTTTAAAGAGCTAATTTTAACTTTTTTAAAATTGCAAAATACTTTCAAAAATTAAAAATAACTTAAAAGCCATTTTGACTAACTTTTAAGTGGGATAACGTATATTTTTAAAAACTGGCAGCTTTTATTAAAACCCATTTTGCCTTCCTAATCTTCCCGGTGGTAAGCAAAAGGAATTTACACAGTATCCTCAGTGAAGTTGGCGATCAGCTACAGCCTGCAGGTAACCTCCACCAAAATTTTCCAACAGATCTGAAACTATTTGTTTTTCATTAATCTGATCATGTACAATTACGAGTCATTTTTATCATCTGATTGTTTTGATTTTCAATTGATTTGTCACATCTGTACACCCAGGGTTGTTAAATTGATAATTAGGATATTATCTTTTTACTCTGAATTGATTAAATATTTGATCTATTGTTGTAATTTTCTTACAGGTTTCGTCTGTGATCCATCAGAACAACAGTTTCAAATCACTAGCCATGAATTCTCGAAGGTTCTTTTATTAATTTTATCCTGTCTTATTCCTTAATTACTTAATGATCTAGCCATGAATTCTCGAAGGTTCTTTTATTAATTTTATGCTGTCTTATTCCTTAATTACTTAATGATTTTTGATGCTGATCATCTTATTCATTACATTAATCGTGTTAGTAGCATAGATTCAATCATTTGGTGAATGAGCCTGTGTAAGGTTGGTTTAGATATGTGTGATATCATCGACTCAACTAGTTTTGGATTGAGGCGAGTTGTTGGTTGATAGACAGTGTGTATAAGAATATTCACATGATAGTAGGATGCGTTACTCCATCTAACGTGGTTTTTGATATTACTTTAACAACAACTGTATCTCAATCCCAACAGGGGTTGGCTATACGAATACTCATTGAGTTTGTAGTTGGATTTAGAGCCTGTTTGGATTGATTCATTTTAAGTGCCTTTAAGCACTTTTGTAGTAAAAAGGCAGTCTGACGCACTAAAGCTCTCGCTATGCGTGGGATCTGTGAAAGGACTGAACCATAAGGGTCTATGGTACATAGTCTCACCTTAAATTTCTGCAAGGGGCTGTTTCCACGGTTTGAACCCGTGACTTTCTGGTCACATGGTAGCAACTTTACCATTACCCCATGGCTCCTCTTCAACTGCAACTTTTGTAGTGTTTGGATAAAATAAAAAATGTTTTTAACCACTTGTTTTTAAGGCAAAAAGACAAAAATAAGCTAAAGTCCATAAGTTAGAATTCCGGACTTATGGTTTTTGGCTTATAGCGTATAAGCTAAAAGCTATAAGCCCCTCCAAGAAGGCTCTTAATAACATCTCAGACCAATATTTAACAAGCATTACCAGTGGACTAAATAGACCTGGTTTGATATTACTTTACTTAGGACATAATGATACATTTTACACACTTATTTTTTTCTCATCAAAGAATTTTCCTGTGTTTTTCTGAAGTAGGTTTAAGAATCTTGTCAGTTCTATTTCATAATTAATTTCAACAGTGTAATTACTATTTTACATTAATCTATGTACTAGATGGGCACTGCAATCCTCAAAGTTTTTTTTTTTTGGGGTAAATAAACATTTTATTTATCACCAAGTGCGGAATTACAAAGCAGAGTCAATGAAGACGGATATGGCACAGCTCTGGACAGTCCAAGGCTTATGCCTTGATGTCAAACACCCTCTATTTGTAAGAGACCCCAAGAACCACATAAACAACTATGTGTACCAGTTCATAGTTTCAAGTTTCCTGATTTAACTTGGGTTTCATACTTGCTCTGACAAAGATGGCATGTATGATCAACTTCACTAAGCTGTCAATGTTGGATTGCTGCCCCTGAAAAGCAACCTGATTCCTCTCCAACCAGAGATGGTAAACTGCAGCTGCTAGAGTTATCTTGAACATTGTAGCTGTACTGTTTTTACCAGTATGATGAGCAATACACCACAGTAGTTCCTCTTGCCAGCCCAATGGATCCCTTGGGCCTCATTTGTTTGCACTTAATGGAGGTCTTAATCTGAATGATTTGGACTTCAGACCATTAAGTGCATTTGTTTTTCATTAAGATTTTGGCTCTTAATAGGTCTGAATGGGTCTTAATCATTCAGATCTAGAACTAAGTCTTAATCATTAAGAGGTATTCTTGTGTTGGATAATATTCACCACCACTCTATCCATAATCATCAGTCACCACCACTAACCACCTCTGCCACCACCACCATTGACAACCACCACCTAGCCACCAACCACCACCACCACCACCACCAATCGCCTCCACCATCAAAACCACCATTCACAATCATAATTACTGCTAACCACTATTTTCAGTCGCTACCATATCTACCACCTCCATTATTTTAATTATATCCGCTGCTATCACCATCGTCAACGCCAACGCCAATGCCAACACTACCACCATCATCAACCACTATTGGTCAATCCCAACTACTAACAAACTCATCTATCACAACTAGTGTCACCGCTAACTAGCTACGACTAACACATTATCAGTATCCACACATTGTTCGGCCATCACCACCACCACCATTGTCACCGGTGTCGCCACTCCTGCCACCTCTTCAACCAGCATCAGAGCTACAGTATATCTCTACTAATAATCATCTCCACCATCACAACTAACAACATCTCCAACTACCACCAATACATCGTCAACCATCATACATTCATTTTTAAGCTATCACAATCAATGCCTCCAACTACTAACATCAACCAACTTCATATCACTACCACCACCACTATCAATCGCCACTATCATAACGGTAACTACAATACCAAATTTCTCTCCCAGCACAACTATCACCACCAATATTGCTAATCACTAACATCAATCATTACCACCACCACCATTAAGAACCATCTCCATTATCACTAACAACAACAACAACATACCCAGTATATTCCTACCACGTGGGTCTTGGGAGGGTAAGTGTACGCAGTCCATACCACTACCTCAAATGTGATATAGAGAGGCGGTTTCCGAAGACCCCCGACTCAAATAAAGCAATCTAAGATAAGATAAGGAATAGTAGTAAAACAAGATACAATAGAAATTAACACATTCAATAATACCAAAAGCAAGATACTCCAAATACCACACCAAAACATACAACATCCTAAACTCATACTAACCTTTTACCCTAATTTGCCTCCTCCACAACTTCCTATCCAGGGCCATGTCCTCGGTAAGCTGAAGCTGCTCCATATCGTGTCTAATTACCTCCCTCTAATATTTCTTTGGTCTACCTCTACCTTGCTTGAAACCGTCTCTAACCAACCTCTCACACCTTCTCACTGGGGCATCCGTGCTCCTCCTCATCACATGACCAAACCATCTCAACCTCGTTTTCCTCATCTTGGCTTCCTATCCAGAGCCATGTCCTCGGTAAGATGAAGCTGCTCCATATCGTGTCTAATCACCTCCCTCCCATATTTCTTCGGTCTACCTCTACCTCGCTTGAAGCTGTCCCTAGCCAACCTCTCACACCTCCGCACTAGGGCATCCGTGCTCCTCCTGATCACATGACCAAACCATCTCAGCCACGCTTCCCTCATCTTGGCTTCCACCGAAGCCACTCCCACCCTATCTCAAATAACCTCATTTCTAATTTTATCTTTCCTAGTACACCCACACATCCACCGAAGCATTCTCATCTCCGCCACCTTCATCTTCTGGATGTGGACCTTCTTAACAGGCCAACACTCCACCCCATACAACAAAATCGGTCTAACCACCACTCCATCATCACTAACAAATATAAATATTTTTTTCAATCAAATAATAATTTTATTATATTAAATCAAATATTTTTCTAATATATAATTATTTTTTACTTAAATTATATTTTTTATTAAATATGCAAATAAATAAATTTTTGCATATTTAGATATTGAAAAACAAATAGTCTTAACCATTCAGTTTTAAGATATGAAGACAACATCTTAATCATTCAGATATGCATCCAGATTCCGACGTCTGAATCTTAATAAAAACAAATGCATCCTTAGTATGCCTAACCAGTGACGTAGTTTGGCCCATGCACCTGCAACAATCTTACATTTGAAGAATAGGTGCCTTATACTCCTATGCTCCTTCTCACGTAGCGAGCATATTGGATTGACTTGCATTCCCCACTTATTGTGTCTATCCCTCATATACAATTTTCCATGAGGTGCAAGATGAACTGCCATTTAGGCGCATCTGGGGTGTTACATATTATTCTCCTTCAAACGTCCTTGGTATAATTCCCCAACAACGGTTTATACATCGATTTGATAGAAAACTTAGACATGTTGAGTAGGTCATGTTCAGATGAACCAACATCTTTTATGTACTTTTGTGCTTTAAAGACTCTCTGAATGTTCCAACAAGCGTGCTTTGTACCATGGCCCTATATAGTGCCTCCTTTGCTTTTGCTATAACATATGTGTACCATTGGATCCATAGTGCATCTCTTTTCCTACTCAGATTCCACAGCAACTTGGGGGATGACTAGTCCTCATGTTGGGAAGTTTCACTTTCGGGGTAAAGTTCTCCCTACCAAAGACGACCTCATTCCTCTGCAAATATATATGACCTCACCAGTATTTAGACCTCGAGAAAAGCCTTAAAATGTGTAATTAGGTGGCATAGAGTTTATTTTATCTTATTCGGGTACTAGCAATGCTTTATTAGTGCTGCCTAGCATTATTCCAACCTCAATTGTTAAATCATTTGTTTCTTAAAGCCCTCAGATTAAGTAGGTGGACATGAATTTTTAAGTTGCTCTAGTATCCATGACTGAAATTTGCTCTTACTGTCAAAAAATAAATTATATATATATTTGAGAAATAATGGAGAAAAAATATTATTGATTTGTGTGTTTACATAATTATATCGAGACCCTATTTATAGACACTATAGTACAATCCTTTTTCAAGTACGATTTTTATATACTATTCGTATTTCTACTCATATTTTAACACCCCCTCTCAAGCTGGTGCATACAAATCATCTATACGTAGCTTGTTATAAATGTAATTAATAGAGGACCGGTGAGGGACTTGGTGAAGATATCTGCAAGTTGATCACTTGACTTCACAAATTTTGTAACAATATCTCCTGAGAGTTTCTTTCCTCTGATAAAGTGACAATCAATATCTATGTGTTTCGTCCTCTCATGCAACACTGGATTTGATGCGATATGAAGAGATGCTTGATTATCACACACAAGTTCCATCTTACCGGCTTCTCTAAATTTTAGTTCTCTCAGCAATTGTTTGATCTAAACTGGCTCACAAGTTGATACAACCATTGCTCGATATTCTGCTTCCACACTAGATCGAGCAACCACACTCTGTTTCTTACTCTTCCAAGACACCAAATTACTTTCTATTAAAACACAATATTCGGAGGTAGAACGTCTATCAGAGGGTGATCCTGCGCAATCAACATTTGTGTATCCAATGATATGCTCCTGACCTCGATCCTCAAAAAGTAGTCCTTTACTTGGAGCTGACTTTATATATCGCATAATACGAATAACTGCATCCCAATGACTCACGGGGGGAGTCATAAACTGACTTACAACATTCACAGGAAAGGATATGTCAGGTCCAGTCACGGTGAGATAATTCAACTTTCCAACCAACCGCCTATGATCCTGAGTGGCTCCCCCTGTCTTGGCAGAAGTTTAGCATTTGGATCCATAGTAGTGTCAATGGGTCTACATCCCATCATTCCTGTCTCCCCAAGAATGTGTAAGGCATACTTGCATTGAGAAATAACAATACCTGATCTGGACTGAGCAACCTTAATACCTAGAAAATATTTCAGTCTGCCGTGGTCGTTAGTCTGGAAATGCCGAAAGAGATGTTGCTTTAATTTAGTGATACCATCTTCATCATTGTCGGTGATAACGATATCATCAACATAAACCACCAAATAATACACAGATTTGGTTGAGAATGTCAATAAAACACTGTGTGATCAGCTCCACTATGAATCAAGCCAAACTGCTGAGTTACTATGCTAAACTCTCCAAACCAAGCTCGAGGGGACTGTTTCAGACCATAGAGTGACCTACGCAATCGACAAACAAGGCCACTAGACGCCCTCGAGCAACAAAATTAGGTGGTTGCTCCATATAGACTTCTTCCTCGAGATCACCATGCAGACTAGCATTCTTAATATCCAACTGATAAAGAGGCCAATGAAGAATGACAACAATGGATAGAAAAAGACGGACAAATGCTATTTTACCCACTGGAGAGAAAGTGTCACTATAATCAAGCCCAAATATTTGCGTCTATCCTTTGGCAACAAGGCGAGCCTTAAGTTGATCAACCTGAGAGTCTGGACCAACTTTGACTGCATAGACCCAACGACAACCAACAGTAGATTTACGAGGAAACAAGCTCCCAAGTACCACTTGCATGTAAAGCAGACATCTCATCTATCATAGCCTGCTTCCATCCTGAATGAGAAAGTGCTTCACCTATAGTCTTAGGGATGGAAATAGAGGACAAAGATGATACAAAAACATAATGAGGTGATGATAAACGATGATAACTCAAGAAAGTATAATGTGGGTTAGCATTACGAGTGGAACACATACCTTTTTTAAGTGGAACTGATTGGCTAGGAGAAGGCAAATCCTTAGTAGGAGCAGCGTCCGACGCATGACATGAATCATCTGGGACTAATGGTGGATGCGGACGATGATGATAAGTCAGAAGTGGTGGCACTGCAGCTGGAGACGTAGAAGTAATTGTTGATTCCTCAAAGGTTGGTTCGGGTAAGTTTAGAGATACGGGTAAGACCAAGGATGGTGCGGGTAAGAGTGGAGATACGGGTAAAACCTCAGAGATATTAGGATGATCAGAAGATGTATAGTAAGGTCGAGATTAAAAAAAAGTGACATACGCGGACATAAAGTATTGACGAAGATTTGATGAATAATAAAGATATCCTTTTTGAACTCGAGGGTAACCAAGGAAGACATACTTGAGAGCACGAGGGGCTAATTTATCTTTTCCAGGGGCTAAGTTATGAACAAAACATGTGCTCCCAAAGACACAAGGGGGATAGTATAGAGATGTGACTGTGGAGACAATTCAAAATGGGGAACCTGATTCTGAATGGAAGATGATGACATTCTATTAATTAGATAACAAGATGTAAGGACTGCGTCGCCCCAAAAATACAGTGGAACATAGGATTCAATAAGAAGAGTGCGAGCAGTCTCAAGAAGATGCTTATTTTTTCTTTAAGCTATATCGTTCTGCTGAGGGGTGTACGGAATTCCTTGATGAGTCATAAACTGCTGAAACTGAGAGGATAAGTATTCTAAGGTATTAGTACTATTAGAAACACCAAATTGAGTTTGTATTTGAGCACAAAAACTTTTGAATATAGAAAATATCTCAAAACGATCTTTCATTAAGAAAACCCAAGTACATTTTGAAAAATCATCAATGAAACTAACAAAATAATGAAAATCTAAGGGTGAACTAACTCTACTAGGACCCCAAACATCAGAATGAACTAATGAGAAAATAGACTCTGAACGACTCAATACTACGTTAAAAAGTAGCATGGGTGTGTTTCCCAAGTTGACATGACTCACAATCTAATGTGGATAAAGTAGACAAACTAGACACTATCTTTTGTAGCTTGGATAGACTCAGATATCCCAAAACGTTTGTGAATTAGGTCTGGAGGGTCTGTAATGGAATATGCTGTGAAGGAATTTGAAGAGGTACGATGGTAAAGGCTCTGTGATTCATGTCCTGCGCCAATCGTCTTTCCCGTACTGCGGTCCTGCATTAGAAAAGAATCATAAAAAAAAGTTATGCTACAATGAAGGGCACGTGTCAAACGACTAACAAATGCAAGATTGAAAGGACAACTAGGGACATAAAAAACAGAGTCTAGAGTGACAGAAGATAGGGGTTTGGCTTGTCCAACTCCTTTTGGTTTTGTTTGGATTCCATTCCATTGGCTAAAGTAAAAGCAGGAAGAGATTGTGAATAAACAATAACGGACAGAAGTGATTTATTACCAGAAATATGATCAGAAGCACTTGAGTCCACGACCTGAAACCCAAGCAATAGGATTACCAGCAATAGAAGTATCAGGCTGGGTAACTGAGGCTACTTGTGGGAGATGTTTGCTTACTTGCTCGATATTGAAGGAACTCATCATATTGTGTCGGGGCAATATGAGCATTATTGGATGGTCGATTAGGCTGTAGAGATGTCTGCTATCTTGCTCGATTCCAAAGAAACTCATTATATTCCTTTACAGCAATAGGATCATAACTGGGTGGTGGACCATGCAAAGTATGACATATCCTGAGTGTGTCCAACTTTATGATAATAACTACACTTTGATCGAGATTTTCTAGAATGACCTCCTCCTCGCCGATTCTCCATAGGCTGATGTGTTCCTTTTTCTATGGTTTGAGATGCAAGAATGGAGAAGTCAACAGTGGGCGATGAAATTACTTTGTGACTGGGAGGCGCGGCAAGACGAAGCAGACGAGAGAATAACTCATCTATTGTAGGAATCGTACGGCTAGCTAAAATTTGATCACGTACTAAATCATGGTTAGTAGAAAGTCTAGCAAGTGTAAGAACTAAAAACAACATTTGTTTGTGCTCTTGTTGTTTTTCCACATCCGCAGTGACGGGCATCAATGTATCAAATTCTTCCATGACTGCTTGTATTTTTCCTAAGTAAGTAGACATATCGGATTCTTGTTTCTTCAAGTTGGTCATTCGAGATATCACATCATAAAAACAAGATATGTCATTAGTGTATAAAACACGAGCCTTTTCCCAAACTAAATAAAATGTCTGGAATGGGCGAAACAAAGGCATCAACTTGGAATCAATAAATCGCCATAAGAGACTACATAATTGAGCGTTAACTTTCTCCCATTGTTCTTTGGTTTTTGCATCTTCCCCGCTAGATTTTGCCTTTTCATCTACCACACTAGCCTTTATCTTTAAGTGATCTTGCACACCTTGACCTTTGCACCACAACCCAATCGAGGAAGCCCAGGCTAAATAATTTGAACTTCCCATTAATGGCTCGGAAGTGATCATAGGACTTGAACTTCTGATTCCAGTAGTTTTGGGGCCAAAAACATCATACCCAAAAGACATCTTGGAATTTTGACTTGAAAATACCAAGAAACAGAATTAGGGTTTTGAAAATTGTTGAAAATTCAGCAGGAAAGAAAAATATAAAATCGCCGGAATTAGGGTTCCGGCGACTGGAATCTGTGCATCTTTGCTGAAACTGAAAAACAAAAGCTGTTCAGAGGTCGGAGTATCTGGGTGACCCCAACAGAAAAGAAAAAGATGAAAAAATCGATCAGAGAATGGCTCATGCGCCGGTGCGTGACAGATATTGCTGGAATTCCGGCAGGTGCGTGGCTGGTGACTTTTCGGTGGTTTTGGTCGGGTTTTTGTCCCCTGAACTTTCCGATCCTTTTGGTGGTGTTGTATTTTGCACACAACCTACAAAATAGATAATGACACAAATCAATCACCGGAAATTGACGCATGATAACTTTTTTCCCTGAAGTTAACTTCAACAATGCTCTGATACCATGTGAGAAATAATGGAGAAAAAATATTATTGAATTGTGTGTTTACATAATTACATCGAGACCCTATTTATAGATACTATAATACAATTCTTTTCCAAGTAGGATTTTTATATACTATTCCTATTTCTACTCGTATTCTAACAATATATAAAAAAGGGAAGCCCGGTGCACTAAAGCTACCGCTATGCACGGTGTCCGGGGAAGGGCCCCACCACATGGGTGTATCGTACGTAGCCTTACCTTGCATTTCTGTCAAAGGCTGTTTCCAAGGCTTGAACCCGTGATCTCCTGGTCACATGGCGGCAACTTTACCGGTTACTCCAAGGATCCTCTTCATATTTATTCTAACAATATATATATATGTATATATATGTATATATATATATATATACATATATATATATATATATATATTTATTATGACCAACATCCTATTTGTGCATTGGACATGTATGCTGCCCATGCCTGTTTCCCCTGTAAAATATGGGTTGATAGGCTTGATCTAGCTTTGACGGTGAACTTTATCATTTTTGCCACAATCATACTCTCATATTTGACACGACAAGAACATACCCATTGTAGTACCACAAAGTGAGGTCAGGGGAGGGGGAGGGTGGAGTGCATGTAGACCTTATCCCTACCGTTAAGATAGAGAGGCTACTTCCCCTGGTAAAACAATCCAGAAAAAGAATAAACGGAATTGAAAGCATAACAAAGCATTCTAAACAATAACTACAAGAAAATAATATGATAATCGAAGTACAAGAAACAACAGACAGTAACAAAATTCTAAGGACAAGAACCTACAGGAGCAATACTAAAACTACTAGTATGAATGGATAGCAAGACAACACACTACTATGTACTAATCTCCTACTCTAATCCGTGTCACACAACCTCCTATCTAAGGTCATGTCTGCAGTAAGTTGGATGCCCCATGCCCCGTCTAATCACCTCTTTCCAATACTTTAGCCTACCTCTACCTCTCATGAAGTCATCCATGGCCAACCTCTCGCACCTTCGGGTTGGAACATCTGTTCATCTCCTCTTCACATGCGTGAACCATCTCAGTCTCACTTCCCCCATCTTGTCCTCAACCGAAGCCATTCCCACCTTGTCACGGATATCCTCAGTTTTAATCTTATCTTGCCTAGTATGCCTACCCCCATCCATCTGATATTTGACGTGGCCAGGGTAATTTGAATTGGCAAGTTTTTTTAAAAAAAGAAATTGAAATGGAAACTTCTTTTCTAGCCTTATAAATGCTACCTACTAGGGGTGAAGTTATTTCATTACCAGGGCTGCTTTTTGTTCTTGTAATTGTAAAGGAACATTCTTATTTGCACCTACGTCTTCGTATAATTGCTTAATAATCCTTGAATTTAGGGAACGTAGCAACAGAGCAGCACTATTTGATGGTATTGAGGAAGGTGGTATAAGGGCTTCGTCGTCATATGCCTCACATGAAATTGATGAACAAGAGAATGAGAAAGCAATGGATGGACTGCAAGATAGAGTTAATCTGCTGAAAAGAGTAAGTCCTGCACATGTAGAAGCTATTAATTTTGTCCAGCATGAGTTATAGTTTTCTCTGTTTACTGACCGAGTGAAATAGCATTGTTATTTTGGTTGTCTACTTTGACAATAATATTTGTCTACTTTGACAATAGACCACTCTTAAAGGGTGCTTGTGGCTCCATTTGGAATTTTTTTCTTTAGTAGTAGATGGAGCCTAACTATTTAATGTCTGGTGGGGTAAAATATAGACCATCTTCCAAAAAGTGAAGATTTAATTCAAGTGTTTTAGTTCTTCTAAGTTTCCCAATTGAGTTATAGTCATGTATATTTAACCTAGTGGTTCAATTAAGTTGGGTTGAGCACCATGAGGTCTCAGGTTCAATCCCCAATAGAGACAAACACTATGTGATTTCTTCCCATCTGTGCCTTGGTGGACAGCGTTACCTGGTACCTATTGCTTGTGGGACATGGCAGGTATCCTATGGAATTAGTCGAGGTGCGGGCAAGCTGGCCCGGACGCCATGGTTATAAAAAAAAAAGTATATTTAACTATGGGATCTTGCATTAGGTTGGGAAATCTGTTTTCTCTTTTAGTTGCTCAAGTGTTTGAGTTTCTTCTAAGTTTCTCAACTGATTATTGTCATGTATATGTAACTGTGGAGATCTTGCATTAGGTTAGAAAAACTGTTCTCTTTTTTAGTTGCTACTTAAGTATTTGAGTTTCTTCCAAGTTTTTTTCTCTTCTAAATCATCACTGAATGTGTCCATCAAGTAACATAGCTGTGTTGTTGACAATGAGCATCTTGAACCTTTGAAGATTTATAGATTTGTTCTGATGAAACTTTGTATTTAACAGTTATCAGGTGATATACATGAGGAAGTGGAGACTCATAATAGGATGCTGGACAGAATGGTCAGCACACTTCTATTATGTAACTTACCTCGTATCGTTACGTTTGTGGTATTATTGAAAATTTCTCTAAGCTTTTCTTGTTTGGCTGATCAGGGCAATGACATGGATTCTTCAAGGGGAGTTTTATCTGGAACAATGGATAAATTTAAGATGGTATGTAAGATTAGACGACCTTTATTCCAACTTTGCCTCAGCCTGGATGTGTGTGCTGAATCTAAATAGTTTCCGCGTCTTTCAGGTATTTGAGACCAAATCAAGCCGAAAAATGTTTGCACTTGTAGCCTCATTTGTGGTTCTCTTTTTGGTGGTATACTATCTCACTAGGTAATTAGCATTGAAAACTAGGACGTGTAGTAAATTAGTTTGCAGAAGATGATGCTGTGTTTACTCAAAATTCTGCTGTCAATTCGTCAGTGTAAGAATCTCTTGACTTGTGGGTCTGTGTAAAGATTTGGTTGAAACAGATACTTTTCAGTATTTTGAATGGAATATCAGTGCCAACATAGTTATTTCAGGCACCTACTTTGATAGAGCAACCAAAGTATTGACAGTTTCTGCAGCAAATATCATTCTTAAAATGGTACTCTCAGGGAAGTTTGCTGCAACCCCTTTTACGTACCTCGTTCCTGTGGGACATTATGACCGGGGTTGATTATAAGGCTGTCAGTGAATTAACCACATGGAGTGGACTCATAGAAACCAAAGTTTTGCTCGGTAGTTGAACATTAGTTTCTATTTCAGAGGATCTGTATTGTTTGAAGTTCTATGTGCTGTCGTATCATGGCAACTATAGGCAACCATCTATAATAAGCATTAATAGGTAAGAAAAATAATTTCTTATAAAACAGAATAAATAATATCTGTAGTATAAATATCTTCACGCTAGCAATATATGCAAATTCATCTTTCCCAAAGCAGAATCATTTTTAGGCCAGCAAAAAGTAGACTTTCCTATCATCCACTATTGAGTATTGAAGTTGGACTAATGTTCACATGTTCCTTTAGGGGTCGTTTGGTGTGAGGTATAAGGGATAAGTAGTCTTAGAATAAAACGATGGATTATTTTATTTCATGTTTGGTTGGAGGTTTTAGTTAATGTCGGGATAACTTATCCTACCATTTACATCATAGTGATGGAATAAGTTATCCCATATGCATGGTGGATAAGTTATCCCGGGATTAATTATTCCGGGATAACTATTTCCTAACCAAATGCCCCCTTATGGTATAAAATATTATTAGTACTATTATTTTAGTTTTTCTTCTCTCATTATGCAAACGTGAGCGCAGCTTAGGGCAGGGGGAGTACCGTGTAATATTTCCTGAATTTTTTATGTATAGCAGTTTCCGTTTGTTAAAGAAGATAAAGGTCAAAAGAGTTTTTGTTGGTTTTCATGTGCTTAGTGGAAGTAATTTCAACTAAAAAGTAAAAAAGGATTCCACAAATAAAAAAGTGTTGACACAGAATTGTGCAATGTTCACCTTTTGCTTATTACGTACGTAGGTAGTATTTCCGAGTAGAATGGATTTGTAGCTGCGTTGTGTTGAAAGTGGAAAGGCGGAAAAATTGAAAAATTGAAAAATTGAAAAATTGAAAAGTTGAAAAGTTGAAAAGTTGAAAAGTTGAAAAGTTGAAAAATTGAAAAATTGAAAAATTGAAAAATTGAAAAATTGAAAAGATAGCACACCAGCCGGAAATCGAACCTAGGGTCTGTACCATGGAAGGGCATCATTCTACTACTAGACCACTGGTGCTTCCTGTTTTCATATGGTTTAGCAACTTATCTGTGTACCTTTCTGTCACAAGCATAGCCATAATAAAGTGTGGAATATTGATGACTCACTACTTGCTAACTGTTGTCCCGAATGAATTCTAATGTTGAGCAAGATTGCAGATGAAGGCTTCAGAACCTACATCATGAAAAAATGTAGCATCCGGAGACGGTCAGTACGATTAGTACTGACACGCAACCCAAGGAAAGGGATAAAAGCAATTTACATAACAATTCATAAAATTCATAATACAAACTTATCACAGAAAAAATAAGAAACAAGTGACTTAAAATATAAAAAAGTATTATTACTCGAAAATCATGTAGTTTGTACCAAAATCTAGTAACCCCCGGGTTATATTGGTCCAGTCCATACGAAACTAGCGGGGCCTCAATCCATGTTTGCCGCATGGATTGAGATAACATAATTGGCCATCTATATCATTAACATAAACTATAATACTACTGCGCGAAGTAAGCATACAATAATCTTTCATTATTCAGGACAAGACCTCCCCCATGTCCACAAACGCAGTTTCCGGTGTTGGTCATAAGGACTACACCTTCTCGATGAACTACATAATTCTCTTTAAACTCAAATTAAAATATTTTTCTTAATCTTTTTTCCGTGGAGTCTTTCATTAAGGCATTCACATTTGGTACCATCATATCAAGACTTCCAAGTCACCCATATCAATGCCAAAATCATTATCATTTAACATTTTAGACTCCAAAATCTCACTTTTAAAATCATGAGTATAACCACAATTGAGTTCCCATAACCATTTCAAAACATTCTCATAATACCATATATTCAATGATACAAAGGACAGAAAAAATATTTGTATTTCTTATGCAATTCAAAAAGAGATTAAAAATCATGGCTTAAATATTCATCCATATAACATTCAAATGTCAAGACATAAATATTCATCATTTTTGAATAGTCATTTTAGTCTAAAAAATCAGAGGCGAACTCAAGATTTAAAGAGTGTGGGTGCACCATTATCTTAAGTGTTCGAGAATCTTCCAATGACGATTGAGGGGTAATAGCGTGTCTGACTGATTGATAAGTATAGGATTAAGCAAGGACAAAAATATAAATATATAGGTCAAATACGAATTTAAGGTTAATAAATAAAACCTAAATAATATGAAAGCAGATGAGTGGAGTGGCTCAGTGGTAAAAGGTGTATCTTGTAAACAAGATGCCACAGGTTCGAATTCTACCATTTTTGTTGTTGAAATTAATTTAAAATATAGAAAGGAAAATGTGACATAGTGGGATTCGATCCAGGGTCGCTGGTGTGGGGCACATTAGCCAGAACCAACGCGCCCAAAGGGCAACAATGCTCTACAGGGTGCACATAATGTATACATTAGTTTTTTAAGATATATACATGTACATATACAGATCTTTTTACGAACTTAACGGGTGCACGTGCACCCCCATCCTAACACATGGGTCTGTCTCTGTCCAAAATCCCAAACAAAAATTTAATTGCCTATTCATAAGGAAGAGGAATTTTATATCAAGCTTTCAAAAAAAATCGCCAACCCTAATTTCAAACCATCAACAAAATATATATAAATAATAATTAAATCCACACTTTATAAGAGTAGTTGAAGCAGAGAGTATTTAACATGCCTTTTTTATGGAAGGAGTTTGAGAACAACTTGAGAGTTTAACCTTGGACCTTTAATCTCTAGTTACTTTGCTCCTAGGTGTTTTTGGAGAATGATGGAGTATGTTTTTGACTACTTATGTCGTACTTAAGGATTTAGGATCACTTAGTATAGGTGGAAGATGGTTTTTAACCAAGAAGGACCAAAATACCCTTAAAATAACATGTAAAACAAAATTTCATCGACAAAATAGGGGGTACGACGAAATAGAGGGTGCGGTGCACACCCCAAGGACACCCTCGTGCTGTGTGAGGGTCACCATGATATTGAGTCAGTAGACCATTACGATGGTCCGTGCGACACGAGGACAAGGAACGACCTCCTAGTATGCGACACATAGTCCCATTTCACGCCCTAAACTTTCCTAATGCTACCAAACTAATCTCAAAATATTTTGTACTCAATTTAAGGGTCATATAAGCTCATTTTTGCGATTTAATAAAGAAATCAAACATACAAGGCATTAGATTATCCCTCTCTTAGAATCATTCACCTTTGAATGATGATTAAGGGCATGTTTAGCACGATATAAAGATTTACGTAAAACATGAAAGAATACATGTAAAGGAAATTAAGATGAGTTTAGGATTAACACCTCAATCAACATCGTCTGAAGATGCAAATAAAGAGGGATATCTATCTTTCATGTCGTTTTTCTATTCCCAAGTGGCCTCTCCCACCCATTGATTCCTCTACAACACCTTCACCGAAGCTATCTCTTTGGTTCTCAACTTTCAAACTTGTCTATCCAAGATCTTCATAAAAACTTCCTCATAAGATGGAGAATCTTTCATACCAATATCCTCTATGGGGACAACAAGCGAATGGTTACCCACATACTTTTTAAGCATATATACATAAAACACGGGATGAAGCGATGCCAGGCTCACAAGTAAATCCAACTCATTTGCAACATTTCCAAACATCTTTGAAATATTATAGGGATTGATGTAGTGAGAACTGAGCTTACTTTTTTCCCAAACCTCATCACTCTTTTCATGGAAGAGACTTTCAAGAACACCCAATCATCAATTTTGAACTCCAACTCTTTTTGCCTCCTATCGGCATAGGACTTTTGACGACTTTGAGAGGTCTTAAGACTATCTGTAATAACTTTAACTTTCTCCACTGCTTGGTGAACAAGGTCTATCCCGAACAATTTAGGTTTTCCTACTTCATACCACCAAATTGGTGATCTACACCTCCTACCATAAATAGCCTCAAATGGTGCCATCTTTATGCTAGAGTGATAACTATTATTGTAAGTGAACTCTATAAGAGGAAGATGATCCACCTAATTATCCTTAAAATCAATAACACGGGATCTTAGCATATACTTCAAAGTTTGAATAATAAGCTTCACTTGACTATCCATTTGAGGATGGAAAGTGGTGTCAAGATTACTTGTTTGCCCAAACCTTTCTGAAAAGACCGCCAAAATTAAAAAGAAAATTAAGTACCTCTATCAGATAAGATGGACACAGGGGCTCCATTCAATCTAACAAGCTCCTAAATGTACAACTTAGCATAATTCTCTTCTATCGTCCTCACAAGTAGAAAGTGAACATGCTTGGCTATTCTATCAACTATGACCCAAAAAAAGTCATATTGGTTGTGAGATTATGGGAGGCCAGTGATGAAATCCATATCTTCTATTTCCACATGGGAATAGCTATGTGTTGGGATGTACGACCAGGCCTTAAGTTCTCAACCTTGACTAGTTGATAATTAGGACACTTAGCAATAAATTTAGCAACATCCTTTTTCATCTTATTCTACAAATACATCTCTTTCAAATCATAATACATTTTTGTAGAGATGGGAAGAACAATATACCTAGAGACATGGGCTTCGATCAAGATCCTCTTTCGTAACCTATCAACGTCGAAAACACAAAATTTTCCTTGATATCGCAAAACACCATCTCCCCTGATCTTGAAAGCCATAACTTTTTGCTAGCCAACATCTTCCCTAATTTGCATATGTATGAGATTATTAGCCCACTTCTCCTTAATTTCAGCACCTAAGGATAACTTAGCCATTTCGTGAATAATCACTACCCCATCTTCGGAGTCCAAAAGTCAAACTCCTAAATTAGAGAGACTGTTGATGTCCTTTACTAAACCTCTCTTTTCCTACTCAACATGAGAAAGACTCCCTATGGACAACCTGCTAAGAGCATCAACAATAACATTAGCCTTACCTAGATGATAGTGCAAACTCGTGTCATAATCTTTCAACAACTCAAGCCACCTCCTTTGTATGAGATTTAGCTTTTTTGGTGTGAACATATACTATAAACTCTTGTGATAAATAAAAATATCCACATGCACCCATACAAGAAGTAATGCCAAATTTTGAGTGCAAAGACCACAATCTCTAACTCAAAATCATGAGTAGTGTAATTTTTCTCATGTACCTTAAGTTGCCTGGAAGCATGAGCCACAACTTTCCCATGTTGCATAAGTACACAACCAAGTCCCACTCGGGACACATCACAATATACCAAAAATCCTTTAGTACCCTCGGGGAGCATCAAAATAGGGGAAGAAGTCAATTGATCCTTCAACTTCTCAAAGATGCCCTTAGAAGTACCAAACCACATGAATTTCACCCTTTTTTGAGTCAACCTTGTTAATAGAGAAACTATAGAAGAAAAAGATTTCCATGAACCTCATATAATATACTGCCAGACTAAAGAAACTCCTAATATCAGTTGGAGTTATGGGACTATGCACTTTTTCACCGCCTCAATCTTTTGGAGATCCACTTTAATTCCTTCACTAGAAATAATATGACCAAGGAAAGTCATAACACTTAGCCAAAATTCATATTTGGAAAATTTGGTGTATAACTCTTGATCCTTAAGGGTTTGAAGAACAATCTAGAGGTGATTGGCGTGCTCATCCTCACGTCGTGAGTAAACTAGAATGTCATTAATGAAAACTATAATGAATAAGTCCAAAAACTACTTAAACACCGTGTTCATAAGATCCACAAAGGTTGTAAGGGCATTAGTTAACCTAAAGGGCATCACCAAGAATTTCACAATGGCCATATTGGGTTTGAAAATCATCCTTGGGAATATCAATTTCCCTAACCTTTAACTGATGATACCTGAGCAGAGATCTATTTTTGAAAAATATTTAGCACCTTGAAGCTGGTCAAAAAGGTCATTAATTCTGGAATGAGGATATTTATTTTTCACTGTAATCTTATTTAACTGGCAATAATCAATGCACACATGGAGAAACCCATCCTTCTTGTGCACAAAAAGTACCGGAGCACCCCAAGGGGAGACACTAGAATGGATAAAACCTTTATCAAGGTCTTTTAACTACTCTTTTAATTCCTTTAACTCCGCAGGATCCATTCGATATGGTGGGATAGAAATTGGATGAGTATCTGGATAGAGATCAATCCCAATATCTTTTACCCTGTCAGGAGGTATTCTGAAAAAATTATTGGGAAAGACTTTAGGAAATTCATTAACTATAGAAACAAACTGGAGTGAGGGACTTCAGCACTAGAATACATAACCAAACCAAATGGTACAAACAACCTTTAGCAATCATTTTTTTGAGCCCTAAGGTAAGAGATGAAAATTTTCTTTGGTACTACGGGGCTACTCTCCCACTCAATAATTGGTTCATTTGGAAAGTAAAATGACTTTTCGGGTTCTACAATCCAAGCTAGTATAATAAGAATGGAGCTAATCCATCCCTAGAATAATGCCAAAATCTACCATATCAAGCCCTACCAAATCCATCACAATATCCCGATGAAAAATAGACACAACACAATTTCTATAGACCCTCCTAGCAATAATGGACTCACCAACAGTAGTAGAAACTGAGAAGGGTTCAGGAATATTTTTGGGATCAAAACCAAAATTCACAGCTATATAAGGGGTCACATAATATAGAGTAAAACTAGGGTCAAGTAACACACAAACATCACAAGAGAAAATTTGTATCATACCCGTGACAACATTTTGTGAGGCCTCTGAGTCTAAAAGTAGATAAGGCATGTATATGGTTGCGATCACCGCCTACACCAGAGGTAGCTTCATTTTGGGCTGAGGCTGAAGAAGTAGTAGCTTGGGCCTTATTGCCACCAAAAGTTCCCTTTACCAAAGGACACCCCTCTAAAAATGACCAGTCTGACCATAATTATAACATCCACCCTTACTTAAGTGAAAAAATCCTTGATAGAGCTTCCAACAAGTATGTCAAGGAGGATCAGATGGATTCGACTAAGCCACACTAGCCTAAACCTGGTTATCCTACATCATTGGGCCATTATTTGACTGGAACCTCTGATCACCAGAAGGCTTAGGTGCTGGTCACTAGATGATGATTGAGCATTACCTATTATATTTATTTTTGAACCATTGTTTTCCCCCTTTACTACTTTACTACTAGCTTGCCTCCTCAATCTACTGCATATAAATCACTAACCTCGATAAATCCATGTCCTTGTTTAGCATCACCCCCTTTACACTTTATACCAATTCGCTAGAGAGATCAGGAGACAACTTCCTCATCCGAGCCCTCATACTAGACACCAACTCTGAAGCATAGTGAGACAACTAAGTAAACATCACAACATACTCCTTAACACTTATCTTCCTTGCTTCAAATTCACAAACTCCTCAGCCTTAACTTTTCTTAATTCCTGAGGAAAGAAGTGATTGAGAAAGGCTTCAGAAAAATCTTCCCAAATGCCTGGTGCAACATATTTTCCCCTACACTCTTCCCACTTATCATACCATAGAAAGGCCACCCCTTTTAGCTGGTAGGCTATAAATTCCACCCATTAAGTGTCACTAGAATACATAACCATGAAAATCTTTCTCTATTTCATCAACAAATATTCAAGGATCTTTCTCAACTTTAGACCCCATGAAAGTCGGTAGGTTTAGCCATATAAATTGGCCAACCCAAGTAGAATTTAAAGAACAAAAAAGAGAACCAACACTACCTAAATGGCGTGGTTGAGATGGAACAATCCAAGCAATTATTTGGATGATCTGTCTGAACTCAATATTAGAAAATTCACCTTGAGGGGACTGGTACGGGTGTTGCCAATCTTAAGAGCTCGATGAGGACTAGCTGGGGATGGTGGAACCCAGTAGAAGTGGTGTAATTAGAAGTATAAGATCAATTATGGATCCACATATCATGAGTAGGACAAACCTTTTCAACATTTGCTCTAGTGGGGGTGAAGGCTCCGACTGAAGTCCCTTGGTCATTAGTCCCTTTTGGAGGCATGATCTAAAATGTGGGAAAAGTTTTAGGAGCTTAAAGGATTCACTTGAAACTAAACTCTCTATCACTAAATAGAACATGAAGAAAGATAAATATTTCTAAATATCTCGTAGCCTCCCGTTTATAAGTATGGTGCTCCATACACCTAAAACATGACTCTACTTGACACAGATTCATAAACATCCTAGGATCTTGAATCGTTCTCTAATACTAAGTTTCGCAGGACTCAAGCCTAGGCCCTAGCCGTGACAGGCATCCCAGACCAATAAAGGCCTGAGAGTATCCCTTAACATACTATTAAAAGCATAGCCATAATAAAGTCGGAATTAGGCCCATAAAATATGAAATTCAAATGAAATAATAATTCAGAACCTAATTCTTAAATTATGACATAAAATATTTAACCACCTTAACTATGAATTCTCTAAAAATACATATCCTCGGCAATCCGATAAGATAGGATAATTCAAGTCTAACTGAAAGGAAAAAACATATGCCCTCCAAAATATGGATGGATCACCACTTGCTAACTATTGTACCGAATGAATTCTAATGCTAAGCATGGTCATGGATGAAGTCTTTGAAACCTACATCATAAAAAGATATAGCATCCATGGATGGTTAGTAGGACGAGTGACATCATACAACCCAGGGAAAGGGACAAAAACAATTTATATATAACAACTTATAAAACTCATAAAGTATAAAAGAAATATTATCACTTGAAAACCTTTAATTCTGAACTATGTAGTTTGAACCGACATCTAGTAACCCATGGGCTATATGGCTCTAGTCCATACCCAGCTGGCAGGGCCTTAATCCATGCTTACCGCATGGATTGAGATAACATAATTGACCATCTGTATCGATAACATAAACTATAATACTACTGTGCAAAACAAGAATACAATAGTCTTTTATTTTTCAAGATAAGAGCTCCCCTATGTCGGCAAACACGATTTCTGGTTTGGGTCACAGGGACTACATCTTCTCGGTGAACTACATAATTCTCTTTAAACTTAAATTAAAATGTTTTTCTTAACCTTTTTTTGCAGAGTCTTTCATTAAGCCATTCACCATTGGTACCATCATATCAAGACTTTCAAGTCATCCATATCATGCCAAAATCATTATCATTTAACATTTTAGACTCCAAAATCTTGCCTTTAAAATCACAAGCATAACCACAATTGAGTTTCACATAACTATTTCAAAACATTCTCATAATACCATACATTCAATGATATAAAGGACGAAAAAAATATTTATATTTCTTATACAACTCAAAGCTTTCAAGAGACTTAAAAATCATGACTTAAATATTCATCTATTTAATATTCAAATGTCAATACATAAATATTCATCATTTTTAAATAGACATTCTAGACTCAGAAACCCCAAAAAAAGATTTAATTATCCATTCATAAGGAAGAGGAGTTTTATATCAAGCTTTTCAAACAAAATCCTCAACTCTAGTTTCAAACCATCAACAAAATATATATAAATAATGATTAAATTCACACTTAATAAAAGTAATTGAAGCAGAGAGTATTCAACATGCCTTTTTGATGGAAGGAGTTTGAGAATAGCTTTAGAGTTTAGCCTTGGACCTTGAATCTCTAGTTGCTTTGCTCCTGAGAGTTTTTGGAGAATGATGGAGTATGTTTTTGACTAATAACGTCGTACTTAGCGATCTGGGATTAAATAGTATAAGTGGAGGATGATTTTTAACCAAGAAGCACCAAAATATCCTTAAAATAATGTATTAAAATGAAATACCATCAATGAAATAGGGGGTGCAACGCACACCCCAAGGAATGACCACCCCTGGTGCGGTGCGGTGCGAGCCTCATCACGAGACTAAGGTCGTGTGATGCACAGGCCATCGTGAGTCGAGGTAGTAGGACCTTGCAGTGGTCCATGTGGTGTGAGGCCAAGGCACGACCTCCTAGCACTCGACACATGGTCCTATTTCATGTCCTAAACTTCCCTAATGATCCCAAACTCACTCCAAAATATTTTCTAATCAATCTAAGGATCATATAGGCTTATTTTTGCACTCTAATAAGGCATCCAAACATACAGGGAATTACAATATAATATAGTGATAACATAAAGCTAGAAAATATTTTTTTAAAAATAAAAAATTAGAGAATTTTGAGCTTGTTCTATAATCAACACTGTGCTTATTTATTCCCCTTGAGTTCTTGTTCGTCTAGTTTAGGATAATAGTATCCAAACTTTATTAGTTATGAATAGTCACCTAAATTGCCGCATTATAATTGATAAAGGACAAGTTTAAGTTGGGGATAATAAAATAAAGATGTTATTTTCTAGAAAATCGTCTGTTTACAAAATAGTTAAAATTGTGAGATAAGAGTTTAACAACAATTGAATTAAGATTAATCAAACTCTTTTTTAGCTAAGCTGATGAAATAAGGATAAATGAAGGAACATTGACTAAGCTAAGAGTAAGAAATCGAAATGATAATGTGTTAGAACTAAAGAAAGAATATAAGAAGATCATTCAATTCTTAGAACCCAGTTATGAAATTGAGTTTTACAAGTGAAGACGAGAACCCTTGCAAGGATTACTTAAAGGGCAAAAAAATTATGGATACAAAAAAAGCTACTCCACCACCTAAAAAAGGTACTGTCAGCAATACTTTAGTACTCCCACGTGCCTGAAACTTAGTTTGGGGCCTGGAGCTGATTGGTTTTAGGCTTTAGACTGTTACAAATTTACTCCAGCTAGATGATAAACCATGATCTCAGGGTAGAAAGTCTGGTAAATATCATGTCAGAGGAATCATGATCACATTCCTTTGCATATAATATCATGGTGTCATTGCTCACTGGTATAATGGTCATGTAGATGATTAATAAGAGGACACAAACATAAGAATAGGTGAAGACTTTTCTAAATATGTTCTTTATACAGTTTCCAAGGATTTTGGCGGGTCCAAGAAAAGAGGCGCTAGAGCAATTCCTACTAGTGGCTCTAATATACATAGCATTTCACCAGTTACTTTGATTTTAGATTTTGAGGATGCGAATTTATAGAGTGATCTCTCACTGACAGCCCTAGCTTTTGGGAGTGAAAAAAAGGCCTTTTGTTGATGATTTGAAGTATTCACCCTCTAAATTGATCGCCTCCATTCTTCAAGTAATGTAACCTTTCGTCATGATCTTCTTTTCAGTATTGACAATCTTAATGCTTTTGCCCTATATACAGTGTTATTTGCTTTCTCTCACTATTATGAATAAGGCTCGGGATCAATCGATTATGTCTGCAACATCACTTGAGGATGTTGTAAACACTTATACAAAGCTACATGAACTCTGTTGGTTACTTACTACGAAGCTCTAGTATGATAACAAGATACAAGAGGCTTTAAGTACTTTTAGTTTCTATGTTTTTAGGAAATCCATAGGGTAATGGAAAATCATGAGGCTGCCCCATTGGTCCTTATTGATCCCAACCAAAAGATTTGATTAGATAATACTATAAAGGCATACATGCTTGACCATACCTATTCAATTGTCTAAGATCTCCAAGAGAAAATTGATCAATTAAAGGCCGGGAGCTGTATTTTGAGAGAACAATTGTAAAGAGAAGGATTTTAGAGTAAAGCTAAAGTATCAATGACCAGTTATAAGGGCTCGTCATAGGGATGATAAGAGAGTGGTGGAACTGGATAGGAATTGGGTGACTTTTATGACCCGGGTAGATACTCTTCACTCTGTTTGAGATAGTAATTTAGAACTTGCTTATGTATTTCTATGGATAAAACCATTATTGAAGACACCAAATGAGCCATAGGGTAAGCCCTATCCAAGAATGAAGAGGGAGGTTTTGATAGTAAAGGTTATAAAGGTCCTCTTAAGGGTAAGTGTTAGAGTGCATGCCCTACTGATTTTAATAATATACTCTACTGGTTGCCTATCTGTGGAACAAGTAAGCTAACGTGGTTCACTGAAGTAAAAGTTGAACACAGTATTTTTATGTGGAAAACACCCGGCTCAAGAAAGGTGTAAAAAAACACAACCTGTACCTCTACAGGATTTAACTCCAACTCTACTATTACTCTTGAGCCTCAACAATCAACAAATTACAATACTTCTTGTAAACTAGGAATTAAAACTTCTAACTCCTATTTCTACAAAAACACAAATCTTCCCAAGATAAGTGTTCCCAAGTCTTCGAGTTCCCTAAATTGAAGACACAACTCCTAACTCAGTTTATACTTCACCGAGACTAGAAAAAAAGACTCATTACAACTCAAAGAACCTACCTATTACAAAGTCTATGACTTGCTATGTAAGGGACCAGGTTCTTCTTCAAGTAAGTCAACTATTTTGCTGATTGTTGATTATCTTTTCAATGCTTGAGTAAATATTTGAATGTCGTATATTGTATTTAATCCAACTCCTTGATGAGTCCTTTAGTTGATATACTCTTCTATCTTCAATAGGACTCGCAGGTAGTTTCACTCTTTGTTGCTGCCGTCTCTTACTTAGACTCAATACGATTCTTTTACTTCATCTCTTAGTCTAGATGGACTCCTTGATAAATTCAAACTCTAAGTGTTGCACTTATCTTTTTCTCAATCTTCTTGTTGTATGTGATAAGTATTAGTAGCAATTTTGAGCTTCCTTGCTTATCCACTTTTGTCTTAACGCCTTGTCAGCCTTGCATCAACTTCAATATACAATACATGTGAGCATCAATAACTTCTCTTTCTTCACTTGTGTGGAATATCTTGCACAATATGTTTCATTCATATGTACATCATCAAAACTTCACATTCCTTAACAAATTCCCCCTTTTTGGGATGACAAACTTAGCAACACAATATTCATCATAAAATCCTGACATACTCAATAAAGGAATTTAAATAAAAGAACACAAAATGAAATAGGTTAGTCATTTGAGTTATAAGAATTGAATAATCTATTCTTCCCCTTTTGACATCATTAAAAAGCTGGCCCAACAAGTGAAAGACGTCTAATAATTCATGATCACTGGGGCTATCACTAAAACAATCAAAATTTAGATCAAGAGAACATTTATGTAGTATGAAAAAGCAGAAGCAAATAATAATAACCAATAAGGTCCATTTCATTCAAAAACCAGGATATAATTATCATCACCCAAAAACAACAAAAAGAGAAAACAAGGACCTAGGACAAAAGAAGCAAATAAGACAGTCTTAAGGCACTAAGAGGGGAGCTAAGTATATAAAGAAGAAGGGATAAGGGAGGTCATCTTCCTAACAATATCAATATTCTTAGATCGTTTACGTTCCAAAGTAGCTGTTAGGGATGCAATTTGAGCAAGTAGAGCCCTCTTCTCATCATCATGAGCCGCTTGAGTAGCTTCTTGTGCAGCCTGAGCAACCTCCAGCTCAACAGTCTTTGATACAAGTGCGTTCCTTAACCTTTGCATAGGTTTATCAACACTCCTCATGGACACAGGTAACATCATATTGTTTACACTCCCTATAATATCTTTGGTTGTCTGTGAAGACCACACTTGGACAGACACTCCAAACTCCTCAACTATAGGGGTGAGCCAGAATTCATAAGGAAGAGTATGTCCATTCACTTCCTTGAGGAGAACCCTTTGCATATGCTTCAGAATGAGTCGAGGCAGATCAATCTTCACCTCAGTGTCCAGCAACTCCATAAGAGTAAGGTCAAGAAAGCTAGCCACAGTCCTTCTTTCCTTTCTAGGGATTAACATCTTGTGCACAACATCAAAATAGAGTTGATGGAGTGGGGACATTTATCTCTTAAGAACTCTTCATTGATTTACCAGGTAAGGGTTGCCAGAAAACTTACGACAAATGTAAAGGGGAAAAATAAGATTATCAAGAGGTGGCCAAGTACCCTTGACATAGTAACCTCACCCCTCATAAGGAATGTGTAGGATTTGAGAAATATCTACAACATAAATATTCATGGTGACGCCTCGAACAGTAGTAGAGAATATCTCACCAATAGCTACCCCATTAGTATAGAACTCATACACTTCAGGCTTAGCAAACCTCCTCTGAAATTCACCCTAAAGAAATAGGTGTGACCATCCTTAAAACTCTAGTTTGCCCAACAAAGTAGTCATATCAACACCACCAAAACCACTAATAACCCACCCTCTAGCTAGCTTACGCTTTTAAAAATGAAGATAGTGTTCCTTAGGATTGTCCTGATTTGAAGATGGTTCTTGAACCTCAAAATCAGGATCCAACTTAGCAACAAAATCCAAAGGTGTGTCTGACTCAAAAAAATTAGGAGGAACAGGTTTGTTGACCTATTTCCTTAGATAGGAGGATGATTTGGGAGGAAAAACTTTAGAGGATGAGGAAGCTTTTGAGGTAGGGGTGGATTTTAAAGATGAGGAAGCTTTTGGGGTAGGCTAAGATGATTGTTTACGAGAAAAAAGGGTTTTGGAGATTTACCAATGATTGTCTTCTTCTTTTGTACTGAGAAAAAAAGAATATCAGGAGTGGATACACGAGGAGGAGGAGGAGAAGATGCAGCAACCCATTTGTTTTTACTGGCTTGAAGTGCTTCATCCAAGGAAGTGTTTTCCCTCGAGTAAGAGGAGTTCGATAAGTGGTAACAATAGTGAAAGGGTTTGCAGAAACATGGTCATCAACATCAATGGCAAGGGAAAAGGGGTTACGTTTTTCTTTAGATCTGGAATTTTGAGGGATAAGGTCTTCAATAGGAATATCATCTTGATCAATAATTTGAAGAGGGATTGGAGGTGGTAGTGAGGGCTTAGAAAAGGATGAAGGATGGGAAGAAAAATAGGAAAAAAGGTTCTTCAGATTCTTGAATACTGAAAAATCGGATAGTTTAATCAAAATTGGGGGAGGAATGAGTGGGGGTAAGGTAATATCGGGATGAAGGATAATGGTTGTTGAGGGAGTGGTGGTAGAGTCAGTAGATGGGTTAGAGGATTAAGATGCCATGGCGAAGGAGAGGGAAATAATGATTTGTTTATGGTTGTTTAAGTAGGGAATGATGAGAAGAGAAAAAAGTGTATTTAAGGTGGAGAGAAAGAAGATGAATTGTGGATGAAGTGTATTTGGTGAAGAAAATGTAATGATGAAGAGGTGCAGTTCTGATGGGAAAGGGTTGGCAACTTTTTGAAAGAGAAGGACTTTTGGATTTTTGGCAGTTTAAGTGTAACGGAAAGGACCATGTAGACGACCTATTTCTCTTTGTGCTATTATAGGTAAACAATATTCATACCTTAATTTGAGGATAAAATGGATAAAATTGCCTCTGTGCTCTAGACAACCTGTTTCTTTTTATGCTACTATAGGTAAACAGTAATCATACCTTAATTTTGAGGATAAAATGGACAAAATTGCCTCTGTGTTCCAGTATCTCTGCAAAATCAACACATAAATGAGTCAATTTACTCTAAAATTTTAGAATTAGAATACACAACTAAATGTGTAAGACTGAATTAATTAACAATCACTTAAGAGCAACTTATTCTAGTTTATCATTAAGGGAGATTTGTGCAATTTTAATCATTCCCAAGGCTAACCTATTCTTTTCAAAATGTTCTCTACTTAAAGCCTTAGTAAATATGTCAGTAATTTGTTCCTCAGTAGAACAAAACATAATTGATAAAAGACCTTTTTTTCAATATTATCTCTAAAAAAGTGATGTCTAATATCAATATGCTTAGTTCTTTTATGTTGAATAGGATTCTTAGTGTAACGCCCCGAAATCGGGTCCCGAGACGTCACACGGTGCTTAGGGTCACAAGTGACCCCAAGCTAACCCTTCTACTGGCATAACTCATAAGCAACTGAATAAAAATACAAATCCATACAAATCAACAGAAATTAACTCTTTTCTGAATCTAATCGATACAAAAATAGAATTTTACAGGATTACAATTCTGCCTTTACAACTAAAATTGAAACAAAATACATCAACTTCTATTGACTGTCTATGAAGCCTCTACTAGTACTGACTGTAGGTAGCCGGATCATGACTCCCGACTGCCCCAACTCAATACGAATGAATAAAGAAAATATAACACTATAAACTCTGCATAACTAACCCAAGCCCTTGAATCAAAAAGACTCATAACCTGCTGACTGGATACCACGAACTAACTGGATCCGAAGGTGCAACTATACCTTGTACCTACATTCCGATAAAATGTATCCCACATACGAATATGTGGGTTAGTACCATGGAAAGATACCGAGCATATGGGGGTGCAATGCATATATAAAATAATATCTTAATATCATCACAGTTTATAAAATTATGCATGCTGATATAGATGACTCACTTAGCTTGAATTAAATCATCAAAATCATGGATGAATAATACATGTAAAGTAAAACAAGTGAGTCATTACAATACGTTCTCAATTCACTTTCATCTCAATTTCAAATCATCAAAACAATCAAATCTCATGTAAATTCTCATTAGAATATATTCCTTAAATCTTTTAAGAATAATGACTTTCTCAAACTCAGCCTTTTAAGCAAATATGTTTTCATCTCAGATAGAAGAGTACACACACATTGGGAGATCCTATAACCGACATAAACCATGTGAGCCACATGGAGTCCAATGTACAACCCACGTTGGGGAGAGCCATCCTATCCTTGCCATTGGAGTAGGACTTCCAGTATCAATTCAAAAACACTAGTGATCACTATATAAATCAGCCTCAGGCTCACATCCTACGGGGGCACGTAGTTCTAGGGAAGTAAGGTCACTTTATACCTCCCACTCGGTGCTAAATATTACTCCCGGACTTAGCTCAGAAATTTAAATCAGCCTCGGGCTCACATTAAAGAAAATCCACAATAAACACTTCAACAATTTTCATCGGGAGCCAATTTGCTACCCCTTTATCATAATCAATAAAAACGTGGATTTCTTTCACAATCGAGTTCAAAATAACTCATTCACGACCAAAAGGTCAAATCATTCAAAACATCTCAAATATTCAACATTAACGTGCTTATAACACATATTTTCTCAAAAACACAATTTCAAATGGGATTCGCAACCCAAATATCAAAATCATGATAAATATCGTTCAAGATTCATGCTTTATATCACCACACATGTAAATTCATCTTTCAAAATCATAAACATCAAGATTTCATAATAATCATCATAAGATATGGGTTCATGCTTCAAATTCATAAAAAATCAAATAAAAATCATGCCTTTGTAAAGAAAATTACTTTTGGGGACAAGAACGAAAGAGAGTTCTTGTTGAAAACCCCCACATACCTTGAATGATGAACTTTAGATCGATACTCGTTTTTGAGATGTCAATCGTGCCTTTGAATGATTGTTCTTGGAGTTCTTGAACTAGAAACTTGTAATCTTGAATAAATTTGCAAAATTAATGGTGAAATTTGGAGGTTCTTGAAGTTGGATATAGGAGCTTAGGGTTTTATTTTTGAGGGAATTTGATGAAATATAACATATAATGCTTCTAATAGGCTTTAATATAGGGTTTGGACGGATTTTGGGCGAGGGGGAATGACCAAAACGCCCCTAAAAATAAAAAAATTCTCGAATCTGTCCTTTGGTGGACTGTTTTGATAGTCTGAAGTAGATCAACCATAACGTTTTACTCCGATATCCAAATTGGATTAAACTAATTTCATTAGAAATAGGACTCTCATATCTTTCCGTTGATATATAGTATATCACCCAGATCATTGTGTACGTGGAGTTATGATTGTTTGAAGTTGACCCAAAAATTCACTTTTGATAGGCTGAAGTAGATCGACCATAACTTTTTGCTCCGATAGAAAAATTGGATGAAACCAATTTCATCGAAAAGAGGAATCGTAGAGCTTTCCATTGATATATAGTAGATCACCCAGATCATTATGTACAAGTAGTTATGATTGTTTAAAGCTGGAGAAAAAATACGCCAGGCCTCAGTACTTTTTTTCCTGCATGTTTTACTATTCACTACTATTCACGGTTCGATCGGAATGTTCATAACTCGTCGCTCGGGTGTCCGTTTTGGATGATACACTTATCGTTGGAAATCTTATTAGATACTCTATGTAATGGTGGGCCATAATCTAAGACATTCCGTACGGAGAATTTATAATTCATTCTAGAAGATAGAATCCAACACGTTTACGCACAAAATTTCAACGAAAAATTTTCTGGGGTATTACACTTAGCTACATTAATGGCACTTGTATTGTCATAGAAAATAGGAACACATCCAACATCTATAACAAAGTCCATTAGTTGTTGCTTAATCTACAACAACTGAGCACAACAAGATCCTGCAACAACATATTCAGCTTTAGCAGTAGACAAAGCTGCTGAGTTTTGCTTCTTAGTGGACCAGGTAATAAAACATGATCTAAGAAAGTGTTCCATGCCTGTGGTGATTTTCTTGTCGACCAAGTATCCTGCATAGTCATCATCAGAATATCCAACCAAGTTGAAGTTACTACCTTTTGGGTACCATAAACCAAGATCACTGGTTCCTTTGAGATATCTAAAGATCCTTTTCACAGATTTTAGATGAGACTCTTTGGTATTTTCTTGAAATCTAGCATATAGTCCTACACTGAACACAATATTAGGATTGCTTGCTGTGAGATATAGTAATGACCCTATCATCCCTCTGTACATCTTTTACTCCACATCAGGACCTGCTTCATCCAAATCAAGTTTTGTAGCAGTGGCTATTGGAGTGCTGATCCCTTTTGCCTCTTTCATGGAAAATCTTTTGAGGAGTTCTTTTACATACTTCTGTTGATGGATCATTGGTCCAGATGTTGTTTGTTTGATTTTCCATCCCAGGAAGTAATTTATCTCCCCCATCATGCTTATCTCAAATTCAAAAGTCATGAGTTTGGAAAAATCATGAGTCATGTTCATGTTTGTGAAGCCAAAAATAATGTCATCTATATATACCTGCACAACCAACAAATCTTTTCCATTAGTTTTCAAGAAGAGAGTGTTGTCAATTTTACCTCTAGTGTGACCATGCTCCAGTAGAAACTTTGACAATCTCTCATACCAAGCTCTCGGATCTTGTTTCAACCCATAGAAAGCCTTATCCAGTTTATACATATGATTAGGAAACTCCTTGCTTTTAAATCCTGGAGGTTGTTTAACATATACCTCCTCTTTGAGAATGTCATTCAAGAATGCAATCTTAACATCTATTTAATAAAGAATGAACTCCATATAGGTAGCAAAGGCAACATGTAATCTTATAGCTTCAATTCTAGCTACAGGAGCAAAAGTCTCATCAAAATCTATGCCTTCTTCTTGATTGTATCCTTAGACCACCAATCTTTCCTTGTTCCTTGTAACTGTTCCATGCTCGTCAACTTTATTTCTATACACCCACTTAGTCCCAATTACTGTTCTATCTTTTTGGAGAGGAACTAAGTGCCATACTTTACTTTTCTCAAACTGATTTAACTCTTCCTGCATTGCTATGATCCAATTAGCATCAAGAAATGCTTCAGTTACCTTCTTTGGCTCAATTTTTGACAGGAATGCCTTGAAAGCATACATGCTTCTTAATCCAGACCTTGAGGTAATCTCAGAAATAATATCAGTGAGAACATTCTTAATAGGATGTGATCCTTGATACTTGTAACCTTTTGGGACCAAACCTAGTGAGCTACTAGGATCACTGCAGATGTTCTGAGCTGGGGTAGTTGGTGGATCAGTTCCCCCTATCACTGTGCCTCCAGAATCAATTTCCCCTGTTGAGGTGCCTCCATGTTTGGTAGCTCCAGTCGATAAACTAGGTTGTGTAACCTGTTCCTCAGAGTCACTTCTATCCTGCAGGTTAGTCTTAACACACGATTCATCAAAAACTACATGCATGCTTTCTTCAACACAGTTTGTTCTATTTTTTAGAACCCTATAAGCCTTATTATGAAGTGAATAGCCTAAGAAAATTCTCTCATCACTTTTGGCATCAAATTTTCCTAGATTATCCTTTCCATTATTGTGAATAAAACATTTACAACCAAAATTTCTAAAATGAGAAATGTTTGGCTTTCTTCCTTTTAGTAATTCATAGGGAGTGTTCTCTAGAATAGGTATGATCATGCATCTATTTATGATATATGCTACAATACTAATTGCCTCAGCCCAAAAGTTTTTAGCAAGATTTGCTGCAAGCACCATTGTTCTAGCCATATCTTCCAAAGTTCTATTCTTCCTTCCTACCACTCTATTTTATTGTGGTGTTCTGGAAGCAAAGAAGTTATTATCTATACCATTTGCTGAATAGAATTCTAAAAATTGGACATTCTCAAATTCTGTACCATGGTCAGATCTTATGGAAAATAATGAAGTGCCTAATTTTTTTTAAATTTTCTTGATGAAAATTGTAAAGAAATCAAAGGCATCTTCTTTAGAGGCTAGAAATAGTGTCCAGGTGAATTTGGAATAATCATCAACAATCACAAAAACATACCTTTTTCCACCTCTGCTTTGAAGTCTCATTGGTCCACATAAGTCCATATGGACCAGGTCAAGATACTTGGTAGTGTTGACATGTTTATTTAACTTAAAAGAATATCTTACCTACTTCCCCCTTACACAGGCACTGCATAACTTTTCTTCCTTAAACTTGGTCTTGGGCAGTCCCAATACCATATCTTTGGAAGAAAGTATGTTTAGTTGTTTCAGACTTGTATGTCTAAGTCTCCTGTGCTAAAGGAGGGGATCATTTTCCATTGCACTCAGACAAGTCAACTATGGTCCTGGTATTGCCATTATGTCAGCTTTATATATATTTCTGTATCTTTTTGCAGTAAGCACAATCTCTTTGGTGTCCATCCTCTTGACTTTGACCCCTGCCGAAGTAAAAATAACTTTATTACCTTTATCACTGATACGCCCAAATTATAACTCTCGTTGGAAAGTGTAAGAGGCCGCTGTCAAATATAGAACCCAACTGGGTTGGGTGTCTAATCCCACAGGGAATACTATGGTCACTAAGTATTGTGATTATTATTAGACTGTTGATCGAAGGTTCCAAGATAAGGGGGTTTTGGTTTAAGTGCACAATAATACTATTAGTGTAACGAATGAGACAATATAAGTAATAAGATTTGATCACAGAGGATGATAAGTTAGGGTTATGTCCACCTTGTAGTTTCTACTTCTCTTTTAACTATGAGTAATGCAGAGTTTATACACGCATGCACTTATAGAGAGTCGTATTCTAATTCTAAATCCAAGTGTTTTTCATCCATCAAGGATTTATTCACCTTAGCTCTCTCGAACCTAAAGTGTACAACAAATGGTACGAATTCTCCAAGAAGTTAATCCTACTAGGGCATTAACATGTAAAATAGAGGTTGGAAACCCTATTTTCTTGTCACACTCTCTTTTCCAAACAGTAATTTTTCTATCGAACAAATTATTCTTATAATGGCGTATTCTCTATGTTTGCAACCACGAGAATTCAATTATAATGAAGAGAGTAATGATATAAGTGCATTACACATCATAAATTCACAAACCCATAGCAATAGAGAGTATACTACAAGGTTTCCATAACCCTAACAGATAAGTTTAGCTAGTCATGAATACAACGGAAATCAAAATAGACATAATCATCATACCAAAACTTAGAACAATCTCGGCGATGGAGATGACTAGTGACAATAAGAGAGGAACGTGTTTCTCTCTCTCCGTTGCTCAAGCTAAGCCATTTTCTGCTTTCAAAAATATTACAGAATCTGAATTATGAATAATGGCTGAAAATTCAGCAATAAGGTTTTTAATAACAACCTTCTCTACTAAGTTGCTACTGCATCCTTAACTATTTAAAAATGTTGAGTTTGCCCGGGAAAAAGTTCTCATGCATCACATTTAGTCCAAAAGCTGCCTTCCCTTTTATGTGAAGTTTTCCTTTGCTGTCCACAGGTCCCCAAAGTGCTGAAATCTCTCGCATTAGTACCTGAAAAGCATGCTAATCACATAGGTCAGCTCACTTAATTGAAAGTAGACTAAAAGTGCAGGAATTATGTATTTTATCCTCAAAACATAGCTAAAACATGGGTAAGTTATGGTGCTTAGACGTATAAATACGCCCAACATCACCACCCCACACTTAAAGCTTTGTTTTTCCTCGAACAAAATATTACATCCATGCGAACACCTAACTAGAATTTACAAGAGCAACACAAAATTTCCAACAAGACATACACTGCAATTATTAACAAAGAGTAGATTTCTTGATCATTACTAGAAACAACTCACCCTCCAACATAGACTCATTAGGATGGTTGATTCGTATACACAAGTTAAGCTAAAAAAATCATATAAAACTACCCAACAATCATCAACCATGTGCGCTCACACAAAATGTTACCCATAATCACTCATAGTTTTGCATTTTTCCGAAACATGGGTATAAGACTTTGCTTGCTCTCACTCTCACAAAGAATTCTTAGATTACAATTGATGACCATATGCTTGCCCTTAGTGTAATGCTCCACTAATATCAGAATTCTAAGGTTAGGATCAAATAGGTCTTTACGGGTTGTAATGTAGGCTAAGGGACAGGTAGGACTATTTTGGCCAGAAATGGTGACTACGTTCCCTAAGCGCTTTAATACACTACATTATGCCATTTACACTAACTTTTAACAACCACTCTATCTTCCTTTCATCCACCAACCCCCTTTCACCCATTTTGTTATTCAATCAGAACACAATGATGGGAATATACAACTCTCTTTTTATAATTTTTTTTTTCTTTTTCTCCTTTTTTTTTATTTAGCATCCCTATGATAGCCACCCTCGATCACATATTTTCATGTATCAATAACTAAAATTTGGGGCATCACTTTCACCATTTTCATTTTATTTTGCCACACTCTTTACTCAACTTGATTCTACAATTTAAAGCGCTTAGGAGCTTTTGGATCAAATTATGGTCTTAAAAAAAATGGATTAGGCTACATATGAGGCTGCCAAAGAAAATAGCTAAAGGCTCAAAGGGTGTTCACTAGGACAATGTACAAAGATAGGTAAAAAAAAGATAAACAAAATCAGGGCTGCCAAAGAAATGCCTAAATCATCTCCTAAACTCACAATCTTTATTTTGCTTCACACACACACTAGGCAAGTTCTAGCATCAGTCGCAACAAAGAATATACAATAACCTTACACACACATGGTACATGGTCAACTTAATTGGGAGCATTACAGATTCTTGACCCAACAGATGAATGAATTAAACCACAAACAATTATCACACAGTGAGTCACAACTTAGAGCCTAAATGTTTCAATAGTAGTGATTTAGCACAAACTCTTGTTATAATGCCATGCCGTCTATCAGAACAATTTCATGCACTTTTTAACTAATTACAACTAACTACCTACGACTAAATCAAACAACTAAGAATAGATGTAGGCAAGCAGTACACAATACATCAGACATATACCCGCACCCCATACTTAGACGGAACACATTGCCCTCAGTGTAAATAAATAAGCTAAACCTGATTAGTCAGACTCCTCCTCTATATCCGGGGTCATACCCCCTACGTCAGAATCATCATCAGAGTCGTCATCATCAGAGTTGTCCTCCACATCAGAGTCTAGCAGTCGGTGATCATCGTCTGTCGGCACATCATCATCTAGAGGTTCCTCAAAATTTACCCCCACTCCACACATGGCCCGAGCATGCTCATTAAGGGGGTAGTCATAGTCCAACTGCCAAAGCTCTGCATCAGTCGGCACACGATCCCCATTCATCATGTTAAACCTAGTCATGCCATACAGATGGCGAAAAAAACTTTCTTCTCGAGCATGTCTCTCAGCAGTGGTAAGGTTGATGCCTTGACTAGTTTCTGACTCTTTGATTTTCGTGAGGTCTACCTTCTTCGGGTTATGTGGCAAATTATGGTCTGCTGGCTCCTCCTCAATATGCTCTTTCCTTAAGATTGCAGTCAACAAATTGCCAAAACTAAAATAGGACCTTTGGTACAGCCTTACTTTTCGCATTGACGATCGTATAACCGCACCAATGTTGATGGGAACATTCGTCATTAGAGCATATACCAAGCAGACTCAATCACGCATGATCTTAGTGTATTGTGTCCCAGGAATCAAGCAAGAATTGACTATTCTTAACCATATGCGAGCTTCTCTATTCAAAGAAGCATATGGGTAAGTATTGTGACGACCATTATCTTTGTGACGAGTCCACCGGGTCATAGACCTTGATCCACACAACGTATGTCTGATGGCTCTGTAGGGAGGTCTGTGGTAAAGCTCCTTGAGTGGTGATTGATCCACACTTGGAGTACCCAGGAAAGAGTTGAAGAAATCAGCGTTCAATTGCAAGACTTGGCCCCTAATCTTTACTTCACTTCTTGTAGTCCTTGGGGACCAGTTGGCATAAAATTCTTGAGTCAAATCAAGATTGCATTCCCCCATATCTCGAAAGATAAAATCAAGATTTAGTGCCATGATTTTAGCCAAAATGCGGGGGTCTCTCTTTGCTAAACTTTCCTTCTGCATCAAATCCACATGAACATATTTCTTCACTTTATTGTTCCTATACCATTCCTTCCCTTCCTCCTCCAGAACCCACTTGATCCCAAAAGTGCATCGAGGCACTTGAAGAGAGGATGAATCAGCCTGGTCTTTTCTTGACCTTTTCTGACCTTTTTGTGAGGTGGATGCTTTCTCCTTTCCCTTTCGTCCTTTCGGAGCCATGTTACCTGAGATCACAATAGAGTCATGTTAGTTTCATTTCAGAAGATTTACTATAATCGAAAAAGAAAATAGTGATGGCACCACCCCACACTTAATTTGTTTGCACAAACTAATTGAGTGAGTGATGTCGATTATTCAGACTTCATCGACATACATTTAGGTGCTATGTTCCAACAACATTAATAGCGCAGTTACACTTTCAACCCTTCACTTTACATAACAATTTCACAGTTTGATATAGAGAAGCAGCACACAATGGTTATGTAATCTTGACTATCATTTTCAACTTTATTTCATTGGAGCAATGCAATCTTTGAACAAGACTACCACATAGAAATCTTATCATTCTATAGCATAGAAACAATCACACCATCTTATACTTATGGTCAATCATGATCATTACATCAATGAACGAGTCATTCAAACATTCAAGCTTACAACTCTCAAAATTATTCATTAACTTCAAAATTTCAACTCCATAAAAAAAATTATGACAGTGAATACCAAACAATACATGCCGGAGTAAAGTCAAGAATACCCACAAGAATCCTTTCACTCAATGAGATACATCATAACAAACCAACCATATTCTCATCACCAAGCACTACTTCAAAATCTAATTAACCATTATAAGCATAGCACTGCAACAACTACGGAATATAAAAGAACAACTTACTTGGTGATGGATCGGGAAGGTGAGTTCGCAAGATTAGATGAGAAAAGAGGAAAACTTGGAGAGGATAAGGGAGTCAATAAATAATTGAGTGGTGTTCAAAGGTAGAGGGTCTATTTAAAGGATGAGCCATGGGTCGGTTTGATCCATTTACAAATGGGTTAGTAGGCAAAAAGCATAAGTAGGCGGCACCTATAGCATTGCCTAAGCATAAGTAGGCGACACCTATAGCATTGCCTATGTTGGAATAGGCGTCGCCTTGCCCATCGCCTATGTGAGGCAGTGAGCATAGGCAATGGCATAGGTGGCACCTTGCCCATTGCCTATGTTGGCATAGGCGGCGCCTAGCCTATTGCCTATGTTGGCATAGGCGGCGCCTAGCCTATTGCCTATGTTGGCATAGGCGACGCCTAGCCTATGGCCTTTGCTCCATCATTCCTAGACTTACTACCATTGGCATGGCTCACTTTCAAATCAAAATTTTGGACTAATCTCCTCCTTTGTACGTCTTGCACCTACACTTAATCAAAAATAACAAAAATGATTAGAAGGATGGGTTGCCTCCCACCAAGCGCCTTAGTTTTGGTCGTGGCTCGACTCTTCGTTTTGAATTTTTATTTATCAAAAACAAACTCCTAGTGAAACAAAAATGATTAAAATGATGGGTTGCCTCCCATGTAGCGCTTGATTTATTGTCGCGACACGACATAGTTATCTCGAGTACTCAGACTTCATCGAGATATATGGTGGCTATATATTTTATCTAATCGGTTGGACTGATATATAGCTTCACTCTTTGGCCATTCACCTTACCACCATCATTGTTTTCTAACTCCACTACTCCAGATGAGTAAACTTGGCTGATTCTGAATGGACCAGACCATTTAGATTTCAACTTACCTGGAAACATCTTCAGTCTGGAGTTGAAAAGAAGTACCAAATCGCCCTTCTGAAAGTTTCGTTGGATAGTCCTCCGATCATGGTACTTTTTCATCCTTTCCTTGTAGAGATCTGCTCTTTCGTACGTATGTAGACGAAATTCATCCATCTCATTCAGCTGTCCCAATCTCATATTAATCGCATCATCCCAATTCAGGTTAAGCTGCTTCAGTGCCCACATTGCTTTATGTTCTAGCTCAATTGGCAAGTGACAAGACTTTCCATAAACTAGTTGGTATGGTGACATGCCAATTGGTGTTTTAAACGCGGTCCTATATGCCCATAAGGCATCGTCCAACTTTCTGGACCAATCTTTCCTGCTGGCATTCACAGTCTTAGCAAGGATCAGCTTGATCTCCCGATTTGAAACCTCTACCTGCCCACTAGTTTGTGGGTGGTACGGTGTAGCTACCTTATGTTGCTTAACCCCATACTTTACCAATACGGCTCTGAACAACTTGTTGCAAAAATGTGATCCTCCATCGCTTATGATGGTACGAGGTACCCCAAAACTAGAGAAGATATTTCTCTTTAAGAACGCTACGACACTCTTACCTTCATTATCAGCTAGCGTGACTGCTTCAACCCATTTGGATACATAGTCCACAACAACTAGGATATATTTCATCCCAAATGAACTCACAAATGGGCCCATGAAATCAATACCCCAGACATCGAATAACTCTACTTTAAGCATTTTAGACATGGGCATCTCATGGTGCTTTGAGATAGAGCCTTGCCTCTGACACTGATCATATCTTCTTACGAAATCGTAGGCATCCTTGAATAATGAAGGCCAATAGTAGCCACTTTGCAGTACTTTCCTGGCCGTCTCATCACCTGCATGGTGACCCCCAACTTGGGAAGCATGACTTTCTTCCAGTATGCTAGGCACCTCCTCATCTGGGATGCATCGCCTAATAATACCATCAGCACATCGTCGAAAAAGATAAGGCTCATCCCAGAAGTAATGTTTCACATCATGCATGAATTTTTTCTTTTGATGAAAGGAGAGATGCTCAGGAATCACTTCACTTACCACGTAGTTAGCAAAGTATGCATACCACGGTAAGTCTTCCACCATAGTTGCTAGAATCTCTTCATCGGGGAATGCATCATCAATATCAAGGTCGGTTTACACTATGTGCTCACTCTCAAGTCTAGATAGATGATCAGCTACTTAGTTTTCGCAACCTTTTCTATCCTTTACCTCGAAATCGAATTCTTGAAGAAGTAACACCCACCTAATTAGCCTTGGATTAGCATCCTTCTTTGCCATTAGATATCTTAGAGCCGCATGATCTGTATGAACCATTACTTTGGTTCCCAACAAGTAAGCACGGAACTTTTTGAAAGCATAAACAACTGCTAGAAGCTCTTGTTCAGTGACGGTATAGTTTTTCTGTGCTCCATTCAAGGCCTTGCTCGCATAGTAGATTGGATGAAATAGCCTTTTTCTTTTCTGACCAAGTACAGCACCCAAGGCTACCCCTCTTGCATCACACATAACTTCAAAAGGTAGAGACCAATCGGGTGCTACAATAATAGGAGCTTCAACTAGCTTTCCTTTGAGGCATTCAAATGCCTTCAAACAATCTTCACCAAAGTAAAACTTTGCCTCCTTCTCCAAAAGTTTGCATAATGGGCTAGCAATCTTGGAGAAGTCTTTAATAAACCTCTGATAAAAACCTGCATGACCGAGAAAACTACGAACCCCCTTTATAGAAATTGGAGGTGGTAGTCTCTCGATAACTTCAATCTTGGCTCGATCAACCTCAATTCCCTTTTCAGAGACTTTATGCCCAAGAACGATGCCTTCCTTAACCATAAAATAACACTTCTCCCAATTTAACACCATATTGAATTCAATACATCTCTGCAAAGCCATACTCAGATTTGCCAAGCATGATTCAAATGACTCACCTACAACTGAAAAGTCATCCATAAACACCTCCAAGGTGTCTTCAACCATATCAGAGAAAATGGACATCATACACCGCTGAAAAATGGCAGGTGCATTACATAGCCCAAATGGCATTCGCTTGAATGCAAAAGTACCATATGGGCATGTAAAAGTGGTCTTCTCTTGATCTTCAGGAGCAATGCAAATTTGATTATATCCGGAATAACCATCTAAGAAACAGAACCATCCCTTCCCTGCCAATCGATCAAGCATTTGATCCATGAATGGCATTGGGAAGTGATCCTTTAACGTCCACGAATTCAGCTTCTGGTAATCCATGCACACTCTCCACCCTGTGACAGGTCTGAGTGGAATTAGCTCATTCTTTTCGTTTGCGATTACTATCATGCCCCCTTTCTTGGGCACACATTGTACCGGACTCACCCATTTACTGTCTGAGATTGGATACACCACCCCTGCATCTAACCACTTTATGATTTCTTTATTCACCACCTCTTGCATAGGTGGATTTAGACAACGTTGATGCTCAATAGTGGGCATGCAATCTTCCTCGAGCTGAATCTTGTACATACATATCCCAGGAGGGATACCAATTATATCAATAATAGTCCAACCAATGGCTCTCTTGTACCTCTTCAGAACAGAGATGAGAGCCGCTACTTGTTGTTTACCTAAATCAGCAGCAACTATAACCGGCAGTGTATTTCTACTTCCCAAGAACGCATACTTTAGATAACTGGGTAGCTCTTTCAACTCTAGCACTGGTGGCTCTTCAATGGAAGGCTTCGCTGGTGGTGAAGGTCGATTCTTAAGGTCAAGGTCCATCTTCTTAGGGGCATATGAATATGACCCCATTCCTATCAGAGCACAGATAGTTTCTTCGTACTCTTCAACATCCTAACGCTCAAAGTTCAAAAGCACAACAACCAATGGCTCAACAGTAAGCTGCTTCTCTAAAGATAATTCCTTCTCATCCTCATAATAAACATCAGCTACAGAGAACACATTCATATCTTTGGGCTTCTTCATTGATTTGCATACATCAAAACATACCACTTCATCATTCATCCGAAATAAAAGCTCATTTTCTCATAAATCAATAAGCACACTTCCTGTTGCGAGGAAAGGACGAACCAAGATTATGGGAACTTCAGAATCCACCTCGCAATCCAAAATAACAAAGTCTGCAGGAAAAATGAAGGTAGATACCTTCACTAGTACATCATATAAGATACCAACAGGTCATTTTACCGACCTATCTGCCATTACGAGCCGCATATTGGTTGGTGTAGGATCGCCCAACCCCAACTGTCTATAAATGGCTAGTGGCATCAAATTAATGCTAGCCCCCAAATCGCACAATGCCTTAGCAAAATCCAAAGATCCAACCATGCAAGGAATAGTGAAAGCACCCAGATCTTTCTTCTTCTGTACTAAAGACCTCGTGGCAATTGCACTGCAATGATGAAAATTATCTTCCAGTTCATAGCTTGCTGCCCTTTTCTTTGTCAAAAGGTCCTTCATAAATTTGGCGTACCCTGGCATCTGCTCCAGTGCCTCCACCAAAGGCACATTAATAGTCAGCTGCTTCAACATGGTCATGAATTTACTGAACCTGGTGTCATCAGCCTTCTTCTTCAGTCTCTGAGGAAAAGGTGGTGGTGGATTTAGAAGAGTTTTCTCCACCACTTCCTTTTTATTTTGGTTCCCATTATCAATCTTTTCAGACTGCTGACATCTAGGTGTAGTATCATGAACGTTCTCATTTTGATTTTCAGCTTCTACAGAATCATCATAATCTGCTTCAATAATATTCTCTTCTATATTATCAACCACCGGCTTTCCTTTGGATGGATTTTCCAACACCTTACCACTCCTGGTAGTAATAGCCAAACATGATCCATCATTCCTTGGATTTTGCACAGTGTCACTAGGTAAAGTGCCAGCTTTTCTTTGATTAAATGCCGCTGATAGTTGACTCATTTGTTGTTCCAGCTATTTTATTGCAGTGGAATGTGAGTCAACCAATTGATTTATTGAAGACAAATCATTTTTTACCTCAGTTACTCCCGTGTTGGTTGCCTCTACTCCTTTCAACAGCTTAGCCATCATGTCCTCCATGGACATCTTCCCAGAGCCAGATGCAGCAGCTTCACGATTTCCAGGAGGAACATACAAACCACTCATGTCAGTATTATTATTCCAACTCCCTTGGTCTCGGTCCTTGTAACTGGATTTTTCATAATAGTTACGACCTTGGTTTCCTTGGACATTGCCTCGGAAACCCCCCTGATTATTCAAGTAATTAGCTTCCTCCTCAGAATCAGAGTCATCTCTTCCCTGTGATACAATAGCTTTGACCTTTTATGTCTTCCCTGATAATAAATGCTTGGTAAGAAGGTCCATCTGCGTTTTCATGTGAGCCATATCCTGGTCATGTCCCTCTTCTCTTCGCCTCTGTTCTGCCGTCATACCAATAGATACAGTAGAGCTTGCTACCTCAGAATCCCTGGTATGCCAAGCTCTACTCTGCTTTGTCATACGATCCAGCATGTCAGATGCCTCAAGAAAAGTAAGGTCCATAAATGACCCACCCGCAGCATTATCTACCACTGGCTTAGTCACCGAGTTCAAAGCCCTATATAATATTTTCATCAAGTGGACATTGGTCATCTGATGATTTGGGCACCGCGTAAGCTTCTTCTTGAACCTCTCCTATGTCTCGTGGAGAGCTTCATTTGGAAACTGTCTAAAATTGCTTATCTCATCTCTCAATTGTGCCCTCTTGGATGGCGGAAAGAATCTTTCTAGGAAAGCGTCTTTCAGTTGCCTCCAATTGGTAATAGAGTCAGGAGTTAGACCGTTTAACCATAGAGTTGCCTCTCCAGATAGAGACAGTGGAAATAAGCACAGCCGGATCGCATTCTATCCAACTCCTGGATTGTCAAACGACTTGCATGTTGAGATAAAATTAATCAGATGCATATTGGGATCGTCGCCTGCAAGTCCACCAAATAACCCCTTGAGTTGCAATAACTGGATCATGGTGCTAGTGATATTGAACATGGCTCCGGGTGCCAAGGGAAGATGAATAATAGCCCCTGTGGCACTAGCCCCATCCAAATCATCATCATCATCATCAAAAGAAACCTGCACAGCTTGGCGTTCAGGTCTCATTCTAGCTTGACGATCTCTATTGACATTCCTGTTCACAGGTGCAGCCACATCATCTGCATGCCTTGGATTTAATAACTCATCATCACCCAAGTCCTCATCATCAAGATTTGTTGTCCGACCTGGGTTATCAGCATTCTATTGATGTACTTGCGCAGCTGCCAATGCAGCTAATCTAGCCTGCTCCTATTGAGTAGCCATCCTTTCAAGGTTTCGTTGTGCATCCATTCTGCCAATAAGATGTGGTTCAGGATTTATAGGTAATAAGGGCTGACCAGAACTTCGTGTATTTGGCATGCACTCCACTAAACCTGAACAAAACAAAAACAACCAACAAAAAGTAAAATTTGAGAATCTTTGACCAAAGGGTCTATTAACTATCACAAACTTAGTTGACAACCGTATTCCCCGGCAACGGCGCCAAAATTTGATACGCCCAAATTACAACTCTCGTTGGAAAGTATAAGCGGTCGCTATCAAATATAGAACCCAACTGGGTTGGGTGTCGAATCCCACAAGGAATACTATGGTCACTAAGTATTGCGATTATTATTAGACTGTTGATCGAATGTTCCAAGATAAGGGGTTTTTGGTTTAAGTGCACAATAATACTATTAGTGTAACGAATGAGATGATATAAGTAATAAGATTTGATCACAGAGGATGATAAGTTAGGGTTATGTCCACCTTGTAGTTTCTACTTCTCTTTTAACTATGAGTAATGCGGAGTTTATACATGCATGCACTTATACAGAGTCGTATTCTAATTCTAAATCCAAGTGTTTTTCAACCATCAAGGATTTATTCACCTTAGCTCTCTCGAACCTAAAGTGTACAACAAATGGTACGAATTCTCCAAGAAGTTAATCCTGCTAGGGCATTAACATGTAAAATAGAGGTTGGAAACCCTATTTTCTCATCACACTCTCTTTTCCAAACAGTAATTTTTCTATCGAACAAATTATTGTTATAATGGCGCATTCTCTATGTTTGCAACCACGAGAATTCAATTATAATGAAGAGAGTAATGATATAAGTGCATTTTACATCATAAATTCACAAACCCATAGCAATAGAGAGTATACTACAAGGTTTCCATAACCCTAACAGATAAGTTTAGCTACTCATGAATACAACGGAAATCAAAATAGACATAATCATCATACCAAAACTTAGAACAATCTCGGCGATGCAGATGACTAGCGACAATAAGAGAGGAACGTGTTTCTCTCTCTCCGTTGCTCAAGCTAAGCCGTTTTCTGCTTTCAAAAATATTACAGAATCTGAATTATGAATAATGGCTGAAAATTCAGCAATAAGGTTTTTAATAACAACCTTCTCTACTAAGTTGCTACTGTATCCTTAACTATTTAAAAATGTTGAGTTTGCCCGGGAAAAAGTTTCCATGCATCACATTTAGTCCAAAAGCTGCCTTCCCTTTTATGTGAAGTTTTCCTTTGCTGTCCACAGGTTCCCAAAGTGTTGAAATCTTCCGCATTAGTACCTGAAAAGCATGCTAATCACATAGGTCAGCTCACTTAATTGAAAGTAGACTAAAAGTGCTGGAATTATGTATTTTATCCTCAAAACTTAGCTAAAACATGGGTAAGTTATGGTGCTTAGACGTATAAATACGCCCAACATCAATCACACAGTTGTGAAATGCTCAGTAGGTTGTGCTTCAATCCTTCTACAAGATAGACATCTTCTAATGCTTTTGACTTAGATGAGCCAATTTTTCCAACTCCAGTAATGATTCCCTTTTAACACCATCATCAAAGGAAACTCCTTCTCCATTTATTTTGGAGAGTGAAAGGAACTTTTTCTTATCACCAGTCATGTGTCTTGAATAAGCACTGTCCAGGTACTAATGTTTTTTGCTTCCTTTCACCTTCTTCTGCAAGAAATCAATGGTTAGACTTAGGAACCTAGACAAGCTTGGGTCCTATTTTATGAGTAAATGGATGAATTAAATTTTTTCTAGTCCATGCTGGCAACATGTAATGTGACCTATTTTTCTGATCTAAACCAATTCTTTTCTTTTTGGTCTGAGAAAATCTATTTGCTAGGTTTTGACTATTAGATCTTCTTTTAGCAGCCACTGGACTTCAGTGGTTGGATGTCCAAGGTTACCACAGATGTAACATAAATTTTTAGGATTATCAAAACCTTGGTGGAAACCCAACCCTGCCTTTTCATTGTGATTTCTTTAACTCAACTTGTGAATAATTCTTGAAGAATTTGTCCACCTATTAGCTCTTTCAAGATCATGTTCCAGTTTAGAGACTTCTTGACTCAGTTTATTTATCATGTCTGTTGCATCACTACACTCTTGTTTGTACTTCTCTAACTCAAGTTCAGCACTTTCTTGTTCTTTACTCATGGCCTAAACCCAATTCTTGCTTCAGTTTAGGACTTCAGACTTAAGATTATTATTTAAAGAATTAAGTTCTTCAACCTGTTTCTTGAGAGTGCACTTTTCCTTTTCAACTGTATCCTTGCAATCTTTTAAATCAATGAGATCAAATTTAAGACTTGCAAGACTGTTAAACAATTCATCCCTATCAGAAGTTAATTCTTGGAAATCATCAATTAGTGCACTCATCAAGGAAACTAGTTTTGATTTAGAAAATAAATGCAGTTTTTCTTTAAGTTCAAGTATGCTTACCTCAGAATCATCATCTTCTTTCTCTAAGTCTAAATCTTCAAGAGCCATGAATACAATTTCATCAACTTCATTATCATTTAAATCAGATCCCCATGCTGCTATTATTGCATGTTCTTACTTTTCCTTTCTTTTGGCCTTTTCTTTCAGTTCCTTTTCATCCTTTTCCTTTCTCCATTCTATTTCCCAGATATGAAAATCTCTGATCTGATGATCAGTCTTACCATACTTGTAGCATCCATTTGGATTGTCATTTGAACGTTTCTTGTTACTTGTTCCCTTCTTCTTTTTAAAGAATTTGCTGAAGTTCTTAGTTATGAAGGCAACATGTTCCTTGTCAAGTTTAATTTCTTCATCACTATCATAAGCCTTCAAAGACAAGATTTTCTCAGGAGCTGCTTGTTCTTTGGTTCCATCAATTTCCATTTCATAAGTCTTCAAATTCCCTACCAATTCATCCATGGTCATACCTGTGAGATCCTTATTTGCCTCCCTAATTGCAGTTACCTTAACATTCCATTTTGATTTTGGTAGTACTCTAAGTACCTTTTCAACTTGTTCCTCCTCAGTGATAACTTTTCCCAAGAAAGTCAGCTCATTTGTTAAGGCAATAAGCCTTGTCATCATCTCATGCAAGGATTCATTTTCCTTCATCTTAAATGCCTCATATTCAGTAAAAAGAAGAGAAATCCTGAATTTTCTTACTTGAGAGGTACCCTCATATGCATTTACCAATGCATCCCAAATTCTCTTAGTTGTGGTGCAGGTTGAAACTCTGTTGTATTCAGCTGGTCCCAATCCACAGACTAAGATGTTCTTAGCCTTAGCATTTTTCTTTAATGCCACTAAGTCATCATCCGTAAATTCACTCCTTACTTTCTTGACTGGTTCACCATCAACCAACTTCATTGGAATAGTAGGACCATCAGTAAACCTATCCCATAATTCAAAGTATTCTCCTTGGATGAATATATCCATCCTATCTTTCCAACAGATAAAGTGAGAGCCATCAAAGAGCGGAGGTCTAGTAGTTGACTGACCTTCACTGTGATAAGTAGGAGGTGCGAAATTCATCATTGTGATCTTTTCGTAGGTGCTAGGCTTACTTAAGACAACCTTGCTCTGATACCACTTATTAAAGTACGTGCCCTACTGATTTTAATATTATACTCTCCTAGTTTCCTATCTGTGGAACAAGTAAGCTAACTGGTTCACTGAAGTAAAAGTTGAACACAATATTTTTACGTAAAAAACACCCGGCTCAAGAAAGATGTAAAAAAACACAACCTGTACCTCTACAGGATTTAACCCCAACTCCACTAATACTCTTGAGCCTCAATAATCAACAAATTACAAGACTTCTTGTAAACTAGGAATTAAAACTTCTAACTCCTATTTTTACAAAAACACAAATCTTCCCAAGATAAGTGTTCCCAAGTCTTCGAGTTCCCTAACTTGAAGACACAACTCCTAACTCAGTTTATACTTCACTGAGACTAGAAAAAAAAGACTTATTACAACTCAAAGAACCTACTTATTACAAAGTCTACGACTTGCTAAGTAAGGGACCAGGTTTTTTTTCAAGTAAGTGAACTGTTTTGCTGATTGTTGATTATCTTTTTAACGCTTGAGTAAAAATTTGAATGTCGTATATTGTATTTAAGACAACTCCTAGATGAGTCCTTTAGTTGATGTACTCTTTTATCTTTAATAGGACTCCCATGTAGTTTCACTCTTTGTTGCTGCCGTCTCCCACCTAGACTCAATAGGACTCTTTTACTTCATTTCTTAGTCTAGATGGACTCCTTGATCAATTCAAACTCTAAGTGTTTCACTTATATTCTTCTCAATATTCTTGATGTATGTGATAAGTATTAGTAACAATTTTGAACTTCCTTGCTTATCTATTTTTGTCTTAACACCTTGTCAGCCTTGCATCAACTTCAATATGCAGTACATGTGAGCATCAGTAACTTCTCTTTCTTTACTTGTGTAGAACATCTTGCACAACATGTTCCATTCACATGTCCATCCTAAAAACTTCACATTCCCTAAAAGTAAGAGTCCCTATGTTATCTTGATGTTGCAGTTACCAACTTTTTAGGATTCCTTAGGCTGCCTCTTGATGTAATTTGAAACTAGAGCACATCCTATGACTTTTAACTTAAGCTTTACCTATTCTTTATTTGTTTGTATGTATTTAATTGTTAGAATGTTGTTTTATAGGTTTTATATATTATGACCAAAAGGAAAAAAATAGAGCAAACTACCAGAAATTGGGTGATTTGCCATCGTACTCACGATTGCAGAGCAACTCATGAGATATAAAACAAGTGCTGAAAATATTCAGAGATTGTGAAAAAATAGACTTAGCAGAGCTGGTCAATGTAGAAAGAAGAATACAACCGCATCTGACTCATAAATAAGTCTATAATAAAGTCACTAATATAGTTTGAAACTTGCTGCTACAATTTAAACTAGGGTCGAGGAGTTTGAGGGTGATTTGGCACTATCAGAACTCATTTAATAATTCCATATTTTTCTAGTGCTGGGTTTATTTCATGACCTTGAAGAGAAGAATCACGAACACAAATGAAACAAAAAAATTTCACTGCAAATATGATCTTGGAATCCACAGATGTGAAGGTCAGTTGGCATAACATAGTGCGATCGCGAAGAAGGGTCTGAAATGGTATATAAAGCTGGTTCTAATTTCAACAGTTATTATGTGGTGTTTTGGACAAGAAGCTCTAGATTTAGGATTCGAAAGGTGGAATTTCAAACTACGATTATGTATTACTTTCTTATTGATCTATTAATTAGGCATTCATTTCATTGAATTTGATATGTGAAATCAGTGATTTAAGAGGCTAAAATTAGGAATTTTATACCCAATACAATATTAAAAGCTCATCAATTTGACTTAGCAAACATCATCAAAATTAAATTTTCATTATTGAATTAAACTCCATAGCATGTAGGTTTCATGATCCAAAAGATACGGTTATGATGACATCTATCCTGAGCCAGCCTTGATAGGTAAGCTAAAAGTACACAACCAATAAGAAGTACAAAATAGAAAAGAGATAAAGTAGATACGAGACTTCTAGAACAAAGTCAGGCCATAATCATAAATATGAAATATTTGAAAGAAAAATATAATCAAATCCCAAACTTGGTATCATAAGTATGAAGAGAAGCTAAAACTATACTAAAATCAGAATATACATCAATGTTTTAAAAAAATAAGTAAAGACATAAAAGATAGATAGATGCTGGAGCAAGGCTCTGGATAGGGAGCTCACCAGATATCCAGATCAACTCTCACTGCAATAATCAGTCACCAAGGATCACACTCATACTGGGGTCTTTACTAAAAGGACATCAAAGTAGGAGTAAGTATGGTCGTCCACTTGTAGTCAATAGGTATTATAGACCGACTGAGAAAAGTATAAAACTAAATAAGTAAAGAATATTATGAGCACGCTTTCACCTGTATACAAAAGAGTTCCCAAACGATAGCTCACATCACTTCACCTAACAATTCTACTAGTACAATATAGATATATGACTAACTACACACGAATATATAAAGGAAGACTAAGGGAGTGTTTGTATTGACTTTTAAAAAGTAGCTTATAAGCTAAAAGCCAAAATCCATAAGTTTGTACTACCCTACTTTTGGATATTGTCTTATTTTGACACTTTTTAACTTAAAAATAAGTGCTTAAAAACACTTTTTAACTTTTTCAAACAACACCAAAACTTAGAAAATTCTTAAAATTCGAAAGCACCTAAAAATAAACTTATCCAAATACCCACTAAATACGCTATATCTAACACATAAGAAAGTGGAAGTGATTTAATGCAACGAGATGATGGTGGGATAATGATAATGTAAGCCATTGCATGTCAGTAATCACATGGCCTAGTATATTATTTTTGAGCTAAATCTTCTAGGATAGGACCCATTGGGGGAGGGTCGCAATCCACATACTTTCACAATCTCAATCTTATATCTCAATCAACCTTTCTAGTAGAATCCTCAATCAAGGGTCTTATAAAGTATTTCATTTTCTTTCAAAATTAGTATTTCTTAGTGGTTCCAATCTTATGAGTATAAATGAACGAAATGAGGATGTATGCTCATAACCAAATCAATATAAAGCTAATGAATCAATTCAATAATGTTAATATATCATGATATAAGACATCACATGACACCACTGAAAAAAAGTCATGTAACACATCAATAATATCAATTCAATCCCCTCTCTCAGGAATCACTATAATGATAGAGGTATATAATGCTCAAATAAGACCTATAATATCAATATAATCCCTCACCCGGGCATCACAATCATAATAAGGTAAATAAATGCACTAATAAGGCCTATAATATTAATCTAAGCCCCCACATGGGCATCACAAAAAGAATAATCCCTCAAGTCAATAAAATATCCACATAAGCCCCCACACGGGCAACACTATATTAATAATTATCTCAAAATAGAAATATCACAACTAATTTTCCAACCAATAACTTGCTTTACATTAATGGTTAACTACCCAACCCAATTTAAAGATAGTTAGCCATAGGATGTCTCAAATCACTGAAATGCTAGCCTAGATCATTCATGGAGCCTTTTTTTACGAGCGGTCTCAGAACATACTAAATCTATCAGAAACAAATGTATACATAAAAGAGAGTTCAACAATACCCATATTGGATATATTTATTTCGAGTGTAAAAATAGTTCAAAAATTGGCTCAAAATCAAAAAGGATATATTTAAAATTTTATTTAAAAATCATGTTTATTTTATCAAAAGGAGAATAAATCTGAAAACTCAACTAAAACTGAGTTAAAATTGGACTTTCAATTGAAGAAAATCAATTTTAGTACTTTACCAGGTAAAACTCCTAAATTCAAATTTGAAATCATGATTTTAAAGCTATTTTGAAGATAATATCCATGAGAAAAAAATAGAAATATAAATTTGAAACTTATCCACAGAAGTTCGATAAAAATCTCTTTTGAATTCACTTCAAACCGTGGTCCCAAAGAAGAACAGTGGTGAAATTCATGGAATTTGAAAATATATACTATTATGTTGAATAGTCCTTCACGGTCAACCCTATGCATTCACGAGGGTCAATATTGACCAGGACATTAAGTTGTTCTTCGCGTTCTTGGTAATCCATCCATATTTATAAAGTTTGTTAACCCAGATCCTATGCATACACAAAGGTCCGGTTGCGAATGCCATTTAGACAACCTGACTCGATCCCCAGGTTTAGTCTTCAGGAATACGACTGCTACTCCACGTTCATAATGAATGATTTTCTCTACCCTTTGTGAACACAGTTTCACCGTCGCATTCGCGGTGAACAATAATTTCCTTCTCTATGAACGTGGCCAAGGTCCGTCCTATGAACGGGACGAAGGATCTGCTGGGCACTAGATAACAAAATATAAGCAATTGTGCAAGGTTGGAAATAATTTAGTTATGCTACAAAACTAATTTTGACATTTCAGACTCAATAGAACCGTAAGATTTTCAAAAAGAAATCATTTACAATAAATTAACCCCTAAGACTCCTTTTAAACTATTTTAACTAATTTTTGTCCAAAAGCTCAAATTCAAATATAAAGGCTTGGCATCCAAACTAACTATATTGCTAATCCAAAATTGACATTCTAGATCTAATGGAGCTAACCAAGTCACCATCTGACATTCAGATCATAAAATATTGACCAAAGTCATACTAACCACCTTTAAAGATTCTAAGGACCTTAAACTCACTTAAATTACTCTAAAATGCTTTCAGAACCATGCAACCAACCTCATAACTCATAAATAGAATATAACAATAATGGAAAAGGGATTACTGGGCAAAACACAACAAAAGGCAAAAATCACAACTACGGTTGTTACAATAGGTAATGTGTTTATGCAATTAACTTTGAATTTTGAACTATTGACATGAAGGGCAAGTTTGAGTTGACTTTGAACCTTGGGTGTCCTAAAATTATGAGATATATTTTCTTACTCGATGGAATAATAACTAAATGGATATTACCAATCCAGATTGGAAATGGTAACATGAGAATCTTTAATCCTCTAGCCTATCAATTCCAATTTTACTTTAGATTAATTTGGACCTATTACTCATGATATTAAATTGATTGAGGTTATTGATAATGCCCAAGCTACACCTTCACTATAAATATTTTGCGATCACTATCAAATATAGTAACCCAACAAAGGTTGGAGTCGAATCCTAAGGGAATATGTAGAATCATGCTCTTAGCTGTTGTAATAAATGGGCAAAACTGTAAAAATAAATAGGGGGATTTGAGTAGCAATATCAAACAAGTAGCTAGTATTGACTTTGGTTATAATCAGTCATAGGTGAACACTAGGATTGTGTCCCCCCAGTTTCTCAAATACTTAGGCTTATCGTGCTTTATTGAACCAACCTGATACCTTTCATGCAGAATCTGATAAGTTATGTACCATTAACCGTCTTTTGGACTAGCAAACAGATTTCACCCTTTATCTTTTGAGTCTTAGGATGTCTCCTTACTAACCCTTATCATAGATCCCAGCTAACTAGTACCTTTTGAGTCTCTAGTTATTAGATAATAGCTAACCATCTTACTTAGATAATACCTAGTAGCGTGGATAGACAGTTAAACTTCAAATTATTGTTGTAGTTATCTTTTCCTAGTGACTACTCCTCTTTTGGAGTAAGTAGCAATAATATATGGGATTCTAACATTTGAAACAACTAAGATAATTCTTAAGAGTGAAAATAATACAATGTATGCATGGGTATCAGTTCAAAACAACAATGTCACTTTCCTTACTTCGTCAATCCACTGGGGTTTCCACAACCATAGCTAAGGGTTTTTAGCCACTCACGCGTGTGAAAGAATCAACAAAATTCATGATTGAAAGAATAAGATGAATCACAATAATCAATCTTAGAAAACCCAAAACTTTAACTGAATTAATCAACCGAAATCAATATAAGAGAATTCCAAGACCAAAATCAAACTTTAACCAAAACTTTGGTTGTAATCAGTCATAGGTGAACACTAGGATTGTATTCCCCCTGGCTTCTTAACCTCATAGGCTTATCATGCTTTATTGAACCAACCCGATATCTTGCATGCAAAATCTGATAAGTTATGTACCATTAACCGTCTTTTGGACTAGCTAACAGATTTCACTCTTTACCTTTTGAGTCTTAGGATGTTGCCTTACTAACCCTTATCCTAGATCCCAGTTAACTATTACCTTTTGAGTCTCTAGTTATTAGAAGGCATCTAACCATCTTACTTAGATAATACATTGTAGTGTGGATCGATAGTTAAACTTCAAATTACTATTGTAGTTATATTTTCCTAGTCACTACTTCTCTTTTGGAGTAAGTAACAATAATCTAGGTGGGATCCTAACATTTGAAACCACTAAGATAACTATTAAATCAAAGATAATACAATGCATGCATGGGTATCGGTTCAGAACAACAATAACACTTTCCCTACTTCATTAATCCACCTGGGTTTCCACAACCCTAGCTAAGGGGTTTTAGCTGCTCATGCTTGTGAAAGAATAAACAACATTCATGATTGAAAGCATAAGCTGAATCACAATAACAACACTTGGAAAACCCAAAATTTTAACTGAATTAATCAACTAAAATCAATACATAAGAATTCCAAGAACAAAATCAAATCTCGGAATCAAAATATGTTTGTAAGTATCAAGAGTGCATCCTTCTACTAAAAACATATAAGGGCTATTTATAGTGCATGAGGAAACTCTAAAATCAAAGCCTAAACAAAAAAAAGCCAGTGTCCACTTATCTGTGTCTACACGTGGCCTGGCCTTGGGCGCATATGCCACATGCGGCCTGAGGCTGGGTGCATGTAGACACCTACAAGTGCCAGAATAAATCCCCACAACTTTTGCTCTCTAGATTTTGGACTTCTGTCACTTACCTTACCCACATGTGGTCTACATGTTGACATAGGTAAGTGCCGAAAGTTTGTTTTCAGCTTTTTTACCCTCTGAATTTTTACTTCTGTTACTTACCTTAGTCTCAGACAGACCACATGTTCTACATATAGTCAACATGTAGACATAGGTAAGTTCCATCCTTCCAATACTTGCAACCAAGCTTTCAATCTTCAAATTTCAACACATGTTTTGGTCACGTACATCCAGTAAGTGCTAAAAATGTCCACAAATGATCAAATAAATAACCAAAAACTCCAGTTTCATTTTTTCCCACGAACTTAGCATCCAAAATCTAGTTTCCTGCAAAACATACCCAAAACACATTATATCTAACAAAATATTTTCATCATTTTAAGCATCAAAAGTGATATATTTCTATAGTACATCAGTTATTGGAGGTTGTTTAAGCAAATTTTGGCATTTCAAGAAATATTTATCTACCAGTTATGAGGTAGGTGAGATTTTAACTCTTAGTTTTCTTGATTTTCCTTAAAAATATGTTATATATGTTACTTGTATCATTTTGAGCCATTTAGTTGATGTCTATGGGCGAGCATGAGTTAAGTTAACTAGTTTTGAAGTATATAGAATTGTCTGTGAGGGTCCCAACCTGTATTTTCACATTAGATATTTCTAGCAAATTATGTGATGTGTTGTGATATTGATTACCTATTATCATGCTTTATCACCCAGTTAGCTTTTAACAATTATGTTTACTTCTTTGTGATATATGTTGAACTATTTAACATATGTTATCACACAGTTAACATCATATATAAAGGGTTGATCTTGATTGTATGTACTTTTGGCACTACATATGGGCTTGATCTTGAGTTAATGTGATCATGGTCTCATAGTTTTAGCATTGCTTTCAGCTCAAACACGATGATATCCTTGAACTAGAAGTTTTAAGATGGGGTAAGATGTATAACTAGTGGATCGCGACAGGTGGGTAGCCATGTGAATAATGTTATCCTCCAAATAATTTTAATGATGATAGTTAACATACATTTTTGTGCAGAAGCAAAGGATGTAAGAAAGAGGAGAAAAGAATTAGAAAGATTCTCCAGGATCTTGCAAAGAAATCAGGTAGTATCCTTCATCAACATCAATATGAAAGGAATCAATCATTTAAAGAATGAATCAATTAACTAACACTAGTCTCACAAAATCAGTGTGTCAACAAGAAAGGACCACAAGATCCAACTCACTCGTCTACACAAGAAAGGAAATGAAGAATCGACATTCAATATAAGGAAACTAATATTTTATACAAGGCAGACTTACATCCCAAAGACATGATTTAATGAATAAAAATAAAGGAAGAAAATGGTATCATCTACTTGGATATATCTGATATGAGCGTGAGTCGATACATATTGTTAATCAAGAAAATACTACAAATCTGTGATTGAATGAAACACCCTGGTAGCATCAACACTAGCCCACTTGAATTAAAGTTGATGGGTTACAATGTGAATCAAGAAAGTTTTTATGATGGAAAAAGAGCCTAAGAACAAGTCCAAGAATTCTGGAGAAACATGGGCTAAGTGCTACACATATTTCATGATTCAAGTCCAAGTCCAAACGGAAGAAGATTGGGCCCATATAAGTTTTGATTAAATTAAGAAACTATTCCTTATTTCCTTAGTGGAGAAATTTAGGTATTATTTTTACATGCTTTAAAGTTTTATAGTTTAAAATTTTCCTAGTTTAAACGTTCCTAGAATTCGAATCCCATGCTAATTGGGATAGGGATTTATCCTATATATAGGGATGGATTTTGTTATTTTCAAGGATATAATGATTAATAATATTTGAGAGGTTTCTCTTCTTTACACCTTTGTGTGTGGTGGCTTAGGTTTATCTTTCAATCCTATAAGAACGATTCTTTAGGAGGTAAGATTAATTTATAATTGATGTACTTGGTTTCTATTAAAGTAAATTAAAGAAGGTGATTATTATTATATTAATTATCGTCTTTAGTTTCTTCGAAATAGGGGTCTAGCACTATTAATCTAAGTTCTTGATTTTACTCTATTAGTATCATAATTAGTCTTAATCGACTAATTCTGAATACTAAGACCAATTAGGCATCTTAGTATTTTATCTCAAAATTGAAAATTTTATTCTCAAATTTTATCTATTGTCAATCCTAGTATTTTTGCTTTCGCATTATTTTCTTGTTTATTCAAGTGATCTGATTCTTATCACATCCTTGGGTTTTTCTTTTAGACGCAAAAGTCAGCCTAACAAAGAGCTCTATAAAAGAAAGCAGAGATCACCAAAAGCAAGCATGAAACTTCACTTGATCTTCAATACTGTCTTGCTTTGGTCTTTCATAAACTTTGTAGTCTAGTAGATTATAATTTTTATAAAGTGAAAAAGATAGAGTTAGTACTAGTTAAATAGGTAGAGACTGTGTTAATGCTGTATTTTTAATTTGTAACTCAGATCTACAAGAAAAATAAACATCCTGTAATCCCAAGTTCCAAAAAAAGATCTAAAGGAAACCCTTGTAACCAATATAAAAATCAATATTGCACTTTTAATTGTATCTTATTTATTAAACTAACTTGCAGGGAAGTCGACTGTAGTGATCTGAACCTGGGCCTAGCCATGACGGGCAACCTCAAGCCCACCATGGGGCTGAAGACAACCTACTTTGCCTTATCTTAAGAACATAATGAAAGTAAACAACGAAAACCAAATAAGTCTATGAAGATATATAAATCCAATCAAAAATATGAGTCAAAACAAGACATCCAAGACATCCTAACACTGTCCACAAAACCCTCTAAACCGGAAATGCCAAATAAGTCAAGACATTCCCCCAATTATGAAAAAAAGAATCCTAAAGTACTAAGAAAATAAAAAAAGAACGATGAAATGACAGGGACTTTCGATGGATAGAGGCTCACCACTTCACAACTGATTAATAGTAGTACCCAATCACCTAACACTGTATAGGAGCAATAGAAAAGTCCTCCAAACCTTTATAATGAAACAATGCAACATTCGGGGATGGTTAGTGAGGTGAGCACTGGCATATAACTCAAGGGATAGAGATATAATGCATTTACCAAAATTCAGTCATAAACCACAAACACAACATTTATACATATATATAGGATGTCAGGATAGGGACAAGGGTCAATTAACATGATAGTTTAAAATATTAGCACCAATTATATAGATCATACCAACATTCCAGGCACCCACGGGCTATGGGTCTGACTCCCCCTGCCAGAAGGGCCCTAGTCCATGTTAGCCGCATGTACCGAGGAATGGCTAAAGACACCAAGGCGATAGCACCCAAAAAAATAATGTGTATCCAGACACATGGTAATATAAACCCCCAATGTTAGCAAACATGGTTTCCAGTGTTGGTGCCCCTGGTACTACACCTTTTTGTGAGCTACACAATTCTTTTTAAGTCCAAATTAAAATAGTTTACACATAAACCCAACCATTAACCAAGGAGTCATTTATTAAGGCATTTTCCAACTTGGTATCTTCATACCAATATGCTTGCAAGTTAATTCAATTATGCCAAACTAGTCCATTCAGCCATTAAACTCCCAAGTTTCATTTAAAATCCAAAACCATGACCACCAAGGGCATTCCAAATTCTTTTTATCCATTTATCCTTTAATGCAATGCAATGTTTTCAAAAGACAAGTTAAATTATGCAAGTATCCACATTCAAAATCAAGTTAAATTTCATCAATTTTGGTGAAACTTGTCACCCATTTCAACCATTATAACCATGCACCAATTTAGTCCCAAAACCCATAATTTAAAGCATGAATAATCCATTTAAAACATGGAAATAATAATTCAAGTCATAACAACCAAAAATCCTAAACCCAATTTCAAACCCATCAATTTAAATACATGAATATTGAATCAATTTATGCAAAAATATGAAATACAAGTTAAGGAATGAGAAACATGCCTGAAATATAAAAGAAATTGAAGAGAAATCAAAGCTTAAAGCCCGAATGGTGAAATCCTTATAAAAACCTTTAACTTTCTTGGTGTGGGAGTTAAAGAGGAAAAGAATGATGTTTGGTCTTAATAAACGAAGGGAAAAGGGTCAATTTGGTGTTTTAAAGCCATTTAAGGGATAAAGGACCAAAAATCCCTTGCCCCCAAGTGAAAAAAAACTAAATTGGATGAAATAAACATAGCAGTATGGCACGCCGTTATCATAGAGGGTAGTCTCCATTCCACACTCCTATCGTAGAGCATAAGTGGTGTGGCACGCCACTATCGCGGACCCTCACTACCTTGGGGTCCTAAAATAGCCCCGAACCCCTTTTAAAAATTTCAAAACATTTCCAAAACACCCTTTTAACATCCCTAATCATAAATCAAGTAAAAAAAATTAATGTTACCCATATAGCAAAGTCAAAAATAAATTTGTCAAAATTTTATGGGGTCTTACATTTTCCCCTTTTTGGATCATTCATCCTCGAATAAGAGTTTAGGACTATTTTTCGCACGATAATAAAAAGAATACAGTAGAATCCAAGGAAAAATTCAAAATGTGATAAGAGGGGAATGAAACTCATACCTTAAGCATTTTCATCTAACAAGGGGAATAAGAACCAATACTTGGCTCTCATATCTCTTCTGACTCCCATGTAGCCTCTTCTACCTTTTGATATCTCTAAAGAACCTTTATCGAAGCCATATCCTTTGTCCTTAATCTACGAACTTGTCTGTACAGTATATCAACTAGGACTTCCTAATAAGACAATGAACCCTAACACCTACATCCTCAACAGGCAATATCAAAGAAGGTTCACCCACACACTTTTTCAGTATTGACATATGGAAAATGGGATGAATTGAATCTAAGCTTGTTGGTAAGTCTAATTCATAAGTGATATTCCTAATTCTCCTTAAAATTTGATATGGAGCAATGTAGCGAGGATTGAGCTTCCCCTTCTTTCTAAATCTCATGTCTCTTTTCATAGGAGAAACCTTCAAGAATGCCCAATCAGTTACTTCAAACTCCAACTCCCTCTTCCTCACATCTGCATAATACTTTTGGCAACTTTGAGTAGTCTTAAGTCTTTCCCTAATAACCTTCACCTTCCCCTTGGCTTGGTAAACCAAGTCAGATCCAAATAACCTAGTCTCGCCTACCTCAAACCATCATATAGTAGACCTGCACCTTCTACCATAAAGATCCTCAAAAGAGGCCATTTGAATGCTAGAATGATAATTGTTGTTGTAAGCAAACTCAATAAGAGGAAAATGGTCGACCCAACTACCTTTAAAGTCAATCACACAGGCGCTTAGAATATTCTTCAAAGTATGAATAGTGTGCGCTACTTTTCCATCCGTTTGAGGGTGGAAAGTGGTGTTAAGGTTCACTTCAGTGCCCAAACCTTTTTGAAATAAACGCCAGAAGTGAGATCAATCTAAAATGATAGACATCGATGCCCCATGAAACTTTACTATCTCCTAAATAAACAACCTAGTATAAATCCTCTCTTGACAAGTTAGTCCATACTGGCAAGAAGTGAACAAACTTAGTCATCCTATCCACAATGAACCAAATAGAATCATACTGATTGCGAGTCCATGGAAGACCTACAATAAAGTCCATATTAATCATCTCTCACTTCCATATCGGTAATTCTATCTCTTGGGACATACCTCCAGGACTCAAATGTTTTACCTTGACTTGCTAACACACCATACATTTAGCAATAAAATTTGCCACATCCCTCTTCTTATTATTCCACCAGTAGATTTCCTTTACGTCATGGTACATCTCGGTCAAACCCGGATGAACTATTTATCTAGACTCATGAGCCTCAACTAAAATTCTTTCTTGCAACCCATCTATATCAATAATACACAACCTTCCTTGATACCTCAAGATGCCATCTCCCCTAATCTCAAAAGCTATAACCTTTTGCTGACCTACATTATCCTTAATTTTCATAAGTATGGGATCCTTAACCCATTTCTCCTTGACCTCAAAACCAAGTGATGACTTAACCACTTCCTTAACAATCACTCCCCCATCCTCAGAATCCAAAAAATGAACTTCCAAGTTAGCCAGCCAATAAATATCCTTCATCAATCTCATTTTCTCCTTATCAATATAGGACAGACTTTCCATAAACAACCTACTAAGAGCATCAACAATAATATTAGTTTTACCTAGATGGTAGTGCAAACTCATGTCGTAATCTTTAAGCAACTCGAGCCACCACCTTTCCCTAAGATTCAGTTCCTTCTATGTAAACACATACTGCAAGATTTTATGATCTGAATAAATATCCATATGTACCTCATACAAATAATGGCACCAAATCTTTAAAGAAAATACTGCAATCGTCAACTCTAGATTATGAGTCGGGTAATTTCTCTTATGAACCTTAAGCTGCCTGGAAACATAGGCTACAACCTTACTATGCTGCATTAACACTTAACCCAGTCCTACACGAGATGCATCACAATACATAGCAAACCCTACAGTGCCCTCGGGTAGGGTCAAAACAGGTGTAGAATTCAATTATCCTTCAACTTCTCAAAACTGCCTTTACAAGCATCAGACCATAGAAACTTAACCTTTTTCTGAGTTAATTTTGTCAGTGAAGAAGCAATATATGAGAAACTCTCGACAAACCTCCTATAGTACCCAGCATAGCCTAAAAAGCTCCTAATGTCAATTGGAGTCGTGGGTCTAGGCCACTTCTTAACTGCCTTAACTTTTTGTGGATTCACCTTGATCCCTTCACCAAAAACAACATGCCCGAGAAAGGTCACAACACTTAGCCAAAATTCACACTTAGAAAATTTTTCATACAATATCTAATCCTTAAGAGTTTGCAACAGGATTAGGAGGTGATTGGCATGATCCTTCTCACTTTTGGGTATACCAAGATGTCATCAATGAATACTATAACAAACAAGTCTAGAAACTTCCTGAATACCCGATTCATAAGATCCATGAAAGAAAATGGAGCATTAGTCAACCCAAATGACATAACTAAAAATTCATAATGGCTATACCAGATCTAAAAAATAGTCTTGTAAATGTCAACCTCCCTAATTTTCAACTGGTGATAGCCCAAACAGAGATCAATCTTAGAGAAACACCTAGCACCCTAAAGCTGATCGAAAAGTTCATCAATTCAAGAAAAAAGGGTATTTATTTTTTACTATAACCTTATTCAATTGACGATAGTCTATACATATCCGAAGAATCCTATTTTTCTTTCATATGAAAAGTGAAAAGAATAGAATCACCCCATGGAGAAATACTACGATGGATGAAACCCTTTTCAAGAAGATCCTTCAATTGAGAAACACTAGGATGGATGAATTCTTTATCAAAAAAATCTTTCAATTGCTCCTTTAGTTACTTTACTTCAGCCAGATTCATCCTATAAGGAGGAATAAAAATGGAACGGGTATCCGATAGAATATCAATACCAAAATCTATCTCCCTATTGGGAGGAATTCCAGGAAGATCATCAAGAAAAACTTTAGGAAATTCATTAACCACAGGAACAGATTGCAAAGATGGACTATTAGAATTTGAAATTTTTAACCCAAACTCAATGATATAGACATCCTTTGGAGATCATTTTCTAAGCTCTAAGATAGAAATAAACCCCCATTTAGGTACTAAGGAACTCCCCTCCCATTCAATCACCGATCCATGAGGAAAATGAAAACTGACCTTTTAGGTCTTACAATCCAGAGAAGAATAGAACAGATGGAGCCAATCCATCCTGAAGATTATGTCAAAATCTACCATGTTAAGCTCTATAAAATTCACCAATGTATATATATGAAGAATGGATACCACACAACCCCTGTAAATTTTCTTTGCCACAATGGACCCACCTACAGGGGTAGAAATAGAAAAGGGATCAAAAATACTTTCAGGACCAAAACTAAAATTTACAACTACATAAGGGGTCATATAAGATAAGGTAGAACCCAGATCAAGCACATAATTAACATCACAAGAAAAATCGGTAACATACTACTGACAACATTTGGGGATGCCTCAGACTCCTAACAAGTAGCAAGTGCATAGAGGAGATTCCGTCCATTACTGAAACCTAAAATGGCACCCTTAGATATAGGAGCAAAGAAGTGGAGACCAAGAATTTATTAGCTCCAATGGAAACTTTAGCTATAAGAAAATTCTGCCACGGATAACCAGGCTGGCCACAATTAAAACACAAGTTCCTCCCCTTCTCATAATATCCAAGGTGAATCTGTCTGGAAAAATGACAAGGAGAATAAGGTGGGGTTGCCTGAGCTCCACTGACCTGAGATTGGATACCCTGTGCCTTAGGACCACTGCTAGCCTAAAAACAACGATCACTTAAAGGATTAAATAGAGCACTAGCTGTTGAATAAGAATTTCCCTAATTCTTCTTCTTAGTCTACTGCCTACCATCTCTTCTACTATTCAACTGACCTGTACCCTGCTCTGTATATCTAAACTTCTTATTCTTCCTTTCTCCCATCTCTACCTGCTTCCTTTTCTCATCCTCCACCTACTGCATATAAATCACTAGCCTGGATATATCCATATATTTAGCATAGTAGCCTTACACTCCAATACCAAATCACGGGACAAACTAGAAGCAAACTTCCTCATTCTATACCTCATATTAGACACCAACTCCGGAGTATAATGAGATAGTTGTTAGAACTTTAGTATGTACTCCTTCACACTCATCTTACCCTGCTTCAGATTAACAAACTCTTCAGCCTTAGCTTCCGTCAACTCCTGAGGAAAGAAGAGATTAAGAAAAGTACCTAAAAACTCACCCCACATCACTGGATCAACATTATCACCCCTTAACTCATCCCACTCCTTATACCATTAGTAAGTTGCATTCCTTAACTAATAAGCAACAAATTCTACACCTTCAAAATTACTAGCATGCATAACTTTGTAGATTTTATCTATTTCATCAATAAACCCCTAAGTATCCTTCTTAACCTTAAAGCATATAAAGGTTGTGAGATTTAGACTCATAAACTGGCCAACCTAGGTTACCTTAGATAAATTGGCAATAGGACCCACATAATCAGTACGACGAGACCGTGATGCCACAAACTGAGCAAGCATATGGATGGGTTGACAAAACTCCATATTTGAAATATCCCCTGGGGTGACTAAGAATTAGTATCACCAGCCTGAAAAGCCCAAATAGACTAGTAGGGATCTGTGAAACCTTACGTCGAGCGGTATAATCAGGAGAAGGGACTCTAGACCGGGTTTGCACGTCATAAGTAGGGAAAATTCCCTCTATATTTTCCTTAGGATAGACAGAGGTTCCAACAGAGTTTTTACAACTGTCAGATCTTTGGGAGGCATGATCTGAAATATGAGTAAGCCAGGAGTTAGATATGTTTCATAAAAATTAGACTCTATTCCTCAAAATAAAACACAAGAAATGGAAACATTCCTAAATGCCTTGTAGCCTCCCTCTTATAAGTGTGGCACACTACACACTCATAAGAGGGAATCTGACACGACTTTGTGGACACCTAAAGACCCTGAATCGTGTATTGATACAAAGCATGTCACGATCCAAAACTGGACCTGGCTATGACGAACAACCTCAAGCCCACCATAGGACCGGAGACAACCCCCTTAGCCTTACCTCAAGAGCATAATAAATGTAAACAACAGAAACCAAATAAGTCTTTAGTCTATAAAGATATATAAATCCAAAGAAAAAATAGGAGTCAAAACAAGACATCCGAGATATTCCAACTCTATCCACAAAAGACTTTAAACCAAAAATGCCAACCAAGTCAGGACATGCCCCTAACTATGACAAAAATAATCCAAAAGTACTAAGACAAATAAGAAAGAACAACGAAATGACAGGGCCTTCCCAAATATAGAGGCTCACCACTTCACAACTGATTAATATAAGTACCCAACTACCTAATGTTGCACGGAAGCAATATGAAATTCCTACGAACCTACATCATGAATGATGCAGTACTCGGGGATAATTAATGGGGCGAGCACTAGAATGTAACTCAACGGATAGGGATAAAATAATGTATTTACCAAAATCCAGTCATAAACAACAAACACAATAGCTATACATATATATAGGATGTCATGATAGGGAAAAGGGTCAATTAACATGATAGTTTAAAACATTAATCTAAACTATCTGGCTCATACCGACATTCCAACACCCACGGGCTATAAGGGTCCGACTCTTCCTGCCAGAAGGTCCCTAGTCCATGTTAGCCACATGTATCGAGGAATGGCTAGAGACACCAAGTCTATATTCATCCAAAAATATAAGGTCTATCTAGACACATGGTCATATAGACCCCTAACGTCGGTAAACGTGGTTTCCAGTATTGGTCCCCGCAGTACTACACTTTCTGGGTGAGCTACACAATTCTCTTTAATCCCAAATTAAAATAGTTTGCACATAAATCCAACCATTAACCAAGGAGTCATCTATTAAGGCATTTACCAACTTGGTATCGTCATACCAATATGCTTGCAAACTAATACAATTATGCCAAACCAGTCCATTCAACCATTAGACTCCCAAGTTCCATTTAAAACACAAAACCATGGCCACTAAGGGCATTCCAAATCCTTTGTATCCATTTATCCTTTAATGCAATGCAATGTTTTCAAAAAACAATTTAAATTATGCAAGTATCCACTTTCAAAATCAAGTTTACGATGTGAGTTGAGGTTAATGCTATTACCAAGCCAAATTTCATCAATTTTGGTGAAACCCTTGTCACCCATTTCAACCGTTATAACTATACACCAATTTAGTCCCAAAACCATCAATTTAAAGCTCCATTTAAAACATTGAAAAAGTAATTCAATCCATAACAACCAAAAACCCTCAATCCAATTTCAAACATATCAATTTAAATACATGAATATTGATATAATTTATGCTAAAATATGAAATACAAGTTAAGAAATGAGAAACATGCCTAAAATATAGAAGAACTTGAAGAGAAATCAAAGAATATATCCCAAATGGTGAAATCATTGTAAGATCCTTGAACTTTCTTGGTTTGGGAGTTAATGAGGATAAGAATGATGTTTGATCTTAATAACCGAAGGAAAAAAGGGTCAATTTGGTGTTTTAAAGTAATTTAAGGGGTAAAGGACCAAAAATCCCTTGCCCCCAAGTGAAAAAAAATAAAACTGGATGAAATTAACATAGCAGCGTGGCACGCTGCTATTACAGAGGGTAGCCTCCATGCCACACTCCTATCGTGTAGCATAAGTGGTGTGGCATGCCACTTTATGGACCCTCACTACCTCGGGGTTACCAAAATGGCTTTGAACCCCTTCTGAAAATTCTAAAACTTTTCCAAAATACCCTTTTAACATATCTAATAATAATTCAAGTAAGAAATTAATGTTATGCACACGAGAAAAATAAATTCACCAAAATTTTACGGGGTTTTACATAGACTCATACTTTTGACCAGTCAACTCAAGTAAATTTCAATTCAACTTCCCGTCTTTTGACATTCAAATAATGCTTCCAAAGAAGGGGCAAGGCATGTGGATTATTACTCTATATCTCATGAACAATTTATCAAATGTATCAACATCATATTTTAATTTTGTTCTTTTATATTCATTATCTAAATTCAAATTGGCTTACTTGTATATTATCTCTATACTTGTATTGCTATATTATTGTGTTTATATGCACTACCAGTGATTTCTAAAGACATGCCTCAAGGGTAGGGTGAGAGAATGACTCAATGATCTTATTAGGTCTTTTAGATCCAAAGTTGTTGCGTCTTTGCAGATACTGTTGAGGGAGATACAATTGTTGAGCATTAATTTTAGTTATTAGTCCTTTTTCACAATACAAAATGGGTACATGATGACACTTGTCAAATCCACTGGACAAGTAGACTAACTCATCCCAAAGAATACAGTTAAAGGAGAGGAAACAGAAATAGAAGTATAAATAATCCCAATATGAACATATATATATAAATGTATATATATATATACATAAGACACAAGTCTCAAAAATACATATTATGTTTGGTTTGATCAATACAAGCCTCTATACAAATTCAACTAATAATAATAAGCGTCTAAAATATCTTAGATGTGAATAAAAACATAAGACATAAATAAGGAGATCTTAGATGTTTCGAAGTTCATCAGCCACTACCTCGATCTCCACTTCATCAACTCCCTAGAATGCCATCTACTATCAAACCAATACCTGCACAAGGTGTAGAAAAATAAGAAATATGAAACAAAAAGTAAGGGTGAGTATGAAAACACACGTACTCAACAAGCATCATCGATAATCAATCCTAATCTAAAGAAATGGTGAGAAGTACTATCCAAACTACCCAAGGCTTCTCCAAATCGATTTGTGTTAAGAAATTACATACTTTCAACCTACCAGGGTAACCCAACACAAATAGTTGTAACACCCCAGGAGTACACCCTGGATGCCACACAATGCTTACGGTCCCGAGAGATGACAAGCTAACCCATGAGCTAGTACCTGCTATGAGCATTAAATAAAACTGATAAATAATATGTATGGAATTTCAACTGAAATGCCATAAGGTTTAAAAACTAAAATCAATATTGAATCATGGTTTAAAATATCTGGAAACATATAGGCAATATTGATAAAACGACAGATAATCACAACCAAAAAATGACCAACTATCTGTACTAGTCTGAAATCCTCTAAACTGTCTGACTGTGGAGTTGATGGGACAAGCCCCCAACTAACTTCGACTGACTAAATAACTTAACTAATGAAATAACTTAATATAAGATAACTCATCCTCAAAGGATGGGGAATCACAATAACTGCTACTGCTAATGTACTGGAAAGTCTAAGTATGATTGGGAATCCGAGCATCTGAACCTATGATATAAGACATCATAGCGCAAGAAACGAGTATGCGATCGGTACTTTAAATGTACTGGGATGCTAAATGAGGTTAGGCTGATATAAATGGGTTAATGTGCATGAGTAATAACTGAATGAATGTATAGCATGAGGTGTTGAGTAAGAATGTATAAAAACTAAAAGGACTGAGAATGCATGACCAAGCATAAAACAAGTTCTGAAATAGTTTGTAAACTGAAATATTGAAATCTGATAACTGAATAACTGATAAACTATATGCTATGGTCAAGAAAGACTGAACTGAATTCTGAATTAAGTACGGAAATTGAAACTGTAAGAGGTATCATCTAACCGACATGCCTCAGTCTAAGCTGATCGGGGTACAACCTGTGACCCCAGTTGGAAGGGTGTTAGTACTGTGCCATGGGTACTAACAGTGGTTGTGGAGTTAGTACTAATCTAGCGGATGACCCCTGAGATCAATCATAAACTGGCGGGTGATCCCTGAGAGTGTCAATCCTAAACTGGCGGGTGACATCTCATAACCTACGCTGGCTACGTAGTTCTGGGACTTAGGGATTGTTCATAAGGACCCAGTCCTAATTTGTGGTTGAGCCCCATCCCTAGGTTCGTTTGGTACTGAATCCTACTCCCAACTGAATGACACTAACTATTGGATAGAAATAACTTAACTGGACAAGTAACTGATCATGATGGCTAATTGAGTGCTAATGATCATGATTTATCTGAAGCTATTCTGAAGCTACTGAAACTAAGTAAACTGCTAAACTTTAGGTATTCATAGCCCCCGAGACTCGATAGCAATAATAATAGGACCACATGGAATCTTTGAAACTATGGAAGAAAATCATTGTTCACAATTACACTTAAGCATTTCATCAAACACATGGAGACTAAGACTTTAACATGGGGATGCTTTTTAAACATGAAAAGATAGCACAATCACATAACCAAATCATAAACTGAGTGTTTTATTCTGTATTCTTATAAACATGATATGGAAGTCACAATATTTAAAACATACTATAATGCATTCCACGTGAAAATCAATTGAAAACATAACTTGGAATTAGAATTACCAAGATATAGCTAAACATACTTCAACTTTCAACGTGTAGGGACTCTTTCTATCAAAAACTCTTAGAAACATAACAAGGGGTCATTATTCAAACCCCAACCACTTAGGAATTTCATCAAACACTTAAAATCCATAGACTTGAGCATGAGAATAGTCAAAACATAAGATGCTAACATAATTGAAATACTACAAATCATGGATTTAGGGAGTTAACATGCGAATAGCGCCATTCAAATGTGTAAGGTTTAATTTCAACAACAATTACTTGTAAACATCATGTAAAATTGAAATTCATGAGATTTCATGGATAAAGTTCATAATAACATGTAAAGATCATTCTTTTAAACTAAAAAATTAGATTCTTGGACTCCATGGATGGAAAGGACCATGTATGAACATCTAACATACTTCAAAAACTTAAATGTTGAAAGAGAATAACTTTTCTTGAAGGTTCTTGAATGGTGACGCTTGAATTTTGGTTATTGGGAATGGAGGAGGCTTTTTACATGAGTTGATTTGAGGAATATTAGGAAATAACGCCCTTTTAGGTGTTATAATTTGTGTTTTGGACGTTTGGGGTTGAGGGGAAAGGACCAAAGTAACCTTGACCCTTAAGAAGCTGAAACTGTGGGGGAATAGCCCCTGTGGCGCGACCCTTAGTTGGGTTAAGTAGCCCTCACAACGTGACCCCCAGTATGGTTGAATAGCCATCGTGGAGCGGGGCTATCGCGACCCCTTACTGCCTTTCACGGAAAATGCCATAACTTTTCACTCGAGTATCGAATTAAGGAGAAATTGGTATCGTTGAAAAGCTGACTCAATTATCTACAATTTGGTGGGTATTGAACTACAAATTTCTATGTATATCAAAGTTATACATGTTCAAAGTAGACCCTTGTAGAATCAAATACTAAACTTTGGATGAATGAAAGGCTTTTAGCTCAACTTTGTTCTAAGTGATTCCTATGAACATTTTTTACCTCGAAAGCATATAAAACACGATGATAAGGATAATGAAACTTATATTCACATAGGAATCACTTATATTATGGCTTATACACGTAGGAACGATGGTTCAAAGACTAGCCTGGAAATGCAGGAGGTTACATTATTTCCCCCTTAGGAAAATTCATCCTCGAATGAGACTGGTTAGACTCAAAGTACTACAAGAAGGTAAATGAGATCATATTTTGAACATGCATAATTGAAAACATGATTGCATAACTGATTCTAAAACATGATACATGAACTGAATATCATGATCTAAATTAATTTCTTGAATACATGCAATGACATGAGAATGGTTATAAGGATGAGATAGGATGAAAGATTTCACTTTTGAGTAACCATTACCTCAAGATGGATCTGGTTTTGTGAAGAAAATATAAGAGATTTAAGACATGAAAACTCAAGGCATTACGACATCTCTCCCTGGGGATAGTTCGTCGCCCCGAACGATATTAACTTGGCTAAAATACTAAGGAAAGACTGAGATGATGCACGGAACACTTATGAACTGAATAATGACTGAATATCTAGAATCTAAAATTGAGGCCTAAGGAATAGAGTATCCACAACATGAATTCATCAAAGAAATTAAATATAAGGATATACATAACAAAAATCTGAATTTTAGCTGATCATTGAGAGTGTAGCATGAGTATTGGAACTGATCATACTATAAAGCATGGGTACATGAGTCATGAGTTGCATGAACTGATTCTTTTGAAGTTCATAAATTCATGGAACATGGTTCTTACTGCTGAGCAAACTGGAACCCCTTATACTAGAGATTGGAAGCGTACATGGTTCTTTATGATGTGAATGAACATGAATTATGATCATGGAGATGACATGTAAGGTATGAGATATAGTAATGACTAAAAAACCTTGCACTGAGATAAGAATAGTTCAGGCATCTTTCTCCCCTACTGATGTTCTACAATACACTGGCATCACTATTAGAATCTGAGAGCCTGACTTGGTTACTTGCTCTATCATATCCCCCTTAGCTTAAAAACATCATTCTAAGTCTGAGAACTACTTAATCAACATCTCTAAACTGAACTACCACCACTTTACTCTAGGATCTGGGGCATAATAATACGCACAATTGGTAAACTCACCCTGAATGACTATACACGATAATGTAAAACTTGCTCCTAGTAATTTCTTATGAGATACAACTCTTAGCCGTCTATAGCCCTAACAATCATTATGTAACACCTTAAAATTGACAAACCTAGAATTTTCAACTCCCCTTTCTATTACCTCAACCTTCAAAGATTTAAACTTAGATTCTAACATAAAACATGGATATCCCCAAATCTTTAATAACTATACTACTTTCATCATTGCCTACAAATATCAGATCCACAACATATGTTTCGAATCAACAAACTTAAATTCTTGCATACACTGCTTCAAGCCTACTTATTCGCCTTTCATATGACTAGCCACATGAAATATAATATGCCCAAATTCATATAACACCATCCCAACTCTACTACTATTTCTAAACTCTTGGTTTCATTCTTCAAATTCTATATCATATGATATCATAGGATTTTGAGAAGAAATCTGAAAACACTTCTGACTTTGGATAAATACACGATTTTCATGAATCATGAATGAAAATCTTTCATACTTTGGAACATAAAAGCACTGAAGGGATACTTTTAAGCCAGCATATAATACCATACCTATTTGTGGGAACTGTCTAAGAAAATCTCAATCTGTACGGATTTAAGATTGATTATTTCTGTTACTTTGGAAAAATGGCAGGGCCGGCATGAATAGAGCAAGATAAGAATCTGCATAACTTTCTTAGAGGACCTTTCTATAGCACGATTTGAGGTATAAAAAAAGGAAAACTTTTCCTAAAATGTCTTGTAGCCTCTTGTCCATAAGTGTGGCGTGCTTCACACACATGCATAAGACTCTACTCAATGCGACTTTCAGACTCCCTAGGACACTGTAAAACCTTAGGCTCTAATACCAAGTTTGTAATGCCCCGGGAGTACACCCTGGATGCCACACGGTGCTTACGATCCTGAGATTGCTGTGAGCACTGAATAAAACTGATAAACAACATGTGTGGAATTTTAACTGAAATCCTATAAGGTTTTAAAAACTAAAATCAATACGGAATCATGGTTTAAAATATCTGGATATGTAACGCCCCACATTTCGGGCTAGAATAAAATATATGACTCTGATGCGTTGATAATCCCCGAGCCTTAAATCCTATGCCAATTTGGCATGTTAATCAAGTTTGTAGTATGTGAATCCATTTGACCATGAATTTAGACCATATAAGTCCTTCAACTCAAGGACGAGTTAAAACTATTTCGATCGATTAAGTTTTAGTGGACGTTGTAATCTGTGTCAAATTCTATTGACCATAACTCATTGTATATGATGAACTGGGTGGCCTACTATATACCAAATTGTAGATAATTGAATAAGCTTTCCAACGATACCAAATTCTCCTAAAACGGACACCCGGTGAGGAAGTTATGGCCTTTCAAAGTTGAATGTGTCGCCTATGCACATATAGGCGATGCATAGGGCGGCGCCTATGCAAATATAGGCGATGCATAGGGCGGCGCCTATGTAAATTTAGGCAATGCAAAGGGCGGCGCATAGTTATGGTTTCAGGTGATGAAAACACTCCGTTTTGAGTTACTTTAAGTGCAAGTTAGTCCTTACAAAACCCAAAATCGTCCTTACCCACTCCTAAATGGATTTGGGCCTATTAACAACATTGAAGCCTCCTATAAAATCCCAAAATCTAATCCTTCAAGAACTTAAGAGAAGGAGCAACTAGGGTTTGAGAAAATAAGCTTGAAGGACCGATTTCCGAAACTTCTTCGTGAAACAAATTACAGATTCGGAATCCTCTCGACGTAGGCTTCGATAGACACCAAAACTTCGTGGAGAATAAGGTACGCGGGGTTTTCCTAAATTCACATGGGCATAGAAAAATCATGTTTTAGAATGGGGTTTTAAATTATGTCTATATATTTATGTATAAGATGTTTTAACATCATTGTTTTGGTCTTTTGACCATCTCCAAAGCGATTTGACAGTTTTTATACATATATGAATTGAGAGCATGATTTTCATGAAACCCCTCTCTTAATGTAAATTTTTCCATGTTTCACGTAATATAAATTATTTTGAAAGACATCTTGAAGAAAAAAAATTATGATATGAAGTGCTTTGACTTTTGCTATGTTTGGAATACGATTCTTGAACACGAAAGAGAGGGTTGTGAATGATGAATATGCATGTAATGAAAGAATGCATGGTTTTGCCAAAAGACACATGACCACCATATGTTTGATGAAAGTTTTGCATGGATTTGACTTGAGTTTCGGAACATGACATCTTTAATGCAAATTACATGTTTAGGTGGTCTAAACTATGTTTTGAATGAAATCTCTTGCTTAATACATTATGGCTCAGAAATAGGACTTGTAAGTCTTGGTATGACGATACCAACTCAGACAAATGCCATAACAGACACAGACTAGTTCAGAAATCAGATTTTTATCAGACTCTCATGATTTAGAAATTTCAGAATGATACATGTTCAGAAAAGGCTAAAATAGGGCATAAAGAGAGCTTAGGTGGTTCCCTAAAGAAGGCGGGAGTTTCAGAAAACTCTTTGCCTAAAACCGTGGTTTGCCGACCCGGGTATATTATTATGCGCTGACTTAAATGTCCTGTGGCGTATCAGACTCAAACACTCCAACCCTTGCGGCACACTTGGGTTGGGGGCTTCCCCGCCGAGTCAATGGTGGATTCCATACATCCCGTGGAATATTCAGACTTGTAGGGGAATACCACCTAACTCAGAAGTAAAACACAGATCATGATTTGAAATGAACAGACAGGTTGCATGTTTTCAGAAAGTGCCCATGTATTTTTCCAGAAACAGTTTTATACATGATGTCTTGATGAAAAAAATTGCTTTCCCTTAATATATATATATATATGTATGTTCCATTATACTACTTTTGGATTGCTTCGCGTGCCAGTACTTTTGTGCTGACCCCCCCTCCTTCCAGGTTCTGAGGCATAGTCTAGGGGTCCAGCTACTCAGTAGACATTCTCGGGTTTGCAGACTTGATCTCACAGTGGTGAGACTTCTATTATTCGGAAGGCCTAATTATGTCAGACATTATCTTATTTATTATGTTTTTTGTTTACTGGGGGCCTTGTCCCAGTTTCTTTTTAGACAGATGTTTATGTTCTTAGTAGAGATTTCGCAGACTGATGTCAGATAGTATTATTCAGAAATGTTGCAGAACTTGACCATGTTTTCCGTACTCAGTTTTAATTCCGCATTTTATTATGATTATGAATGTTGTGCATGATAACCAGATAGAGAATGGGTGTTCCGGGCCTTCATGGTTCGGGATGCTCATCACGGATAGGGCCTAGGCTCGGGTCGTGACAAACTTGGTGTCAGAGCACGGTTCATGGGCCCAAGGTGTCTGCGAAATCGCGTCGGGTAGAGTCTTGTTTATGGGTGTGTAGCGCGCCACACTTATAAACAGGAGGCTACTAGGCGTTTAGGAATGTTTCCCTTCTTTGTGATTTAGTTCGTGCTTCAGAGTCTAAACTGTCCCATTATTGGGTTGATTCAAGTGCAAAAAGTTTAGAGTATACATGATATTGTCCTTTTCGATTACGTTCTATAAGATTTTAAAAATTATGGAAAAACTCGATAGGAGTCTGTTAGTGCATCAATATATGTTGATTCTGATGTAAATATTGATCCTGATGGAATCGTGCATTCTAGCTTAAGGTATTAAGTGTATATTGTCCCTCTCAAAATCTTGTTACAGTTGTGGACAATGTATAGCAGAATGTTGGAACTATATTTCTACCCAAATAGTAGCATAAGTTAAAGTGTTGTTGTCATGACCTATTGGTAGTGATATTGGACCAAGAAGTTGGTGATGTAAAGTCACAAAGTTAGAAGTCAGAGTAAGGGTGATTTTGTGTAAATGAATATTTCAGTTGAATAATCGATGTTTGAGGATGATTTACCCCTTTATAGTGATAAACTTATGTGGTAGCTAGCAGCATGTGTGGATTGTATGGTAGTCCATGGAGGAAGTGTTTTACTCAAATTTTTATTTATACAGAATAATATGTATATTCTTAGACCATTAAATATTAGGCGTCAATTTTCTATCCCTTGTAATTTGTAATCTTGTTATCATGATGTTTTTGAAAATAAAAATAAAAATTTAAAGTCTAGTGAAGCCGTGTGGGGCTCTTTCGATTCACTAGCATAGTTGCCTTGTCATCCATCTCATTTTCTTGTTCAAAATACAAAACCAAAGTCTAGTGAAGCCGTGTGAGGCCTGTTTCGATTCACTAGCAACTTGTTGTCCAACTTGTTGTTCTTTCATTGGTTTAATATATGTATGGATGAATCTGTTTGCATGAGATAGAGTTGGTAATGAAGTGATTCATCCTTATGTGTTATTAGTTGAAGGTAGAGAAGGAGTTGTTGGTCAGGGTGATTTGTTGATTGCTTGAATGTGGAAATGGCTATATTAGCGAGTAAGTTATGATTATAGACTCATGGTTGTTTGAGGAATTTGAAGGCAGTCTAAATGTATGAATGAGTGAGTAAGTATGAGGTGAGAAATCCGTATAAGTAGATACAATTGTACGGGGTTATAATATAAGATTAAGGTTGACCATGTCTATTATGAGGCTTTAACCCTCTTGACCCACTTTTCATTGGTAGTTGTAAACTAGTGCTACTTGTGAGAAGGTATGTAGTAGATTTTTGAGATATTTGGGTAGAATATCCCAATTTGATGGATTAGTGTATTTATATTATGTTGCATTCTTCATTGGTGGTAGATGATTGATACTAAACTATAGGCTTGAATTTAAATGGTGTGGTGGTAAATAGTGGCAAGAGTTTGTTGATGCATATTTTGTGGGATTAATTTAGTAGGCTTGAGGTGCTGAAATAGTACATGCTAACGGAATGATGATAAGGTAAACCGTTAGGTCATGATCGATTATTGTGGTTATGAAGTTCTAGTGCACTAGTGTTTTCGTGATGTTTACTTATAGTTTCCAAGTAAAAATTTTGTGTAAGGTTGGGTTGTAAGTCATGCATAGCACTAGATATTAAGTTTGAATAGTTGAAGTTCATAAAGGTGGATATGATGATTTCTTGATCAATGATGTTAGTTATATGAAAGTGATCTAATAGGCTTGAACGGTGTGTGAAATGGCTTAAGTTTAAATTGATTCGTAATGAAGTATAATGTTGTGGGTATGGTGTGTAAGTATGCCCAAGGCGATATGGAGTTGTGGAATTTCTCTAAGACTATTACATGTTGTGTGTGACTAGTGGTACCATGGAGTTGCTAGTTGGAAAAAGACTAGTTAGATGATATATGGTGTTCTAGATAGCCAAGTTAAGGAGCCTTGATTGATAGTGTTGAGCCTTTTGATGTGATCTCGATTCTCATGGTAGAGAGATATAAGTTTGGAGTAGCAATATTGGTATGCTAGGACGGAAGTGGTATGGTTCATCAAAGGCTTGGTGATATCCATGTTAAGTGTTAGAATCTAAGTTTGAGTTTTGAAGGTTGAACGGATAGAAATAAGTGTGCAAGCATTATACTTTGACTATTGGTGGCTATGGAAAGATAGAGTGTATCCCAGAAGGTAGTCATTCGGGTTGAGTTCTATGATATGCATGTATTGTCAATTTTTTCAGACCCTAGAGTGCAGTAAGTGTAGTTCAGTTAGAATCTGGTAAGGGATCTCCCAAACGCTAGATGATGACTTGAAGCTAAGTGGGAGATGATAGAACGAATAACCAAGTAAGGCTCGCAGATTCAAGTAGTGATGCAGTGTGATTTAGAACATCAGAAAGTAAGGGTGAATCTCAACCCATTCCTACCTCAATATTTTTTTTTTGTTATCTGGATGCTTACTCATGCCTTACGATGCAGTTCCGTGATAATAGTTCATGATTTCGGTATATGATAGAGAGTCACATACTCTTCCAATTCCAAGATAATGAGTTCTAGTTCATTCAAGTAGTCGGAATCACATTCCTTATGTTATGAACTCTAGTTGAGGTCATGCAACTCATGACGCATGTACTCACTCTTTATAGTGTGCTCAGTCCCATATAAAGATCTTTTTCACGCTTGAGGGTCTTATGTTTTAACCTTTTAGTGACCCTTCCTATGCAATGATAGTGGTGTTGATGTAAATGTTCTTATTGATGGAAGATCATAGTATGCTTGTTTAGATAAGGCCATAAGTATGAAGTAAGATTTGGGGCCAAGTCTTTGATACATGTGATGGTTAGTGGAAAAGTTTGTGTGTGTATGTTTTTAGGATAGCGCGTGGGAGTTATATTGATAGTAGTTTAGAAACTATGTGAAGTATCTACTTATGGGTGTTTGCCTTGAAGTTAACATGTGGTTATAAATTAGGCTTGAACGACGTTTTGGGATTGTAGTGGAAGGTCGCCATATGCATTAGCGACTTCATATTAAGAGTTCAGTGTAGTCATTGAAGTGGTAAGGCATGTTATGCTTAGGATGTGATTTTTAAAAGAGGTATAGAAGGTGGCATCATATGGTTTAGAATAATAGTGTGGTGTAGCATGTTGTATTTTTGTGATTTAGAGTTAGGCTTGATCGCGGGGTAAGGATTAAGATATTTTAGACATTAGTAGAAAAAAAACATTATCAATGCTCATATGAGAATTTTAAGCTGAGTTGAATGAATATGATATTTATAGGGAATAGTATAGTTAAGGGATATTTGGGAAGTGCTCTAAGCCTTAAAGTAAGAAGTTGTATTGCCAAAGGTCTGAAAATTCTATCCTAATTTAGGATTTATATGTCTATATTCCAGACTGCAGAGTAGCGTCAATGTTCTGATTTCCTCAGTGGGATGTTTTGTGTAATCCATACCCAAGATTCATGGTTCCCTATTACTGCTAGAGCTTCCTTAGAGAGAGTGTTGAAGAGAATACTCCAGTTAAGTATGAGGGTGTAGTATAATTCAGTCTGTATGGCCAATAAGTCAGTTTAGCAGTCAGATTCGTGTGACTTGTTTTCTTGTCTTTGCACTTATTCATGCTACTCGAAATCTCAGACATGCTACTAGTCGAAGATAGAGTATACCAGTAGTTACGAGTATAGCCCATTTCATGCATCATGCATTAAATTCAGATTCCAAATGTTCAGATCAGTGTATTTTTATTAGAGGACATGTCATGTACGCGCTATTCCATATATTTAAGGCTTCAACAAGTTCCTACCCATCATTCAGGGACGAATGATCCCAAGAGGGGGATAATGTAACGCCCCGCATTTCGGGCTAGAATAAAATATATGACTCTGATGCGTTGATAATCCCCGAGCCTTAAATCCTATGCCAATTTGGCATGTTAATCAAGTTTTTAGTATGTGAATCCATTTGACCATGAATTTAGACCATAGAAGTCCTTCAACTCAAGGACGAGTTAAAACTATTTCGATCGATTAAGTTTTAGTGGACGTTGTAATTTGTGTCAAATTCTATTGACCATAACTCATTTTATATGATGAACTGGGTGGCCTACTATATACCAAATTGTATATAATTGAATAAGCTTTCCAACGATACCAAATTCGCCTAAAACGGACACCCGGTGAGGAAGTTATGGCCTTTCAAAGTTGAATGTGTCGCCTATGCACATATAGGCGATGCATAGAGCGGCGCCTATGCAAATATAGGCGATGCATAGGGCGGCGCCTATGTAAATTTAGGCAATGCAAAGGGCGGCGCATAGTTATAGTTTCAGGTGACGAAAACACTCCGTTTTGAGTTACTTTAAGTGCAAGTTAGTCCTTACAAAACCCAAAATCGTCCTTACCCACTCCTAAACGGATTTGGGCCTATTAACAACATTGAAGCCTCCTATAAAATCCCAAAATCTAATCCTTCAAGAACTTAAGAGAAGGAGCAACTAGGGTTTGAGAAAATAAGCTTGAAGGACCGATCATTCCGAAACTTCTTCGTGAAACAAATTACAGATTCGGAATCCTCTCGACGTAGGCTTCGATAGACACCAAAAATTCGTGGAGAATAAGGTACGCGGGGTTTTCCTAAATTCACATGGGCATAGAAAAATCATGTTTTAGAATGGGGTTTTAAATTATGTATATATATTTATGTATAAGATGTTTTAACATCATTGTTTTGGTCTTTTGACCATCTCCAAAGCGATTTGACAGTTTTTATACATATATGAATTGAGAGCATGATTTTCATGAAACCCCTCTCTTAATGTAAATTTTTCCATGTTTCACGTAATAAAAATTATTTTGAAAGACATCTTGAAGAAAAGAAATTATGATATGAAGTGCTTTGACTTTTGCTATGTTTGGAATACGATTCTTGAACACGAAAGAGAGGGTTGTGAATGATGAATATGCATGTAATGAAAGAATGCATGGTTTTTCCAAAATACACATGACCACCATATGTTTGATGAAAGTTTTGCATGGATTTGACTTGAGTTTCGGAACATAACATCTTTAATGCAAATTACATGTTTAGGTGGTCTAAACTATGTTTTGAATGAAATCTCTTGCTTAATACATTATGGCTCAGAAATAGGACTTGCAAGTCTTGGTATGACGATACCAACTCAGACAAATGCCATAACAGACACAGACTAGTTCAGAAATTAGATTTTTATCAGACTCTCATGATTTAGAAATTTCAGAATGATACATGTTCAGAAAAGGCTAAAATAGGGCATAAAGAGAGCTTAGGTCGTTCCCTGAAGAAGGCGGGAGTTTCAGACAACTCTTTGCCTAAAACCGTGGTTTGCTGACCCGGGTATATTATTATACGCTGACTTAAATGTCCTGTGGCGTATCAGACTCAGACACTCCAACCCTTGCGGCACACTTGGGTTGGGGGCTTCCCCGCCGAGTCAATGGCGGATTCCATACAGCCCATGGAATATTCAGACTTGTAGGGGAATACCACCTATCTCAGAAGTAAAACACAGATCATGATTTGAAATGAACAGACAGGTTGCATGTTTTCAGAAAGTGCCCATGTATTTTTTCAGAAACAGTTTTATACATGATGTCTTGATGAAAAAAATTTCTTTCCCTTAATATATATATATATGTATGTTCCATTATACTACTTTTGGATTGCTTCGCGTGCCAGTACTTTTGTGCTGACCCTCCCCACCTCCTTCCAGGTTCTGAGGCATAGTCTAGGGGTCCAGCTACTCAGTAGACATTCTCAGATTTGCAGACTTGATCTCACAGTGGTGAGCCTTCTATTATTCGGAAGGCCTAATTATGTCAGACATTATCTTATTTATTATGTTTTTGTTTACTGGGGGCCTTGTCCCAGTTTCTTTTCAGACAAATGTTTATGTTCTTAGTAGAGATTTCGCAGACTGATGTCAGATAGTATTATTTAGAAATGTTGCAGAACTTGACCATGTTTTCTGTACTCAGTTTCAATTCCGCATTTTATTATGATTATGAATGTTGTGCATGATAACCAGATAGAGAATGGGTGTTCCGAGCCTTCATGGTTCGGGATGCTCGTCACGGCTAGGGCCTAGGCTCGGGTCGTGACAGGATACATACCGACATTACTAATAAAATGACTGATAATCACAACTGAAAACAAACCAACTGTCTGTACTAGTCTAAAAGCCTCTAAACTATTTGATTGTGGAGTTGTTGGGACAAGCCCCTAACTAAATCTGACTGACTAAATAACTGAACTACTAACATAACTGAATATAAGACAACTCGTCCTCGAAGAATGAGGACTCACCACAGCTGTTGCTACTGATGCACTAGAAAGTCAAAGTACTATTGGGAATTTAAGCGTTCGAACCTATGATATAAGACATCATAGTGTAAGAAATGTGTATGCGTTCAGTACTTTGAATGTACTGGTATGTTAAATGAGGTTAGGCTGATATACATGGGTTCATGTGCATGAGTAATAACTGGATGAATGAATAGCAAGAGGTACTAAGTAAGAATACATGTAAACTGTAAGGATTGAGAATGCATGACAAAGCATAAAACAAGTTCTGAAATACTCTATAAACTGAAATACTGATAACTGAATAACTGATAAAATATACACTATGGTCAAGAAAGACCGAACTGAATTCTAAACTGAGTACTGAAACTAAAACTGTGGGAGGTATCATCTAATCGATATGCCCCAGTCTGAGCTGATAGGGGTCCAACCTGTGACCCCAGTTGGAAGGGTGTTATTACCGTGCTACGGGTATTAACAGTGGCTGTGGATTCAGTCCTAATCTAGAGGGTGACCCCTGAGATCAATTCTAAACTAGGGAGTGTTCCCTGAGAGTGTCAGTCCTAAACTGGCGGGTGACATCTCATAACCTACGCTGGCTATATAGTTCTAGAACTTAGGGATTACTCTTAAGGACCCAGTCCTAACTAGCGGGTGATCTCCCATCCCTAGGTTCACTCAGTGCTGAATCCTACTCCTAACTGAATGACACTAATTACTAGACTAAACTAACTTAACCGGACAAGTAACTGATCATGACAGCTAACTGAGTGTTAGTGCTCGTGATTTATCTGAAACTAGTCTGAAGCTACTGAAACTAAGTAAACAGCTAAACTTTGGGTATTCATAACCCCCAGAACTTGATAGTAATAATAATAGGACCACATGAAATCTTTGAAACCATGGAAGGAAATCATTGTTCACAATTATTCACTTAAGCATTTCATCAAACACATGGGAACTAAGACTTTAACACGGGGATGCTTTTTAAACATGAAAATATAGCACAATCACATGACCAAATCATAAACTAAGGGTTTTATTCTATATTCGTATAAACATGATATGGAAGTCACAATATTTAAAACATACTATAATGCATTCCATGTGAAAATCAATTGAAAACATAACTTGAAAATCGAATTACCAAGATATAGCTAAACATACTTTAACTTTCGACGTGTAAAGACTCTTTCTATCAAAAACTCTTGGAAACATAACAAGGGGTTATTATTCTGTAATACCCCGAGAAATTTTTCGTTGAAATTTTGTGCGTAAACGTGTTGGGTTCTATCTTCTAGAATGAATTATAAATTCTCCGTGCAGAATGTCTTAGATTATGACCCACCATTGCATACAGTATCGAATAAGATTTCCAACGATATATGGATCATCCAAAACTGACACCCGACCGATGAGTTATGAACATTCCGATCGAACTGTGAATAGTAGTGAACAGTAAAACGTGCAGGAAAAAAAAAGTACTGAGGCCTGGCGTATTTTTACTCCAACTTTAAATGATCATAACTCCTTGTACATAATGATCTGGGTGATCTACTATATATCAACGGAAATCTATGCGATTCCTCTTTCCTATGAAATTGGTTTCATCCAATTTGTCTATCGGAGAAAAAAGTTATGGTCGATCTACTTCAGCATATCAAAAGTGAATTTTTGGGACAAATTCAAATGATCATAACTCCTCGTACACAATGATCTGGGTGAAATACTATATATCAACGGAAAGATATGAGAGTCCTCTTTCTAATGAAATTGGTTTTATCCAATTTGGATATCGGAGTAAAACGTTATGGTTGATCTACTTCAGACTATCAAAATAGTCCACCAAAGGACAGATTCGAGAATTATTTGATTTTTAGGGGCGTTTTGGTCATTCCCCCTCACCCAAAATCCGTCCAAACCCTATATTAAAGCCTATTAGAAGCATTATATGTTATATTTCATCAAATTCCCTCAAAAAAGAAAACCCTAAGCTCCTACATCCAACTTCAAGAACCTCCAAAGTTCACCATTAATTCTGTAAATTTATTCAAGATTCCAAATTCCTAGTTCAAGAACTCCAAGAACCATCATTCAAAGACACGATTAACATCTCAAAAACGAGTATTGATCTAAAGTTCATCATTCAAGGTATGTGGGGTTTTTCAACAAGAACTCTCTTTCGTTCTTGCGCCCAAATTGATTTTTTTTTTTTGATGAATATTCATAATTTTACATGTTTTGATATGAATTTGAAGCATGAATTTATACCCTATATGATTTTACATGAGATTATGATACTCTCTATGTTTTGACAGTTGAATTGAATGAGAATGATGACATTTTTGTACATAAATCTGAATTTTCCAGATTTTAAAGTAAGTTATATATATTTATGATGAAAAAAAAGCATGAATCTTGAGAAAATTTAATATGATTTTGATGTACAAGACCTTGAGTCCTAATTGGAATTGTACTTTGAGAAATTATGTGCTATAAGCACAATGAGATTTGAATCCCAAAGCTAATTTTCTTTACCAAGATGTATGATTATAAAGCTGAAATTTTAAGTTTTAAGTGATTATTTTTGTGCTTATGTCATAAAGTATGAAACTTTGGAAGGTTTTATGGTGATATTGATGTATGGATTTTTGGAACCCTATTTGAGATTATTATTTTGAGAAAATCATATGTTATAAACACCTTGAGTTTAAATAATTTGAGATGTTTTGAATGATTTGACCTTTTGATCATGAATAAGTTATTTTGAACTCGATTGTGAAAGAAATCCATGTTTTTATTGATTATGATAAAGGGGTAGCAAATTGGCTCCCGATGAAAATTGTTGAAGTGTTTATTGTGGATTTTCTTTAATGTGAGCCTGAGGCTAATTTAAATTTCTGAGCTAAGTCCGGGAGTAATCTTTAGCACCGAGTGGGAGGTATAAAGTGACCTTACTTCCCTAGAACTATGTGCCCCCGTAGGATGTGAGCCTGAGGTTGATTTATATAGTGATCACTCATGTTTTTGAATTGATACTGGAAGTCCTACTCCGATGACAAGGATAGGATGGCTCTCCCCAACGTGGGTTGTACGTTGGACTCCATGTAGCACACATAATTTATGTCGGTTATAGGATCTCCCAATGTGTGTGTGTGTGTACTCTTCTATCTGAGATGAAAACATATTTGCTTAAAAGGCTGAGTTTGAGAAAGTCATTATTCTTAAAAGATTTAAGGAATATATTCTAATGAGAATTTACATGAGATTTGATTGTTTTGATGATTTGAAATTGAGATGAATGTGAATTGAGAATGTATTGTAATGACTCACTTGTTTTACTTTACATGTATTATTCATCCATGATTTTGATGATTTAATTCGAGCTAAGTGAGTCATCTATATCAGCATGCATAATTTTATAAACTGTGATGATATTAAGATATTATTTTATATATGCATTGCACCCCCATATGCTCGGTATTTTTCCATGGTGCTGACCCACATATTCGTATGTGGGCTACATTTTCTCAGAATGTAGGTACAAGGTATAGTTGCACCTTTGGATCCAGTCAGTTTGTGGTATCCAGTCAGCAGGTGATGAGTCCTTTTGATTCAAGGGCTTGGGTTAGTTATGCAGAGTTATAGTGTTGTATTTTCTTTATTCAGTCGTATTGAGTTGGGGTAGTCGGGAGTCATGACCCAGCTACCTACAATCAGTACTAGTAGAGGCTTCATAGACAGTTAGTAGAAGTTGATGTATTTTTTTTCAATTTTGGTTGTAAAGGAAGAATTGTAATCCTGTAAAATTCTATTTTTGTATCGATCAGATTCAGAAAAGAGTAAATTTGTGCTGATTTGTATGGATTCGTATTTTTATTTAGTTGCTTATGATTTATGCCAGTAGAAGGGTTATCTTGGGGTCACTTGTGACACTAAGCACCGTGTGACATCTCGGGACCCGATTTCAGGGCGTTACATATTCAAACCCAAATCATTTAGGCATTTCATCAAACACTTGAAATTCATAGACTTGAGCATGAGAATAGTCAAAACATGAGATGCTAACATAATTAAAATACTACAAATCATTGATTTAGGGAGTTAACATGCGAATAGAACCATTCAAACGTATAAGGTTTAATTTCAACAATAATTACTTGTAAACATCATGTAAAATCAAAATTCATGGGAGTTCATGGATAAAGTTCATAATAACATGTAAAGATCATTCTTTTGAACTAAATAATTGGATTCTTGAACTCCATGGGTGGAAAGGACCCATGAATGAACATCTAACATACCTCAAAAGCTTAAATCTTAAAAGAGAATAACTTTTTGAACGTTAGTGAATGGTGACGCTTGAATTTTTGTTCTTGGGAAAGGAGGAGGGTTTTTACGTGAGTTGATTTGAGGAAGATGGGCAAATAATGCCCTTTTGGGTGTTATAATTTGTGCTTTGGACGTTTGGGGTTGAGGGAAAGGACCAAAGTAACCTTTGATCCTTAAGAAGATAAAACTATTGGGGAATAGCCCCCACGGTGCGACCCCTAGTTGGTTTAAGCAACCCTCATGACGTGACCCCCATTCGGTTTGAATAGCCATCGTGGTGCGGGGCTATCGCGACCCCTTACTGCCTCTCACAGAAAATGCCATAACTTTTCACTCGGGTATCGAATTAAGGCAAAATTTGTATCGTTGGAAAGACAACTCAATTATCTACAATTTGATGGGTCTTCAACTGCAAATTTCTATATATATATAAAAAGTTATACAAATTCAAAGCAGACCCTTGTAGAATTGAATACTAAACTTTGGACGAATGAAAGACTCTTAGCTCAACTTTGTTCTAAGTGATTCCTATGAACATTTTTCACCTCAAAAGCACATAAAATACGAGGATAAAGATCATGAAACTTATATTCACATGGGAATCATTTGGATTATGGCTTATACACGTAGAAACAATGGTTCAAAGACTAGTCCAAAAAGTAACCAGGTCCAATACAAGCTCATAATATACGAAAATCCTATAAATTTTTCAAGAAAACCAAGTTATCTACTTACAATCCATCCTAAAGATACTTAAAAGTAGCAAAACTAATTAGAATATGCATTTATCTAAGTACAATCTATCAAGGACTCTGGTACACGAAGATACTCACCATATCACCTAAGTGAGACCTTCAATCCTGAGCAAAACACAATAATACATACAAATAAGCATACAACACATAAACACTTTGAAAAAGTCAAGGTACATCTCTACTTGCCTTAAATGAAGATCTACAAGATCAAACACTGTCTAAAGCCTCAATTAAAAGCTCAACTCCCTTGAATATACTCAAAAGTCTCCAATCTACTCAAAAATGATATTTACAAGTCAAAAGAAAGCTAACGATACCCATATTGACCCTATATAAGATGGGTTCAAAATATAAGTCCAAAACGAAAGGGGTAAAACCAAAATTTTGTTTAAGAATAATGTTCTCCATATTAAGTAGAGTCTATAATTGAAAATTCATGCAAAAAAAAGTAGAAATTGGACCTTGAATCAAATAAAAACTCATTTATAATCTATCGGGCAAAACCTCAAAAATGCATTTAAAATCATGAATTTAAAGTTGTTTTGAAGATGAAATCATTAGGAAATGATGGAATAAGAATTTGGTAACTTACCCATGAAATAAATCATGAAAACCCCTTTGAAATTACCTTAATCCGAGCTCTAGAAGTTCAAAAATGGAGAAAATATGATTTGGGTCCGAAATAGGGATTTTTAATCTATACAGGTCATTGACCTTCGTGAACGTAGGCCCTTGGTCTTGATTGAGAGGTTGACCAAAAAATTTGCAAATGAAGGCCTCTAGTCAAGAAATCTAAGAGAAAACTTAACCCGACCCACATATTGTACTTGCGATTGCGGTACCCTCCATTATGATCGCAATGAAAGATTTATTTGCCCTTTGCAAATGCGAGAATGGGATCACGAATGGGAAAGAAAGAAGGAATACACAATGCGAATGTGATAGCGGAGGTTGCAAAAGCAAAGAAGGTTGAGCCATGCACCAGAAACAACTGAAACTAGCAAGACACTTATTTCAAAACTTTTCGAACAGACCTTCAAAATTCATTTGGGACCCCATAAAAATAAACCAATAATGATACTAGGCTAATTTTGATGTTTTAAACTTAATGACGATGTGAGATTTAAAAAAAATATTTTCACAAAATTAACCCCCGTGACTCCTTTTTACTATATTCCAAACAAAGGGTCGAAATGAGATATAAGAGTTTCGAAAAAGAACCAACCCTGCTACTAACCCAAATTCAATATTTCAGATCTTCTGGCATAATTCAAATTTTCATTCAAAATTCAGATTAAGAAATATTGATCGAAGTCAACTATTGGCTCTTAAAGCTTTAAAATAACCTCAAACTCTCCTAAAACCTTCTCGAAGGCCTTAGGAGTCGTGTCAATCATCCCCACACCTCAAAATCAACATGAATCAACTACATAAAAGGGTAGAAAGTAAAAGTATAGAAATTTCTAAACTTCAATACTTGGTCTTGTTAGAGGATCAATGGAATATCCAAATTTCGTAATGCTCCAATTCAAAGATATTTCTCTCTTATCTATTTCTATGTTTTCCGCATGCTCTAGCTTAATTAGAGGATTTTCCTAATAGGTAGTGGCTCATCATTGGTTGCCTTGTCATGACCTAAGTGTTAAATTTGGGTAGCGAAAACCCCAAATCCAACAATGAAGTCCTAGTCCAAATCTTTCAATCCCATAGCTAGGGCTACGAAAGTAGTGAAATATATATGTTATCCATAAAATCATGCTTTTATACTATTGGAATCGTTGCAAATGCAGACCTTTCTTTGCATTTGCGGACTGTCCTACAGACTTGGGGCATTTTACAAAATAGACACTTTGAAAACTTAATGAATCATTTAGTCACAAGTTTTGAAAAATTAGGTGAATGTCTACCGTTATGACATCATCACTTTTACCATACAAACCTACCAAACAAATTTTAAACTTTAAACTTTAGTCCCCCAACCTCATCCAACTAATATTTAATATTTTCCACCATTTTCATATTTTCCTATTTTTAATTAAAAAAATTATCCAAGAAGCCACCAAAAGGAGCTCCCATTTTTTAGCTATATTTTTCAATTCCAGTGGCTTTTTCGATGAAATCTTGCTCATCACAACTGAAAATCTCCATTCTTGGTCATTGACTCCATTGTTGTTCCATCTTTTTTGAAAAAAATTGCAAGAAATATTATTTTACCATTTTTACTAGCTTGAAAAGCTTTCCAAATCCACTCAATACCTCATCATTAGATATATTTTAATAGTTTAGAAGACCTTCACATATATTTCTCCATTCCAGAGCTAGGAGGGCATCGATTATATTCAAAATCCATACATTCGCGTTTTTTGTATAGAAGTTTTCATACCAGTCCTCGACCACTTATAGATCAGTACCTTAATCTATTATCGATTAGTATGGTCTATAATTGTTGTAGCTAAAGTAATTATCATCGGTGGTGATTATATGGGTGTGTGGAAGGAGGGTCCCAAATATTGGAATTGAAAATCATCTAGCAAGGAGACAATGCTCATCCCGCTGCGTTGCACTAGTTCATACAATGACATGGTTCGAAGCATTATTAAGAGAGGAGAACTAGATTACAAGCCAAAATACGTTGTGATTAACTCTCTAATGAATGGGCGAGGGAAAATACATCTCATATTTATAAAGAATAATCGGTATGTTTCCTTATATATGTTAGATATCGCTGTCGATGGCTATTATGGATAAATGTTGTCGTGGGGTCTCTGAAAATCCCACCACCACACCTGAAAATCAACAAAAAACATTCATTTGAAGATAAGAGTTTGGATATTCATCCAATTTATACTGAGGATCATTTAATGGAATCGAAAGATCTCAATTTCTTTTAAGAAGAGAGAGAAGAGTGTGGATTGGAATCGCAAACCAACTACATCTTCTCGGATAGAACTAATTTTCATTTAGATAAAATATTTAGCAGCAAAAAGAAGCTAAAATTATTATTGGATTTAGCATCGGTGAAAAATTCTTTTGATTATGCTATGTTGAAAAGTTTTAGCAAATACTTTAAGGTGAAATGTGTTTATACTAGTTGCACGTGGATGTTACTGGAGAGGAAGTATGAATGTACGAACAAATTTCTCATCTATAAACACGTTGGTGATCATACTTGTGGCGTCGAACGCACCACGCACAGCCACAAGAAAGTCATGGCTAAAGTCATTGCATCACTCTTTATGAATATGTATCACGAAGGCAAGGGTCTGGACACTAATGATATTTGGAGGATCATTTTCAAGAACTTTAATAGTATACCAACCTATTGGAAATGTTGGATGGGGGGTATGATTGCCAAGAAAATAATTTGAGGGACACCGGAGCATGGGAATTCCTGTTTGTCAGCTTTTTCCTACATTATCGATGCTCTTAATGTTGGATCTATCTATTCCATAATGGTGAACAAGGATGATTTTAGGTTTCTGTACTACTTTTTAGCCTTGGGCCCTTGCATTAGGGGATTCGTCCACATAAGAAAGGTTATTGCGGTTGACGACACTCATTTACACGATAAGTAAGGGGGCGTGCTGCTAAGCGCGGTTGCACAGGATACAGAGAACCATATTTATCCCATTACATTTTGTGTCATTGACAAGGAGAACAATTCATCTTGGATGTTCTTCTTTGAGAAGCTGAAGTCTATAGTGGTCGACATACCAGATTTGTGTTTTATCTCCGATAGGTACAAGAGCATCACAAATGGCATTACGAGGGCTTACAACTATGCTTATCATGGGTACTTCATGAGTCACCTAGGTGAAAATCTTTGGGTAAATTACCAATGTGGATATTACCTCTATCTATTCTACCATGCAAAAAAGGCATATTCTTTTGAGGAGTTTAGCAATCATTTTTAGGAATTCTGGAACTATTGTCCTGAGGTAGCCTTTTTCCTTGAGCGTGAGGTTGGTTTTGAGAAGTAGAGCAGGACACATTTACTCGACAACAGGTATGATGTGATGACCACAAATATTGCCGAGTCGATCAACTCTATGTTGATTTCCTAAAAGGAGCATCCCATGGCATCCATATTCAATTCGATTGCTAAGAGGTTTGGTGAGAAATTTAGGGAAAGGAGTGCATATGTTGTAAGGGATAATATGAGCGAGGGAGACTCCTTATATGTGTAGAACGTAAATGGGAATGACAACCAATTCACAGTGTTCGGCAGTAGTCGTATGGCCAAAGTCGACCTATTGGAAAAGTCTTGTTCTTGCAGGAAGTATGACTTGGTCAAAATACCATGTGATCATGTGATGGACACTTTGCGATTGAATCACGGTGATGATTATGGTTTGAGAATCTATGAGTACTCTCACCCATATATTAAGTGGAAAAGTACCTCCTTGCGTATTCAGAATTAATTAATATTGTCCCTTTAGAGTTTGAATGTCTCGTGCCACAAGAATTGCTAGACGTGAATATTATTCCACTCTTTATTGACATCATGCTTAGAAGTAAGAAAATGAAATACGTTAAAAGCATGCGCGAGGATTTCAATACGAAGAGAAGGAACAAGTATTCACTGTGCAAGAGACTCAGGCACAAGAGAACCACATGTAATAACAACAAATCATAGATAGATTTGTACGAATTTGTGTTTTTGTAAGTCACGGTAGTGTATGTATTTAGACAACCTTGCAGTGGTCTCATTAATGTCAGTTTTATCGATTTTGCTCTGTGTCTATTATCGACCTTTTAAGTTATAACATATCTTGTTTGTCCAATCTATTGGGAGTATTCTCTTTATACCACAGACTTTATTATCGATCCTATTTCAAGTCTATTAAAAAAAACTAATTATCCAATCGAACAGATGAACAGTCGAGCATTTATGACACATAAAAAAAATTATTGCACGTCTACTCACACGCTGTGTCGATTGGGTATACGCTACCTACTCAACTTTTGTTCATCCACACGTCGACCAATCATTGGGCAGAAAGACCAAAGGGCTTCTATTTTGGTCTATATAAACAACCATCAACTCTATACAATATTCATGTTCTCCAACCCAAAAAATTGAGAAATACGATCAGATGTCGAGAATTCCACTTAGACCATGAAGGAGAATTCATTTCCAGTGTTGCCACGACCTTCTTCTCCTCCAAAATGACCTAGACCATCTCTTCTATGGTTTGGGTCAGGACAGGGAGCACCTATACCATGAACTATAGCGTATCGCCTATGTTTTATGGGTGATCATAGAGAGGCTAAACATGGATCCTGGCGAGTTGATAACTCCCCCACCATCCCCTTAGTTTAGGATTTAATTTCTGTTGTAGTTGTAGTTATAATTTCATTGCAAAGAAGCTTTCCCGATTAGAAAATTTGTTAGATGAAAGCTTCTTTCTTTTACCCTTTATGCTCATATTTTGGTGTAGATATTATGTTAAACAGTGTTGTAATGAACTAATGAAATCAACTATTTTCTGTTTCCTACATATTATCTCTACTTTAATTTTACAATTTTGTTCTTGTTTGAAATTTTGCAACTTTTCCTGTTAGAAGATGAATGAAAAACTGTCATAATTCAAAAATTATATATGCTAATGGATAATGAATCTGGTCTATCAGTGATTTCATTGATTTATACAAAATTAATAGCAAGGTTGATGAAGTATACGATTGACCGAGATCAATGTCTATGCGTGACCGTCTACGTAATCGATGGATTCCATTATGCGGGTTAGTTAAATGGTAAACAAACATTAGTACATCTTCAGAAATATAAATAATTAAATAAATGAAGTTGAATTGAGGACCATTGATTGTGTCGATTGTAAATTATAGACTACAAGTTTTGTCAATAATGTACCATATAAGTTTATTGTCCTTTGTAGCATGTTGTGAAAAAAGTACGTAAATAATTAAATAAATGAAATTGAATTGAGGATCATCGATTGTTTCCATTGTAAATCAAAGACTTAAAGCCTTGTCAATAATATGTCGTATTAGTTTATTACCCGTACTAGTATATTGTGAAAAAAGAGATTAATTAATTAATAAAAAATAAATAATTAGATTTTATGCAATTAAATGAGCTTAAACAAGTCATGTGATCGTATAAGAGTCCACGTAAATTGAAGAAGTTGATCAAAGATGTGTGAAGATGGGTAGTAGTTGAACAAATGAATTCCTCACAACATACTTGTGCTTTGGATAAACATTTCTCTAAGGATGCTGGTTGTAGAACCACTATCCATCCTCACACTTCTTTGATCACCTTCTCCAATTTACGTGGACTCTTATATAATCACATGACTTGTTTAAGCTCTTTTAATTGCATAAAATCTAATTATTTATTTTTTATTAATTAATTAATCCCTTTTCAAAATATGTTCGAGTTATGGTCTATAAATATGTATCCTAGTGTAGTTTGTTATTATTGAAGTCGTCCATCGTTTATTCTTGACTATGCTTAGTTATTTACTCGATCTGATATAGTCTAGCATAAACTATGAACTACTTCCACAATTAAATAACAAGACGATGATAAATATTTATAGACCATGAACAACACATAATTTGAAAAGAGAATAATTAATTAATAAAAAATAAATAATTAGAATTTATGAAATTAAATGAGCTTAAACATGTCATGTGATCGTATAAGAGTCCACGTAAATTGAAAGTGATGTTCAAAGATGTGAGGTGATAAGTTGTGGTTGAACAAATGAATTCCCTACAACATACTTGTTATTTAAGTAAACGTTACCCTGAGGATGTTGGTTGTACAACCACTACCCATCCTCACATATCTTTGATCACCTTCTCCAATTTACATGGACTCTTATACCATTACATGACTTGTTTAAGCTCATTTAATTGCATAAAATTGAATTATTTATTTTTTTATTGATTAATTATTCCTCTTTTTTACAATATGCTACTAAGGGCAATAAACCAATACGATATATTATTAACAAGACTTACAGTCTATGATTTACACAGGACACAATTGATGGCCCTCAAATTAATTTTATTTATTTAATTAATTGTTTTTCTGACTATGTACTAATGATTGTATGACTGTTGCACCAACCCGTATATACCTTAGTAATTATCGAGTGTCGATCTATACGTTTCATTATCTACCCACTGCATAAGAAGACATCGATTATATTGATGGTCTATGAATGAGGTCCAGTAGTAACAAAATTTAAATATCAAACTTTTTACAATGGTAATAAAGTACATGTCAAATCACATCCAACGGTAATATCGGACTTCCTTTTTTGTATAAAAGAAAGGCAATTCTTGTTTTAAAACTCATTTTTTTGGATTTATATTTTGTTTATTTTAAAACAATTATAATGTCTCAAGCATCCCAAACATCAAATGCAAAAGTGTCCTACATATGTCATTGTGGCAATCCAGCTGTGTTGAGGACGCCACACACTGATTCAAATCCAAGTCTAAAATTCTTTAACTGTGTGGTTGGAAAGGTGATGCGTATATGAATTTGTGATTTATATTTTTTTGTTTAAGAAAATTCATGTAATAACTTCTTTTTTTGGTCAAGGATAATGACGGATGCTCTTTTTTTAAGTGGCTTGTGGAAGACTCACCAATTAGCAGCCTATCAACATCAAATTTTCAAGGCGCTTCTAAGTTTCAAATACTACAAAGACTTCAAGAATCCAAAGAAAATAGAGATCTACTCATGACATTGTTAAAAGAAACTGAAGAGCAGAGGATTACTCGAAAGGAACACTAAAAGAAATCGAAATGGAGAAGGATCAACTAAAGAAAAGGTTAATTTTGACTGAAGAAAAAGAGAATGACCTAAAAAAATTATTATATGATTTGTTGTTGTTGTTGTCTTTCTATAAAGGTGTAATAGTGATGTAGGAAATTGAATAAATTGATGTATGATTTCTTAAATCAACAATGGGTGCAGTCTATAATTAATAGAGAATCACTTCTATAGCATTTATCACTCATGAACTAAATTGTTTTTCTTGAATGCATGCAATGACATGAGAATTGTTATAAGGTTGAGATAGAAACAAGAGAGTTAACTTATGAGTAACCACTGCCTCAGGCTGATCTGGTTCCATGAAGAAAGGTTGAGAGGTTTAGGATATGAAAACTCGGGCATTATAATACACCTCCTCCTTGGGATAGTTCGTCTCCCGAATGATACTGACTTGGCTGAAATACTAAGAAAAGACTGAGATGATGTATGAAACACTTACAGACTGAATCATGACTAAACATCTGAAGTGTGAAACTGAGGTCAGAGGAATAGTGGGTCAATGAAATAAATTCATCAACGTGGTTCGAACTAAGGACATGCATGGCATGAATCTGAATTTCACCGATCATTAAGAGTATAGCATGAGTCATGAGAACTGAGCATACTGTAAAACATGAATACATGAGTCATGAGTTGTGTGACCTAAGTTTGGAACTCATAAATTCATGGAATATGATTCGGACTACTGGGTGAACTGGAACTCCTTATACTAGGAACTGAAAGCGTACATGATTTTCTATAAAGTGCACGAATATGAGCTATGATCATAGGGCTGATATGTAAGGCATGGGTAGATATTGTGATAGTTGAAGTGTACAACTTTGCACTGAGGTAAGGACGGGTTGGGTATCATTCTCTCCTACTGCTTTTTTACACATACTGTTATTACTACTAAAATCTGAAAGCCTGACTTGGTTACTTGTTCTATCATCTCCCCTTTAGCTTAAGGCCACCATTCTAAGTCTGTGAAATACTTAATCAATATCTCTAAACTTATATTTTCCCCACACCATGATAATTACCACTACACCAACATCAACAACACATATAATTTGAATTACCAAACTTAAATTCTTGCATACACTGTTTCAAGCCTACTGATTCACCTTTCATACAACTAGCCCCATGAATGCAAAATCTACTAAATTCAGATAACACTATCCCTACTCTACTACTAGTAAACTTTTGGGTTCATGCTTTTAACTCTAGGTCATATGCTATCATAGGATTCTAAGACGGGATCTGATGGCATATCTTACTTTGGGTTTAGTGCACCATTTTCATGAACATGAATAAAATATTTCAAACTTTGAAATTGAAAATCACTTGATGGAACACTCTCGAGCCTACGTGCAATCCCACAACTATCTGCGGGGATTGTCTGAGAAAGTTTTATTTGTAGGACTATGAGCTTCACTGTTTCTATTGTCTTGAAAGTAAGGTAGAGTTGACATGAGTGAAGCATGATGAGAATCTACATAAGTTTCTTAGAGAAACTTTCTATAGCATGATCTGAGACATGAAAGAAGGGAAATTTTTCCTAATACGTCTTGTAGCCACTTTTCCATAAGTGTAGCGCGCTTCACACCCATGCACAAGACTCTACTCAACACAGCTTTTAGAATCCATAGGAAACTTTAAAACCTTAGGCTATGATACCAAGTTTGTAATGCCTAGAGAGTACACCTTGGATGCCACAATGTGCCTACGGTCACAAGTGACCATAAGCTAACCCATGATACTGGTACCTTCCATAAGAACTGGGTAAAATCTGATAACAAAAGATCATATGCGACATAAGTTTTTAAATTATAGTTCTGATAATGTCTGTAAAACAATATTGACAATACTGATAAAATGGATGATAATAACAACTGAAAACTGACTGACTGTTTGTACTAGTCTTTAAGCCTATAAATTGTCTGACTGTGGTGTTGATGGGACAAGCCTCCAACTAACTCTAACTGACTAAATAAATGAATTACTGACATAACTGAATATAAGATAAATTATCCTTGAAAGATGAAGACTCACCACGGCTGTTGTTGTTGATACACTGGAAAGTCTAAGTACGATTGGGAATTCGAGCGTCCAAACCTATGATATAAGACATCATAGCATAAGAAATGAGTATACAATCAGTACTTTGAATGTACTAGTATGCTAAATGAGGTTAGGCTGATAAGCATGGGTTCATGTGCATGAGTAATAACTGAATGAATGTATAGCATGAGGTACTGAGTAAGAATGCATGTAAACTGTAAAGACTGAGAGTGCATGACCAAGCATAAAATAAGTTTTGAAATAGTCTATAAACTAAAATATTGAAATCTAATAACTGAATAGATGATAACTGTATGCTATGGTCAAGCAAAATTGAACTAAGTTCTGAACTGAATACTGAAATTAAAATTGTGGGAGATATCATCTAACCGACATGCCCCAATCTAAGCTAACTGAGGTCTAACCTGTAACCCCAGTTGGAAGGGTGCTAGTACTATGCCACGTGTAATAAAAATGGATGTGGAGTCAGTCCTATTATAGAGGGTGACCCCTGAGATCAGTCCTAAACTAGCGGATGATCCCTGAGAGTGTCAGTCCTAAACTGGTGGGTGACACCTCATAACCTACGCTGGATACATAGTTCTGGAACTTAGGGATTACTTCTAAGGACTCATTCCTAACTGGAGGGTAAGACCCATTCCCTAGGTTTGCTCGATGCTGAATCATACTCTCAACTGAACTGACACTAATTATTGAAAGGAACTAAGCTTAACTGAACCCATAACTGACCGTATTAACTAACTGAATGATATTGCTTATGGTATGACTGAATCATTCTGAAGATATTGAAAACTAGGTAAACATTTAATTTCGGTTATTCATAACGCCCAGGACTCGATCACTATAACAAGAGGGACACATGAAAACTTCGAAACCATGGAAGGGAAATCATTGTCCACAATTATTCACTTAAGCATTTCATCAAACACATGGGAGACATGAATTTAAACATGGGAATACCTTTAAACACGATGATATAGCACGATCACATTACAAGATCATAAACTGAGGATTTATTCTAAATAATCATGAACATGATATGGAAACCACCATATTTAAAATATTTTATAATGCATTCCACTTGAAACAATTTATAATCTTAATTTGAAATTTAAAAGGTAAGAAATTCATGAACTTAAGCATGGGAATGATTGAAACGTGTGGGAATAGCATAATTACAATACTAAAATCATATTTAGGGATTTAACAATGAAATTTCACGCTTCAAACGTGTAAGGGCTGCTTTCAACGAAAATAGATTGTAAACATCATGCATAATCGAGATTCATAAAAGCTTCATGAAGATAAATCATTATGAATATATAATTTTATAATTTAAAACATAAAAGATAGATTCTTTGATTCCATGTGTGAAAAGGGCCCATGCATGAACATCTAACATACCTTAGAGCTTTAAATCTTGAAAGAGAATTTGACTTTTCTTGAACGTTCTCGAATTGGGAATCTTAAATTCTTGATTTTCTTGAAGGAGAGCTTGAATTTTGTTCTTGGGGAATTATCTTGAAAGGAAACTCTAATCTTGATGTTGAGAGTGAATGAGGATTTCTTGGCATCTAAAACTGATAAGTGATGGATAATAATACATAATGATGCTTTAAGTCATGGTAGGGGTAGGGTTTGAGGTGAGAAAAGGACCAAAATACCCCTATAAAACTAATTCATAATTTCTAAAATTTTCAGTTGACGACTTGGGTTGATAAGTCATCACTTAGGTGACGGTTTATCACCTCAAGTCGTCACTTGGAAGCTAAATTTGATGAGTTTCTAGTTGGGCTGACGACTTGGGCTGATAGGTCGTCACTTAGGTGACGACTTATCAACTCAGGTCATCACTTGGAAGATGAAATTGATGGCATTCTATTTAATGATGACGACTTGGGTTGATAAGTCATCACTTAGTTGATGGCTTATCAACTCAGGTCGACACTTTGTTGACAGACAAACATGCTGAAGTAAAATGAGTATAACTTTCCACTCCGATATCAGATTAAGGTGAAGCCAAATGCGTTGGAAATAAGATTCAAAGATATTTCTTTTGATATATATTAGTCCACGTAACTCATTATGTACAATGAGTAATGATCGTTGAAAGTTGACCCAAGCTGAAATATTCGCTTAAACTTAATCAATAGAAGTATTTTCAACTTGTCTTTGAGTTAGGAAATTTTTATGACCTCGACTGATATAATAGGACATTTTCACACTATAGAATTTATTATTTCAAATATATATACATAGAATCATTGAGTTCAAGTCTGTGTGCATAAGAACAACGATCTAAATTCTAGCCTAAAAATGTGGGGTGTTACATCTACAGTTCACACAAAATAAAATTTCATGCATTTTTTATTATTATTTTTGATACATCGCAGCAACACATAATGGATCATTTGTCCATTAAACTTAAAATGTTCTAGCATATGTCTTAAGCGTCCAAAATAGGTCTTCTTAAAATCAGCATACAACTTTTGTTCAATTAGAATCCTTCTAAACTCTCAATAAACAACCATTCTTGCTCTTACGGAAATCTTTGCAGGTAAAGAACCTAACTCATCCACCCAAGTCATTAGGTCATACAACTCAACGGAGATGTATCTTGCATAAATTGACAAGGATAGGGGATCATCATCTTTCCCGTTTATAGTATCTCTCCTATCCTCATCTTCACCGCTATCACTTTCACGTTCTTCTTTACTTTTTCCTTCACTATCCTCAACATCATCCCTCTCATGTGCACTACTTTCGTCAAATTCATCAATCTCGACAATGATTTTTGATTCACTTTCCAACTTGGATACATTGATTACAGCTTTTTTCCTCTTCAAAGTTTTGAAAACTTCTTTGACTTATCGCTTCCTATTTCTAAAAGTAGTGGAAGCAACTCTTTTAACTGCTTTATGAACTTTCACCATTTATGATCTACAACCAAAAATGAATCTATAGTGGTTGATTTATTGACCACTGGTTTATTAAAACAAATGGAAAAATGCAGCAAAGAAAATTTATAGTGGTTGATCTATCAACCACTGGTCTATAACTACTAGAAATTACCCCTATTGCAATAAACTTTTTGGCGAAGGTTAATAAAGCGTTGCAATAGGTGGTCTATTGCAACGGTTGCAAGTGTTGCCAAAAATTATTGTTCTATTAGCTCTAATTTAACATTATGGCCATTGATTTTGATCATAAGCGTTGCAATAGCTAAATAAAATAAGCTATGGCAACACTTAATTTATTCCCTCCATTTTCACGAAAACTTTTCATTCATCCACCAAAAGAAAACTTTTCATTCATCTTCCAAAAGTCCTACAGCTTAAACCTTATTCATTTTACAATCAATGATTAGGGCTTAAACCTACAGCCTAATTCAACATTCTCTGTTATTTCTCTCGCTACAATCGACGCTGCAATTTCTGTCTTAGCTTCTACATCTTCTCATCACTACAATCGATGATATCATTTCTCTCTTAGCTTAAACCTACAGCTTCTTATCTCTACAATCGACGATTAGGGCTACAAAATTGCTAAAATTGCTACGACAGTTGCTACAATTGATATAAACCATTCAATCTTGTGGATATGATCTGGTAGTGAGCTCTATGGGATTTACTGGTGCCGCTTCAAAAAACAATTTGTGTTGGAAAGTCAGACCGAATTTGCACTTCAATTTCTCTCAAATTTGTACTTCAATTGTTTCAATTTGGGAATTTTAAGGTTAGTGTATTCTTCTATGACTTTGACCTAATTTTTAGGATTTTGGGTTTTTCTTGGGTTCATTTGATTGCATGAAATTTTTTATTTCTCCTTATAATTCTACTGGTTACAGTCATTATGTTAGGGAAAATATCGAAATACGATATATTGACAACCAAAAGTTGAGGGTTACTGGTTAGAGTTTTAATTATTGTAGTATTAATTGTTGATTTAATTTGTATATAATGTACTTTCTATGTTTAGATTGTTATTCTTGTTTATGTGGGTTTTCAGATTAATGAGAAATGATGTCTGTGGAAAGGATGTTCTTTAGCCTGTTGGTTAGAAAATGCTACATAAGTATTGCCTAGTGATTGCAGTCAGATTGAGGAAGCTGATTTTGTTGCTTTGCTTATTCGATAGATATCTACAACACAACAGTAGGAAGTATATCCAATTTGTGTCTCCTGAACATCAGGAGTCATGAAAATCCAAGTAAAATATTTTCTTTTCGGGGTGGAAATGTGGGGTGGCAGTTAGCTTAATGGGTTAAAAGAGTAGAGCAGTCTCTCAGTTATGATATGTGGAGTAATATTCCAGCACGAGAGTGTTATTTATTTCTAGACAGTATGATTTTTGGTGTAATTGGCATAATATTCATGATTTACTGAAATAATAACAACAAAAGTGGCTTTAAAAAGCAATTTGCACTTGTAAAACCAGTCATAAATTGCAGCTATAAGCTACTGGAATTGACACCAATACTAATTCGATGGTAACATTTCCACTGTTTAATACCGTAGAGAAGAGATATTAAAACAATTCTAAAATTGTGTGATGAATTTACTTTAGATCCTTAACTTCACGGATAGTGGCGGAGCCACCTTATGGTTAGGGGTTCATCCGAACCCCCTCCGATGAAACTGCTACATAAAGTAGTAATAGACAAATTTAAAATGTCAAAAAATGATTAATAACTTAGTTAAATAACTCTGATATGCTCCACTGACACTACTATAGAATAAATGGCATGTCAATGGATATTTTCACCTCTGATAAGTAGGACCTGTATAATATTGCATCTTAATGGGTGGTTTACTGATTCTAGAGGTTCTTTTGGGTGAAGCCTTGAGTAGAGATGGTATAGAAAGTTCTCCAGTGTTGTTGTGTAAACCTGCACCTATACTATCATCAATATATCAGGATCAGGTGATGTAGTAGTGATTGCACTAAACTCTTCAACAACAGATAGTGTAACAAGTAGGACAATAGTATTGTCCTTATGTAAATTGTTACAAGTATCTGGGACTACAATCATGCGAAAGAAAATATGTTTTCTTGAAATGTGATCTTTAACTTCACGGACAGTGGTGGAGCCACCTTATGGTTAGGGGTTCATCCGAACCCCCTCCGATGAAATAAATACATAAAGTAGTAAAAGCCAAATTTAAAATGTTTAAAAAATCATTAATAACTTAGTTAAATAACTCTGATATACGCCACTGACTCTACTAAAGAATAAATGGCATGTCAATGGATATTTTTACCTCTGATAAGTAGGACCTGTATAATATTGCATCTAAATGGGTGGTTAGTGATTCTAGAGGTTCTTTTGGGTGAAGACTTAAGTAGAGATAGTATAGGAAGTTCTCCAGTGTTGTTGTGTAAACCTTCACCTATACTATCATCAATATATCAGGATCAGGTGATGTAGTAGTGATTGCACTAAACTCTTCAACAACAGATGGTGTAACAAGTACGTCACTAGTATTGTCCTTCTGTATATTGTTACAAGTATCTGAGACTACAATCGTGAGAAAGAAAATATGTTTTCTTGAAATGTGATCTTTAACTTCATGGACAGTGGCGGAGCCACCTTATGGTTAGGGGTTCATCCGAACCCCCTCCGATGAAATAAATACATAAAGTAGTAAAATCTAAATTTAAAATGTCAAAAAATCATTAATAACTTAGTTAAATAACTCTAATATGCTCCACTGACTCTACTAAAGAATAAATGGCATGTCAATGGATATTTTCACCTTTGATAAGTAGGACCTGTATAACATTACATCTAAATGGGTGGTTAGTGATTCTAGAGGTTCTTTTGGGTGAAGCCTTAAGTAGAGATGGTATAGGAAGTTCTCCAGTGTTGTTGTGTAAACCTGCACCTATAATATCATCAATATATCAGGATCAGGTGATGTAGTACTGATTGCACTAAACTCTTCAACAACAGATGGTGTAACAAGTAGGTTAATAGTATTGTCCTTATGTAAATTGTTACAAGTATTTGAGAATACAATCGTGCAAAAGAAAATATGTTTTCTTGAAATGTGACATATCTACTAATAAACGGCTTTGTTTTTGGAATATCTAACAATAAGTATCTCTTCTATGAATCAGAATACCTCATTAAAATAGCCGGTCTTTCTCTTTCAGAGAACTTATCCCCTTCTGGAACAACTATTGCATAAAAAAGGCAATTTGTCACTATGACATTGACATTGGATTAAGCCTTTTCTCTCCTGAACATATTCTTATTCATAGTCAGCTGATGTGTAGCACCTAAATTCATAATCCAATTTTATGAATAATTATTGGACAAGAAACAAGTAGTTATACGTATCATGTTGGCTTGCTTTATCTTCTCAGTATCTTTATTTATCATATTTATAATCCAATTGTATTCTCCTTCTGTGAAAGCATGTCCCTTAGCCACAAAAGCATGATTTGTTACATGACTAGTTGAAGTTGTGTCAGTGAAGTTTATAGTAACTACATTTGTTGTGGTGTTGTTGTGCATTATTGGTGGTTTGTCCTCCTACACCACCAAAGTATCCATGTCTGATTACCATTACCACCAACATGTGACTTGTAATTACAATTATTATAGCCTGTTTTCTTTCTTTGCTTCCGGTCGATGGGAGAACCCATCATTTATAGCAGTTCTCTATAGTGTGACCTATGAAATGAAAATACTCACACATTTTTTTATATATATATTTTGAATTAGCCTATAACCTTGATTTCTATTGACGTGCATAGCTATTGGTTATGGCTTATCACTCACAGGAACCTTACATATTGAATGTTAAATTTTTCATCCTCTATTATCATGGCACAAGCTTGATTTATAATGGGAGTTACTTCTTTTAGTAAAATCTGCCTATAAGCCTGATCATAGGGCTCGTTGAAACCATGCAAAAATTGAATCAGTTTGATGCAAATGATTTACATACTTCTTTGACTTAGGACAATTACAACTAAGATCTGGAAATAAGGCATCATACTGCCCCCACAAATTCTTTAATTTCATAAATAATCTGTGAGAGTATGTTGATTTACTGACATAATTCATAAATGTGCATTCAATTCACCTTATCAAAATATTCCTTAAGGTCTTCCCAAACTGTGAATACACGTGTAGCATATACAATACCATTAAGAAAATCTTTACTTACTACATTCATTATCCATGAAATCACAATTACATTACATAGATAAGAGATATCGTTAAGTTTTCAATCTCAAAAACTTAATAATTTTGTTCTTCTATTCGGTGAAGTGTTCTTAGTATGGATTTATTATGTCTGTTCAACTTGTTAAAGCTGTCTGTTTTATGTGGTTGACAATGTTCATATTTTAGCTTAGAATGAATCATAATTTTTGTGATTTCGTTGTGTTATATATGTTGGATCTTAATGGATAGTGAAGATAAAAGTTGGATGAATTGTTTAATATGGTCTGATGAGTTCGAGCGTGGAGTGAAATATTTTCTTGAAAAGGCATTTCAAAGAGCTGCTCAAGGAAATGAGATATTATGTCATTGTAGAGATTGCAAGAATCAACATTGGCGTTATAGAGATGTGGTGGAGGATCACTTTCTTTCTAGAGGGTTTCTTCCTAGTTACACCAAATGGACTTTCTATGGAGAAAACGCTTCCTCGAGAAAGACACATCATCCAATCAATGATGATGAAGGTTCTAATATGCGTGATGATATTGATGGACTACTTCATGAAACGTTTAGAAATATAGATGCTGAATCGAGACATGGAGAAGGAGTTGGAGAGGGATTACCTAAAGATGCAACTAAATTTTTTAAATTATTGGAGGAAGGAAAACAACAATTATATCTTGGGTGTGAGAATTTAGTAAGCTGAGCTTCACCATTCGGTTGTTCTTGTTTAAATCATTGCATGGGTTGAGTAATGCAGCATTTTCAGATCTCTTAGTGTTGATAAAAGAGGCTTTTTTCTTTTCTCAGATACCAGAGCTTTCAATAAGGACAGAAATGTGATAAGAGATTTGGGTCATGATTATGAAAAAATACATGTATGCCCTAATGATTGCATGTTATTCTGGAAGGACAATGAGAAAGCTGAGATTTTCTCTGTATGTGGGACTTCTAGATGGAAGAGTGTTGGTGGTTCCTCAACCAATGCAAGCTCTAAAATTCCTGCAAAGGTTTTAAGATACTTTCCCTTAAAGCCTAGGCTTCAGAGGATGTTCATGTCTCCTAAAACAGCTATTGTAATGAAATGGCATGCTAATGAACGACTGAATGACGGAAATCTAAGGCATCTCGCTGATGGCCAAGCATGGAAGGATTTTGATCGTTCATATCCAAACTTCTCTAGAGATCCTCATAATGTTAGGTTAGGTCTCTCGAGTGATGATTTCAATCCATTTCGAACCATGAGTATTTCTCATAGCACGTGGCCTGTTATGCTGATGAACTATAATTTATCACCATGGATTTGCATGAAGTCGAAGTATCTTATGTTGTCAATGATCATTCCAGGCCCATCTTCTCCTGAAAATGATATTGATGTGTATGTGCAGCCACTGCTTGATGAATTAAACCAACTATGGGAATCTGGAATAGATACTTATGATGCTGAAACCAAACAAACATTAAAAATATGTGCAACCTTAATGTGAACAGTTACTGATTTTCCAGCATTAGCAATGCTTTCAGGATGGAGCACTAAGGGAAAATTGGCATGCCCTACTTGCAATCATAACACATGCTCTCAATATCTCAAACATAGTCAAAAGATGTGTTATTTGGGTCATCGGAGATTTTTTGCCACTTGATCATCCACTGCGAAAAGATAGGAAGTTATTTGATGGTAAGAAGGAACGTAGACCCGTACCCATTCCTTTGTAGGGTATAAAAATACTTGAAGAGTTGCACGAATTAAACAATATTTTTGGAAAGGTAAAAAAGAAAAGGTCTCGAGATAATAAGAGTCCTTGGAAGAAAAGATCTATTTTCTTTGAATTGTCATATTGGATCGATAACAAATTGAGGCACAATCTTTATCCAATGCACATAGAAAATAATATATGTGATAGTTTTCTTGGGACTTTGTTGGAGATAGATGGAAAGTCAAAGGATCATGTAAATTCTCGACATGACTTACAAGAAATGGGAATACGGGAGGAGCTACAATCGGTAGAAGATAGTAAAGAAAATGTAAGTTTGGCTCAATCTTCATTCTCCATGGAACCGGAACAGAAAAAATTATTTTGCAGCGTCTTGAAAAATGTCAAATTACCTAAAGGGTGTGATTCAAATATATCAGATCGCATGCATATGAAGGAGTTGAAGATATCCGGGTACAAGTGTCATGATGCTCATTTTATAATGCATCACTTGCTACAGGTTGCTGTTAGAAAAGTGCTACCTAAGAATGTTGCATTGACCTTGATTAGGTTGTGCAATTTTTTTAGAGTCATATGTAGTAAGGTAATTAGTCCGAGAGATCTTGAAAAACTGGAGTCTGAAATTGGTGAAATTACATCTTACCTTGAAATGATTTTTTATCCAGCATTTTTTGATATAATGTTACATTTTTCTATTCATTTAGTAAATAAAATTAAGCTTGGGAATCCTATTCATTTTCGTTGGATGTATTCCATTGAGAGGGCCCTATGTAACCTTAAGGGGCTCATTTGTAATCGATCATGTCCAGAAGCATCATAGCAGAAGGTTATTTGGTTGAAGAGTGCTTGACTTTTCGTTCAAGATACCTACATGATGGTGTGAAGACGCGATTTAGTAGGTACCAAACTGAAGATAAGGAATCCATTCTGAATTTGTCCCCTATATTTCCTAAGAATGGTCATCCAATTGAAAGTGAGAAGAAAAAAAATTGCACTTTTTTTATGGATGCAAAGTTACGTTATGAAGCACATCGATATGTACATTTTAACACGGGAGATGAAGAAGTGGAAAAGTTCATCGAGTAAGATATTTACATATTAAACTTCATTTATTTGTTTATGATAAGGTACATAAACATATGTTATAACGACCTAGTAATTATATTTTCTATATTCTTAATTGCAGGGAACATAAAAAATCATTGAGTAATCATACTAGATCCAATGCATGGGTAAGAGCAAGGAATCATAGTCGTGAATTTAGCTGTTGGTTTGAAGTGAAAGTTAAAAATATTGAAGTATCCCATCATTTAAAATGGTTATATAAGGGGCCAAATATGGTGGCCAAGAGATATAGCGCATATTTTATCAATGGATATCGATTTCGTATAAAAGATCGGGATGCCCCACGCGAGACTCAGAATAGTGGAGTGACTTTGTTACTAACAACTGATAGTTTTGCTAGTGCTAGGGACCAAAATCCCATAGATGGAGTGGTGGTTTATTATGGAGTCATTCGAGATATCATTGAGATTGATTACTATAGTTTTTTTAGTGTTGTATTGTTTAGATGTGATTGGCATCAGAATGAAGTAAATGAGTATGGGTTAACTCGGGTATACTTCAACAAGTTATGCAGTTAAGATGATCCTTTTGTGTTGGCATCACAAGTTTATCAAGTTTTTTATGTTGCGGATCCAATTGATAAGGGTGTTTATTATGCAAGGAATAAATTCCCTGTTGATTTGTATGATCTAGAGGAAGAGAATTGCCCTAATATAGGAGAAATATTTTGGAGGGAGCCTAATGATGACATTGGTCCCTCAACTAGATTAGATGAAGGTGACTTTAGATAGGCAAGAGAAGATGGAGTCGTTGTTGTTGTTGATATTCCGTCTACTGAAGAACATTCATAAGATATAGTTATGGAACATCAGAAGACGATGATGAGTTTGATGATACTGATTGGGATTGGATGGAGGCAGATGATTAGACAAGAAAGTTCTTTTAACTATATGCTCATCATTAGTTTTATTTTTTTTGTGAGTTTTACAATTTCTTTTCGTACATATTTTATATCCATGCATGTTTAGAAAGTTGATCATTTTAATTCTCAATATAAGAGAACATTACTTCTCAATATCCTGCCTTTAACTTTGCTTTTTGACAATTTATTGTTTGTACTAAGATTTTTTTTATCTTGAATTGTGTTATTGTGTTGTTCGTAGTTAGATGGTGGTGTTATTCAATTTTTGTGTACCGAAATGGAAAAATCTGTATGAGTTCCAAGAGGAATTAGGTGATCTGATGGTACTTTAGGGGCTGTTTATTTTGACAGTTTTGGTTTTGGATGAGTTATATCTGAATAGAGTTGAATTAATGCAAAAGATTTATATAATCAACCTAAGCTAATGCTTAAACTAGTGCAGGATGCTAGCTTTGGTGGCTCAAACATTGATCTGTCTACCTGGGAGGACAAAAAGTAGTGAATCTCGCTTTCCTGCTTAGGTGAGATAGTTCTTTAGCATATAATCTGAACAAAATGCATTGTGTTTCAATTATGGGTTCAGATCTAACACTAGTCAAGATTTTAGTAAGTGTTCCATCTCAAAAGTTCGTGGTTCAGATAAACTCGTAACCAAACAACGACAACCACCTCTGGAAATTTACGTGTAGCAGGTTTCATATGTGATAGACAAGGGAAGCCACTAATAATCTACTGCTATATTTTAATACAGTCGCAGGTTTCATGTAGTCGCAGCCACAAACTATAAGAGGCTAAAGAACAAACTTGAATATTTTCATCTTTTAATGGAAGTTAGAGGCAAGGTAGGTTGAGGTGGTCATGCAAGTTCATCATTAGCAAAATACAGGTTCCAGCCTTTCCTACTCACCCTTCCATACTGGTAATAGTAATAGCAGCAATAGAAAATACTCCATGTTATTCAGCTTATCAACTTGCAAGAGTTTTGCTCTCATGAAAAATGTTAGGATTCTCCATTTAGAGGTAGTAGCCGCTTAACCTATATGCCAAGAGAAAACCGTGTGTTTTTTGGAAGATGTTTCCCCAATATGCCAAATGGTTAAAAACAACGACATTAGTTTATTAGGAAATATTATGTGTAGACGTAAAGAGGTAACGACATGAAGGGTTGCATTTCCCTTTTGTATCCTAGTTTATACTCGGCCATCTAACTTCTTACCTTTTATATAAGACTTTTGTTATTACAAATAACACAACAAATGGAAGCACATTCATGCACCTACGAACACCGATATACTAAGGACAAAAAGCTACCGTATGTTGAATAAGGTGGGGCATATTCATTTTCTTCTCCTAATTAGAAGCTTTATCCAAATAAAGATTCTATGAGACAACATAGTTGCCTTATTTTATTGTTGCTATGCTTATCTGAAACTGGTCGACCAATGATAAAGTAAGCTATGATATGATGCAACTATGTCAGATGAGGGGACATACAAACAGATAATTTAATTTGAGAAAGGATATAAAGTAAGCACCCAACGGGGATAAAGTAATCAAAATGTAATAGTAATCTTCCTCCTCCCAAGGACAAATACCATATTGCTAGCATTAGAATAACATGAATCCGAGAAACTGAACACACTTCACAAGGGAGTTCATCAATGCAACAGAATAATGGGATACCATTGTCTATGAACATCATTCCTTTATCCAAATTTCCAAAGTATAAAAAGGGCACCAAAACATGTTTACTTTATAAATGAACAGCTGGACATAGAAATCATGACTATTAAACTAAAAGGTCAATACAAAGAATGAAAATCATGAAGCACAATTTAACAAACTTCCCGAGACAATAAACAGTATTTTACTTTACTAGGTTTGAAGCTTTAAAGTTTAATTCTTGAATTCAGTTGTATGTTGATTGTTTTGGCATCCAGCTTTTTTCATATCTTAAGTTTGATTAATATCTAAGCTTTCGAAGGCTCATCATCATCTTCAATATCCCAACTCAAATCCTCTGTGTTGTATTCATTCCCTGATAGTACTAGTTTCCTCCCTCGTGCCATATTATGGAAAGTGTACCAAGTTTTCTCAATTGATTGTTTTTATTCCATCTCATCATAGAGAAACACGACTGTGTATCCAATTTTCTAGAGGTGTTACATGTGTAGGCTATGTTCATTTTACCGTTTGGTTTTTATATTTATTCTGTAGAATATTTATTGTCTGCTATTCATAATGATCCTACATTTATTAATTTCATATTTCTTTAGGTTGTCCAACGATTCCCAAGAGTTTTTTGCTCAAACCAAGTATAAAGAGGCTACTTAGCTTGCTGCAGAATCCCCACAAGGCAAACTCTGTACACCGGATACTTATGCTAAATACAGGTATTGGCTATGTTATCTAGGTATTGGAAAAAACTACGTTACCAAATCCATGTTATTTCATATCAGATTATTTGTTGTCGTTCAAGGTCAAAGAGGGTTGTAAAATCAATTGAATATGTTTCTTAATGTCTCATTCTGTGGAAGGTAATGTTGTATTATATATGTGCAGTGTATTTCTGTTCGAGCAGGGTAAACACCTCTTCTGTTGCAGTACTTTGGTACACTCTTGATGTCGAATGCACACTATGCTATTTGTTAGTTGGTCAGCAGAAATAAGTTTTTCTTTGTTGTTTTAACTAGCTTGACATTAAATTTTTCCTCTTGATCTTACAGAGACTTAAAGAATGATGAATCAACAAGGGTGTTCTAGAAATCATCAGAAAGCTAAAAACTTTCTTTCAGTTGGATCATTAGCAGCTCTACGAAACAAACAAATACTAGAACATAAGAAGAAAAAGAAGAACACAGGCTACATAAATGCAAAGGAAAAGAATCTAAAGCAGAAGGAGAAGTCAAACAACATTCCACCTATATCTCAAGTACCAAAGAAAGTGCAACAGGTACCCGCTATATCTCAAGTATCAGAACAAGAACAAGTGCAACAGGTTTGTCCGGATTCCACCTCTCTTGCAGCACCAATAGAGGAGCAAGTGTGGAAAGAATTGCTAGGCTCCACCATTCGTGCATCACAACCCACCATTGAACGAGTGCAGTAAGATCAGTCATAACTTCCTAATTTACAAGCAAATGAACAATCTGGAGAAGGCAAGAATATATATATATTTTAGTTCATACTATTTCAAAAAAATTCTGCATTTCAGTAATTTTGTTGTTGATATTATTGTAGGCCATTTAACTAACAAAAGAAAAAGAGGTGCTACACAAATTCAAGCAGTACATGGATGGACGGACCGTCAACTGATAGTGCTAAATGCATTGAACCAGCCTATTGGTCCAACTAAAATAGTGGTCACTGAACTTTCTGTCTTTCTTGGCACATTGGCAAGGAATGGGACATTTTGTCCTCTTAATATCAGTTGGACAAAGTTGAAGACACACGATGATATGTGGATCTATATTCAGGTTTGAAGTTCTCAATATTTTGATTTCTACTTGAATGTTTTTCACAGTTTTTACTCTAACTCAATTCAACTAAATTATAGGAGAAATATGACATTCCCAATAATGGGAAAGATAGGGCTATGAGATTAATTGATGCTGCGTTTAGAGGGTATAAGTTCAGACTCAAGAAAGATCACTTTTATGCCTTCACCAATGATGAAATTCGAAGGTCAAAAAGGCTTACCTCTATTTCAGAACCTATATTTGAGGATCTCCTTAAGTATTGGAATTTCGAAGAAACTGAGGTATGATATCACTATGTACAACTGTTATATTATTGTTAGCATGCATTTATTATTGAATTCATCACGCCTAATCTTCCTTTTTACGTTGTTCTTTCTTTCGATATAAGGAAAAAAATGTTATGTATTTAAACCTTCACTGCCTCAATCTTTTTATTAAAAACTTATTCATAAATATTGACTTGCATGATACTTCCAAGACTAAAAAAGAAAACAAGAAAAAGTTTAAGTATCCGCATACTATGGGTAAAACAAGTTTTGCTTTAATCCGCGAGGTTTGGTGTTTTCTCATATTGTTACTACGAACTTATTGAGTTTACTTGATAATATTTTAATGTTGACTTGCATGTAACTAGGAAAAAAAGATGGAAAATTCTGGTGCTTTGTCGAATAAGGAATTCTTTGTGGCTACTAGAAGAAGAAAACCCGATCGAGTATATAAGAACACATCTGAAGTGATTACAAGAAAAATAATAGGAAATTTTTTATTTCAAAATCGATCTAGATCACTGTTTTCTTAAATATTGAATCAACTAAATTTACTTGCTCTTGAATCTAATGTGTAGGTTGAAATGGAGAGAGTAAAGACTCAAGAATGTGAAGATGGTACTCAATCAACTGATGCATTCACAACAGTTATGGGGCCTGATCGTCCTGGTCGAGTAAGACTACTCGGACGCGGTGTTACCAAGACTCTTTTGAAACAGAAAACAAGTGATTCTGGATCCTCTTCATAAGCTGATGAACTGGTGGATAAGAGATTGGATGAGCTAAAAGAGAGGATGCAATAAAGAATGAATTATCAAACAGATGTCATTGAATGAGAAGTTACAACTAACATCATTGCACAACTTCAGCATCTAAATCCTGGATTAACACTTGATCCTAATATGCTAGGATTCAATGTTCATTCATCAGGAGAAGCGCTTGCTAATCAACCAATAAACCGTCCATCTGTTGGTAGTAACAATCAAGGTCAGTTTCCATTTCTTGATCTGTTGGTAGTAACAATCTGTTGGTAGAACTTCTCTTGCTTTTGGTGTGTGCCTGCTGCTGATTATCCAGTGAAAGTTTGGTATTATGGCCTAGTATTATTAGTGAAATTATGATTCACATTGACCAAGAACATGCACATCAAATTATTGAAAAACTATGTGCAAATTCTTTCAGTTATGGGGACTTAACAAAGACAGATCACAGCAAAAAAAAGTATCTGTAGATGAAAATATAAATATAAACTAGCTGGAGATAAAGTTAGTCGTTAATGGCACACTTACATCAGATCCTGTGTATGACTATAAAGGTTTAAGCTTGATTAGAAATGGTATGATAATGTATAGTTAGTCATGCAATTTAGGGAATCACTAGTTTAAGAGCATGTTTAATTTGTCATAAAAGACAAATTATTGATTAATATAATAAGTGCCCAACTGGAGCGGAGCAGTGAACAAAATTCATTTATTCTTCTGTATCTCATCTTCAACTTCCCGTCGTATAGTGAGTTCTCTAATAATCACTAAACAGGTCTGATTTTGATTTGATAGAAGAAAGGTTTGTGTAAGATTTTTTACATGTTAAATAAGTAAATATGCCGGTACGTATGGGCTATAACAAATGAAACTCAAAAATAGTATTACCTAATTTTGAAAGTGTTGTTGCTTTAGCATTATAGGACATCTAATTGTTAGAATAGGGAATAATCAAGTTTTTTGATCTTGTAATATATTTCTTTGTAATCATGCATTGGTTGATTTGCCTCTTCACTAGCTAACTTATATGTGGTTTATGTACTTATTTTGTTGTGGAATAGTCCTTTTTATGTTGTCATTTAATTGCTAATTTATATTATTTGTTCTCTTTTTATAGGTTTCCAAAATGAAGAAAGAGATGAAGAAAATGATGAAGACATTGACCTTAATTGAGAAGATTTTTGGGTTGTGGATAAATGCTCTAATATCAATAGTTTTGTGTTGAATATTTTGAAACTTACCGCGACTTGAACTTGCTAGTATGTAAAAACTTAACTAATCATTTGGACTTGATTACATTTTACTTTTGGGTTTAAATTACTAGCTTGTTGCATATTTTGAATTATGAGATTATTAATGAATGATTTTGTTTTGTGATGTGTATATATTGTGTTGTAATTTATTATGTATGTAAATAAAAATTTATATTGATACGACTATTTATATAAATCGTTTCAATTTAATATGTGGCAATCATTGTTGCAATAGATCAATAAACCATTGTAATAGGTAGTCAAAAAGCGTTGCAACAGAATAACAAAAGTGTCGCAATAGATGCTATTGCAACGGTTTAATTTCATTGCAATAGAATCTATTGCAACGGTTCGTAACCGTTACAATAGATGAAAATAGGTGTTCCAATAAGTAAAGAAATAGTTGTAATAGGTATTCAAAAAGCGTTGCAATAGAATAACAAAAGTGTCTCAATAGATGCTATTGCAACGGTTTAATGTCGTTGCAATAGAATCTATTGCAACGGTTCGTAACCGTTGCAATAAATGAAAATAGGCATCTCAATAAATCAAAAAAAAAACGTCGCAATAGGTCAATCTATGGCAACGGTTGTCAGAAACCGTCGCCATAGGTCAACCTATGGCGACGGTATAGACAAGCGTCGTACAAACCGTTGCCATAGACCTATCGCAACGCCCACCTATGGGATGCTTGTAGAAGCGTTACGATAGGTCTATGGCAATGATTTTTTTATCTATGGCAACGGTTTTGCAACCATCACCATAGAGGTAATTTATATATTATAAAAAATGAGAAAACGCCTCAGATCAAACATGCAAATCAAGTTCCAACTTCTCCAGATATTGGCAGTGCAATTCACAACAATAAGAACATTATTAAAATGGGTCTAATTCAGTAAAAAAAATTCAAAATCAATACGCAATATAAATACAAAAATTTAAAAAAATTCTAGCCATTATCCAAAGCAAAACACGATTAAACATGCAGAATCGACAATATTAACTAAAAACACTCAGATTTTGACTAATTCAATGAAGAACAGTGCATTTTTTGTCAAAATCGAAGAACAACTACTCAAAACGAAACAAAAAAAAATTAAAATGGATCTAAAACTGATTGGGGAAGAAGATTAAACTTCCCTGAGTAAGAGAAGATGAAAATTTTTGACTTGGAAAGGAACAATCGAGCAAAACATTTTTTTTCTCTACAACTATGAAGAAAAATCGAGAGAAGAAGAATATTTGAGAAGAAAGAAAAGTTGTTAAATTTATTAAATGAATTTAAAAAAGGTTTGAATATTTAATAAATACTAGTTTAGCATACGTGCGTTGCACGTGTGCCTTGCATGCAGGATACAATATTTATTAGATGAGTATATCATATCATTTACGTTTAGTGTTAGATTTTCTGCCGCAAATTCAAATTTAATCAATTCCAACATAGATACACCATACCAAATGAGAAAAAAATAAAAATCTATACAAATATTATAGAATTTGTTCAGAGAATCCCTTATTAATTGGTTATATGACTCAGCCAAAAATCTGAATTTTCTTTTCTATTGTTATTTTTTCAGTTACATACCAGTCTGGTTGCAAAAGAAAATTAAAGATGGTAACAAAAGTCTCTATACTTCTTCCATTTTCTTTCCGCAACAGCAAAGGATAATAATAATAATAATAATAATAATAATAATAATAATAATAATAATAATAATAATAATAATAATAATAATAATAATAAAGAATACTTTATAGAACTTCCCCGTTTTCTTCTTTCTTTGTATCTTTAGTTCTCAAAAAATAAAATTGCTATTGCTACTCACTTTTCTTTGTTCTGTTGGAAAATTTTTCTATCGAAATGAAGCAAGTTGCTACAATGATACATAACTAATACCTGCATAACTCTAACCAACTATCAAACATCCACTTAAATATCTAATGTCATTTTCAGAGTGTACGCTACAATCTTAAAAAGATAGAATTCTTAGAACCCAAAACTCAATCGAGTACGCACATCTAAATGTGTTTAGACCCTAAAATTATTTCATATAACTTCAAGACCAAACTAAAAATATAATAAATTTATCTCAAATCATAAGGAACATTTCTTGAAATCGTCTGATAGTCTCTTTATTCCCTTACCAAACACAGGCGACCAATGATGACAAGCTTAACGATAAGTCATCAATATATAATATGAAGGAAAAATTACATAATGAATTATATATTACATAACTTTAAGAAAAAACTAAAGATATAGAAAATTACATACAATTTCAAAACCAGACAAAAGATATAGCAAAATTTACCTCAAATTATAAGGAATGTTGATCCCGTTCCTGATTTTGCACCATTGCTATCCATCCCGTACGAGCCACTTACACCAAAACAATGATAATGTGGATAAAAGAGTTAGAGCACAGAAAAACAAGTTTTGAAGTAAGGTTCTTGTCACGTTAAGTGCATCCTATATTTAAGCTGTATACAAGATTCATAATTATATCATCTCCCTTGTTTACTTAATAATCCATGAATTAAGGTCTTACAAATCAAGTTGTTAAATTCCACTGGGAAAAATACATTATATATTATAGGAAAAGTATGAGACGAATTGCACACCAAAACTAATTCTAACCCTTAAAAATAGGGAAGGAAAATTAAGAAAATCCTTAAAATATGAAAATTAAATTAAATTACTCAACCTAATTAAATTAAATAATTATTTGAGAAAATAAGTAAAAACAATATTTTGTCTAAAGTACACTTTTAATATATTATAAATATAAATATAGATATAGATTATAGATTATACATCAAAAGGGACCATATTATATTTTTATAAAGTTATATTTTATCCCCAACTTTGAAAAATATTAAAGAGGTCCATAACTCCACAATCCTATCCCACTTTTTGATTTTTTTCAAATCCTAATCCTAGAAAAATAAATGAAAAAAAAAAATTAGCAGGTATCTCTCAAATTATGTTTTTAAAGTGCGCATCTTTCCAATCTTCTCTACAGACTCTTCACATTTACCGACTTAAATACCTCACATTTGTGGTGTCACAAATGCTTCATCGCATTTCTGTCCTACAAGATTAGCCAATCTCAGCAATCACTGAAATGTTCCAAACTTGTTCGAAACTCATACAAACCCCTTGGGTCCCAATCAAAACCATTTTAATGTTCCAAAATATCATAACATATAGGAAGTCAAAAAACATGATACTGTGCGTATATGTTCAAAATGAGGGATTAGGCGATATAACAATTCCATTATCGTCTATCAAAACAATCGAAAATGTTTGTTACAATGCGATTAATATTCTTTCAAATGTCAAATAAGAAAATTTAATTTTGATAAAACGATTAACATTTTGGAGCAGAGGAAAAAATTAGCTTAGAAACATACCCCTTTAATCATATAATGCCACTGTACCACATCATAAATGAATCAACTTTACAGCAGACTTAGACTATGAAAAGCAATTAAAACTTTGTTTGTGTACTAAATTACAGGATGATTTGGTGGAGTGCAGTAGTAGTTAAGATCAGTCACGTAGTTATCGACTGTGACATTTTCCCTAAATCTTCTAATTGTCTTCACTTTAAATAATCTTTTTGTTTTATTTCTAACAAATCCCCACTTGAGCTGGTAAGACCTTGTCAAAAGATAAAATCCAACAAAACGTGACGCTTGGACTAGAAAATTTCTAGTTCTGTTTTTTATTGGATGTTTAAATTATTTTTGGGCTTGTTATGATCAGAGAATTGATTTTTGTTTTGTTTCTTGTTCAAAATTAAAATAATTAAGGATTGGAATACGAGAGACAAGATAGAAAGCGATGACAAGATCACAGGCCTTTCGCTTATGTTTTTGTGTTTTGTCTTCTCGTTCTTTTGAACCACTTCAATCCTTTTTGCCTCCTCTATAAGTAAAGGAGAAAAAAAAAACTGTTTTGGCAACATTATAGGATTTTAGTAGCAGGAAAACCTTTAGAATAAGGGGGAGATTAATCATTTGTCATATGTATGTTTTCTTCATCTTTAATTTGATTTGTAATCATTATATGGTGGAGAAGTGTAAAGAAATAATTAAGCTATTAATTAAAGCATATTCTCTCTTTAATAATTTAAACTTTTAAATAAAAATGTTGCACTATTTTTCTTTTTCTTTTTTGTGATTGACCCTGTATGAAAAAGAATTAAGCTCCCATGTGAGAGGGTAACAATGTTGAAAACAATGTTGAGCAATTAAAATTGTTTCTTTCTAATATTTTAAGCTTTTAAACTTTTATCCTGGTTACACAATTTATTTTTAAAAATCTACCATCAAAGGATATGGTGTGATTCCTTCGTTAATCAGAGATTTTGGATTCAAGCCCTGTTTGTTAGAGAGTACTTCCCCCAAATGGGCTCTACGAGGTGTGAATTTGAATTGATGGGGCTCCAATACGAGTACAGAACACCGAAGGAAAAAACGAAACAAAAAATCTTATAATTACGACGAATTGTGAACGGAATGAGAAATTTAATAGAGAACAAAATAAGAAGCGTTCAGAATTACTTTGTCAAATTAAAGTAGATATTACTAAAATAAGTCCTATTAACAGAGTTTTCCAACTTAACTTTACGCATTACCCAAAGAAGATGTCCTGAATTTTAGAATAATATAAGGTCACTTGCCTAGTATTTATAAGTAAAATATACAAGCTAGTATGTTTATAAATAATTTAGGCCTGCAAGCTACTTATGTATATATTCAAATTGAGGACCTAAGAGTCTAAGACCACGAAATAGTCTTTTATATAAGAGACTAATTCTTTGTTAAGATAATGGCATATGCATGCAACCAAGTCTCTGCAAAAGGAGAACCAAAATTATAGAAAATGGAGAATTTTGTACCCAAACAATGCATGTCTTTCAAAAAAAAAACTACTATAAGCACATTAAAGATTAACGTAATATTAGCGAATCGCCGAGCATTTTATGAAACTTTAAATTTGAGTGGTAAAGATTAATAGTAATATCTAAAAATTAATTAAAACAACTAATATGAAGTTTAAATTTAGACGGGGGTGGTAAAAATGACTTCCATCATAAATGAGAATTCCACCATTTAATTGAAATTATCTTCATTGAAAATCCTTTTTGTATCGATAAAACATCAAAAAATAAAAAAAAATAAAAACTCAGACATGCCATTTTACTACAAAATGATTACCGTTATGCAAGAAAAGAATAGAAAAAACCGTAATGCCAAATACCCCCTAAAATCTTCGCATGCCAAATAATAGTAAGAATTTATAATTTATAAATAGTTCACATACACGATTGTCTTATTTTCTTTTATATTTTTTCCAACAACACATGCCCACATAGATTTAAAATAAATTATAGAGATAATGCATCAAACCTCCCCCCTTAAATTTCTCACTGCAACTTAATTTAGCACTTAAACTTAACACACGTTTATTTACCCTCCTTAAAAACTTCAAACTATATTATTTTCACCCTCTCGTCCACTGAACCAGGTCAAGCCTTTGTGTTGTAGGACCACGCGCTATTTAATTGGTTCACGTTATTTAATAAATTCGGTCCCTACATAACCCGATCCAATGTATATTTAATTAAAATGTTGACCCGTTTTAATCAAATACCCAACCCGCTTTAATGAAATAACCCCAAACCCTTCAACTCCCGTCATTTCTCTTCATTTCCATCCCAATCAATTGACCTAATCGATTGAACCCACGTATTTGTGCCCAAAAATACTGAAATTCTTGAAGGATTTTTCAGTTGAATCAACGTATTTGAGCCAAAAACTGAAATCTTGAAGGTATTTTTCATTTACATAGTGTAGGGTTTTAACCCATTCATTTTTTGAAGGATTTAGGATTTTTTTTGTTAGTTTTTCAATTTTTGCTAATGCATGTACCTTTTCTGACTTTTTTGCAATTTGAAAATGGATTTTGTGCACACTACGTTAAGGTTTCACCATAGAAGAATTTTACAACAAAAACCTCGAATTAAATATGTCGGAGGTATTGTTACAGATTGTTTAGATGTGGATGTTGATAGATTCTCTTATTATGAGGTTGTAGTATATGTCAAAGAAATTGGGTATAATTGTTCATCTTGTGTGGCTTATATTAGACCACCTAAGTCTTCTAAGTTGATTAAAGTTACATGTGATAGGGATATTTTGCGTATTGTACCCAAATTGAAAAATGGAGATATTGTTCAACTATATGTGTCGCGTTTAATTGAAGAACCTATTGTGCCCCCCCCCCCCCCCCCCCCCGCTTTTGCACTTGAATTTGAAACCCATGTGGGTGGAGAATCTAGTGCTTCTTTTCATAAAGAGTCTGGTCAAACACGTGAGGATAGTCAGAATTTAGGGTTTGAAGAGGCTGCATAAACTCACAAATCTATTGATTTTGAAAGAAGAGTTTGGTGCAGCTTCAACAGGTATTGGAGAAGAGGTGGGTGGGGTTTCTGGTGGGGTTGGTGAAGAATTGTGTGGTGGGGATTGTACTGGTGTTGGAGAAGAGTTTGGTGTAGCTTCAAAAGGTGTTGACGAAGAGGTGGATGGAATTTCTGCTGGTATTGGTGAAGAGTTGTGTGGTGGGAATTCTACTGTATTGGAGAGAAGGTTGGTGCAGCTTCAACAGGTGTTGGTGGGTCTTCTACTGCTACTGCATCAGAATTTCCAATCATTGAATCTGATTGGGAAAGTGCAAGTAAAAATAGTGAAGATTCAGGTTATGAAGACTTGTTTGATGAAATTGATGATGAATATGACAGTGATGTTCATGAGGAGGTTAGGACTTTGAGGGAAGGTAAAAGAACTGTCAAACTAAAAAAAAAGGTGTCTTAGAGCTAAAGGGGTTAAATTAGGCAAAAAAAAAGAAGAAGTTGATACTGGATATGATGAGTATTTATTCAGAAAAAAAATACTTTGAAGGATAAGATAGGTGGTGATGAGCCATATTTTGATTCAGATGAAGAGGGTAGCTTTGAAATAGACAATGATGTAGATGCTGATGCTGAAGATGAGGTCCAACGGGCTTCAGGTAGTGGGAAAAAGACAAGGAGAGCAAAAAAACCTAATGAAAGAATTGTGTTTGATCCTACTTGTAGGTTAGTTGTTTGGGAAACTGGTTTATGTTTTGAAAATGTTAAGCAATTCAAAGAAGCTATTACTAGGTATGCAATTCAAGAATATGTAGAATTGGACAAGTTTATTAATGAACCAACTAGGGTGAGAGTAAAATGTGCAGATGGTTGTCCTTGGTTATTGTTTGGTAGTCATGATTCAAGGACATGGGATTTTGTTGTGAAAAATTATATTCCAATTCATAAATGTACTGCCACAATCAAAATTAAATTGGTCAATTCAAAATACTTAGCAGAAAGGTACAAGGACAGAATTATTTCTGAGCCAGGAATTAGAGTTTTTCAATTGCAGAATTTAGTGAAAACAGATTTGCAGGTGTATGTTGGTTAAATTGTTGCAAGAAAAGACAAAAATTCATTCAACCTGTCACTGAAATAAAAATGTGGCCACCATCAACTAACCTTCCTATTATACCTCCTGAAACTAGAAAACTACCAGGCAAACCTAGTAAGAATAGAAGAAAAGAGCAGTCTAAAAATAAAACAGGTAAACTGTCTAAAAAGGGTGTTGAGATGACCTACAACAAGTGTCATGCTAAGGGCCATAATAAGAGGGGTTGTCCTTTGAATGCAAAAGCTACTGTTGGTAAAAAAAGAGGGACAACTTCAGCAATGTCAAGTGTTGGTTCTTCTGCAGCAGCAACTGAATCTCAACCAAGCACAAGTAGAGGAAGAGAAGACCTAAGGATTCTACAAAACAAGTAATCATTTGGCTTCTTTATTTTCTATTTATTCTTATTAAATAATTTTTTATTTTATAATAGGATGTTGCTGCTTCTACTCTGAATGTGGTTGGTGTGGCAGAAAAAGTTAGAGGGACTGTTGGTGTTGCTGGAAGGGGTAGAGGGTATGTTAGTGTTGCTGAAAGAGGTAGAAGGACTGTTGGTGTTGCTGGAAGGGGTAGAGGGACTGTAGGTGTTGCTGGAAGGGGTACAGGGACTGTTGTTGTTTCTGGAAGGGGTAGAGGGACAATTGGTGCTGCTGGAAGGGGTAGAGGGACTGTTGGTGTTTCTGAAAGGGGTAGAGGAACTTCTGTTGCTGCTATATCTAATGTTGGTGGTGTTGCTGGTAGGGGTAGTGGTACAACTTTTAAAAGTCCTAGATTGGTTAGTATGGGAGTGCTACATACATAGAGTGGTTTTACAATCCACAATGTAAGTTGAATGATTTCACAGTTTTCAATTTTCAAGCAAATGATCAAATGTCTAAGATAATTTATTCTTATGTTAATGCAGCCTGGAATGCCTTTGAACTCCTCTATAGTGACTGGAAATCTTGGGAATCACAAGCCAAGATCAGGTGTCAAATCGAAAGAAAAAAATATTCTGACCCAACAAGGACTTCAAGAAATAAGAGCACAAAAATGAATGAAGACAAGGTCCATAACTGTCGAAATAAATATGAGCCAAACAGGCTCATCAGCTGTCTAGTTGAAGATGCAGTAGTGACTGGTATGCAGCTGTAGCTTCATTAGTTTTGATGAATTATTAATGAAGTTCTCTTGTCTTTTTGAAAAATAATTATGCAGCTTTAACTGCAATGTAATATTGTTCTCTGCTAATTATGCAGTTGTGACTACACTAACTTAATCATTTTTGTCAAACAATTATGCAACTTTGACTGCAATGTAATATTATTCTCTGTTAATTATTCAGCTGTGACTGCACTAACTTAATTTGTTAGTCAAACAATTATGCAGTTGTGACTGCAATGTATTCACAATCTTTGGTATATATGCAGCTGTGACTGCACTATTTTGATGCCTAATCTTTCTCTTTTGACTACTTTGATATATATTTGTTGTTCTTTGGTATATATGCATCTATCATATCATTATGCAACTATATATATGCAGCTGTGACTGCACTATCATATATATGTAGAATTCAATTGAATCACTTTGGATTGAATCATGTTTGATAGTCCAATAAGAACAACAACATTTCATTTGTAATCCCAGAAGAAAACATTACATTAAATTATCATCCCACAAGACCTAACAAAATTTACTCAATTTCAAATACAATGTAAAGATAAAGAACTACATTACACTAAATATAAGTCAAGAATAATTACATTAGACCAAATTCATTTCAAAATAAAGGATGATACACACCATAATACCAACTAAGAACACCAAATTCTAAGGTAATTTTATTGAGTCTTTCTTTACGTAGATCATCCCGAACCAATAGTTAGTAGTTATAACAACAACAAAACACAATGATAAACAGTGCATTATCCTTAGTCGTTCCTTTAGACATGTTACTTCTCCACTTCTTCTCTCTTTTTTTCATCTTCTCAATCTCTTCTTATAGCTTCTTCAACTTCATATCTACACAATTATCATCTTCTTTGGATGCTCTAGGCTTATCAACTTCTTCAGAAGTTTTCGCAATCAATTTTCTAACTTCATTGAATGATGTAGACTTGTTATATTGTGATGATTCCACTAAATTCTCAAGCTCACCTAATTTTTCAATCAATTTAGGGATTACAAATTTGGACCTCGAATCTGTATTTTCTTTATCCCTCCAACACCAAAAATCGCAAGATCTTGGACCCTTCCATGATTAAAAAGAAGAAATCAAAATTCAATTGAATCAGTTGCGATAAAAAGAACGAGAAATTGGGAGCAAAATATCATCTTTACCCCATAGTAATTACAAGCGCAATATCTTCTACCGGGGTTCGTCGAAGTCCAAGATGTCTTCAAAGGCACCACAAATTCATGATTGCATCAAACCTCTTGGTTCAAAGCAAAATCGTCCTCCTCCATACAAAGCTTACTCAAGTTAATTGATCTCATGATGTGCTACAAAGAATTCACTCCAAAAAATTACATCAAATAAAAAAAAAATTGATAAGAAAGCATAATTTTTTTTTAAAAAAGAGAGGAATTATACCTTATAATAAAGTAAAGGGCTTGATTTTTTAAGAAATTTCAAATCTTGTCTTGATTGAAGATGAAGGAGATGAGAAAAGAAAGAGAAATTAGGGTTTTTATTGAATTTGGGGGAAATATTACTGTTGCCTCGACTTTTATTCCTTTTTTTTGGTTAAATTTTGACCTTCTACGATCTTTGATTTGATGGAGAAACACGCGTCTTAGTTGAAGGGACGAGAGGGTGAAAATAATATAGTTTGAAGTTTTTAAGGGGGTAAATAAACACGTGTTAAGTTTAAGTGCTAAACTAAATTGCAGTGACAAATTTAGAGGGGTTTTGATGCATTATCTCTAAATTATATGGTTGCATATTAATTGGGATCAGACTTGATTTGATGCATCTGAGGTCACAGCTTGGATCATCATTACCAGAACCTTTGGCATTTCATTTTTGTCTGTGAAAAGCAGCCAGTATCTAGTTAAACAACAAGTAATTTTCAACAAAGATTTTTGGAATAATTAATAAATGGGGCGACATCTAGCTGTTATATAATTGCATGGTGATGGAGACTGTGATGACACATAGATAGTGAACGTGTGACCATTTAATTAGAAACCCTAATAAGTATAATTAAGAAGATAATTCTACTCAATGATTTATGAACAGACAAAAATCAGCTACAAAAACTGCAATGTGGAGGGGTCATTTTAATTTTTTACATCTTATGATTATCATGGTCATGGCTCATGGGAAGCATCCTTTGTCTTTCCATAGTTCCATATAATTAAAATAATTTGCGTTTCACGAACAATACTTTAGCTAGTGCTTTTCAAAATCTCAACTTTAGCACTTGTTTAGTTAAACAAAATTAGATTTTACATTTGCTATAAGAAAATAAAGAATAGTAGAGTGTGATCGGTAGGAAGGACATGCTTTTCAATGTAAATAAGTAAATCTTTTATTTATTTTCTTGTGTTCATATATATACTAGTGAAATTTGGTGCGCTTCACGCGGTTTTAAAATAAATTAGTTAATTTAAAAAAAAAAAACATAATTTATGATTTTAGTTCTATTAATTGACTGAATTCTATTTTTTGAGTTAGTTGAAAGAAAACAATGTAAGCTCAATAAACATTATTTGATTTTGGTTCAAGTGTTTATTTAATAGATAGTATAACTTTTAATTTGTAGATTTAAATGAAAAATTCAGAAAAATTTTAAAAGTTGTTTATGTATTCGACCTAAATGAGATTCATTGTTTATCTTGATCTTCACTGTCGTTATCACTTTTGTTTGCTATCAGAAATAAATTAACTTCTAAAAATGAAACAAAATAAAATCAAAATATATAGTTTCTTTTTACCAATTTGCTCCAGAAACATTTTTAATTCAATCTGAAAGTTTTATGATGTATACAATATTTAACTAACGATATTTTAGATAAAAGTCCTTAATTTTTAAAATAAAATTCATTAATTCAAGTACCCAAACATAAAACATAAGGGAGTATCACAAAAAGCTTTAAATACATAGAGACATCATAAAAAACGTGTAACTATTGCTCGGCATGCATGAAGTCAAAAAATACAACTACGTGAGGTTGGGTCAACTTCACAGTTAAAGGTTACAGTGGGGTGATAAATTTCTCAATCCTTTTTCAGAAATTTCAGGTTCGAGCCTTGAGTATGAGGTCGCTTTTGATAGGGAGTGTTTTATCTCCATAATAAATTTTTCAACGCGAATCAAGATTAATCGTCTCTAATATGATTGCCGAACACTGAATAAGATATAAAAAAATATCAAAGACATACTATTTTCTTTCTAGCTTTTAAATGATAATGTTCAGTTAACAAACACGTAAAGATTAAGATATCAACTTGCAAAAAATAACAAAACTAAAATAAATAAAAAATAAAAATTATAAACAAAATAAGAAAAGCAAACCACACACTAATTGTAGAAACTAAGAGGAAGAATACGAAGAAACAGAGAAAAAATCTGCATATAAAGTTATGTTAATGAAAAATAAAAAAGAAAATAACAAACTGAGAAAAATTTGAAGATAATTATAAAATGTTCAACAAATAAAATATTCAAATTAAAAAAAAATAAGTATATTATTTATTTAGAATTGAAGAGAATACAACTTAATATGAGAATTCGAGACTTCAATATATAATATATAACAAATATATTCACAAAAAGAGTAACTTGAGTATACAAATAAAATATGAACACCTAAGACCCATTATATACATGCAGTAGCCAAGTGTCATTCTTTTTATTTATTATAAGACATGTAGAAATTTTATATGATAATCTAAATTTATTGCTTATATAAATTTATTCGTATTTTATGTAATTACAAAGTAATCTGTAGATTTACAAAAAGAAATCAATATAAATTTATTTAAGATAAAGAAATAAATTTGAAAGAATAAATTTGATAAATATACATCAGAAGAAGAAATAACCGCTTAAATATTATCACCATAATATATTCTTTGAAAATACTAATCATGATTTAAAAGAATGCAAAAATGATAAAATTTAAATAGAAAAAATAGTGTGCAGTCATATTTCATGTAAACGATTCAAAGAAAATCTTTTATACTGATAAATTGATCATCACAGAGCCAATTGAGGACCTTATTTAACAATGAATGTTAATACTTGGAGTCTTTAATAATTTGATAAATGAAATGCAAATAATTCATGACTCTTTAATCGTATTAGTAAATCATATATTCAATGCATTAAATTTCATTAATAAACATAAGTTTTCAAAAGAATCAAAAACATTGTACTATATTGTGGTTTCATTCATATGAGTTAAACGAAGAAAACATAAAAGTAATAGCATAATTATTAGAATTCAAAAAGTTGTTAATTTTGTCTTTATTGTAATAATATGATCATTATTTAATCTATAATTAATTAGATATTTTATAATAATAAAGAAGAAATAGTCAAAAAAGGAAAAAATAAAAATAAAAATGGTGGCCTTAAAAATATGTCACTCATCAAATGCCTAACCTTCCTTTATACATAGAGAGAGAGAGAGATTTAGATAGAAAAATAGAGATTTAATAGAAATCAAAAGTATGAGTGTACAGTACTTAAATGCATCATCTTTAATAGTTTTCATCAAAATATTTTATATTTTCATATTTAAAAAAAAGATACTTTCATCTTTCAACTTTTGATTTAACACCTTTCGACTTCTAGACTTTAGTATAATATGATATACTATTATTGACTTTTTAATTGATTAGATATTTAATGACATTTTTGTTTAGTATAGGGATAAAATGATAATTCAACTTCTCCAAAGACTTAATACAAATATTATATTGAACTTTATAGGTGTTATGAAACAAAAAACAATTTAAATTCGTAAGTTGAGATTAAAATTTTTTGTCAATTTGATGCTACTTCAATAACGTATTTAATTTGAAAAAAATTTACTCAAGCTTATATGTAATTCAACAGAAAGTTAATGAAAAATAAAAGATACAATAAAAAGGTACCATAACCCAGTTCAATCAATAGCGATACGTACATGTTTTATTCAAACAATTTATTTTTTTCAAGCACTAAACAACAACAACAACAACAACAAACCTAGTATATTCCAACATAGTGGGGTCTGGGGAGGGTATAGTGTACGCAGTCCATACCACTACCTCAAAAGAGGTAGAGAGGCTGTTTTCAGTAGACCCCCGGCTCAAGATAAAATGCAGTATACAGAAACATCCAAAGCATAGAACATGATAAAATAACATAGGTACGACATCCACAAAAAAATTTTACATTGTCAAACAAAGGACACCGAAGTCCACCTAATTACTGACTACTACTCATCCACACCCTTAGCCCTCTATCCTAATGCTTTTTCTCCATATCTTCGTATTCAGGGTCATGTCCTCAGTCAGCTGTAACTGCTCCATGTCACGTTTAATTACTTCTCTCCAGTATTTCTTTGGTTTACCCCTACCCCGCTTGAAACCATCCAAGGCCAACCTCTCACACCTACGAACTGGGACATCCGTGTCCCTCCCCATCACGTGACCAAACCATCTCAACCTCACTTTCCGTATTTTATCCTCCACTGACATCACTCCCACCTTCTCCTGAATAATTTCATTCCTAACCCTGTCAGCCCTTGTGAATCCACACATCCAACGCAACATCCTCATTTTCGTCACCTTCAATTTTTGGATATAAGAATTCTTAATCGATCAATCGGACCATTCACACGCACAGACAAGAGTAAATGAAGATGGCACATATTCCTTTTCTTGTTTGTAATATACTTTTTGAACATTTTTGCAATGGCAGTTTCCAAATCTCCATAATCTCTCCTCACAAATGCTGACCAGATCATTCAATATTCTCTTTGTATACATTTACCCTCCAAAACATATATAGAAATCATAAAATTTACAATAAAAAAAATTGATACTTAAATAAAAAATAGAAGAAGCGGATACACTAAAAAAAACTCCAAAATAAATAACTTCGCTTTGACACAGTTTCTATAATAAGAAATGAAAAAGAAAAAATTAGTTATTCTTAGTATTATATTGATACTTAAAGTAGCCAGTTTATTTGCAACACCATCACCTCTACCATTAATTTCAACTTTTTCAGATCAAGACCTTCAGCTATAGACCTTAACTCTTCTATATCAATTTTAAAATCAGCCATTTTAACATCATCAGGGAGAGTGTAGTCACTTACTTGCACACCTATAAGTTGGAGAATTAACCTTAAGATTTTTTCATGGGATTGCCCTATTAAATCGAATGATAAATTGACATTCACCTGCTATGAACTGAAATTCAGCCTTAAAAATCAAAACTGCTACTCTTAGTTTCTTCTGTAACATTTTAACACATGATCGTTATTTAAGCTTGCTTCCTTTATTTCACTAGGGAGTCATTTTTCTCAATGAACTCACGTTTCTAGAGAAAAATATTTTTTAGAAATTTCAATCAACCAAACAAGAAAAAATTAGAAAAGATTTTCTCCATATAAAACACTGTGTGTATTCAATATGAAAGTTTCAATTTTCTCATGTTCAATTAATCAAAATTTTCGAAGAATATTTTTCTAGAAAAATAAGTTTCTTAAAAATGAGCAATATGACTTTTCTAATGGAAGTACAGAAAGCAAGTTCCACAATTGGTATTCCATATTGATTGTGTTATCCCCACTCTCAAACACAGGGGCAGACCCACATGGTGCTAAGTGGGTTCAACTGAAGCTACTTAGTCGAAAAATTTATTATTTATACAAGGGAGAATATTATGAAATTCCTATAAGTATTTAATTTGAACCCATAGAATAGAAGTCTGTCGCGGAGCAGTGGCTAAGTGGGTTCAAATTCTCCCTCTCCACCCGAGTTCGATTTAAGAAATTATATATACTTTCTTAATTTACTATAATTTTAAGTTAAGAAAATGTTAATAGGTTCTTTGTAATTTTTTTTAAAAAAATTCTCAACTCTCTTAAATTAAAATAATATTGAGCCTTTTCTTTTTTACAAATAAAAAAATTATTTTGATATTATATTATTAACAAAAAGAACAAATAAGAAAACAACGAGCAAACGTTTGTTTATGCTCGAAGGTACTTTATCAAAATCGTTTTCTATTTACTAATTGAACCCACTTGTATAAAATTCTGGGTCCGTCACTTCTCAAACATACGTCATTTTCATACCTACTCTCCTAGCCCCTATTCCCACTGCTCTACGTGCCTGTCTTCATTTCTACCTCTCATAACCGGAAATAAGAAAAAATGTAAGAAACTGATATATTTTCCTCAAAGACCCTAAACGAAAAAGAATATAACTTCTAATTTTGAGAAGATTTTATTGAAATAAATAAACAAATAATTTAGTAAATAAGCTTTTTATCAGGTAAATAAAAAAGTTAGAATAAGCCAGCTCCGTGATTAGCGTCGGCTGAGATAGGGATAAGTTCGACACGAAAAGCAAGCAATGACTAATTTGTTTATGTAAGTACAACCTCTCTTTGGGTCATTTGTGCATACCACTACAATTTTAAAGTTTACCTATGCAGCGAAGGAAGACATTTTTAACATTTTCTACTTGATTTTCTATCATAATTAGAATTACTTTTTTTGACAAAAAAAGATTTTCTTATTTAAGTCATGATAAATATGAACTTTCTTTGAACTTTCAAATTTAAGTGACATGATCTTGATAAATATGAACTTTCTTTGACCAATCAGATTTAAGTGACATGACACATTTTATGGGTTTTTTAATTCCCTAGATCTACTGCATCATTTTGACATGTGACATGGTCCCATGGGCTCCTTTACTTGACTTGGCATGCCACGTCATTCGACACGTGGTGCCAAATTGAGCCTCTAGAATATGATGACATCTTGGGCGTGCTAAAGTAGGCTTAGTCATTTATAGCCCAAATTAATATGATGACATCTTGGGCTTGCTAAAGTAGGCTTAGTCATTTGTAGCCAAATCAATGGTCTAACTCAATTGAGGTTGGACCTTAATTAAATCTATATATGTTTGGACTTAACCAATTAATTCATTTATATTAATCCGAAATATTTATTTGAGATTAATATATTTCGAATTTAATATAATCCGATTTTTTTACGAATTTAAATTCAACAAAATTTCATTACCTACAAATTGCCCCCTGCTTCAAGGTTGATCGAGTGTATACTTTAGAGACTAGACTTGAAGTATGATTATTTAGGCATGATATCCAATTTCAAATAGATTTTGGAAAATATTTTACTGGCTTACTTAACAAAGAATAAAACTCTTCCAATTTGAATTTATATTGGAGAACAAAACAACCTCCAATTTAAATTTGTATGGTAAAAGGAAACAACTCCCAATTTGAATTTGTATGGGAGAAGAAAACAACCTTCAATTTGAATTTGTATTGGAGATGGAAACTCTTCCATTTTGAATTTGTATGGGAGAAAGAAACATCCTCCAATTTGAATTTGTATTGGAGAATGAAACATCCAATTTGAATTTATATGAAAAAAGGAACTAACCTCCAATTTGAATTTGTCTTGGAGATGGGAACTTTTCCCATTTGAATTTGTTTGAAAGAAGGAAACAACCTCCAATTTGAATTTGTATTGGAGAATGAAACATCCATCCTACAACTCTATAAAAGGATGTAGCCTCCCCACTTTTTCAGTATCAATTTTGAGATTTCCAAGCCATCAATAATATCGAGGTAATTTCTTTTCCTCCTACTTTTCTCTTATTTTCGTCACTTTTTTCCAGCACAACATGCTAGTGGTAGAATATTAAAATCATGAACCGTTTGATATTAAAAAATTAGACTTCGAGATCTACAACATATAAAATTAAGCATTAAATTTTTTCAATATAATTCTTGATAATTTTTTAAAGTTAGCCCTGAATGTTATCATGCTGAAAATTTCAGATCTGTGCACTTCTACTAAAATTTTTATATCTCGTTGTAGGAATGATGAAATCATAAGACTCTTGATTTTTTATAAAACTAGACTCAAATATATTTAACATATCCAAAATTCATGATTTAATACCTTTAACATTATTTTTGACAAAATTTTGAAGTTGACTTTAAATTCTGTCATGCTGAAAATTTTAGATCTGGACATCTTTACTAAAACTTTCATATCTCAAAGTAGGAGCAATGAAATCATGAACCGTTTGAATTTTATGAAACTATACTCGAAAATATATAACATATTCAAAATTCATAATTTAAACCCTTCAGAATTATCCTAGATAATTTTTTGAAGTCGTCTCTGCATGCTGATACGTTTTCAATTTCAGGTTTGCGTGGCTTCACGAGACAAATCATATCTAGGCGTGGGAGCGTTGAAATTGTGAGTGACTTTTTCCATTGGAAAGAGGACTCTAATATTTACAACACCTTCTATAGGCAAGAAAACTCAAGGGTGCAACTTGATTCATCTTTGACAATTGAAATACTTACCATATTAGGTGATCATTCCTTTTTTTTCCTCTCATTTCCTTTTTTTTTTTTGTAGGTGAATGACAAGATCTTATTCAAGATAATGTATTTTATGCAAAGACAATAGTCTTATGGTGAAATATATATATACTTGTCACATCCCTAAGAAAAGATAATTTCATGGTAATCTTAGGCGCATAGGAATAGCTATTCGTCCTTGCCATAAGAAAAGATAATTTTATGGTAATCTTACGGTGCATAGGAATGACTACTCGTTCCCGTCATAAGAAAAAGTAATTTTATGATAATATTACGGCGCATAGGGATGACTACTCGTCCCCGCCATAAGAAAATATAACTTTATGATAATCTTACAGCACATAGGGATGACTACTCGTCCTCGCCATAAGAAAAAGTAAATTTATGGTAATCTTACGATGCATAGGGATGACTATTCGTCCCTGACATAAGAAAGGGTAATTTTATGGTAATTTTATGGCGCATAGGGATGACTACTCATCCCCGTCATAAGAAAAGGTAACTTTATGGTAATCTTATGGCGCATAGGGATGGTAAAGACTTCAACTTAAAGACTTAGTGGTTTTGAAGACTTCAACTTATAGAAATATGGCATATGAAGAATTCAACTTGCAGACTTTGTTTACTTGAAGGTTTCAATATGGTGAAGCTCCAGCATGAAGACTTAGTGAATTTGAAGACTTAATTTATGTCAAAGAAGCTCATATTTCATAGGGGTTTTCCCCCCTTTGAGCCACCACCATTTGGTGCAAGTATGAAGATTGATGAAATAAAAATCTCTTGAAGACTGACATTTATGTAATCGGGAACATGTATTTTTTTGACACTTATGCAACTGAACTCAAAATGAAATTTCAAGCTCCTACGTACCTCAATGAAGAGGATCAAGTCACAACGTAGTTCTGGGTGAGTATTTTTTCTTGTTTTGTTTTGTTTTATTTTTTTCATTTTTTTTCAAAGTCCTAACTTTTGCCTAGGCCGCCTCTTTTGAGATTTTCAACCTAGCAGACTTTATTTTTTAGCCGTACACAATTTTTACTCTTGAGGGCCAGGAGTGGACATGCAGTTTATACTTGTGCCTTAAGAAGTGTCATCTTCCTTCAAGGATAGTACTTCTTCAAGAACTTGGCGTTGATAGGGCAAATTTTTACGCTATCTGAATCGACAAGATTGTAAGCACAATTTGAATATACTTCTTGTACGACATATGACCCATTCCATTTTGGGGTAAATTTGCCCCCTGACTTACGAGATGTAACTATGGGCCTTCTTACTGCAAGAACTTGGTCTCTAACTTAAAATTACCTCAAGCGGACTCTTTTATTGAAAGAATGAGATAGACGGGCTTGATAACATTCGAGATTTTGCTGAGCCTCCTTCCTCTTCTAATTAAGATCTTCTAACTCCGCAAGATGCAACTTAGAATTTTTTTCATCGGTGAGCCCTTCTTGAATGACCAGTCTCAAAGAAAGTATTTAACGCTCAAGTGGTAGGACTGATTCAACTCCAAAAGTAAGTGAATATGGGGTTGTTTGCGTTGGTGCGCGGTAAGTTGTTCTATATGCCCACAAGGCTTCTTCCATTCGTTCATGCCAGTCTTATTTGGATTTGGAGACAACTTTCTTAAAAAAATTGCATAAAGTCTTATTGAATGCTTCGTCTAGACCATTGGCAGCAACATGGTACATAGAAGACTTGCGTTTCTTGAAACCAAAGAGATCACAAATCTTTCTCATCAACTTGTTATCAAACGGCTTGCCATTTTCAGTTATTATAAACTGAGGAATTCCAAAACTGTAGATGATACCTTGTTTACTTCTTTGAGAGCAACAACTTCAGCCTATTTTGAGAAGTAATTAGTCGCAGCCAAGATGTATAAGTGTCCACCAGAATATTTTGGTAGTAGCCTAACAACATCCATTCCCCAAGCATTGAATGGCCAAGATACTACCGTTAGGTGTTATACTTTAGGAGGTTGATGTATGAAATTCGCATGAACTTGGCAAGATTTGCATCTTTTAGTATAGTCCAAGCAACCTTTCACCATCGTTGGCCAATAATAACCCATCCTTTTAATGTGAAAATAAAGCTTCGGTCCAGACTGATGAGATCCATAAACTCCCGAGTGTGCTTCTTGAAAACCTTGAATTGCCTCTTCTCCCCCCAAATATCGTACGAGTACTCCCTCAAATGATCTTCTGTATAGCGTGTCTTTGTAGTAAAGGAAGCAAGGTGCACGACGATGGATGTCAGTCTTTCTTCTTGGATCTTTTGAAAGCATTCCATAACACAAATAGTCAATCTTAGGTTGTCACCAATTTTTCTTTACAACTTCGAACACGGCGATGAGGTATTCAACCTTACTTTCTATATCCTCATCCTCATTCAACGGTGGTACTACCCATTCTTGGTGGATAGTAACTCGTATCTGATTTAAAAGAGTTAGAGTTGAGGCCAAAGTAGCTAGGGCATCAGCTTGCTTATTTTATTTCCTTGGAACATGCTGGAGGGTTACTTCTCCAAGCCATCCCATCAACTTCTGTCCATAATCATGATTGGTCTTAACTCAGGCTTTCTGACTTCATAGCTTCCCAAAAGCTTCTTGATCACCAATTGAGAGTCACCAATGACTTGTAATTTTAGTTTCTTTATGTCTACAACCATCTCAAGTACGAGTATTAGCGCTTGATATTCATCAACATTATTGGAGCAACGATTCATCAAGGTAAAAGAGTAGGGGATGACCTCTTCTTGTAGAGTGACAAACACTACGCCAGTACCAGCTCCAACTCCATGTACGACACCATCAAAGTACATATTTCATGGGGATCTAACTTTAATAACCATTACACCTTCATCAAGAAGTTCACCGCTCAGTTCCCAGTCATCAGGTATTGGGTGGTCTGCTAAGAAGTCAACCAATGTTTGTCCCTTTACAACCTTCTGGGGAATGTACACAATCTCAAACTATTGAAATTGAAGGTACCATCTTGCAAGTCAATCACTAAGGATTGGTTTCGACATTACCAACTTGATGGGATTTGCCCTAGACTCAAGACAGACAATATAATCTTGAAAGTAGTGTTTCATCTTTTGAATTGAGAAGGCCAATGCTAAAACCAGTTTTTCGATTGGAGAATAATTTAGATCATTTGGTGTCATCATTCTGCTCAGATAGTAAAGAGAGTTTTCTTTGCCTTCACTATTTCCTTGAGCTAGTAGTGCTCCAACTGACCTCTTTTGCGCCATGATGTAGAGTATCAACGATTTTCCAGGTATGGGTGTCGCAAGAATTGGAGGTTTCATTAATTATGATTTGATAATCTCAAAGGCCTTGCTACAAGCCTGGTCCCATTCAAAAAGGGTATCCTTCCTCATGAGATGGCTAAATGGTTGACATTTTCCGGCCAGGTTCGAGATAAACCTCCTTAAATATGCTAGCCTTCCTTGTAGGCTTTTAAACTCATGAATGTTTTGAGGCTTGGGCATCTTTAAAATTGCATCGACCTTGGCTTGGTCAATTTTAATTCCTCGGTGTCGTACAATAAAGCCAAGAAACTTTACAAAAGTAACTCCAAAGACAAAATTCAATGGATTCATCCTAAGTTGATATCTTCAAAGTAAATCGAAAACCACTCTTAGGTCTTTTAAGTGGTCGTCTATCTTTCTTGACTTCACCACTAGATCATCCACGAGCATTCAATATTTTATGGAGCAGGCTATCAAAGATGTTTTGCATAGCCTTTTGATTAGTGGCGCCAACGTTCTTCAAACCAAAAAGCATCACCTTGTAGAAATAAATACCTTTATGCATACGAAATGCAGTAAGTTCTTTATATTTTTGTGCCATACGAATTTGATTATAGCCGAACGAACCATCCATGAAGGACATTAACTCATAACCAGTGGTGGAATCAATCATCAACTCTGGTATGGTGATTGGAAAGTCATTCTTAGGGATGGTGTTGTTGAGATCCCGAAAGTCGACACAAACTCAAATTTGTCCATTCTTCCTTCGTAATGGAACAATACTTGAAATCCACGTGGGGTATTTGAATTTGAAAATAAAGCCAACTTCAATGAGTTTGTTAACTTTATTTTCAATCAATAGAACCAACTTTGGCCTAAAGCGCCTTTGGACTTGCTTAATAGGACCATCACTGTTCTTGACTGCCAACTAATGGACTGCTACTTTTGGATCTAAGCTAGGAATTTCCTTATAACTCCAAGCTAAGACATTTATATATTCTTTGAGTATGTTCATATAAGTAATTTCCTCCTCCATTTACAGAATCACACTTAGGTAAGTTGGTCTTGGGTCTTCATCGATTCCAAGATTAAGTTTCTTCAAGGGATCTATTGTGGCCTTCACTCCTTCTTTAAGTTGAGATAGAGCATCTCCAGCATCTTTCTCATCTTAAGGATCATCGTCGTTGATGGATATGTGGTAACACCAGAAAGTATCTTCTATCTCTTTATTAACCTTTATTTGAGATGAGGCCTTGTTCTTATTTTGGGTTGTAACATGATATGAGGAGCCAACACTTTCTTCATCTTCCTCATGTTCCTTGGTATAAACCACAGTGTGCGCCTTTGCCTCTAACATTTTCTCACTATGCTCTTCGACATATTTTTGGACTGGATCGAGCGAGCCAAAAGTGATAGAGATTTGATGAGAATTGGTCATCTCATTATTGAGAAAGATCTTCTTTTTATTTTCTAATTGCATGACTTTGTATTTAAAGACAATATTATTTCAGAGGGTGACCCACAAGCCTATGATAATTGTAATAATTTAGGTCATTGGTCCTTCCAGCTTCATCGGGCCGCTTCATCACTGGTAGATCTATGAGTTTATGCTCAAGAAGCTCATCGACAATCTCAGCCACATTTGAATCAAGGAAGGGGTATTCTTTTCATGTATCTTCTTAAAAGTTAACTTTTGATCTGGACGTGCTCGAGAAGTCATCTTCACGCTTTTATTTTTGCTCACTTTCGCGGTGACCTTCTGTAATGCCCCGGGAGTACACCTTGGATGCCACTCGGTGCTTGGAACCACAAGTGATCCCAAGATAACCCATGAACTGGCATACTGTTAAGCAACTAATTTAAAATACATTAAATAACAAAATCTGCTGTGCAAAATCATAATCATACTGAAAATCTAAAATAGTATGTAACTGATAAAGTTTTACAATCTTATAAATCTGAAGGAAGAAATTAAAATTACATGACTGACTCTGACTGACATCTATGAAGCCTCTACTATACTGACTTTAGGTAGCTGGGACATGCCTCCAACTACCACTAATCAATACATATGGAAAAATTGAAACACAACACAGTACATGAATGGAATCTGACTGGAGTCCCTAAAATAGGAGAACTAATCACCTGCTAGCTAGGAGTTGCAACTGTCTAAGTATGATGTGTAGGCTACAACTGGAACCTACATTATGAGATAATGTACCACATATACGTATATGTGGATCATTACTTCTGGTATGTACTGATTATGCGGGGGTGAATGTAATAAGTAAAATTGATTTCATACGTAATCTTAAGACATGCATGCTAAGTGTAATAAACTCACCAAGAGGCTGAAGTAAACTAAAAGCTGAAATAGCTTAAAACATGAGTAACAAACATAATATGATAAGCTGGTGAATCACTACACTTAGTTTCTTAAAACTTTTCTTTTATAGTATAAGTAGAACTGAAGATGGAAAAAATCGTAAAACATAGGTACTATATGGATACTGGGTCTGAAACTGCGTGATGGAGATTGACATAACTCGAGTGTCTGAATATACTATTATACTGAGTACGAATGCATAAACATATAAAGCCGAACATAAAATATACTAAGCTTATTTGTTGAACTGAATAACTGATAGCTGAATATTGGTCTTGTAAGACTGAACTGTACTTAGTCTGAACAACTGGACATAGAGTACTATGCATATGAGATAAGGACTAACTGAACAATATGAGATAACTAAACATAAATGCGTGAAAACTATAATATCTTAAAATGCAAGACTAAGTGTATATCTGTTATGTTACTGAGATAAATCTGAAGTTTGAAAGACTTAAAGCTGTAAAATTGAGTATCTGAAAGTCTGTACACTTAGTCAAATAGACCTGAACTGACAACACACTGAATGTTGACTGATACTGTGGGATCTATCATCTAACTGACATAAACCATGTGAGCTATCATGGAGTCTAACGTCTGACTCATGTTGAGGAGGGTTATTCTATTCTTGCCATTGGAATAGAACCTGAACTATAGTGATCACTTATCTGAGCCCATATTGGGTAAGGGGAAACACTCTCTGGTGAGACCCCTAAACCTATGGTGGCACGTAGTTTCTGGGGAAGAAGGATGCACTGAACCCACACTTTCCACTCAGTGCTAAATCCTACTCCCAATTGAAGGACACGAAAAGTAATAACTAGAGCATGCACTGAAGCTGCTAGGATAAGTTCAGGTCATGGTGTTTTGAAAATAATAGTTCATACGGATTCTGGGGTAATTATTAATATTTAAACTGATCGTGATAACTAATTGGTTGACAAGACTCATGGTTTATCTGAAACCATTCTAAAACTACTGAAACTAAGTAAATAGCTAAATTTTGGATATTCATAACCCCCAGGACTCAATAGCAATAACAACAGGGATATACTACAGCTTCAAAACCATAATAAGAAAGTATTATTCAAAGAAACCCATCACTTGGGCATTTCATCAAACACACAGGGACCATAAACTTGTGCATGGGAATATCTTAAACATGAAAGCATACCATGATTACATAACTAAAATCATGAATTGGGGATTTACATAAAATTCTCTTGAAATAGGACACGGGCATTTCATCACATCATGTAGAGATCATAGCTTGAACATAAGGATATCTTAAACATGGGAGATCAATAGAGTTACATGAAAAAATTCATAACTTGGGGATTCATCTTGAAATTGATTGAACATGACATGAGAATTTCATCAAACATGTGGAAAACATGAATTTGAAATATAGGAATGTTGCTAAAAATCATGAATTTGGAATCTATCATGGAATTCACTTGAATGAAGCATGGGAAACTCAAATTCATAGCATGAGGAATTCAACATCTTGCAAGGAATCACACATGGACTGAATTGAATTAAAACACTATGAAATCATGAAACTAAATCTTTCTTGAACATACAAAACTCCATAATAAGAATAAAATTGCATTCCTTAATTGAAAAGAGAGTTTTTGGGCTCCATGGGTAAAAGGGGACCCATGGATGAACTACCACATACCTTAATTAGATGATTTCTTGAAGATTCTTGGGAATTTCTTGAGGTTTCTTGATCTTAGTATCTTGAATTCTTTGTGTTCTTGAATGAAAGCCTTGAACTTATTAATGGGGGTAAAGAGGAGGGTTTTTATAAGAGTAATTTTGAAGAAGATGGGCAAATAATGCCCTTTTTTATGCTATAAATCGTCCCTTGGATGTTTGGGGTTGAGGGGAAAGGACTAAAGTACCCTTTGACCCTTAAGAAGTTGAAAACGTGAATGAATGAACTAGGTGATGCAATTTTCAGTCCGGGGTGATAGAGCCCGCGATGCCCCCAATAGAGCAGCGCAGCAAGGCCCGGGGCGCGGGCATATCGCCTCCAGTTACTGCCTCTCATGGAAAAAGCCATAACTTTTTACTCGGGTATCGAATTACGACAAAATTAGTATTATTGGAAAGATGATTCAATTATCCATAATTTGGTGGATCTTGAGGTGAAAAATTACTCATATATCAAAAGTTATACACATTTAAAGTAGACCCTTGTAGAATCAAATACCAAACTTTGGACGAATCAAAGGCTCTAAGCTCACCTTTGTTTTAAGCGATTCTTATGATCATTTTCACCTCGAAAGCACATCAAACATGAGGATAAAGATCATGAAACTTATATTCATGTGGGAATCATTTGTATTATAGCTTAGACATGTAAAAACGATGATTCAAAGACTAGCCTGAAAATACGGGGTCTTACATTATCTCCTCCTTGGGAACATTCATCCTTGAATGAGACTGGGTATATTGAGAGTACCATAAAAAGGTAACTGAGATCATATTCTAAGTATGCATGACTTGGAACATAATTGTATAACTGAGTTCGATCCTGATACATGAACTGAACTGATTTTGTGAATACATGCAGTGACATGAGAATGGTTATAAGGCTGAGATAGAAATGAGAGAGTCAAATTATGAGAAATAATTACTTCAAGATGGATCTTGTTTCATAAAGAAAAAATAAAAGGGTTTGGACATTAATACTCGGGGTATTACAATACATCTCCCCCTTGGGATATTTCGTCCCCCAAATGATACTGACTTAGCTGAAATGTTGAGGAAAGACTAAGATAATGCACAGGATATGTATAGATTGAATCATAATTGAAAATCTTAAATCTGAAACTAATGCATATGCATAAACTGAGCTGAATTTAAAATTTGCATGGACGTGAATTGCCTCATGAATAGGGATGATGGAAAACCATAAGAACTTGTCTGTCTAATTGCTAGACCGGATTGCTAGCTATATGGATTGAATTATACTGAAATCCTAAACTCAACTATATATTCCACTTCAAGACTACACTTCACATAAGGCTACTTAAAATATTCACATGAGCACTGATAACTCTACCTGCTGAAGTCTAAGCTGAACTAAATTCTCTCACTATGTTCAAGCCTACCCAAATCTACAAAGTGCACACATAACGCTATAATACTAGTCTGAATCATGAATTCAATACATCCTGCATTTTCACAACTTCTCATCTCAAGAATAATACTCATTCCCACTATCCTTACATAAGGAGAGGTCACAGAAAGGTTAGAACATGAGGACCTGAAACATGAAAGAATACTATGTATAACGTGACACTTAACTGAGGCTTGAGGAATAGAGTATCAATATAATGTATTTATCAAAGAGGTCTAAACTGAGGACATACATGATATAAACTTAATTTCACTGATCATTAGAGGTGTAACATGAATACTTGGAACTGAACATACTGTAAAACATGAGTACATGAGTCATAAGCTGCATGACCTGAGTTTGGAGTTCATGATTTCATGGAACATGATTTGTACTGCTGAGTGAACTGGAACTCCTCATACTGGGAATTGGAAGCGTACATGATTTTCTATAAAGCGCATGAATATGAGCTGGGATGATGGACATGACATATAAGGCATGAGTAAATGTCGTGATGACTGAAAAACTTTGTACTGAGATAAGAATAGGTTAGGAATCATCCTTCTTTACTGTTTTTCTACACATACCGACATCACTACTAAAATTTGAGAGCCTGACTTGGTTACTTGCTCTATCATCTCCCCCTTAGCTTTAAGTTGTCATTTTAAGTCTGTGGACCTCTCTACTAAACTCTAAACTGAACTGCCACCACTTTACTCTAGAGTCTTGGGTAATACCCATAAATGATAAAATCACCCAGAAAAAACTACACCTGATAATGTAGGGCCTACTACTAGTACTTTCTTATAAGATACAACTCTTACTTCTTATAGCCCCAATAGTCATCATATAATAACTTAAACACTTACTAACTTATAATCTTCATGAGTATCCCCACACCCTGAGTTCACACCATCTAGAATTTCAATTCTTCTTTCTATTAGCTCAATCATCAAAGATTCAAACTTAGATTCTAACACATAACATGGATATCCCCAAACCTTTAGTGAACCATACTAACTTCCTTCACAACTAACTAATATCACATCTCTAAACTTACATTTTCCCCTAAACCATGAGAATTACTATTACACTTGAACATCCGATATTAACAACCTATATCACATAACCAGTTATGGGGACTGTCTGAGAAAGCTCTATCTCTAGGAATTTGAGTTTCGTTGTTTCTATTACCTTGAAATCAAGACAGAGATGACATGAATAGAGCAAGATGAGAATCTATATAAGTTTCTTATAGGACACTTCTACTGCATGATCTGAGACATGAAAGAAGGAAAACATTTCCTAAATGCTCTGTTGCCTCACGAAGAAAAGTACAGATGTCTCTGTACCATTCCACAAGACTCTACTAGACATGGATTCATAGACATCTAGGACACTTGAACTCTGTGCTCTGATACCAAGTTTGAAATGCTCCGGGAGTACACCCTGGACGCTACACGGTGCTTTGAACAACAAGTGATCCTAAACTAACCCATGAACTATCATACTGTTAATAAAATAATTTAAAATACATTAAATAATAAAATCTACTATGCAGAAACATAATCATACTAAAAATTTGAAATAGTATGTAACTAATAAAGTTTTACAATCTTATAAATCTGAAAGAAGAAATTGAAATTACATGACTGAGTCTAACTGACATCTATGAAGCCTCTACTATACTGACTTTAGGTAGATGGTACATGCCTCCAACTACCACCAATCGATACATATGAAAAAAATGAAAAACAACACAGTACATGAATGAAATCTGACTGGAATTCCCGAAATAGGAGAACTCATCACCTGCTGGATGGAAGCTGCAACTGTCTGATTATGATGCGTAGGCTATAACTGGTAACTACATTATGAGATAATATAGCACATAGACGTATATGTGGATCATTACTGCTGGTATGTACTGAGTATGCAGCGGTGAATGCAATAAGTAAAACTGATCTCACACGTAATCTTCAAACATGCATGCTAAGTATAATAAACTCATCAAGAGGCTGAAGTAAACTGAAAGCTAAAATATCTTAAAACATGAGAAACAAACATAATCTGATAAGCTAGTGAATCACTACACTTAGTTTCTTAAAACTTTTCTTTTATAATATAAGTAGAACTGAAGTTAGGAAAAACCGTAAAACATGGGTACTGTATAAATACTGGGTCTGAAACTACGTGATGAAGACTATCATAACTCGAGGGTCTGAATATATAATTATACTGAGCACGAATGTATAAACATACAAAACTAAATATATAATATACTAAACTTATTTGATGAACAGAATAACTGATAGCTAAATATTGGTCATGTAAGACTGAACTGTACTTAGTCTGAACAACTGGACTGAAACTGTGGAGTACTGTGCATATAAGATAAGTACTAACAGAACAACATGAGATAACTAAACATAAATACGTGAAAACTGTAATATCTGAGAATGCAATACTAAGTGCATATTTGTTATGTTATTGAGATAAATCTGAAGTTTGAAAGACTTAAAGCTGTAAAACTGAGTATCTTAAAGTCTGTAAACTTACTCAAGTAGACCTGAAATGACAACACACTGAATGTTAACTGAGACTATGGGAGCTATCATCTAACTGACATAAATCATGTGAGCTAACATGGAGTCCAACGTCTGACCCATGTTGAGGAGGGTTGTTCTATCCTTTATATTGGAATAGAACCTGAACTGTAGTTATCACTTATCTGAGCCTATATTGGGCAAAGGGAAACACTCTCTGGTGAGGCCCCTAAACCTACGGTGGCACGTATTTTCTGGAAAAGCAGGATGCACTGAAGCCACACTTCCTACTCGGTGCTAAATCCTACTCCCAACTGAAGTAAAATAAAAGTACTAACTGGTGCATGCACTGAAGCCGATACGATAAGATCAGGTCATGGTGTTTTGAAAATAATAGTGCATACTATTCTGGGGTAATTATTAACATTTAAACTGATTGTGATGACTAATTGGATGACAAGACTCATGGTTTATCTGAAACCATTCTAAAAATATTGAAACTAAGTAAATAGCTAAATTTTGGATATTCATAATCCCCAGGACTCGATAGCAATAACAACAGGGACATACTACAACTTCAAAACCATAATAAGAAAACATTATTCAAAGAAATCCATCACTTGGGCATTTCATCAAATACATGGGGACCATAAACTTATGCATGGGAATATCTTAAGCATGGAAGCATGGCATGATTACATAACTAAAATCATGAATTGGAGATTTACATGAAATTCTCTTGAAATAGGACATGGGTATTTCATCACATCATGTAGATATCATAGCTTGAACATAAGGATATCTTAAACATAGGGAACAATAGAGTTACATGGAAAAATTCATAACTTAGGGATTCATCTTGAAATTGATTGAACATGATATGAGAATTTCATCAAACATGTGGAAAACATGAATTTGAAACATGGGAATGGTTCTAAAAATTACGAATTTAGGATCTATCATGGAATTCACTTGAATGAAGCATGGGAAACTCAAATTCATGGCATGGAGAATACAACATCTTGCATGGAATCACACATAGACTGAATTGAATTAAAAACACTATGAAATTATGAAACTAAATCTTTCTTGAACATACAAAACTCTATAATAAGAATAAAATTTCATTCTTTAATTGAAAAGAGGGTTTTTGAGCTCCATGGGTGAAAGGGGACCCATGGATGAACTCCCTCATACCTTAATTAGATGATTTCTTGAAGATTCTTGGGAATTTCTTGAGGTTTCTTGAATTTGAAATCTTGAATTCTTTGTGTTCTTGAGAGAAAGCCTTGAACTTTTTCATGGGGTAAAATGGAGGGTTCTTATGAGAGTAATTTTGAAGAAAATGGGAAAATAATGCCCTTTTTGAATCTATAAATCATCCCTTGGACGTTTGGGGTTGAGGAGAAAGGACCAAAGTGCCCCTTGACCCTTAAGAAGTTGAAAACATGAAGGAATGAACCAATTGACACAAATTTTAGTACAATGCAATATATCCCACGACGCCCCCTCTAGAGCGGCACAGTAAGGCCTGCGGCGCGGTCATGTCGCCTCCAATTACTTCCTCTCACGGAAAAATTCATAACTTTTTGCTCGGGTATCTAATTAAGGAGAAATTGATATCGTTGGAAAGCTGATTCAATTATCTATAATTTAGTGGATCTTAAGATGAAAAATTCCATATATATCAAAAGTTATACACATTTAAATTAGATCATTGTAGAATCGAATACCAAACTTTGGACGAATCAAAGGGTCTAAGCTCAACTTTGTTCTAAACAATTCTTTTGAATATTTTTCACCTCAAAAGCACATAAAAACAAGGATAAAGATCATGAAACTTATATTCACATAGGAATCATTTGGATTATAGCTTATACATATAGGAACAACGGTTCAAAGACTAGCCTGAAAATGCTGGGTCTTACACCTTCACAGAAGTCACGTCAACATTCAGGAATTCTTTGTTATCATTTTTGGGGATAAAATTGCCCCATATTTTGGGTTCCTTCTTATCCTTTCCCCTTTGAGGGTCATGAATAGATGTTATTCCCTTTTCAGTAGAAGACATGCTCAACTCCATATCGTGAGCACGTGTATCTAACTCTTCAAAGGATTTTGGCTTAATACCTTGAAAGATATAGAGGAGCTCCCAGTGCATTCCTTGGACGTACATATCTATTACAGAAGCTTTGTTGAGCCTATCTTTGCAGTTTAGGCTAGCATTTCTCCATCGATTGATGAAGTCAATGACTGACTCATCTTTTCTGTATCGAGTATTTCTGAGCTCTACCATGTTCACTGTATGCCTTGTGCTATAAAAGTGATTCAGGAACTCATGCTCCAATTGCTCTCAACTATTGATAGAGTTAGGCTCAAGGTCTGTATACCAATCAAAGGCGTTTCCCTTTTGGGAATGAACAAATTGTTTGACAAGATAGTCACCGTAAGTTCCAACATTGTTACATGTCTCAACAAAGTATGCAACATGATGTTTTGGGTTTTGTTTGCCCTCAAATTATTAAAATTTAAGGGGTTGATAGCCGGCATGCATTTTGAGGCTATCAATTCTTGCAGTGTAGGGCTTGGCATACGCAAGGGAAAACTTGGTGATAACATTATACTTGTATTTAAGGGTCCCTTCAATGAATTCCTTCAATTACTCAATCAGGATCATTACCTCAGAAGAAACTTATACCTCCTTAGTCGGTGGTGTTTGTTTCACAGGATGTTCTGTCTCGTGACCTTCCGAAGCTTTCCCGGGTGCATGGCTAGACTCTCCATCTATCAAGCCCTTCATCCTATCCACTATCTTATCAATTCAAGCATTTTGATTTTGAACATATTTGGTTAGGCCTCAATTGCCTTTGTTAAATTCGTAAGCTACTCCTCCATAGACGAGGCATCAGTAACCATTGCTTGCATGATCACTGAAGACAGTGGAGAGTAACACAGATTATCGCATAAGTTGATCTTCGAAGTGCTCAGCTTATGCAGTATAAGTGGAGATGTCGCATTTGTTGAATGACCATCGTTCTCTGTGCCAGAGTATTTGGAACCAGAATGCTCAAGTAGAGCTAGAGTCTTCTTAAGAAATTTCGCCACACTGCTTCCTTCTCCCGAAGCACTTGTATTGGACTTCGTTCCTTTTGGGGTTGAAGATCCAAAAACTAGAGTTGGTGCGGACGATACTGGATGTGTTTATTGTCCTAGCATGTTGTCTTTTCTCTTTGTGACAGCTCCCAAGCTTTCGAAAGTAACACCAATGATGCTTTCTACTTTGGTAGATAACTTTGAATTAGTAGCCTTGGAAGCAGTGGATTGAGAATTGATCTTCTTGGAAGTCATTTCAGCGTTCTTAATCTTCAAATTTGGAAAAGTTTAGATGAGAGGTAGAGATCGTTCCACTGGGTGTGCCATAATTTATTGGACAATAAAATTCTCGAGACAAAAAATAATAATTGAGACAAGAAAAATACTGCAACAATCGATTTATTGATTTTAATGTGAGTGTTACAATCTCTATGAATTCTCTGATTCGTCTTTTCAACTATAAATTCAAGGGCTTCGAGCTTGATCTTAAACTTGAACTTGAACTTGATGGAGTTGATCTTGACTTGTGCTTGAATCCAAGGGCTTCATAGCTTGTTCTTGGATCTTGCGGTCTTGATCTTGAACTTGAACTTGATTTGTGAATTTGATGGATTTGATCTTGACTTGTGCTTGAATCTAAGGGAATCGTAGCTTGTTCTTGAATCTTGCGGTCTTGATCTTGAACTTGAACTTGATTTGTGAATTTGATGGATTTGATCTTGACTTGTGCATGAATCCAAGGGCTTTATAGCTTATTTTTGAATCTTCTGGTCTTGATCTTGAATCTTGATTTGCGAATTCGATGAACTTGATCTCAACTTGTACTTGAATGCAAGGGCCTTTGAGCTTGTTCTTGAATCTTATAGTCTTGATCTTGAATCATGATGAGCTGATCTTGAATGCTTGAATTTGTAGAGAAATCTGTGACATTTGATCCACGAGCTCTCTCTTGCTTCTTGCTAGACTTGTTGGTGTTTTTTCTGCATTATGAGGCCCCTGTGTATAGTTGTTGGAAGTAAAGAGTCATGATAAATATGAACTTCCTTTGACCAATCAGATTTAAGTGACATGGTTTTGATAAATATGAACTTCCTTTGATCAATCAGATTTAAGTAATATGACACATTTTATGTTTCTTTTTTAATTCACTAGGCCTGCTGCATCATTTTGACATATGACATGATCCCATTGGCTTTTTTACTTGACTTGACATGCCACGTAATTCAACACGTAGCGCCAAATTGGGCCTCTAGAATATGATGACATCATGGGCGTGCTAAAGTGGGCTTAGTCATTTGTAACCCAAGATAATATGATGACACCTTGGGCTTGTTAAAGCCGGTTTAGTCATTTGTAGCCCAAATTAATGATCTAACCCAATTGAGGTTGGACTTTAATTAAATCCATATATATTTGAACTTAATCAATCAATTCAATTATATTAATCCGCAATATTTGTTTGAGATTAATATATTTTGAATTTAATATAATTCGAATTTTGTACGGATTTAAATTTAACAAAATTTTGTTACCTACACACACATTTTAAGAAATAATAAATAATAGGATAATTTTACTATATGAATCTTTGAATATAATAAATTTAATATTTTAAAAATAAATAGTATTTAATAGCAATGGTAAAATTGACACAGGATAGTAAAAAATTAAATGAACGGAGCTCGTATATATTTTAAATGGCCGGCCTGTAATTAATAAACTTAATTCTTTGACCCTCCCCGCAATTCTTTTTCTTTTCAAAAATAGAAAGCCCTTAAATTGTCGCATATTCCAGCATACGCTAATTATTATCCATTAACTTCATTCCCATTATTAATTACCAACTAGATCTAATTAACCAAACAATCAAGTTTATATTTTCTCCTAAATAGTGGAATCTTTTCATAACAAAGACTCCAATATGAATTTGTCAACTCATGATCATCAAGAAGTTGACCAGCAAAAGCAGCAAGACAATATTGGCGTTGGCCGATCTTACGAGTGTGTCTTTTGCAAAAGAGGATTCAACACTGCCCAAGCTTTAGGTGGCCATATGAACATCCACAGAAAGGACAGAATCAGAATAAACAGACCAAATCAGAACCAGAACAACGGACGTTACCATGCTGCTGCGGCCCATGTAAATTTCCGGACATATTTTCCGGCCTATTCTTCCACATCCACTACAAGCCCGTTCTTGATGAATGGGCCTGATAGGGGCTCGGAAGATCACAACAATACTCAGCAGTGTCTAAATTTGTTTGGAGATGATTGGCGTATGAGTTTGAGCTTGCAATTTGGTGCGCATGCAGTAGAAACTATGGAAACTAATAAAGGGACAGGAGATGATTTGGATTTGGAGCTTCGGTTAGGCCATGATCCTTAATTATATCTAATTAGAGGATTATAAACTCTTGGAATTATGGAGTAAAGCAGGTTATTGGTAAGTAATATACATGTATGTAGAATAATTCTATATGTTTATCTGGAAATCTGTCCTAACTCCTAAGTAGTACAAATATAGTAGGGTTTTGTATTCAACGAGTGATCATTAGAGAGTGTATTATCCGTCTTCTATTTTTTATGTTCTATAATATAAAATAATAGTTATACTTATAAACAAGAGTTCTTCTTAATTAATTATATGTTCTTACAAGTTCTTCCCATTGGACTCTTCTAGCTAGTTACTTAATGTCATTCCTGATTTTCCTAATCAATTATACTGTCTAGTAAAGCTTTAACGTCCTGCCCTCGTTTAGAATGTAAGATAACCTTTTCTACGTTTGCACTCAATTTGTTTTATCAGTTGTTGATCTGAATTACTAAGGCTCCCTTAAATAGATACTATGATATAAGTAACATCTTAAATATTTGGTAGCATCTCTTTGGAGAGTAGGCATAATTAGTACTACTACGATGAAATGTGCTTCCTTCCGCTTTAGTTAATTATAGGTTTAAGTTAATGCTTCTCTACTCCATCGGAATTATCATTCTACACTTCTTCCTTTCACCCTCTATATATTCCATTATGGAGATTGGAATTACTCAATAACTTAAATTTTAAATTGTTCATTTAACTCTTAATTATATTGGAGGTCGGAATTACTCAATAACTTAAATTTTAAATTGTTCATTTAACTCTTAGTTATATTCATACAAATGTTTATTGTTTATTTTATATCACAAATTTTAGATCTTTCTTTTTATCGTAGACTATGTGATGTGTGTCCAGTTAAATACAATCAAATAAAATAGGATGGTGGGCTTACATGATTATCCGATTACTACACTATACCTTAAGTAGATAGGCTATAAAGTAGATATATAGCCTGTTGAACCAAATTTCTAAAATCAGCTTATTTTGAAAAATTATTTTTTTAAAGTATTTTTCAAAAAAGTACTTTTGATAAGGAAAGGTTTTTGTTTGGCCAATAAATATTAAAAACACTTTTTAGCAGCAATTAGTATTTGATTAAACCTTTTAAAAGTGTTTTAAAGTGTATTTTTCTCAAAAATACTTCTAAGGAGAACTATTTTCTTATCTTATGAAAAATTATTTTTTCTACTCCCTAGAAGCATTTATTTTCTTTTAAAAGTTTGACCAAATACCTGTTTTTTAAAAATAAACAACACTTATAAGAAAAAATAAGCTTAGTCAAACAAGCTAATATTAGTCCCGTGTCAATTCTCATGGTTTACATGAAGATATAAAGCCAATCCGGTACTAAGAAGAAGGCAATACATAATTGTTCTCAAAGTACATATATATCTTCTCCATCGATCTCTATCTGACCAAATTATCTTGAATTGGACATTTTCATAATGAAAAAAAAGAAGAGGATTTGATGTTATTGAGCTAGATTTTCCATGTAAAAGTATACATATACCGTATATAAGCTACTATAATTGATCACCATTGGTAAATTTATCATTGATCCTATGTATATGTTGATCATGTCTGATGACACAGCTAGCGTTGACACACAAGCTATTACTTGGGATGACAATCATATAATCACTTGAACTGTGCATGATTAGTTTCCCAAATTAATTTTCTTAATCAATTCCTCAGTAGTCTCTGGGTGTTTGTATTAATCCCAAAAAAGTCAGCATCAATCATTTACAAGGAGGCAAATTATCATATCGTTGTCTTCGAAATTAGCTGCAATATAGAACTGAACCTAAAAAATAAGTTCCAATAAAGCAACATCTAGAAACTAGTAATTACAAGGATTCTACAAGGAATATAGTCACGAAAAAATGTAAACTTCTTGTGTTTGAATCTTAGCAAGGGCATCCGTGATTAATCCATCTTGTAAGGGCCTTTTGCAGTCTGTAGTAAGTCTTTAAGGAGAAAGAAACTGTTGTCTTGATGGAGAATGCTCCATTTGGTCAATGCATCCACGAATTGATTAGCTTCCAAATAGCAATGTTGGAATTGACAATGAATCCTTTTCGCCAATTTCTAATCTTCAATGATGGTCTCTTTCAACTGCCAAGTGTCAAAATATCTGTAGATCATGAACTAAAACAAGAGAATTGGAAACTCTGCTTTGATTGAAAGAGGAAAAAAACGAGTTTTTCAACTGAAATATGTACATAGTGATGGTATTTATACTAATTCTATTAGCTAACTATCTCAATGCAAAATATCTTAACGTAACCGACTAACTAATTAAATACAAAATATCTTTCAACTAACTGCTAGCAGGAATAACTAACTAATTTCCAGCTTCCATCTCACTATTGCAGCACGTTAGCTCAAGGTGAACTCTCACTTCATCCTTCAGCTTCCATGTTTAAAGCCCCCCCTTCAAGCTAGGAGTTATGGAGATGTTCTACATCCCTATCTTGGAATTAAGATAAGTATGTTGTAACTTTCCCAATCCTTTAGTTAATAGATCACTAGGTTGATCTACAGTAGAAAGATGTGAGCTATGCACTAGTCCAGTCGAAATGACAATCAAAGTCAATGTGTTTAATTCGTACATGAAATATAAGATTAGCTGCTATTTGAAGAGTAGCTTTACTGTCACTGGCAATTGCAATCTAACATCCAACTCTTTAAATAATCCAGTCAACCACACAACCTCGACTACTTTAGATGCCATGCTCCTGTACTCAACTTCAGCCGAGCTATTAGAGATAGTAGATTCTTTCTCGGATTTTTGAGAAATCAAAGAATCACCAAAATTAATCATGTATTTAGTAATAGATATTCTAGTATTTATGCAAGAACCTCGATCATCATCACAAAATCCTTGAAAGCAATTTGAGTGCTTAGCACACATCAAAACTCCCGAACCAGGTGCTTGCTTACATATCTCACCACTTTTAGAATTGTTTCCATGTAAGATAATTTTTTAGCATGCATAAACTAACTCAAATTTTGCACGACAAAGGCAATGTCAGACCTTTTAATAGTGAGATATAGTAAACTTACTATAAGCCTTTGGTACCCTCCTGGATCCACTAGAATTGGATCGTTTTCATGCATAAAGTGAGTATTATACTCAACTGTAGTCAGTGTGCTGGCTTTGAGCCACTTAGCCCAGAGTTTGAGATGAATTTTATTGCATACTTTCTTTGATACATGTGAATTCCATCTGTATTTCTAGAAAATTCAATGCCAAGAAAATACCTAAGCTCCCTAAAATTTTTGATTTTAAAATTGACCTTCAACACTTGTTTAGCAACATCTATTAGCTTATTGAAACTTCCCATAATCAATAAATCATCCACATGGATCAATCATGGATCAATACCATCACTATACTTCTTGCTCTTTTTGGTCATCAAGGAATAGTCCAAGTGACTTTGATGAAATCCTACTTTCATTAATGTTATGGTGAGTTTAATATTCCACTACCTAGAGGCCTGTTTGAGTTCATAAAAGGACTTAAGCAGCCTACACACCTTAGGACTGTGTGCACCATTAGTGATAAATCCTTGTGGTAACTGCATATATACCTTCTCATATAAATTACCTTGTAAGAAGGCATCATCTACATCCATTAGCAATTGCAATAGAAATTACTATCCTTACTGTCACTATTTTAACAACGTGAGAAAGTCTCCTGGTAATCAAGCCCCTTCTTTTGATTGCATCCTTTTGCCACTAATCTAAACCTGTACCTTTCCACCTGTCCATCATCTTTGTATTTATTTTAAACACCCACTTGCATCCAATAGCTTTCTTACCAGCTGGTAAAGTAATAAACTTCCAAGTACCATTGCTTTAAGGGCTTGTATCTCAGTTTTTATTGTTGCAAGCCACCTTGTATCCTTGATCGCTTGAGCATAATTGAGGTTTAGTCTCTGTGAAAAAATGAGCTATGTAGCTTTAATAGGATGCTAACAGGATAATGTAATCAACGTTCTCACTAATATGATATAGACATGAATGAGCAGAATTTGATTTTGGTCTTGTAACAAAATCCTAATGCCATCAAGCTTACTAACCCTTTTTGAGGTCCTCCTTGGAGTCGGTGGAATTATTTCTACAATGTCTTGAGTTGTTACAATGTCTTAATTTCCAATTGGATGATCAACTATGACATCTGCAATGAGGTCACCACTCTGAACATATTTATCAACTTCATGGGGTTGCATCATATTGATGTTATGATGTTCTAGTACTGCATTTACATTTTTTGTATGCAGCACATATGCATGATCCGTAGGCATAAAAAAATATCTTCTGCAACCAGATCTGTCATACAACCTGGTTGATATGATTAAATTGGAAATATATGCTCATGAAAGGAGACATCTCTACTAAAAAAACTATTTATTCTCCAAGTTATTGAGCTTGTAACTTTTTTGAGTAGTACCATAACCTAGTCAATAAAAGAAGATATCTCTACTAACAAAAAACTGTTTATTCTCTAAGTTATAGAGCTTGTAACCTTTCTGAGCAGTATCATAACCCATCATTACAGACTTAATAGCTCTTGTATTAAATTTGTCTCCTTTAATCAAGTTAGTTGCATAGTATAGGCAACTAATCACCCTCATGTGAGATATATTAGTTAGTTGCAAAGCATAGACAACTAATCACCCTCATGTGAGATATACTTGCTTTCTTATTATAGAGTATGTAGAAAGGTGTCATGTTTCCCAAAACATTAGATGGAACTCTAGTAATTACATATACAGCAACAATAATACACTACCCCCAAAATTTCATAGGTAAGTGACCTCGAAATTTGATTGCCCTGGTAGTTTCAAGGATGTGCCTATACCTTCTCTCCATCACTCCATTATATTGTGGAGTATAAGGGAAAGAACTTTGATATATTATGCCATGATTTGTAAATACATCTCTGCATTGTGCATTAAAGAACTCACCATCATTATTAAATTTAAATACCTTAAATTCCTTACCAAATTGTTTCTTTACCATGACTAAAAAATTCTTAAGCACAAAACAAATATTAGATTTAAGATGCATTAACAATACCCAAATTCATCTAGAATGATCATCCACCAAAGTGAGAAATAATCTCATATTATTGTGAGTAGCAACTTTATATAGTCCCCATACATCCGTATCAATCAAGTACAAACAATGAGATGCTCTACTGTTGCTAATAGGAAATGAAAGTCTAACATGCCTTGCAAGTGGACATATATCACAATGTTGTAAAAAAGATTATGTTTATTCTCAACTACATATAACTTTCTAAGAATAGTCATAGGTATATGTTTTTTTCTTTATGCCAAAGTGACCCTTCGTTTCTGCATCCTACAACAACAAAAGACTTTATTCTTTCATCTATGCATTTCATCCTCCCATCTATGCTTCCAGTCTTAATTTGTAGTATACAAACCACTTTACTTTTCATCAATCTCCTCCACCCTCCCAGTGAAGAGATCCTGAAAAATGAAGAAGTCGGAAAAAAAGGCATAACAATTCAGTTCCCTTGTCAACTTAGCTACAGACAAGAGATTAATTTAAACTTAGGCACACACAAGACATTGTGAACTGTATCACCTCCATCCAACTAATAATTCTCAGATTGAGTAGTCACAGAAGAATCGCCATTAGGTAATTGAACCTTTTCTAGATTAAAAACTATCAAGTTAGTGTTTAACAAAGAACTATCACTAACCATGTGGTTAGTAGTACTATTATCCACTATCATTATGTACAAATATTGTTTAATCTAGATGAGTGAGCAGGAAAAACAACAATACCTGCTATGTTAGCAACTGAATCAATGATTACTGTTTTGTGCAGTAGCCTCAATATCTATTTATATTGGTTAGGTATGAAATATGGATTCATCATACTATGTGGAGTACCATTTGGTTGAGTAACTATAATAACTGTATTCATTTTTTTCCTTTGAAATTAGTTGGATACCTTATCAGCTTGTAGCATGTCTCTCAGGTGTGACATATTACAGTAACCGCATTGCACCAATATGTAGTATGTGTACTTGACGTATCCTCTCATATTGCACGCATCCCAATACTAAAGTGGAGGCCTTCTAGATCTTTGAGAGGTGCTTGATATTGAGCTCCCATTTTGGAAAACAACTAGAAAACTACTACTTCCACTAGAATAACACCAGAAAAACCATTAGAACTATTTGCTCCACCATTATATCCAATCGTAGAACTACTTGTTCCTCATCCATAATTATTTTAACCTCCTATGTTTCCTGCATAATCAACTGTAGATGTACCTTTGTTAGAAAATAAAGTTGTATGATCCACATTACCTATGTCACCACCTCTATTGGAAAAAAGTATTGTGTGATCAATTGAACTTCCACTAGGGTATTGCTCTCCAGAGATCACTCTTTGGCTCTCATCATAGATTATCATAGCGTAGAATTGACTTATAATAGGTATAGGGTTCATGAGAAGAATTTGCTTTCTGCCTGACTCTAACTATCATTTAAGCCCATAAAAAATTGTAATAGCCTTTGTCGCACCAAATTGTGTACATATTCCTTGATGTTGGACAATTGCAACTAGGAGGAAGTTTAATTGAGTCAAACTCATCCTAGAGGTCCTTCAAGTCGAGTAATACATAGAAACAGATGAAACTCCTTGAGATAGCATAGCTATATCCTTGTGAGGATGATAGATCTGCGATATATTAACCTTGTCAAATTGCTCCGTCAAATCATTCCATATAGCAGTAGCATTCAAGCAGAAGACAATGCCACTAATCAATTCCTTACTAACATTACTCATAATTCAGAAAATCACTATCACATTGCAGCAATCCCAGTACTGCTTCTCTGATTCCTTAGTGAAATGATCGTGCTTGACTGTTCCATCAATGAACCCTAACTTGTTCTTAGTTAACAAATTCAACCTCATTGCATGACTCCAAAGTGTATAATTCTCCATCCCTACCAATTGAATATTGATTTGTACAACTCAAGCAACATTAGAAGGTGATAAAAATAATGGATCATCATGATCAGGTTTAGCCGCCCTTATTGATTTTGCTTCTTAATTGAAGGTTTTGCTGCAATAAATCTATCAATTATTCATGAAATCACTCAAAAAAAAAACTCCTATATTCATTCAATTTTTATTTGATACCATGTTAGAATATTTACAAATCATGAACTAAAACAAGAGAATTGGAAACTCTGCTTTGATTGAAAGAGGAAAAAATAAATTATTCAACTGAAATTTGTATGTATTGAAGGTATTTATACTAATTCTATCAGCTGACTATCTCGATGCAAAATATCTTAACTTAATCGACTAACTAATTCAATACAAAATATCTTGTAACTAACTACTAGCTGGATTAACTAACTAACGTTCAACTTTCAACTCAACTTCAGCTCAGCATTGCAACATATTAGCTCAAGGTGAACTCTCACTTCAACCTTCAGCTTCCATGTTGAAAACTAAGGTGGATTTTTTTTGTCTTTTTGTATGTTGATAATAACATAGAACCTCCTTCTAAAGTAATATCATTTTGAATACACTATTTAAGCCCTTGTAGTAGAGCAGTCGACTTCAACTGCCTTGCTACTCTATTATCCCGGGAAGATAAGAAAGTTACATACTATTTTTATGAGAATTTTCTACACATACCTACTACACTTGCTAGACCATTTTGTATCTTGTTTCTATCAGTGTTTAGCTTAAAGCATATTTATTAGTCTTGTACCACTTTATTATTGTGCATTTAATTATTGGTACTAGAAGCATAATTTGATTGCAAATGTAAAATCAGTTTGACCCCCAATTTTTAGCAGATTTAATCTTGTTCAAAAATAATTTAATATGTATTAAGATTTGGTATTTAATCCTCTTAATAAATCACCTGGTGTTGTCATACCTTTATGAATGTTTAGCATTTTAAATTTTTCAACAAACCATAAGATGTCTGTTTGTAAAATAATTTGGTGGATGAAATTATGAGATTTGAAATTCCCCTAATTCTTTAGAAATAAAATTTGATATGTATTTCTCCCAAATGATACCAAGAAGGTTGTCGAAGTATTTTCATAGAACCCTTGTAACGTCCTCGCCATTGAAGTATGCTAATTGTCTCACTGTATGAGGTTTTGCAGCAAAATCACTTGGATACTAATTTTTGCTTAAATTAATTTAAGAAGGATTTCATTAGAAAAAAACTTGCGTTTTAGGAGCTTCCACAAAATAAATGACATCTTAAAAGGTATAAAATTATTTAAATCTCATAAGTAAAAGAATTTTTTTTTCTTTGTCTTGCTAGATTCCATATAGAAGAAATTCATAAAGATCCCATGTAATTAGGAGTTCAAAATGGGATTATCAGTTATGTTTTTATACCCTATTTTTAATGAAATATTTTTAGCTAAATCCTGAAAAATATATATGTTCAATATTTCACACTCCATTATTAATAATGTCACAATTTTTGAATTCATAAGTGAGTCATAGAGGTGAATAACATGAGTCACTGTTCTCATATCGGTCCAGTTATCCCACCAGAGATTGATATTTGTACCATTATCCCCATAAGTGGCTGCTTTTTTTTGAAATATAGTCTAATCTTCCGTTGTATTTCTACTTTTAAGATTCTTTTTCAAATGAGAGATTAAGTATGAATAATCTTCTTGGCAACAAGATATGTGAACTTACAATACTTGATATTAAGATGACCATAAGGAACTTGTGGTTCTAGACTTTAATCATCTTTTTCAATTCAGGTTCTCATTAACATTCTAAAGCCTCCTAAGTCTCAAACATCCTTCATTAATAGGATAAGTCATCTTTACTTTAGTTTACCCTTTTTAAAGCTCTAAAAGAGTATAATCATATGTATCTTTACTTCATCAAATATTCTTTGGGGTTCTACAACAAACTATAAATGAATAGGAATAAATTCTAGCACAAGATTATTAAAATAATTCTTCCACTATGAGATAAAGCATTCCATGCAAACCTGTAACTCTTTTAATGATTTTAACAACCACGACCCAATAAAAGATAGTAAGTTAGCTACCAATGTTGTCACAATCCTAGCTTATATGTTGGACGTAATTGGAACCGGAACCATAAGTGGCTCGAGCGAATCCTTCACCAGACATATAACTAGAAAATGTACTGTAAGATGAGTGGAAGCTAAAACATGAGTTGTACTTAATAATAAAATGAAATAATCCTTTTTCTGTTTGGGACATAAAGACATTTGAGAACTAATTATAAACTGAACCCAACTGATTATCCATGAATCCTTTATTGATATGATAGATATTGTTTACCATGACAAGGCTCCAGGCTACCTTTATGTAAATAAATAACTGAAGACTGAACTGAAAACTGATGACCATATCTAAGTTCAATGTTGATCACTTGTTGTTGTTGTTACTATTACTTTTGTTGTTGTTGTTGTTGTTGTTGTTGAAGGAGTTGGTAGTAGGGTACTTGTATTTGGTACCCAGCTACCACTGTTGCTGTATTTTGCATCAATTGTTGAGGGTTCTTTTCCACAGTATTTTTGAAGGACAACTATTTATTTATGAACAACCGCACAAAGATAAATGGAAGAAGAGTAATATAAATGTGCTCTCTTACTTGTGTTGTCTTAGTAATATAGTGACTATTTCCTTCAACCAACTTTGTATTTATTATCAAAGAAAAAGAAAGGAGCGAGGTCCACATTTGAAACAGAAGGAAGTTCATTGCTTTGACCAGAGAGGTCACTGGACTCATCTGAGGAAAAAAAGGTTCTATCTTCATTATAATTAACTCTGAATTTTTGTATTTCTAAAAAAAATTGTTAACATCCCAAGAAAAATCTCATGAATCAAGCTAGAAAAGAGGTTCAATCAAATATTCAATAATGATCAACAAATGAACCAAAATCTATAAAGTAAATGTATAATTGGTAGTTTCAAATTTCCAAAGTGTATAATTGAGGAGTAAAAGAAATAATTACTCTTATATTTATTGTTTTAGACTTTAAATACTATAAGGCATTGAGGAAAGGAAACATTTTTGCGAATTAATTATCTTGTTGATTCGGGTTCTTCGATTAAGGTAGGTTACAGTAACAATCCAAACTTGTGGGTCAAGATCCAAACCATTTTTAAATATGTATAGTCCTAAACTTGATGATTTCTAATGGTACAAAGGTGTTACTATAAATTTCTTAGTGTGAGAAGATCTTTGGAAATGAATTAGATAATAAGGAACTTCTAGCTCAAAGTTAAATTGAAAGCTTCTTTACAGGTTGAATTTTCACATAAGATTTTATTAGGGTCAACTTTAAATGAGCATAACTTCTAGAATATGAAGAATTTTGTGCCCCAAGACCCACATATGAAAGGTATTTGAGTGTTCTTTTCAACACCACCGATCATTCATTACTCTAATTTGGAGTAAAAAGTTAGGACAATTTTCCCAAAAAGTAGCAAGCTGACCGATACACCAAAATGCTTTTGCGGACTAGTTTGCAGTCGCAAAACCATTTCGTAACTCTGTAGACCCAACACAGACCATGAACCCATAAGAAATGTAAATTCAAGTCACTGGAAGCATTACGCAACCATTATGCATCCGCATATCACATTTGTTAGTCTGCATAAGGCCCCCAATGGGATATTTTTCCAATATTTTGTTTAAGGGGCATTTTGGTCCTTTTTAACCTAAATGTCATGACCAAAACTACCAAATCTTAAGGGCACCTACTCTAATCCACCATGAGGGGAGAACCACTTACCACCTATTTAACATAACATGCAAAAATATTTATTAAATATGAATAACCAACCTTTATTACTGTGACGACCCCAAAACCAAGGGTCATGATGACACTTGTCATGGCAATCCTTGACAAATAAGCCCATCATCCAAATTGATATGAAAAGGGTAGAAAATAATACCAGCCCCAAGGTAAGACATCTAGAATGAAGCCAAACTGCACAATTTCAATAATAGCATAAATACATTTAAAAAATACCATAATAACCCCAAAATCCAGTGTCATAGTGTCACAACTACTAAATATATCTCAAATATCAAAAGATTTAATAATAGACAAAATCAATCATAATCTGTCGCTAAATACAAATAAGATATGAAATAGATAAGAAGAGTTAGTATATCCACTCCGGGAGCCTAGAACGACTGCTACATCAAATATACTCCAGATAACTCCTGAATCAGCTCTCATGTGGCACACTCGTACCTGGATTTCTACCGAAAGAGTGGAGTAGGAGTGAATATAGTCCACTTATACTCAGTAGGTATCATAGACTGACTGAGAAAAGTAGAAAATAGCATACAAAATACACACCATGGGCACATCACCTGCTATAAAAAATGTTCCAAATGGTATCCTATACCATCTCCATTAGCAGTTCTACAATATTAACATATACTGTAAATATAGGTACAAGAAGAAGAACAAATATACATGTATACCAAATACAAGTATAAGAAAGAAATATGAATAGACATATACCATATCAAGGACAATAATACAACACATAATAAACACAATATATGAGATGCAATGAAGATAATAATGATGATGATGACGATGTGATGCTTGAGGCTATCACACATCCTCCGTATACACCTACCAAGTTGTTTTTCCAAGTATGACCCATGGAGGGTTCATCAACCCCTATACAATCTAATATCCAATATCCAATACTAATATTTATAGCCTCTCTCCAACACATATATTGATATATGGATTTTAAAGATGTCATATTTTCTATTAGAATAAGCTAGTATTTCCATGATGATACCAATGTTTTATGAATGTATATGATATGAGGATGTAATGCTCACAACCTACCAAAATGAGAATTTCCATATCCAACCAATATACCAACTATATGAGACAAAATCCACTCAATAATCCAATCATCCATGACACCCAATGTAATGAAACACCCTGGGTTTCGGTCCTTGGAATTTTCAAGAGTTTTAAGATTCTAATCATTATACGCCTCACCATACTAGTCGTATTGTGAGGGTATGGGTCAAGTAACCCATCTCGTATGTTGTCAATGTGTGGTGGGTGAGTTTTTGCTGTGGGTACGGGTTGGTAAAGATGAGTTGTATGTTCATGGTATGAGTGGTATAGTAAAGTCATATGTTACCCAGTGTCCAACCCCCTTTAATTTTGTCTTGGATATAGTTTGAGGGTTCTAGTCATATGGTATGGATACGATTGGGGAAAAATGAGTCATATGGTGGACAGTGAGTGATGTACAACCTTCTTATCTATCTACGAGTAGAGGGTACCACTAGTATGATATGGGTATGAGTGAGGGGTACAAATCGTACCCTCCTATGGTGATTTTTACAGTTTAAGTCGGGGATATTCTGGATATTTTCCCTCTAAATTCCTTTTAACCATATGACTTAAAACACTATTGGGACTTCATTTACCCTATTATTCTCAATCAAAAATACTCTAAATACTCTCTCAAACTTTTGGTTCAAGAAAGGGATAGGGTTTCCTCAAGGTGATTTAATTAGGGGCTTTCAAGAGTAAATCTCTCTGTCTTCTTTGGTATTTAAGCCATGTTACTCCTCTCTCATTGTTAGTTCAACTAAAAGAATATTTTAATAAATGGTTTTCATGATTATATTATGATATTAATTTGGTTTTGAAATATATGTTGGGGGGTTTTGGTTGTTCTTGGTTGGGTAATGTTTTCCCATGATTTTCTTATAGTTTTCATGTGATTTTCAGGTCATAATTGTGGTTTGAACATGTGGTTGCATGGGAATGGTAAATTGGTAGTTGGTTTTGATTTGGAAATCATATGCCCTCAACATATTTGTTAAAATGCCTATGAGAATGGATTTGTCATATAGGTTGACTTTTATTGAAAACCTTGCATTACATAATATAGTAATGAAACCTAAATTGGTTTAAATGGTTTTAAATGGATTGGAAAAGCCTTGGTGTCCATGGCTTGGTTTAATAGTAAACTTGTGAGGTACATGGGAATCCCCTAAGTGTTGGCTAATGACATTGCTTGCAAGCTATAGTCGGTATGACGATACCACTTCATAATGCCTTGGTAATTAACTCTTTGAATTGGTGGTTTGGTTATGTGCTAAAAAATTTTAATGGAGCAATAATGGCAGGGTGTGATAGCTGATCGTGAAGGTGTGATTCTGATGGACGAACACTAGATACTCATGTTTGGCAACATGAGGGTTAGTCATGGTAACCATATACTTGTGGGGTACATGGGAATCCCCTAAGTTATACTTGTACATATGTATCATGGAGGGTGAAGGGTACACGAGAATACCCGACCCTTATGATATCTTTTATTTGTGCGGCTACACGCACTAGGGCCCATTCAAGAGGTAACACTGGACCCATAAAGCTTGTGGGTAGTTTTAGGATGATCAAGTTACACAACCCTGGTTAAGATTTTAATGCATGATAAACCCGATTCCCTTTCCCGGCATGGAATATATATGTATGAATATGATTACATATGATTCTTTTACTTTGATTTTGAATGATGACATTATTTTATCCTTATTCCTGAGTATATTCCAACGTCCACCCGCTAACCCGCCTTCGGGCGCTATATCCCTATACGATGCAGGAACCGGCCATGCTACTCCTCCTGCTCAGTGACTTGGATTAAGAGATAACATTTATGTCAGACTAAAGTGGTGAGCTTCCATACTACAAAAGACTCCATTTTATGTTATGGATATCTTTTCATACTTTTATTTATTTCTTGGACTTTGGTTTTGGCTATGGTCGGGGGCATGTCCCAACCGGATGCTCTTTGCTTTTGGTTAGAGACTTTGTATGACTACTTTAGGCATGGGCCGTGTAGGTATTTGTGTCAGCATTAGCATTGGTGTTTGTATTGGGGATAACACTGGTTGGATATTTGATTGGATTGTTTGTTGGTTATGGTTATGGATTCTATTATCGTCTTTAAGTACTTTTTTCTTTATATTGTAATGTGTTCAAAATTCATCCAATATAGGTTTCAGGGTGGTTATGGAGGGGTATTAGGGATGGTCTCCGGTCTCTATTTGGATTGAGGTACCCGACATGACTAGGCCTCAGTTTGGGTCATGTCAGATTGGTATTAGAGCCCTAGGTTCATGGTTATTTGGTAGTCCACAAAGCTGTGTCGAGTAGAGTCTCTTTTAAGGGTGTGTAGCATTCCATACTCATATGGGAGAGGCTACAAGGCATTTAGGAATGTTTCTCTTTCTTGTGTTCTGTTTTAAGCTGTAGTGTCTAAGTCCTGAAATCTTCTATAATTCCCATTTATTCGCTTTTAAGACCATGCCTCGATAATCTGAAGTTCACGAAAACTCCTCCGACCCAACTAGGGACAATATTAATGGGACACGCTCTACTCATAGTATCCATACCCAATCTAAGTCTAGTTCTCAATTGTACTCTTGGAGTTTCACCGGTTCCCTCTAGTCCATCTCAAACTCCTCAGGTTGAAGTGATGAATTTTAAGTTTTATCAGTCCATTCATATGTTGGAACAGTTGGTAGCTACTTAGTCTGAGCATTGTGTTCCTGTTACTCTATATTTAGAGGCCACAAGGGTTGTCCAGTTCATGTGGTTGAATCCTACGACCTTTACGGGTGTTAAGATGGAGGAGGATTCTCAAGGTTTTTTGGATAAAATGAAAATAATTTTTTGAGTTATGCATACCACGAATATGGAGGGCATGGAGTTTGCCGCCTGCCAGCTGTAAGATTTGGCGTACTAATGGTACGAGGAATGGGATCAAACAAGAGGGGACAATGTTGAGTCATCTCTATAAGAGCATTTTTCTAATTCTTTTCTGGACCACTTCTTTTCTCAGGAGTTGAGAAAAGCAAAAGCGGAAGAGTTTGTTAATCTGAAGTAGGGTAAGATATCAACCAAGGAGTATGACTTGAAGTTTCACCAATTATCACAATATGCTCCTGAGTTGGTTTCTGGTATGAGGGCAAAGATGAGGAAGTTCGCTTCTGGTTTGTCCCGAGACTTGATTTTGGAAAGTAAATCTACCTTGTTGATCAAGGACATGGATATCTCCAGGTTGGTGTTATACATGCAACAGGTTGAGAAAGAGAAAAAGAAGTAAGCTGAGTTAGAAAAGAGGTAGGAAAAAAAGTTTAGGTTCTATGATCAGGGTGGTGCCCAACAGCAGAGTTGAAGGGATGGTGGGAAGTGGCCCAAGAAGAAGTGGGGAAATTCTAAGTCTTACTTGATGACCAATGCTCTCTACCCAAAGTCATTGGGTGATGGGAATTTCCATGATGGCGACAACTTTAGGGCACACAGTGCCCAATCTCAGGATAGTGGGGCCCAGTCAGCTCCATCATATCCTCCCTACAGGTTTTATGGTAGATTACATTAGGGTTTTATGATGAGGGAAGGGACAGGTTCTTCAACTATGGTCATCCAGATCATATATTTAGAAAGTGTCTTGTTGGTAAGGTTGCTTCAGGGGAAAACAAGGTTCTAGTTTGTTCATCATCAGCTCTAGCACCAAAGGTTGCACCATCTAGTTCTGGCATTGGTTGGAATGGTCTTTATTCTCTCACTACTCGCTTGGAGTTTGAGTCATCGCCTGACGTTATGACTTGTATGTTGAAACTCTTTTCTCGTGATGTGTATTGTTTACTTAATCTGAGGTCTACTCTCTCTTATGTGACCTTATTTGTGGCTGCGCATTTTGGTTTTGGTCCGGCATGTATTTTGAACACTTTTTCTATTTCTACCTCGGTAGTAGAGAAACTATGGTGGATCTGTTTGAATCAAATATGGTAGATTTTGATGTCATATTGGGGATGGATTAGTTGTACTCGTGCTATGTATCTCTAGAATGTCGGACTCGTAAGGTTCTCTTTAATTTCCCTAATGAGCCAGTTATCGAGTGGGAGGTGGTTCCCTAGATTCTAAGGGGAAGTTTATATCATATCTTAGAGCTTGGAGATTAATCTCCCAAGGTGTCTCTATCATCTAGACCGAGTTAAAGATTCTAACTCAAAGGGTCCTTCTTTGCATTCCATCCCAGTGGTAAATTAATTTCATGAGGTCATCCCTGATGACCTTCCTGGTTTTCCTCATGATAGTGAGATTGAGTTTGGGATTGATCTTGTTTTGGACACTCGTTTAATTTCTATTCCTTCATATAGAATAGCTCTGGCTAAGTTGAAAGATCTTAAGAAACAATTAAAGGATCTTTTAGATAAGGGTTTCATCCATCCTGGTGTATCCTCGTGGGGTGCACCAGTGTTATTCATGCGTAAGAAGGATGGTTCCCTTTGGATGTGTATAGATTATCGACAGTTGAATAAGGTGATGGTAAAGAACAAGTATCTTCTTCCAAGAATAAATGATTTGTTTGATCAGTTGCAGGATGCTAAGTTTTTCTCCAAGATAGATCTTCGATTTGGGTATCATTAATTAAAGATTAGGGAGGTGGATATCCCTAAGACTGCTTTCTGTACCCAGTATGGGCATTATGAGTTTCTGGTTATGTCTTTTGGGTTGACCAATGGCTCGATGACGTTCATGGATTTGATAAATAGGGTCTTTCATCAGTATCTGGACTTGTTCATTATTATATTCATAGACAATATTATGGTGTACTCTAAGAGAGAGGGAGATCATACCGATCACCTTCGTGTTGTATTGCAGACTCTGATAGAGCAACAACTGTATGTCAAATTCTTAAAATTTGAATTTTGGTTGAACGCTATCACTTTTCTAAGTCATATTATTTCTAGTGAAGGGATAGTGGTAGATCCGCAGAAGGTTGCAGTAGTTAAGAAATGGCCTAGACCCATGACTCCAATCGACATTCGGAGCTCTTGGGTTTAGCTGGTTACTACAGGAGATTCGTAGAGAGATTTTGTTCTATAACTGCCCCATTAACTAAGTTAAATCAGAAGAAGGTAAAGTTCTTATGGTCTGATGCTTGCGAGGGTAGTTTTGAGAAGCTGAAGGATAAACTAACTTCAGCTCTTATTTTGACTTTACCTAAAGACGCTGATGGGTTTGTGGTCTACTGTGATGTATCTCGTCTGGAACTTAGTTGTGTTCTGATGTAGCATGGAAATGTGATAGAATATGCTTCTAGGCAGTTGAAGGTGCATGAGAGGAATTATCTAACTTATGATTTATAATTGTTAGTTGTGGTGTTCGCATTGAAAATCTCGCATCACTATTTGTATAGAGTACATATGGATATCTTTTCTGATCATAAGATCCAGTAGTATGTGTTTACTCAGAAAGAGCTTAACCTCAGGAAAATGAGATAGCTTGAGCTTCTCAAGGATTATGACATGAGTCTTAACTACCGCCCAGGTAAAGCTAACGTGGTTGCTGATGCTCTTAGTAGGTTATCCATGAGACGTATGGCTCATGTTGATAAGGAGAAACAAGAGTTGGTGAAGAAAATTCACAAATTAGCTAACCTTGTAGTTCGTCTTTTGGACTTTGAGGATGGTGGTGTGTTTGTTCAGAAAGTGGTGCAGTTTGTCTCTTGGTCCTAAAATTAAGGAGAAACAAGTGTTAGATTTGGTGTTGATGAGGATCAAGGGTGATGTTTGTGGGCAGAAGGTGATGGCCTTTGAGATTAGTAGTGAAGGTACTTTGTCGTACCATAGAAGATTATGTGTTCTCAATGTTGATGGTTTGCGAGAGAGGATCTTGGATAAGGTACATGAGTCATTCTATGTTGTTCATCCTGGTTTGACAAAAATGTATCATGATCTCAAAAAGATGTATTGGTGGAATAATATGAAGAGGGATGTGGCTAATTTTGTGGCCAAGTGGATAGTGTGTCAGCAAGTAAAAGTTGAGCACAGGAGTCCCAGAGGTTTGTATCAAGAAATTGAGTTGCCTGAATGAAAGTAGAAAGTGATCAACATGGATTTCATTACTAGTATTCCTGGATCTCGAAATCAATTTGATTCAGTTTGGTCATCGTAGATAGGATGACAATGTCGGCTCACTTTTTTCCAGTGAGGACTAACTTCTCGGCTGAGGATTATGCAAGGTTATATCACCATGAGATTGTGAAGTTAGATGGGATACTTATTTCTATCATCTCAAATCACGGTACGCAATTTTCATCTCACTTTTGGCGGTCGTTTTAGAAAGGGTTGGGGACTAAGGTTAGTCTAAGTACTTCTTTTCACCCACAATCGGATAGGCAAGATGAAAGGACCATTCAAACAAAAGAGGACATACTTAGAGCTTGCATGATTGATTACAGTGGTAGTTGGGTTGAGCATTTGCCTCTTGTGGAGTTTTCCTATAACAATAGCTACCACTCTATTATTTGGATGTCTCTATTTGAATCTTTGTATGATAAGAGGTGTAGATGTCTTATTGGATGGCTCGAGGTTAGTGAGCCGAAGATGTTTGGCCCAGACTTAGTTCACCAGGCTATGGAAAAGGTGAAGGTGATTTAGGATAGGCTTAAGGTTGCCTAGAGTCACCAAAAGTCCTATGCGGATGTGAGACAAAGGGACTTGGAGTTTGAGGTTGGGGATAGGGTGTTCTTGAAGGTATCTCCTATGAAGGGAATGATGCGGTTTGGTAAGAAGGGGAAAACCCATCCCTGGTATGTTGGTCCATACTCAGTTTTGAGAAGGGTTGGTAATGTTGCGTATGAATTTGAGTTGCCTTCTATTTTGAGCTCTATTCATCCGATGTTCCATGTTTCTATGTTGAGGAAGTGTATGGGAGATCCGTCTCAAATCATGCCTATCAAAGATAGTGATATTTAGATTCTTTGTCTTATGAGGTGGTCCCAGTTGAGATCTTGGATCGTCAGGTTCGTTGGTTTCAAACCAAGGACGTGGACTCTAAAAAGGTTCTATGGAGAAACTACAAGGTTGAAGAGGCTACTTGGGAAACTGACGAGGACATAAAGTCCAAGTATCTATTCCTATTTTCTACTCCAGAAATTCATGCAGAAGGTATGTGTTCTTTATCATAGTTTTGTTTTCAAACTTTGTTAAAGGAAATATTGACTTCTTTGCATCTTTGTTTTCTAACTTAGTTAAAGGTTAGAGTTGAGGTGGTGGAGTGTAAATTGTGCTTGTACTACCTTGTTTTATCATTCGAGGATGAATGATCTAAGTGCGGGAAAATTGAAATACCCTGGGTTTTGGTCCTTGGATATTTCCAGAGTTTTGAGGTTTTGATCATAATATGACTCACCATACTAGTTGTGTAGTGAGGGTAAGGGTCAGGTGACCCATCTCATATGTTATCCAATGTATGGTGGGTGAGTTTCTATTGTGGGTACGGGTTGGTGGGGATTAGTTTTATGTTCAGGGTACGAGTAGTATAGTGAAGTCGTATGTTACCCAGTGTCCAATCCTCTTGATTTTGTCTTGGATATGGTTTAGAGGTATTAGTCGTATGGTATGGATACGATTTGGGAAAGGGGAGTCGTATAGTGGAAAGTGTGTGATTTCTAACCTTCTGATCAAGTTACGAGTAGAGGGTACCCCTCGTATAATGTGGGTACGAGTGAGGGGTCCAAACCATACCCTCCTACGGTGATTTTTACAGTTTAAGTTAGAGGTAGTCTGGACATTTCCCCTCTAAGCTTCTTTTGACCCTATGACTTAAAACTCTATTGGGAATTTATTTACCCTATTATTCTCAATTAAAAACATCTAAACACTCTCAAATCTCTCTCAAGCTTTTGGTTCAAGAAAGGGCTAGGGTTTCCTCAAGTGATTCAATTAAGGGATTTCAAGAGTAAATCTCTTCATCTTCTTTGGTATCTAAGGCATGTTACTCCTCCCTCATTGTTAGTTCAACTAAAAGCACATTTTAATAAATGGTTTTCATGGTGATATTGTGGTATTGATTTGGTTTTGAAATATATGTAGGGGTTTTTTGGCTGTTCTTGGTTGGGTAATGTTTCCCATGTTTTTCTTATGGTTTTCATGTGAGAATTGCAGTTTGAACATGAGGTTGCATGAAAATGGTAAATTGGTACTTGTTTTTGTTTTGGAAACTATATGCCTCAACATGTTTGTTAAAATGCCTATAAGAATGGATTTTTCATATAGTTTGACTTTTATTGAAAACCTTACATTGCATAATATGGTAATGGAACCTAAATTGGTTTAAATGGTTTTAAATGATTAGAAAGGCCTTGGTGGCCATGGCTCAGTTTAAATGGTAAATTTATGGGGTACAGGAGAATCCCCTTAGTGTTGACTAATGACATTGCTTGCAAACGATAGTCGGTATGACGATACCACTTCACAATGCCTTGGTAATTAACTCCTGGAATTGGTGGTTTGCTTATGTGCTAAAAGGTTTTAATTGGGAAATAATGGTCGGGTATGATATTTGACCTTGAAGGTGTGAGTTCAATGGATGAACACTAGAAACTCATGTTTGCCGACATGAGGGTTGGTCATGGTGACTATATACTTGTGGGGTACACGGGAATCCCCTAAGTTATACTTGTCTATATATATCATGGAGGGCGAAGGGTACACAGGAATCCCCGGACCCTATGATATCTCCGGTTCGTGCGGCTACACACACTGGGGCCCATTCAGGGGGTAACACTGGACCCATATAATTCAAGGGTAGTTTTAGGACAGTCAATCTACACAACCCAGATTAAGATTTTAATACATTCTAAACTCGGTTCTATTTCCCTGCATGGAATATATATGTATGAATATGATTGAATATGGTTATTTACTTGGCTTTGAATGATGGTATTATTTTATCCTTATTCCTGAGTACATATTAGTGGTCACCTGCTAACCCATCTTCGGGCGTTGTATCCCCACGCGATTCAGAAACTGACTATACTACTCCTCCTACTCAATGACTTGAATTCTGGGACAATATTTGTGTCAGACTGAAGTGGTGACCTTCCATACTCCGGAAGACTCCATTTCATGTTATGGATACATTTTCATACTTTTGTTTGTTTATTGGACTTTGGTTTTGGCTATGGTTAGGGGCATATCCTAACCGGATGTACTTTGTTTTTGGTTAGAGGCTTTGTGTGACTACTTTGGGCATGGGCGATCTCGGTATTGGTGTTAGCCTTGGCATTGGTATTGGTAGTGGGGCTGACACCCATTGGATATTTGATTGGATTGTTGGTTGGTTATGGTTATGGATTCTATATTGTCTTTGAGTACTTATTGCTATACCTTATTATATGTTTGGAATGCATTTGACGTAGGTTGCAGGGTGGCTATGGTTGGGTATTGGGAGTGGTCTCCGGTCCCGATTGGGCTGGAGGTATCCGACACGACTAGGCCCCGGTTCGGGTCGTGTCACGTAATCCATATGCCAATAGAGAAAATACACAGACACATGTCATTGGTACCACATAAACCCAATTTAGGAACATCTGACAAGATATAGTCAAATAGACATATACAAGGCCAACAACATCTTATAAGATCCCGTATGGTCACACATAGAAAATAATGTCTCAAATCCACCAACTCATAAAAATATAGGCCCCCACATAGGTACAACATAATAATATAGCCATTTTCATGATTGGTTCCCACTCCCATAACATGTTTTTTTTACCTATATTAACTAGCCAGCCTAGTCTGAAGAAAGTTAAGCCATAACCTACCTCGAATGCCAAAAATTGATGCAAAGAAGTCTTTAACACCGAGCTTCCACCTCGCGAACGAATTTGAAATCGACTAAATACACAAATATATAATATACGCATTAAAAGGAAACCAACGATACCCATATTGCCTATTTTTGGGTCAGGGTCAAAACGGACCCCCGAAATGGGTTTTTCAAAAAAGAAGGGTAAAACTAAAATTTTGTCCAAAAATATATTACCCATGATTAAAGGAAGGTATGGGAGAAAACTCAAGAAAAAAGGGGTTGAATTTGGGATTTAAATCGAGAAATTACTAATTTTAGGACTTCTGGGCCAGGATCTCCAAATTCCACCTTTGAGTTCTAACTTTAAAACGATTTAATAAAAAGAATCGAATAAATATAATTGAAATCGGAGTTTTGGAGCATACCCAAGGTAAAATGGAAGAACTCACTCAAAAACTCAAAATCGCAAGCTCCAAGTCTAAAAAATAGGAAAATAATGAGGAAAAAGGTCTTTTATTTTAACCAGGTGCCGTTAAAGCGGGCCCTGGGCTTCTCTAGCGGTTGGTGCTAAAGCGCCTAGGTGCTGCTAAGGCGGTACCTACGCTATGGTGACAGTTTGCTAATGGGGCCCAAGGCCGCTTTAGCAGTTGATGCTAAAGCGCACAGGTTACTACTTTAGTAATATTTGCTAGAAAACAGGGTTGCTTTAATGCCAAAGGGCAACTAAAGTGCTCTCCACTAAAGTTCCTAAGGCACCGCTTTAACAATCACACCAGCCAAGTCTCTGCGAACCCTCGGGATTCACCTGGAATCTCAAGAATGCAAATTAACTATGGTACCCTATTAAATTCAACGCTCCAGATTCAATAGAGATATCAAATTTTAAAAAAAACATCATTTTCACAAAATTTACCCCCAAGACCCAATTTTACAACTTTCCAAACCGATGATCAAAATGAGATATAAAAGTCATAAAACCACACCAATCATGTTACCAACTTAAAATCGATGTTTTGGATCTTCTGGCGCAGTCCTTTTTTCCATCTAACACCCGATCAATAAACGTTTACTGAAGTCTACTATAAGGCCTTTCAAGCCACTAAAAACTACAAACTTGTACAAATCACACTGTAATGCATTAAGAATCATGCCAATCATCTCCATACTTGAAACATACCACAAAGAAACCACAGAGAGTGGTAAGATAGTCAAATCACATAGAAATGAATAATTCACAAAAATCACCATAAATCAATTTGCTACATCACCCACCACTAAAAATCTAGGTCGTCCTCAAACTAACGGCAAGAGAAGTACCTGAATCACGGAAAAGTTGGGGATAAATACGATGCATATTGGATTCAACCTCTCAAGTAGACTCATCTATATCTCGATGTCTCCACTATACCTTAACCACTAGGATATTTCTAGAACACAACCGTCGTACATCTCTAGCTAAAATAGAGACAGACTCCTTAATGAAAGATAACCTCTCATCTAACTACACTGAATCCCGAATGACTGAGACTTATTCGAAATAAACACCGAAGTATGGAAACATGAAAAACTAGATGGACAACTGATATATATGGGGGTAATACTAACTTATAAGCCATATCCCTAATAGTTCAAAGAATCTCAAAGGGTTCGATATACCTAAGGCTAAGCTTTTCCCTCATCCTAAACCTCATCACGCCCTTTATTAGAGAAACACAAAGGAAGACTCATTTAGCAATACTAAATCTCAAGGCGTGAAGTTTACGATCCGTATAACACTTGTCCTTCTCTGAGTTGCTCGAAATATATCATGAATAACCCTAACTTTATCCAAAGACTAGAAAAGCAAGTCCATACCTCGAGGTCTACTCTCAGAAACCTCAAACCAACCAACTAGAGAACGACAATGCCTACCATACAAAGCGTAAAAAAGAACCATCTCAATATTAGAATGGTAGCTATTATTATATGCAAACTCTGCAAAAGCTAAATGTTTCTCCCACTAACCTCTAAAGTCTATAATGCAAGAGCAAATCATATCTTCTAAAACCTGAATAGTCCACTCCAACTGACTATCGGTCTGGGGGGAATGTACTAAGATGAACTCGAGTACCTAACTCTTCTAAAACTTCTTCCAAAAGTGATATGTGAACACTAAACCTCTATCTGAGATGATAGACATTGGCATACCATAAAGGAGAACTATCTTATGAATATAGATTTGGGCCAACCTCTCAGCACTAAAAAACCTAAACTGGAATGGAATAAGCAAATTTAGTTAATCGATCCACGATGACCCAAATACTATTAGAGCCATGAAAAATACAAGGCAACCAAGTTACGAAGTCTAAAATGATCTATTCCCATTCCACTCGAGAATTGGTTACCTTTGAAGAAAACCACCAGGTCTCAAATGCTCGACCTCCACTAGCTGGCAACATAAGCAATGAGCTACAAAATTTACTACATCCTTCCTTATACCACCACAATAGTAAGGCTTCCTCAAATCATGATACATATTAGTCACTCTCAGATGGATGGAATACCTGGAACAATAAGCCTTCTCAAATATCAGTCTAATTCAATCACCTACTCCAAGTACACAAACTCGGCCACTAATCCTCAAAACACTATCTGAATCAAGTGAGGCTTTCTTAGCCTCACCTCTTAACACCTTATCCTAAATCACTCTCAACCCAACATCATGAAACTGATGAGATTGAATATGCTCCATCAAGGAAGACCTAGCCTCCACAAATGCCAAAATACACCCAAGTATAAAATATCAAGCCTAACCATCTAGTTAGCCAAAGTCTGAACCTCTAAGGCCAAGGGCCTCTCTTGGGTCAAAATATTAGCCAAGTTACCTATGCTAGTCGACTTTCGGTTCAAAGCATCTGCAACCACATTAGCCTTGCCCGAATGATAGGAAATAGTCAAGTTCTAATCATTAAGAAACTCAAGACAATGATTCTGCCTCTTATTAAGACCTCATTATATGAAGAAATACTAAACGTTATGATGATCCGAGAAAATCTCACAATGGAATCTATACAAGTAATGCCTTCACAACTTTAAAGCAAAAATAATTGCGCATAACTTTAAATCACAGGTAGGGTAATTACTCTCATGGGTATTCAACTGATGAGAAACATACATAATCACCTTACCCTCCTACATCCACACTACACCTAATCCAGTACTAGAAGAATCATAAAAGATGGTAAACCCCCTGCCCTTTTTAGGCAAAGTAAAGGTAGGAGTTGATGTCAATAAATTCTTGAGATTTTGAAAGCTCACCTCACAAGTATTAAACCACTGAAAGGAAATCTTCTTCTGAGTCAACTTGGTTAATGAAGTTGTAATAGATGAAAAACCCATAGCAAAATGTTGATAGTAACCTACTAAACTAATTAAACTTCAAATATTGGTAGGAGAAATAGGCCTAGACCAATCACAAATTGCTACAATCTTGGATAAATAGACCATAATACCATTCTTAGACACCACATGACCCAGAAAACAAAAAGACTCCAACCAAAACTAACACTTGGAGAACTTAGCGTACAACTTCTCATCCCTCAATCTTTGAAGCACAATCTGTAAATGCTCCTTTTGATCGGCCTCACTCTTGGAATAAACCAAGATATCATCTATAAATACACTAAAAAGAGTTGAGATATTATCAAAATACCCGGTTAATCAACTCTATATACGCGACTGTTGCATTGGTCAATCCAAAGGACATGGCCAAACTCATAATAACCTTACCGAGTCTAAAAAATGGTCTTTAGAATATTTAAAGCTTTAATCCTCAACTGGTGATACCCGGATCTTAAATTAATCTTTGAAAATACTGAAGCACCCTAATGTTGATCAAGTAAATCTTTAATATAAGGGAGAGGATACGTATTCTTAATCATCACCTTATTTAACTATCTATAGTTAATACAAATACACATAGACCCATTTTTTTCTTCATAAACAATATAGGCGCACCCCAAGGTAATACACTAGGTCAGATAAATCCCTTATCCAACAAATCTTGTAACCGATCCTCTAATTCCTTCTACTCTACTAGGGCTATCCTATAAGGGGGAGTAGAAATAGGATTGTGTAATGCTCCAAACTTTCTTTAAGTCAAATCTAGACTCCAAAAGAATTAGTGATAACTTTCTAAATGATTAATATTTAAATCAGATAGAATTTCCCCAATTTTGACTTTTTTGTCATGTGGGAAATTGAATTATCTTTCTAACAATACCAATTTTGTCCAAATTTAGTATCGGAGTAAAAAGTTATGGACGTTTTACTAAGAGCTGTCAGAACTGCCCAGGTGCGACAGGCAGGTTATCAACGGTCCGTCACCTAAACTGTCACAGATAAGGTAGTAAGTCAATCTTTTGGCTAAGGTGCGACGGACAGGTTGATGAACCGTCGAGGTAGCGATGGACTGTCGCCCAAGTCGTCGCTACTAAGGCAATGCGTCCCTGTTCTGGCCCAAGTACGATGGTCAGAATGACGGACCGTTGAGCCATCGATGGACCATCATACGAGCCATTGCAGATCCCGTTCAGAAATTTAAAGCCATTTTAAAAGGGTATTTGGGTCTTTTTCCACCCATTTTAACCCCTAATTATACCAGACAATAGCTCATAACTTCATTATTCATTCACACTATCCAATTAGGGTTTTTCTCAAAGATGAATCCCCAAGAACAAGAAACCCTTGGTGCTTAATTCCAAGTTAAGAATTCAAGCTTTCCTCCATAAATCTTTAAGAAATCATCCACCCAGATATGTCAAGTGTTTGTTCATGGATTCTTTTTATCCAAGAAGCCCAAGAATCCAATTTTAAATTATAAATTATGATGTTTATGTTGTGTATTAATTACGATCATGTTGATATTGTGTATGATACCCAAGTTGAAATCGTTAAATGTGTTTTCATTAATTTATGCTAGCACATGGATTGAAATCTACTAAATTATGTTGATTTATGCAACCATGCTGAATTAATTTAATGTTCGAGCCTAAGCTTATAGTTATGCTTGCAAGGTGTTTGATAATATGCCTAAGAGTATAGGAAACATTCCTTATGACTCAATTGTGATCAGAATGATGAACCTATGTTTCACCCTTAAGTTCAAATGACTCCCATGTTATTGTTATTCTTTGTGATGGATTGATGTAATGGTCATGAGATTAGGCTTATGAAATTATGACATGTTTACATGCACTTCTATTCATGTGTGAGCTTATGGCATGCAAATACTTATATGAATATCTCCAATGATTGTACTATGAATTGTTGACTATGGTCATATGTCAAGAAGTGTCATGTTTTGTCAGTTTTATGCTATCAAGTCCTTGGGTTACTTGTACTCGACAATTTAGTTGTATTCCTAGAGCTAGTGTCACGTTTTCAAGATACTCTTAGACAAGCCATGTTTAGTAGAATTCAGTCAGTTTCATGACTCAGGAAAACTCAGTAATCTCAGTAATCTCAATCAGTTATCAGATCTCAGTGATACTCCGTCAGTTAATGGAACTCAATAAACTCAGTCCAGTCAGTTCAGTATAATTAATTTAGTGTCTAATTAGATGGGAGTAGGATTTATCACCAAGTGATCCCAAGGATGGGAACTCACCTGCGAGTAGAGGGTGTGATTCTTAGAAGCAATCCTTGCGCTCCAGAACTACGTAGCCAGCGTAGGTTGAGACATATAAACTATTAGATGAGGGTTGATGAGGTGTCTTAACTTGTTAGATGAAGGTACCACCATTCTCCTTAGAGTACTTATTAGATGAGGGATCACTCACAGCTTATCTTTACCAGTGGTGCGGTATTGACACCCTTCCAATTGGGGTTACAAATTAGACCCCAACTCAACTACATTGCTTTAATTGGGGCATGTCGGTTAGATGACTACTTCCCACAGATTTAATTTCAGTCTCAGTCTCAGTAATAGAACTCAGATAGTTCTACAAAATTCAAGACTGTCAGATACAGTTAATTCAAAACAGTATAGAACTCAGCTAGTTCCTTCAGAACCTAGATTGTCAGATATAGTCACTCAGTATGAGTTATCAGTACTCATGTTATCAGTATTCAAACCCAGTAGTTAGTATCATCATGAATTTAGTTATAGTCGTTTATTCATACATGTATTTTCACGTTCATGTTATACAGTCGATTAGCATTTTTCATGCATATAAACCCCTTACATTTAACCTACCTCACCTACATACCAATACATTTAATTGTACTAACGTATTTGCGCTATGGTGTTTTATACTATAGGTTCATAAGCACGAGCTCCAGATCATCAATATCTTTCCAATCTCAACAGTCAGAGTTAGTAGTGAGTCCTCATCCTTCGAGGATATGATCATTACTTTATTATGTCATTACTTAGTTTATTTCAGTAGTTGGAGTTAGTTGGGGACATATCCCATCAACTCCTTTATTCAGACAGTTTAGAGGCTTTCAGAATAGCATGTTCAGACAGTTATTTCAGTTATTTTGGTATTGATATACCATATCTCCAGATGTTATGTTTTATCATATCTTTGAACCTTATGGGCTTTCAGCCTTTATTTCCGTATTTATACAGTATATTATGCAGTGCACAGGTATAGATATCAGTCATGGGTTATCTTATGGTCCTTTGGGGTCATGAGAATTTTGTGGCATTTCGAGTACTAGATTTAGGGCGTTACAAACTTGGTATCAAAGCCTAAGGTTTAATAGTGTCCTAGGAAGTCTGAAAGCCACATCTAGTAGGGTCTTGTACATGGGTGTGCTGCGCGCCACATTTATGTGCAGGAGGCTATAAGATGTTTTAGGAATAGTTTCTCTTCTTTCAGTATTCATGTCGTGCCAGTGAGCATAATCTCAAGTAAATCTCTCAGTCTAATCTGTTTATCCCTTTCTTCTATAGAACACGCCTCTAAAAAAAAGAAATAAGAATCAACCAACCCCTCAGCCCAAATATCCTTTGGGCGAACACGTCTCTCATGCAGAGTTAAGAGCTGCATTCACTACTCTTGCTCAATCAGTTGCTGCTCAGAATAAATGATCAACTATCGTTCCAGCCAACCCAGTGGCCAATTCAGCTATAGACAAGATTCGGGACTTTACCCGAATAAATTCTCCATCCTTTTTTGGGTCAAGTCAGATGAGGACCCCTAGGAATTCCTTGATCAGGTTCAGAAGGTTATCGACATCATGGGGATTACTCCTAGTGAGAGTTCTGAGCTATCTGCATATCAGTTGCGGGATGTTGCTCACACTTGGTTCAAACAGTGGAAGTCAGAAAGGCCAATTGATGCAGGATCCATAGAGTGGGAGGAGTTTGTCACCGCATTCCTAGAGAGGTTTTTTCCCCTAGAGCTGAGAAAAACTAGGTGTTAGAATTTATCAACCTTAGGAAGGGAAACATGACAGTGAAAGAGTATTCTCTTAAGTTTACTCAACTAGCCAGATATGCTCCTCATGTAGTTGCAGATAGAAGGGCCAAGATGAGAAAGTTTGTCTATAGGGTGAATGATAGTGTGGTCAATGAGTGAAGGTCCATGATATTGAATAGTGTCATAAACATAACCAGGGTTATGACCCATGCTCAACAGATAGAGGAGCAAAATATTAAGATGAGGGAGAAGCAGAATAAGAGAGAAAGGACAGGTAGTTTCAACTTTGCTCAGCCTAAGTCTGAGGGAGGAAAATGTTCTCAGTTCCATCCTAAATCATAAGTCTCCTTGTTCATCCAGTGCTCCAGCTCCTAAGTTTAGGGATGGTGACAGATATAGGGCACTAAGCTATAAGTCATAGGGAAGTGTTAGCAATGCCCGAACTAATCCCCTTTGTCAGACTTGTGGTAAGAACCACAAGAGTGTGTGCAGAGCTGGAAGTGATGTCTATTTTGGATGTGGAAAGCCAGGCCACAGAGTTAGAGATTTTCCCTAGTCAAGTTATCAGGGACATTAGAACCGTTCCTCATCTCATTTCGATCGTCCAAATCAGTAGTGTATCACTTCCAGTACTACTAGTAGGCAATGCCCAAATCAACTTTATGCTCTCCAGTCCTGATAGGATACAAAAAATTCTCCTGATATGGCTACTGGTACGTTACAGATCTTTCACTTGCATGTTTATGATTTGCTAGATCTAGGAGCTTTCTTATCATTTATTACTCCTTATATTGCAGTTGATTTTGGAGTCATTCCCAAAATTCTAGCAGAGCCCTTCTTAGTCTCTTCCTTAGTGGGTAAAAGCATCATAGCCCGACGGGTATACAAGAACTATTTGGTTATGGTATCTCAAAAAGTCACCTCAGCAGATTTAGTCAAATTAGAGATGACTGATTTTGATGTCATTCTCAGCATGGAATGGCTTCATTCCTGCTATGCCACAGTCGACTGCAGAAATAGAATAGTCTATTTTTAATTTTCGAATGAACCTGTCCTAGATTGGAGGGGTAGCACTTCGGCTTTCAGAGGTCAGCCTGTTTTCTACCTTCGGGCAAGGAAAATGATATCTAAAGGATGTGTCTATCATCTTGTTCGAGTTAAGGACACTAATTCTGAAACTCCCAATCTCGAATTAGTCCCAGTCATGAATGAATATTCAGATGTCTTTTTCAAAGATCTTCCAGGAATTCCTCCTGAAAGGGAAATAGACTTCTGCATTGATTTTCTTCCAGATACTCAACCTATATCTATTCCTCCATATAGAATGGCACCAGTAGAACTCAAATAATTGAAGGAATAGTTGAAGGCACTCCTAAACAAGAGATTCATCAGACCCAGTGTATCCCCATGGGGTGCACCAGTCTTATTCATGCGCAAGAAAGATGGTTCTCTTAGAATGTGTATAGACTACCGTTAGCTCAACAAAGTCATGGTAAAGACAAGAATCCACTTCCCTGAATCAATGAATTTTTTGACCAACTTCAGGGTGCCAGTTATTTCTCTAAGATAGACCTCAGTTCAGGGTATCATCAGCTCAGAGTCAGAGAATGTGACATTCTAAAAATAGTTTTTCATATTCGGTATGGTCACTTTGAATTTCTAGTCATGTCCTTTGGTCTTACCAATTCCCTAGCAGCTATCATGGACTTGATGAACCGCGTGTTCAAGCAGTTTTTGGACATGTTCATCATAGTCTTCATAGATGATATCCTTATTTACTCTCGCAGTGAACAGGATCATGCAGACTATCTTAGAATTATACTTCAGACCCTCAGAGATCATCATCTATTCGCCAAATTTAGTAAGTGTGAATTTTGGATAAGTTCAATGTCATTCCTTGGTCATATTGTTGCCGGTGATGGCATTAGGGTTGATCCTCTAAAGACCAAAGCAGTAAGAAACTGGCCCAAACCTGTCTCTCCATCAGATATCAAGAGTTTCTTGGGTTTGGCTGTCTATTACAGATGGTTTGTTGAGGGATTTTTTTCTATTATATCCCCTATGTCTAGATTGACTCAAAAAAAAGTCAAGTTTCAGTGGTCAGATCCTTGTGAGAGGAGTTTTCAGGAGTTGAAGACTCGACTCACCTTAGCTCTAGTCTTAGCTCTTCCAGATGGTCCAGATGGGTTCGTAGTGTATTGTGATGCATCCGTAGTAGGTTTCGGTTGTGTCCTCATGCAGCATGGTAAGGTCATAGCCTACGCCTCCAGGCAACTTAAACCTCATGAAAAGAATTATCCGACTCATGATCTTGAGTTAGAAGCCATAGTATTTGCCTTAAAGATATGGAGGCATTATCTATACGAAGTTCATGTGGATGTGTTCATAGATCATAAAAGCCTTCAGTATGTCTTTTCTTAGAAAGATCTCAATCTTCGTCAGAGAAGGTGGTTAGAGCTCTTGAAAGAATATGATATGAGTGTCCTTTACCATCCAGGCAAGGCCAATGTAGTGGCCGACACTCTCAGTAGACTGTCTATGGTTAGTGTTGCTCATGTTGAGGACAGTAAGAGAAAGTTAGCTCAGGAAGTTCATCAGCTTTCCCGACTAGGTGTCCGCCTAGTTGATTCTTTAAAGGGTAATATATGAGTTCAGTATAGTTCAAAATCATCTATAGTTTTCGAGGTAAAAGAAAAGGAAGATAGAGATCCCAGTCTAGTTAAGTTGAAAGAGTCAGTCAAGGATCATAAAGTAGAGGTTTTCTCCTAAGGGGGAGATGGTGTTCTGCATTGACAGGGTCGTCTGTGTATTCCAGGTGTAGATGACTTAAGGAAGAAAATTCTTATAGAATTGCATGGTGTGCATTACTCTATTTATCCAGGGGCCATAAAGATATACCGTGACTTGCAAGAGGTCTATTGCTGGAGTGGGATGAAGAAAGATGTTGCAGCATTTGTGGTTAAGTGCTCTACATGCTAGCAAGTTAAGATAGAGCATCAGAAACCTAGTGGGTCTATACTGGAGTTCAGTATTCATACTTAAAAGTAGGAAGAAGTGAACATGGACTTTATGATGGGTTTGCCTCGCACTAATTGCCAGCATGATTCAGTCTGGGTTATTGTAGACAGAATGACCAAGTCATCTCATTTCCTTCTAGTCCATACCTTTTATTCAGCTGAGGATTATGCCAAACTCTATATCAGAGAGTTGGTCAGATTGCACGGTGTTCCATTATCTATTATCTCAAACAGAGGTACCCAGTTCACCTCTTACTTCTGGAAAGAATTCTAAAAGGATCTTGGTACCCAAGTTTATCTCAGTACAACATTCCACCCTCAGAAAGATGGTCAAGCAGAAAGGACCATTCAGACTTTAGAAGATATTCTAAAGGCCTATGAAATTGATTTCTAGGGTAGTTGGGATGACCACTTGCCTTTGATTGAGTTTGCATACACCAACAGTTATTATTTAATTATTCGGATAGCTCCATTCGAAGATCTCTATGGTAGGAGATGCAGATCTTTAATTGGTTGGTTTGAAGTTAGTGAGGCCTCAATTATAAGGCCTGACTTAGTATTCGATGCTTTAGAGAAAGTCCATTTGATTAGAGAAAGACCCCGGGCTGCTCAGAGCTGACAGAAGTTTTATTCAGATATGCATAGAAGGGATCTCGAGTTTGAGATTGGTGATTATGTCTATCTAAAGATCTCTCCCATAAAGAGAGTGAAGCGGTTCGGCAAGAAGGGAAAGCTTAGTCCCCGATATGTTAGTCCCTTTAAAATTCTCAGTCGCTTCGGCAAGGTAGCTTATGAGCTCAAATTGCCTTTATATCTAGCCTCAGTTCATCCGATCTTCCATGTCTCTTTGCTCAAGAATTACATAGGTGGCCCAGCAGTTGTAGTCCCTATTCAGAGCGTAGATGTTCAGAACAACCTTTTTTATGAAGAGATGCTAGTCAAAATTCTTGACTACCATCGTAGATTGAGGAACAAAGAAGTCCCTCTAGTCAAGGTTCTTTGGTGGAATTAGTTATTTGAGGGAGATACTTGGAAAGCAGAAGCAGACATGTGGACCAAGTATCCTCACCTCTTCTCCGCAAACTCAGATCTAGGTTAAGGTAATAGTTCTCCTTAAGGTTTTCAGTTTCATGTTCAGGTTTCAGTTACAAGCTTGGTATCCATTTCATGTTTATAATTCCATTATAAACTTGGTATTAAGTACCATTGCATAGTCAGTCATGCATTCATATGTCAGTTCAGTCATGTATTCATGCATCATATATGTATGTTTAGTTTGATGAGAAACTCATATCATTAGTAATTCAGTCATGCAGTCATAAATTAGTTACTCATGCATCAGATATGCATTTTTAGTATGATATATATTCAGTTTATCAGTCATGTTAGTTATGGAGTCATGTTTCAGTCATTCATTTTCAGGATGTGCTTTAGTCTACCATTTCTCCCTTCTCAGCCAGTCTCATTCGAGGATGAATGTTTCCAAGGGGGGATATTATAATATCCCAAACTTTTTTTAAGTCAAATCTAGACTCCAGAAGAGTTAGTGATGACTTCCTAAATGATTAATATTTAAATCAGATATAATTTCCCCAATTTTGAATATTTATCATGTAGGAAATTAAATTAGCTTTCCAACGATACTAATTTTGTCCAAATTTCATATCAGAGTAAAAAGTTATGGACGTTTTACTAAGAGTTGTCAGAACCGCCCAGGTGCGACGGGAAGGTTGACGAACCATCGATCTAGCGATGGACCATCGCCTAAACCATCGCAGCTAAGGTAGTAAGTTAATCTTTCTGCTAAGGTGCGACGAATATGTTGACGGAATGTCGAGCTAGCGATAGACCATTGCCCAAGCCGTCACTACTAAGGTAGTAAGTCCCTATTCTGGCCCAAGTGCGACGGTCAGAATGACGGACCATCGAGCTAGCGACGGACCATCGCACGAGCCGTCGCAGATCCCGTTCAGAAATTTAAAGCCATTTTTAAAAGGGTATTTGGGTTTTTTTCCACCCATTTTAACCCCTAATTATACCAGACAATAGCTCATAACTTCATTATTCATTCACAATAGCCAATTAGGTATGAGTTAGGGTACCACACGTACCCTAGGATACGGATGGTAAGGGTGAGTCATACCCTAGATCGTTGCTTGTTTTAATTGTAAGACAAGGGTAGTCTGGATATTTTCTACTTTAAATCCCTTATTTTCTCACATTATATAAACCTTGGTTGCCTCTCATAACACTTATTAAAGGATGGAAACAATCCAAATACTCTCTCAAACTTACTCTTGAAGATTGGAGGCTAGGGTTTCTTCATGTGTTCTTCAAAGGGCTCAAGAGTCATGTTTCTCTTTGAAATATTCTTGTATAAGGCATGTAATCCTTCCCTCATTGTTATTTCCAATTAAAGAAATGTGTATTATGTTTTAAACATTAATTTATGAATCATGAATGGTGGTTTTCGAACTATATGTTGAGGGTCTTAATGCATATGGTTTAAACTATGTTTTTACATGTTTTTGATAATGGTTTTCATATGTTGGTACTTTTTGGTTATGGTTTACTAAATGGGTCTTGATAAACCCTAATTATGATGGTTTATTCATTGGTTTTGGTCTTGGTGAAGGTATGCGCTCAACATGTTTGATAAAATATCTAAAAGAATATTTTCACTCTATTGCTGAACTTTCATCGAAACTTTTGCATGGTTTGGTTTGGTAATGGAACCCTAAATGAATTTGAAGGGTTTTGCATGGTTTAAATGATATAAATACTTTAAATGTTTGGCATGGTTATAAATGTTTTGGAATGGTTTTAAATGATATAAATGGTGTACATAGTTTGGAAAGATTAAATAGTAAAGCATTGGTGGCTATGAAATTGGTTATGATTGTAGGGTACATGAGAATCCCCCATGTGGTTTAATATAGTTAATGGAAGACTACATGGAATCCCTTAAATCTTTATATAGTTGGCTATGGATAGTACTTATGAGTATAGTCAGTATGATGATACCACTACTACTAGCCTTGGTTAATAAATGGTTAATGGATTGATTGGTTGCTTAGTAATGGTTTTAATTGGGTAATAATGGAGGGGTATGTAGAAAAGTCATGGAAGGTGGAGATCTCGAAGGGACAAAATTGGAAACTCATATTTGTCGATGTGAGGTTTGGTCTTGGTGACCATATGCATGATGTCACATTTTATATTTGGGGGATGTACTAGTCATCCCAGGTTTTCTTCCCTGGTCATATGGCTACATACACTAGGGCCTTTTCAACAAGGGGAGCTGAACCCATATAGCCCGTGGGTGGTTTAGGATGGTAAAGCTACACAACCCAGGTAAAGGTATTAAATACATGCTAAACCCATTGCCCTTTCCCAGAATGGTTATATATATATGTGTATGGTTGTATGCATTATGGATGGTTTTACTTGGTTTTATAAATGGCATTATGTTATCCTTATCCAGAGTGCATGCTAGTGTTCACCCACTTACCCATCTTCGGGCGGCTGTATACCCATGCTATACATAGACCAAGCATTCTACTTCTTCTACTTAGTAATTGGATTCGGGGGCAGTCCATGTTAGATTAAAGTGGTGAACTTCCATAGTTCAGAAGGCATCTATTTTATGTCATGGGTTACTTTACATATTTCTTATCTTTCATAGACTTTGGTTTTTGGCTATGGTCGGAGACATGTCGCGACTAGGTACTCTTTGGTTGGTCTAGAGACTCTGTATGGATAATTGTGGACTTTGGTATTGAATGGATTGGTTATGTTTCGTGTATATATATACATACTTCGGATTATTATAAATGATTTTGGTTTATAGGTTTTGGCATTGTTTTGGTTGGTCATTGAGTGGTTGGACTTGGTTGGGTTGGTCTCAGATATAGACTTATCCCAGAGTCACCACATGATTGGATACGCTATCTTATTATATGTTCTGACTTCAGCTGACTCAAGGTATCTATTTGGTGGTTGGGTTAGGTAACGGGGGCAGTTCCCAGTACTGGTTGAACTTGGGATTGCCCATTACAATAAGGCCCTGGTATGGGTCTTGTCAAGTTGGTATCAGAGCTTTAGGTTTCAGTGTCATAGGGTGTCCACAAAGCTGTGTCAATTAGAGTCTTGCTTATGGGTGTGTCATGCACCACACTTATAATTAGGAGGCTATGAGGCATTTAGGAATATTTCACTTTCTTTATTATTCTACTTTCGAGCTATGAAGTCTAAGGTCTTAAACTCTTCTCTGAATCTTCCTTGGTTCACTCTTTGGATTATGTCTTATCAAAGGTCTAAAGTTTTTGGAAACTCACCTATCCCACTTGACGACAACATGGATGTATCTAGTCTAACTCATGGGGCACAGACCCGGATAAGGGTCACAACTTTTGGTTTTCCTCGTGGAGTCCCACTGATCTTTGTTGATCCTTTCTCGAAAGATGATACTCATACTCGATTACCTCAAGGAGAGGTTACCAATGCTGAATTTCATCATTCTAATAATCTATTGACCCAAATAGTGACAATTCTATCATGCCAGTCTTGTCCTATTAGTATGGGAATGAATTAGGTAAGGTTGGTAAATAGGCAAGGTAAGAGGGTCTTGGTCTTTTGAACAAAAGGGAGGCCATCAGTATGGCGGTAAATGGTCTAAAAAAGAAGAGTTGTGTGAGTCCTAACTCTTATTCTATGTCTTGTGTTCCCTACCCAGATTCAATTAGGAGGCAGGTGTTTTCAGATTGGTAAATTCTTCTAGGGCACAAGGTGCCCAATCTTAATTCAATGGTCCTATTGCGCATCATCCCATTTTCTTTATAAATTTTATGGTTGGTCGCACCATGGTATTTGCGAGGATAGAAGAAACCAATATTTTGGTTATGGTAAGTTGGATCTCGTATGATAGGGATGTCCCATAAGGGTTGTCTCTTAGGCAAATAGAGTATTGGATACTACCTCTGGCTTCCGCAATATTCGGGATTATCTCAATGTTCTTAATATTCCTCAGGAGTGTAAGGCATCTTTTGATACCGACACTGGTATGTTGAAAAGTCCTTTCCTTGTGGTATGTATGGTTTACTCGATTTAGGGTCCCCTCTTTTTAGTGACATTATTTGTGTTTGTGTATTTTGGTCTCAACATTACTTTAGACTTTTTTCTTCTTCTATTTCTACCCTGGTAGGTGACTCTACAATTGCCAAAAAAGTCTATATGGGGTGTATGATATCTGTTGGTAGTAAAGGGGTCTTGGTAGATCTGTGTGTGACTTAAATATAGTGGATTTCAATGTCATTTGGGGGAATGGATTGGTTTCACTCATGCTATTCTTTATTAAATTATTGGATACATAAAAAAAAATTACCTTTAGGATCCCTGGTAAGTCGGTTATGGAAAGGGAGAATGGTTTTATTTGGGTCCCTTGTTTTTAAGGAAAAGGTTATATCTTGGAACTTGGAGATTGGTCTCCAAAGGTATTTCCTTATTAGTCGGTCCGAGTTAAAGATCTTAACTCGAAAGGTCCTTCTTTGGTTTTGTTTCGGCGGTGAATAAATTTCCTGAGGTCTTCTTGACGATCTTCATTGTGTCTTTCTAATTGGGAGGTTGGTTTAGGATTGGTCTTGTTTTGGACGCTTGTCCAATTTCTATTCTTTCCTTATAAAATGGTTTCAATGGGGTTAAAAGAGCTTAAAGAAGCAATTTAGAGACCTCTTAGATAAAGGTTCTCTTCATCTTAGTATTTCTCCATGGGGTGTTTTGTTCTTGCATGCATAAGAGGAATGGTTTCCCCAAAAATAAATATGTTAGTGGTTGGTGGATAAAGAATTTGGAGTGTCCTTCTTATTGAGAGGACCGTATATGTATATTCCATTCTTTATGGGGTATGTTGATAGTATTGAATGGTGGTTGGTAGATCCTAGGCTTGAACCTAGATGTTATATTAGCTCGGGTATAGAAATATGGGAGTTGCGGGGGTAAATTGGCTGGTTGGATGAGGTTGATGACTTGAGGAATACAATAGTGGTAAAGTTGTGACTTGTAGATCGAACGTTCAGGATGAACGAATGGATTGGGGGTTAAGTCATTAGATGCGATTGATCATGGAACCTACATGTGTCTTTGTACCTATACATATATGTTATTGTTGGTATGAAATTGATTATTAAATTCATGGTTTTAAATGTGGGTTTTGGCACAACTGAAGGCTATGACATGATTACTCATTTAACTAATTTTCCATATATTATGATGCATAATTCACACATTATTTATGTTTATGAACATTGTGGGATGCATGGGAATGTTAAATGGATTTTGGGATACTATGGATTCCCCAATTACTTGGTTCTAGTCTTGTAAATTGTATGCCCTCAAACTATTTGTGAAATTTTCATTGAATATAATTTTGTCACATGGTTTGACTATTCTTAAATCTTTTCATTGCATAAATGATTAAAGGAATATGAATTGGTTTTGATTGGATTCAAATGATTTTGAAAAGGCCTTGGTTGCCATGGTTTGATTTTCAATGGTTTTGGTTTAGTTGGAAACCTTGGAGTCAATTTGGTCTTATGGTTTTGGCATGTCTATGCTGGGCTCTAGGTAGTATTTAGTTGAATGAGATTTTGGGTATAGGAGAAACAAGCATCCCTGGTGTACATCTTTGGTAATACCCATTAGAATGGAGAATTCTATTCGTAAATGCGATAGGATGAGGGTTGGTGGTTAATCTTAAATTTCTTTATAGCGGTGGACTTCAAGGGAAGGTCTAGTTGCATATTCTATTGATTCTCTTCTATCTTGGTAGTCTAATAGTGTTGTATGTATTCTTATAGCATGGATATCTAAGGTTCATATTTTGCATTCTCCTTATTCTCTGGATATGAGCCTTGACCTTGTGTTAAGTTACTCATGGTATGTGTGGTTGTGTTTCTTTCAGTATCTAGCCTAAGAACTCCTTTTATGGTATGATTTGGTCAGGATGGTTCTTCATTATGGTCTAGGTAGTTGCTATAAAGTACTTCGTGCCTATAGTGTCCTGTCTTATCTCTAGGATCTTGCCTTGGGAGGCATGGATAACTCTTGTAATTTGATTTATTAAATAACTCTTCTTATATTAGGAGGTAGTGGCATTGGGGAGCATGATGATGTTGTGAAATAGGGAATATAAAAGTCTCTAAGTGGGGGAGAGTCTAGGGTAACTACCAGAGTTAAGGTTTTGGAAGGTAAGGTAAGGTTGTTGTCATGGGAAATGGTTAGGAAAGGAATTGGTGGTGAAAATATTGTGAAGGTTGTAAAGGGTTCTATATCTTTTGATAGATAGATCATACCACGGGTATATAAGTCGTAGGCTTGGATGTTGTGATTGGTAGATACACCAATAGGTATGTTGGGTACTTGAGATATGTTATAAGGCATGGTTTAATGAATTGTTTTCATTGCATAGTAGTTTATGGTTTTAGATATTCAACGATAGGTTGGGGGTTTCGGTTATAGTGGTCGGATATGGTTTGTCCATGTCCTTTACTCATGATTTCCATATTATAATGGTGATGGAAATAGAGTGGTGTTTTGGGATAGATGTAAGGAGTAGATCCCGATGGCCTAAGTTAACTCCTTTTAGTTTTGGATAGGTTTGAACATGGAGATGGTGTATATCTAGACTCAAGCTCTCGTAGTGGTGTATCTTGGAAAATTCTAAGTTGAATTGGACTTTCCCATGCATGAGTCCATTCTACCGGTATTCTATGAGTTTGTATTGGGGTAAGGTATGGATGGTCCTTGGTTGGTTGATTCATTTGGGTGGTATTGGTATCTTGGATTCCTTGTTCTTTAGGGGGGTCCCGATGAGGATCTTGGATTACAAAGTTTGTCGGTTGTGAACAAATGGTGTGGCTTCGGTAAAGGTTCCATAGTGAAACAAAAAGTCCAAGAAAGCCATTTGGGATACCGAAATGGACATGGATTCCAAGTTTTCGCATTTGTTCTTCTAGGAACTTATGCATAGGGTATATGTTATTTATCATATCTTGTTTTCTAACTTGGTTAAAGGTGAGGAATAGTTCCTCTAAGATCTTTGTTTTATACCTTAGTTAAGGGTCAAAATTGAGGTGTTGGGGGTATAAATCATGCTTGGGGTGTATGGTGATCTTCTCATCTTGGTTTATGTCCTTGTCTTCTATTTTTGGTTGAAGGAATATTTGAGGTGTGTTAATGCATTACCTCGTGCTTGTTCTAACCCTTCCCTATCATTCGAGGATGAATGATACTAGTGTGGGAGACTAAAACATCCCAAGTCTTGGACCCTTGCAAAATTTCCTAGGTTTTGGACTTACTGGACTTGGTACGACTCAAGGGTACCAATCCTACCCTTGAATACGGCTTGTGGGATTGATTGAGGGCTAAATCAAATGTTAAGAAGTGTGCTTGTCTTGGTTACTACCCAAGATATGACTCATCAAGGTACGAGTCGTATCCAAAGATACGAGTGGTGCAAGCCAAGTCGTATGGTACTTGATTGAGTTGTCTTATGTAGTTTGTCCATGGTACGGTTGGTGGGTACGACTGAGTATACCACTCATACCCTTAGGTGCGAGTTAGGGAGGTGCGAGTTAAATAAGAACCAGTGTGTAGGGTCTTGGCATGGTCTTGGGTACGAGTTGGGGTACCACTCGTACCCTAGGATACGGATGGTAAGGGTGAGTCGTACCTTAGATTGTGGCTTGTTTTAATTTTAAGTTAAGGGTAGTCCGGACATTTCCTACTTCAAAGACCTTATGTTCTCACGTTATATAAACCTTGGTGGCCTCTCATAACACTTATTAAAGGACAAAAACACTCCAAATACTCTCTCAAACTTACTCTTGAAGATTGGAGGCTAGGGTTTCTTCATGTGCTCTTTAAAGGGCTCAAAAGTCATGTTTCTCTTCAGAATCTTCTTGTATAAGGGATATATTCCTTCCCTCATTGTTAGTTCCAACTAAAGGCATGTGTATTGTGTTTTAAACATTGATTTATGAATCATGACTGGTGGTTTTCGAAATATATGTTGAGGGTCTTGATGCATATAGTTTGGTATTGGTTTAAACTATGTTTTTACATGTTTTTGGTAATGGTTTGCATATGTTGGTACTTGTTGGTTATGGTTTAACAAATGGGTCTTGAGTAACCCTAATTATGGTGGTTTATACATTGGTTTTGGTCTTGGTAAAAGTATGCCCTCAACATGTTGGATAAAATATCTAAAAGAATGTTTTCACTCTATTATTGAACTTTTATTGAAACTCTTGTATGGTTATCTTTGGTAATGGAACCCTAAATGGATTTGGATGGTTTTGCATGGTTTAAATAATATAAATTCTTTAAATGTTTGGCATGGCCATAAATGGTGTACATGGTTTGGAAGGATTAAATGGTAAAGCCTTGGTGGCTATGAAATTAGTTATGCTCGTGGGGTACATAGGAAGCCCCCAAGTGGTTTAATATGGTTAGTGGAAGGGTACATGGAATTCCTTAAACCTATGCATGGTTGGCTATGGATAGTACTTGCAAGTAGCAGTATGACGATACCACTACTAATGGCCTTGATTAATAAATGGCTAATGGATTTGTTGGTTGCTTGGTAATGGTTCTTATTGGGCAATAATGGCGAGGTGTGTATAAAAGCCGTGGAAGGTGGAGGTCCAGGGGGGACCAAAACTGGAAACTCATATTTTTCGATGTGAGGTTTGGTCTTGGTGACCATGTACATGATGTCGTGCTTTATATTTAGGGGATATACTAGTCATCCTAGGTTTTCTTCCCTGATCATGTGGTTATATGCATTGGGGCCCTTTCAGCAGGGGGAGCTTAACCCATATAGCCCGTGGGTGGTTTAAGAAGGTAAATCTACACAACCTAGGTAAAGGTTATAAAGGCATGCTAAACTGAACATCAATACTGAAAACTGAACAACTATTTGAAAAACCTCTAAACTGTCTGAACTGTGGAGTTGATGGGACAAGTCCCCAACAAACTCCGACTACTAAAAATGAACTGAAATGCTAAAATAAATAATCACGTCCTCAAACTATGAGGACTCACCACTAACTCTATATGCTGAGAATATGAATTACTAAGGGTTCTTGGGAGCCCATGCGTCTGAACCTATGATATAAGGCATCATAGTGCAAAAGAAAATCATGCGTCAGTACTTTGAATGTACTGGTATGCTCATTGAGTTAGGCTGAAATGCATGGGTTCATATACATGAACAATAGTAACTGAATATCATATGTATAACTTAATGAGGGTACATGCATGAATATGTAAACTGTACTGAGATCGTAATAATACTGAATACTAAATTTGAATACTGATTAATTGATATCTGAGTATACTGATACTGAATTACTGGTAACTGAATGACTGTATCTGACATTATTTATTTTGTGGAACTATACTGAGTCCCGTAATGATCTAAGTGACTGTGTTTGATAGTCCTAAATCTGCAGAACTGATCTGAGTTCCATACTGAGACTAAATCTGAAACTGAGACAGTAGGAAGTAGTCTTCTAACCAACATGCCCCTTCTCTAAATGATTTAGGGTCCAACCTATAACCCCAGTTGGAAAGGTGTCAAGACTGTGCCACGGGTAAGGACAAGTGTTGATTCACCCTCATCTGGCAGGTGCTCTGAATGAGAACGTTGGTACCCTCAACTGGTAGGTAGATCACCTCATCAACCCTCTACTGGTAGGTTGATATCTCAACCTATGCTGGCTACGTAGTTCTGGAATACAAGGACTGTTTCTAAGGATTACACCCTCTACTAGTAGGTGAGTCCCCATCCTTGGCTTCACTCGGTGCTGAATCCTACTCCCAACTAAATAGACACTAGACTGAGTTCTAAACTATACTAGGTTTTACTGAACTGTTACTGATTGTACTGTATAACTGAACTGAACTGATTTTACTGAAATGATCTGGACTGATTCTGAGTTCACTGAGTTTTCCTACATTCTGTAACTGACTAAATTCTACTGATCGAGACATGACTGATTCTACTCTGTGACTGACCATGGCTCTAGACAAGCAGCTAAATTGTCGGGTATTAAATACACCCAGGACTCGATAGCATAAACTTAAAAGACATGTCATAATCTTGAAGCATGGTAATTACTACTTAGTCAGCATTCATTCATTTGGGCATTCAAGCAAACACTTGCATGACATGGACTTTCATACATGCTAACATGATATAATTTCACTATTCCACTCACATAGATAATTCATCAAACACTTGTGGGGCATAATATATACACATAATACTAAAACATGTAGGCATCGTGAACCAATTACATAATTCCAAGAGTTTTAACATGAATTCACATGATAAAGCACACATATCAATTAACTCTACATGAATCTTGTAGTAAATCATGAAATAAAAACTCAATTAAGTAATAATCATGAATACACTTAAATTCAAATCATAGAAATCATGAAATCACTCTACATGAGCTTTAAAAGAGTTTCTAGGACTCCAAAGGTGAAAGGAACCCTTAGATGAACACTTCACATACCTTAGTTGGTGAATTTTGGAAAATTAACGGTGGAATCTTGAGCCTTGAATTGAATTTAATTCACCTAGGGTTTTTGTTCTTGAGTAATTTGTGAAAGAATGATTATATTTTGCAAAAAGAAGGCTAAATTTCGTGTTATGGGGGCTGAAGGGTGTGGGAAAAAGACTTAATAAACCCTTAGGTAGCGGCCTTTTTAAAAACTGTAAACTGAACCATCGATGTGTAGGCCGACGTGTTGCATCATTGGCATCGATGCGATAGCCAACGCGCCTCGTCGAGTCCACATCGGTTCACTAGAATTGGATGTTGGGAGCTGGGGGGAACATTGATCAATGCGATAGTCGATGCGTCACGTCAAGATCACATTGATTCACTAGTTTAGGATCCCAAAGGTTCTTCAAACGAAGTTCGAAAAAATCTGAAACTTATCTGGGAACACCTATTAACATTCCTGATCGTGAATTATCTCAAATATCAACATTTAATGGATATAAAAGTCGCAAAATAAGATTTCCAACTTTTGAAGGATAAAATAACACTAAGTATGAATACTTAGCTAGAATTTTCTAAGTCTAGGACCCCTTAACAAGCTTAAAGGACTGAATTAAGCTAAGAATTTTGTGGGGTCTTACATTATCTCCCCCTTGGGAACATTCATCCTCGAATGAGACTAACTATGCTGAGAATACTGGTAGATTGAACTTACTTACTGAACCTAAACATCTGAAACATGATTATCTGATTCTCACTACTAACATACTATATTTCATAATGAACATGCATAGCTGATGCATGAGTACATGACTGAACTGACTCATGAACATATAACTGAATATGCAATGGTAACTGATACGAAGTTTGTAATGGAAAATATAAGCATGAAACTGAATAAGCTTAAGGAGAACTATTACCTTGAGCTGAATCTGAGTTTGTGGAGAAGAGATGAGGATACTTGGTCCGCATATCTGCTTCTGCTTCCCAAGTATCTCCCTCAACGGACTGATTCCGCCAAAGAACTTTGACTAGTGGGACTTCTTTGTTCCTTAGTCTGCGAATCTGATAGTCATGGATTTCGACTAGAATCTCTTCATAAGAGAGGTTGTTCTGAACATCTATGCCCTCTATGGGGACTATAGTTGATGGGTCACCTATGTATTTCTTTAGAAAGGAGACATGAAACACTTGATGGACTAAAGATAGATCTGAAGGCAACTCAAGATCATAAGCTACCTTTCAAAAATATCTGAGAATTCGGTAAAGATCGATATATCAGGGACCGAGTTCCCTTTCTTGCAAAACTGCTTCACTCCTTTCATAGAAGAGATTTTCATGTACACATAGTCACCAATATCGAACTCGAGAGCCTTTCTTCGCACATCTGCATACGATTTATGTTGGCTCTGATCTGTCTTAAGCCTTTCCCTAATTAGCTGAACTTTCTCTAAGGTATCAAAAACCAAGTCAGGCACTACCACTGTGGCTTCACCCATTTCAAACCAACCAACAGAAGATATACACCTCCTCCCATAAAGTACCTCAAACGTAGCCATCTGAATACTGGAATGATAATTTTTGTTGTATGCGAACTCAATTAAAGGCAAGTGGTCATCCCAACTACCCTTAAAGTCTATTGCACATGCTCGCAACATATCCTCTAAAGTCTAAATGATCCTTTTCTGCTTGACCATCTATCTGAGGGTGAAAAGTTGTACTGAGGTAAACTCGGGTAACAAGACCCTTTTGTAATGCTTTCCAAAAATAAGAGGTGAACTACCTCTATCTGAGATTATGGACAACGGAACACTGTGCAATCTAACCAACTCCCTGATATAGAGTTTGGCATAATCCTCAGCTGAGTAAAAGGCATGGACTGGTAGAAAATGAGTTGATTTGGTCGTCCTGTCTACAATGACCCAAGCTGAATTATGTTGACGACGAGTATGGGGCAATCCCATCACAAAGTTGATGTTCACTTCTTCCCCTTTTCAGGTGGGAATACTGAACTCTAGCATGGACCCACTAGGCTTCTGATGCTCAATCTTAACCTGCTGACATATTGAGCACTTATCTATAAACTCTGCAATATCCCTTTTCATCCCACTCCACCAATAGATCTCCCGCAAATCACGGTACATCTTAGTGGCCCCTGGATTAATAGAGTAGCGCGTACTATGCATTTTTTCAAGAATTCGCTGCCTCAAGTCATCTACGCCTGACACACATAGTCGACCCAGACAACACAAAACACCATCTCCCCCTTGGGAGAAAACCTCTACCTTCTGATCTTTGATTGATTCTTTCAACTTGACTAGACTGGGATTCCTATCCTGTTTTTCCTTTACTTCAGAAACTAGGGATGATTCTGATCTACTCTGCATCCATACACTACCTTCTACTGAATTGATTAAGCGAACACGTAGTCAGGCTAGCTGATGAACTTCTTGAGCTAACATCTTCTTGCTGTCCTCGACATGAGCAATACTACCCATAGACATTCTACTGAGAGTGTCAGCCACTACATTGTCCTTTCTAGGATAATACAGGACACTCATATCATAGACTTTCAGCAACTCCAACCACTTTCTCTGATGGTGGTTTAGTTTTTTCTAAGAGAATACATACTGCAGGCTCTTGTGGTCTGTAAACACATCCACATGAACTCTATACAAATAGTGCCTCTAAATCTTTAAGGCAAACACTACTACTGCTATCTCAAGATCATGAGTAAGATAATTCTTCTCATGGGGTTTAAACTACCTAGAGGCATAGGCTATGACCTTACCTCTCTGTATCAGAACACACCCCAAGCCAACTCTGGAGGCATCACAATACACCACAAAGCTGTCTAAACCATCTGGTAAGGTCAACACTAGAGCTGTAGTGAGTCGAGTCCTCAACTCCTAAAAACTCTTCTCACAAGAATCTGACCATAAGAATTTGACCTTTTTCGAAGTCAGTCTGTACATAGGGGATGCAATAGATGAAAATCCCTCAACAAACCTTTGGTAATAGCCGGCCAAGCCCAAGAAACTCCTGATATCTATAGGAGAGATAGGCTTGGGATAGTTTTTTACCGCTTTAGTCTTTTGGGGATCAATCCTAATGCCATCACCAAAAATGATATAGCTGAAGAAAGCTACTGACCTTAGACAAAATTTGTACTTATTGAATTTGGCGAATAACTGATGATTTCTGAGAGTCTGTAATACTATTCTGAGATGGTCTGCATAATCATGTTCATTATGGGAGTAGACGAGAATGTCATCTATAAAGACTATGACAAACATATCCAAGTACTGCTTGAACGAATGGTTCATCAAGTCCATGAAGTCTTCTAGGGTATTGGTAAGACCAAAGGACATGACTAAGAATTTGAAGTGACCATACTGAGTTCTAAAAGCTATTTTTGGGATGTCACACTCCCTGACTCTGAGCTGATGATTGCATGATCTGAGGTCTATCTTAGAGAAGTAACTGGTACCCTGAAGTTGGTCACACAAGTCATTGATTCTGGGAAGTGGATACTTGATCTTTACCATGACTTTATTTAGCTGATGGTAGTCAATACACATTCTGAGGGGATTGTCTTTCTTACGCACGAATAAAACTGGAGCGCCCCACGGGGACACACTGGGTCTGATGAATTCTTTATCTAGGAGATCCTTTAACTATTTTTTTAATTCTCTAAGTTTTGCAGGTGCTATTCTTTATAGAGGAATAGATATGGGTTAAGTATCTGGAAGAAGGTCTATTCCGAAGTCAATTTCCCTTTCTAGAGGAATCCCAAGAAGATCTTCGGGAACACATCTAGGAATTCACATGCTATTGAAACTGACTCAAGAGTAGGGGTTTCTGAACTAGAGTCCTGGACTCGAATGAGATGGTAGACACATCCCTTAGATATTATTTTTCTAGACCATAGGTAAGAAACAAACTGACCTCTAAGTGTTGAAGTGCTACCATTCCACTCTAGGACGGGCTTATTTGGAAATTGAAACTGGACAATTTTGTTTCTACAGTCGACTGAGGCATAGCAGGAATGAAGCCAATCCATGTCGAGAATGACATCAAAATCAATCATCTCTAATTTGACTAAATCTGTTGAAGTGATTTTCTTAGATATCATAATCGGGCAGTTCCTGTATACCCATTTGTCTATGATGGATTTACCCACTAAGGTAGAGACTGAGAAAGGCTCTTCTAGAATTTTAGGACTGACTCCGAAATCAACGGCTATATATAAAGTAACAAAGGACAAAGAAGCTCCTAGATCTAGCAAAGCATAAACATGCAAATGGAAAACTTGTAATGTACCAGTGACTATATCAGGAGAACTCTCCTGATCCTGTCGGGACTGAAGAATATATAGTTTGTTTGGGTGTTAGCCACTAGTGGTACTGGAAGCGGCACCCTACTGATTCGGGCGACCAGACTGAGCTAAGAGATGGTTGTTCTGACCCTGAGAACCTGACTTGGGACAATCTTTGACTCTGTGTCATGGCTTGCCACACCCGCAACACACATCGCTATATGCTCTACAGATACCTTTGTGGTTTCTACCACACTTTTAACAAAGGGCATAAGTTTGGGCACTGCTAACACTGCCCGGGGGTTTAGGCCTTGGTGCCCTATCGCTATTTCCATCTCTAAATTTCATTACAGGAGCGCTAGCTGAGGATAGAGCTAGAACTGAGGATTTTGAGTGAAACTGAGAATGATTTCCACCCTCTAACTTAGCCTGAGCAAAGTTGAAACTACTTGTTCTTACTCTCTTGTTCTCCCTCTCCTTCTCTTTACTCTTAGCCTCCTCTATCTGCTGAGCATGGACCCTGGGCCTGGATATGCCTATCTCCTTAATAAGCTTTATGATCCTACACTCCTTGACCACACTGCTAGACACCCCTGACACAAACTTACTCATTTGGGATCTATTGTCTACCACCACATGAGGAGCATAGCTAGCTAATTGAGTAAACTTGAGAGAATACTCTTTCACTGTCATATTTTCCTGCTTTAGATTGATAAATTCCAACACCTTCGCTTCCCTCAACTCCAGTGGGAAGAACCTATCCAGAAAAGCAGTGGCAAACTCCTCCCACTCTAAGGGCCCTACATCTGCGGTTCTTTTTGTTTTTCACTATTTAAACCATGAGTGAGACACATCCTACAAATGATATGTAGCTAACTTAGCACTCTCAACAATGGTAACCCCCATAATATCAGTAACCTTCAGCACCTGATCAAGAAATTCCTAAGGGTCCTCATCTGACTTAGACCCGGTAAATGATGGAGGGTTCATTCTGGTGAAGTCTCGAATCCTGGTAGCAGTAGTATTGTCCATTGGGTTGGCCGAAATAGCAGATGGTCTTTCATTTTAGGCTTTCATAGAATAAGCTAGGGTGGTGAATACTTCTCTGAACTCAGCGTGGGAGACGTGTTCGTCCAGTGGATTTGGCTGGATGGGCTGGGGTTCTGGCTAGTCTCCTGTTCTTCTTTTCTTAGTCCTCTTTGGAGGCATATTTCTGTAAATAGAAGAGAAAGAATTAGAGTAAGAGTTTAACTTGAGCTCATTCTCACTCGCATGACATGAATACTAAAAGAAGGGAAACTTTTCCTAAAATATCTCGTAGCCTCTTATCCATAAATGTTGCGCGCAACACACCCATGCACAAGACTCTACTAGATGCAGCTTTCAGAATTCCTAGGACTCTGTTGAACCTTAGGCTCTGATACCAAGTTTGTAACACCCCGAGTCTATACCCCAAATGCTACACGGTGCTCATAATCCTAAAGGACTATAAGCTAACCCATGACTGGTACCTACTGCAACAACTGAATAATAATACAGTAAATATGTGGAAAATAGGAAGAAAACTGTCCATAAGTTTCAATACTGTAAATAATACTGAATATGGTATCATAATACCAAAACTAAACATCAAAACTGAAAACTGAACAACTGTCTAAAAATACTCTAGTCTGAAAAGCCTTTAAACTGTCTGAGCTGTGGAGTTGATGGGACAAGTCCCCAACTAACTCCATCTACTAAAAATAAACTAAAATACTAAAATAAATAATCACGTTCTCAAACTATGATGACTCACCACTAACTCTGTATACTGAGAATCTGAACTACTAAGGGTGCTCGGGAGCCCGTGCGTCTGAACCTATGATATAAAACATCATAGCACAAAATAAAAACATGTGTCAGTACTTTGAATATACTGGTATGCTAGTGAGGTAGGCTAAAATGCATGGGTTCATAAGCATGAACAATACTAACTGAATATCATGAGTATGACTGAATGAGAGTACATGCATGAATATGTAAACTGTACTGAGATCGTAATAACACTGAATATTGAATCTGAATACTGATTAACTGATATCTGAGTAAACTGATACTGAATTATTGGTAACTGAATGATTGTATCTGATAGTCTTTATTCTATGGACCTATACTGAGTCCCGTACTGAGCTGAGTAACTGTGTTTGACAGTCCTGAATCTGCAAAACAGAGCTGAGTTCCATACTGTGACTGAATCTAAAACTGAGACTGTGGGAAGTAATCATATAACCAACATGCCCCTTCTCTAAATGATTTGGGGTCCAACCTGTAACCCTAGTTAGAAGGGTGTCAATACCGTGCCACTGGTAAGTACAAGTGCTGAGTCATCCTCATCTAGTAGGTGCTCTGAACGAGAATGGTGGTACCCTCAACTGGCAGGTAGATTACCTCATCAACCCTTAACTGGAAGGTTGATGTCTCAACCTACGTTGGCTACGTAGTTCTGGAATGCAAAGACTGCTTCTAAGGATTACACCCTCTACTGGCAGGTGAGTCCCCATCCTTGGGTTCACTCAGTGCTAAATCCTACTCCCAACTGAATAGACACTGGACTGAGTTCTAAAATATACTAGGTAGGATGGAACTGTTACTGATCATACTGTATAACTGAACTGAACTGATTTTACTGAACTAAACTGGACTGATTCTGAGTTCACTAAATTTTCCTATGTTCTGTATCTGAATGAATTCTACAAATCAAGACATGACAGATTCTACTCTGTGACTAACCATGGATCTAGACAAGAAGCTAAATTGTCGGGTATTAAATACCCCTAGGACTCGATAGCATAAACTTAAAAGACATGGCATAATCTTGAAACATAGTAATTTCTACTAAGTCATCATTCATTCATTTGGGCATTCAAGCAAACACTTGCATGACATGGACTTGCATACATGCTAACATGATATAATTTCACCATTCCACTCTCATAGTTAATTCATCAAACACTTGTGAGGCATAATATATGCACATAATACTACAACAACATGTAGGCACCGTGATTCAATTCCAATTACATAATTCCAAGAGTTTCAAAATGAAGTCACATGATAAAGAACACATATCAATTAACTTTACATGAATCTTGTAGTAAAACATGAAATAGAAACCCAATAAAGTAATAATCATGAATACACTTAAATTCAAATCATGAAAATCATGAAATCTACTTGAGCTTTAAAATAGTTTCTTGGACTCCAAAGGTGGAAGGAATCCTTTGATGAACACTTCACATACCTTAGTTGGTGAATTCTAGAAAATTAACGGTGGAATCTTGAGCCTTGAATTAAATTTAATTCAGCTAGGGTTTTTGTTCTTGAGCAATTTGTGAAAATAAGATTATATTTTGCTAAACGAGGTCTAAATTATGTGTTATGGGGGATGAAAGGCATGGGAAAAAGACTTAATTAACCATGAGGATGCATCCTTTTTAATGAATATAAACTGAACCATCAACGTGCAGGCTGACGCACCACATCATTGGCATCAATACGATAGCCAACGCACCACATCGGTTCACTGGAATTGGACGTTGAGAGCTGAGGGAAATATTTATCAATGCGATAGTCATCGCGTCACGTAAAGATTGCATTGATAAACTAGTTTAGGATCCCAAAGGTGCTTCAAATGAAGTTTGAAAAAATCCAAAACTTGTTCAGGAACACCTATTGACATTCCTGATCATGAATTAGCTCAAATATCAATATTTAATGGACATAAAGGTCATGAAATAAGATTGCCAACTTTTGAAGGCTAAAATAACACTAAGTCTGAATACTTAGATAGAATTTTCTAAGTTTGGGACCCCTTAACAAGCTTAAAATACTGAATTAAGCTAAGAATTTTATGGGGTCTTACAACAAACCGATCTGATCACCTAACCACTATGCAGGAAGAGAAGATGATGCTCTGACCCCTATGTCGCATGGGGACATAGTGACCAAAGACGGTTAATAGTTGGAGCACTAGCACATAACTAAAGGATAAGGATAAAATAACATTATCATTTAAAGCCAAGTCATTACATCATTTTCAATCACATTATTAAATACATAATCATACATATAGGCATAAGCAACATGTTCATATTATGCCACAAAGGAAATAATATTTAGCAATAATTCTTATTTCACTCATTCCCATGTCACGAGGTGAATGACTCTGACCTTCCACACTTATAGATTCGACATTTCTCATTAGGCAAGGGACTCAAACCACAAGTAAATTTATTAGGCAAGGGACTCAAACCATAATCCCTTCATTGGACTAGGGACTCGAACCACTAGTCATTTTATTGGGCGAGGTACTCGAACCACAAGCCATATTATTAGGCAAGGGACTCAAACCGTAAGCCATTCATTGGATTATGGACTCGAACCAATATTCGTTTCCTTGGGTGAGGGACTAGAACTACAAGCCATTCATTAGACTAGGGAGTCGAACGACTAGTCATTTCATTGCCATTATTAGATGACATTTAAACTCTTAGCTCCTTTTATTTCATGCCTTAACATCCATACAATTCATTTCACTTCTTAAGAACTTGAACCATTTATCCAAAACACAACCGCATGGGACCATGAGGTCTTCATGTGAACATTTATCAATTGAACACTTTATTAGGTCAATGCTTTAACTCAAATCATCATTCAATTCAAATTATAGTCATTAAGACCCTTACAAGCCATTCAAGCTTCATTAATCTTATGATACCACACTTTAGTTCCACACATAATTCAAGTTCATGCTTAGGGACTTGGACCCCTTTTCTTAGCCATCAAACCAACATGGTTATAATTTAACATATAAAATGGATAAAAATATCCTTAAAATAGCATTTATCAACTATTCATACTCATTGGTCCATTGCCCTGGTTTACAATATCATCAACATGTAACTAGACATTTCACAAACACCTTATGTGTATACCTTTATCAAAACCAAATTCATGGTAAAAATCATAAAAAAATAGAGTTACTCAATACCCAAATGTTATACCACATACAACAAGAATCCACATGTGCAAATCATTATCAATAACATGTATAAACACAAATCTAAGAAAATGTCAACATTATTTATCATTAGGCATGAAAACCCTTTTCATTTTATTTCAAAATCCACCATGTACATTTACTAATACAAGTTTAAAATACATGGGTTTAGAGTTATTTATCAAGGGAAAGAGTTACATGCCTTATACAACTTGATTCACCAAGAGTCTTGACTTCACTTTGCCTCTTAAAGATCACCCTTGAAACCCTAGCCTCCAATTCTTCACAAATGAGTTTGAGAGAGTATTTAGGGTGTTTGATCCATCAAAATGGATGTTTAAGAGTCTAAAAACACTTATATAGAGAAGTTACTTAGGGTTTTGGGTGTAGGAAATGACTACAAGGCCCTTAGTTAAAAGCTGGAAAATAAGCCCGTGCAGGGGTACGACTCACTTTAGGAACTATACCCTAGGGTACAATTGGTACTCTAAATCGTACCCTAGACCTTACCTGGGACTCATACACTAGTTAGGGTACGACTATACCACCTATACTCGTATCCAAAGAGTACGACTTGTACCCTTAACCGTACCTCTATCTCATACCAAAAATAGTTCACTCTTATTCAAGTGTCAAGCACCATACAACTTACCTAGGTATGACTCGTACCTTAGTTCACAACTATGGAAAGACAAAATCATATAGGCTATTCAAGGTACGAGGGGGAGGAAAGAGTAGGTATAACTCATACAGTAGTGTACAAGTGACATGCCTAAATTGTACCAAGGTCAGAATTCCCAATTCAAGAGATATTTTCTAAGGGTGAAAGCCTAGGTGTTTCATTAGGATCCCACCTAGATATTGCTACTTACTCTAAAAGAGGAGTAGTGAATAGGAAAAGGTAATGACAACAGTAATTTAGCAGTTAATTATCGATCCATTGCCGCACAATGGAATATAGTGAATGACCATTTGTTTTTATGTAATAACTTGAGAATCAAAAGGTAATAGTTAACTAGGATTAAGAAAAGGATTAGTAATTCGATATCTTGAGACTCCAAAGGTAAAAGGTGAAATCCTTCTACTCTTTCAAAAGACTATAGAAGGTATATAACTTATCAATTCTCCATACAAGGTATTGGGATGGCTCAACAACACACGATAAATCTACGGGGTTGAGATGCCAGATGGAACGCAATCCTAGTATTCCCTTACGACTGATTTTTAACCAAGTTAATACCGTTCTTTGCTTGAGGCTACTACAAACAAATCCCTTTATTTAATTTTCCTATTTTACTCATATACTTCAACTACTGAGATCTTCTAAGCCACATATTCCCTTAGGATTAGATCCTAAGCTTAGTTGGGTTACTATATCTTGATAAAGATTGTACTATTATCTAAAAAAAGGTCTTGCTTGGACATCATCAATATTTTATGTATTAGTAATGTTGTGATGGATAATATACCGGTAAGCCATAATCAAGTAAAATAAAAAATTAAGATGGATTATTTTGTAAAAATTTTGATAGACCAGTGCTTCTTGGTTTTATGTGGTAGTTATGAGGTAGTATAGTATGTGAGATATTTCATTGGAAATCCATGTTGGTATTAGATGCTAAGTTTGAACTTTAGGTGTTGATTTTAGTGAGAAGCATGATAGTTTGAGAATAGGATCATGGGCTTTATAGAAATAGATCTATTAGGAAAGATGTGGTGTGTGGAGTAGTTTGAGTTGATATCTCTTAGGATGTTTGAATGTTTATGTATGATTTATATAAGTACTAGTGTTGACTTGTGGTTAAGTTATTAGATGGATAAGAGCATTAGGTTATAAGAGTAAGATCTACCCATGGTAGAATGTCAGTAGATAAGGTTTTAAGTTTATAAGTGTTATATGTACCTAGTTGGTATTCTTGAGCTGCTTGATATGGAGGATACTTGGTAGCTATTATTTGGTGTTGAGTGAAATTGAACTGAGGGGATTATAGATCTAAATAGATAACTTTAGCCTCTTGGTATAGTTTTAAATTCCATTGAACTATGCGGGAATAAGACCAGAGGTTTAATATTAGTAGACTAAGAAGTGGAGATAGATTGTTAAATGTTAGATAACATGGTATGTATTCCCATGAGATTTTATTTTAGGATGATTACTATAGAGGTTATAGGAAGTTAATAAAAGTATCTCTATAGATAATATTTGTAATTCCCTAGGTTTTAGTCTATATAAGAAAAGTATCTCTATAGATAATATTTGTAATTCCCTAGGTTTTAGACTTTAAAATTTTCCCGTGTGGTTGTGCTCACTGTCCACACTATGAATCAGGTGACACGTCATAGTCTATCTTCACGAGTTGTATAGTGCTTATTGTTGTCCGACCAGTAAGATGGTCCATTATTTCTTGTGGCTACAACTTAGCCCTCAAGAGTTGTAAATCCTGGTCATAAGTCAAAATGTGTGACTTTTGTACATACCAGTAAAGGTGCCAAAACTCTCTACTTAGGCTACAAGTACAGGCAATGACTCATAGCTAATCATTATTAGTCGTTACCTGACTCCTAGCAACTGGGAGCTATTTTTTTGCACTTTTATTTATGGCCACTTTTGTTATTTCCCTCTCTTTACACTTGAAACCCCTGGCCTTAAAATGCTTAGGGGGGCTTATTTTCACCACTTATCTAATCATAAGCTACTCTGTTCTCTATCAAATTCCCAAGTCAAGAACAACGATAGGGTTTCTAAGGATTTAGCACCTAGGTTTTAAATTATGGTCACCTCCTTAAATTTTTTGGTGTTTTCAGGCATGTATCTTTTTCTTAACATGGTTTTCATGGAAGGTGGAGGTCACGAGAGGCACTGATACTGGAAATTATCCGTCATGGGGGTCTTGGGGACCGTGTGCATAGTTCACACTGTTTATATATATTTTGGAATGGCTGGGGTCGTGGTATCCCCTGGCCTTTCCTTGTATTTTCCTAGTTTGTGTGGCTAACATACATTGGGACCCTTTCAGCAGGAGGTGTTGAACCTATATAGCCCATGGGCAACCTTAAGATGGATATAGTTATACAGCCTATCCTGACATTTTTTATATATATGTATGTATGTGTGTGTATGTATATGAATATGTGTGTATAGGTTTTGGATTGATTTTAAATTTGCATTATTTTATCCCTTCCTTGAGTGACATGCTAACTCTCACCTGGATAATCATCCTAGGATGCTAAATTATTTCATAATATAGGGTCTGAAGACATCTCTTTTACCTTTATGCAATATTAGGTGGATCAGCACGCCTGTCGAGTTGTGTTGAAGTGGTAAGCTATCATCTTCTGGAAGGCCGAACATTTCACTGCTTTTTTATGAGTATCGAAATCCCATTGGTTTCTTTTCATAGTTTGAATTCCCTTTTTGGCCATAGTCGGGGGCATGTTCCGACCTAACTTGGTATTTCAGTTTAGAGGCTTTTTTGGAATAAGTTTGGGTGGTTATTATTTATTGATTCTTAGTTCCTATTGATTTATTTATATATCTTCCATGTGTTTATTTGGGTTGCTTTCACTATTATATTATATTGTGTTCTGGTTGGCTAGTGTAAGGGGTGGTCTCCAACTCTCGGTAGGCTTGAGATACCCATCACGACTAGGCCTGAGGTAAGGCCATGAAAAGTTTGGTATCAGAGCATAGGTTCAGGGTCATTGGGTGTCCAAAAAATTGTTTTGAGTAAAGTTCTTTTTATGGGTGTGTAGCACACCATACTTGTAAGGGCAATGCTAAAAGGCATTTAGGAATGTTTCTCTTTCTTGTGTTCTAGTTCAGGTGATAAAGTATGATATCTTCAAATTCTTTTAATCTCTGACTTACTCGCATTTCATATCATGCCTCATCGAAAAACTGATGCTCGTAGAAATTCTTCTGGTATCTCTGCCCCACCCAAGGGGATTGTGAAGGGGAATTATCCTATTTATGGTGTGCAGACCTGGTCTAGGGTCTATGCTCCTAATTGTGCTACTCCACTTGGGGTTCTTCTAGTCCTCACTAGTCCTTTCCCAGCTTGATGGCACTCATGCTCAGTCACCTCTGGGGATATCTCTAATGTGGAATTCTATCAGTTTATTCATTTGCTCACCCAATTGGTGGCATCTCAGTCTCATTAATCTGGACTTGTTTGATCTACTGTGGTTCCATCTAAGGTTACTCAGGTTGGTTAGTTTATTAGGTTGAATCGCCCAACCTTTACAGGACCTAGGGTTGAGGAGGATCCTCAAGGGTTCATTGATGAGATAGAGAAGAATTTCTGAGTAATGCATGCTGCTAATATAGAGGGTGTAGAGTTTGCTTCTTATCAGTTGAAGGATATTTCTTATCAATGGTACGAGGAGTGGAGGCAATTAAGGGTTGATGATACAAAGTGAGTAATTTGGGGTGAGTTTTTTTGGTCCTTTTCTTGACTATTTCTTTCCTTAGGAGTTAAGGGAGGCCAAGGATAAAGAGTTTATGAACTTGAGGCAAGGTAAGATGAGTGTGAAGGAGTATGCCCTGCAGTTCCATCAATTGTCTCATTTTTCTCCAGAGTTGGTGTTTAGCATTAGGTCTAGGATGTAGTAGTTTGCTTCTGATTTGACTCGTGACTTGGTATTGGAATGTAAGACTACAATGTTAAATAGTGATATTGATATCTCTAGGCTTGTGTTTTATATGCAACAAGTAGAGGATGAAATGAAAAAATAGGCAAAGATGTGAGAGAGGTGGAATAAGGAGTTCATGTATTTAGCACAGGGTAGAGGTCATCAAGCTAATAGGAGGGATGGTAGACAGTGGATCAAGAAGGACACTTGCAGAAATTCTGGTTCTTATTCTTCAACTAGTTCTCTATATCCTAATCCATCTGGTGATAATCATTTTCAGGGACGTACTGGTCCTAAGGCACAAGGTGCATAGTCTCAGGCTAGTGGAGTTCCATTATCTCAACCATATCCTCCTTGTAGATTTTGCGTCAGCTTCACCGGGGTTATTATGATAAGTGGAGAAATTAGTGCTTTAATTTTGGTCAACTTGGTCACATGTAGATAGACTATCCTACGACTAAGGTTACCACTGGGGCTAATAAATTTTTGGCTTCCACTTCTTTAACTTCTGCACCAAAGGGTGCAACTCCTGGTACCAACACTAGCCTGAATCGCATTTATGCTCTTGCTACCTATCAAGAATTTGATCCATCTCTTGATGTTGTCATTGGCATGTTACAACTCTTCTCTCATAATGTGTATTATTTACTTGATCCGGGTCTACCCTCTTTTATGTGACCCCTTATGTAGTTGTGCACTTTGGTTTTTGTCACAAAAGTATTTCTGATCCCTTTTCTGTGTCTACTGTAGTGGGTGATACTATTGCATCTATGAGGATCTATAAAGGTTATGTGCTGTATAACTTTCATAGGGTGACATTGGTGGATTTTGTAGAACTTGACATAGTAGGTTTTGATGTGATCCTAGGGATGGATTGGCTTTATTTGTGCTATGATTCCTTAGATTAAAGAAGGCAAAAAATTAGTTTCCAATTTCCTAATGAAACGGTAATTGAATAGGAGGGGAGTTCCCTAGTGCCTAAAGGGAGGTGTATTTCTTATCTTAGTGCCCGAAAGTTGATTTCAAAGGTGTGTCTATATCATTTTCTTTGGGTTAAAGATTCTAGTTCTGGGGTTCCCTCTCTATAATCTATCTCTGTGGTTAATGAATTTCCTGAGGTTTTTCCTAATGATCTTTCTATAATTCCTCCCAATAGTATAATAGATTTTGGGATTAATCTTCTATCAGATACTCATCCTATTTTTATTCCTCCTTATAGAATGGCTTCAGTTGAGTTGAAGAAGCTAAAGGAGCAGTTAAAGAATCTTCTTGATAAGGGTTTCATTAATCCTAGTATTTCTCTATGGGGTTCTCCTGCTCTTTTTATGCGAAATAAATATGGGTTTCTTCGGATGTGTATAGATTTTGGTAGTTGAAGGTTATAGTGAAGAATAGGTATCCTCTTCCTAGGATTGATGATCTTTTATATTAGCTTCAGGGTGATGATATTTTTCTAAGATTGATATTTGTTCGGGATATCATTAATTGATGATTATGATGATAATATTCCCAAGACTGCTTTCCAAACCTGGTATAGTCATTATGAGTTTCTAGTTATGTCCTTTGGGTTGACTAATTCTATGGCTGCTTTCATAGATCTTATAAATTAGGTTTTTAGGCAATTTTTGGATTTATTTGTGATAGTCTTCATCGTTGATATTTTGGTGTATTCTAAGAGTGAGGAGGATCATGTCAATCACCTTTGAATCGTATTGCAGACCCTTAAGGATCAAAGGTTGTACGCTAGATTTTTTATGTGCGAAGTTTGGTTGGATGTTGTAAATTTTCTTGGGCATGTTGTTTCTAGTAAGGGGGTCAAGGTGGATCCACATAAAGTTGAGGCGGTTAAGAGGTGGCCTAGACTTAGGACACCAACTAACATTAGGAGCTTCTTAGGATTGGCTGGGTATTACAGGAGGTTTGTGAGAAACTTTTTATCTATTGATGCTCCGTTGACAAAGTTGACTCAGAAAAAGGTGAAGTTCTTATGGTCCTATAATTGTAAGGGTAGCTTTGAAAATTTGAAGGATATGTTAACTTCTGCACCAGTTTTGACCCTGTTCACGGGTACTGGTGGATTTATGATATATTGTGATGCATCCTGCGTGCGTCTGGGTTGTGTTTTGATGTTGTATGGTAAGGTTGTGGCTTATGCTTCTAGGCAGCTTAAGGTTCATGAGAATAATTATCCGAGTCATGATTTGGAGTTGGTAGTTGTTGTTTTTACTTTAAATATTTGGTACCATTATTTGTGTGGGGTTCGTGTGGACATTTTTCTAATCATAAGAGCTTACAATATGTGTTTACTTAGAACGAGCTGAATCATAGGCAAAGACGGTGGCTTGAATTTCTAAAGGACTATGATATGACTCTTCACTATCATCCAAGTAAAGCTAATGTAGTTGTTTATGCTCTTAGCAGGTTGACCATGGGTAGCTTATCTCATATGGATAAGGATAAGAGTGTATTAGTAAAGGATATTCACCGGTTATCCAACTTAGGAGTTCATCTTTTGGACTCTAAAGAGGGAGGAGTAATTGATTAAGAAGTCATTAAATCATCTCATGGTGCTGAGGTGAAAGAGAAGCAGGATTTGGATCCCATTCTTTTGCAGATTAAGAATGATGTGGGACAGAAGAAGGTTATGGCCTTTGATATTGGTGGTGATGGTATCTTGAGGTACCAAGGTAGGTTGTGTTTTACTAATCTTGATGGACTGCGAGAGAGGATCTTGACTGATGCTCATGGGTCAAGGTATACAATTCATTCAGATATACAATATTAAGGGAGATGTGGCAAATTTTATGGCTAAGTGTATGGTCTGTCAGCAATGAAGGTAGAACACTTGAGGCCAGGTGGCATATCTCAAGATATGGATTTGCCCGTATAGAAGTAGGAAATGATTAATATGGATTCCATTACAGATCTATCGCGGTCTCATAATTCATTAGATTAAATTTGGGTCCTTGTGGATAAAATGACTAAGTTTGCTCACTTCTTGACTTTGAGGACTACCTATTCCAGAGAGGATTACACTTAGTTGTTCATTGATGAGATAGTTAGATTGCATAGAGCACCAGTGCCCATCATTTTAGATCGAGATAAGCAATTTTCTTCTCACTTTTGGCATTTATTTTAGAAAGTTTTGGATACTAAGGTAAACCTTAGCACCACTTGCCACCCTCAAATAGATGGACAAACAAAATGAACTATTCAGACCTTCGAGGATATAGTAAGGGATTATGTGATTGATTTGGAAGGTACTTGGGTGGATCACTTACTTCTTATTGAGTTTATATATAATAATAGTTATTATTCGAGTATTCAGATGGCTCTATTTAAGGCTCTTTATAGTAGGAGGTGTAGGTCTCCTATTGGGTGGTTTGAGGTAGGTGAGACTAGGTTGTTTGGTCCTAACTTTGTTCATTAGGCCATGGAGAATGTGAAGGTTATTAGAGAAAGACTTAAGACTACCCAAAGTCTCCAAAAGTCTTATACAGATGCAAGGAGAAGGGAGTTGATATTTGATGTAGGTGATTGGGTATTTTTTAAAGTGTCTCCTATGGTGATGAGGTTTTGGAAGAAGGGAAGCTCATTCCCCTTTATGTTGGTCCATATTAAATTTTGAGGAGAGTAAAGAAGGTTGCTTACAAATTAGATTTTCCTGCAAGTTTAGGTTCTATTGATCCCATGTTCTATCTATTGATGTTGAAGAAGTGTGTAGGTGATCCTTCTTTGGTTGACCTATGAAGAATGTCAGTGTTTCTAATTCCTTATCTTATGATGAAGTCCCAATTGAGATTTTGGATAGGCAAGTTCGTGGATTGAGGACTAAGGATGTGGCTTTGGTAAAAGTCCTTTGGAGAAATCAAAAGATAGAAGAAACTACTTGGGAAAATAAAGAGGACATAAAGTCCAAGTATTCGTCCTTGTTTCCCATTTAGGATTAAAGTGTTTGATGTATGGGTTCTCTTTTGCTCTTAGCATTTTCCAGATTCTGTTCATGGTTTTGCTGTTGCTTTCCGTGTTGTATTCGTACTAATGGGTGCCCTAACTCCTCATTGGGGGGACGTATGATCCTATGGGGGTAAGGCAGTACCTCAGAATCTGAATCTAAATTTTTCCTGTATGATTATGCTTCTTGTCCACACTATGACTTAGGTGACGAGTCGTAGTCTATCTTCACGAATCATATAGTGCTTATCATAGTCCGACCAATAAGATGGCCCATTATTTCTATTGTGGTTATGGCTTGTCCCTCAAGAGTCGTAAGGTCTGGTCATGTTTCGTAATATATGAGTCGTGACCATACCAGTAAAGGTGCCCAAACTATCAGCTCAGGCTATGAGTCCAGGCAATGAGTTATATCCAGTCATAACGAGTCTTCACTGGACCCGTAGCGACTTGGAGCTATTTTTTTGCACTTTTATTTAGGGGCACTTTAGTCATTCCCCTCTCTTTACACTTGAAACCCCCAACCTTAAAGTACTTAAGGGACTTTATTTTCACTATTTATCAAATCATAAATTACTCTTTTCTCTCTCAAATTCCCAAGTCAAGAAACAATTTAGGGTTTCTAAGGATTGAGCACCTAGGGTTCAAATTGTGGTCTCCTTCTCTAATATCTTGGTGTTTTCAGGCATGTATCTTTTCCCTAACTTGTTTTTCATAATGGCATGTGTTTAATCTTTGTTTATGTAAAATTAATTGTTGGGTTTGAATGATGGTTTAAGGGTATTGATAGTTGTTGCTTAGTTGGTTTTCCCATGGTTTTGGAATTATTATTCATGCTTTAACTTGTGGTCTTTAAACTAAAATTGTGCATGGGTATGGTGGATGGGAAGGGGGTCATGTCATTCCCCTAAAATTATGGGGTTTGGTTTGGAATTAGTATTAACCTCAAACCACTTGCATAATTGGTTTTGGAACATGGATAATTACATAGTTTTGCTCACTTTTCTAAACTATTGCTTGCATTAATGGGATATAAATGGTTTTGAAAGGCATTAGTGGCTATGGTTTGGTTTTAATTGTTTTAAAAGACCTTGTTGTCCATGTATTGGTTTCTAAATTAGAAGTTTGGAGTCTATTTAGCTAATTAATTTTGGAATGGAATAATGGAATTGACTAGCAAGTTTAATTGGTATGACGATACCATTCGGTAAATTCCTTAATTAATGACTCATTGGTTTAATAGATAGGTTATGTGCAAATTTTTTAATTTGGTCTTAAAGGGGATTATGAATCTCATCATGGAAGATGGACGCCTCAGAGGGACCAATACTGGAAACCGTATTAGCCTGTGTAGGGGTCTTGGTGACCATGTACAGAGTTCACACTTTATATATATGTTTTGGAATGGCTGGGGTAGTGGAATCCCCTCGCCCTTCCATGTATTTTCCCGGTTCATGTGGCTAACACGTGCTATGACCCTTTCAATAGGGAGAGCTGAACCATATAGCTCGTGGATGCCCTCAGGACGGTTAGAGCTACATAGTCCAGGTTAATGGTTTTAAATTTTATGCTAAACCTGGTTGCCTATCCCTGCATCTTAAATATATATATATACACACACACATATATATACATACATATATATATATATATTTATATATATATATATGAATGTGTGCATATGGTTTTTGGATTGATTTGTACTTGGCATTATTTTATCCCTTCCCTGAGTTACATGCTAGTGCTCACCTCGCTAACCATCCTAGGGCGCTATATTGTTTCATAATAAAGGGTTCAAAGACACTTTTTTACCCCTGTGCAGCGTTAGGTGGATTAGCACGCCTGTCGAGTTGTGTTGAAGTGGTGAGCCTCCATCTTCCAGAAGGTTGAACATTCCATTACTTTCTTTATGAGTACCAAAATTCCATCGATATCTTTTTATATTTTGGATTCTGATTTTGGTCATAGTTTAGAGCATGTCCTGACCTAACTTGGTATTTAGGTTAGAGGCTTTTGTGGACAAAGTGTACATGGTTATTGCTTATTAATTGTTAGTTCCCATTAAGTTATCTATTTATCTTACCTGTGTTTATTTAGGATACTTCCACTATTATATTATGTTGTGCTCTAGTTGGCTAGGCTACGATGGTGTTCTCCAGCTTTTGGTGGGCTTGAGATACCTATCACGACTAGGCCCAAGGTTGGGTCATGATAAGCTTGGTATTAGAGCATAGGTTCAGGGCCGTTGGGTGTCCACAAAGCCGTGTCGAGTAGAGTCCTTTTTATGAGTGTGTAGTGCACCACACTTATAAGGCAGAGGTTACAAGGCATTTAGGAATGTTTCCATTTCTTGTATTCTAGTTCAAGAAATAGAGTCTGATATCTTGAAATTTCTCTAATCTCTGACTTACTCGCATTTTAGATCTTGCCTTCTTAAGGATCTGACGATCGTAGAAATTCTTCTGGCACCTCTGCCGCACCTGTAGGGAATATGGAGAGGACTCATCCTAATTATGGAAGGCAGACCCGGTCTAGGGTCCGTCTCTTAATTTTGCTTACCCAATTGGTGGTCTCTCAATCTTATCAATCTAGTTTTGTTGGTTCTGATGTAGTTCCATCTAAGGTTACTCAGGTTGGTCAGTTTATGAGGTTGAATCCCCTCACCTTTATAGGCTCTAAGGTTAAGGAGGATCCTCAAGGATTCATTGATGAGATAGAGAAGATTTTCTGAGTGATACATGCTACTGATGTAGAGGCTGTAGAGTTTACTGCTTATTAGTTGAAGGATGTTTCTTATTAGTGGTATGAGGAGTGGGAGTAGTTAATGGATAATTATGCAAAGCGGGCAATGTAGGAGGAATTTTCTAGTGCTTTTCTTGATTGTTTCTTTCCTCGGGAGCTGAGGGAGGCCAAGGTCAAAGATTTTGTGAACTTGAGGCAAGGTAGGATGAGTACGAAGTAGTATGCCCTAAAGTTCCATCAGTTGTCTCATTATGCTCCGGTGTTGGTGTCTACCATGAAGGCTAGGATAAGAAAGTTTTCTTTTGGCTTGTCTCATGACATTGTATTGGAATGTAAGGCTACAATGTTGAACAATGATATGGATATCTCCAACCTTATAGTTTATATGCAATAAGTAAAGGATGAAAAAAAGAAACAGGTAAAAATGGGAGAGAAGAAATATAAGAAGTTCAGGTATTCAGAGCATGGTGGAGGTAAGAAAACTAGTGGGAGAGATGGTAGGCAGTGGAGCAAGGAGAAGACTTGGGGAAAGTCTGGTTCATATTCTTCGTCTAGTGCTCTGTATCCTAAGTCATCTTGTGATCATCATTTTTAGGACAATAGTGGTCCTAAGTCATAGGGTTCCCAATCTTAGGATAGTGGAGCTTAGTTAGCCCCATTATATCCTCCTTGTAGATTTTGTAATTAGATTCATCGAGTTTATTATGATAAGGGGAGAAATTGGTGCTTTAATTGTGGTCAACTTGGCAACATGCAGTGAGACTTATGACTAAGGTATCCATTGGGGCAAATAGAGTTTTGGTCACCACTTCTTCGACTCTTACACCAAAGGGTTTTACTTCTGGTACGACACTGGCTAGAATCATCTTAATGTTCTCGCCACCCATCTTTATTTCTTATCTTAGAGATTGGAAGTTGATATCCAAGGGGTGTCTATATCATTTCGATCAGGTTAAAGATTCTAGTTCGGAGGTTCCCTCTTTGAAATCTATCCTTATGGTTAACGAATTTCCTGATGATCATCCTGGAATTTCTCTCAATAGGGAAATAGATTTTAGGATTGATCTTATATTGGATACTCATCCTATTTCTATTCCTCCTAATAGAATGGTTCTGACTGAGTTGAAGGAGCTAAATGAGCAGTTAAAGGATCTTCTCGATAAGGGTTTCATCCATTCTAGTATTTCTCTGTGGGGTGCTCCTATTCTTTTCGTATGAAAGAAAGATGGGTCTCTTTGGATGTGAATAGATTATTATTAGTTTAATAAGGTTACAGTGAAGAATAAGTATCCTCTTGCTAGGATTGATGATTTTTTTTACCAATATCAGGGTGCTAGATGTTTTTATAAGATTTATCTTTAGTCGGGCTATCATCAGTTGAAGATTAAGGAGGAGGATATTCCCAATACTATTTTTTGAACATGGTATAGTCATTATGAGTTCCTGGATATGTCTTTTAGGTTAATTAATGCTCTAGCTACTATCATAGATCTTATGAATTGGGTTTTCAGCCAATTTTTGGATCTATTTATGATAGTCTTCATTGATGATATTTTGGTGTATTCTAAGATTGAGGAGGATTATGTTAATAATCTACAAATTGTGTTGTAGACCCTTAAGGATAAATAGTTATAGCTATGACTTTTCTTCTCCATGTTATTCCTAGTAAGGGGATCAAGGTGGATCTATGGAAAGTTGAGGCGGTTAAGAGGTGGCGTAGACCCACGACTCCAATCGACATTAGGAGTTTCTTGGTCTTGGCTGGGTATTATAGGAGGTTTGTAGAGAGATTTTTATCTATTGTCGCTCCTTTGATGAAATTGACTCAAAAAAAGGTGAAGTTTTGGTAGTCCGATGCTTGTGAGGGTAGGTTTGAGAAGTTGAAGGATAAGTTGACTTCTGCGCTAATTCTGACCCTACCCGAAGGTATTGATAGATTTATGGTGTATTGTGATGTGTCTTGCATTGGACTAGGTTGTATTTTGATACAGCATGGTAAGGTTGTGCCTATGCTTCTAGGCAGCATAGGATTCATGAGAAGAATTATTCGACTCATGATTTGGAGTTGGCGGTTGTGGTTTTTACTTTACAGATTTGGCGCTATTATTTGTATGGGGTGCATGTGGAGATTTATTTTAGTCATAAGTGATTACAGTATATGTTTACTCAGAAGGAGTTGAATCTTAGGCAGAGGCGGTGGTTTGAATTGCTAAAGGACTATGATATGAGTCTTCACTACTATTCAAGTAAATCTAATATGGTAGTTGATGCCCTTAGCAGGTTATACATGGGGAGATTATCTCATGTGGGTGAGGAAAAGAGAGGATTGGTGAAGGATATTCACCGGATTGTAAACTTAGGAGTTTGTCTTATGGACTCTGAGGAAGAAGGAGTAATTGTTCAAAAAGTGGTTAAATCATCTCTTGGTGCTGAGGTGAAGGAAAAATAGGCTTTTGATCCCATTCTTATGCATATTAAGGATAATATGGGAAAGCAGAAGGTTACGGACATTGAAATTAGTGGTGATGGTATCTTGAGGTACAGGTTATGTGTTCCTGATATTGATAGGCTATGAGAGAGGATCTTGACATAGGCTAATGTGTCAAGGTATACAGTTTATTCTAGTTCGACCAAGATGCATCATGATTTGAAGGAGATTTATTAGTTGAAAAATATGTAGAGTGATGTGGAAAATTTTGTGGGTAAGTGTATGGTCTGTCAGTAAGTGAAGGTAGAACACTTGAGGCTAGGTGGAACGTCTTAAGAGATAGAGCTGCCCGTGTGGAAGTGGGAGATGATTAATATGGATTTCATTAAAATTCTTCTATGGTCTCGTAATCAGTTTGATTTGTTTTGGTCATTATAGATATAATGACTAAGTCTGGCCACTTCTTGCATATGTGGACTACCTACTCTAGAGAGGATTATGCTTAGTGGTTCATCGAGGAGATAGTTAGATTGCATGGAGTGCCAGTGTCCATCATTTTAGACCAACGTACGTAATTATCTTCTCACGTTTGGCATTCATTTTAGAAAGGTTTGGGGACTTGGGTGAACTTTAGCACTACTTTCCACCCTCAAATGGATAAATAAGCAAAAAAAACTATTCAGACCTTAGAGGATAAGATAAGGGCTTACGTTATTAATTTTAGAGGGAGTTGGGTGGATCAGTTACCTCTTATTAAGTTTGCTTATAACAATAGTTATCATTGAATATTCAGATGGATCCATTCAAGGCTCTTTATGGTAGGAGGTGTAGGTCTCCTATTAGGTGGTTTGAGGTTTGTGAGACTAGGTTGTTTGGTCCTGGCTTGGTTCATCAGGCCATGGAGTAGGTAGTGGTGATTAGAGAAAGTCTTAAGACTATGCTGAGATTTTTGATTGGCAAATTCATAGATTGAGGACTAAGGATGTGGATTCGGTAAAAGTGCTTTAGGGGAATCAAAAGGTGGAAGAAGCTACCTGGGAAGCTAAAGAGGACATGAAGTCCAAGTATCCATTCTTGTTCCCCGGATTGGATGAAACTGTTTGAGGTATGGGTTCCCTTTTGCTCTTATAGCTTTCTAAATTTTGTTCATGGTTTTGTGGTTACCTTCTGTCTTGTCTAATGGATACCCTTACTCCTCATTCAGGGACATATGATCCTAGGGGGTAATATAATACTCCAGGTCTGGACTCTAAAATTTTACCCCGTGATTGTGCTCACTGTCCATACTATGACTTAGGTGATGAGTCGTAGTATGTCTTCACGAGTTGTATAGTGTTTATCGTATTCCAACTAGTAAGATGGCCCAGTGTTGCTGTTTTGAATACGACTTAGCCCTCAAGAGTCGTAAGGCCTGGTCATAAGTTGTAAGGTATGACTCTTTACCATACAGTTAAGGTGCCAAAAATCTCTACTCATACTACGAGTCTAGGCAACGACTTGTAGACAGTCATTATGAGTCGTCACCTGACCCATCGCGACTGGGAACTATTTTCCTACACTTTTTTTTGGGAACTTTGGTTATTTCCCTCTCTTTACACTTGAAACCCCCGACCTTAAAATACTTAGGGTACCTTATTTTCACTACTTATCAAATCATAACCTACTCTTTTCTCTCTCAAATTCCTAAGTCAAGAAAAAAGCTACGGTTTCTAAGGATTGAGCACCTAGGGTTAAAATTGTGGTCTCCTTCTTAAATCTCTTGGTGTTTTCAGGCATGTATCTTTTCCCTAACTTTATTTTTCATAAAGGCATGTGTTTAATCGTTATTTATATGAATTTAATTGTTGAGTTTTGAATGATGGGCTGAGGGTTTTGAATGGCTTCTACTTGGGTTGTTTTCCCATGGTTTTGGATTTGTTATTCATTCTCTAACTTGTAATCTTTGATCAAAAATTGTGCATGGGTATGGTGGATGGGAAGGGGATCATGGCATTTCCCCAAAATTATGCTTTTTGGTTTGGAATTGGTATTAACCTCAATCCACTTGCATAATTGGTTTTGGCACATGGATAATTGGATTACTGGCTAAACAGATAAAAATGGTTTTGAAAGGCCTTGGTGGCCATGGTTGGGTTTTAAATGGTTTTGAAAGACCTTGGTGGCCATGGATTAGTTTCTAAATTGTAAGTTTGAAGTCTATTTGGTTTATTGGTTTTGAAATGGCATAATGGAATTGACTTACAAGTCCAATTGGTATGATGATACCATTTGATAAATGACTTAATGGATGACTCCTTGATTTAATGGATGAGTTATGTACAAACGTTTTAATTTGGGCTTAAATAGGGTTGTGTAGCTCTTTGTGGAAGGTGGAGGTCCTGGGGGAAGTACCAAAAACCACCTTTATCGGCATAGGCATCTTAGTGACCGTGTGCATAGTTTAATCTTTCTATATATATTTATAAATGGTTGGGATTGTGGCATCCCTTAACCCTTCATTGGATTTTCTTGGTTTGTGCTGCTAAGATGTATTGGGACCCTTTCAGCAGGAGAGAGCTAAAACCATATAGCCCATGGGTGCCCTTAGGACGATTAGAGATACACAGTCTAGGTTAATGGTTTTAAATTTCATGCTAAACCCAGTTCCCTAACCTGGCATCTTATATATACATTTATATGAATGTGTGAATATGGTTTTTAGATTGATTTGTACTTAGCATTATTTTATCTTGCTCCTGAGTTATATGCCAGCGCTCACCCCGTAACCGTCCTAAGATGTACATTGTTTAGGGTCCAAAGACACCTTTTTTTAACCCCTGTGCAGCATTAGGTGGATTAGCATGCCTTTTGAGTTGCGTTGAAGTGGTGAGCCTCCATCTTCAGCAAGGCCAAATATTCCATTGCTTTCTTCATGAGTACCAAAATCCCATCAGTTTTTTCAATATTTTGGATTCCCTTTATGGCCATGGACGGGGGCATGTCCCAACCTAACTTGTTATTTCAGTTTAGAGCTTTTGTGGACAAAGTGTGGGTGGTTATTGTTTATTGATTCTTAGTTCCTATAGAGTTATCTATGTATCCTCCATGTGTTTGTTTAGGTTGCTTTCCATATTATATTATATTGTGTCCTAGTTGGCTAGGCTAAGGGGGTGGCCTTCGGCTCTCGATGGTCTTGAGATATCCGTCACGACTAGGCCTGGGGTTGGGTTGTGACAATATTCTAGGAGGGAGTTCAATATCTTTGAAATGTAGTATGTTAGGAGAAATTAAAAATCCTTTTTATATTGTGATACCCCATCGTGCCGAGTATTAAACTTACATCTTTGCTTAGAGAATTGGTTTGTAGACCTAGGATCTTTGAGCTGCGGGGGATGTCGAGGTGTTGAAACCAAATAGATCTTAAATTTTAGGTAGTGATAAGCTTTAGAAAAAGTTCGCCATGCATTCCATAATGATCCATACTCATTCTAGTCTAATTCTAGTACTCTAGTACAAATGGCACTCTGCCCGTGTCTTATATAGTCATACCATGCATATGATTAAGGTTCAAACACTTTATGAAATTCATGCCCATGCTCTGCTCCTCTAGTAAACTAAAAATGCTTCATACAGTAACCTCATATTTACCCTATGATACAATGAATCCAAACTTTATGTCATCCAACTCATGATCTATGAACTTTCTTTTCTTGGTATTCCCACTTTTCTTAAGAACCCATACTCTACAAAATATCTCAAACTCACGTCATATTATGTCTATGCTTAAACGATCATTGATCCATTCTACAATTATTTTATATATGCCCTACTGCACCTTACTTTGCATGCACCTTCTTATGTATTAGATCTCTAATAAGAATAATCTATGATTGGAAATTATTTCTCCTATTTTGGATCCTTATACTCTAACTCCTTGGTGATATTCCTTATTATTAATAATGGTGATGTTTGACTTTGAGTAAGGGTTTATATGGATGAGTAGATGTCCCTTGTTGTGAATATCATGGTGCTTGATTCAGATAAGGTTATGAGTTAAAAGGGAAGAGCAAGAAGAAATTTTGTTATGTAAAAGAAGTAGAAATGGTATTTATGGTGTGACTTTATGTAGAAGTGATTGAATGATAATTATAGGTGTGGAAGAACCTAAATTTCGTACATTAATAGGCTTGGATGTCATAGTAGATTAATATGTGGGCTATTACCTTATGTTGCTAGTATATCTTGATTTGAGCTTGACGTTGGTTGATTAAAGTAGTAAGAAGGAGTAGTATTCTTGATGACCATAGTTGCTAAAGTGACAAATGGTATATAATTTTGTAACTTAGAACAATATGATCACATTATATGTAGAACCTTGTACCTCCGTGTTAGATTTGATCAAGGGAACAACATACAGTTCTATTTATACCTTTCTAGTTATGTGTACCCTTGAAGATCATAGGTTGCAGAGGATATGGCATGGTATTGAAAGAACGAGTGTTTTTTTGAAGTTTTGTTAAGCTTAAAGATAATCAATTATATTTCCATGTAAAAATACTCATTTTCCTATGCCCATCTCAATTTTTTCATGTCATGAATATATCTTTGTTTATGTTTTACATTGTAATAACCATGTTCGTAAAACTCATGTCTCAGATCATGTCTATGCCAAGTCTCAAATATCTTTGGATTTGTGTTGAATTGAATCACTTGATGTGGTCATGAGATCTCTCTTAGTGTAAGTGAGTTAAAAATGAATTCTTGATGTGAAGTTTCACACTTTATGTCATGTTTATAGATCTTCAATAAGTTATCATCCATCATTAAAGGATGAATGATCTCAAGGGGGAGATACTGCAGCACCCTAAAATTTCAGGCCAAGAGCTGAATCGTTATTTAAGTAAGTATAGACCTAAACCTGATGATTTCTAATGGTACAAAGATGTTAAGACAAATTCCTTAGTTTGGGAAGAGTTTCATATATGAATTAAGGTCATAAGGAAATTCCAAATTAACGTTAAGTTGAAAGCTTCTTTACTGATCAAATTTTCTTATAAGATTTTACCAGGGTTAACGTCAAACAAGTATAACACCTAGATATGAAGATTTTTGTGGCCAAATACCCACCAAGTGAAAGGTCTTTGAGTCTTCTATTCAATGCCACTAGCCATTTATTAATCTGAGTCAACAGTAAAAAATTAGGATGATTTTACGAAAAGGTAAAAAGTTGACTGGCATACTAAAATGATTTTGTGAACTAGTTTAAGGCTGCAAATCCCTCTTTGCACTCTGGAAACCCAAAGTAGACAAATATACATCGAATAGATTTTAGGGCAAGTTAATGGAAGCATTACATGACAACAAATCACTTTTTGCAGTCCACATAAGACCTGTATGTGATTTTTTAGTATTTTATTTAATGGGAATTTTGGCCCTTTCCTTAACCTAAATCATCCCCATCCTTCAACAATGTCACCTACTCTCTAATTACACTAATTCAATATTAAAAACCTATTCTCTCTTCCCCTCTTCCTCTCAAAAGTTCAAAGAAATCTTTAATATCCCTAGAAGCAAGTCTAAGGTTAAGTTTCAAAGTTTTTTGGTCATCTTATACTAAGGTATGTTGAACAATCTTCTTTCAAACAAATCTATAAATGATTGGTTCTTAATACATAAGTTTATATAAGTATTTGTATGAATTGTGAATTTGGGATTGACAATGATTTTTAAAAGATGAAAAGACTTAAGCTTGCAAACTCTTTTTCTATGAATTTATTCTTAATCATTATCTGGGATTGAAATCTGATATTATTACTTGATGAAATCTTCACATTATAAATTTTAGTTGGGATATGTTGGGGGTCATGAAATCATCTCCCAAATATTTTGGTAAAAAGATGAAACTACCTCCATCCCTTGGATCTGTTAAAATATTGAACTTAATATGACTCTTAATCCTTTAATAGAATTTTAATATATTTATAAACAATCGTCATAATGATTAGGCTAATGACTTAACAAGTGATATGATAATTTCATGGCATGATATGTTTGACTTGCAAGTCTTGATATGACGATACCAAATTAATGATTGCTCCTATGAAAGACTTACTTATGGAGATCAATTTTTTAGTTAACTGATTTGATGGCACCAATAAAAATATAATAGTGTGGGCATTTATATAATAAGTTAATTCACTGAGAAGGTGTAAGTTCTCTTTGTTCAATGCTCGAAACTCATGTTTTACCGACATATGGATGGTTTGCTCTTTAATTGTATGACCTTATGTTTCTTTCTGTTTGAGGATGGTGATGTAGTCATGTAAGATGTTCAATCTCAATCCATGTGACATACGTGGATTGGAGCTCAATCATTTGGGTACGGATCGAACCCATATAACCCCTGGGTTACATGATGTGGGTGATACCATCTAGTTCAAAACTAAACTAACGAAATATTTATGTCTTGATTTTAAGTCACTATTTATGTTTTCTTATTATGTTTCATGTAAGAGTTGTATATTTGATTTATAAAATGTATTGTCTCATTTTTCTAGATTGCATACCAGTATTCATTGTACTTACCATCCCCAGATGCTATATTATTTCATGATGTAGGTTCAGAGATGCATTCTCATGGTTCTATACAACATTAGGATTGTTCGAGACAATTTCAACAAGTTTTGAGCCCTCCATCTTTCAAAAATCAATTTAATTCTTATGTTTGACCTTGACTATAGTTTTATGGTATTTTCGGGGCTCTTTTCCAGCTTAGTTTTGTTTTCTTTTGTTAGGCACTTCATAAACCTACATAGATGTTGTTTAAATATTTTGTTCCAAACACTTGGTTAACTTTTAACTATGCTTTAAATGGATTTCTTTAATGAGTCTTTCTTTTGCAAATTCTTATTGAAATGCTCAAGATGATACGCTGAGAGGTTTTGTTGGGTCTTTATTATTCTTGAGTATCCATTATATCTAGGACTTAGTCTTAGGTCATGACAATGAGGAGTTAGACTTAAAATAGTATTCATATGTGTTATAAATTGATAAGCATGTTGATTGGTCTTCGAACATAATCGGTGGTTCATTGATTTATTTGGATTTACATTGCTTGAATGAATAAGCTTATAATTATTTGAAGCGTGTTATTTAAATGACTTATGATTATGAAATACACTTTTTATTTTGTGTACCTACTGATAATATCCTGATAGATAGTTGAATATGAGAATATTTTGAGATATATTAAAAAGGTTGATAATATATATATATTAATCTGTTATTGCATGACTCGAGTTAGATATGAGCTTACAGATGAGCTGTTGCATTATGAAAGAATAGATATACTATTTTGTTGATGAGTGAGTCCTAAGTGAGCTTATGTATGAGCAATTATATTTTGGATCTAGTACCATGCTGGTACGATATATAGACCCTAGGTTGTCCCCTATAGGTAATGACTAGTTTGGCAGAAATAAGATCCTTTAGCATGTGTATACAGATGAATGAGACTGATGAGATACAAAGCTATAAACTGTTAGATTAGTATGGACATGAATCCATGTTTTTATGTGACTACTTCATATTTGCAGATATTGTAATGACTTGATTTCGTTTATGGGTGAGTTTATGTTTTTTAATGTTGACTTTAATGTGTTTGGATTTGGATGTTTTACCTGGCAGATGTACTATTTGATTTATGTGATGATATACTTGTCTACTTGTCTTACTTGATTCATGAGATATTCTTGCTACTATTTTGACTTGACTTATGATGGCTATCAGTAAATAGTGTTTGTACAGATACTACCCTTGTACTCTTTTCTGAGTGCAGACTGTGATCCAAATATTTTGATGCTGCCTCATATCTAGTGTTTTTAGTTGATCGATTTATGGGTTCAAGGGCAAGCTACTCTCTTTTAGGCTATCGTGGATCTTTTTTTCCTCGAACAAAGTTATTTATTAATGATTTTGAGTTATTCTAGACATTATTTATTAGCATCCTATGTATGATGGCTTTTAGATCTTCGAGATATAATAGTTAGAATTCTAGAATTTATTTACTTTTGTTTTTTAGACTTATTATTATTCTGCCTTATTTTTAAATGAAAGAATTGGTTAAGGCTTGAGTTAGATGGTAATAAATAGTTTCCCTACTGAAGAGTTAGTGTGGGTGCTACTTATGGCCATTTGGGTAAAATCATCACCTTTAGAGATTTTTATGATTAATAACTATTCTACAATTGTTATTATGAATATGAGAGGCTAATACCTGTGTTCTCTAATTATGGTAAATGCATGAATATTGTTGTATTAATTTTAATTGACTAGTAGTGTATCCATCATTATGTTATGGCTTATGTGGTTGTTTACATAACCTTGCTTTAACAGTCTTTGTTCATTCGCAACCAATAAAACATATCTAAGAATCATAGGTGTGATTTGACAAAGGGAACTTAGGTTATGCAATAAGATTAAATAGAATGTGATATCTACTTTATATGGGGAATTGATTTGAGGGTGGGATGTAGATGTACCTCAATAGCTTCCTTGGTTATTGCACAACAAAATTGTAAACGTCTATGTCCCTATTGGTAAAAGTTACAAAAATTACAGTTGAAATAAAATACAAATGAAGAAAATAAAATGTCTTTTTCTTGGTTGAGGTACAGATATGTCGGTCTATTTTAAGAGATTCAATCCTACTAAAGCAAATGTTTTCACCATTCCAGTAGTACTCTTTTTTACTCATCTCCTCCAGGATACAACAACCCATTCACAAAGTATAAGTCAACAAACTCTGGACAAGAGTTGAGTTCAAAGCTCCATAAAAAGAACACCTCCCTTCAACTAATAAGCTCTCTTTTTACAAACTTTTATGCACTCTGAATTTTCTTGTACTTAGAAAAATATGCAGGACCACCTTTTTATAGGTGATGAATCTTTCTTGCAATAAATAGAAAGAAGTAGTGGAAAGATAAATGTGATATAAGTTAAAAAAGTTACACTCCATAAGTTCAACAATTTTATTTAAATAGTACTCATCTGTTTGGATGCGATTTTAAGGTTGATAAATTATTAGGAATGATAGTAGGAAGATTAGGAAGTGTTTCAAAGAATTTAGAATGAGTTTCAGCAAAATGCAACCCAAAAATAGTGGGGGTCCATATTAGGGTCATGCCACGGAGGCAAGGCATGACTCAAGTGGGAATTCCAGTTACCTGGTGCAATTTTAGAGTACCACGCTACTTGGTTGTTGGGATTTAGGACTGTCACACCAGTTGCTTGGTGCGATTTCACCATGCAATGCCAATGGTTATGTTGACGTGAAATTTCTGTTTAACTTTTAGTTTTTTAAGGGTAAATAGGCCCTTTTGATACCAAATGACCTTATAACCTATCCTAAAATAGTTTTACTCATCCCTTAACATAGAATCATATTTTACACGCCTCCTAAACTCTCAAGAACACAAATACAAGAGTGTCTCTCAAAATTCAACCTCAATGGATCCCAACTCAAACTTTTCTCCAATAAATTCATCCTACAATATATATACCCTTTTTACATTTGGCATGCACCCCACATACTCAGTACATTCCAAAAGGTACTAACCACATGCTCTTTGTACTTTCCATCCTATTATAATGTATATTTTGGTATTCGTCCTCAACATCATTATTAGTCACGATCACCTTTGCCTACTCTCTTTCAATTGATGAGTGCTCATGTTCTGAGGACCTAGGCTTATGATATCCCTTTTAGTATTTCAATTTATATTTATTTTAAACTTCATATTTTTTGGATCGGTTGGAGCCTGTCTTTCAGTATACTAGAGGCTTATTTAGACTTAGTAGACATTTTCTTTCAGATATCTATATTGTTGGAACTATTTATTTCAGTTCAGTTTAGACTTGTGATTTTATAGCTTCCACTTATGTTTTACTTAACTCAGTTATGATTCACTATTGAGTAGATGCCATGGATTAACTTTGGGCTACTAGTAACTTAAGCATGGTGTGACATCCATGGGATAGTCTCGAGTTGTTACAAACCTGGTATCAGAGCCTAAGGTTTACAGAGTCCTAGAGATTTTGATAAGTCATGTTACATAGAGTCTTGTTTATAGGTATGAAGCATGCCACACTTATGAGTAAGAGGCTATGGGACATTATTAGGAATCTTTCCTTCTTTCATACTCCTTATCATGACTTGGATTTTAACTGTATATATCATAAAATAAGTTCTTTTCACATGATAGAAAACGCTTCCATGCAGAGTGGCAGAAACTGGAACTAGACAACCCCACCACCACTGCCTGTGGACCCTTTAATCAAAAATGTTTCCTATGTTGAGTTTTGGGTTTCCTTTCAAGTGTTGGTTTAAGATATTACTTCATAGGTTAATCATCTAATAGAGGTCTCAATCTAGAAAAATGGTAACTTAGCTGCTGCCAGAGTTTGGGACTTTATGAGGATTAATCCTCCTGAATTCTTTGGTTTAAATATAGGTGAAGATCCTTATTTCTTTATTAATGAGGTAAAGAAGATTACTCAGATTATGCATGTTATTGAGATACAAAGCGTGGAGTTGGTATCATATCAATTAAATAATATTGGTCATGATAGTGTTAAATTATGAAAAGAGGGTAGAGGAGAGATGTTGCTCTGGTGGATTGGAGAGTATTTGGGGTAGATATTTTTGGAAGGTTCTTTCCCCGTGAGATGAGGGAGGCTAAAGTGGAAGATTTTATGAATCTCAAACAAGGTTCCATATTAGTGAAGGAATACTCTCTCAAATTTAACCTACCTTTTGAAGTATGTTCCAAAGATAATGGCTGATCTATGGACTCGTATGAGTAAGTTAGTCATTGGTGATCAAGGAGTGAACCACTTCTATGGTAATTGGGGACATGGATATTTCCCAACTAATAATCGATGCTGATCAGATTGAAACAAAAAAAAAGATAAAGAAGATGGAAAGGGAAACTAAGAAGGCTAGAGTCGGACAATTTGAGTACAGTCAGCACAAGTTAGGAGGGAAATCATTCACAATTCCAAAATCATTGATCAACCCCAACACCTTCTTCGGTCAGTGTTCCCGTACCTAAGACCAAATAGGAGCAGTGAGGTAGGGAACTTTCCACCATATCTCAAGGTAGTGTTACTGGGGAACGTAGCAACCTAGCCTACAGAGAGTGTAGAAAGACTTATCTAGGTGAGTGTTTAGTGGGTAGATATGGTTGCTTTGGATATGGAATATCAAGTCATCGACTTAGGTATTGCCCATCTTCCAGGCAATCCAACTGGAATGCCTATGCTCAATCCTTGTCCACTACTTCAGTAACTCAGTTAGGCCACCCAGCTTAGTAGTAGGGTCCATCATCTAGTTTCAATAGCGTTCTATGTTAGAATTGGTTGTATGTATTATCTTTCCACCAGGATCAGGAGAGCTCCCTGGATGTGGTCACTGATATGCTTCGTATCTTTCATATTGATTCTTATGTATTGTTAGATTTGGGGTAGCATTTTTACTTGGTAACCCTATTTATGTTGTGAATTTTGATGTTAGTCCTAAAATGCTTTCAGAACCCTTCTTAGTTTCCACCTTTGTTTAAGAGTTAATTATTGCTAAGAGAGTCTATAGATACTACCCTATTATAGTCCTACATGGGGTCACCTTAATAGATTTAATAGAATTAGATATGACCAATTTTGATGTTATTCTTGGCATAGTTTGGCTCCATTCATGTTATGCCTCAGTGGATTATCGTACCTGAGTTGTAATCTAGTTTCTTTGCAAGCCAGTTCTCGAGTGGAAAGGTAGACCAATGGTACCCAAAGGTCATTTTATCTCCTATCTTTAATCGTAAAACTAATCTCCAAAGGGTATATCTATAATCTAAATTGGGGTAAAGATACTAAGTCTAAGACCCCAAACCTCCCGTCAGTTCATATAGTCAATGAGTTTTCTAAAGTTTTTCTAGAGGAACCACCTAAAGTTCCTCCTAATAGGGAAATTAAATTTGGGATAGATATTCTTCTGGATACCCAACCCATTTTCATCCCTCCTTACAGAATGTCTTTGGCAGAACTTAAGGAGTTGAAGGAATAAATTAAGGACCTCTTAGATAAGATTTCATCAGGCATAGTGTTTCTCCATGGGGTGTACCAATTTTATTCATGCGAAAGAAGGATGGTAATATAAGAATATGTATAGACTATAAGTAGTTGAACAAGGTCACCATCAATAACAAGTATCCTATCCCCAGAATTAATGACCTGCTCGACCAACTTTAGGCTACTCATTATTTTTCTAAAATTAACCTCAGATCAGAATATCATTAGTTGAAAGTCAGGGAGCATGACATCTCAAAGTCTATTTTTAGAACTCGTTATGGTCACTTTACGTTTGTAGTTATGTATTTTGGACTAACAAATGATCCTACAACTTTTATGGATTTAACAAACAGGGTTTTCAAGGAATATCAAGATATGTTTGTTAATCTTCATTGATGACATACTTTTGTATTCTTAGATCAAGGAAGAACATGTGGAGCATTTGAGAATAGTGTTGTAGAACCTTAAGGATCGTCATTTGTTTGCAAAATTTAGCAAGTGTGAATTTTGTTTGGAGTCTATCACCTTCTTAGGGCATGAAATTTTAGATGAAGGTATTCAGGTAGACCCTCAGAAAATAGATCCAATAAAGCATTGGCCAGGCTTATTACTCTATCAAAAATTTAGAGCTTCTTGGGCTTAGCTGGTTATTATAGGAGATTTGTAAAGGGTTTTTTTCTATAGTTGCACTGTGACTAAGCTAACACAAAAGAAAGTGAAGTTTTAATTGTCAGACAAGTATGAGAAAAGTTTTAAGAGTTAAAGTATAGATTGACTTCAGCATCTGTATTATCTTTGCCAGATGGGTTAGAGGGGTTTGTAGTGTATTATGATTTCTGTAAAGTTGGTCTCAAATGTGTTTTAATGAAAAATATGAGGATGATAACTTATGCTTCCAGACAACTCAAGGATTACAAGAAAATTTATCATACCCATGACTTAGAGTCGGCAATAGTGATCTTTGCTCTAAAAATTTAGAGACAGTATCTTTATGGCATGCATGTATATGTTCTCAATGAGCATAAGATTCTCCAGTATGTGTTTAGGCAGAAGTAGTTGAACTTTACCAGAGAAGGTAGTTAGAGTTGTTAAAGGACTATGACATAAATGTGCTTTACCATTTGGGAAAGTAAATGTGGTGGCATATGCTTTGAGTAGATTATTTGTGGGTAGTGTAACCCATATTGCAAATGATAAAAATGAGTTGGCTAAAGGGGTGCATAGATTGGTCCATTTGGGAGTTCATTTGTTTGATGCAAATGATGGGGGTTTGATGGTGTGAAATGGTTTAGAGTTGTCTATTGTCGTAGAGATGAAAGAAAAATAGTGTGATGACTTTATTCTAAGTCAGCTGATTGATGTAGTCCGCCAACAGAAGATGGAGATTTTCTCATAAGAGGGAGATGGTGTTCTTCACTATTAGGATTGTTTATGTGTCCGCAATGTTGATCGGTTAAAAACTAAGATGCTAGTAGAGGATCATAGTTCTAAGTATTTGATTCACCCAGGTCCCACAAAGGTGTACCACGATATGCAAGAAGTTTATTGGTGGAATGGTATGAAAAGAGACACAGTAGAGTTTGTGGCTAAGTGTCCCAATTGTCAGTGAGTGAAAATTGAGCATCAAATACCTGGAGACACGCTTTAGGATATTGTCTTCCCTACTTGAAAGTGTGAGGTTATTAATATGGATTTTATTATGAGTCTCCTTTGTGCTACACATCAACATGTTTTAATTTGGATCATAGTGGATTGATTGACAAAATCATCCCACTTTTTGCCAGTCAAAACATCAGATTTAGTAGAGGACTATGGAAAATTGAACATTTGTGAATTAGTGAAACTTCATGAGATTCCCTTATCTATCATCTCAGACCGAGGTACCCAGTTTATCACTCAGTTTTGACAATTATTTTAGAATGATATTGGTACGAAGGTGGAGCTTAGTATCTCTTTCCACCCCTACATGGACGGGAAGGCCAAACATACTATCCGAACTCTAGAATATATATTAAGAGAGTGTATAATTGAATTCAAAGGAACTTGGAATGACCGCCTACCACTAATTGATTTTTTTTACAGTAACAGTTATCACGCTAACATCCAGATGGCTTTATTCGAGACCTTATATGAGCATAGGTATAGGTATCTTATAGGGTGGTTTGAGATTGGTGAGGTTACCTTTATTGGGCCATATTTCATTCTTGAAGATAGGGAGAAGGTTTAGTTGATTTAGGAAAGATTAAGAAATTCCCAGAGCCATCAGAAGTCGTATGCAGAGCTAAAGTTTGTCGTAGGTGATTGGGTGTTCTTGAAGGTATCACTTATAAAGAGGGTGACAAGATTCGTAATGAAAGAGAAATTCAGTCTCCGATTCATTGGTCCATATAAAATCTAGAGGTGCATTAGAGATATTACTTATAAGCTAACCTTCCAATAGAGTTAGCCCCAGTCCATCTAGTCTTCAACATTTCCATGTGGAAAAAGCATATTGGAGACCCATCTTTAGTTGTACCTATAGAGAGTATTGGAGTGAAAGATAGTTTATCCTATTAAAAAGTTCCAGTTAAAATCCTTGATCATTATGTTTGAAGTTAAGGAATAAGGAAGTGGCTTCAATGAAAGTGTTATGGAGAAATCAGTCAGTAGAGGGAGTGACATAGAAGGAAAAAGTAGATATGATAAATTAATATCCCCATTTATTTCCTCCTAGCACCAAGTCAACATGAGGGGTAGATCCTTCTCCAAGTGTCATCTCCTCGAAACTTAAATCCTTTCTTATTTCAGGCAGCTCTATGAAATTCATATGTGGTCAGTCAATTTCAGTTGCATGCATGTCCTCGAGGTGAATAAATTTCCAGTTGCATGGTATGATTATCTTTAATACTTATCCTTACATCTCAATAAGTTAGATTTGTACCTATCCCAACCCTTATTCAAGTAGTAATAGTTCCAAGGGGGAGATATTATTATATCCCATTTGTTTAATGATTTTATTTTCATAGTTCCCATGCATTGTGATGTGATTTAAGGTTTATAAATGATTGGAAGTGATAGTGGGACCATTAGGAAGTGTTTTGGAAATTTAGAATGATTTTCAAGGCAAAATAAAACTCCAAAGCAATAGAGGTCCATATTAGGGTCATTTTATGAAGTGTAATACCCTAGAATTCTTAAGCTCTAGACCCATCAACAGATAGGCCATTAAATTATTTTACTAAGGCAACAAATCTCGCGTCAATCAGATGTCATGGCAAAATATTGTGTAAATTTTCCTAAGGGGACTGTCACACTATAGTGACAACGACTCTGGTGGTCATTACGGTGAGTTATTATCACTCCGGTGAAGATCTCAAATCAGTAATGAGGAGTCGTTAGGTGGTCTCATCACCTTAGTAGAAAGAAACCCAAAAATTAAATACTAATGACTCGTAGTCAGACCTTACAAGTCGTTAGGAGGGGAGTTGTTACCTTAGTAGTAAAGATCCCAGACCTCAGATCCTGAGATCACGACTCTAACCATGACATGTGACCTAAGGGAATGAGTCATAAGGTGAGCTGTGATGACTGGAACCAGAATTCTTGCATATTTTTAACAAGGGATCTTTGGTAAATTCCACACCTTTTAACCTAAATCACGTCATTTAAGCCCCAAAAAACATTAGTTATCAAGGGTTAATATTTTCCTAACCCCTCATAACTCAGAAATCAATCAACACAAAGAAAAGAAGTAATTCGTTTCTCTCCCAAAGCCAACTAGGGTTCATAGAGCAAGTTTAAGTTTTAGGAAGATTTCTTCAAGTAGTTTTCTTTCAGGTATGTGGGATTTCATCAGTGGGTCCCTTCCAAAAATTAAGTCCCAAGAAATCTCTAAATTTACAAGCACAATTCATTTTACCTTTTAATTAGGTTCTAGGTCAAATATAAATCTCTTAAGACTCATCAGTGTATGTGTATGACTATGATTATATGTTTCCTATGAGATCAGTGATTTCCTATGTTCAAATTTGAATTTCCCCTATTTCATTATGTTGTTGAGTTGTTGGATTTACATTGAGAAATTCTTTTATTATCATGCTCAGTAAATACTATCATGTTCAGTTACATTAGTCAGAGTTGGTGGGTTATGAATACCCGATACCTAAAAGATCAAGCATGCATTAGTTTACACATTTGTGAGTTTCTTAATATTATGCATGTATTACATATTTAGAATACCATGATTAGGCATGTCAGCTACCATTTACATCTCAGTAATAATTTAGTGTCAGTTCAGTAGGAGTAGTACTTAGCATCGAGTGAACGCAGGGATGAAGGCTCACCTGCTAATTTAGGACTGAGACCTTTCGTAGAAGTCCCAAAGTTCCACAACTGTGGTTTCACCATAGGTTATGAGGTGTCACTCTCTAGTATAGGATTAATACCTTAGTCCTTCGAGACATCAATTTAGTGGATCCATAGCCAGTGTTGGTACCTTTGTCAAGGTACTGACACCCTTCCAACTGGGGTTACAAGTTGAACCTCGATTAGCTCAGATTGGGGCATGTCTGTTAAATGTCATCTCCCACAGTCCTTAGTTCAATATTCATATTATGTTTAATTTAGGTTTGGATGGACAAATGTTTAGTATTCAATCATTCAGTTATTTAGATACAATATATATTTATACTTGGTCTTGCATTCGATTTTCATGTTCATGCATTCATGCTCAGTATATATGTATATCATCTAGCTTTTCATCTTGCATACTCAGTACATTCAAAGTACTAATTGAATACTTCTTTGCATTATATTGACTTATAATATAGGTTCAGACGCTTAGTACTCAAATTGAACTTAGCATGTTCATACGCCACTCAGCTGCAGCCTATGTGAATCCTCATTAGTTGAGGACTATTTATCTTACCAGCTATTCATTTTAGTACTTCATTTTATATCAGTTAGTCAGAGTTAGTTAGGGACCTTTCCCAACAGCTCATCAGGTTTAGAGGCTTTCAGATAGTTAGACATGTTTCTTTTCAGTTTCATTGAGTATCTTCAGATAGTATTTATCTTGATTTTATGATTATTCCTTATCAGTTTACTTCAGTTAGTTTCCACTCAGTATTTTGTTATGCTCATCCAGTATTTATTTCTTATGCCAGGACATGGGTTAGCTTAGGGTCGCTTGTAACTCTAAGCAATGTGGTACGACTAAGGGGTAGTCTCAGGTCTTGACAAACTTGGTATAAAAGCACAAGGTTTAAAGTGTACTAGGATGTCTAAAAGTTTCATTAAGTAGATTCCTATTCATGGGTGTGAAACATGACAAACTTATGGGCAAGAGGCTACAAAACATTTTTGAATAGTCTCCTTTTTTCAGTTTCATGTCGTGCGATAGAGTGCAAGCTCTATTAAACTTCTTCATCTAACTCATTCTCTACCATTTATATAAAATGCTCCCAAAAGGGTTAATAGAAAAAGAAATGGGGACCAGCCAGCACCACTGCCTGTTCCCAAAGACCCTCTAAATAAGCAGGTCTCTCACGCTGAATTTAGGCCTGCCTTCATGGCATTAGCCCAATCCATGGAAACTCAAAATAACCAGTAGGTCGTTGCCCCAGCCAACCTGATAATGAGTAAGGTAGCCGATAGAATCTGGTATTTCACTCACATGAATCCTCCAACGTTCTTTGGATTCAAGTTTGAGGAGGATCAACAGGAGTTCTTAGACAATGTTCAGAAAATAACCAATATTATGGGTGTTACTTCAACTAAAAATTTTGATGTAGATTCTTATCAATTGCAAGGGGTATCCCATACTTGGTTCAAGCAGTGGAAATAGGATAGAGATGTTGAAGCAGGGCCTATAGAGTAGGACGAGTTTTCTAATGGTTTTCTAGACAGGTTCTTTCTACTTGAATTAAGGGAGGAAAAGGTGCAAAATTTCATTAATTTGAAGCAAGGTTATATGAGTGTGAAGGAGTATTCACTCAATTTCACCCAGTTAGCATGATATTCTTCGACTACAGTGGCTGATTCTAAGGATCAAATGAGTAAGTTTGTGTCTGGTGACTCTGAGGATATAGTTAAGGAGTGCAGGACAGTTATATTGATTAAGAAGATGTACCTCTCTATATTGATGGTCCATTCTTAGAAAATTAAGAGTAGTAAAATAATAAGGAAAGAGAATATAAGAGGGCCAGAACTGGTAGTTTCAGTTCTTCTTAGCAGAGATCGGATAGTGGGATCCAATCTCATTTCTGCCAGAGATCCTTAGCCCTATACCCATCATCTTCTCGTGCTCTAGTGCCTAAATTCCAGCAAGATTCTCATGTAGAGCACCAGGCTCTAAGTCTCAAGAAAGCATGAACAGTGGTCATAACAACCTAGTTTGTAGGAGATGTGGTAGAACCACAAGGGCAGATGCATGAATGGTAGTGATGTTTTTTTCAGGTGCGGTAAGCCAAGCCACATAATGAGGGACTGCCTACTGGTTGTGCAGAGGGGTAAGTATCTTTATCAGCAAGGTTAGCCTAACTCCTCATCAGCTCCAGTAGGTCGCCCTGTTTAGCAAGGTGCCTTTTTTAGTACGACCAACAAACATTGCTAGAATTGACTTTATGCCTTCAAACTCACTAGGATCGGGAGGGTTCACCTAATATGGTTACTGGTATGTTACAGGTCTTTTAGATTCATGTATATGCAATATTGACCCCAAAGCTACACTTTCCTTTGTAACTCCCTATATAGCCATAGACTTTGGTGTTAGTCCCAAAATCCTTATAGGACCCTTCTTAGTGTCTACTCTAGCCGATAGTTCTATTATATCCAGATGGGTGCATATAAATTTCACAATCATAGTGTCCCAGAAAGTCACCTTAATCAATCTTATAGAGTTAGAGATGACTAATTTTGATGTCATTCTTGGAATAGATTGGATCCACTCTTGCTATTCTTTAGTCGATTGTAGAAATTGAATAGTCTAATTTCAATTTCCTAACATCCAGATTTAGAATGGAGGGGTAGTACCTCAGTGCCTATAGGTCAATTTGTCTCCTATCTTAAGGCAAGAAAGACGATCTCCAAGGGATGCATCTATCATCTTATTCGAGTTAAGGACTTAAGGTACGAAACCCCAAGTCTTGAGTTAGTTCCAATAGTGAATGAGTTTCCAAAAGTATTTATTAAAGATCTACAAGGAGTTCCTCCTAAGAGGGAAATTGACTTTGGAATAGATCTCCTTCTATATACCCATACTATCTTAATTTTACCTTATAGAATGGCTCTAGTGGAGCATAAGGAATTGAAAAAGCAGTTAAAAGATCTTCTATAATGGTTTGATCAAGCCTAGTGTTTACCCATCAGGTGCTCTAGTTTTTTTGTGGAAAGAAAGATGGGTCTCTATGAATGTGCATCGATTATCGCTAGTTAAACATGGTCAAAATCAAGAATAAGTATCCACTCCACAGGATTGATGACTTATTTGACCAACTTTAGGGTGAAAATTATTTCCCTAAGATAAACCTCAGATCTGGCCATCATCAACCCAAGGTCAGAGAATGTAACATCTCAAAAACAGTCTTCCAAAAATTAGTGTGGTCACTTTGAATTAGTAGTTATGTTTTTTGGACTAACAAATACTCCTACAGCTTTTATGGATTTGATGAATGGGTTATTCAAATAGTACCTCAATATGTTTGTTATAGTATTCATAGACGACATTCTCACTTATTCTCGTACTGTGGGTTAGCATGCAAACCATTTAAGGATAATTTTATAGACTTTAAAGGACCACTAGTTATTCACTAAGTTTAAATAAGTGTGAATTCAAGTTAAAGTTAGTAGCTTTCCTTTGTCATATTATTTCCAGCGATGGTATTCGGGTTGATCCACAAAAGACTAAGGTAGTAAGGAACTGCCTAGACCTATTACTCCATTATATATTAGGAAATTCTTGGGTCTAGTTAGTTACTATAGAAGGTTTGTTGAGGGATTTTCCTCTATTGCTTCCCCATGTCTATACTGACTCAGAAGAAAGTTAAATTTTAGTGGTCTGATTCTTGTTAGAAGTGTTTTCAGGAGTTGAAGACTTGACTTACCTCTACTCTAGTTTTAATTCTACTAGAAGGTTCAAATGGTTTTGTGGTATACTGTGATGCTTCCATTGTTTTCCTTGGTTGTGCTTTGATGCAGCGAGGTAAGGTTATAGCATATGCCTCTAGAAAGCTTAAACCACATGAAAAGAACTACCCGACTCATGATCTAGAGTTGGTAATAGTTGTCTTTGCCTTAAATATTTGGTGGCATTACCTTTATAGGGTCCACATTGATGTGTTTACTAATCACAAAAGTCATCAGTATGTGTTCACTTAGAAATATCTGAATCTATATCAGAGAAGGTAGTTAGAGCTATTAAAAGATTATGATATGAGTGTCTTGTATCATCTGGGTAAGGACAATGTTGTGGTCGACGCCCTTAATAGATTGTTTATGGGAAGTTTTTCCCACATTGACGGTGATAAGAAGGAGTTGGTTCATAAGGTTCATCAACTTTCTAGGTTCGAAGTCTGGTTGGTTGATTCGACCAAAGGTAGTGTTTGGATTTTGAATGGTTCAGAATAGTTCAGAATCTTCCTTGGTTGTGGAGATAAAGGAAAAGCAAGATAGTGATCCTATTTTGCTTAAATTTAAAGAGGCATTCAGAAATTTGAATGTTGAGGTTTTCTCCTAAAAAGGGAGATAGTGTTCTTCAATGTCAGGGAAGGTTATGTATTCTGACCATGGGTGATTTAAGGCAACAAATGTTAATAGAAGCTCAAGGTTTGTGATATTCGATTCATACTAGAGCCAGTAAATGTACCACAATTTGTGGGAAGTCTATTATTGGAATGGTATGAAGAAAGATATAGCAGAATTTATGACTAAGTGTCCAAACTACTAGCAGGTTAAGGTTGAGCATCAGAGACCTAGTGGTACTCTTCAAGAATTTAGCATACTTACTTGGAAGTGGGAAGTGTTGAATATGGATTTTGTCACGGTATTTCCTCGTACTCGTTGTTATATTCTAAACCATGAAAGTGTTTATTCTTATTCATAAAAATCATGCATGAGCTGAAGTCAGATATGCTCTCAAATCCTTTCTCAGAATCCTATGATAGCATGTGATCTAGAGTTAGAAGCATTGACCCAGAAGTTTAGCTGTAGTAAATTGGGGATAGTGTTATCTCAATTTAGTAGATTATGTATCTATGGAGCTAGTTTTATGAAAGGTAAACTAGTAGGCTTGAAATAGTGCATGCAAGAATTTAAGGTTATTGATTCAAAATTTATTATGATGATGTGGGTGTGATTTAGATGTGTACCCAAGGTGATATAGGATTGCATTATTTCTAAGTCTTTACTGTGTGTGTTCTTGATAGTACCCTTGAGTTGCTAAGTGTGAGTGAGGCTAGTTGTGTAGCAGATGAAGCTCTTACTAGATAAGTTATGGGCTATAGGTTGTTTATGTTGGATGTTCAGGAGTGAGGGTAATTCTCAATGTTTAGGGAAAATAATATAAGTTTAGAGTTGTGATAGTAGTAGGCTATGATGGAAGTAGTATGGTTCATAAAGAGTTTATGAATATCCTCGTTACGTGTTAGACTTTAAGTTGAATCTTTGATGATTAGGAAAATACAACAAAGAGTTTGAAATTTTAGATAGTGTGAACTCATAGTATGGTGATACTCCTAAAGATTCTAAGTTAGTAAGTGTTTAAGTTACTGTATGGTGACTATTGAGGCCATGGAAATATAAGAGTTGTATCTCAGAAGAAAGTACTGGCAGAGGGTTGTACACTTTTAGGTACAGTCTTTCAGGGTGAGTTTAGTATTGATGTGTATTGTTTTATCTCGATCTCTAGAGTATAGTGGTTGCAGTTCAGTTTAGAGTTTATTGAAGGGTCCCACAACTTAGAATGATGGCTTAAAGCTAAGGGGAGTTGATAGAACAAGGAACCAAGTCAGGCTCTCAAATTCTAGTAGTGATGCTAGTACGTTGTAGAACATCAATAAGGGAGGATGATGCCCAACCCATTCTTATCCCAGTGCAAAGTTTTGTACTTCAGTCATCACAATATTTACTCATGCCTTAGAAGTCAGCTCCATGATCATAGCTCATATTCATACACTTTTCATAAAAATCATGTACGCTTTCAGTTTCTAGTATGAGGAGTTCCAGTTCACTCAGCAGTAAAAATCATATTTCGTGAATATATGAACTCTAAACTCAGGTCATGTTGCTCATGACTCATGTACTCATGTTTTATTGTATATCCAATTCCAGGTACTCATGTTACACTCTTAATGATCAGTGAGATTCAGATCATGTCCTGTATGTCCTCAGTTTTGATGTCTCTAATAAATGCATGCTTTTGATATTCTAATCCTCAAGCCTCAGTTAAATGTCCAAGTTATGCATAATATTCTTCAATGCTTCAGGATCTCATATTTTAACCTTTTAGTGACCTTTCCTTGTGAAATGATAGTGGTGATGAACAGTTGTTTAAATGGGAAAGAGTAAATTTTTCTTGTTGGGGAAATATTGTTGTATGCTCTTTCTAGCTAAGTATTTAAGTTTGAAGGAATATTGAGGTAAAGCTTTTGTAATATGTCATGGGTAGCTAAAATTTTGTGTGTTTCTTAGGTATATGCATGGCAGTTGATTATTGATAGAGGTTTAGATAATATGAGAAAGATGTTTTTATGGGTGGTTGCCTAAAAGTTTGTATGTGGTTATAATGATAGGTTTGAATGTCATGTTGGTATATAAGTGAATAGGTGCATCGTACTCTATTGAATTCCTATTAAGAGGTTGAATTTAGTTTTGAAGTGGTAAGAAGAATTATTCTTGAGATGATAAGTTGTGAAAATGCATCGGGTATCAAATTCATGGTTTAGACTAGTATTACAGTGGTATGTGTGCACTTTGAAATTTTGAGTAGGCTTGAACATAATGAGAGAATTCAATTTATCTCAGACTTTAGAAAATAAAGTTATCAATGCCCATGTGAAGATTATAAGTTGCCTCAAGTGAAATGCAGTATTGAAGGGGAATGTATTGTTGAGGAAGTATTTGAGGAGTATGTCTAAGCTTGAAAGTTAGTAGTTACATTACCTAAGGCTTAGTAATTGCATCCTAGCTTATGTTTCATAGGCCTATGTTCCATGTAACAGAGTTATAGCCATATTAAGATTCCTTACTCAGATATCTTCTACAAATCATGCCCGAGAATTCTTTCCTCCCTAATGTTATTATAACTTCTTTCAAAGAGTGTTGAAGAAATATTTAAGTTGAGTATAAGCTTTCTGTATGATTTAGTCCGTATAGCCAACAATTCAAATTAGCAATCAGACAGAAAAGTTTCTATGCTTTTCTATTTTTCCATCTAGTCTACTATCCCAAGTTTCATGAATATGGCTATTCCATGAGGTAATTTGTTCGCATACATGTAAGTTGCGAATTCAGTTCAGTCCGAGCATCATGTTTTGGATTCAACTATTTAGACATGACTCAGTACATAATTGTTCAGTACATGATCTCAATTTTCCAAGTATATGATCTCAGTTTTCCAAGTATTCTAGCTTAGACAGTGTAATACCCCTTGTAGGATCTTAGTCTCGTTATCTCATGATTCGCTCTTACATAAGGTAAATGGTGAAACCATGAAGCCCTTCTCTCTTGATTCTTATACATATTTTCATTGAGGGAGAGTTCCTAATCAGAAGTTACATACTTTATTCCATCCTTAGTAACTCTTAAAATTCTATTGAATTAGTTATTACTTCGCAGTTCTATATGTAAGATCATATCATGATCATTTCAAGTGAGTTCTAAACTCTCAACATGAATTTGCTCCTTACAGTCAATAGAGTCAAGTCAGCTCAGAAATCAGTTTCATGATAAAGTTATTCAGCTCAAAAATTAGTTTCATGATAAAGTTATAACATTTTAGCTCAATTATGTCCTTTATTACTAGACATGACCTATGTACATTATTCCATACTTATAAGTCTTCAACGAGTTCCTATCCATTATTTGAGGATGAATGATTCCAATGGGGAGATAATTTAACACCCCGCATGTTCGGGCTAGACTTTGAACCATCATTCCTATGTGTATAAACTTAAATCCCATGATTTGTATGTGAATACATATGTCATGATCATTATCCTAGTGTGTGAAGTTCTTTTGGGGTAAAAATTGTTCATAGGAATCACTTATATGTTGAATTTTTCAGCTCAAGACCACTAAATTATAGATAATTGATTAGGCTTTCCAAGGATACCAATTTCGCCTTAATCCGATACTCGAGCAAAATGTTATGGACTTTTTTGTGAGAGGCAGTAAGGGTCTTCGATTTGGCTGAAATGCATTGCTTTTTCAATGAGATAAGGGGTATGATGCATTGCTCTCTCAACGTGATAAGGGATGCGATGTGGAGCTTATTCCCCCTCCATTTCAGCTTCTTAAAGATTAAGGGGCACTTTGGTCATTTCCCCTCAGCCCTAAAGGTCCAAGGCACAAATTAAAGCACTCAAAAGGGCATTATTTTCCCATCTTCTTCAAATAAACTAACTTAAGAACCCTCTCCTTACCCAAAAACAATAATCCAAGATTTTTCTCTCAAGAACACAAGGATTCAAGCTTCAATTTCAAGAATTTCTTCAAGAATTCATCAATTAAGGTATGTGGGGTTTGGACAAGGTTAACCTTTCAACCTTGTGCCCAAATTCATGACTTTTCAAGTTAAATTTACATGTTTTAAGATAGAATTCATCCCCAAATCCTTATGTGTGAAAATATAGCACTATTATGTGATTAAGGGACTAAAGAGCATAAGAATTGTATCTATTCATGTCTCCAACTACAAGTTTGATGTCTTATATTAAATTCCATTACTTTGATGAAAAATTGCTAGTCCCTAAAGTTTAGTATGCTTTCATACTCAGATTCATGTATCATGCTTATATACTGAAGTGTCCACGTAAGATTTCATGAAAAGTCAGAATTAGCTCGTGATTCAAGTTCCAATTTCCCAAGTCAAATTCAAGTTAATTTCATGTCAAATCCTCAATTTATGAATTTAACCATGTAATCATGTTAATCTCTCATGTTTAACATATTCCCATTTTCGAGTTCATAATTCTCACGTGTTTGATGAAATGTCTATGTTTTGGGTCTTTGAACCATGATCTCATATTATAGTTTGTAAGCTGTGTTATCATATTTTATGGTCATTCAATGCTGGCGGGTTATGAACACTCGATACCTATGTATTTTACATGATTTCTATTTTTTAAGTAACAAGTCAGTCAAACCATGGTTTTAATATCATATTCAGAACACCATGATCATGTTGAGCATTATCAGTTTATATGCTTATAATTACCTCAGAACTCGAATGCCCTGTTATTTTCAGAATACCATAACCTGAGTTTATCAGTTATCAATTATTAGTGCATGCACTAGTTAATATTTTAGTGTCATTCAGTTAGGAGTAACACTTAGCACCGAGTGAATGTAGGGATGGTGTCTCCCCCATCAATTTGGCATGAGGCTCTAGTAGTAGTCTCTACGTTCTTTACCTACATCATCATCGTATATTATGAGGTGTCCCCCGTCAGTTAGTCATGACACCCTCATCCTTCGGGACATCATCCTTGTGGATTCACATTGTCAACCAGTGTTAGTACCCTTGGCAAGGTACCAGCACCCTTCCAACTAGGGTTATAGCTTAGACCCTGATAGCTCAAATTGAGGCATGTCAGTTATAGCTAGATCCCACAGTCTCAGTACAGTATTTAGTGTATTTCATTTCAAGTTTGCTTAACAAGGTTTACAGATTTTCAGTTATTCAATTATACAGACTTAAGTCTTTTAGATTACAGGTTATCTTAGAAACATGATTATGCTTGATCTTGCATTCTCAGTTTTACATGTTCATGTCTTCATGCTCAATATCCATACATAATCCTCAGTATGGTTTTACAGTCTATTCAGCTTTACATAAGACTTACATACAGTATCTATATTCTACCGCTTCCCAGCTTCAGTTCTATTCATTCTACAAAAGTAAAGATTTAAGAAACTAAGTGTTATGATTCACCATCTTATCAAATTATGTTTGTTACTCATGTTTTTAGATACTTTAGCTTTTAGTTTACTTCAGTATCTTGGTGAGTATACTTGCACTTAGAATGCATGTTTTAAGGTTATGCATCTATTCAGTTTTACTTATTGCATTCACCCCCACTTACTCAGTATATTCCAAAGTACTGATCCACATATATGTCTATGTGCTACATTGTCTCATAATGTAGGTACCGGTTATATCCCACGCATCTTAATCAGGCAGTTTGCAGTTTCCATCCAGCAGGTGATAAGTTCTCTTATTTTGTGGACTCCAATCAATTGTACTTCATGTATTGTTCTTTTATTATTCATATGTATTGATTAGTGGTAGTTGGAGGCATGTCCCAGCTATCTATAGTTAGTATAGTAGAAGTGTCATAGATAGTCAGTCAGAATCATGAAATATAAATTCCAATTTCTTTCTTTATTTTTATCATGATGTAAGCTTTATCAGTATTATACTTATTCATATTTTATTATGATCATTTTTTTGCTCAATAAACTTAGTTTTTATAACATTTAAATCAGTTACTCAAGTAGTATGCCAGCTCATGGGTTAGCTTGGGATCACTTATGATTTAAAGCATTGTGTTATGACTAAGGGATAGTTTCAGGTCAGGGAAAACTTGGTATCAGAGCCCAGAGTTCAAGTTTCCTAGGGTTTCTATGAAGTCGTGTCTAGTAGAGTCTTGCGTAATTGTACGAAGATGTTTGTACTTTTCTTCAAGAGGCTATAGGGTATTTAAGAAATATTTTCCTTCTTTCATGTCTCAAGTCATGCAGTAGAAGTGTTCTCTAAGAAACTTATGTAGATTCCTTCGTTGCTCCATTCATACTAGTTCTTCCTTATGTTTAAGGTAACAGAAATATTCAAGCTTAAATTCCTACAGATAGAGCCTTCTCAAAAAGTCCCTATAGATAGTTATGGACTCCCATGTTGGCTCAAAAGTATCCCATCAGTACCCTTATGCTCTAAACCTTGAAAGATTTTATTCTTATTCATGAAAATCATGCATTGAGCCAAAGTCAGATGTGCTCTCAGATCCTTTCTCAGAATCTTATAATTGCATGCGATCTAGAGCTAGAAGAAAGGACCTAGAAGTTTAGCAGTAGTAAAGTAAGGATAGTGTTATCTGAATTTAGTAGATTATGTATGCATGAAGCTAGTTGTATGAAAGGTGAACCAATAGGCTTGAAATAGTGCACGCAAGAAGTTAAGTTTATTGATTCAAAATTTAGTATGATGATGTGGGTGTGATTTAGAGGTGTACCTAAGGTGATATGGGATTGTATTATTTCTAATTTTTTACAGTGTGTGTTCTTGATAGCACACTTAGTTTCTAAGTGTGAGTGAGGCTACTTATGTAGTAGATGAAGCTCTTACCAGCTAAGTTATGGGCTATAGGTTGTTTATGTCAGATGTTCAGGAGTGATGGTAATTCTCATGGTTTAGGGGAAAAAATATAAGTTTAGAGTTGTGATACTAGTAGGCTATGATGTAAGTAGTACGATTCATTAAGAGTTTGTGAATGTCCATGTTACGTGTTAGACTATAAGTTAAATCTTTGATGATTAGGCAAATAGAAAAAAGAGTTTGAAATTCTAGATGGTGTGAACTCATGGTATGGTGATACTCCTAAAGATTCTAAGTTAGTAAGTGTTTAAGTTATTGTATGGTGACTATTGATGCCATGAAAGATAAGAGTTGTATCTCAGAAAAAAGTACTAGCAGAGGGTTGTACACTTTCAGGTGCAGTCTTTTAGGGTGAGTTTAGTATTGATGTGTATTGTAATATCTCGGGCTCTAGAGTATAGTGGTTTCAGTTCAATTTAGAATTTATTGAAGGGTCCCACGAAGTTAGAATGATGTCTTAGAGCTATTAGGGAGATGATAGAACAAGGAACTAAGTTTGTCTCTCAGATTCTAATAGTGATGCCAGTACATTGTAGAACAGTAGTAAGGGAGGATGATGCCCAACCCATTCTTATCCCAGTGCAAAGTTTTGTACTTCAGTCATCACAATATCTACTCATGCCTTACAAGTCAGCTCCATGATCATAGATCATATTCATTCACTTTCCATAAAAATCATGTATGCTTCAAGTTTCTAGTATGAGGAGTTCTAGTTCACTCAGTAGTATGAATCATATTTTGTGAATCTATGAACTCCAAACTTAGGCCATGCTGCTCATGACTCATGTACTCATCTTTTACAGTATGTTCAGTTCCAGGTACTCATGTGTAATACCCCATAAAATTTCTAGTTTAATTCAGTCCCATATAACTTGTAATAAGGGTTCCCAGAGTTGGAAAAAATCAGCTAAGTGTTAAGACTTAGAAGCATTTTTAGCCTTTGAAATTGGATGATCATATTTTCAATCTTTCCGGCCTTAAAATGTCGATTTTCAAGTTGATTCATGATCAGGGATGTCAATAGGTCATATTGGGTGAGTTTTGGAATTTTTGGACTTCGTTTGAGTCATGTTTGGATAGGCAAAACAGCAAGACAACACGATCTTGATGCGTCCCATTGGCTACCGCATTGCACCTATCAACGTGATGCGTCGGTGATCACGTCGATCCCATCGATGCGATACATCGCTAATCGCATCGCTGGATAATTTTTGTATATTAAATTTTGAGTTTTCAAGGGAATTTAGGTCCTTTTCCCCTCACCCAATTCAGCTAAAACACGAGATTTAACTCTCAAAAGGGAAAAATTCATTCTTTATTCTCAAAATCCTCTCAAGAACAAACCCTAGTTCATCAAACTCAAGATTCAAATCTGAGGAATTCACCACAATTCTTAAGAAATCAACAATCAAGGTATGTTAGGTGTTCATCCTTGGGTTTCCTTTCACCCTTGAAGTTCAAGAATCCTTTTTAAAACTACAAGTTTATTGATTTCATGATTTATATGTTTGAATTGGATTGTGTTCATGTATGCATTGTTGTATGGTTTTCAAATCAAGATTCATACAAGTTTCAAGTGAATTAAGTAGCAAGTACGTAGAATCATGTGATCTTCATGTTAAACCCTTGAATTTGCAAGTTGAATGTTGTAGCCATGATATTTATATCTTGATGATTTATATGTTCATTAATTAAGCTCCCTAAGTGTTTGATAGAGTTCCTAAGTAAATTGAGTAGTGAATTCATGACATGTTATCATGTGATCCCATTCATGCACAAGTTCATGCCTCTTAAATGTTTGATAAAATGTCTAAATGAATGCATGGTGGACAAGTAACTAATGTAATGCCTTCAAGATTTTGCCATGTTTTACTATTGATACTATCGAGTCCAACAATTTAGTTGTTTACCTAGAATTACAGTACCTACAGAATAGTCTCTGTAACATCACAAATAATAGTACTCAGTCAGTTATAGAACTCAGTGAACTCACTCTAGTTCAATCATTTAACATAATTAGTAACAGTTTAGTCAAGCCTAGTACAGTCTAGTGATCAGTTTAGTGTTTATTCAGTTGGGAGTAGGATTCAACACCGAGCGAACCCAGGGATGAGGGCATTCCTACCAGCAGAGGGTTTGACCCTTAGTAGCAGTCCCTGTGTTACAGAACTATGTAGACAGCATAGGGTAAGTCATTCTCCTGCCAGATTAGGGTTGACACAACAATATATGCAATTCATGAGTCTTCATGCCAGATTAGGGTTGACACAGCATTGTTAGTATCCCTTGGCAAGGTGCTAACACCCTTCTAACTGGGGTCACAGGTTAGACCCCAACTCAGTTTATAATCAGGGTATATCAGTTAGATGAACATTCCCACAGTTATAGTTTCAGTATTCAGTACTCAATAATTAGTATTCAGTCTCAGAATTCATTCAAGAACTCAAATAGTTCTAAGAACCATGGCTATCAGTTATCAGTTACTTAGCCATCAGAATTCAGTACTTTAGTATCAGTCTAAACCTTAGTTATTAGTATTCAGTTACCAAAACTCAGTACTTTAGTTTTAGTGCAATTCAGACAGAGGCTATATGCATAGTATTACATAGTCAGCATGATCAGTAGTTATAGTTTTGCATGCACTCTTATTCAGTTATTTTATTATGTTCATTCACTCAGTTATAATCTCATGCATATGAACCCATGTACATCAGCCTGCCTCACTTAACATACCAGTATATTCAAAGTACTGACGCATACTCTTTCTTTAGCTCTATGATGTCTCATATTATAGGTTCAGACAGACGAGCTCCTGACCATACTTAGAAGCTCAAGTTATCAGCAGCAGTTACAGTGGCGAGTCCTCATAGTTCAAGGACAGAGTTATTTATTTTAGCATTCCAGTAGTTCAGTATGTTCAGCAATCAGAGTTAGTTGGGGACTTGTCCTACAGCTCCATATTCAAACAGTTAGAGCCTTTTGAACTAGATTATTTGAGATAAATGTTCAGTTTTTTCAGTATTATTATTAGTATTCAGTATTTGTTTTCAGTTTATGAACCTTATGGCAATTTTAACCTAACTTCCATATATTTTTTCAGTAATATTATTATTCAATACTCAGAGCATGTAATAGTCATGGGTTAGCATGTGGTCCTTTGGGATTGTAAGTACCGTGTGACACCCCTGGTGCAGTCTCGTGCATTAAAAACTTAGTATCAGAGCCTAAGGTTCTATAGAGTCCTAGGGAGTCTGAAATCCGCGTCAAGTAGAATCTTGTGCATAGGTGTGTAGCGCACCACACTTATGGACAAGAGGCTATGAGGCATTTTTAGGAAAAATTTCCCTTCTTTCAGTATTTATGTCATGCGAGTGAGCATAAGCTCAAGTTAAACTCTTTCCAAATCCAGGTTTCCCTTTTATTTATAGAATATGCCTCCCAAAAAGACTAATGGGAGAAGAACTGAAAACCAGCCAGCACCTCTGCCCATTCAGGCAGATCCCCTAGATGAGCATGTTTCTCACACAGAATTCAGAGCAGCTTTTACCACTCTAGCTCATTCTGTGGCAGCTCAGAATGATTGCCCAACTGCTATTCAGACTAACCCAATGACCAATATGGCTGCATCTAGAATTTGGGACTTTACCTAAATGAACCCTTCTTTATTTTTAGGGTCTACATCTGAGAAGAACACACAGGAATTCCTTGACAAGGTGTAAAAGGTCATAGATATTATGGGGGTAACTACTAGTGAGAGTATTGAGTTAGCTGCAAATTAGTTGTAGAACATAGCTCATACATGGTTTAAGCAATAGAATGTAGAAAGGGCCGCAGATGCAGGGCCTATAGAAAGGGAGGAGTTTTTTACTGCCTTTCTAGATAGGTTCTTCCCATTGGAGTTGAGGAAAGATAAGTTGTTAGAATTCATTAACTTGAAGTAGGGCAACATGACAGTGAAGGAGTATTCTCATAAGTTTACTCAGTTAGCCAGATATGTTCCTCATGTGGTAACTGATAACAGGTCTAAGATGAGTAAGTTCGTGTCTGGTGTATCTGACAGTGTGGTCAAGGAGTGAAGGACCGTAATGTTGATTAAGGAGATGGACTTGGCTAGGTTGGTGGTCCATGCTCAATAGATAGAAGAGAAAATGACTAAAGAGAAAGAGAGAGAGAACAAAAAGGCTAGAACAGGTAGCTTCAACTTCACTTAGCCTAAGTTAGAGGGTGGTAATCGTTCTCAGTTCTGCCCAAAATCTTTAGTTCCAGCTACATCCTAAGCCAGTACTTCGGTGCCTAAATTCAAAAATGGTAATAAGGATAGGGCGCCAGGCTATAAATCTTAGGGTAGTATTAGCAATGCTCAAACAAATCCTTTTTGCCAGAAGTATGGCAGAAACCATCAGGGTGTCTGCAAAGATGGCAGTGATGTATGTTCTAGATATGGCAAGCCAGGCCATAGGGTTAGAGAGTGTCCTCGGGTGGGTTCGTATGGTTAGTATATTCATCACCCAGCTCAGTTCAGTCGCCCATCTTAGAAGGGTTCCACTTCCAGTACCACCAGTGGGCAACACCCAAATAAACTAAATGTACTTCAGTCCTGATAGGATCGGGAAAGTTCCCCTGATGTGGTCACTGGTACATTACAAGTTTACTATTTATATATTTATGTTTTGCTAGATCCAGCAGCTTCCTTGTTCTTTGTAACTCCTTATTTAGTTGTTGACTTCAAAGTCCGTCTCAAAATCCTAGCAGATCCCTTTTCAGTCTCTACCCAGTGGGTAAGTCTATCATAGCTCGACAGGTATACAGGAACTTTTCGGTTATGATATCTCGGAAAGTTACTTTTGCAGACTTAGTAGAGTTAGAGATGACAGATTTTGATGTCATTCTCGGCATGGATTGGCTCCATTTATGCTATGCTTTAGTTTATTGTAGAAATAGAGTTGTTCATTTCCAGTTCCCAAATAAACCTATCCTAGAATGGAGGGGTAGTACTTTAGTACTTAGGGGCCAACTTGTTTCATACCTTAGAGCGAGAAAAATAATATCCAAGGGGTGTGTCTATCATCTCGTTTGATTTAAAAACTCTAGTTCAGAGACCCCTAATCTTGAGTTAGTTCCAGTAGCAAGTCAATTTCCAGATATGTTTCCTGAAGATCTTCCTGGAGTCCCTCCCGAAAAGGAAATTGACTTCGGAATAAACCTTCTTCCAAATACTCAGCCCATTTCTATTCTAGAATATAGAATGGCTCCAAGTGAACTAAAAGAATTAAAAGAGAAGTTAAAGGATCTCCTAGATAAGGTATTCATCAGACCGAATGTCTCCCCATGGGGCGCAGCAGCTCTATTCATGTGTAAGAAAAGCGGTTCTCTCAGAATGTGTATTAACTGTCGTCAGTTAAACAAAGTCAAAATAAAGAACAAGTATCCACTTCCCAGAATTGATGACTTATTTGACCAACTTTAGGGTGCTAGTTACTTTTATAAGATAGACCTCAGATCAAGCTATCATCAGCTCAGAGTCAGAGAATGTGATATTTCAAAAATAGATTTTAGAACTCAGTATGATCACTTTGAATTTCTAGTCATGTCATTTGGTTTTACCAATGCCCCAGCAGATTTTACAGACTTGATGAACCGCGTGTTCAAGAAGTACTTGGACATGTTCATCATAGTCTTCATTGATGACATTTTTGTGTATTCCCGCAGTGAAAATAATTATGCATACCATTTTAGAATAGTATTACAGACCCTCAGAGCCCATCAGTTGTTTGCCAAATTTAGTAACTGCAAATTTTGGCTAAGGTCAGTAGCTTTCCTTGGTTATATAGTTTTCAGTGATGGCATTAGAGTTGATCATCAAAAGACTGAAGCAGTGAGAAACTGGACCAGACCCATCTCTCCATTAGATATCAGGAATTTCTTGGGTTTGGCTGGCTATTACCGATGGTTTGTTGAAGGATTTTCATCTATTGCATCCTCCATGTCTAGATTGACTCAGAAAAAAGTTAAATTCTAGAGGTCAAATCCTTGTGAGAAGAGTTTTCAGGAGTTGAAGACTCGACTCACTACATTCCTAGTTTTGACTTTACCAGATGGTTTAGATGGGTTTGTTTTGTATTGTGATGCTTCCAGAGTTGGTTTTGGGTGTGTTTTGATGCAAAGAGATAAGGTTATAGCCTATGCCTCTAGATAGCTTAATCTCGATGAAAAGAATTATCCCACCCATGATCTTGAGTTAGTAGTTGTAGTGTTTGCCTTAAAGATTTGGAGGCACTATTTGTATGGGGTACATGTTAATTTGTTCACAGACCATAAAAGTTTTTAGTATGTATTTCCTCAGAAAGACATGAACTTACGTCGGATAAGGTGGTTAGAGTTGTTGAAAGACTATGACATGAGTGTTCTGTATCATCCAAGAAAGGCTAATGTAGTGGTTGATGCTCTCAGTAAATTGTCCATGGGTAGTGTTGCTCACATCGAGGATGGTAAGAAAAAGTTAGTTCAGTAAGCTCATTATTTTTATAGGTTTAGTTCAATGAGCTCATTATTTTTCTAGGTTGGGTGTTCGTTTGGTTGATTCAGCTGAGGGTAATGTATGGGTGCAGAATAGTTCAGAATCTTTCCAGGTTTCTAAGGTAAAAGAAAAGCAGGACAGGGATCCCAGTTTAGTTAAGTTGAAAGAGTCAGTCAGAGATCAGAAAGTAGAGGTTTTCTCCCAAGGGGGAGATAGTGTGTTGCGTTGCCAGGGTAGGTTATGTGTGCTATCTCTCGATGGTAAGAGATAGTGGATTCTTGTAGAATCGCATGGTGTGTGCTACTCGATTCATCCAGGGACCACTAAGATGTACCGCAACTTACAAAAAGTCTATTGGTGGAATGAGATGAAGAAAGACATTGTGTCCTCATAGTTCGGGGACTTGTTCATTCATATTTTTCAGCTTATTAGTTTACATGGTTCAGTATTTCTCTTCAGATAGTTTGTGTTAGCTGGAGGTTTGTCCCAGTGACTCTCTAGTTATTAGTAATAGAGACTTGTCAGACTGTTAGATATTATTCAGACTTACAATATTGATTCTCAGACATTACTTCAGATTCATTCTCAGTTATTTCAAATAGTTTTCCGCATTTAGTGTGGCTCTTATGTCTATATTTCCTTTATTATGAGATTAGGATTTAGTAATAGGGAGACAAGTTTAGCTTAAGGCTACTCGTAGTCTTAAGCACTGTGTGATGTCTAGGGATAAGATTTTGGGGCGTTACAAACTTGGTATCAGAGCCTAAGGTTTATAAGAGTCCTAGGGAGTCAAAAAAGTTGTGTTACATAGAGTCTAGATCATGGGTGTGAAGCGTGCCACATTTATGAGCAAGAGTCTATGGGACGTTCTTAGAAAATCATCTCTTTCTTTCATGATCTATCATACTTATGGTATCTCTATCTTCTTTTATCTCGTGCTCTTACGTAACAGTTAAATATGCCTCCTCGTCAAGCTAACGCCTGCAAAAATGGTAACTAACCACCCCAGCCTGCTGACCCTTTGAATGAGAACATATCCCATGCTGAGTTTAGGGATGCCTTTCTGGCATTGGCCCAGGCAGTGACTGCCAATATTTAGGGCAACCATCAGGCTACAGTCTCACTTCAGCAAAATGGGGATTTAGCAGTAGCTCGAATCAGAGACTTTATGAGGATGAATTCTCCAGACTTTTTTAGGTCGAAAGAACGTGAGGACCCATAGCTTTATTTAGATAAGGTGAAGAAGATCACTCAGATTATGCATATTTCTAAGGAGGAGAGTATAGAGTTAGCATCCTATAAATTTAAGGATGTAGCGTATGATTGGGTAGTGATATGGAAGAATGGTAAAGGTGAGAATGTTGTTCCTGTGAGTTGGCAGGTATTTCAAAATGCTTTTCTAGACAGGTTCTTCCCACGTGAGATGAGGGAAGCTAAGATAGAAAAATTTATGAACCTGATGCAGGTCTCGATGACAGTGAAGGAGTACTGTATTAAGTTCAATCAATTGTCTAAGTATGCCCCTGATATGATGGTTGATCCTAGATCAAGTATGATTAAATTTGTTACTGGAGTATCTGGTCTGGTAGTCAAAGAGTGTAGGACTGCCATGCTTACTGGAGATATAGATCTTGCTAGGTTGATGATCCATGCTCAGCAGATTGAGGTAGAGATGTTGAAGGGAAGAGATAGAAATAATAAGAGGGATAGAACAGAGCAGTTTGAGTATGGCCAGGCTAGGTCTAGAGGGGGAAACCATTCACAGTTTTAGAATCGTTCATCTATGCCAGCATCATCTTCATCTAGTGATCCCTCTCCTAGAGCTAGGCAGGAGCAGTGGGGTAAGTCTTGTATGTCCAGGTCTCAGAATAGTGTGAGTGGAAGACCCAGTTATCCCCAATGTGCTAAGTGTGGTAAGAATCACCCTAGTTAGTGTTTAGCTGGAAAGAAAGGTTGTTATGGTTGTGGTAAGTTGGGACATGGAATTAGAGAGTGTCCGCATGCTAAGCAGGGAAATAGAAATATTCATCCATAGACTCAGGATACTAGTGCACCAGCTCCTTTAGGTCGCCCAGTGACACGGATGTACCAAGCAGTCCAATAAGTTCTACAAGTTGTCCAACAAGTTCACGATCATTCATACGTAGCCAAGCTTGGGAGTGACAAAAACTCTAAGCTATGTTCATGTAAATGGCCGTGTGTGAGTTGGAACTTGAGCCTTCCAATGGATTAAATGTTTTTAAGTGTGAAGAGAAGCCTTGAAGTGTAATAAACTTACACTCCAAGGCCATCCCTTGGCAAGGGTAGGATGGTCATTTGTTATCTCACTTTGTGGACTAATATAAATAGATAGTGTTAGGTTTATTTTTGAGTTAGTTCATTCATAGTTTGGAAGACAACAAACACTTTGTAATATTTTGGAACTTCTCTCTTCCATTGGAGAAGGCCCAATTCCGAAAACTCACTAGTAGAGTGATACTAGTGTTGTCTCTTGTCTAGAAACTAGGTTCTTGGGGTTCTTTGAGCTCCTCTTGGTCCAAGTAAGAGCTTGGTATTAATATTCATTAATCTTAGGGTCCTTTCTCTTGTTAGGGTTCTTAGATCATTGAATATTTTGTGTCAAGTTACTATCCCTCATGTAATCTTGTTAATCTTGCGTTGTTGGAATCTTGAAGTCTAGTGAAGCCGTGTGAGGCTCTTTCGATTCACTAACATTATTATTGACTTTCTTGTTCTATTTGTTAATATCACCTTCTTATTCTAAAAGCATGACTCCTGAAGACTAGTGAAGCCGTGTGTGAACTATTTCGATTCACTAGCACTTGTTGTTCATCTTGTTGTTTTTGTTGTTGTTTGTTTCTTGTGTTATAAACTTGGGCTCGTATCATTTGGTATCAAAGCTTGTGGTTGATTTTGTTCCAACAAAATCGATCTTGGGTTTGGTAGTTGAAAAATACCAAAAAAAAGAAGTTGCTGAAATCTGAAATTTCCAGAAAAAATAAGAGAAATCTGTCCATCTTGTTCTTGGTCGAGAAAATTGTGTTGTTTTGTTGTCTTGGCCTAGATGGTGTTTGTGTGTTTATATCTAGATGTTGTTTTGTTTGTCTAGTTTGTTTCTTGTGTTGATTTCTTTCTCATCAACATAAAAGGTGTCTAAAGCTAAGTTGAGCTTAACATATTGACATTGCTATTGTGGACTTGAAGTGGTAGTATAATGAACTTGAAGTAGGTTGAGTTTGTGTGTTGTTGCTTGACTTTAAAGTGGTCTATTGTTGGTGAATTGTGGTTGTGTTCTTGAAGTATTTTTGTGGTGATCATCTTGATCTTCTCATCATCTCATATCTTGACCACTATAAAGACTAAAATAGATCCAAAAGGGTTGTAAGACAAGGTTGTAAAGTTCTTTGTGAAAAGACTTGCCAACATCACTTCCTTGACTTAACAACCACTTTTCCTTAAAAAAAAGAGCCTTTTCTTGTGGTACTAGTAAAGTCAAGCCTCATCTTTTTGAGTTGGAAAAAGTTGAAAAGTTACAAGACTTTACTTTCCCTCCAAAAGCAAAGCATCCATTACAAAATTATGAAGATTAAGGCTTCAAGTTGTTGAACAAAATGTATGGAGCCGTGACCAATTCCATGCAGCCACATCACCTTAATCACTGTTCACGTCATTAATTAAGCTCAATTTGGATATTCTAGTTTCTAATTATTGATTCTTAGTTTCTTCTAATTGACTCGAGAACTAATTACCAAGTTAGTACATTCCTACTAGGTTGTCAATTAGTCATTTGAAGCCTTGTATTTGTGTCATTGTTTTTTGTGTGCTTTTGTCATTTGAATACATTGTAACTCCTTGACTCTAGTTTGACAAGAATTCTTTAAGTTTCAAACAAGAATCTACTCCGGACAAGAGCATACTCAAACCTTAAGGATTCATGGGTTACTAGCTAATCTACAACACTTGTAGAGCTCGAGTGTGAGTGATCCAAGAGTGTGTGAGTGAGGAGAGGTTTTAAACTAACTTGTTTGTTGCTTGTGTAGGTGATACCTTGACAATGGATAGATCCACGTCTCAAACCATGGATTCTAATAAAATGGAGAATATGAGGATCACTCTTGAGGCTATGACCCGAGCTCTTGAAAGGTTGAGTACGGAAGTGGGAGCCATAAGAGGAGAAGTGATGACTATTAGTAGGAGGTTAGAACAAGTAGAGAGTCAAAGGAACTCTCGTCCTTCTACTCCTCGACATGTTTTGTCAAGTGGACATGATATAAATTCCTCCGCCGCCGTTACTCCCGAAACATGGCCACAATTGCCAAATACTTCACTAGCTCCACTAAATGCCGTAATCCAAACCACTCATAACCCCCTAAACTGAGACTCCAATAGAACATCCCATTCCCAAACTCTTCAAGTTTCATAAGAGGGACTCGGACGTCAAATGACTCCACAAAATCCAAACCCTCCCTTCCAAGCTCCACTAAACCAAATACCACCACCTCCACAAAATTCAATCCCTCCAAATCAAGTTCCAAACGTCCAAAACCATCCCGTCCACTTTGAGGAATATGGTAGAGAGTATTATGAATGGTATGGAGCCTTTTATGATGCATACATGAGGGAAGAGGAGATGAGAGGGGGACGTATGGATCCAAGAATATACCGAGGGTATGGAGAAAGGGGAAACCAACAAAAATAGAGAGACGCAGGCATCAATACCATCAAATTGAGCCTACATATCTTTAAGGGTGAAAGTGACCCCGAGGTGTATATTGCTTGGGAGTCGGCGTGTGATAAAGTATTTTAAGTTAATGATATATCGGAGGAGAAGAAGAGTTGTTATGCCATAGCTCACTTTGAAGGCTATGCTAACACGTGATGGGAATATGTCAAATGGTTTGGTAATGAGTTGATTGATGGAAAACCACCACCATGGTTTCAGTTGAGGTATCTAATGAGGCAACGGTATCTTCCCGAAAGTTATCGTCATGATTTTCATGCTAGGTTGTACAATTTGCGACAAGGGAATCAAAGTTTGATGGCATATTATGATGAGTTTCAACAACTCATGTTGAAGCTTGATCATCGTGAGGAACAAACTGGCCATGACATCATTTGGTTCAAGTGTGGGTTGAACAAAGAGATCTCCACTCATTTGATTCTTCATAAGTTTGATACTGTTGAAGGAATTTTCCAAGAGGCTCTTGAGATTGAAAGGGAGCTTAAAGATAAGTCGTCGTTCAAGGCAAAGGGACCATCAACCAAGGGTTGGCCGAGGAGAAAAGATATGGTTCAACCATCTTTGGTTTGGCCCAAAAAAGAGGACCAACCCGCCACTATAATGCTGCCCGAGTCTAAAATAGTCCATAAATTTTCTCCCCAGCAAGAAGCTCGCAAATATCCTAAGCCTAAAGGGTTCCAATATTTCAAGTGCAAAGGTTAGGGACATAAAGCCAATAAATGTCCAAAACGATGCAATTTAATCCTAAGGGAAGGGATATTGTATTACCTTGGTGAGGAAGTGGGTCTTGAAAAAAAAAAGAATGAGGCCGAGCCTTGAGAAGGAAAGGAACCCAAAAATGAGCCACATAATGATGATGATGATGATGATTGTGAGGATTCTTATCCATAAGAAGAGGAGTGCGTGGTTCCAAACTTTGTAGTGAGGCGTGCCATGATTATTAAGGCGATAGATGATCCTAGCCAATGGGAAAATCTACTCCATACTAAATGCCTTGTGAAGGTGATAAATAGTGGTAGTTGTGCAAATGTTGTTAGTGTTGCTATGGTGAACTTCTTGAAATTGCCAACTATATTTCATACTAGACCTTACAAGTTGCAATGGCTTAATGAATGTGGTGAATTGAAAGTCATGAGGCAATGTGTGATACGGTTTAATGTAGGAAACTACCACGATGAAGTGCTTTATGACATAATACCAATGCAAGCGTGTCACTTGTTGTTAGGTAGACCTTGGCAATATGATAGGTATACCAAACATGATGGGAGATCTAATTTATATACACTTGAGAAGGATGGCCGAAAGGTCACACTTCATCCACTTTTGCCTTCATAAGTGAACGAGTTGTATCAAAGGATGAGAGAATTAAAAGAAAAAGGGAAGAAATCCAAAAATGAAGAAAAATAGGGGGAACCCGTAGGTGGGGTAGTGGAGATATATGAGGATGCCTCAACATCAAAGGGAAAATAAAACATGGTGATATTGGGTAGAAAGAAGGAGCTCTTCGTGGATCATGATGAAGAGACACCCATGCTTCTTTTGGCACATTGTTTTAACACTAACCCCACTAATTCTTCTATTTCTCCTTTGATTTCTTGTGTGTTGCAGGATTATAAAGATGTTTTTCCCAAAGAACTTTCACAAGGGACGCCCCCGCTTTGGGGAATTGAGCACCAAATAGATTTTGTGTCGAGATCACAATTGCCCAACAAACTGGCTTATAGGAGCAACCCGATGGATACCAAGGAGTTGTAACGCCAAGTTGAGGAACTCCTCAACAAAGGGTATATCAAGGAGAGTATGAGCCCTTGCGCGGTCCCGGTGGTACTAGTTCCCAAGAAAGATGGGACTTGCCATATGTGCATTGATTGCTGAGCCATCAACAAGATAATGGTAAAATATCTTCACCCTATTCCCAGGATGCTTGATGAATTGAGTGGTTTGTGTTTGTTTTCTTAAATTGATTTGAGGAGTGGTTATCACCAAATCCATATACAACCGGGTGATGAATGAAAAATCGCCTTCAAGACCAAATTCGGTCTCTATGAATTGATGGTTATGCCATTTGTCCTAACAAATGCTCCAAGTACTTTTATGAGGCTAATGAATCATGTGATGAAGCCTTTTATCGGAAGGTTTGTTGTTGTCTACTTTGATGATGTGTTGGTGTATAGTAGGTCCTTAGATGAGCATATAAAATATTTATAATGTGTGTTTGATATCCTTTGAAAGGAGAAGTTATATGCTAATTTAGAAAAGTGTTCTTTTGGTGTCCAAGAAGTTGTATTTCTCGGTTTTTTGATAAGCTCAAGAGGGGTCAAAGTTTAAAGGTTGATGCTATCAAAAATTGGCCAACTCCCAAAAACATAGGTGAAGTGAGAAGTTTCCATGGATTGTCTAGTTTTTATATACATTTTTTCAAAGGATTTAGCACCATTGCCACCCCATTGACCAAAGCGATTAAAAAGGATCGTCCTTTCAAGTGCGGAGATGAACAAGCTAAGGCCTTTAAGGACTTGAAAGCTATGCTCATCTCGCCCCCTATGTTACAATTGCCGAATTTTGACAAGACTTTTAAGGTTGAATGTGATGCTAGAAAAATTAGTATAGGTGTGGTTTTAATTCAATAATTGAAGCCTATTGCCTACTTTAGTGAAAAGCTCAAAGGAGAAACTCTAAACTACTTTACGTACGATTTAGAGTTGTATGCATTGATTAGAGCCATGGCCACTTGGCAACATTATTTATGGCCTAAAGAATTCATGATCCGAACAGACCATGAGTCCTTGAAGCATCTTCGGGCACAAAATAAGCTTAACAAATGGCATGCCAAGTGGATTGAGTTTCTTGAAACTTTTCCTTATATTATTCACTACAAGAATGGTAAGAATAATTTGGTTGTCGATGCTTTGTCTCAAAAACACGTTCTTGTGTCTACTTTATCTTAAAAATTGATGGGTTTTGAGATCTTAAAGGAATTGTATCCCAAGGAGCCTCACTTTACTCCTATCTATAGGGAATATGAAGAATGGGGTAGGGATAAGTGGGATTTGGCTAAGGGTTCAAATCCCTATGCCAAGTTTGATGGTTACTTGTTTAAAGGTAGGTGATTGTGTGTACCCTATAGCTCTTGGAGAGAGTTGTTTGTGAGGGAAGCACACAATGGCGGTCTAATGGGTCACTTTGGGGTCGAAAAGACCCTCAGAATATTGGAGGATCAATTTTATTGGCCAAAACTGCACAAGGATGTGTCTAGGATTTGCGGCCAATGTGTAGATATTAAAGGAGACAAATCTCGGCTCCAACCTCATGGGTTGTACACCCCACTACCCACCCTTTTACATCCTTGGCTTGATATATCTATGGATTTTGTGTTAGGGTTGACAAGGACTAGGAGAGGTCGGTATAGTATCTTTGTTGTGGTTGATCGGTTTTCTAAGATGGCTCACTTTATTCCATGCTCTAAATATGATGATGCACCTAGTCTGGCCTCATTGTTTGTTGATAATGTTGTCAAGTTGCATGGTGTTCCAAGGACCATTGCGAGTGATAGGGACTCTAAGTTCCTAAGTCATTTTTGGAAGTCCATGTGGGGTAGGCTTGGTACCAAGTTACTGTTCTCCACTTCTTGCCACCCACAAACCGATGGCCAAATAGAAGTAGTAAATAGGACTTTGGGTGCTATGCTACGTTCCATGATTAAGGTAAAATTGACTTTTTGGGAGGAACACCTACCATTGATTGAGTTTGCCTATAATCGTGTCATACACTCAAGTACGGGAATGACCCCCTTTGAGTGTGTTCCATGGAGAGGATGATGGGTGTACCAAGCAATCCAACAAGTTCTAAAAGTTGTCCAACAAGTTCACGACCATTCACATGTAGCCAAGCTCGGGAGTTACAAAAACTCCAAGCTATGTTCATGCAAATGGCCATGTGTGAGTTGGTACTTGAGCCTTCAAATGGATTAAATGATTTTAAGTGTGAAGAGGAGCCTTGAAGTACAATAAACATACACTCCAAGGCCACCCCTTGGCAAGGGTAGGATGGACATTTGTTATCTGACTTTATGGACTAATATAAATAGATAGTGTTAGGGTTATTTTTGAATTAGTTCATTCATATTTTGGAAGACAACAAACACTTTGTAATATTTTGGAACTTCTCTCTTCCATTGGAGAAGCCCCAATTTCAAAAACTCACTAGTAGAGTGATACTAGTGTTGTATCTTGGCTATAAACTAGGGTCTTGGGGTTTTTTGAGTTCCTTTTGGTCCAAGTAAGAGCTTGGTAATAATATTCATTAATCTTAGGGTCCTTTCTCTTGTTAGGGTTCTTAGATCATTGAATATTGTGTGTCAAGTTACTATCCCTTTTGTAATCTTGTTAATCTTGTGTTGTTGGAATCTTAAAGTCTAGCGAAGCCATGTTAGGCTCTTTTAATTCACTAGAATTATTATTGACTTGCTTGTTCTTGTTGTTAATAGCATCTTCTTATTCTAAAAACGTGACTCTGGAAGACTAGTGAAGCCGTGTGTGGCCTATTTCGATTCACTAGCACTTGTTGTTCATCTTGTTGTTCTTGATGTTGTTTGTTTATTGTGTTGTGAACTTGGGCTCGTATCACCCAGTCCCTCCTCAGGGCGCATCATCCAGTACCGGTGGCGGTCAGTACCAGAATTAATTTTATGTTTTACCATCCAATTAGGAGTAGGAGGATTCATCAGATGTTGTTACTGGTATGCTTTGTGTCTGTCATATTGATTTTTATGTGGTGTTAGACCTTGGGTAGAGTTTATCTTATGTGACCCCATTAGTTTTAGTGAATTTTGAAATAAGTCCTGAAAGGATCCCTGAGCTCTTCTTGGTTTCTACCCCAATAGGTGAGTCAGTTGTTGCAAAACAGATCTATAAAAAGTGTCCTATCGTTGTCCTTCATAAGATCATGCTAGCAAATTTAATAGAGTTAGATATGGTTGACTTTGACCTTATTCTTGGCATGGATTGGCTCCATTCTTGTTATGCATCCATAGATTGTTGCACTCAAGTAGTGAAGTTTTAGTTTCCAGATGAGCCAGTCTTTGAGTGGAAAGGTAATTCAGTGTCTCCCAAAAGTCATTTCATATCTTATATTAAAGCCAGAACGTTGATTTCAAAAGGGTGTATCCATCATCTAGTTCGATTCAAGGACACTAAGTCAGAAACTCCAACAGTTCAATCGGTCAGTATAGTCAATGAGTTTTCTGATATTTTTCCCAAAGATTTTCCAGGGGTACCTCCCGATAGGGAAATATAATTCGGTATTGACCTTCTTTCAGATACTCAGCCTATTTTTATACCTCCATATCATATGTATCCCACCGAGCTTAAGGAGTTGAAGAAGAAACTCAAAGATCTTTTAGATAAAGGTTTCATAAAGTTTCTCCATGTGGCGCTCATATCCTATTCGTGCGAAAGAAAGATGGTTCTTTGTGTATGTGCATTGACTATCGTCAGCTGAATAAAGTTATAGTCAAAAACAAATATCCTCTTCCTAGAATTAATGACCTATTTGATCAACTCCAAGGTGCAAGTTATTTCTCAAAGATAGACCTTAGATCCGGCTATCATCAGCTTAAAGTAAGGGAATGTGATATTCCAAAGATAGCTTTCAGAACTCGTTACGGTCATTTTGAGTTTCTAGTCATGTCCTTCGAGATAACCAATGCCCCAGCAACTTTCATAGATTTGATGAAAAAAGTGTTCAAACAGTATTTGGATAAGTTAGTCATAGTCTTTATCGATGATATCCTTGTCTACTCTCGTAGTGAGGATGATCATGCAGACCATCTTGGAATTGTGTTGCAAACTCTTAGAGATCACCAGTTGTTTTCTAAATTCAGCTAGTATGAATTTTGGCTAAGATCAGTAGCTTTCCTTGGACATATTATTTCCAGTGAGGGTATTATAGTTGATCCCCAAAAGACAGAACCCGTAAGAAATTAACCTAGACATATCTCTCTGTTAGACATTAGGAGTTTCTTGGGTTTAGCTGGCTATTATAGACATTTTGTTGAGGGTTTCTCGTCTATTGTGTCCCCTATGTTTAGATTGACTTAGAATAAAGTTAAGTTCCAAAGGTCAAATTCATGTGAGAAGAGTTTTCAGGAGTTGAAGGCTTGACTCACTTCAGCCCTACTTTTAGCATTATCTGATGGTACAGATGGTTTTGTGGTGTATTGTGATGCCTCTAGAGTTGGTTTGCATTGCGTTTTGATGCAGAAAGGTAAGGTTATATCCTATGCCTCTAGACATCTTAAGCCTCATGAAAAGAATGACCCGACCCATGATCTTGAGTTAGCTGATGTTGTATTTGCTTTGAAAATTTGAAAGCACTATCTTTATGGGGTGCATGTTGATGTGTTTACAGATCATAAAAGCTTGCAGTATGTGTTTACTCAAAGGGAGTTGAATCTTTGTTAGATGAGGTGGTTAGAATTGTTGAAGGATTATGACATGAGTGTGTTGTATCATCCGGGAAAGGCCAATATAGTGACAGGCGCGCGTAGTAGATTGTCTATGGGAAGTGTTGCTCATGTGGAGAATGATAAGAAAGAGTTAGTTCAAAAATTTCATAGGTTAGCTAGATTGGGTGTGAGGTTGGTTGATTTAGATGAAGGGAATGTTTGGGTTTAGAGTAGTTTCGAATCTCCCCTAGTTTCGAAAGTGACAGAGAATCAACATAAGGATTCTAGTTTGGTCAAACTGAAGGAGTCAGTTAAAGACCAAAAAGTAGAGGTTTTCTCCCAAGGGGGAGATGGTGTGTTGAGATACCAGAATAGATTGTGAGTGCCTTGTGTTGATAATCTAAGGCAGCGAATCATGGCGAAAGTGCATGGAGCGCGTTATTCCATTCACCCAGGAGCCACAAGATGTACCACAACTTGCGGGAAATCTATTGATGGAGTGGTATGAAGAGAGATATAGAAGAGTTTATAGCTAAGTGTGCAACTTTTCAATAGGTTAAGGTAGAGCACAAAAGACCTGGTGGTACGTTTCAAGAGTTTGGTATCCCCACTTGGAAGTGGGAAGACGTGAATACGGATTTTGTGATTGGTTTACCCCGTTCACATCATCATCATGATTCGATTTGGGTAATAGTAGACAGATTAACTAAGAACATTTATTTCCATTTCACACATCTTAAACAGCTAAAGATTATGCTAAGCTGCATATCAAAGAGTTAGTCAGATTGTATGGGGGTTTTTTGTCCATCATCTCAGATAGGAGTACTCAGTTTACCTCTCAGTTTTGGAGAGCCTTTCAGAAAGGTCTTGGTACCCAAGTTCATCTTAGTTCAGCCTTTCATCCGCAGACAAATGGTCAGGTAAAGAGGACCATTCAAATGTTAGAGGATATATTGAGGGCATGTGTTCTTGATTTCAAAGAAAGTTGGGATGAGCATTTGCCGTTAATTGAGTTTGCTTATAATAACAGTTACCATACTAGTATTCAGTTGGCTCCATTTGAGGCTCTTAATGGACAAAGATATAGATCGCCAGTTGGTTGGTTCGAAGTGGATGAGGCCGCTTTGATTGGCCCAGACATGGTATTTAAAGCCATGGAGAAAGTTCAGTTGATTCTAGAGAGATTGAAAGTAGCTCAGAGTAGTCATAAATCTTATGCAGACGTAAGAAGAAGAGATCTTGAGTTCGAGGTTGATGATCTTATGTATTTAAAAGTTTCACCCATAAAAGAGGTGAAGAGATTTGGAAAAAAGGGGAAGCTTAGTCCCCGATATGTAGGCCCCTTACGAGTTTCGAGTCGTGTTGGAAAGGTAGCGTATGAGCTTGAGCTACCCGCAGATTTATCCTTAGTTCATCCAGTATTCCATGTGTCCTTGTTCAAGAAATGTATGGACTATTCAGCCGTTATGGTTCCTCTAGAAATTACAGATATTCAAAATAGCCTTTCTTACGAAGAAATTTCAGTAGAGATCCTTGATCATCAGATCCATAGACTAAGGAACGAAGAAGTTCCCTTGGTCAAAGTTCTATGGTGAAATCAGTCCGTTGAGGGTGCTACTTGGGAAGCAGAAGCAGACATGCGTACCAAGTATCCTCATCTCTTCTCCACGAACTCAGATTCAGCTGAAGGTAATAGTCTTCCTCAATTCAGTTCTTTTCCAGTCTCATAATCAGCCATATAGCTATTTTCATGTAAATTTATGTACTCACAGATCAGTTCAGTAGCTCAGTATGTTTTAGATTCGGTCATACAGTTTATTTCAGTTCTGTATGATAGCTTATAGCCTCAAAGTCCTTAGTATTTTCCATTTAATGAGCCACATTCGAGGATGAATATTCCCAAGGAGGAGATATTGTAAGACCCCGCAAAATTAATCGTTTCAATTATATATAGCATGCTAAAAAAAGGGTCCCAGACTTGGAAAAATTTAGCTAAGTAATGACACTTAGTCTCATTTTAAGACCTCGGTATTTCAATGATTTTATTTACAACCCTTATGACCTTAAAGTGTTAACTTTTAAGTTGATTCATGATCAAGGAGGTCAATAGGTGTTCTCGGGCGAGCTTTAGATTTTTTGGACCACGTTAGAAGCTCATCTGGATGTTGAAAATAGTGAGTCTACGCGATCTCGATGCGTATGCATCGCGTCTCCCATCATATCGACAAATATTTTTCCCAGTATCAAGTGCAAATTCCAGTAGCCCAATGCGAACTCGATGCGGCGCGTCGTCCTGTGCGTCGCTGGGCACTTTTTAAGTCATTAAATATTCACGTCCAAGGGGGTAATTGAGTTAATTTCTCCACTTTTATTCCGCCCAAAACAAATAATTTTAGCCCCAAAAAGCAAAGATACCTCATTATTCATCCTTTTCATCTCAAATAACAAAACCCTAGCTCTAAAATCAATAACATATTTCATAACTCCTACTCCAAGAAATCCTGTAATCCAAAGTTCCGTGTTCAAGAACTTCAAGAAGAAGCTTCAAGAACACCACTAGAGAGTCAAGAATCAAGCTTTTACATTCAAATTTATCAATAAGGTATGTGGGGTTTATGAACAAGGATTTTCTTCCATCCTTGTACCCAAAACTAGCTTTTAATTACAAATTCATATGGTTTTGAATATTTATACATGAGTTTTAAATTAGGGTTCATACCCATTATTGCTAATTGCAAGATTATGTGATTTTGAGAGATCTTGAAGTTGAATTACATGTTTATTTCCATATTTTCATGCCTATTACAGTAAATTCTAGATTTTTAGATTAATTATCATTGATTTCATTATCAAGCATGATTATTATGATGTTTTGGCATGAACTTGATGCGTGGGTTACTAAGCCCAAGTTTATACGTTGATATTTTAAGAAAGATGATGCTTTAAGCATCTTATGATCAGATTATTTACAGATTTACAATAATGCTTTGATCTTTTGATCCTCAGATGAGTTTTGGAATCCACTTTACAGATTTGCTTATAGATTGAATCAGATAAATGTATAATTGGTTTTATAATAACCCTTATGCTAGTTTTTAAAGTGGATTTCCAACAGAATCAGCATATAGATTTAAAAGAGAGTAGTATTTAGAACCGAGCGAGAAATGTGTGATTAGCGTGCCCTATCTTCAACAGAACTACGTAGCCAACATAGGTATAGATTATCAGATTATTCCCACTTCTATATGGATGATAGTTACAGATGAGATCACCTATCTCAGGTTATAGTCCTTGGCAAGAGTATGACACCTCTCCCCATCGTGAGGTTTTCTCCTTAGGGGAATGAGACATTGGACTCCATGTTAGCTCACATGGTTTATGTCAGTTAGAAGAACCTCTCTCCTAGTTAAAGTAAAAGATTAACAGAAAAGCTTTTAAGAAAACTAAGTGTAAAGGCCCACAATTTTATTCAGATTATGCTTTACAGAATGATAATAGTTACAGATTTTAGCTTTCAGATTTTAGACTTAGAAGTGAGTCCTTTCTACACTTAGACAGCATAATTTAAAGACAGGGTACTAGTACAACTTTTAGAACTAAATGGTATGACTCACTAGATTTATAAAGTATGATTTGTTATTCATGATTTCAGATTTCAGTATTTCATATATTCCAGCTTATGTGAGTCATTTATATTTAGCATGCATTGTTTTATAAATTATGATGATGAGAAGATGTTTTACTTATGCATTTCACCCTCATATACTCAGTACATCCTCAAAGTACTGGTCCATATATATGTCTATGTGCAACATTGTCTCATAATATAGGTTCAGGTGCTCAGTATTAGCAGCGTGAGTAGTTTGAGAATCTCCATCTTCATCCTACAGTTGGTGAGTCCTCATAGTTTGGGTACTTGTTCATTCAGATTTTGCAGCTTATTAGTTTTACATGATTCAGTATTTATCTTCAGATAGTTTGAGTTAGCGAGGGGTTTGTCGCAGTGACTCTCTAGTTATTAGTAGAAGAGACTTTTCAGACTGTTAGTTATTATTCAGACTTACTGTATTGATTCTCAGACATTACTTCAGATTCATTCTTAGTTATTTCAAACAGTTTTTCGTATTTAGTATTGCTCTTATGTCTATATTTTATTTATTATGAGATTCAAATTTAGTAATAGACAGACAGGGTTAGCTTAAGTCTACTCGTAGTCTTGAGAACTGTGTGACGTCTTGGAATCATATTTCGAGGTGTTACATCAAGTGTATTTTCATCCCAAAGGTCATCCAAGGTTTGTACAACAAGAACAAAGTGTTCTATTTATAGTAGGGTGCCCTAGGAGTAGCACTCTCTTGCATTGCCGCTATTAGGGGAGTAGCACACCATAATTGTGAATGCATACTATTTTGAGTCTTAATGCATTCCACGCCCTTATCTCAGAGTCTAGGTGGTGTGGCACGCCCTTGGCCTCAAAATTTCCAGATTTCATCAAGGCTTACTACTTCCATTTGCCTTTGCATTCCTCACTTCATGGGTGCCTTTCCATCACTATTATACCTTGTTATGCTTATGAACATCAATATTAACATATCACACGGACTCCTATAGCATAAAACCTCATGAATTACTGCATAAAACTCAACAGAATTCATCGAGATATACTAGACAATACATTGCTCAAGCTAGTAACACTAGTTTCCTCATCTAAACTCTATGTGACTAAATTAATTTCAAACTTATTTTAAACATACCTTAAACATTATAACCAAGTAGTTTAACATATGGATGCTAATTTATATTATTTTTAACTCATTAACCACACAAGAAATCCTCAAAACTAGACTACACGCATTTAGATTATGACACTTAGGTGCATAAATCCACCTAAGATCACCACCCCACACGTAGAGCCTTGTTCATCCTTGATGAACGATTTACATTAATCACCATCTAAGAAAGACTCCAACATTACGACAACAAATAAGACACTCGATCTAGCACTACAATGACAACATGAATAGCAAGTTCCACACCAAGCATGTCATATACTTTTGAAAACTCATGACCACTACTTCAAAAAACCCTAACCTCAAGAATTGAATCATCCAAGTTGGAAAACTCATGCATATTACTTAATAAAAGATATTATATATGTCTCCTAAATATCATCAAACATGTGCCCCCACCATATGAGAGTTACCCATATTCACTCACAAAGATATAATTTATCATAATAATGGGTATACGAATCAAATTACGCTCACTCTCACGAGGAATTCACATGCACATAAGATGAACCATAGGTTTTACCTTAGTGTAGTACTCCACTAATATCATAACATCAAGGATCAAGATCAAATAGGACTTGCAGGGGTTGTAATGTTGGCTAAGAGATGGGTAGAAACTATTCTGGCTAGTAATAGTGACTATCTTCCCTAAGCACTTTAATACATCACATTATACATTGAAATTCTTTCTCAATGACCAATTTCTCACTAGCTCTATCCACCTACATCTCTTTTGTTTTTCCCCATCTCTTTAATCTAGCTCACATATAGTGAAACGGGAGTATTATTAACCAATACAAGATTCAACTATTCTCTTTTTATTACACCACTCCTAACTACATTACATAAACTTTTTCACACCAATAGATACTCCTTTAGGTCTTCACTTTCACCTCTTTCCTCCTTAAATTTTACACTCCTTAATCATACTAACTTTTTAACTAAAGTGCTTAGGCGCTTTGGATTAACTTATGGTCAATCAAATAAGGGGAATAATTTGCATATGAGGCTACCAAAGAATAGGCTAAAGTCTCAACAAGGTTAACTAAGATTATGCAATAAGGGTAGACAAAAAAAGTATGGTCATGGCTATCCAAGAAATGCTTATATCATCTCCTAAACCAAAAATTCTTTATTTTTCTTTGCACACACACCAAGCAAGTTCTATACATCAAAATGCAATAAAGAGTATATAATAAAGCTCACATCACACATGACACATGCTCAAATCAAGTAGGATCATTATAGACTCTAAACCAAGCAATAACAAGAATTCTGAATTAAGCCAACATCACACACGAGTCATAAACCTAAGCCTAGATATCTCAAAAGTAGTCATTCACACCATATACATTCTTTTTACATTAAAAACCACTTGGCTCATGTAATCACACATAGCAACTAGTAAGAATATATCACTTACTCTTAACACAAAAATTTTAAAATTTACTCCTAAAATGAAAAAGATATACTGGATTAAAAAGGCACCCCCTCGGAAAAGAACCAATAAGAAAAACCAAATGGTGGGTGAAGTGTGCTCCTACAAAACTGACACCAATAGAAAAAACTAAAAACAAAGAATCCTTTTGTATTTTTTTTCAAATTTAGTCAAAAACGAGGAAAATAAACAAAACAAAAATCCTACAGTAGCACTTCACCCTAAACCATGGGAAGATTCCTCACCCCACACTTAAAATTACACTTTATCCCTAAAGTATAAGTAGAAGTAGAGATAAAAATTCTCTCTGAGGCTTTTAGGCCCTACACCCAGTCTTTGCCATGTTTCATTGCTTGGGTTTTCGATACTCAAACTTTCCTTCAACCTATGACTCCAAAAAGCGATATAAAAAAAAGAAAATAAAAAAAACAAATACCTACCTAAAATTGGGTCACCTCCCAAGCAGCTCCTGATTTAGTATCGCGATACGACCCATATCACTACATCAATCGTACTTATTTATCCTTTTCCTCCTAATAAAAGGCCATCCTCTCACTCTTTTCTAACTTCTCGAGTGCTTACTCTCAAGTTCTACATCTTTCTCAATACTATCCTTTTCAAGCTCTTCTTTCAGCTTTGCAATTTTAAGATTATTGGATGGTTTGTGCCACTCTATGAAATTGTCTAAAGAGGTCATTGGTGGATTGCACTCCACCACCCTACACTCATCCACTTCTACAATCATGATCATGCATAAATTCTTATAGTTTGAAGGTCGATTGAGTGGTTTGTATACTTTAAGGACCACATCTTCATCATCGAGTCTCATTTTTAGGGTTCTCTCTGTAACATTAATCAGTGCTTCTTCCGTCGCCATGAATAGATATTCCAGTATGATTGGTACCTTATAATCTGCTTCATAATCAAGCATAATAAAGTAAGCAGGAATAATGAACTTACCAATCTTAATGAGGATGTCTTCAATGATTCCTTCAGGTTTTACTCTGGTTCTATCCACCATTTGGAGCACCACAGAGCATGGCCTCGGCTTCCTTAAACCAAGAGTATTAAGAATAGACAAGGGCATTAAATTTATTCTCACCCCTAATTCACTGAAAGCATGGACCACATCACTATTACCAATTTATATAGAGTGGGTGAATCTCCCTGGGTCCTTTAGCTTCTTCGACATCTTACTCATCACAACCAAACTCTACTCCTTCATTAGTGACACTATCTCAATGCCGCTCATCTTCATCTTATTAGTCAGAACATCCTTTAAGTACTTAGCTTACTTAGGCATACCCTAAAAAATACCTAACAATAGAAGATTAATATGACATTCTCTAGATATGTCAAAACACTTCTTGAAACATGCATCCTCCTTAGACTTTTAATCTTTTGAGGGAACGATGATGGTAGTCTCCCTTGCACACGCTCAACTTCCTTAGATTTCAGGCACTCAAACTTTACCAAAATGTTTAGCCTCTTTAGTTGCAACTTGACCCTCTTCTACCTTCTTTGGGACCAACTCTGCCTATACCTCCTAACTTTTCTTGGGAGGTCTATCAATGATATCTTTACCACTCCTCAAGGTAATTGTCATTACCTACTTTAAATTCTCTATATCACTAGGCAAACTACCTTGGCGTCTGGTACTCTACGCCTACGCTAACTTCCCTAATCGTGTCTCTAAATTTTTCTGGGCAAGTTATTGATTTTTTATTTGTGCAACTATTTGTTCTTGATTGGCCAGGATATTTTTCAAGGTCTTTCCAATATTACTGCCCTACATGTTATAATGTTTGTGAAACTGAGCCTGATTATTGCCCCATGAGTAGTTGGATTAACTTTGGCACTTGTGACTATAAGCATTACCATAATCTCCCTTTTATGCATTGCCCATAAAGTTCACTGACTCTAAATTCACTCCACATGAGTCTATAGAGCGACCACTAATCCCAAAACTCTCATACCTAGATGTGGTCTACTAGATTGCATTCACCTACGCCTGAGGTTGGTTCACACCCAACTTACTGAACTGTGTTATCATTTGATTTTGTAGGGCTGCTAATTGAGCGACCAAAGTTATGATGATATCCACCTTAATCATACCTTTAGGATTTTTCACCACACTTTTTGAAATATCACCATGCCAATCAGGTTTACCTTGTACAATTAAATTTAGGAGAGTATAAAGTTCATCATAAATTTTCTCCAAATCTTGACCACCTGTAGTTGAATCTAATAAAAAATTTATGAGCTAATACCTTATTCGTATATTGGTGATGTAGGTAGTCCTTGAGAAGAGATTTAAACCTTTTCCATGCATGATATAAATTCTTGTCTATTTTCTGCTTAAAACGTAGATCTCACTATGTAACCTTGCAGTCTTGCCGGATGGGAAGAATCGGATGAGTAATTTCTTTGCCAAATCATCCCATATAGTGGTGGAGTTTAAAGGTTCTGCCTTCAACCATTTCTTTGCTTTCCCCAAAAGTGAGAAGGGGAAGAGAGTGAGCCTCACATAGTTAGTGGAGACTCCAGCGAAAATAAAAATTTCACTGATTTCCAAAAAGTTAGGTAGATAAACTTTTGGATCCTCATGTGATAGGCTTGTGAACTACCCACTATTGTGAAACAACTGAACCATATTCTGCTTTAGCTTAAATCTACCACTAGGTTTTGATCTATTGATGGCAGCGATAACATTGGTTGTGAGTGGGATTTCCACTTCGCATACTGTCTTATGGGTTGGTTGATCTTTGGCCATTGGTGCAGTAATAGTTTTTTCCTACTAAATTTGAGGTAGTTGATAGAGAAGTACTACTTCTCTCTTCAACTGATGTAAGTATTGCTCAGGTTTAGGATATGGGTCAATCAAATCCCTTTCCCTTACCAACTCACTCAAGTTTCAAAACAGTACTTATAAATTCATAAGCTAAGATCAATTTGTTAGCACTTAAGAAACCAAATGGCACAACCAAAAGTAAGATTGTTGCCAATTTTTAAGTCTCCGGCCAGAGCGCCAAAAACATGATGTGTCCTAGTGCACACAAAAGTGTATGTTGTCAGCCAAGTAGTAAAGTAGCCTTTAAAAGCCAAGTATCGATCCCACGGGGACTTGTTCTCAACAACAATATAATTCTAGAATTAATAAAGAGATTAAACAAGTGCAAATTGTAACCAAGAGAGTTGAGTTTTGAAAACTTAAAGTAAACATAAATAATTCAGAATTATAAAGTGTTGGAGACAATAATGGAGAGAAATCCAGGGGCAAGGCACTATGAATAATCCTGCTAAGCTATTCGATTTTGTTAGTCTAGTTAATTATCTTGGTTATTGATTTACGGGGTTGATAACATGACTATGATGTTTTGATCCTCAAATCATCTGTCTAACTTAGCCATACAACTACATAGTTGAGTGGGGATACGAGAACTAAGCTAAACACATTTATATTTCATCTCGTATATGAACCAAATGGGGAGAATTAATTATATTCCTATCTTAAATACAAATCTTAACTTTAATCCCTCTCCGTGTAAGATCCCACTTCATATATCCCACGATCTAATCTATTGTTCCTCTTTTCGGGCTCACAATAGAAATATAGGTTTATCCTAAAGGTCATAAATTTGTAGAATAGTATAACAAAGATATATGAACAACCAAACATTGTAATCAACTTAAACAAACTCAATTGAAAGCAATAGTAATCATGTTCTTGGACTTAACCCTAGGTAAGGGTGCTTATCCACTCATAGATTTACAATGACTCAAAATTAAGGAATTCGTGTATAAAAACTAAAAGTAAACAAGATAAAAATTAGTAACCTTATAAGAATCCTCCTCAGTGTATTTCTATCCCCAAAGGTCATCCAATATGTGTACAACAAGAACAAAGTGTTCTATTTATACTAGAAGAGGGTTAGCCTATTTTGGTGCCAAGGGAGTTGATACGCCGAAATTATACCTCTCTTATGAGAGAGTAAGCGGTCACTGTCAAATATAGAATCCAACTGGGTTGGGTATCAAATCCCACAGGGAATACCGTGTTCACTAAGTATTGTGAATGTTATTGGACTGTTGATCTAAGGTTCCTGAGTAGAAGGGAGTTTTGAAATGTTAATAGAGTTCTTTCGTATTCGAGTCACACAAAAGTCCAGCTAATGCGAGTTAATGTAGATGTAATTTCAATAAGAATGAATTAACTAGGTTTATGCTCACCAAGATGTTCAAACAGTTAGGGTTGTGCGTTTGTTCTTAAATTCTAACTTGTGTATTCAATTGCAAGAATTATTGAATTCTAAGAATTACCCACGTGTTTCTCAACCTAATGGGTGTTTCACCCTTTACTTCTCTCGAACTTAAAAGATTCATGAATTATTCAATAATACTCTCATGAGGGTTAATCCTATTAAGGCATCAACCCATTAACCCAGAGGGTAAACCTATGGATTTCATGTGAATTACTTCTTTTCCCAACATCCACTTTCTTATCAGACAAGTGGTGTTCATGGACTCACTTCTCAGGTTTACAACCAAGAAATGTCATTATATTGAAGAAGCATTCATGCAGTGTTGAAAAATATTAGAAATTAAATCTATGCACAACCCCAAACAGTTCTCTACATCAAGGCTCCCATAACCCTAGTTATGGGAGTTTAGCTACTCATCTCCATATCAGAAATCAAAGTTATATTTATGTTCATAAATAAATTCAGAAGAGTACTTACAAAAGTCACAATATTGTTCTTCTCAATCTTTGATGGAAAATATGGAAACGAATAATCAAATCTCAATCTCTAGATTCAAATCCTAATAAAAAGTAGTACAAAGCTCTCACTAGAGGAGAAATTATGAAACTGAAGACAAAAGATGCGGAATAAACCTTAATACTTGGTATTTATATGATTCCAGAATTGGGGTTTTAAAATTCAAACTCAGATTCTCTGTGTTATGGTCGACAGGTCAAGCGACGGTTCGTCGCAGGTCCAATGGTCCATTGCCTGCACCATCGCTGGGTGTCCAGTGACTCCATGCTCTATTTCTGGGCGACGAGTAGTGCGGTGGCCCATTGCAAGGTTGATGATCTATCACCTGGACCATCGTAAGACTTCCAGAGATGATACATTTTGTATCTTGGCAACGGTTCAAACCGACTACTCATCGCGGGGCCGACGGTCCGTAGCTTGGACCGTCGCAGGATGTCTTGAGTCTATTCCTTCTGCTTTCTGTTGACAATTCAGACCGACGAATCATCACAAGGTCGACCGTCCATCGCCTAAGTCATCGTTGCTCACTTTACCTTTGTTTTACGCAGATTGTCCAAGTTATCCTTCACACTCAGTCCTTATCCTGAAAGCACTAAAATACCATGTTAAATACAACAATGGTTGCTTGAAAACACATAATTATCCTAAGAAAAAGGCCTAAAATGTTCCGTCAAAAGCTGAAACATCAACACCCTCAACTTAAGGCAATTGTTTGTCCTCAATCAACTCAACACCAGGATACATATATGAACAACATCATGATGCATAATCATACAATTATTCCACTACCCATTTGGTTATGCTATCTCAACACACATGGATCTACTACTGGCATTAACTACTAATCAGCAATTCACAGTTACAGATACAACACCCCAAAGAACTAAATAGAACAGATATAACTCAATATGCCCTCGCAGCCAAAGAAGTCCACCTCACATCACACAGTTAAATCGTGGACAAAACTAAGCTTCTCACTCTCATAAAAGAAGTTGCCAACACAGTGTAACCTATAAGCTTGCCCTTATCATCTAATGTTCTCTTATGATTGACTCTCTAAGATCAAGTGGGATTTGTTAAGGGTTGTAATGAGGTTTTAGGCTCAGTGAAGGTTATTCATTTGGGTAAGTGACTTAAAGTACAAGAATTTTACTCTCTTTACACTTTTTGGTAGCTACTTACTAAAATTAAGGATCCTTTCATTCATTCGCAGTTATTCATCAGCGCTCTTGTCATAACCCCCCTCCCCCTTTTTTTATTTATTTAAGAACACAGCATCAGCCACCCTCAACTTATGCTGATGTAGAATATTGAGGTGCATAATATCTATTTAGATTGATAACTAGACCAGGGTCGGATACTACCCCTAAAATTAATTTCAACTCAACCTCCTGCTCTGCTAACAATTCAGTAGTAGCCACCCTCAACTTAGGTGATTTGCCTAAGTTAAAGTGCACAATGACCATAATTGGACCAGGGACAAAGCTAAGTGCTTAACACCTTCTAGAGAGTGAATCAAACTTATTTGGACAGAAAAATACTAACATAACTCAACAGGGTTGACAAAGGAACACAATGTTTTTGGTGGGTCAATCATTTGGCTAAGTGAACTAACAACACAAGAAGGCCTACTATCCTCTCTTAGTGAGTCAAAACACATGACAACATCTGATGAACCGAGAAAATTCTAGGTGTAACACTTATGTAAAAACTACACAAATACTCACCCACACAGGAACTGAGTTAATTTCTATCCTACTAATTTTCGGGATCCAGATCACATAGTTATGCTTTTCTTTATAACTTCTAATGCCACTAACAGAGTCACACATGGTTGGATAGCATTTTCCCACTTGGTAAGAAGAATTAATAATATAAAAAATGAAAAACACAATTTTGTCACCATCAGTTGTCATCCACATATGTACACTAAGGTGCTAACAGGAATGGAACTTCTATTTCATGCAACAATATTACCAACAGAACATGAAAACAAACATAGTGAAAATGAAAAAAAAATTAAAATGTAACACCTTAATACCCCCTATGGTACAAGCACATCCCACCCCCACAGAAAATAGTGCTTTGTCCCCAATGCATACAATTTAAGTACAAGGGAATGGAAATACTTGCAGTGCCTCTTATTCATCTGATGCATCGGTGAAGTGTGGCGAGGCTCCAATGTCGTCACCGGGTGCAATATTGGCCCCTATGGTGGTAGGGGCACTCAAAATCTCTCCCTCCAAATTTGGAGGTATCACCTGTCTAATAATGTCTGAAATTTGCCCCCTAACTGGGGCAGAGCTTGTAGAAACACCTGTATCTTCATCCGGCATTCTCTTTTTTTTCTTCTCCTCTAATTTCTTCGACTTTTTTATCACCTTCTGCATATGGTATTCTTCCAGTTCTTCTGGTGTCATTGTTGCATGTTTTCTTTTCTTCTCTACACTCTATTTGTAGCTCTCTCAGCTTTTTCATCTATTTCAGCCACTTTCTTACCCTTATCTTTGATTGGTCGCCCCATTAAATCAATAAGGCTTGTATTTTCATTACTTGCAATCTGAACAGGATCAAATATGGTCTGCAGTGGCTAATGATTTATCTTATCCATGTTATCCCAGAGTTTTCTCACTTCCTCAATTAATTCTGCAAAATCCAAAATGGACAGGTTATCCAGCTTTTCATTGATACACTCTTCCATGTTTTCCATTCATAGTTGGATGTTCCTGAAAGGCCGGTTCTCTCCTCCATAATTCTCTCAACAAAGGTTTTGAAATCTGCCCCACCCCCCATATAGCCAATTACTTTTCAATTCTTTACTGTGCTCATACATACTTTGAGAAATTTTCCTAGTTTAGCCTGTATTCTAAGTATTGGGGTAAAACTGATGCAGAATCTGTAGTTTCACCCATGGGAATTGAAGCAGAACCTATAGAAGTAGTAGGAGGTACGTACATAGTAAGTGGTAATGGCATACCTTAAGGACCCTCTGTTGATTTAGGAACTGGCTCTGACTGAGTTTGCTGAGTCGGAGGCCTGTTGACTCGCAAATCGAACATTGAGTCATCCCTAATCTTTTCAATATCCTTTTTATGTGTCACTTGGATCTTATTATCAACTCCGTTAATCAAAGGTACCTTTGCCTGCTTGCATAATTCTGTGATAAGGCATGGGAATGGCAGCGCAGTCTGAGTCTTTTGAGCGCAGAAGAATAATTCATCAGCAATAATATTCCAAAATCCACTGTCAGTCCCTCAACCAAAGCAGCAATAATCACAACTCTAGTGAGTTCTAGGTGGTCATCACCGCCTATCGAAATTAACCTCAGCCTCACAATTACCCACCAGAACTTGGCCCTAAAACTTAGGGACGACTTGGATATCTTCTCTCGAGGGTTGTGTAGCCATGCAGGCTCTTCTCCCTCTGTCAGTATCCTGGCTAACCAAGTCCCTTGTTGGGTTCATGTAAATAATTGATGCTCCAAGTCTGGTATTGCATGGGGTATCTGATATTCAGCTCCAAATAAAAATCTGTTCAACTTGTGCTTTGAAATATCTATATCAACTCCACGAATAGGAATAGTATCCCTCTTGTTCATGTCAGCCACTAATGCATCTGGAGGATAGTTTTTCTTAAGCAACACCAAGTAATTGGAGAAAAATTCACGGACCAAATTTGGTTGATAGGTCCCCAGCGGCCTACTCATCCATGCTAGTCCATACTCATTGAATCGGCGCTCAAGCTTTGGGTATTCGTGCAAGGTCATGGTCATAATTTGATAGTCTTCAAAAATAGCCCTCTTTATGGCTACCCTGTTTATTGGTGCCAGACCGTTCTAGAAATGCTCTCGGGCACCCTCAATCTGCCACCGTATAGCTTCCTACACTTACGGATCGTTACACCGAACCAAATTTGGGTTCTGCTTGTTCAGGACTCTCTTCTTGGATGGGGTTAGGTACTTCAACACTTTTTGCAATCGTAATTGAGCTTAAGTTGTTGCTGCTACTACCTTCATCCTCCTTATCAGACTGGGAGGATAAAGAAATCACCTGGCGATTGCGCCGGGTGCTGTGTGCCGGTGCGTCCTCAACTTGTGCCTGCCCTTGACTATCCCTTTGGCCTCTACCCCTACCTCTGGTGGTTGTTAATTTTCTTACCATGATACCTAAAAGTGATACGTTATCATTTCATGGACTTAAACCAGAAAATAGGAACAATTATGGACCAGCAACGGCTAGGGCGACGATCCGTCCATCCCGCAATGGTCCGTCAACCCAAACTGTCAGGGTCATTCTAGTTACATTAATTCTGATGAAGTGGGGACGGTTTCAGGCGATGGGTCTTCGGTTATCCGATGGTCCGTTGCTCTGACCATCTCCTGCCATTTTTACTTTCAGTTCTGATTTTGGTATTTTGTTGAACACCTTGCATACACTTCATTTAAGGACTATTTTTATGGCATTTTTATCAATAATACATATCCACAATTTTCCATTTGTTGGTCCATGGGTTACTCAGACTTCCCCCAGGATAGTATATTCTAGGCTTCGACTAAAATCAACAACATATCATTACCCAACAAAATAGAAAAAGAAATGACTTTGATGCACTGGGTTGGTTTCACCTATTTGATCTCTCATCATGTTGAAGAAAAGGAAAGGAGAATTCGTACCTGGTTGCTGCAGTATTTAATCACTACTTAGACTTGCACAATGCATCTCGAATAATCAGATGAAGATTTGACTTAGTGAAATGAACTTATGACTTGTGATGAGAAAATGATAAGGGGGAAGTAGCATTTAAATAGAAGGGGAAAGAGAGTTAAGAAGTTACAACGGAGAATAAAAAGGCACAGGTGCATAGAATAGGTGGGAGTTACTTAACTGCTTCAAATTATCAGTTTAAAACCATTTGGATTAGATAAGAATTAAAATTTGGCTATTTAAACTGATCCGACCCGACCCGTTAAACTAGGGGTAAGTGCGACAGTTAAAGCGATGGTCCATTGAGGATGCGACGGTCCGTCGGACATCCCTTCGTGACTATCCAGTGAACTAACCTTGGGGCTAGTCCACGATGATTCACTCGATGGTATGTTGAGGGTGTGATGGTCCATCGGATAACCCCATTGCCACTTTTCCAGATTCTTGATTTTTGGGAATGGTTTCAACGATTAACCGCGATCGTCCACCGAGCTAGCGATGGTCCATCAGGTAAATTCATCGATTACCCAACCTTCTTTTTTCAACTGTTATCCTTTATTTTAGTACCTGCACACTTACACAAACCCTTCAGCTTGCACAAATCAACATAAACAAACAACAAAATAACTCAAGTTAATGCTATACAACAACACAATGTGGGTTGCCTCCCACTAGCGCCTGATTTATCGTTGCAGCACGACTTAGTTACCTCGATTACTCAGACTTCATCGAGATAGAAAGTAGCAATACTTTTTATAGAGTCTTTTGGATTGATATAAAGTTTTACTCGTTGCCTGTTGACTTTGAAGACACTTCCATCTTCATTTTCAAGTTCGACTACTCCAGATGTGTAGACTTGACTAACTTTAAATGGGCCTGACCACTTGGACTTAAGTTTACCTGCTAACAATTTGAGTCTGGAGTTGAACAGAAGCACCGGCACACAACACTCGGCTTTATGCCACTACTATAAGAATACATAATTAGCATGGAAATTCATATTGAAGTGTATAGCTAACATGGACTTGTCATGTGAATATCATGGAATCATGTAAATAGGAATTTCTAGCATCCTAGGAAAAGGCATCATTTTCACCCCATACTATAGAAGAAAAGTCTAAGCTATACCTAAATTATATAAGTGACCTATTACACACCTTAACTATGTAAAAGTGATATTATTACCTCCCCGCAACCCCTATTCTAAGGCGTGTGTGTTACACTTATTTTAGGTGCGTCCATCCTATTAAATAACAAAAGTAAACGGCTAAAAACATTAAGAGAAAAGGCATCGTTTCCACCCCAAACTATAGTCGAAAAGTCAAATCCACACCTAAACTATATAAGTGACCTATTACATACCTTAACTATAAAAAAGTGATACTTTTACTGACGTGGTACTGACGTGGCAGCACGTGCAAAACACTACACCACATGCAAGTGGTGGTAGCCTGACAGGGTGTAAATAGTTTCACTTTTTTATAGTTTAGGTGTATAATATGTCACTAGTATAGTTTAGGTGTGGCTTCGACTTTTCGGGTATAGTTTGGGGTGGAAACGATGACTTTTCCCGGCATTTTATCAAACACCTTGCATGCATTCTTTAAGGCATAGGTGGATTTCATGCTTTCATTCTATCAATCCATCCAAAGATCATGTTTTTCAACCAACAACCACATATATTTCATGAAAACATCCTTAGATATCATCTTGAAACTTAAATATCCATCATCAACATGTACATATTCATATCACCACAAAAATTTTACAAGAACAACATTTAAAAGCATGATTCTTGAGCTCTATGAACGAATTGAATCCATAGATGAACACTACGCATACCTTAGAAGGGAGGTTCTTGATGATTGACGGAGGAATTTCCTTAAAATTTGATATTCAAGCTTGATTGTGCAACCCTAGTTGTTTTTCTTCTATGGTGCTCTTGGATGATGAGCTTTGAGATGTTAATAGGGTTGTAATGTGTTTAGAAGCTATATATTTCGTAGGGTTAAGTTTAGGGATGTGTAAGGAGTGTTAAAAGACTTAATTACCCTCAAAATAACTCAAAATGGAGTGTTTTTGGCACTTGGAACTGACTTAGGCGGCGCCTAACCAATCGCCTAAGTTTGGTTAGGCGGTGCCTAACCAATCGCCTATCCTTACTGTCTCTCACAAAAATGGGCATAACTTTTTGCTCGGGTATTGGATTAAGGAGAAATTGATATCTTTGGAAAGCTAATTTGATTCTCTACAATTTGGTGGGTCTAAATATGCAGAAATACCACATTAACATCGAGTTATACTCATTCAAATATGACCCTTATGAAATCAAACACTAAAACTTGATGGATTCAAAAACTCTTAGCTTGTATTACCTTAAGTGACTCATATGAACATGATTAATGCATCATAATCTATCTTATCACTAGGATACTTATTGTAAGTCATGCACTAAAATGCTACTCACAGGATAGGAGGTTTCATACGTAGAAAAACTTATTCACTTCCTAGATTAGAAACATGCGGGGTATTACAAGCCACTCTAAAGAACTTTCCTTGCAGTCTGATCACTGGCATGGTGACCTCTAACTGGGGAAGCCTGGCTTGCTTCTAATATACTCAGCATATCTAATTCTGGGATGCACTGTCTAATAATACCATATGCACATCGCCGAAAAAGATACGGCTCATTCCAGAATTAATGGGTCACATTATGGAGAAACTTTTTCCTTTGATGAAAGAAAAGATTCTCTGGTATAACCTCACTTACAACGTAGTTCACGAAGTCAGCATACCAAGGTACTTTTTCGAGCACTGCAGCCAATACTTTCTCATCAGGAAAGGAATCATCAATCTCAAGCTCGTATTTTACTGCCTGCTCGTCTTTGAGTCTGGATAGGTGATCAGCCACCTATTTCTCACATCCCTTATGATTCTTGACCTTGAAGTCAAATTCCTGAAGTAGCAATACCCACCGGATCAACCTTGGTTTAGCATCACTCTTCTCCATTAGGTACCTCAAGGCGGCGTGGTCAGTGTGGACCACTGCCTTGGTACCTAGCAAATATGCCTGAAACTTCTCAAAAGCATACACCACTACTAGAAGTTCCAGCTCTATGATGGTCTAGTTTTTCAGAGCTCCATTAAGTGTTTTTCTAGCATGATAAACTAGATGAAATAATTTGTCCTTCTTTTGCCCTAGCACAGCTCCAAGGGCAACACCGCTTGCATCATACATTATCTCAAACAATTTTGACCAGACCAGTGAAACAATGATAGGGGCCTCAACCAGCTTCCTCTTAAGGCATTCAAATGCCTTAATGCATTTAGTATCAAATAAGAACTTAGTTTCCTTCTCCAAAAGTTTGCAAAGTGGATTTGCAATTTTAGAGAAGTCTTTTATAAACCTCCGGTAAAAGCCAGCATGCCCAAGGAAACTACGCACCCCTTTCACTGAGATGGGAGGTGGTAGCTTCTCAATAATGTCTACCTTGGCTCGATCAACCTCTATCCCTTTTGCTGAAATTTTGTGCCCGAGAACAATGCCCTCCTTCACCATGAAGTGGAATTTCTCCTAGTTAAGCACAACATTGAATTCCACACACCTCTGCAAAGCCCTACTCAAGTTTTCCAGACACAGCTCAAATGAATCTCCAAACACAAAAAAATAATCCATGAACACCTCCAAGGTGTCCTTAACCATATCTGAGAAAATAGACATCATACACCTTTGGAAGGTAGTGGGTGCATTACATAACCCAAACGGCATCCGCTTGAATTCAAAAGTGCCATACGGTCATGTGAACATCGTTTTCTCCTGATCTTTAGGAGCAATACAGATTTGATTGTATCCAGAATATCTATCCAAAAAATAATACCACCCTCTTCCTGCTAACCAATCATGCATTTAATCCATGAAGGGCATTGGGAAGTGGTCCTTTAAAGTCTATGAGTTTAGTTTGTGGTAGTCTATGCAAACTCTCCAACCAGTCATAGGCCTGAGAGGAATCAACGCATTCTTTTCATTTGCAAAAACAGTCATGCCCTTTTTTTGGGCACACATTGAACTGGGCTTACCCATTTACTGTCAGAAATAGAATAAACCACTCCTGCATCCAGCCACTTAATAATTTCCTTATTAACCACCTCTTGCATCAGTGGGTCAAGTCGGCGTTGATGCTCAATGGTAGGAGTACATTCTTCTGTAAGTTGTATCTTATAAGTGCATATACCAGGGGGAATGCTAATAATATCAGCAATAGTCCAGCCTATTGCTCTTTTGTATCTTTGAAGCACCGAAATAAGTGTTTCCACTTACTGCTCACCTAGGTCAGCCACAATAATAACAGGTAATATATTCCCACTGCCCAGGAACACATATCTCAAATGACTGGGTAACTCTTTCAGCTCCAAGATAGGTGGTTCTTCTATAGAGGGCTTAGCAGGTGGACTTGGACAATTTTCTAAGTCCAAATCCAAATTCTTGGGTGCATATGAGTAAGACCCCAGGCCCGTTAAGGCATATACATTCTCCTCATAATCTTCTATACCGTCCTGATCAAAATTTATCAACACGGCAGCCAATGTTTTAACGAAAAATTTCTCTTCAATCGGCATTTCCTGCGCATCTTCATAATAGACATCCACAATGGAAAACACACTTATTTCTTTCTGCTACTTCATTGATTGGTGCACATCAAATCGCACAACTTCATTATTCAGCCTAAATAAGAGCTCATTAGCTCACAAATCAATTAGCACACTTTCGGTTGTGAGGAAAGGTCGGCCCAAGATTATGGGCACCTAGAAATCCACCTCACAATCCAGAATGAAAAAATCCGCAGAAAATATGAAACTAGCAACCCTCACCAGCACATCATACAAAATACCAATGGGTCATTTTACCGACCTATCTGTCATCACAAGTCGCATGTTAGTGGGTGTGGGGTCTTCCAAACCATACTTTTTGTAAACAGCCAGCGGCATCAGATTGATGCTAGCTCCCAAGTTGCACAGGGCATTTGCAAAGTCAAGAGGTCCAATAGTGCATGGGATAGTAAATGCTCCCAGATCTACCTTTTTATGCACCAAAAACCTTGTGGAAATAGCACCACAATGATAAAGATTATCCATCAGCTCAAAACTAACTGACCGTTTCTTCATGACGAGGTCTTTCATGAACTTTGCGTGCTCGGGCATTTGCTCTAATGCCTCCATCAATGGTAGATTAATCATCAACTGCTTAAGGATAGCCATGAATTTGCTGAACTTTGTGTCGTCGGCCTTCTTCTTCAACAGATAAGGAAATGGAGGAGGTGGTTTTGGAAGAGTGGTAACCACCACTTCAGCCTTCTTTCCCTTATTCTTATTCAACTCATCAACCTACTGACTGTGGGTGGTGTGTCATCAATAACCTTATCCGATTTCCCAGACTCCACCGGATGATAAATCTCTGCTTTTTAATACCATCGGCTAAAATATCAACCACAGGCTTGCCCACATGAGGGCTTGCCAATACTTTACCACTTCTAGTAGTGATAGCCATGCAAGAGCTATCATTTTACGGATTCTGAATGGTATCACTTGGCAATGTTCTCGTCTCCCTCTAATTTAACACTGTCGAGAGTTGGCTCATTTGTTTCTCCAACTGCTTGATAGAGGTAGAGTGTGAATTTACAAACTGACTCATAGAAGACAAATCGCTCTTCATGGTAGTCACTCTAGAGTTGATAGCTTCAACTCCCTTTAATAATTTCTCCGTCATGTCCTCCATGGACATCTTTACAGATCCAGTAGCAGCATTATCTCTACTTTTAAGAGGTACATATAGCCCACTCCTATCATTCTTACCTTTCTAATTTCCTTGCTCCCTATCTTTATAACCAGCTTTATCGTAGTAGTTCCAACCTTAATTTCCTTGGATATTACCTCAGAAACTCCCCTGGTTATTCAAATAGTTAGCCTCTTCTTTTGAATCAAAATTATCTCTACCTTTGGCTGCCACGGCTTTTACTTTTTCAGTCTTTGCAGACAATAAGTGCTTGGTCAACAGATCCATCTGTGTCTTTAAGTGTGCTATGTCTTGATCATGCTCTTCCTCTTTCTTACGTTGTTCTGTAGTCATGCCAATAGACACAGTAGGGCTTGTTACCATATAATTCCTGGTATGCCAAGCTCTACTTTGTTTGGTCATCCGATCAAGCATCTCCGAGGCCTCCTAAAATGTGAGATCCACAAATGATTCCCCTCCAGCATTATCAACAACTGGCTTCATAATAGATTTCAAATCCCAATAAAGAGTCTCCATCAGATAAATATTTGTCATATTATGGTTCAGATATTGCGTCAGCTTCTTTTTAAACCTCTCTCATGTCTCATGAAGGGCTTCGGTTGGGAGCTGCCTAAAGTTGTTGATCTCATCCCTCAACTGTACCCTCCTGGAAGGCAGAAAGAACCTTTCTAGGAAAGCTTCTTTCAATTGTCTCCAGTTGGTTATAGAATCGGGCATCAGCTTATTAAGCCACAATGTTGTCTCCCCAGATAGAGACAACGGGAATAAACATAGGCGAATGGCATTCTTTCCCACTCCCGGGTTATCAAAGGACTTGCAAATAGTGATAAAGTTCACTAAATACATATTGGGATCATCTCCCGGGAGTCCACCAAACAACTCCCTCAGATGAAGGAGCTGAATCATTATACTGGTGTTATTGAACTTTGATCCTGGTGCTAGAGGTGGAGGAATAATAGCTCCATTGGCACCATCTTCATCCATTCCATATTTATCATCATTAAGATCAAATTGAACAACTTGGCGATCAGGTCTCGCCCTGAAAGGACGGTTTCTATTTACATTTCTATTCACTGGTGCAGCTACATTCTCTGCACACCTTCGATTAATAGGATCTAACAAGTCATCATCCCCCAAATCATCATCATTAGGATTAGGATGAAGTGTCTGCTGGCTATCATTCTGCTGATTTAGTTGAGCTTTAGCCAACGCGGCTAGTCTCTCAGCATCTTGGGGTTCTATCATTCTTCCAATTAGTTGTGGTGTCGGTTGTATCGGTAATAATGATGCCCCCGATCTTCGTGTACTTGGAACACACAACAACTCTCCTGCATAAAATAAAAACAACAAACAAAAGTAAAATTTGGGAAACTTGACCAAAGGTCAATTAACAAACATAAACTTAATTGACAACTGTATTCCCCGGCAACGGCGCCAAAATTTGATACGCCCAAATTTTACCTCTCTTACGAGATAGTAAGCGATTGCTGTAAAATATAAAACCTAACTGGGTTGAGTATCAAATCCCACAGGGAATACCGTATTCACTAAGTATGGTGAATGTTATTGGACTGTTGATCTAAGGTTCCTGAGTAGAAGGGAGTTTTGAAATGTTAACAGAGTTCTTTCATATTTGAGTCACACAAAAGTCCAGCTAATGTGAGTTAATATAGATGTAATTTCAATGAGAATGAATTAACTAGGGTTATGCTCACTAAGATGTTCAAACAGTTAGGGTTGTGCATTTGTGCTTAAATTCTAACTTGTGTATTCAATTACAAGAATTATTGAATTCTAAGAATTACCCATGTGTTTCTCAACCTAATGGGTGTTTCACCCTTTACTTCTCTCGAACTTAAAGGATTCATACATTATTCAATAATACTCTTATGAAGGTTAATCATGTTAAGGCATCAACCCATTAACCCAAAGGGTAAACCTATGGATTTCATTTGAATTACTTCTTTTCCCAATATCCACTTTCTTGTCAGACAAGTGGTGTTCATGGGCTCACTTCTCAAGTTTGCAACTAAGAGATGTCATTATATTGAAGAAGCATTCAAGCAGTGTTGATAAATGTTAGAAATCAAATCTATGCACAACACCAAACAGTTCTCTACATCAAGGCTCCCATAACCCTAGTTATGGGAGTTTAGCTACTCATCTCCATATCAGAAATCAAAGTTATATTTATGTTCATAAATAACTTCAGAAGAGTACTTACAAAAGTCATAATATTGTTCTTCTCAATCTTTGATGGAAAATATGAAATCGAAAAATCAAATCTCAACCTTTAGATTTAAATCCCAATGAAAAGTAGTACAAAACTCTCACTAGAGGAGAAAGTATGAAACTGAAGACAAAAGATGCAGAATAAACCCTAATACTTGGTATTTATATGATTCCAGAACTGGGGTTTTAAAATTCAAACTCAGATTCTCCGCGTTATGGTTGACGGTCCGTCGCCTGCACCATCACTGGGTGTCCAGTAACTCCATGCTCCACTTCTGGGTGACGGGTAGTATGATGGCCCATCGCAAGATCGACGGTTCGTCGCCTGGACCATCGCAGGACTTCCAGTGATGATGTTTTTTGTATCTTGGCAATGGTTCAAATTGATAGTTCATCGCAAGGCCGACGGTTCATAGCCTGGACCATCACGGGATGTCTTGAGTCTATGCCTTCTGCTTTTTGTCAACGGTTTAGACCAACAGATTGTTGCAAGGTCGACGGTCCGTCGCCTAAGCCATCGCTGCTCATTTTACCTTTGTTTTGCTCAGATTGTCCAAGTTATCCTTCACTCAATACTTATCCTAAAAGCACTAAAATACTATGTTAAATACAACAATGGTTGTTTGAAAACACACAATTATCCTAAGGAAAAGGCCTAAATGTTCCGTCAAAAGTCGGAACATCAGGCTTGGCACGCTCTTGCATTACTGCGATTAGGATCGTGGAATTACCTAATCACGGATGAATACTATTTTGGACAATGTTGTTTTATGTCTAAGGGCATGGCACGCCCTTATCTTAGAGGCTAGGGTCTATGGCACGCCCTTGGCCTTAGAATTTCCTAATTTCATCAAGGTTTACTCTTTCCATTTGCCTTTGCATTCCTCACTTTGTGGGTGCCTTTCCATTATCATTAGACCTTATTATTCTCCCTACATCATTCTTAACATCTCACACGGCCTCCTATAACATCAGACACCATGAACTAGTACATAAAACTAAACCTGTCATCTGGGTCGGGCTGGCCTATTCCCGCCCGTTTAGCATGGCCGGTATAAATGGCCTGGCCCGGTCTGACCCGACCCAGTGGGCCACCAGTCCCGGGCTAGACCATCTTAATTTACAGGCCCGGTGGACCAACCCAGTAACAAAACTGGACCAGGCCCTACGATTACTCGAACCGAACCTGCCCGCTTTAGTAAAAAAAAAAATTAAATGTTGGTTACTTGTTGCGCCACTTTTCGAGTGGTCAAATGGACCGTTGTCCCAACGGCTATAATGTCGTTTGGGAGTCCAACGGCCATTTGGCCAATTTTCCATTATTTTAAAAAAAAATCAAAAAAAAAACTATAAATACCCTACAATTTCAAATCAATTATCACACAAACAAATTCTCTGATTTTCTCAAATCTCAATCTCTCTCAAATATTCTAATTATCTTCTAAAGTGCTCAATTTTATTTTTAAATTTTACGATTACAAATATCAAGTTGAAGTTTTCTAAAGTCGTAACTTTCGGATACTTTTAAAATTTAGTATTGTCGTTCCATCTCTTAATTTTAATTTTTAATTAGTGTATTAATTGTTGAATATTTATTTTTATTATTTTTTTGTATTTTAAATATTTTTTAGTTTAATTTATAATATGGATAAAATAAGAAACCTCGGTAAAAGTGTCAAAAAAAATTCCCAAAAGTGGCAGTGGTAGTAAAAAATAAATTGGTGGTAGTTCTGATAGAGGTAGTTCAAGTACTAGATATACCCGTGTGCAGTCGGTACCAGTTAGTCAACCTTTTGAGGAAGAAATAGGTGTAGGTGCTCACAATATGAATTATTTAGAAGCTCAGGAAAATTATGGTATAGAAGAAGAGAATGAAGTAGACGCGGTTAATTTAGATGAAGATAATAAAAATATTGGTGAGGCACCCGAAGTCAGAAATGTTAATGTCAGATTCGTATTGGTTAATCTTCTTTTTCGTTCTCCCCGTCATGCCTCTACAAGATCTCATAGAAAAACTAGTATTGCATGAAAAAAAATTCAAAAATAGAAAGAGAAACTAAGGTGCAATGCAATATTTGTGAAATTATATATGAGCATAAAATCGGAGCCAATAAAGGAGGTACGGATTCGTTGATGAGACATTTAAGAGATAGATACGAAAGAGAGTTAACTATAGCACAAGGTAGTGAGGCTGTTGTGGGCCAGCACAAACTAGATTGAACCCAACAACCGGTCAATTAGTTAAGAATTATAATAAAATAAAGGACCCAGAAGAAATAGCAAAAATGATAGTTGTGGGTTGTTTGTCTTTCACTTTTGCTTCTTTGGATGTTTTTATTCATTATGTTCAAGTAATTTATAATCCTATGTTTACAGGTATTCCTAGAAGTACTTGTCGGGATGATGTTTTTAGACTCCATGCACAATATATTTATTATTTATTTGTGTTATTAAAAAATATTCCATGTAGAATTGATCTAACTTCTGATCTTGGCCGTGCTTTTAACAAAATTAATTATTTAACAATTACTTGTCACTGGATAGATAGTAATTTTGTTATGCAAAAACATATTATGGCATTTTTGTATGATGAAGATCATAGACACACGAAAAGATTTAATTCTAAATCTATTTCTAAAGTTGCAAAATATAATGGTATTGAAAGAAAAGGTTTATGTTTAACTTTTGATAATGCATCTAACAACAAGGTTGTTGTTGAGTTGTTGAAAGGTGAACTTTCTCCGCTATTACTCAAAATATTTTATGTTAAGTGTGTTTGTCATATATATAATTTAATCGTCAAAGATGGTCTTGAATTTTTTGAGCTTTATATTGAAAAGGTCCGGCTTGCTGTTGGCTTTATTCAAGAAAATAATCAAAAAACTAGAATGAGAGAATTTAAAACCAAATGTGAATAAAATGGACTTAGACCGATATTTATTCCTGAAGAATGTGTTACTAGATGGAATGCTACTTATACTTATTTAAAAACTTGTCTTGCTTATAAAGTTCCTATTACAATGACTTTTAATCAATATTCTGGTTCATTTTCTAAGTGTATGTTACATGATTCTGATTGGGCTGCAATTGATGATCTTGTTAAATTTTTGAAAAAAATTTATATAGCTACAGTTGAATTCTCTGGTGCTTATTATCCTACTATTTGTAATATTTTAACTTATTTAGATGATATTTTCTGTTTTCTTAACAAATATAAGAATAAAGAAGCTATTACTGCTATGATTGTTAAATTTAAAAAATATTTTTATTCGCTTCTCCTAATTTATTTGATTGGTGCTATAATAAATTCATGTATGAAATATAATACTATGGCCGAATTTAGTTATATTATTTATAATACTTTAGAGATACAGCCTGAAGAAGAACCTTCTTTGTTTACAGCTATGAGTGATGCGAACAGTCACATGGAAGCATTATATAACCATTATGTCGATTTACTTGATGAAGTCGTACTGGCAAGTATCACTCCAACTTTTGCTCCTCAAGCTCCCGAGGAGCCATCATATTCTAAAAGGCAGGCACATAGTAGTTATCCTAATTACTTTTTTTAGTTAAATGTTTGGGACAGGGTGCATTCTTCAATACACAGAACAACTTCTCGGGAAGAACTTAAGTATGTTCTTCGACAGCCGATAGAGGATCGTAGAGCAAGGATCTGCGTGTTGGATTGGTGGAAGAATAATGAAAAATAATATCTGGTGCTTTCAAAATTATCTAGAGATATATTGAATGTTTCAATTTCAATCATTGCATCAGAGAGCACTTTTAGTCAGGGACGACAACAGCTTGGAGACAACCGACACTCATTGGAAAGCAATGCTATGAATGTTCTAGTTTGCCTTAGAGATGGATTAGAGCGGAACGAAGAAATCAAGGAATGGGGGAGGAGCCGAAAGACGAACAGAATCTTAAAGAAATTATGACTTCAAGAGAGAACTCAGCACAATCAAGTCCAATTCATGGTTTAGCCTTTGCCCCCGTTGATTTTGACTTTTCTATGGCAGTTCCCGTTAATATTAAAATGCATGAGTTGGAAAAAATAATGCAAAATTTGTAGATTTTTCATTAATGTAAATTATAAGTTTTGGATCATTTTGCAATCAATAAAATACAACATTCATTCACTCCTTATTTTTTCATTTAAATTAAATTTCTAGTTTGAATTAAGTACTTTTAATATATTACTATCAAACTTTACACTAAGTAATAAACATAACAAACATATATACATATAATGAAAAAATAAAAATAATGTTAGAAAATTTTACTTAGACAACTAATATTGACATATAAAAATACTATAAGTTTATCTTTTAAGTGTTGTATGTAAAATTGTAAATTTTTTAATATATGTTCAAAACTTCAAGTATTATTATATTATGTAGTATACATTGTAATATTATATGTATATATGTGTGTATATTTTCTAAAGTACTATAACATGTAATGTATATATCTTTCAACTTTCAAATGGTATTTTAAGTAGTATATATTCTACATATATGTATATATATTTTCTATAGATATATATTTAATGTATACATGTGTATATGTTTCTAAAGTAGTATAATATGTAATGTATATATGTTATATGTGAACATATTTTTTATATACTCTAAAGTAGTATATATTTAACGTATACATGTGTATATATTTTCTAAAGTCGTATATATATAGTGTATATATGTTGTATGTATATTATTTCAAGTAGTATTTTAAGTAGTATATATATTATATTGTACGTATATATGTGTATATATTTTCTATAGACTCTAAACTAGTCTATATTTAATGTATACATGTGTATATGTTTTCTAAAGTAGTACATATTTTTGTATATATGTTGTATGCATATTATTTAAAGTAGTATTTTATGTAGTATATATATTATATTGTACGTATATATGTGTATATATTTTCTATGGACTCTAAACTAGTATATATTTAATGTATACAAGTGTATATATTTTCTAAAGTAGTATTTATTTAGTGTATATATGTTGTATGTATACTATTTAAAGTAGTATTTTAAGTAGTATATCTATTATATTGTACGTATATATGTGTATATATTTTCTATAGACTCTAAACTAGTATATATTTAATGTATACATTTGTATATGTTTTTTAAAGAAGTATATATTTAGTTTATATATGTTGTATGTATATCGTTTAACGTATTTAAAATGTATATAGGTGTGTATATATAGTATATATTGAAAAAAACATGTAAATTTGAATTTAAATTTTTTTTGTTACATTTTGACCGATTTTGACTGGTCAAAAGCGGATTCACGCTAAGTGGGCCGGTCCCGATCTATTTCAGCATATTTTACTGTTTGGGCCCGGACCGAATCAGCCCGTTAAGAATGACCCGATACTGGATCAGCCCAGGAACCAGTAAAAAGAAGTGGGTTGGTTCCAGTTTGAACTGGACCGGCCCTGTTAACAAGCATACATAAAACATAATAGAATTCATCGAGATACACTATAACAACACATAGCTTAAGTTAGTAACACTAGTTTCCTCGTCTAAACTCAATGTGACTAAATTGACTTCAAACTTGTTTTAAACACCCCTTAGACATTATAAACAAGTAGTTTAATAAATGGATGCTCAATTATACTATTATCAACTCATTAAGGTCACAAAAAGTCCTCAAAACTAGGCTAAACACATGTAGATTATGACACTTAGGTGTATAAATCCACCTAAGTGACTTGTCCCCTCTAGGATATAACAACTCACTCACAATGTATAATTCATCTAACTCTGGACAAGAGTTGATCTCAAAGCTTCACAAAAAAAGAACAACTCTCTTCAACTAATAAACTCTTTTTTACTAACTTATATACACTCTATGTTATTTTGTACTTACAAAAATAAGCAAGACCGTGTCTATTTAGAGGTGATGAATTTTTTTTGCAATGTATAGAAAGAAGTAGTGGGAAGATAAATATTATATAAGTTACAAGAGTTACAAAAAATAATGGATGAATAAAGAGTTGGAGGTTACATGTATTTTAAGGAAAATGATGGCCAAATTCAGCCACCATTATCTAAGAACCAAATTCTCTAAAGGAATAATAGCAATAAAATAAAACCTCATGACCTTCTGTCTTTAACTCCATTAGACTACTAAGGCATTATATGTCACTCTTGAATGTGAAAAAGTAACAACATACATTTTATTTAACAAATGCAACGGATAGAGTGTAGCAAACGACATAGAATTGGTTGTTGTCTATTATCTCAAGGCATAATAATATTACAAAATTAATATTAAAATGCTCAAATTCCAACAGTCACATTCTTGATCACCGAGAGGTATATGTAGAAGCAAAGGCATTGATCGGGGGGCTATGCATCTCAAGAGAGCTTAGTCATAATAATTTTCCTTAAGCAGTAACTCAATACAAAATCAGAGTTAATTCGAGTATACTTGATGATTGCTAATAAATTCATAATATCTTAATAACATCTCCTATTGATTTAAATTCTCACATCTAGACATTAGCTAGTATATGAAACACCTTAGTTTCTGGACCTTATAAAATTTCCTGGAATTCTGATCTCTGGACCTAATATGACTCATGGGTATGAACCATATGTTGGGGTATGAATGGTATGGTGTGGTCATATACTGACCAGTGTTGGTTGGTGGGATGGATTTTGGTTACTGGAATAGGTACGACTTAGGGGTACGAGTCATATTGGTGGCTACGAGTCATTTGGTTCCTTAACTTAATCTTAGACTTGGTTATTTAGATTGGATCTGAGTATGAGTGTCTCACCATGAGCCGTAAGACAGGGTACGAATCATCCCAAGGACTCATTTGGTGGACAGTGTCTAAATCCTTCTGGTATTTTATTCTTCCAAGGATACGGGTCATGGATGTGGATCGTATGTTGTGGTTACGACTTAGTTGGATGAGTCGTATAATGGACAGTGTTTGATCCAAGGGATGAGATTACGATACGAATGGTGGATACCGATCGTATCGGAGGGTATGAATCGTGTAGGTCAGTCGTATCCCTGTGATGAGAATTTTGTGCAACTTAAGTGGGGGTATTCTGTATATTTCTCTACTTATACTAATAGGGTCCCATGATTTCTAATCTACTTGGGAGGATATTTACCTTAATATTCTATTCATTAATACTTAGAAACTCTTCTAAACACTATAATTCTCTCAAAAGCTTTTGGGCAAGAAAAGTTAGGGTTTCAACTAGAGGATTGATTTGGGGCTTGTCTTGGTGATTTCTTTCCATCATCATCTTGGTTTAAGGCATGTTTTCTTCCCTAATTATTAATTTTATCTAAGGCATGGTTTTTATGAATGTTTTCATAACTTCATTGATTGTATGATTTTGGTTTTCAAATATGAATTGGGGGTTTTGATATTAAATGGTTGGTTATGGTTTCCCATGATTTTAATTATGCTTTTATATGCATTAATGGTGGTTTTGGATAATTGGATTGAATAGGAATGGTTTAATGGTAATTATAATTGATTTTGGTCATATTATGCCCCCAATGTATTTGATAAAATGCTTATAAAGATATGTTCATTGCATTGACTTATTTTAATGGAACTCTTGCATGTTTTAAACTTGGTAAAGGAATTATACATGGTTTAAATGGTTTGGAAAGGCTAAAGGTTGATTGTTTATGCTTTTAGGGAACATGGATTTCACAACCTGAGACTACCCCCTAGTCGTAATACGGTGCTTGGAACCACAAGTGATCCCAAGCTAACCCATGAACTGGCATACTGCTTGAGCAACTGATTTATAGTATATTAAATAACTAGTTCTTTCGTGAGGAAACATACAACAATAATAACAACAATAATAAACCCAGTGTATTCCTACATAGTGGGGTCTGGGGAGGTAAGATGTACGCAATCCATACCACTACTTCAGGAGAAGTAAAAAGTCTATTTTCGATAGACCCCCAGCTCAAGACAAGGAATAATAAACAAATACTTAATAAAATGGAACAAGATGTCAAGACATAAATACGCCACCCACAAGGAATAATAAACAAAGAATAGTAAACAAATTCATAATAAAGCATGCAACAAAGTGTCCTAGCAAAAATAATACATCTACCAAGAAATGCCCTACCCCAACGACTCAAACTGGCACTAGCCTTCTATCTTAATCCGCATCCTCCAGATCTTCCTATCTAGGGTCATGTCCTTAGTGAGCTGTAACTTCTCCATGTCTCACCTGATCACCTCTCTCCAGTATTTCTTTGGCCTATCCCTACCCCACTTGAAACCATCAAAAGCAAGTTTCTCACACCTATGAACCGGGGCATCCGTGCCCCTCCTGATCACATGCTCGAACCATCTCAATCGGACTTCCTGCACCTTCTCCTCCACTGAAGTCACTCCAACCTTTTCCCGAATAGTCTCATTTTGAACTCTATCACCCCTATTAAGCCCACACATACAACGCAACATCCATATTTCCACCACCTTCAATTTTTGAATGTGAGAGTTCTTGACTAGCCAACATTCCGCTCCATACAACATAGCTGGATAGACGGCCACCCTGTAGAATTTGCCTTTAAGCTTGGGCATCACCTTTCTATCACACAACACCACCGAGGCGAGCTTTCAATTCATCCATCCCACCATAATACGGTGGGATACATCCTCGTCAATCTCACTATTCCCCTGAATCATGGACCCAAGATACTTGAAACTATCCCTCTTACACACCGTCTGGGAATCCAATCTTACTACCACCTCATCTTCCTGCCTCATGTTATTAAACTTGCATTCCAAATATTCTATCTTGCTCCTGCTCAACCTGAACCCTTTAGACTCAAGGGTCTGTCTCTACACCTCTAATTTATCATTCACACCCCCTCCCCACGTCTCATCAATCAAAACTACATCATCTGTATAAAGAATACACCAAGGCACCTCTCCTTAAATACGCCGCATCAACACATCTATTGCCAAAACAAACAAAAATGGGATAAGAGTGGAACCCTGGTGCAACCCCGTCAAGACAGGGAAACATAATCATGATAAAATCTAGGAAAAATATATTACTGATACAATTTACAATCTGATAAATTTGAAGGGAGAACTGAAATTAAAGACTGACTCTGACTGACATCTATAAAGCCTCTACTATACTGACTATAGATAGCTGGGACATGTCTCCAACCACCACTAATAAATACATATGAATAATAAGAAGATAAAGTACACGAACAACATCTGACTGGAGTCCCCAAAGTAGGAGAACTCATCACCTACTGGCTGGAAACTGCAACTATCTGATCATAATGTGTGGGCTACAGCTGGTACCTATATTATAAAACAATGTAGCCACACAGAAATATATGTGGATCAGTACTTCTGAAATGTACTGAGTAAGCAGAGGTAAATGCAATAAGTAAAACTGATTTCATACGTAATCTTAAAACATGCATGCTAAGTGCAAGTAGACTCACTAAGAGACTAAAATCATCTTAAATCTCAAGTATATTAAATCATGAGTAACAAACATAATCTGATAAGCTGGTGAATCACTACACTTAGTTTCTTAAAACTGTACTTTTGTTGAATAAGTAGAACTGAAGCTAGAAAATAGTAAAACATAGATACTGTATGAATAATGAGTCTGAAACTACATGATAGAAACTGACATAACTCGAGAATCAGAATATACAAATGTATTGAGCACGAATTCATAAACATTAAAAACCAAATATAGTATATACTAAGTTGATCTTATTAACTGACTGACTGATAACTGAATACCGATCATGTAAAGCTGAACTATACTTAATCTGAATAACTGGACTGAAAATGTGGGGTACTGTACATATAAGGTAAGGACTAACTTAACAACATGAGATAACTAAAAATAAATGCATGAAAACTGTAATATCTGAGAATGCAAGACCAAGCATAATCATATTTCTGAAATAATCTGTAAACTGAAAGACTGAAATTTTATAACTAAATAACTGGTAATCGATATGATTTGGTCAAGAAAACTTGAACTAAATTCTAGACTGAATACTGCACTGAGACTGTGGGAGGTATCATCTAACCGACTTGCCCCAATCTAAGCTAATCGGGGTCCAATCTTTAACCCCAGTTGGAAGGGTGTCAGTATTATGCCATGGGTACTAACACTGGCTGTGTGGATCCACTAAAATGGTGACTTGAAGGACTAAAGAGTCACCTTATACTGTCAGGAAACTCATGTGATATGTATCAACCCTAAAATGGTAGGAAGATATCTCAAACCTACGCTGACTACGTAGTTTTGTAACTCAGGGATTGCTACTAAGGGTCAAATCCTAAACTGATAGAAAATACCCCCATCCCTAGGTTCACTCGATGCTAAATCCTACTCCTAACTAAATGACACTGGAATACTAACTGGTGCATGCACTGTTAACTAATAATTGATAAGATCAGGTCATGTTATTCTGAAAATAACAGTGCATACGAATTCTTGGGTAATTAATAACACATAAACTAATAATACCCATCATGAATATGGATATCTGAGTATACTAATAAGATTCATGAATTAACTGTCTGAATACTTGAAAAGCTAAATTTATGTAAATCACATAGGTATCGGATGTTAATAATCCACCAACACTGAATGAGTATAAAATACAATATTAAAGCTTAAAACTTTGGGATTGAATCATGGTTCAAAGACTTAAAAGCATAGATATTTCATCAAACAGTTGGGAATTATGAACTTGAACATGGGAATGTCTTAAACATGGGAATACAATAGGATAACATGGCTAAATTCATAATATGGGAATTCATCCTAAAATCAATTGAACATGGTATGGAAATTTCAATACTCAAACATGATATGACTCATTCTACTCGAAAACACATTAAACCATAACTCATAATTGAAATAAACAAGAGAGTCATAGAGATAATTCAACTTGAAACATGTAAAACTCATAATTTAAAATCAAAAAGGGTTCTTGGGCTCCATGGGTGAAAGGGGACCCATGGATGAACTTTCATATACCTTAAACTCTTAATATTGAAAGAGAAACACCAATCTTGATGCTTTTTTAAAAGTTCTTGGATTTGGGAACTTGAATTCTTGGTTTTCCTTGGAGAGTAAGTAATTGAATTGATGATTTTAGGAGATGATAGGGTTTATTTAAGAGGAGAATTGAAAAAGAAAGGCCAATAATGCCCTAACTGGTGATATAAGTCGTGATATGTTGACTTGGATTGAGGGGAAAATACATAATTTCCCCTCAGGCAATTGAATTTGTAACTGGACTATAATTTGGATGATCACCACGACGCGGCAAGAGTGCCATCGCCATTAGCACCGCGACACGGCACTATCGCGGTAAGCTACTGAAATCATGATCCAAACATGACCCAATCTTTGTTCGAAAAATCTGAAATTCCCCCGAGATATCCTCCTTACACCCCTGAACATGAATTAACTAAAAAACTAATATCTCAGGGTCGGGAAGACCAATTTAAAATCCTCGAAGTTAAGAGGCCTTAAAAATGACTAAGTCCCCAATACTTAGTGAAATTTTTAGGATTTAAGCCTCTTATGCATGCAACTATGAGTCGAACTGAGCTAAGAATAATACGAGATATTAAAATGAAAGTATCCCAAGTGGTTTAATATGTTAAATAGAAGGGCACTTAAAAGTCCCCTTAACCCTATAAATGGTTGGCAATGGATAATACTTACAAGTAATGGTTGGTATGATGATACCAATATCAATGGCCTTGGTTAATAAATGGATAATAGTTTGGTTATTTGGAAACTGGTTTTAATTGGTCAATAATGGCAGGATGTGTAGCAAAGCCGTGGACGGTGGAGTTTTCGGGGGGACCAAAACTGGAAGCTCATATTTACCGATATGAGGTTGGTCTTGGTGACCATGTGCATGATGTTACACTTTATTTTGGGGATATACTAGTCATCTCATGGGATACTTCCCTGTTCATGCGGCTACACGTACCTGGCCCTTTCAGCAGGGGGAGCTGAACTCATATAGCCCGTGGGTGATTTAGGATGACAAAGCTACACAGACCAGGTAAAGTTTTTAAAGGTATGCTAAACTCGGTCCCTTCCCGACATAGTTATATATAGAGAGAGATGGATGGATGCATCATGGATGGTTTTACTTAGTTTTATAAATGGTATTATTTTATCTTTATCCTGAGCTCATGTTAGTGGTCACTTACTAACCCCATCTACTGGAGGTTGTATACCCACGCTATGCAGGAACCTTCCGTTCTACTACTCCTACAGAGTAATTGACTTGGGTATAGCATTTGGACTGAAGTGGTGAGCTTCCATCCTTTTAGAAGGCATCATTTCATATTATGGATATTTTTAGACATTTTAATTTTATTTTGGATATTGGTTTTGGCAATGGTTAGGGGCATGTCCCAACCGAATTTCATTACTCTTTTGGATAGAAGTTTTGTGGTACTTATATGGGTTGGTATGGGTGGGATCGGTATAGGTGTCAACCTTGGCATTGGAATAGGCTGGGAGGCTGGCATTATCGAATATAATTTCTCACTGTTCTATCATATTTTATTTTGAGATTAATTATATTATGTGTTGGAACATCCTTGGTTATGGCATGGTTTATGGCCCTTTCTTTGGTATGGTTTGGCATGGTTGGATCATTGGTATGGGATGGTTGGACTCGATTGGGTCAGTCACGATTGTGATCTATTCCCAAATACTTTATGTGAGTTGTACATTGTCTTGTTACATGCTTGAAATTCAGCCAATTCAGGTCAGACGGTTGGAGGTTGGGTAATTGGGGTGGTCTTCGGTCCTGGTCAGACTTGGTACACCCATTATGACAAGGACCCAAGACGGGTCGTGTCAAGTTGGTATCAGAGCCAGGTTTCACGGTTAATTTAGAATCCATAAAGTTGTGTTGAGTAGAGTCTCTTTTAGAGGTGTGTAGCATGCCATACTCATAAGAGAGAGGCTACAAGGCATTTAGGAACATTTTACTTTCTTGGTATTCTATCTTCAAGCTTAAATTCTCAGTCCTGGAATATTATCTAATCATTGTTTGTTTGTCTTTTAGATCATGCCACGTAGATTTGGAATATAAAAAAATTCTTCTATCCCATCTGGGGGTAATGCTGAAGGGGTGCATCCAACTTTTGGAGTTCATCTTGGATCTCATGGTCATATACTTGATAGTTCTAGAGTTCTAATAGTTACTACTAGTCCTCCTCAAGGCGAGGTGACTAATGCAGAATTCCGCCAGTCTATTAATGTTATTGCTAAGTTTGTTGCTGCTCAGGCTGAGCAGGATATGTCTGGTGCTCTGTCTACCGAGTCCACAAGGGTTGGACAATTTATGAAGATGGGTCCTCCCACTTTTTCTGGAGTGGAGGTGGAGGAGGATCCACAAGGTTTCTTGGATGAAATAGAAAAGATATTTTGGGTGATGCAGGCTACTAATGTGGAGGGGGTAAACTTTTCAGCTTATTAGCTCAAAGATGTTGCATATCATTGGTATGAAGAATGGTATAGGGATAGAAGAGATGTAGAGGAGTCATCCTTGTGGGATGCCTTCTCTGGTGCTTTTCTGGACCGTTTCTTTCCCTAAGAGTTGAGGAAATCAAAGATTGAGTAATTTGTGAACCTCAAGTAGGTCGGAATGTCTGTCAAGTAATATGCCTTGAAGTTTCACCAGTTGTTAAGGTATGCTCCTAATTTAGTGGCTGACATGCGGACTAGAATAAGAAAAAATTCTTCTGGGTTAAATCAAGATCTAATTTTGGAGAGCAAGACTGCCTTGCTGATTAAAGATATGGACATCTTTAGGTTAACTATTCATATGCAGCAAGTAGAGGATGAGAAAAGAAAGCAGGCGGAGTTTGGAGATAGGAAGGAGAAGAGAAGCAGGTTTTTCGATCAGGGAGGTGCTCAATCTAATGGTGGTAGAGATGGTGGAAAGTGGTAGAAAAAAAAGTGGGGAGTTTTGGTTCCTACTCATCTTCTAGTTCTCCTTATCAATCAGGCAATAGGCGTCATCATAGTGGTGATAATTCTCGATCACAAGGTGCCCAATCTTATGCGAGCAGAGGTCAATCAATTTTTTCATGTCCTCCTTGTCGGTTCTTTACTCGTCCTTATTGGGATTATTACAATGAAGAAAAGGACAAATGCTTCAAGTGTGGCCAAGTAGACCATCGGCTCAGGGATTGTCCGATTAATAAGGTTGCTACGGGGGCGAATAAGATTCCTGTGGCTTCATCTTCTGCTCCTGCACCTGGTGGTATGGCATCTTCTTCTGTTACTACTCCTGGTTCTAGTGCTGGTCAGAATAGGTTGTATGCTTTAGTATCCCAATAGGAATCTGAGGAATCACCTAATGTCGTTACTGGTACGTTTCAACTTTTATCTCATGACGTATATTATTTGCTTGATCTAGGCTCTACTGTCTCCTATGTGACTCCTTATGTGGTTGTATCCTTTGGTTTTGATCCAAAAGTTATTTTAGATCCTTTTTCTATTTCAGCCCCAGTAAGTGACTTGATATTGCTAAGAAAGTCTATAGGGGGTGTGTGGTATCTGTTGGTGGAAAAAAGAGCTCGGTGGATATGATTGAGTTGGATATAGTGGATTTTTTGCTACTCTAGGTATGGACTAGTTACACTCTTATCACGCATCCTTGAATTGTCGGACCCGTAGGGTTATCTTTAAGTTTCTTGCTAAACCGGTTATAGAATGGGAGGGTATTTCCTTAGCTCCTAGGGGGAGGTTTATTTCTTAGCTTAGAGATCGGAGGTTAATCTTCAAAGGTTGTCTTTATCACTTGGTTTGGGTTAAAGATTCTAACTCGGAAGGTCCTTCTTTTTAATCAGTTCCAGTGGTTAGTGAGTTTCCAGAGGTCTTTTCAAATGATCTTCCTGGTGTTTCTCTGGATAGGGAAATAGAGTTTGGTATTGATTTGCTTCCGGACACTTGTCCAATTTCTATTCATCCGTATAGAATAGCTCCGACTGAGTTAAGAGAACTCAAGGAGAAACTTAAGGATCTTCTAGATAAGGGGTTTATTTGTCCTAGTGTATCTCCTTGGGGTGCACCAATGTTGTTTGTGTGCAAGAAGGATGGTTCCCTTTGGATGTGTATTGACTATAAGCAGTTAAATAAGGTGACGGTCAAGAACAAGTATACTCTTTCAAGGATAGATGATCTGTTTGACCAGCTACAAGGTACCAAGTTCTTTTCTAGGATAGATCTTCAGTCTGGGTACCATCAGCTAAATATTAGGGAGGTGGATATCCCTAAGATGGCTTTTCATACTCGGTATAGGACTTTGAGTTTTTGGTGATGTAATTTGGGTTGACTAATGCTCCGACGGCATTTATGGATCTGATAAACAGGGTTTTCATCAGTATTTGGATCTCTTTATTATTATATTTATTAATGACATTCTGGTCTATTCGAAGAGTGAGGTGGATCATACTAAGAATCTTCATGTGGTGTTACAGACCTTAAAGGAACAATACTTGTATGCCAAGTTCTCCAAGTGTGAGTTTTTGTTTAACACTATAACTTTCTTGGGTCATATTATTTCTAGTGAAGGGATCATGGTAGATCCAAAAAAGGTTGATATAGTGAAGAGGTGGCCTAGAAATACGACTCCATTTGATATTTGGAGTTTTTTGGGTTTAGCCGTGTATTATAGGCGGTTTATGGAAAGCTTTTCGTTGATAGCTTCTCCTTTGACTAAGTTGACTCCGAAGAAGGTCAAGTTTTCTTGGTCAGATGCTTACAAAGGGAGTTTCAAGACGTTGAAGGATCAGTTAACTTCGGCTCTAATTTTGACTTTGCCAGAAGACAATGATGGGTTCGTGGTTTATTGTGATGCATCTTGGGTAGGGCTTGGTTGTGTGTTGATACAGCATGGAAAGGTGATTGCCTATGCTTATAGGCAGTTGAAGGTACATGAGAGGAATTATCTTACTCATTATTTAGAGCTATTGGCGATTGTGTTTGCTCTGAAAATATAGTGGCATTATTTGTATGGTGTCCACATGGATATATTTTCTGATCATAAGAGCCTACAGTATGAGTTCACCCAGAGAGAGATTAATCTCAGGCAGAGGAGATAGCTTGATCTTCTCAAGCATTATGATATGAGTCTTCAGTATCACCTAGGTAAGGCTAATGTGGTTGGTGATGCTCTTAGCAGGTTATCCATGGGGAGTTTGGCTCATGTGGAGGAATGAAAGAGGGAATTGGTGAAGGATATTTATCGTTTGGATAATCTTGGAGTTCGCCTTTTAGACTCCAAGAAGGGTGGTGTGGTGGTGCAAGAAGTGGTTAGATCATCTTATGGTGCAGAAATTAAGGAGAAGCAAGTGCTAGATCCTATCTTAATGAAAATCAAGGGTGACATTAGTGGGTCAAAGGTTGTGTGCTCCTGATGTCGGGGGGTTGCAGCAAAGGGTTTTGGCTGAGGCGCATGAGTCGCTCTATGTTGTTTATCCCGACTCGACTAAGATGTATCATGATCTCAAGAATATCTATTGGTGGAATGGTATGAAGAGAGATATGGATGATTTTGTGGCCAAATACATGGTGTGTCAATAGGTTAAGGTTGAGCATATGAGGCCAGAAGGGCTATATCAAGAAACTTATTTGCCTGAATGGAAGTAGGAAGTGATCAATATAGACTTCATTACCGATATTTCTAGGTCTCAAAATCAGTATGATTTGATCTGGGTCACGTGGATAGGATGACTAAGTCTGTGCACTTTTTGCCAGTGCGGACTACCTTCTCGGTGGAGCATTATGTGAAGCTATATCTTCAGGAGATCGTGAAGCTGTATCTTCAGGATATCATAAAGCTGCATGAGGTGCTTGTTTTGATTATTTCTAATTGTGGCACGCAGTTTACATCTCACTTCTGGTAGTCTTTCCAGATATGGTTGGGGATTAAGGTTAGTCTGAGTACTATTTTTCATCCGCAGACAGATGAGCAAGCGAAGAGAATATTCAGACATAAAAGGATATGCTTCGGGCCTGTGTAATTGATTATGGTGGCAATTGGGTTGGGCACCTGTCTTTGGTGGAGTTTGCTTACAACAATAGCTATCATTCTCGTATTGGTATGGCCCCTTTTGAGGCATTATATGGTAGGAGGTGTAGATCTCCTATTGGATGGTTTAAGCTTACTGAGGCGGACATGTTTGACCCTGACTTGGTTTACTAGTCTATGGAGAAGGTTAAGGTGATTTGGGATAGTCTTAAGGCTTCCCAAAGTCACCAAAAGTTTTATGCGGATGTTAGGAGAAGAGAATTAGAGTTTGAGGTTGGGGATAAGGTTTTCCTCAAGGTATCTCCCATAAAGGGAGTAGTGCAATTTGGCAAGAAAGGGAAGCTTAGTCCCCGGTATATGGGTCCTTATGAGATTTTACAAAAAGTTGGTAATGTTGCTTATGAGATGGAGTTGCCTCCTTGCTTGAGATTGGTTCATCCGGTCTTTCATGTTTCCATGTTGAGGAAGTGCAGTGGTGATTCTTCTTCGATAGTTCCTTTGGAAGGATTGGGTCTCACTAATTCTGTCTTATGAAGAGGTTCTAGATGATATCTTGGATAGGAAGGTTCGTCGGTTGCGGACCAAGGATGTGTCTTTGGTTAAGGTTCTCAGGCAGAACCATAAGATGGAATAAGCTACCTGGGAACCGAAAGAGGATATGAAGTCCAAATATCCGCATCTATTTTCTACTCTAGGGATTCATGCAGAAGGTATGTGTCTCCAACACATCTTTGTTTTCAGAGTTAGTTAAAGGAAAGATTTATATATTTGCCTCTTTGTTTTCACACTTTGTTAGAGATTGGGAATATGTTTGATAACATAATGCAAATGACTCTAGCGTGTGATTACCCCTACCTTGTCCGTCATTCGGGGATGAATGTTCCTAGTGGGGGAGACTGAAACACCTTAGTTTCTGGACCTTAGAAAATTTTCTAAAATTTTGATCTCTAGACCTAATACGACTCATGGGTACGATTCGCATGTTAAGGTACGGATGGTATGATCCGGTCGTATACTGGCCAGTGTTGGTTGGTGGAATGGATTTTGGTTACTAGAATGGGTATGACTTAGGGGTACGAGTCGTATTGGTGGTTATGGATCATTTGGTTCCTTAATTTAATCTTAGACTTGATTATTTAGGTTGGAGATGAGTATGAGTGGCTCACCATGAGCCGTAAGCCAGGGTACAAATCGTACCAGGGACTCGTTTGGTGAACAGTGTCTAAATCCTCCTTGTATTTTATTTTGCTAGGGATACGGGTCATGGTTATGGATCATATGTTGTGGTTACGACTTGGTTGCATAATTCATATACTGGACAGTGTTTAATCCAAGGGCTAAGGTTAGGATACGAGTGGTGGATACCGATCGTATCGGAGGGTACGACTCGTGTGGGTTGGTCATATCCCAGTGACGAAAGTTTTGTGCAACTTAAGTGGGGGTATTCTGGATATTTCCCTACTTATACTAATAGGGTCCCATGACTTCTAACCTACTTGAGAGGATATTTACCCTAATATTCTACTCATTAACACTTAGAAACTATTTTAAACACTCTATAATTCTCTCAAAAGCTTTTGGGCAAGGAAAGCTACTAGAGGATTGATTTGGGGATTGTCTTGGTTTAAGGCATGTTCTCTCCTCTCACTGTTAATTTTATCTAAAGGCATGGTTTTTATGAATATTTTCATAACTTCGATGATTGTATGATTTTGGTTTTCAAATATGAATTAGGAGTTTTGATATTAAATGGTTGGCTATGGTTTTCCATGGCTTTAATTATGTTTTTATATGCATTATGGTGGTTTTGGAAAATTGGATTGTGTGGGAATGGTTTAATGGTAATTGGAGTTGATTTTGGTCATATTATGCCCCCAATGTGTTTGATAAAATGCTTATAAAGATATGTTCATTGCATTGACTTCTTTTAATGGAACTCTTGCATGTTTTAAACTTAGTAAAGGAATTATGCATGGTTTAAATGGTTTAGAAAGGCTAAAGGCTAATTGGTTATACTTGTGTGGAACATGGAAGTCTCACAAGTGGTTTAATATGATAAATGGAAGGGTTCTTGAAAGTCCCCTTAAACCTATAAATGGTTGGCTTTGGATGATACTTGCAAGTAAGGGTTGGTATAACGATACCAATATCAATGGCCTTTGTTAATAAATGGATAATGGTTTGGTTATTTGAAAACAGGTTCTAATTAGGCAATAATGGCGGGATGTGAGAAAAGTCGTGGAAGGTAGAGGTCCCAGGGGGACCAAAATTGGAAACTCATATTTTTCGATATGAGGTTGGTCTTGGTGACCGTATGCATGACGTCACACTTTATTTTGGGGATGTACTAGTCATCTCATGGGATACTTCCCTGGTCGTGCAGCTACACGCATTGGGGCCCTTTCAGCAGAGGGAGCTGAACTCATATAGCCTATGGGTGGTTTAGGATGGCAAAACTATACAGCCCAAGTAAAGGTTTTAAAGGCATGCTAAACTTAATCCCTTTTCCGGCATAGTTATATATATATAGATGGATGTATGCATCATGGATGGTTTTTCTTGGTTTTATAAATGGCACTATTTTATCTTTGTCCTGAGATCATGCTAGTGGTCACTCGCTAATCCCGTCTACTGGAGGTTGTATACCTACGCTATACAGGAACCAGTCATTCTACTTCTTTTGCATAGTGATTGACTCGGAGACAGCATTTAGAGTGAAGTGGTGATCTTCCATCCTTTCGGAAGGCATCATTTCATGTTATGGATATTTTTAGACATTTTAATTTTATTTTGGATATTGATTTTAGCTATGGTTGGAGGCATTTCCCAATCGAATTTCATTACTCTTTTGGATAGAGTCTTTGTGGTACTTCTATGGGTTGGTATAGGTGGGATCGGTATAGGTGTTTGGCATTGGAATAGGCTGGAAGGATGGCATAATCGGACATAATTTCTCATTGTTCCATCATATTTCATTTTGGGATCAATTATATTATGTGTTGGAATATCCTTTGTTGTGGTCTGGTTTATGGCCTTTGTTTTGGTATGGTTTGGCATGGTTGGATCATTGGTATGGGATGGTTGAACTCGGTTGGATCGGTTACGATTGTGATCTATTCCCAGAGTCTTTATGTGAGTTGTACACTGTCTTGTTACATGCTCGAAATTCAGCCAACTCAGGGCAGGCGGCTAGAGGTTGGGTTGGGTAACGGGAGTGGTCTCCGGTCCTGGTCGGACTTGGGACACCCATTATGACAAGGACGGCCCAAGGGCAGGTCGTGTCAGTATAATTTAGAGTAGTAGTTATAAAATAAAAATAAAAAATAATGAAAAAAATAATGATTGTGCGATTAATTGATAATAGTTGAATTCGATTAATCATAAAACAAGTTCCTATGAAATTGATATTTGACTAGCTTAGTTACTGTATTACTTGGTGACTACAAACACTTGAATGTACATTTGAGATCGACATTTATCTATCATAGCTAATGGGTATAAACTATTCTTGTTGTCCATTACTATTATCATGTATTCTTTTAGTTGTAATGTTGTCGTCCAAATTTCTCTATCTGTGTAATTCATTAAATTTGATAGAGACGAACTAAAGATAGTTGGGTTATTGTTACATCCTACGCTAGGAGAATTCATATTGACTGGGAGCTTCTTCTCAGTTTTATCTAATATTATTTGCAAATACTTTTCTATTATTGTGTAGTTCATTTAACGAGACTTTTTATTTGAATCAAGGAATTACAGCAAAGAGTTTTGCTTAGTCTTTTATTACCCTGTTTATATTTGTTTCTATTTATACAAATCAATCCGGTTCTAGTTGCTTCTCTTTCATTTATCTTGTATTTATGGTGTCTTGTTTTTCTTGAATAGTCTTCGTAGTGTCATCAAGCGTTTTGATGATATCAAGAACTAGTAGAAGCATATTTGAGTTGAAAAATTAGAATGTTATTATAAATGTTTTGTCTGATTTTTGGTGGGGTGAGCTTCTTTTTGAAATCTAGTGATGTTTTGCAATCGATTTCTTATTACCATTACTATTTTTTCTAGTGATGTGATAAGAGGATTTTAATTTTGTTAATAAATGTGATTAGATGTTGTTTTGTGAAGTTTCAGAATTATTAAAGACGCCTCATTTTAAAATTAATTTTAATAAATGTTTGTGAATTTATTGAAAAATTAGAGGAAGTTGGGTCATTTTGACTAGTAACTTGATCAATTTTAATCAAACAAACTTTAGTGGAATTGAATCTTGACCAGGTTTAGCCTGTCCAAATTTGACCCAACTCACTCAATTCTACCATTATCGGATATAATAGTCAATTATTTTCATCAATACCTTAATCTTGATTTTTTCCTCAGATAAATAACAGTATGCATTTTTTTTGGTTGCTTTGATTCATAACGTTGAGAAAAAAAAAGTCGGTAATATAATATTATAGAAAAAATCGTCACAGTTTATTTTTAGGGACAATTTCAAATATGTATAATAAAGTAATTGATTTACAAAAAAAAAAGTTACGTTATGATTTGAAAAAAATAGTCAAAGAGTTAAAATAATCACATTTTATCCAAGCCAAATAGTGACTAAATGGTATAAAAATTGTGGCTAAATGATCCTCTCTTTTTGGGTAACTAATAATTAATCACTAAGGAAATTCATATATATAACTTCTTGAACATTGTATATGTAATGTATCGATATTGTATAAATAGTTATGTAGTGTATATGTATTGTATTGATATTGTAAATAGTTAGTGTATATCGATATTATATAAATGATGTATAAACATGTATCTATATCATACAAATAGTGTCTGAATATTTATATATATGTATAAATAGTTATGCAGTGTATATCTAATATATCAATATTGAATAGATAGTTATGTGGTGTACATGTAATGTATAGATATTGTATAAATGATGTATAAATGCATATCGATATTGTATTAACAGTTATATGATGTATTGATTTTTTATGAATGGTATTAACGTGTATATATGCTACTAGTTTAGGTATACGCGTCTCGCGCGTGTACCTCAATTAATGAATTCAAACGTCACACTAAGTAGGATATTTATTTAAATAATAAAGATGAATACAATAATTAAATTCAATATTTTTAAATATATAAAGATGGAGAATTTATTTAATTACTCCACCAAAACAATACCCTGATAGAGACATCAAAACAATACAGTTAAATCTAATCTTTATACAAAAATTTCTATAAACCTTTATACTACAAAAAAATTTTCAAAGCCAACTGACTACCACCTGTAAATTAAACTACAATAAAATAATACGACAATAGAGATATCAAAACAATACAACTAACCCTAACCTTACTTACAATCGATTAACACCTATAGAATAATTAACATTAACGTTAATTTTGGGAAGAAATAGAAGCCAAACATAAGGGTCAACCACACGCAATACATTAGATCAAAAAAATTAATAATGACATGGTGTTTAAATCTTCTCTCATTATTGATTTCTCTTTATTTGAACCAAGACCTTAATGAGTATGGTCTTTTATTTTAATTTTATTTAATTGAATGATCTCAAAGAATAAAAAAACAAGTGCATGGAAAACTAAAATATATTCTTACATGAGTCATATAAAAGCTTTTAAAATAAAAGTAACACTAAATAAAATAAAGAAAAACTATCAATGACTATAGAACTACTCCATGAAGCAAGCACATATCATTAGCAATGTTACATTAAAAAAAAAAAAAAAAAAAAGGAGAAGCGTGACATACCTCGAAGCTTTCTCAGATGTTGTAGGTTTTCTATATATACATAAATAGATATAAACCTAAAAAAAAATCGAAAGGTTTTTTTTTTACCATAAATTTATTCTTACAAAATATTATAGGACTCTTAATTTTTAAAATATATCTTTTCTTACCATATATTTTAGGATTTTTAAATTTTAAATAATATAATAATTATAGAAAAAGGGTGAAAAGACGGTTTTGTCAAAAGCGGAGACTTTTAATGAAGGGCAAAAAGTCTGAATCACTTTTCTAAGGGTCTTCACACTTTTAATATATTATAGATATACATATATGTGATGTATAAGAATATGTATCATTTATATATACATCTTAGCACTTGCAAAATTTCACACTAAAACATGTCTTTCTTTGAAAAATTTACCCCAAACCTCAAAACTCATGTGAAATGATTGATGCATCAGAGCACCTAGTATTATGTTCTAGTATATTTATTTTGTTGATAATGTTAACATAGGCTCATTTCAATTTCAACTCATCTCTAGTAGCTTAACAATATAAGTAGCTTGTTAACTAATACTCACCAAGTTATTAATCCGAGATTCTAATTGCATAAAACAGTAGCCGTTATATGTACTTAAAGCAAAGTTGGAAATGTATTACAACTAATGACAAGATTCACAAGATATTCTAGTTCTGGTAAACATATGTTTAGTTATAATTTGTTCAGCACATTGCAATTGGAACAGAGGATACAACAATACAACATCAGTAGTTAACCACAATAGTTGCCATTCTTCGCAATTGGTTATCCCTGGAATTGAACAGTGCTACATGTCCTCATGGCTCCAGCTGGTTGATTACCCATTCTACAAAACAAAGTTTTGGTTAAGCTCTTAAATGAAACTACATAACAACTTAACTACAAACTCAATAACTATCTATACCGATGTCACTTTCGATTTAACCACATACAAAATTTGAATAATATCTTTTATAATAATTGTACAAGAACAAAACAACTTACAGAGAAACTTTTGATTTCAATATAGGAGATAATATAGTAACAGCTATTAATTCAAAAGAATCTCAGACTTAAATTCAACCACAACATCCTTTAAAGAATTTGCTCGTTTGCTAGTTCTTTCATTTTTGACAACTCAAAATTTCCTCCGAACAGTTCCAATTTTTAGATATGAGCGCTTCTCGATATTTTGAATCTTTTTATATGTTATTCGCTCAAAACAATTCATGTTTACGGCATGTCGAATTTTAAAAAAGTGAACTTTAAGAAACTTAAATAGGTGAATGCCACGAAGAAGTGAAGAAGAAAGAAGTAGAGGAAAAGAAGAAGAAAAAGGAAGGAACAATAGAAGAAAGAAGAAGAAGAAGAGGAGAGAAGCAGGGTTGAAGAAGAATAAAGTAACTTGTACAAAAAGATGGCGAGAAGAAAAGAGATGACTACTTTTTCGTAACATAAATGGTGGTTATTTTTTTTGATAAATCAAATGATAGATTGGTCGGTCATTTGATGTAATTATCCTTTATTTATTTTTATGTGCATTACAATAAAAAGATAATGTATGCAATAAACAATAATATAAAGACAATTCTTAAGCACTAGTGTGGATGGTTTTAATCTAGTCTAGGTAAATGATTATACATATTGTTATGTCGGAATTATCCATCATCAGAGTATTTTTTTAAAAAAAAAAAAACCTACATAAATCCAATTGTTATGAAATATAAAGTAAAGAAGAAGAAGAATGGAGAGAGAAGAGAGAGTAATTATTATTTCTCTTGACAAGTTTTCTTGATGGTGTAATTACAATGAAGAAAACCCCTTTATTTATAGGGAAAAACTAATCTTGGGTTTCTAACTTTTCCATAAATCGATATTTACTATATATGGTAAGTAGTCATTCACTATATATGGTAATATATTTATAACACTCCCCCTTGAATGTCTAATTGATAGATAATGTGCCTCGTTAAAACCTTACTAGAAAAATAAAACAGCGAAAAAAAAATGTAGTGAAGGAAAAAGAGTACACATCTCTAACAATACGCATATAGGCTGCCTCATTAAAAATCTTACAAGGAAAACTCAGTGGGACAAAACCTCGTAAGGAAAAAAGAGTACAACGCGTATTAACTCCTCCTAGTGAGAACATCCTTGAGCCTTTGCATCCCGATCTTGTGCACCTTCTTCTTGAAAGTTGCGATTGAAGGAGACTTGGTGAATAAATCAACCATATTGTCACTTGAACGAATCTGTTGCACGTTAATATTACCATTCTTTTGGAGCTCATGTATGTAGAAAAGCTTTGATAAAGTTTTTTGTTATATCTCTTTTTATGAATCCTCCCTTAAGTTGTGCTATGCATGTTGTAGTATCTCCGTATAAAATTGTGGGTACATTGTCACATTTCACACCACATTTTTCTCAAATGAGATGTATCATGGATCTCAACCATACTCATTCTTGGTTTGCTTTATGAATAGTTATTATCTCAGCATGGTTCGATGAAGTGGCTAGATAGACTGATTTGTATATCTTCAAGATATGACAGTATCCCCACATGTGAACATATAGCTTATTTAAGATCGAGCTTTGTACGGTTTAGATAAGTACCCAACATTAGCATAACAAATAAGATCAGGACTACAATCTTTAGAATAAAAGAAGCTCATATGTTTGATCACATTCTGATGTCTCCTAGTAGGAGCAGAACTATATATACCTTGCTAACAATTGACCAAAAAAGGCAATGTCATGCCTTGTAGTATTTGAAAGATACATTATTGCATCAATTGTACTAAGATATGGTACTTCATAACCAAGGAGTTCTTCATTCTTTTCTTGAGCTCGGAATGAATCCTTATTCAATTATGCATGTTTCTCATTTAAGCAAATATTTCATTACTTTTGAAAACTCCCCAAGAGTTTCAATAATTTTCAAGCTATATACTTATACAATATAAGAATTATAAATAAGTTTCCCAGAAACTTTTATATGCTTCAAACATTTTGAATCTTTAAAAAGTTCTCATATAAATTTTGTTAAGTGACAATATTCAGCATTTCATGCCTAACATCTTCAAGTGTCTGGACTGCAAATCAAATAAGTTTTATTCTTACCAAGATGCATCATTTCATACCACTTGATAAATGTTTCTATGTCAGCATACTTAAATAAAAGTAGAATTCGAATCCTTGTAATCTTTTACGATATTGCGGCAATATTGTATCAAAGATATCATTGATGATATATCATTGATGTTGTAGGCTTTTCAAGAGCACATTGCCTTCTTATTATGATTATTTGCTCCTTATTTTTCAAGAATTTTTTCATTTGGAACCGATTGGTCTACCACGCTTCATGCATACATAGATTTGTCCTTTAGGGACACAAAATAGGAGCACTTGCAACTTAAATATGAGATGTTTTCAGCATTTAACTTGAATTATCTTTTGAATGAGGATATGATGATAATTCCTAACATATTTCTTAGTTGTTTATAATCTCCCCCTTATGTTAGGAAACTAGCATACATCCTCCATCTTCTTTGAGGAATTCATCTTTGTCAATCATGGCATATTCATTAATTATATACCGCATATCAAAACTATTAGATGAAATAGTTGGTTACTGACCTTGAACCAATTAAGAGGGAAGAAATAATCATAATTTATTGGTCTAATCCATAAAAGTGTTATTGTATGCAACATATCATATTCCAGACCAACACATGAAGTTTTATTCTCATTAATAATGATTTAGCTATTTATCGAAAGCATTCAATGTCAAACCATTATCATCAAGATGAATTGTCTTGATTACACAATCTAAAAATTATGCTCTTAACTCAATTTATTGAGCAAGCAACTTTATGAATGTCAAATTATAGATGACGATAAATGTACATAGGATCATCTTATTGATGCATCTTTTCAAAATATATCACATGACGGGTGAACGGGCTTATATTCATCTTTTATACTTTTCAGATTTAAGGAATCCAATCCTAACGTTAGTTGGTCTAACCAACTTATCATGAGAACAAGCGACATAAACAATTCTTGAAGAATCTTCTAGTTTTTCAATACATGTCTAATACTCAATATACACATCTTCGAGATGTCACAATCATACATATCAACGTATGAACTCATTTATAGTAGTAAACACAAGTTTACCACGACATGTATTTTTGTTTTCTTTAGTATATTTCATATTTACTATTATATGAATAAATTTCAAATTTACTACTTTAGAAGTAGATTTCAAAATAACTCTTCTCAATTATTCTGCCTCTTTCAAAGGTGGGTTGTGATACCATCACAATCAAGTGCATGTTTGTATTAATAAGTTTCTCATTCCCCAAGAATGTAATATAATCGTACGTAAAGCCTATCAAATTCTAATAGTTTATGACCTCTTTCATGATATTACTACTTCAGGAGCAAATCGAGGCATACATATAATCTAGAGAACTTTTCTCTAACATATCTTATGATCATAATATGCGTGTGAAAATATCATCACTTTTGATGATCATTATCATATTGTCCCTCCACGCGTATATTCGTGCATTTAATCGTTTGTCTTCTTTCAGATATATTTTGCACTGCTACCACATTCACTTCAGAGAATGAAGCATGTTCATGAGACATATTTAATGACTTTTCATTAAAAACACATTATTTTTCCTTAGCCATCATAATATCATCAATATGGTGCATTGAGATTCAAACTCAACGTTTTACCCATATAAAGGTATCTTAGGCATAAATCGATGGGACTTAAACCCAACATCTTATCAACATGATGTTCAAACTCAATGTCCTATTCATATTCATATGAAGACGTCTTAGGCCACAAATCGATGGAGTTTGAACCCAACATCTTATTTTCATGATGCATGCATTCATATCGTGCTTTTCAAAAGATGACCATCTTCAAGTGGTCAAATCTTTCTTTTAGGCTATTCCACAAAACAAGTGGATCCTTAGTAGTAAGGTATTCAATTTTCATAATTTCGTCAAGATGATGACGCAAGAAAATCATAGTCTTAGCACGATTTTGATTAGATGTTATATTTTCTTTCTTTATGGCATCTCCAAGACCCATAACATCTAAGTGGATTTCAGCATTCAGTGCCCATGAAAGGTAGTTCTTGCTCGAGGCAACGAACTCAAATTTTATAAGATTATTAGCAATATGAAAAGAAAGAAAATAATATCTTAGCCTTCAAATTTGAGACGGTAGAGTCTCGTGTTGATAACGTGTTATGAAATATAATGCAAGAACAAGAAAAATGGAGAGAGAACAGAGAGTAATTATTATTTCTCTTGACAAGTTTTCTTGATGGTGTAATTACAATAAAGAAAACTTCTTCATTTATAGGGAAAAACTAAGTTTGAGGTTTCTAACTTTTCCATAAATAGATATTCACTATATATGGTAATATATTTATAACACCAGTCCTTTTGAAGATAATTATTTTCTATTTCAATTTTTCTAACATTACTAAAAATCTCTAATTTAGTCCACACGTATATATCACATTCTTCCAGGTACATTACTTAATTTTACATAGATGCATCATATTCCACACGGATACATCACATTCTTTCGAATAGATCACTTAATTTTACACGAATGCACCATATTCTTCTATTGAGTATTTGAGCTTGTAAGTAAAATAAAAAAATTATATAATTATTTAAAAAGATTGAGATTTTATATAGTTATGATTAGTTAAACTATGATATCACATAATTTTTCCTATTTTGTTTCTTTAAATATCTTATCCGCGTAATTAATGCTCATGTATTCTTATTTTGTGTTCTATCTAATAAGATATAATATTATAAATTATGCTAGTATTAATGCTCATGTATTCTTATTTTGTGTTCTATCTAATAAGATATAATAGTATAAATTATGCTAGTATTAATAGTATAATGTTTGATTTATGATGGGGTTGTTATGTGAATTAAATTATCATGAGATTATAATTTTTATACTAATTTATCCAGAAATATAATAAAATAATTTCAACTTGGTTGGATAAGATGAGAAATTTTAAAATTAAGTTTAGGATAAGATTTATACAGTATTTGACAGGTGGTATAAATTTAGTCTCCGTTAACTTTATATCATGTACTAAATATAATATAAATTTTATTCTAAGCTGAATTTTTGAGATATCCCAACAATATGGAGTTTGCATTTAAAACAAAATTAATATCAATCAACTTGTTGAGATTAATTTTTAAAAGATTACGAGATCGTATACATTAATTAAGACTAGATGGAGGAACCCGCACCAGCACGGGCCCAATAATTCAAGTGAAAAACACTTGTTTGTTCTGTTTTAGAATTTTAGATGTTCTTGCAATTTTGTTTGAAATAATTTATATATTTTTTCAAATTCAATTTAAGTTAAAATTTGGAAAACATCAATGATTTTGAATGTACAGAGCTACGAGATTCTACCTAGGAACAACAATTTTCCTTTGAGACAATACATTTTGCAAAATATGCATTCCTAGATTGTGTACATGATAATATCTTCCATGAGCAGCAATGTAAATGCAATTGAACAAATAACCACAAATTACTTGAGAGTTTTGTCATGATTAACAAAACAGAAAGAACAACAATGTATTGATTACCTAGCTAGACGTAGAAGCTTGTTCCACAGGACCAAAATGAATAAAGATTGAGTCTTTCTTTCACCAAAACTAAAGGGATTACATCTTTAGCACTTAAATTATCAAAAACCTCAAGCCATTTGTCGTAACAGTGGCAGTTAATGAGGAAGAATTTCTCTGTTGGAGCAGAAGTACAGTTTCAGCTATCAGGACTTAAGATCATCCAGTTACTACAGAAAAACACATACTGAATATGGTTAATACGCAGAATACAAGAGAGTGGAGATGAAACTATTGTCATATAAAGTTAAGAATTCTGAAGGGAAAGCAGTACCTCAGCGGAAGTGACTAAATTTAAAATCGATAAAGATTAAATCTTTCTTCCACAAAAGCTTAATTTCACGGGAAGTTGTTAGCACCTCTTTTGGAAGTTTACAGTTAACATAAGACGAATTCATCGATGTCCAAGAGATTAGTGCATTTCCGAGGAGCAAATCAGAGTGCTAACTGTGTGTGATTGCATGTTGGTGAATGTTTTTGGCCTTAACAGTGTCAGCTGATCAGGAAGGACTTCTCTGTTGCAGCAGAATTGGAGATACAAAAAGAGAAATTTGAATTACGCGCATATACCAAATTAATAAAGGAAATTTCATCGGGCTGATACCACTCTTCAGCATCCTCTCGAACTTCTGTATTGCCCTCTCTGCAAGCCCGTCTCTTGCATAACCTCCAACGATCGAATTCCAAGCTACCAAATTCCTTACAGGTATCGACTCGAAAATGCAGAAAGCAACTTCAATGTCTCCGCATTTAGTGTACGTGTCAACAAGGGAGGTCAACAAGACGACATCAAGAGGGAAACCAGACTTCAAGAAGCACGCGTGAACTTGATTACCCACGAGAACAACAGAGTGGCCTGCACACGCATCTAAAACAGTTGAAAACGTAAAATGATTAGGACGGGTACTCGAGTTCAACATCAACCTAAACAATTCCAAACCCTTCATAAAGTCTCCATCTTTCACATACCCTCTAATCATTGCTGTCTAAGAAACCACATCTACTACCCATGCTTCATTAACCTTTTTATTCTCAATATACCCATTGATCAAAGTACTCCAAGTAAGAAAATTCCTCCTCGACATCATATCAAAAGCCCTCTGAGCCTCACTCACGCGCCCGAATCTCATGTAACCCAAAATCAACACATTCCATGGCATAACATCTTTGTCTGAAATCTCATCAAAAATTCTAGCTAAACCAACAAAAAACAAACGACTTCTAAAAGCTGAAAATTTCAGCAACGTGGAAAGTAAAGAATTCTGGAGAGAAAGCAATACCTGTGGAAGTGATGAATTCTGGAGGGAAAGCAGCATCTCAGCATGTATCAAGAGATCATACACCTCATTTGCAGCTTTTCGGTCATTTTTAGCTACTAATATGAGACTTTGTTGTGCACCTATGAGATAATATAAGAGGCCACTAATTGAGATAATTTAATTTGGTCAAGTTTTGTGTCGGCCTACAAATATACTGATCCATACATAGGTTTTAAAAGAAGACGAAATGATCACCTAAAATTATACAGAAAGAAGATCTCGAAAGACCTTCAATTTTCTAAAATCAATACAGACTTGGCTAGAGATAGGCGATACATATTAATTAAAGTACACGGTTACATTTATTACTTACTTACGTATATTAAATTTAGAACCCAGTAACTCAAATACGTACCTTCAAAATCGATACAAACCAATGCACCAGGAATAGGTTCAACGGCAAACCACTGTCCATCCTTCTGACGCCTCACATGTAATCCTCTCAATTCTTGTAGAAGCATATTAATAACTCCACCATCATTATGTTCCACTGCTCCAGCAGTCACAGTTGGGTCAGGACATTTTGGGTAAAGGTTAATAGCTATATACTGAATTTGGCTAAGTTCATTAGCAAAATGATCTTTTTTCAAGTCCCAATCATTCACACATTAGCTCCAGAACCCTCAAGCCTGCTTTCCTCACCCCCTCAGTGTATTTTTCAATCACTTCCCTGCAAACATGTAGCAGTAGTTACCTTTTTTTCATCGCAAAGTCGGATTAGTCAAGTTGCAAAGAGGGTATTGAACACAGGAGGGACAAAAAGATAATACTCTCACCGTTTTAATTTATATATCTGATTTTGACTTGACATAGAATTTAATAGACATTTTTATAGCTAGTCGGGGCTCAAAGTTTCAAAAGTTTGTCACACAAACATTGACATGTTTAAGATCATAAAGTTTCCTGGACCCTATTGTTAGCGGGCCAAATTATATCAAACAAATTGAAACAGAGTGAGTATCATATTAGAACTTACCTATATTTTGCTGGCTTTTCGGGCCAAGAACTAATACGATCTTCTTTGGTAGGATGAGTACAATGAGCAAAACAACCAAAATCAATAAAGATTGAGTCTTTCTTCCACAAAAACGTAACCAAGATGCCCAAAAACAAGAAAACTACCCCATTTCACGGAAAGTTGTTAGCACCTCTCTTGGAAGTTTACAGTTAACATAACACGAATTCATTGATATCCAAGAGATTAGTGCATCTCCGGGGAGAAAATCAGAGTGCTAACTGTATGTGATTGCATGTTGGTGAACGTTTTTTGCCTTAACAGTGTCTGCTGATCAGGAAGGACTTCTCTGTTGCAACCAAAAATACGGCGTATTTAATATCAATACGTCAAGGCTAAGCGTAATCAGCAACAAAGCAACATACATTTATACATTAAGTGAGCAAACTTGTTTCACTGTGAGGTGATATCTGATCGATGGTAACACCTCTCTGTTCAGTTAATCGAGGTTGAGCATTAGGTAGTGGAACAGGAGAATCAGTCAGAAAATTCTGGATGTTGGATTGTAGGCGTCTTATTCATTGGTGCAGCAGAAGAGCCTCTTTTTTTCAGGTGGCAGTTGTCTGTATAGGTCGCGCGTCTTTTTTTTATAGCTCAGGCTTTCTTTGTTGAGTATTGTTGGCCTTTTTTCTGCGAAGAAGAAGCTGTAGAGATGGTCTTCTTACGCGCTGGCATACTGCAAGACAATAGGAATTTCATATCAGATAATAAGCTAATGCTTATAGACAACATAACAGCAAGATAGCGGATTAATGTTAACCATCTGTAGCGTCGCAGATAATAAGACCGACAACCTCTGCAGTTGGAGCGAATTACTATACTATATTTTTGGCGCTTTTCGTGAAGAGCTTTACTCAATTATATTTGTAACTGGGTATGTTAACGACCATCAAAATACTCCAATTAGCTGAGAAAAATGAGGAAACTACAACCTAAACTTGGAATCCAAACAAGCAGCTTCAATGGAGAATTCTCACAAACAGATAGAGAGCAAAAGTTGCGTCAAATCAATAAACCAAAGAATAAAAGAACGAATCCAAAAAGATAACCTCACAATTTATCTCCCCCAAATTATTTGGACATTCAAACAATAAAATCACAAATACAAGTAAAATAAACCCCATGATTTGAAAGATAAACCGAGAAAATAAAGAATGACCCACCAATTTTTCACCCGCAATTTGCAGGAAAAACCAAGCATTTCACTGAATAAGCTCAAATTCAAATTAAAGAAATCATAATTAAACACATAATGAGAAGAACAATCGAGAGAATGAATGTAGAAGAAACTGTTGATATACAATGGATACACGCGTATTAGTACGAACAAGCCAGCAACAATAAGGCACTGAAATTACCCTAATGTCCCTCAGGTGAAGCATTGAAATGACCGAATAGCCCCGTGAGGAAGCACACATGACGAACGTCTCTTGTGTGCTTCACTCACACTTATATATAGTACTAGGCGGAAGAATCCGCGTCAGCGCGGGCCCAATAATTCAAGTGAAAAACATACATTGATTTATGACAAATACTGAGAACTTGCCCACATGAGTTTATTAGTGTTATAACCATATTAAATAAGCTCCGCTCATAACACGACCACGAGCGTCTTGATTTTACTTGTACCTTTAGAAGTCAAAGTGTGCACACGAACTAAACAAGCCAAATCTCCCATCATCTTATAGCAAGAATGAGGTTAGCTGGCAGTTGAATCAGGAAAACATTTGTATGAGTAAGCAAAAGTGTAGTGAGAGCGACTCATAACCATAGCGACCACGTGATGGAGGATTATTGGGCAACATTGGAGCCAACGACAAATCAATACCACCAGCGTGTAAGAATCAGCACCTGCAGATGGATTAAAATTACCTTCTCAGCCTTCTATAACATCATAATGTAGATAAGGGCATCCCTTACATTACTAACTTCCTTAGACAACTACATGTTTTAAAGATGGCTCAAGCACTTGAGGAAATATAAAGATAAGCAATTAAAAGACTGCTCAAATGATTGACTCTTATGCAATAAAGACCTCAGCAAGTTCACTTTTCCCAATGATACATCCAATAATCTTGGATGGAATAACGGAAGAGCAAAACAAATAAAGCAATAGCTGATGTTCCATATTGCAGTAACAGTACAGGTGCATTGAAACCTAAAAATCCAAGGATATGCTAATCCAAACAAACTATGTGAAAGACAAATCCAAAATGAGCCTTCTTCCACCAGAACCTTAACACAATACAAGGCAAAAAGTGAGAATTCACACGTTTCCTCAGATTAGAAGCTATGTAGTGTGTTTTGGAGTGAAAGCTCTACTAATAAGTGTCGAAATAATACTACTAATAAAAACAACAAATTCATATGACAATTCTTAGAAAGAAGTCTCTACTTCTCACACCAAGTTCTTCTCAACAAACACTATCAAAGTCTTCCATAAGACATAACAAAATCTAGCATTTCATATTCCATACGACTCAAATCAGCTCATCTCACTGATCTAATATCAAAATTCAGTATTTTTAAAACTTTTTAGTAACCGTAGTGTACAGGCTAACTTTCGCACATCTCGATTAATTCCACGTGATACCTGCACCACGTAGCACCTCAACTAAAAATGTGCATATCCTTCAAATTACATTTCAAAAGGCTCAAAGGAAAAAGTCATATTTCATCAATAGTAAAAAAATCAAAAACACTCCAAAAAGAAACATTCAAATCAAGTAAGTCCTTCGTAACAAACACCATCAAAGTCATCCAGCGATAAATATAAACAAAATTTCTAATTATATCATATTCCACACGACTCAAATCAGCTCATCTCACTGATCTAATTTCAAAATTGAGCTTCTCTTTTTTTTTTATAACCAACAGTCCATTTTTCCCACACCTCGACTAATTCCACACGATATCTACTACCTACCACCTCAACTAACAATGTGCATATCCTTCAAATTACACTTCAAAGCCTAAAAAAAACCCTCAAAATTTCATCAATACAAAAGATAAAAAACATTTCACAAAAAAATTCGGATCAAGTTCGTTCTTCGTAAAAAACACTATCAAAGTCATCTAGCGATGAACATGAGCAAAAAATCTAATAATGTTGTAGCAGGAGTTCTTTGTCAATAACACGACCAATATTGTTTGTAGGACACACCACTGTAATAGTCAATTCCTTTGTTTGAGAGACACTGATATACGCAGAAACCATGGGAAGAGCAGAAGGATAAACAAGTCATGTGTTTCCTGCATGCACATAACCTGGAAGCTTCGGAATGTATGTAGTAGCAAAAAAGACAATAAATTTCAAATCTTCTTCTGAGCAAGTTTAAAAAGGAGGGAGGTGATGTAGTATACCTTTTGATGAACTAATATAAAAGCTTTGCTGTAAATTCAATTTTAACATCAAGTGGCAAAGAAGTTGCTCTGTCGCGGCAATTTTGTCCTGTTGAAAGATCTTTAAAAATTAGACAGTAACTATTTTGATGATAATATTTAGTTGCGCAATTTTTCAAAAGTTTTCTCGTGTCAAATGATAAATGGTGTATGCCACGTTAGACATTACAAGTAATTTAATAGACATAGGTGTTGGGATATCATAGTAAGTTAGGAGATATTTCAAGGTAACTCTTTTCAAAATGTAAAGATGACATGAATATGTTTACAACAAAGTTTTTTGAATGATTTCATTATAGACAACATTATAAGTTGATTGATCATCATTATTATCTGCAGTAGCTGACCGAATTAATATTTTTACACACTTAAAACTTTTTGACAAAATCCTGATGGCTCATATTCAAATCTTTTGATCATATTCAAATCTTTTTTACAATATTTACATGAAGGGACATTTTTTAAAATGCTCACATTATTGGGGAGTTGGTTTATATTGCAACAACATGTATTTCGTAACGTATAACCTATAACCTGTGCATATTAGTTGCAAGAGAGGGGATATAAGCTTGCAAAAGAGATAATTAATTAACGTAGTTTTAAATTTATAGTGAAGCTAAGCTTTGTTTTTGCTAGGTTTTGTTCTTCGAGCACGCCGCTGACGGGGAGGCAATGGTGCATCTTATATAAATTGAGTTTCAGTTAATATACAAAACAGAGTTGGGGTAACTTTAGAATTCTGCACAGAAAATAAGTAGACATACCTGTGAAACCAATAATTATTGCTTGGGGGTTATGCTGTTTAGTGGTTGTAGTTGATGTTGAGCCTGATATAGAGAGAGTTCTAATTAACAAGTAAATAATTTTCGGTGAAAAATAAAGATCAATAGTTTATACATATTACATGCCTACTTCAAAAGTCGAAAAGCAGCCAGCTAAATTATTTTCTTTGGTTGGCATAGTTCGAGAGGGGTTGCCTGATAGAAGAAGAAGCAGAGTATACTCTCAATATCATCAGAGCAGTATACTCTCAATATCATCAGAGCAGGACTATGTGTAAGCAGTAACAAAGTAGCCTGCACTTATAAATTAATTCGACAAACCTGTTTCAGCTTGAGGTGATATCTCAGTAATAGTAATTGTTGCGCCGAGGTTATCGTGCTTAGTAGGTGTAGCTGACGCTGCGCGTAACATACAAAGAGTTGTACTTAGCATGGTATAGCCTTTTTTGGAAAGAGTAAACATCAGTAGTATGCATATGCTATATACCTACTTCAGAAGTTGAGAAGCAGCCAACTACTTCCTTTCCTTTGCCAAGAACAATTTGGAAGGTGCTAGCTATTATATTAGAATAAAAAGCACAATGTATTTAATATTATTATATTAAGATTATGCGTAATTTGTAACAAAGCAACATGCATTTATACGTTAAGTGGAAAAACCTGTTTCAGCGCGAGGCAATATCTCATTAATGATAATACCTCTTTGTTCAGTTAATCGAGGTAGAGCATTAGGTAGTGGAACAGGAGAATTAATCAGAAAGTTTTGGTTGTTGGATCCTTGGCATATTGTTCGTCATTGCAGTAGAAGAGTCTCTTTTTTATCAGGCAAGAGTTGTTTGTATAGATCACGCCGTCTTTTTTTGATAGCGCAGGCTTTTGTGTTGAGTATTCCTGGCTTTTTTGTGCGAAAAAGAAGCTATAGGGATGATCTTTTTACGCGTAGGCATACTACAAACAGTAGAAACTTCATATGATATAATTAACTAATATCATAAAAACATTTGAAGGTGACTGCAAACGAAAAAATTCATAGAAGAAAACCAATTAACTGAGTGTTACTCTTACTCTATTTTATGTTCAAGATATTCTTTTTATAACACATCTTTGCCAGATATAAGTAAAGAACATTTATGCTGAGTCACAATTTATACTGTGCAACCAGGAAACTATTTCAATAGATATTTAGGCAAGGAAGCTTCAGTATGTGCACTTTTTTGTTCAAGTCTTTATTAAGTCTCAACTTTTTCATCTCTGTCAAAATGCGGTAAGTAAAAAAAGAGATAAATACAATAACATACTCCGTGTGATTCCAACAAATAGGGTTTGGGGAAGGTAGTATGTACACAAACCTTATGCCTATTAGGTAGAGAAGTTGTTTTCAATAGAAACTGAAATAATTTGGACTACAAAGTTAAGTGCATTTTTCTTATATAGCTTTGTATGAATATGAATACTAAGCTGTGTCTTTTACCTTAAAGATTTGATCTTTTGATATAAGTATTTGAAGTTGGTAGTTAACTAGATGTACATTGTCTTTAGCTGGCAATTTATTCTTACTTGCATGCATTGGTAAGGTTTTTCTGATTCATGGTTTTACATGGCGATTAGGTTTTCAAATCCTGCTTGGTTGCTTAATTTGAGTCATTAATTGTGAATCAGAGATCCTTGTATTGCTAAATTGATATGTCTCCCAAAGATGCATATAACTTAATAATTTAACTTCCAACTGTTGACACCCAATTTTTGCTCTCCGTGCCTAAAATTAACGTCTTCAGGCTTTCTGTTCGTTAAAGGGCACGAAGCATAATTTTCACATCCTTTTATAATTGTTTGATAAATTATTGATAATTATCTTTTCTTTAGGATTTTAATCAATTTGTTGTCACATTTTTATTTTTTATAATTTATTAATATTTTTTCTAATTTTAGAATTTTTATCAATTCATTATCGTTCTTAATATTTTACAATCACCTGCACACGTGCACGACATGACATTATATATATGTATATATATTTTTTTACAGTATTTTTAAATTAATTATATTTTAATAATTTTAATACTCTTTACATTTTTTCATTCAACATCTATTTTTTACATTCCGCAAACGCTGAGTCGGATCAATTATTTTTGTGCAGTATAATAATTCGATGTCTTATCACATCCGACAACGACTACACAATAATGTCTTGTCACGTCCGACAATGACCACTCCGTGTTGTCTTGTCACATCTGACAATGACCACTCAATGACACTACCCTTTGGATAATTACTTTGTCCGTTGGTCAAAAGGATGAAAATCCTTTAGCCAATAACTTAAGGACCTAAGGGTGTTCTATTATAAAAAGAGAGGACGCCCCTTTATCCATTGGATAAAAGGGGTGCTAAATTTTTAGATAAATAAGTGGTGGGAGGACACATTTTGGACACACATTTTTTGTTCATTTCTTTCCTCTCTTTCAATTTTTTACAACTCATAAACATTTTTCTTTTGCAAACCCACACACAAATATCCACATTTTTTTTTCTTCTCTTAAAAACATATACAAAATACACATATATTTTTTTTTACAACTCATAAATATTTTTTCCTTTGCAAACCCACACATATTCATAAATATACAAACATATTTTATTTATTCCATTTTTTTATTTTTCTCTTCAAAACACACGCAAAAAATATATATAAACAGTACACATACTAAACACACACAAAAAACTCACGCACTAACACACACAAACATCAACACTCTCTCTCTCTACCTAATCCCTCTTCTCTTCTCTTCGCAAATCATTCACTGTCGGAGCTCCGGCGACAAACTCCAACCGAAAATCAGCCCCCCTCTATTATTTTTCTCTCTCACATAACACGCAACACAGACATACAACATATAGATCTACCTAACTTTCTCTCTCCCTCTCGCAGAACCACACCTCACTTTCCCCTATTTTGCTTCTCCCCGCTGGAGTTGGTCACCGACGGGTGAGCCACCATCACCAAAACGCGCACCACACGCCGCCCCTCTCTTCCGATGTAAAATCAACTCTATGGTTGTCTCGTCGGAGTCATGACCGGCGAGCTCCGATGAGCCATGAACGCGCTGTTCCTCCCCCTTTTTCCTCCATTTGCGCTGTTGTTTCTCCTCCGGGAAGAGCTACGGCGAGACCTCCTCTCAATCGTAGATTTGCTGCAAAAAATTGGCACAAAATGACCCGTTGATCCGGCATTTTATCGTCGTCGAAGTAACGGTGTTGGTTGGTGCCTTTGTTTACTTTTGATGCTTATAATATTCTTATTATGCTTGTTTTTGTCTGAATTATTTAGATCTGGAGTTGGCCATGGGTTTTCTTAATAATTTATTTGGTTACTTTTGCTGTTACTGCTATTTTGCTCCGCTCTGATTATTTTTGTCACTGGATCTGGTTCTGTTTTGCATTAGACATTGATTTTGGATATTATTTGTCATTTACATTTTTTATTTGACTGATAATGGACAAGATACTACACATACATGGCCAATGAAAAAATTATTATTAATTTTGAGGCCTTCGTAAACAAAAGACAGATTTTACGTATACAAATACATAATAAAAATATTTTTTGGGCGATGATGAAACTTTATAACAATACAAGATTTTACAATTCAGATTTTGACAAGACGATTTAGGACGGCCAATTAATTGAGCAACCACTTCGTAGCAAAACGATTTAGGACGGCCAATTAATTGAGCAACCATTTCGCAGTCATGACTTTATCTGAGATCACTTTTTAACAAAAAAAAATATCTTTTTAAATATTTATATACACACATACTTGTGCAATTTATTTTGATTATTATTTATTCGTTACTAACATTTTTACAAGTGTTTATACAGGTTATTTGGATTACTCGTCGAGAGTTGCATTCAAAGAGGCTCTTTTAATTTTGTATTGTATTTTTATATTTGTACAAATGTTATTTTAGTGAAAACTTTATTTTTGGGGTGTTGGGCGGAATTTTCTTTATACAACTTCACCTCGTGTTTATGCAAACTTAGATCGTTAACGTTTACACTAATAAATTAAATTAATCAAGTTAGTTTACATACTTTGACATCATAAACATTGTGATCTTTTTTGTTAAAGTAAACCTTTTACTTTTTCATAAACTTTAATCAAACAAAGAACATTATTTTTCTCTTTCTCTTCATGACATATCAAGATATACTTTCTTTCACACGACAAAATACTTTTCTTTTCGCATGTAATTTATACATTTTATATACATATCTTTTACCTGTGTTTCATAATAATGTGTTTTAGTTATATATTTAATATACATACACCTTTACATAGTTTTAAACATTTATTTATATTTAATACATACACTTTTACATTATTTGTTATACCTCCTCCCTCTTTGAAAAATTTAGTCTAGTCGGGTACCACACTTGTGGATTCTGAAGGATGCCTAACCCCTTCCCTTCGGAATAACTTGAACCCTTACCTAGAATCTCAATTGGTTTTTCGCAGACTAAAAACATTAATCGCATGTTAATACTCAATAGGTTTTCTTATTTTTCTTAAAAATTAGGTGGCGATTCTGTACAATTTTTTATTCTTTTAGAGTCTATAACGTCGTGCTCGTTTTAACCTCAGCTAAAAACAGGGTGTGACACCAACTCTACATCTTTCTTTTCTTAACAAGTTAACAACTTTTGCAAGCAAGTTTACGTCCCATAGTAAGTCCATATCAGCATCCACATGGAAATCACCCTATTTAATATCACTAACCATCATATATTACAGGCCGTGGATAATACAATTGCAACAACTAAAAAATCTATAATTTGAGTTCAAACTGTGGTTACTACAGCTACGATAGTTCTAACATTATCTTAGGAGATATGGTATTCCTTTCAAACTTAAACTTTGGATAAGTAAGGTCTATTACACTTTAAAAAATGCAACTGCTTCACCATGATATAACTTTTTTATACAGTAGTGAAATAGTCATCAATTGCATGTAATCAAACTAAAACACAAATCAACATTCCCTGCGTTACTCTCAAAATGTACAGAAATGAAGGAGCTTGTAACAAAACCAAAACAAAAATTAAATCCTTTTTTTTGTGTTTTATGGTTGCGGTATGGAACTAAAATTATTACTACTTTATAGATATACTCAAGCAAAAATACATTCTGTAATATCAGGAAACTACTTATTCACTATTATCCAGGATTTCCTGGGGCATATCAAGGGACAACTCGAATTTGACAACTTTGGTCTTTCTCTCAATCAGACACTCTAAGATCAAGGAATTGATTTTCTTGACATAACCTTATACTTCCTATGACTGTGTATACTGCGAGTTGTTTTCGAGCTATTTCTGTGCCTTCTAAGGCACCTAATTCTCACATGAGGTTGTTCATTTCAGCCCTTTTTGTGAAGAGCTGACTATATTTGTCATCTTTTGTCATCAATATCAACGTTGGAGTTATAAATTAGACAGTCTGCTGGCGATGAAACTAAAGAAAGTAGTAATCTAGCAGTTACTTCATTTCAATGAATTCATTGGCTTTGAATAACCAAATTACTACTCTAGACCTATTCAATGTTAACACCTAATGACCAGCATAATACACCAATTATCTAGAAAAAATCAGAAAACTAAAGCGCAAAGTTGGAATCCAAAGAGGCAGCTTCACTGAAGAATTATCACAAGCACATAGAGAGCGAAAATTGGCTCAAACCAATAGACCAAAGAATAAAATAGTGAATCCAAGAAAATAAGCTCAGAATTTGTTTCACCTAAATTATTTAGACATCCAAACAATAAATCGACAAATACAAATAAAATAAACCCCATAATTTGAAAGAGAAAGAGAGAAAATAAAAAATGAGCGACAATTTTTTCATCTACAATTCGCATAAAGAAATAAACGTTCCACTGAGTAAGGTGAAATTCAAGTGAAAAGAATTCATAGCTAAGCATATACGGAGAAGAGAAAATCCTGAAAATGGAAAGGATGCTTGAGAAAATGCGGATATGGTTGATAGAGGAACAGAACAGCCGAGAAGATGAAAGGTGTTCTTCTCAGCTTATTCAGTGGTATAGCAGCTGTTTGGCCATATGTGTTGCTATGAAAAGGCCACCAAGAATAAGCGAGTGGAAATACCATAATTCCCCCTAACTGAAGTTTAAAAAGACCGAAATACTCCTGTGAGGAAGCACACATGACAATCGTCTCCTGTGTGCTTCACTCACATTTATATAGAGTAGTAACTAGATATCGGAGCCCGTGCCAGCACTGGCCCAATATATATTACTTTTTTATCTCAATTTATGTGGTACAGATAAAATTTAAAAAGTCAATAATTTTTTTATATATTTTTAAATATTTTACGCTTTTAGTTATTGATTTATAGTACTTTTACATAATTTTTTCAGATACTATATGCTACTCTTTTTGTTCCAATTTATGTGACACTAATGAAATATTTGAGAAAGTCAATCAAATTTGTTAAATAGTTTTAGATATTTTAAGTTGTTAATTATATTATGATTTATACGACTTTCTACGTAGTTTTCAAGAAATATCTCTCTATCCCAACTTATATGAAATGAATTATTAATTATTGTAATTTATACTACTTTTTACACATTTTTCAAATATATAACAAGTTTAATGACATAATTAAATTAAAATTTCGAGAATCAATTATATTTTAAATATATTTTTAGATTTTTTAAGTCATTAGCTATTGTAATTTATAATACTTTTTTGGCATTGTAATTTAAGTACTATTTTAAGTTATTAGTTATTGTAATTTATTATACTCTCCTTGTTCAAACTTTTGTGTCATTGATAGTCATTTATATTTTAAAAATAATTTAAGTTTTTAATTATTGTGATTTATAATAATTTTTCTTCTAGTCCAATTTAAGCGACACTGATATAATTTTAAAAGTCAATTAAATATCACGATTGAAGTAGCAGAGCAAATATGTCTTGAATGATTCATAATAACTAATTAGAAGTAATATAGCAAAATTTTTATAAAAAGTATTTGTGAAAAAAAATTAACTGGACCTCATATAAGATATCAAATTAATTTAAAATGTCAAGAGTTAATTTATCATCTTATGTCTATTTTATTTTTTTTATTAAATATTATTAATTTTTTAATACTTAAATGACTTATAATAATTAATTAGGAGTGATATAGTAAAATTACAATTGAAACAGCTAAAACAACATGTCATAAAGGTTTCTTTTATTTTTTATTAAATAATATTAAATTTTTAATATATAAATAATATATATTAATTAATTATAGATAATATAGTAAAATCACCAAGTAAGCAGGCACATCAACGAAGAGGTGCTGCTTTAACGTGATTCTATATAGTACTAACTAATTTACGTAATTTCAATATATATATTATATTAAAAATAATTAAAGAAAGTAAAATGATCAGTTGAAATTTTAACTTTGGGATTCATACATACTAAGGGATCGTTTGGTGTGAGGTATAAGTAATTCAAGGGATAAGTTATCTCGGGATAAAATAAAAGATCACTTAAATTCCTTGTTTGATTGGAGAGACTAATTCATGGTGGGATAACTTATTCCACCATTTTTCCCATAGTGATGGGATAACTTATGCCATATACATAGTGAGATAAGTTATTCCGGATAATCCCGGGATACCTAATCTCGATATTAGTTATAACAATTTTCCAACCAAACCAACCAACCGACCCCTAAGGAATTGAAACAGTGGCCAGCCAAAATTTTAATTGTAGGGTCCACATATATTAAAGAATTGAAACAATGGAAAAAGGTGTAAAAAACTAAACCTAGACTGAGTTTTTTGTCCAATACCCAAAATGTACACATGCATAAATATTTAGGTACAACAACTTGAAGCACATAAAAATAAAACATACTTAAAATACCCTCAAATTCATTAATAATTCCATGAAGCACACATGACAACCATGAGGTGTGTGCTTCACTCACATTTATATATAGTAATAATACAATAATATACGCGTATTAGTACGAACAAGCCAACAACAATAAGGCACTGAAATTACCCTAATGTCCCTCAGATGAAGCATTAAAATGACCGAATAGCCCTGTGAGGAAGTACACATGACAACCGTCTCCTGTGTATTTCACTCACATTTATATAGAGTAGTAATATACAAAATTCAGTGTGTCAACCACAATCACTCACTGGGATTTTGTTGAGGAATCAAAATATATGTCTTCTGTTAAATATATTTTGTATATCTATAATTATTTATTGTTTTCCTTTTCAAAGTCAGAAGTTTTTGTGCTGAGCTGTAATTATGGGGATATATTTTTGAGAAAAATACATAAAGTAGCATTCTTAAGTATTAAATTACAAAAAATAACAACACTTTTATCAAATTATATTTTGTAGCATATGTATTTGTATGTATTTGTATTTTTGTAGCAACAGTTTGCAAAAATACAAAATATATATCGATCATAAGGGCAGTACAAATCATATGTATTAGTATTTTTGTAGCAACAGTTTACAAAAATATAAAATACAACTTGCTATATTATTTAATTATGAAACTCATAATTAAGGGGATAAGTATGTTATTTCTAAATTTTGCCCTATATTTTTTTTGTATAATTCCTATTGTTTTTAATTTGTTTATTAAAATATGTCTTTTCTTTCTGTACATTTTTTCAATTTCAATCTAATATATTTGTTACATTCCATATATTTAATCACATAATTAAAAAAATTTCATTAAATTCTCTTTTTAAAACTTCATGCCAAGTTAAATTATGAATATTTGAAATAAATAAAGTATTTTTTGCCCAAGTCAAAAAGTGCTTGAAGAAGCAACTCCACAGGCAGCCCCTTCTCATAGACAAGTGCTCTTTCAGTTACCTGTTTAGTTTGTGCTCCTTCAGTTACCTGTTCAGTTTGAAAATGAATGATAATTTTTTTTATTTTTTTTTATTATTAAGTATATTTTTTACCGTATTAAATTATGTATTTTATAAATTAGTACATTATTTATTGATTTTTTAAATTAAATAATAGTATTAAATATTTATTTTGTTAATTTTTTTAAATTAATATGTAGAATAAAGATGAACGGAGTTTATAAATTAGTACATTATTTATTGATTTTTAAAATTAAATAATAGTATTAAATATTTATTTGTTAATTTTTTTAAATTAATATGTAGAATAAAGATGAACGGAGTGTGTGTCATTATTTTTTTGTTTTTGCAAGTCAAAAAGTTCCAGAAGCAAACTCCACAAGCAGCCCCCTCTCATAGACAAGTGCTCTGTTGTTTCAATTGCCCCCAAACCGCCATAGATGATATAGCAGAAAAAGTGTGTGAATAATCACAGGATTCTAATCCTATGTACATAAAAAATGAAATTGTTCATTCAGATTAAGCCATGGCTCCTCCATCAACGGTTAGAAATCAACAAGTAGAGCAAAACCTAAACCCATCTACAATAATTCCAGGTCTACCAAACGATTTAGCAGCAATAATACTAATATTCGTTCCCTATTCTCATCATTCACGTCTTAAATCCATTTGTAAATCATGGAGACATTTTTACTCTTCAACAAAAACCGTCATTTCTCTTCGACAAAAACATTTACCACCCTTTTCCCTTTCACCTCTCCTTTGTTTATTCCCACAAGATCCTTTAATTTCTTCACCTTATTTATTTGATCCTAGGAATCTTGCTTGGTCCCCACTTCCACCTATGCCTTGTAACCCTCATGTATATGGTCTTTGTAATTTTACTAGTATTTGTATTGGTTCTCATTTGTATGTTTTAGGTGGGTCACTTTTTGATACGAGGTCTTATCCTCTTGATTATCCGTGTCCTACGAACGCTGTGTTTCGTTTTGATTTTCTGAAATTGTCTTGGGAGATATTGTCGCCTATGATTAGTCCTAGGGGGAGTTTCGCATGTGTTGCGATGCCTAAGAGGGATAAGATTTTAGTGGCGGGTGGTGGGTCGAGGCATACGATGTTTGGGGCAGCGGGTAGTAGGATGAGTTCAGTGGAGATGTATGATATTGTGAAAGATGACTGGGTTTCGTTGGATGGGTTACCAAGGTTTAGAGCAGGTTGTGTTGGGTTTTTTGTTGGGAGTGGAGAGGAGGAGGAGAGAGAATTTTGGGTTATGGGTGGATATGGTGAGTCGAGGACTGTCTCCGGTGTGTTTCCTGTGGATCAATATTATAGGGATGTTGTAGTGATGGAAATGAAGAATGGTGGTGGTAAGTGGAGGGAGCTTGGTGATATGTGGGAAGAAGGGGAAAGGTGGAAGCTTGGTAAGATTGTGGTGGTTGATGATGGGCCTTCGGAATCTCCTGCAGTATTCATGCTCGATCGAGGTGATATTTTCAGGTACAGTTTCGAGTATCTTATTATACAATTTGTCTAGTTAAATTTTATTTCGCTGTTAGCAATAGAAGGTTGGTGCGAGCTTAATGAAACTGTTAGTTTCACAGAATCCTTAATTAAGCTTTAAGAATTTGTTTACCAGTATCGGAATAGTATGCACCTGAAAAGAATGGAATTGACATAGAGATTCGTGCAACTTACACTAACTAGTTTGCATTGAAGTTTTGTTGATTGACTAGAACTATGTAAATTAAGTAGCCACACATCTATGGTAGTTTATCGGGCATCACTGTGACATGTCTGATACGGTGTGCATCTAAGAGTCGATTTTGGTGTAATATTGTACCTCAATATTGTGTCTTTTGTCCTTCAGCTTGATTAACAGAGTCATGGCAGGGAAAAGGGGTGCGTAACCAAGTAGCGCAAGGGATTATGCATTAGGTGAGATGTGTTTGTTTGATTCCCTAATTTGTGATTTATGTTTCCTTTTTTGATAAGTTGGAACACTTTTATGGGAGTAAGTCAGTTGAGTGGCATTTGTTTTTTCTCTTTCTTTTTTTTGGACAACGGTGGTGTCCAAACTAGTTTGGATAACACCTCGACTAAACCAGTTAGCTACCTACCTCCTATGAGTAGAGATATCGGGTAACTTTGTCACTGATTATTAGACAGATGTGTGCAAATCACTGTTCGCCTTTTTGTCTTTTCTGGGATTTGAGTTTTGTCGAAAATTTGAAAGAGTTCTACCAAGCTATTTTCTTTTTTTGTCGATATAGATGCATGATTGACTTTCTAAGCTCATTACACAATTCACGATGTAGCTCTGTATATTTTTGACAGAGTCTTCTTCCTGCTGATTGTCAATGTACAACTTTAAACAACAACAACTACATACCAAGTGCAATCTCGCAAGTTGGGAGTGTGTGGAGGATAGAATGTACGCAGACCTTACCCCTACCTTGGGAGGTAGAGAGATTGTTTCCAATTAACAGTCTCTTCAAATTTAAAACGTTGGTTGTTCTAATTTGATGACTGGGATATGAAATTATTATTGGAATTATTAGATATGAAGTTCAAGTTTTGTTTGGATATACAATTTATTTAGAACTTCTGCTCAAAGGGAAGATCAATAGACCCTACCTTGGGAGGTAGAGAGGCTGTTTCTAGTAGACCCTTGGCTCAAGGAAAAACATATCAAAGCAGATACACTTTTAACAATAAAAAAATTCTTTTTATTTCCATTTTGTTGCAAAACTGTTTTCAACCAAAAGCCATGAAATAAAAGCTTGTTAGATTTTGTCTCAAATATTAACCCAGATGCCTTCCGTAGACTCATTGATATGACTGTTCGTAATGTCTCCGGGAGACTTTTGTAATTCTGTAATTCTTCCATTTTGCATTATCTTCTCGGCACTTGCTTCAATAAACTTTACTTACCTTATCAAAAATAGATAGAAGAAATACAAATGCTGTGGAGAACCTAAGTTGCGCGGACTCTTCACTTTCGATGCCGCACCCATGTCGGATTCTCCAAAAATACACTACTTTTGGAGAATGGGACACTCACTCATTGACATTTCTGTAGAGTCCGAGCAACATAGCTTAGAACTCCCAACGGGGTAGCACTCATGGTCAACATTAATGAAATGAATCATACCAAATCCATCGTACATTACTCTCATAAATGATCTTTTCTCTTTATTGTCATTGTTGTTGTGACTCTGTACTCTAATCATCGAATCTCATCGTCTTGTTAGTTGTTTCCCTCCTTTTTATATCTCAATTCTCCTTTCATTTGTTTTGCTATGTCCTCCAATCTTCTTTCAATTTGTATCATCAGTTCCCTTGGAATTTCCTCTTCAGACCCCCAAGAACATAGCAAAACTTTCCAAATCTTCTTACTCTTTTTTTTTCTGTCACATATATGTCGACTCATCTAAGAAGTCTTTTGATACAGTTGTATCTGGGCACATCATTGATTAAATGCAGTTAGTTTCTTAAAATAGAACTAGACATTCACCTTTAGTTTGGACAGGTAACTACTCTATGCAACTGGCAAGTATGACTACATGGACGTAGTCCCAGTTACATTATATTTGATTTGTGTTTTTACAATGTTTACCGAAAGCAATTTTGCTTAGCCGAGGGTTATAATTCAGCCCCTATCAGCTCAATGATATAACGCTAGATATATGCTGCATACGAGTACCAATAAAATAAACTGCACATATAGGAGTGGTCAGCCTATCTAGAAAATTAGCTCATCTCATTTCACCTTCTGATCAGCTTATCAGCATTTACCGGCTTAGTTTGTTGTTGTCTAAATCCATCCCTTTATACTTGAGACTATAAGTTAAGACACTTTAAGTTAGTGAGTGACACTTTTACTTGACAAATATGTATCTGCTGAACACCTCATGTTGACATGGCAAATTAGATGTGTTTCACTTACATCTGGGCAGGTGAGGACCTAATTATGCGTTCCTTCCCCTGTTTTTAGAATTAGATTGATTATCTTATGTGAGCCTACACTTAGCCCCCTCGGCAAACCTCTCAGGGCTAATCACCACCATTTATGGTCTCTAGTTTTTCTTATCTCTTTGGTTTTGGAAAAGGAAGTAAATTATTTGAAAATAATTAATCAATAACCATACTTTTCCTTCTTATAAAGATAAAAGCATTAGGGATCCAAGCTAATCATCAATAAAGAATACATAAATATATAGAAAACCCTGAGGAGGTTTATGTAATCTTTTAACTACAAGATTCTTAGCCATCTCCTGAACCAATTTGGTGATTTCTCTCCTTGCTCTTCTATTTTTCTTTAGTCTTTGCTTCCTCTCCAATGTTAAAGCACCACTCATAGTGAATCCCTGAGTTTCTGAGATTGTGATTTTCCCTGAATGAGGCTAAAAATAGTAGTGGAAAAGATGATGTACGGTAGTGGAGTGTGCGGGTGATGATCTGTTTTGGTGATGATTTTAGAAGTTAGATGGAGTGTAATTAAGGCAGGAGAGTAAGAATTGGGAGGGCATGAGGTTGAAGAAGAACAGAAAGGTATATGTTTTCTTTCTTGTGAATTTAATGTTTTAAAAAATATAGTTACCATGTGAAATTTTTTAATAAAAAGTTACATCTGTCATTAGTTAATTTGCGCTTTTATTATTCCAACAGCAAGGTTAATTGATACACACACTTTAATAGGTACAAGTGTTCACGAGACACTTTTGTCTAGTAAAAGTGTCTATCTGGTCACTAAACTTGGAGTGTCTAATTTACAAAACTCGCCAACTTTAAGGGGCTATCTAGGTATTTAGCCTCTTCTTTTCTTTATTGTGATTGCAACAATCTGTTGGTTCCTCTATTGAACACCATATTAGTCAATGGGACTTGGTATAAGGGAAAGTTGATTTGATTTATGACTCATCGTCTGACGGTTGGTTAACTGATGACCACATTGGTGGGTTTGAAAGGTTTATGATGGCAACTGATTAATCATTCCTCGACATCATGTAGATTTTTCATTGGGTACACTTATGAGCAAGAAAAGGATTGGCGGAAATTATACATAATTAATTTCATTAGTGAAATAGGTTCAGTTCACTTCTTTTACAAGGAATAAACATTTCTCGTTTATCTACCTGAAACACAGTTATCAAGTATATGTGTGTGCAGGTGTCTATCTGAATGCTCACTTGTCCTGTTTTATTGCATGTAATTTATAAAATTTATTCAGCTTTGACAGCATTTTGAATAATGGACATAGCGGTGCGACATAATGTTGAATTAACTCTCAGATTGGTGAAGAACAGCACATAGTTCATATTATAATATGAACTTGAAGAATTTTTTTTGTATATGAGTTGTAATATTTATGTAGGAATGTGTCTAAATTTGTTTTTGTTTTTGTTTTTGTTTTTGTTTTTGTTTTTGTTTTTGTTTTTGTTTTTGTTTTTGTTTTTGTTTTTGTTTTTGTTTTTAAGGAGTATGATATGATTAAGTGGTTGATCTGACTGTAGCTTGTCTGGTTCCGTGGTTTCTCTAATTAATGTTTGTTGGGTGCACCAATGGTGTATCCTTCATGGAAGATACAATCAGATACTGTTATGTAGGAAAGGTATAGCAAACTGGAAAAAAATTACCTCGTCTAAGTTTTGAGTATATTTTTTTGGGTGTATTTCAAATGTTTTTTCTTTTAAAATTTTACTTATTTTGTGAGTGGTCAATACTATTATGTTAAAAAAGTCTTCAGAGTATACAGCTTTTAGAAAGAGATTCTAGATTAGAAATGTATCGGTGTATTTTCTGTTAAAGCTCATGATAGAACTTGAAACTTTGGGTTTTTTGATGTTGAGTTTCAGGTTTTTTTCTTCGAAAGAAAAAGAGTTCTTGTTAATATGCATATACATCTGCTTCGTCCAATTTATATTCAAACCTAAATTAGCTAGAACAATTTTTTAAGGGTCTGATTGTCTGTGGCTACCTCCTATACTTTGTTAGTTACACAATACTTGGAAATCTTGTCAATTTTGTCCGTGCTGGCATGAAGGTCTAGTGTGTAATATCTCACATTTTCTTGTCCGTTGCTCGTTTTTAGGTATAAAATGGCTTCCAACAGTTGGATAAAGGAAACAAGTCTGCCAAGAAAAATATCTGATGAATCATCAGTTGGCTTTGTTGCATTGGACGGAGAGCTGCATGTGATGAGTCATTTAAATGGGGTAAAATCAAACGAGTGTCAAAGATTAAGGCAGCAGAAAAGGTCAGCAACTATTCTTCTACAAATATATCATCCTAGGAAGAAGTCATGGAGGTCTGTCACGACAAAGCCACCTTTTCGTCACCCTTTGGATTTCAAAACTGCGGTTATGTGCACCATTCGTCTGTAGATCTATATTGTTCCGTTGGTGTGCCTATGAAGCAGTTGTTTGGTTTAATATATTCTCCCTCCTACCTATTGTGAATGGCATTGTATATCTTTCATTGACATGTTCTTATTGTCAGAATTACTGCTGTAAAAAGGAACTGTAATAAATGTAATTCTTTTTAGATCTGTCTCTTTCCTTTTACCAATTGCTTCTACAAAACACAATGTTTTGTTCTCCTCTCTCTCTCCCTCCCTCTCTAACACATGTTGGTTCAAGAGCGCGCGTGCACCCTCTTTCTCCCTCTCTCACACACATATATATAGTCATAACCAGGTGATCTATGAAGCCTGAAATACCAGTAGTTGGCCATTATATGTTTTCAAGTAATATGTCATTCTGTATTAACTCGTCTTCAATCTTCATAGTTTATCCTCTTTATGTTGTGAAATATGATTCGTAGTTCAGTTACTATATGTTCTTTTGGGTTTATTCTCTCTTCAGCATCAGCAATTTCAATTGTTATGCCTGTTCATTGTCCTTGTTTTCTTTCTTTTAGTGTTTGTTTCTGGTTGCCTTATTCTTTAGCAATTCAGTGTCGTTTGAATCCTCTCTTGGCAATATCATTTGCCATTGAATCTGCTGTCCCCAAATATTTAGTTAGTTCCAACCTCCCAGTTGGATACTTTTTGTGCTTATGGCTTCAGTTTGTGTTCTACTTAACCCAACCTCAGTACCCGTCCTGGGGGGTGGGGAGGTCCTTTATTCCCCCTCATTGTTGCATCGGTTACGGTGATGGATATGTCAAACCTGCATGCTACACCTTCCCATCTCTGGTAATGTAGCTTCTTTGGCCGAGAAGAGTTCAATTCTTATTTACTCCCCCCCTTTAAAAAACGGAGTTGAATCCTGCTTTGTGCCTGTACAATTGGTACACTAGAACAAACAAAATTGCTCGTAGAGAGTAGAGATTATATGTATAAATAGAATGATGCCTCCAGAGGGATGGAGGGAAAAGATGTGCACCTCATCGTCATCACTTGTTGATCCTGCTGCCATATGCATTTAGCTATTTGCACTTATCGTTTTCATCCCGTTTCTTTCCTCGTCACAGTATTTGCTGCAATATATGATTACTTTTTTGTGCTTAAATCCACATCCCCTAGGTTGTGCCTGGTTAGAGAGAGATGAACCTGGTAGCAAGTTTATACATTTCTGGTGAATTAGCTTTGGCCCTTTTTGTTCATCTTTTTGGGGGATCAGTACCTTGCTTGTCGGTCTTTGAGTCCGGAGCCCAAAGGGACACTTCAACACAAGATATCAAAACGGACATTCCCTTCTCCCTTTAAAGATGTACCAAAACGAATAATCATTTTTGGGCGAACTGTTCAGTGATGGTGTTAACCTCCGTCTAATATGTTATTTAAAAAAATAAAATCAAGGGGTTCGCCCAAAAAGGGGCAAACCCCATTTCCATAAATATCTTTTTTTTATACTTTGCCCAAAAACTGGCGAACAAGAAGAATTTTTTAAATTTTTTCATACATATTTTACTACATATTTTATGTTGTATTATGAAAACTTATTTCGTGTAGGTTGAGTTCTGCTGTTACTAAAACAGTGTGTTTGTTTGACAATCTTCTTGGTTAAATTTATGGAAATAATAAATTATGTTGCCAATAATAAAATAGTAACATGTTGTACATCTACATATATAAATTTTAAAATTATTCATTAAATACACGCATATATTCGGTTATTTCTTCGGTTCTTTTCAACAAAATCAAAACCAAATCACATATCATCGGTTTTTAAATGTAAAATCAAATCAAACAAAGGTTGATTTATTTAATCGATTTTTAAATTTTGGTCGATTTTTATCCAAATCGTGAACACCCTAGTGAACGGACTACTATTAAAATTTTCTTTTTGTTTATCGAAATGTGGTTTGCGAGTTTCTTTTTCATTATTGCATGGATGTATGCCAATAATAGTAGTAATATGTTGTAAAGTATTTGTTGAAAATTTATGGAAATAATATTTTATGTATTTCAATGAAATAGTTATACGTAGTTTTTTTTTCTTAACCAAGAACATTTGTATAAACACAGTTTTATTAACAACAGAACTCAACCCACACGAAGTAAGTTTTCATAATGCAACATAAAGACAGTAAATGAAAAAAATATGTAGTAAAAGTGTAAAATTACGTGTGAAAAAATTGAAAATTTCTTCATGGCTCGTCAATTTTTGAGCAAATCAATATATCTATCTATATTCTATATCTATAATCTATAATATATTAAAAGTGTTAAAAAGTGATTTAAATTTTTTGCCCTTCATTAAAATACTCCGCTTTAGACAAAATTATTTTTTCACCTTTTTCCTATTATTTAAGTAATATTAAATATTGACTATATTACCAAAAAAAGAAAATCTCTCCTCACAAGAATATAATTCCTTCTCCACAAATCTAATCATACCCAAAAACCAAAAAATAAAAAAATAAAAAGATTTTTCTTCCATAAAAAAAAAGTAATAAACAACGCTCCCTCCCTTGAAATCCTGAACATGAAATGAGAAAAATGGTGGTAAGAAAAAAAATCATCCCTCAACGTGTGAAACCAAGAAAGAAATATAATGATAAAAATAATTGTAATTAAAAAAAAATCTACTTTCCAACGTAAAATCCAAAAAATAATATATTAATAAAAATTTAAAAATCCTTCCCATCTTCCATCAAAGTTGTGTTAACAATTAATTTTAGTTATAACTTCTTTTGATTTGATTATTTAATTTAAGTAAGAATTCATAATATTTAACACTTCTAAATCATTTCACCTTACATAAAAAATAAAAAGAATTTCTACAATTCTATTTAACTACTATTTTGGATCAAAATTTACTAGATACATACCTCTACTTTTACTTTTTCTTCTTATTTTGTTATTAATTTAAATTGTCTTTTTTTGTGTGTTTATTCATTATTATCATCTTCTCCATCTTTGTTTATTTCTGTATTCATTATTAGATTTTCTCCATCTTTCTTTATTTATTTTAGTTAATAACGATTATATATAAATTATGACTAAATAATTAACAAAACAATGAATTCTCCTTTTTTTTGATAATCTCTTATGTTTCTTTTTTAGTAGAAAATTTTTGATAAGAAATTGAAAGAAATAAGCAAATCGTCACCGAATGAAGTGGTCAAAAACATCAAAGGTTTGTCTCTTTCTTTTTTTTTTCTTCCTTTGTTTAATTGTAGCTTTGTTTTGATTATGTTATTTAATTATTTCCTTAGTATTATAGTTGAATCTTTAATTAAACTTGTTAGTTGAGTTCTAAATATAAGGTTATAATAAGTATTGAATCTTGATATGCATAACTTTTATTTGAAAAATGAACATATAAATTTAGGATTATAGTTGAATCTTTCAATTTTTAGCTTAGTAATTAAGTTTGAAAGTGGATCAAGTACATTATTCATTGTAAATCAAGTTTAATCTATCTACCTATTATTATAAAATTCTGAATATAAATGTTAGGGTTGAACAAATTAGTTGAGGAAGCTTCTGAAGAAGCTAACCAGCCTAATAATCCAAACAAAAGGATAATTGTGTTGATATGAAATTGGAGGAGTTGAAAGAAGAGATTAAGAAGATTAAAGAAAGACAGAAAAGGAGAAAGAGAATAGCTCAAGGAAGGACTAAAGAGAATATACTCTTCTTTATAAATTTTCTTGTGTTTAAACTAATATATGTGCTTTTCGGTTGACTAATTTTTACTTTGGATAATAACTAAAAGTCGTCCTAATGTCAATATGCTAACAAATAAAAAAGAGTTAATACATAAAAATGACCCTAAACTTGACACCAAATTATAACTTTGACCTTAAACTTTGACAATGCACAAATATGACCTTTAACTATTCAAAACTGCACAAATATGACCTCCAATCCTACGTGACAAAACTCGTGTTCAACACGCAAAATTGAGCGCGTTCAGCTTAAAATCTAAAGACATAATACATAAATATGACTTTAAACTTTGACAGTGCACAAATATGACCTTTAACTATTCAAAACTGCACAAATACGACCTTTAACTATTCAAAACTGCACAAATATGACCTTTAAATGACTCTTCACTATTATTTTTTCATTATTTTTAGCTCAAAGATGAAAATGACATCTAATTTCTTTTGTCATTGCGGAAAAAGAGCAATATTGAAGATTTATTAATTAGGCGGGTCAGCCTTATACGAAAAAATCGAGCGGGTATGTATATATATTATAAAGCAGAGGACGAATTTAAGTTATATAATATATCTAAATATTATTTATTTAAATATTAAATTAAAGATGAAACTATACTAATAATAAAAAAATATATAGTTTTAATAAAACGTTATTAAGGATAGTAGTAGTAGTATATTAAATTAACGTTATCAAATTAACGTAATTAAAATATTATTAAATTAACGTTATTAAATTAACGAGGGGCGTACCTACGTGGTTGCCATGGGGTTCACCCGAACCCCCTCGGTAAAAAAATTACGTTGTATATATATAAGATAGAAAATATATATTTATGTACGTATATTAATGTTGAACCACATGAAACAAGACACTTAGATAGCCCAGTGGTGTTATTTGCTCTTCTTGGGCGCTTCCTTTAGCCTACTGTGCGGGTTCGATCCCTGCTAGTGGCTGTTTTTTTTTAATTAAAAAAAGTTAGGTTCTGCTACTATAGAAATAAATAAAAAAATTATAATAATAATAATAATAATAATAATAATAAAAACGACGTCGTTTTAACAAAAAAAATAAAACTTTGATAGTGCACAAATATGACCTTTAACTATTCAAAACTCCACAAATATGACCTCTCTCCAAGTCAGCCCTTTTAACGACGTGGCACCGTGTGATTGGATTACCTTTCCACGTAGGCGCGAGTGAGACTCACGCATGGAGTTGCAAAATTGGAGGTCATATTTGTTCAGGTTTTGAATAGTTAAAGGTCCTATTTGTGCACTATCACAGTTTAAGGTCAAAGTTATAATTTGGTGTCAAGTTTAAGGTCATTTTTATGTATTAACTCAATAAAAAATGCAATAAACATTTTGAAAGACTGTCATGCTTTTTATATTTTAAATAATTTTATAAAATTAAACTCACTAAATTGAGGTACACGCACGAGACGCGTATATCTAAACTAGTATCTATATATAATATAAAGGAAGGTCATAGAGGTGGTGATGTGGCACCTCTCTATGGCCTCCATTCTTATTTATCTTTTTTCTCATTTTTTTTTCTTAATTATTTAATTTTACAAAATCATCTTCTTAATTGATATTAATAATATTCATAACTATCAATCATTTCACATTCATAACCCTTAATTATTTATTATATAAGTTTTTGACACATTAAAATCACACTAATAAAAAATTATTTTAAGCTCTATATAATGGTTACTCTATTTTCATTTCTCCATATTTTTCATCTTTTGTCTCTTTGGTTGATTAATGTTTTAATTTGCTTATTTGATTTTGCATATTACAAGGAGATATTATAATCAAATGGTTAGATATTTTTGCATCGTTCAATTTATAAGGTAAAATGAATTGATATGTCTAATATAATTATAATTTTTTTGGTTGTATTATACATTTAATATTATTTGTTTGAATTTTTGATGATATAATTTCTTAAAAAATAAATTGATTTTTCTCTTTGATTCTCTTTGTAGTTTTTAGAGACTTTGATTAATATGTTTTATTTTCTTTGAAGTTTTGAAAGAATTGGATTATGTCATGTTGACAACAAGGTTCTTCTTTCCTCTTTAACTTATGTTTTCTATGATATAGTTTCTTAAAAAATGATTTGATTTTTTCTCTTTGCTTCTCTTTGTAGTTTTTATAAGAGAATTTAATTTTTTTTTCATCTTTGATTCTCTTTGTAGTTTAGGAAGAATTTGATTGTCTTATGTTGATTATAAGATTCTTCTTTCCTCTTTAACTCATAATTAACTATTCTTTTTGCTTATATAAATTTATATTTTGTTCATGGAGACTCTCATTCAAGGTTATCCTCTCTTCTTCATCGTTTTGGTTTACGAATTAACTAACATGTGATCGAAAAGAAGTATACGAAGGGAAGAAATATTTCACTTTTTTGTTTTTTTATGTATTGGATGTGTTTTCTTAATTTTAACATATTTTATTTATGTACGTCAAGTAATCAATCATTTAAAATTCTAATGTTTCAAATCATTAGTTCTTTTCCCTGTTTTTTTTTCTTTCTTTGTGAAGTTTTCAATATTTTTTTCTAAAAAGGGTACTTCTGCTGAAATTTTTATATTCATCATTTTGATTTTGTTATTTTTTGAATGTTAGGTTTACAACTTAATTTCTCAGACAATAACAATTGTTGGTCTATTTTTCACAAACATTGAAAAGAAAAATTCATAAACCAGTCATTTCTAAATAATGTGATAAAAATAAATTATCTATTGTATTATAAAAATAAATTAAAGAGTCTTTTAAAGAGTATGAAGGAGTTAGGGTTTAGGGTTCAGGGTTCAAGGTTTATTAGGGTTTAGGGTTTAGGATTTAGGGTTCAGGGTTCAGAGAACAAAACATGCAACATACCTTTGAATCAAGTGTCGTTTTTAATGAAAAAACGAAGAGGAACAAACACTTGTGACCAAATGAAAATGTATGAAAATTTTGTCAAAATATTAAAATTTATAAGTAAATTATTTTTTATTATGAACTTGAAGAGATATAGAAGTAAATGAAGATTATTAAGATTAGGAATTATGAATATGAGGAATGTGGAGTTAAAGCTTAATGAATATTATTAAAGTAAAAGTTATGAAAGTGAAGTGGGGTGTGTGTGTGTGTGATCTATTATTTTTTCTTCTTTTATTGGCCATTTTTTCTTATTTAAATCGGTTATGTTATTGTAAAATTAAATAAATTACTTAATTTATTACAATTAAATATTTTATTAATGAAGGAACATTTACAACAAAAACTGTTCACATATCAATTGAAAGGGGTAATTATTTATAACTCACATCTCTTTAATATATACTCTTAATAAATTTATTTATTTATTTATTTATTTATTTATTTTCCCTTCTTCTAATTGCAAAATGAAAATATCTTTTTATATTGTAAGTATATATAAAGGAGAATATTAGCCTATCCTATTTGGCATGCCTTTGAGGCATCCAAATCTATATATCCTTTTTATGGTTTTTTTGGGCATTAATTGAGTTTTCTTCTCATTTTAAATATTTATGTGTTTAAAGAAAGTTTAAAAGTCACTATATTTAACTCTATTAATTATATAGTAAAAGAAAAAATTTATTTATATATTTAAATAAATTTAAAAAGTCAGTATATTTAACTCTATTAATAATATATAAATATATATATATATAAAATCTATTATTTTTTCTTCTTTCATTGGCCTTTTTTTCTTATTTAAATCAATCATGTAAAATTAAATAAATTACTTAATTTATTATAACTAAATATTTTATTAATGAAGAAACATTTACAACAAAAACTCTTCACATATCAATTGAAAGGAGTAATCATTTATAACTCACATCTCTTTAATATATACTCTTAATAAATTTATTTATTTATTTATTTATTTATTTTCCCTTCTTCTAATTACAAAATGAAAATATCTTTTTATATTGTAAGTATTTATTTTTTATTATTTAAGTATATTTACAATGAGTAATTACACATGATTCACGTCTTTAGTTTTTATCTTTAATAATATTCATAACTCCCATTATGTTCGTGTCCATAACCTCCAAGCTTTAATTTATAAGTTTATCATGTCTTATGGTATTCTATTACTTGGGGCTTTGAGTTGTGGGTGACAAAAGAGTTTTAAAATGAGGTGTAGGTGATACAAGTCTTAATAATTGAGTGGAGGTGATAATTATTTTATTATGGATTAAGAAATTTGGGGAAGTTTGAAAATAATCCACAAGTTTTTCAATTTACACTTTGATCCAAATGTTAGCTAATATAATAGGAAACAAAGGAAAAAAAGCGTGTTTCTCTCTCTTCTCATCCGTTGTTGTTTTCTCTCTCTTCACGATTATTGTTGTTCATTGTTGTTGCTACTTTATTCATCATCTTTTGCTTCACTATCATCATCTTCTACTTTATTATCATCTTCATTTTCTTCTTGTCGACCATTGTTGTTGTTGTTGTTGTTACCACTACTGCTGCTATCTGACCAATTTCTTAGGTCAAATTTTATTTCCTACATCACTTTTCACTTTGGCATTACTTCATAGGTGATTTTGGTAAGTAAAATTATGATTTCTATTCAAATTTGTCATCTAGGTACACAGTTACTGCTATTTTTTCCAACAATAGATAGAACCCGATCATGAATCCAACATAAGTGCCCACAATTTAAACAGATCACTCATCTGGTGCATCAGATAAGTAATCTGTTGCAATGAAAAACTCATATGTTGGATCCATGTTTATGCTTCTATAGTGCCCGTAACATGAATCGAACAGATGGGTAATCTGTTGCAACAGAAGATTTATCTGTTGCAACAGACTAGTTATCTGTTGCAACAGACTTATTATATGTTGCATCAGACTGATTATTTGTTGCATCAGACTTATTATCTTTTATAATAGATGAGTAATCTGTTGCAACAGATGAGTAATCTGTTTGGAACAACACAAATCAGCCCCTATCATAAACCCAACAGATAACCAATATGTTTCAACTCTTGCTATTGCTGCTGGATTCAAAATTATTCCTTACGTCCAATCATCGACATGTTTGTTGAGAAGATAATAGACAGAATGAAAATTGAATACTCCTTCCGTCTCAAATTATCCGTCCCAAATTTCCTAATTTGATTTCTCATTTTACTTGTCTTTTTTCATTAATCAAGAAGAGACAATTTTTTTTTCATGTTTTACCCTTTACATTAATTACTTTTTCTTCAAATTAAAATTTAAACATCATTTAATAGGGGTATTATGGTAAACTAGACATGTTATTAATTATTTTTCTTAATCAATGTGGCATTTTAATTTGGGACGAGTATGAATTAAAACATCAAAGCCGTGCAACAAACTAGTTATCTGTTGCAACAGACTAGTTATCTACTGCAACAGACTTATTATCTGTTGCAACATATGAGTAATCTGTTGCAACAGATGAGTAATCTGTTTGAAACAACTCAAATCAACCCCTGCCACAAACCTAACATATAACCATTATGTTTCAACTCTTGTTATTGGTACTGGATTTAAAATTATTTCTTACGTTCAATCGTCGACATGTTTATTGAGAAAATAATAGATATAATGAAAATTAAATATGAATTAAATCGTCAAAGTTGATCAAACATAATTTTTTTATTAAACAAAAATAAATAAAAATACATATACATAGACTAAAAGAAAAAAAATCTAATTATTATTATTATTATTATTATCATTATTATTATTATAATTATTGCCAGCCAGCTAATCTTCAACCGGTAGCAACAAGGCCCTCCTCAGCCTGCGGATCTCACGGAGCATCCTTGCTCTAACTGCTCCCAGTTCCCATTGCAACTCATGAACCTGTATCCAAAGTTCATTCACGGCGTCTTGCAGAAAAGCAACGTCCCACACTGGATCATCCATATCTAGAACACATATGAATTGACAAAAAAAGTAAAAACAAAAGTAAAAAAAAAGAATAGCTGAATGTAATACAACGTATACTACAAATTGGCAAGAAAAAAACTTACCTGAGTCAGGAATAGAAAGTGGTGGAAGGTGTAATATGAAAGACAAGATGCAATAAATAAATAAAGTGTAGTTGAATGAACGAATGAGTAAAGAGGCACCTATTTATAGAAGATTGAATGAGTTAGGCAAAAAGGCGCGACTGTGCATCCCTATCTATTAATTACATTTTTGATTACTATGAAAAGTTATGAATTAATTAAATTAAGAAATATTGTGATAAGTCATGACTTTTCAGCTTATTATTATTAATTAGTTCTTTCCAAGAACCGTTTTTATTGAGTTGTGACAACAGATTCTATATCTGTTGCATCAGATAACTCATCCGTGACAACGAATATATCATCTGTTGCAACAAATAGAAAACCTGTTGCATCGATAATCTATCTGTTGCAACATATAATCTATCTTTTTTTTTTCAATTATCATCATATCATTAATCCAAATTTGTTGACTTTTTTATTATATAAATTAAAAAAATAGATTTAAAAACAAAAATATTTTTTGTGAAAAGAAATGACGCCTATTTAATATTAACGTCAATTATTTAAATTAAATAACCATTTTTTATGGTTATAAATTGTGTTTATCATTTATTTCCTTATTGTTTTCTATGAAAAGAAATGACTTAATTAACTCAAGCTGGTGAATTTTTTATTATTGTGACAAGTCATGACTTTTCATCTTATTATTATTAAATAACCTTTTTCTCAATTTAAAAATCGAAGACACCTTTTTAATAATTGTTTCTTTAATAAAATAATTCTGGCAATAGATTGTATATCTGTTGCATTAGATAAACCATCTGTTGCAACAGATATACCATCTGTTGCAGCAGATATACCATCTGTTGCAACAAATTGACCATCTATTTTAATAGTTTTTTTGATTTCTTCTAACAGCTCATACATCAGTTGCAACAGATGAGGAATTTGATGCATCAGCAACATTGTTGAATGTGTTTTAGACAAAAAGTCATGACTGTTCACCTTTTTACTAACAATTATCATATAAGTTAATTAATCCAATATTATGACTTTTTTTTAATTATATAATAAATAAATAATTTAAAATAAAAATAAAAACAAAAATGGTGAAATGTCACGATCAGTTATTAAAATTAAATAACCATTCTTTTACAGTTATAAATTGTGTTTAGTATTTATTTCCTTATTATTTATTTACGAACCGTTTTTCATATTAAATAATCGGAAAGTCATGACTTTTCACCCTCTCAATAATAACAATAACCCTTTTTTATTAATAACCGCCTGTTGCAACACATGATCCATCTGTCGCATCAGATTAACCTCTGTTGCCACAAATGTTCAATCCCTACCACCAACTGTCGACATGTTGAGAATAAGAAATAAACAGAATGATAATTAAATATTAAATAAGAATTAAAAATTCAAAGTCGACCACCAAACATAGATTTTTGAATCCCTTAGGTAGATCCGATATAAAAAAGAAAAATACATACGCTAAAAGAAAAAACATAACCTAATTATTATTACTACTATTATTATTATCATTATTATTATTAGTATTACTATTATTGTCAACCGGACAATTTTTATCTGGCAGCAGCAGGGCCCTCCTCAGCCTTGCTCTAAAGTTGGCCAAATTTCTCTAGAGTTCATCAAACTGCCTTTGAAGTTTTCGCAAAGACTCAATATGAATCTTCTTGTACGAATCTGGATCAGTCATATTTGTAAGTGTAGTAGAACGAACAAGTAAGGAGGGACCTATTTATAAATAATTGAATTCAAAGGGGTTAGTCAAAAAGCCAAGACTGTTTATCCCTTATTTAAATAAAACTGGTGACTTTTCGATGTGTAAATTAAAAAAATGGATCTAAATACAACATTTTATCTTTTATTGTATTTCGGAAAGAAAAGAAAATTGCTTTAAAATAAATCTATCAGATGGGTAATCTGTTGTAAAATATATTCTATCTGTTAGATAACTTATAACATATTGACAATCTGTTGCAACAGATGGATCTATCTGTTTGATTTTTCCAACAGATATGTCATATGTTGCAACAGATTGATCATCTGTCATGATAGATGACTGTAATTTTTTGACAATTTAAATAGATGTGGTATCTGTTGCAACTTGTTAGTCATCTGTTTATTCAATTTAAGCCATAGATGGGCTAGAAAGAATAAGGTGCATGCAGATGAATGGATCCACTATCATGTGTGGGAGTTAAGTATTCCTGATAAGGTCATCGGGAAAACACACACAAAATACAATATTTTTGTGAATGCAGTTTTTAAATTAGGCACTGATCATTCAAACAAGATCCTGCATTGTACAATTAAGTTTGATGGGTTCGAATAGATAAGGCTGAGGCCCTATGATGATGGTACCGATACCCTATTACGAATTACTGGCGGTTGCTGCTCATGTTTATGCGTGTTAAGTTTTGAGAAGGAATCAATATTTGGTGTCATTGCAGAGATCCAATAGCGACTGAACTTAACTTTAAGTGTGCATTGGACTCTGAGAAGGCCTTCGAAGACTCGCACTGCATCAAACAAAAATGGAAAATCAATAGAAATTCTCCTGGCCCAAATTTATATGGAGGGGTTGTTCGAGAAGATAATTATACGCTAGAAGAAGCCGAAAGAGAATGCCTGTGAGGGGAAGGGGAGTTGATGAAAGACTATATCATCTGAAAGCTAATTGAAGAGAAGACATAGGGTAGAAAGGAACTTCTAGCTAATCCGGCTGATGAAATTGACTTAAAACATGAGAAATCTGAATCAAGTGCAAATATGAAAGTGTATCCGGTAATGAAAAGTCCATCTGTTGTTTCTCTAAAAAAATAGTGCAGATGGACATTTTTCTAGGGAGTTGCGACTAGGTAGCGTGGTCGGGATTATCACCTAGATAGAAAATAGCAGAAGACCAAGAAGCAGCCGCACGGGCATCGAGGGTTGAAATGATATACAGTAAGTCTAGAAAACTTGCGCCAATAACAACTGCAGTTAAAATAAGGAATCTAAGAGAAGGCTGCAATTTTTTAATTTTAAATTACATCCCATTCCTTCTATTGACACCCAATTTTGACCGCCCGATACTCCTCTAAGCTGTTATTTTAGATAAATTTACTAATTTTAAATGTTAGTATTTTTTACATATTTTTCTTGCATCAAACGAATTTCTGACGTGTCACATTCATAATTTACAAGCACACAAATTATTTTATTATTTTCAATATCATTTTCTACAATTTTAAAACTCAAATACGATATTTACATAATTTTATTAAAATTATTCGTAACTGTGTGTACTCACATTTTTTGCAAATACAATGTCTAATTTTCAATTATTTAGTACTATTTATTATTATTATTTATTAACCCTGTTATTATATATATTGTTATTATTTATTACTATATATTATTATTATTATTATTATTTATTATTTATTATTTATTTATTTATTATTATTTTTATTATATTATTTACTATTATTATTCCTACTATTATTTAAATAACAGTCGATTTTAATTTATTTGCCTAATTTATTTAAATTCTAGCTTTTTTCTATCCAATTTATAATAATTCTAGTCATATTTAATTCAATTTAAAAGATCCCAATCCTTTTAATCTCAACCATGGATCAAAATCGATCCAATGGATGAAATCAACCCACTCTATTATTTCCATTTTAAACAAAAAGAAAACCCTAACTCTCATTCTTCCACAAAAACAACAGCCTCATCTTTTCCTCTCTCTCCCACTTCATCTCTCCACTCCGTCCCTCCGTAGCCCCACCACCGGCGAGCTTATTTCGTTCAGCCGTCAAACGCCGCCAGCCTTTCCTCCTCCATCTCCGTACCCAATGAGCTGACCGGCGTCGTTCTCTCCGTCACATCCCTCACGCCGTCAGACGGCGAGACGTATCGCCATGCATCCTCAAACCAACCTCACCGGAAAAGGCTCCAACGAGACAGTCAGTCGCCATCCCTCTCGCCGTTGCTCAAATATCGCCGAGCCGACTAGCCCTCTCACCTCCACGTCGTCGCTCGATTTTTGCCAAAAATCGATGGATTATTTAGAATCCATCACCAGGTTTGATTCCATGTTCGGATTATGTGTCTAAATTTTAATTCCATTCTTTTCCTCATCTCATCTCTTTTATTTGATTTGATTTAATAGATTTTAGATTTTGATTTCACGAGGTATGAGTTGGGTGTTTGATTAATTTCTTTGTGATTCACATTCTTCACGGACTATACTACATGAAAAGCCAAAGTTCACTGATGTTGATTAACTCTAATTGCGTGATTTGGGTTTTGATATTTTGTGTAATTTTTTGTGCTGAATTATTATTGAAACAAGTTCAGAATTGCAATTGCTGAATTTTGGTAATATGTGATATTTTTGAGTCTTCTGCTCCCGTCCTTGAATTCGAACTTATGACAACGTCACATATGACAACTTGACTTGTTAGCAGGATGTTGCTCGAATCTTTATGATTCCCTACTTCCATTAATTTTGCTCCATTATATATGGTAAAGCTCATTTGCATCATATTCTGTTAATTGAGTTTTCCTTCTTACTTAAATTGGAAATATTCTCACTCTTCTATTTATGGTAGTTTTCTATCTATTTATTCACTCCGGAATGATCTCAATTGACTAATATAATAGACTATTTTTTCTATTTTCTTTTAATAGTCCCATTAGTGGGATTTTCTTTCTCTTAATTGATTTTGATATTTTTGTTAATTTATTTTTAGTTATTTTGTTCCTTTTTAACAACTATCTCCGCTCACTATAAAAGGAGGCCCTTTCTCATTATTCTGGACATCTCTTATCACCCTCTCTCACTCCTTATACACTCTCTCTATACAGAAAAACCTCTGACTTCTCAAGTTCACAAACTCTTAAGTTCTATTACAATTATTACTACTGCTCTCTAAAATAAAAGCAATTAGATACTTTTGAGGTTTCTTCTAGTGTTCTTCGAGGCTTACTAAAACATCTTTCACTGTTACAAGTGCCTGGCTTTTGTTATTCTTATTATTTCTTTTGTTGTTTCTCACCGGTAAGTTTTCAAAATGTAGTTTTCATACCCTATGTGTGTTGACTGCATCATGTTGTGAAAGCCTTAAGAAAGCATGTCTATAGGAATAATTCGATGTTGTTATTATATATTTCTATTTTCTTGCCATCATATCTTGTCTCGCAGGTTTAAATAGACAATTACGGGGTTTTGAAGAATCGTTGGGATAGTTATATAACTGGATTGTATTAGCTTAGTTTGCTTTCTTATTTGATTTGTAATACTTTGTAAAGACATTATTATCATTGTAAAAAATAAATTTGGGGGAATGCTTTGGGGGAGGGGATTTACGTGCTCTGTGAACGATATAGGTAGGCACAACCTAGGGTTATGTGCAATACGTGTTACATGAATCATCTAGGCACAAAATTAGGATTTACTAATATGAATCATGTTCTACGGTTTATTAATTATTCTTAATCTAACTAAAATCGACACCTTATATTGACATTGAGCATATTGATGTATTTCTATCACATTGAATTGATTTTTAGCATGTTAGTATATCTAAACTAGATTATAGGCCTAGTAATATTTTATTTACATGATTAACAATTAATTCAAGCATTTTGCATGTTAACATGCAAGTTATTACGTTAAACGTTTTCTACTTGTTAAATAGTCTACTTGAGCATTTTCAGCATGTTGAACAACGTATTTAATATTTTTCAGCATGTTTAAATCGAGTTTAAATCGAGTTTTCAACATGTCTACATTAAAATAACTGTGTCAATATTTTTACATATTTACCTAGGCACATTTAGCATGTTTGCATTAATTTCTTGTGTGCCCCATGTGATAATTCACTTTTCATTAAAAATATAATTTTTGGCATAATGAATCTAATTCCAGCCTGTTTAAAATGCGCCTTACCGTTATTTTCAGCATGATTAATTAATTTTTTTTCAGCATGTTTTATTTTCAGCATGATTAATTATTTTTTTTTCAGCATGTTTAAGTAACTTTTCAGCATGATTAATTAATTTTTCAGCATGTTTAATTAACTTCTTCAGCCTGTTTAATTAATTTTTCAGCATGTTTAGTTGACTTTCAGCATGCTAAAATACTAGTAATTCTCTACATTTTCTACATGTTAATCTGTTCTCCGCATTTATGCATCCGTAACATGTTAACGCATCCTTTAATATTTTACTAGTTTCTTATATTCTCATTATAGTTTATAACACTTAATTCATGAGCACATCTCTTGACACAATTACCACACTTGTGACACCCTCATGAACACACATTACATTGTTGCATACACGAGTCACAGTCGTCCTTTATGACTACTTATTGAACATTTAGGTATCATGTTTATAGGTTAACAACATAACAAATAATTATTTGTCTTCGCATGCTATCACATTTATAAACCTTAATTAATCAAGAGGCTAACTTGAGATTATTACGTGCTACTTGTTGTTCAATATGTTCGCGCTTCGAGTCCTAGGTAACATAGATTTTTTTTAGTCTAGAACACAAATACAAAATAGTAAAGTTCAATGCCTCTTGGACGATAGGTGGGACGATAAGTATTATTAGAACGTTAGTTTTATACTTGTCATAGGACACCCTTAGACTTGACATCCAGCCTAGGTGGGGTGAGACGGGTAGTCATTCGGAAGTGATGATCCCAACGGATATTAACGACGAGGCTAATGATATTATTACTTGTCTAAGAGTTCGACCCCTTAGGTAGGATGATGATTAACAAGTTGGGTTTCTGATCCGAATAAGACCAAAACATTTCTTTGTTCGACTTGGAAGATCTCTTTTTAGTCTTTTTATTTACTTTACATGTTTATTTGGGGTAGCTAGTTTATCATAAAGCAGTCTCCTTTTTGTTGCAAATTATGACATTTCTTTCTCCTCACTTATCTTATTTACATGTTTTATTTATTCACTTAGCTAATCAACAATTATAAATAACAAAGTAACATGTGTTTTGTTTATTAATTACTTTCTCACTTAGTTAAAATTAAATTAATTATAAAACAAGAGACCTTTATTTGATCACATAGAATCCCCACGTAAAGTATGAATTCGGCCGAGAACCACTTTTGTGGACCTCGAAAGGTGCCTAACACCTTCCTTTTGAGGTAATTTGAACCCTTACCCGAACTCTGGTGAACTAAGACTAAATAACAAAAAATAGGTTCGTAGTATCCTAGACCGGAGCCCTAACGCACCTTAATACGTTAGGTGGCGCCTCTTCACGCCCTTCCTTTAAACAATCCAAAAAAGAGTTTGTCACGTCCAATTCCTCTTTCCGCGAGGAAAATGGGACGCGAAAGAATGGCGACTCTGCTGGGGATCTTAGGTTCTAACCATTACGAGTTTGTGTTTTATGTGGGATTTTATTATGTGCCTGAATTTTATTTTTGATTGTGACTTTTCATGATTATCGTTTGTTTTGACACATTGATTTATTTTTCCACTTGTTAACCCTTCTCCTTCCCTTTTTATGTGTTTTCATATTTGTTCATGCCTATCCTTTCCCCTTTTCTCCCTTTTATTGGCTATATGTTTTGATATTTATTTGCTTTTATGTTGCTAAGCATATTATTATATTTTTCTATGTGCTACGTGTTACTGCTTTTTAAAACTGACATCCCGCTCATACTTTCCTCCACTTGGAAACCTCTTTTGTTTTCTTTTTATGAATGGTTGCATGAATACACGAACGTTCTTTCCCAAAACACCCTTCGAGAAATGTCTTGTGGATTGGTTGATCAGCGGTGGGTTGACATCCACAAGCTTTCCCACTCTCGAGTTGTCCACTCGAGGGAACCATGTCATAAACCCACTCTTGCCTTTTAGGTCCTGGCTACATATTTCTTTTATTAAGGAATATATGTCCCATTCAACGTAGGATGCCATGGCATTCTTGACGCGTTGAATGTTAGTCTCATTCAAAGTCCAAAGAGGTTCACAACCCCAAAAGGACTCATAATTATTTGCTATGTGTTATATTTCTATGTATGTATTTACATCTTGCTTATCTTGTTGTTTCCGTTCTCACCTTAGTCGCTCCTTTTTTTTAGTGTTCCTCACTTTAGAGCTCTTTACTCTTAGAATTCTTATTATGATTGGACCCTACAATACACTCTTAGGGACTATTCAATACCTACCTTCAATTTATCCTCCTGACTCATCCGTTAGCATATTGATTATCGCTAGGCTTAACTCTTACTTCGATAAAAGTTTTAGTCTTATTCACAATCTCTTAGTGCAACTTATTATTTTAGGATATCCTCTTCCTAATGTTTCTAACGTTTACATACTATTGTCCTACCAAGATTCTCGGACATTAATATCTTCGTACTCATGTCGTTCTTTATCTTTCACAACCCCTAAGTCACATATAGCTCTCATAACGTCTATTCACTCTGAATGAGCATAACTCACTATTTTCAAACGAGTAGAATATTCATTCTGCACTCCTGTGCGTACTCTTTGTTTCTAATCGTAAATCTTTTCTTCTAAGGTTGACTAAAGTTGAACATCAGAAATGGCCAGTCAAGCAATGTTTATAGAGCTTGTCAAAAGCAATGATGAGCATGGGAATTTGAGATTGCGTCAAAACAAAGTTATGTCGAACGTCAGAAGTATAGAAGAGAAAATAGAGAGAATTAGGGGGATAATGACTAATCTCCGAAGTTCAGTTGAAATGCCACTATATTTTCCAAAGCCACTATCCGAAGCTGACTTCATTTCTCCCACCTACACTATGTCATCTCCTATATCAACGACCTCACCCACGCCTGATTGTGGGGAACAAGTGTCTTCAAGTCGGTATTCAGTTGCACTTCTGAAAGCACTTAATGGGTTGACAACCATGGGCAAGGAGAAGGAAACGAAGGGACGAATTTCTAAGCATAAGGCAGGGACATCTCAACAACCTGAGATGCATAAGTCGACCAAAGCTAAAGAAGAAGACAAGGATAGAATTGTGGACTTGAACCTCCCATTATATGATGGGTCTGGAAACCCTCATTCCCACTTAAAGGAGTACGTTGACAAGCTATCGGTTATAGGGAAAAATGATAGCCTTAAGACGAAACTCTTTTTTAGTTCACTCAAGGGTCCAACGTTGATGTGGTACGCCAAAAAATATTCTAGCAAGTGGATCTCTTGGGAAGATTTGGCAATTGACTTTATTAGGCAATTCGACAACAAACTTAAGAGAAAGCTCACAGCTGAGGCAAATTTGGTTAAGCCACAATCCAAGAATAAGGGAAATACGATCATCAACGAGATATTCAAACCTCCAAAGCCTGAGAAACACATACCCCAACCTCAACTGATAAGGTACCCAGCTCCAGAAATCATCCCAACCTCTAATCATGTCCAAGCCTATTATCCCCATTCCTTTACAAAACCTCCTTCACAGACTTTTTGGTACCCACCTCTATTTGTTGCTCTGACATCAAACTACATTCCAATGTCTTACCAAAAACCACCAACAAATCAATAATCCACCAAACATCAACATGAGCTCCAGAAAAATCCACCAAAATAATACACTCCTCTGGGCGAATCCATAGAACAGTTGTATGAACGACTCAAGGAGGCAGGCTACATCACGCCCATTGATGCCATACCTTGTGATCCTAAGTATCGATGCTATCGTCCTGACCAAATTTGCACCTATCACTCTGGGATGAGAAGACATCCTACTAAGGTGTGCTTTTCTTTGAAGAACATGATCCAAAAGTTGATCGACACCAAAATGATAAACGTGATAGGGACAACTTCTGAAGCTGATTGATTTCTCAAGATTGACTGGCACTTGTTGACATTGGTGAAGAAGATCATATTGATTCTCCGCTCCAGACTTCCAAACATTTTAAATTCCTTTAAGTTTCACAATTTGCAGTTTGTTTTATGTTTTCCTCTTTATGTAATTTGAACTACGATCGACCTGATTCCCCTGTGGATACGTAGGCGCTCATTTAATGAGTTCGGTCTCACCATAATAAAATTTTCTTTTCCCCTGCTTTATCATTTTCCTGTACGGAGTTGGATGAATCGACAATATGATGTGAATCAATAAATCTGATGTTCAACAAAAGTCGACCTCGTTCCTTCCCTATATTTTCATCTTCTTTACAATTGCAATTGCAAATTCGACATCACGTTACATCACTGTCTTGTTTCGTGCGTTAGGAGCTCAAATCTTTTCGTCTAGGCCAATTATTAAGCCCTAGTCTTCATCCTAGGATGCCTTTATTTTATGTTTATTATATTTTGAACTTATATATGCTATGTGATAACTTTCATTTAGGCTTGTTTATTTCATTTTAAGGTTGTATAGCATTTGAAAATCTAACTCAAGTGATAATCTGCAAAATGAAAAATACGCTCAACATCCAAAAAGTTTTTAGTCCTCCTTCTCACGAACTACGTTGGACCTGACTTCCATTCGGATACGTAGACAGTCCACTTTGGGTCCGGTCTTAATCTAATAAAACATTTTCTTTCCCTTTCTTTCAGTTACACTTCCAAAATATCGGGATAATAAGGCCAACTCATGAGCATCTTAAGGGCAGATTACGGCTACGATAGTCAAATGTAGGACAACCATTTCTCTTGAACTAATATTTTCTTTGAGTGGTATAGGAACATAAGGTTCCACCCGTTATAGAACGTTTAATTTTATTAACATGTTTATTCTTTCCCTATATGTTCCTTTTACCTTACTAACTTGATTCTTTTTTTATTTTATTTATTATTATTTATTTATTTTCTCCCACACTTCAAGGATTGAATCGTGCATTCTCTTTCCCATTACACCAACTGAAAAAAGGCCCGATCTCTTTCTCTTAAGGCTCAACCATCAAGACAAAGAAATGGGTCTTAACAATGAAACTAGAAATGAGCATGGTGAGATGATCATACAAATGGAACAAAGAATTCTTCAACTACAAGGGGAATTGTCACAAGCCCATAACTTGTCTAATTTACCCCTTGCTTTGAATGCTCCTCTCGAACCACAAGTTGAGGGTAACACTGTTGTCAAATCTAATTCCACATTCACAAGCCATCCCTTACCACCACTTCCTATTTGACAAGCCCCAAACAATTCAAGCCACATATACACGCTGCCTAAATATAACTCACATCCACATTTTTGTCCACCGCAATGTCACACATATCCAACTCCACTAAATTATCAAACAACATCATATGCCCATAATACACCGCCAATGTTTAGCACAAATATTTCTCATCCAAACAGCCATACTTTAGATCCAAGTTATACCAAAATGACCCCATTTACCCACCATCAATATAAATCCAAACCTCTGGCAAACGCCGCTCTTATGCAATCCGTGGTTGAAAGATTGGAACAACTTGAAGGCAATAAGGGGTTGAACAGGCTAAGTTACGAAGATTTGTGTATATACCCTATGTTGAACTGCCAGAGGGGTACAAACCTCCTAGATTTGAATTGTACAATGGGACTGAAGATCCAAAAGTCCACTTGAAATTATACCGTGACAAGTTGGCAGGAGTCGGTAAATACGAACAGATTCTTATGAAGTTATTCATGAGGAGGCCTCACTGGAGATGCCTTATCATGGTATGTCACACAAGATGCAACAAAATGGTCAAAATGGATCGATATGGCCTCTGATTTCATAGAAAGATTTGGGGTCAATATTGAGAATATGCCCGATTGGTTCTATATTCAGAAGTTAAAAAAGAAACCTACAGAATTGTTTCGAGAATATGTAATGAGATAGATACGAGAAGCTTTTAAAGTGTGCCCTTCTTTAGATGAAAATCAAATGAAGGAATTCTCCATTCACACCCAAGAACCACAATATTATAAAAGGATGATTCTTGTAGAGGATTGAAAGCTTGTTGACATCATCAAATTGGGCGAGAGAATTGAAGAAGGCATTAAAAATGGCATGATAACAAATTTGGAGGCACTACAAGCGATAAAGACTTCACAGACTGATCAGAATAACAACATGAAGGAAGTAAATGTTGTCTTGCCTATGCAAGATCCCAAAACCCTTCCAATTTACCAAACACCACATCCTCCGCTTCAATACCGAACACCCATATATCAAGCACCTTCTTATCCATTTCAACAACCTACTTACTTCCAAATACCTCCAAGTACCTTTTAACAACCATTAGCTTATCAAAATTCACCAATAAATCTACGACCCAATTAATTCATCACAACTCGAGCCAAGCGTCAGAAAAATTAGTCAAGACAGTACACTCATTTGACCGAACCTGTAGACCATCTTTATGAGAGATTAAGGGTTGATGGCTACATTACTCTAATTTCTTCAATTGTAATGAATACATGTGCGAAATGGATTGATCATTCCAAAGTTTATGCTTACCATTCAGGGATGACAGGCCACACTACAGAGGAATATCGTGCTTTAAATGACAACATTCAAACACTGATTGATACCAAGGTGATAAGTGTGACGGGGACATACCCTAATGTTAATTAAGCATTGACATCTATTTGACGTTGAGGAAGAGATATCACATTGTTTCCTCATTCTAGGCTTTGAAGCACTTGAGTTACTATAACCTTTACATATGCTTGGAACAATATGAATTTCTCTAATGTAATTTGAACTACATTCGACCTGATTTCCATTTAAAAGGGATATGTAGGCGTTTCTTTGGAGTTCGGTCTTATCATAATAAAATTTTCATATTCTCCTGAAGCATGTAACTGGGGCAGAATTTTTGAAAGGAATTCAAAAATTCTATGACTCTACAAGTTTAAGACGGACCAGACATGTAACTGGGGCAGAATTTTTGAGAGAGTCTAAAAAATTCTATCAAGAAGGATTTTAACAAATTCAAGGCTACCAAGGTTGATTCCATGAACTTGGGTAGAAATTTTTGAGGAATCCTAAAAAATTTCATCAAGGATTACATCTCAAGAAAGCGATATAAATATAATGGATTCAGGACCTGAAAAAAGAAGCCGACAGAGACACGAATCAATCTTTCCCTCCTTTTTAAAAAAAATTAATAATGTTTCTTTGAGTGTAGGAATAGAGTGACGAATACAAATCTTGAGTATGCTATACACCATCAGAAGATATAAGGTTAAATATTGTTGTTCTGTATTTTGAGTGGGTTAAGCACTACCCTCTCGAGAGAAACTGCTTGAGGCTAAGCACTGTCCTTGAAAAATTAATTGGGTTAAGCACTACCCTATCTCAACAAATTTATTTAAAACTAAGCATTGTTTCAAACGTTTGATGGAGTTAAGCACGACTCTATCAAAAACTCTCTAAGGCTAAGCACTGTCCTTGGAAAGTCAAGTGGGTTAAGCACTACCCTCTTTCGAGAAACTGACTAAGGCTAAGTATTGTCCTTGAAAGTTGGTTGGGTTAAGCACTACCTGCTCTCGAGAAATCATCCGAACTAAGCATTGTTTTGGAAACTCGATGGAGTTAAGCACTACTCTATCTAAAACTCTCTAAGGCCAAGCACTGTCCTTGGAAAGTCAAGTGGGTTAAGAACTACCCTCTTTCGAGAAAACTGACTAAGGAAAAACATTGTCCTTGAAAGTTAGTTGGGTTAAGCACTACCCTATCTCAACAAATTTATTTGAAACTAAGCATTATTTCAAACGTTTGATGGAGTTAAGCACGACTCTATCAAAAACTCTCTAAGGCTAAGCACTGTCCTTGGAAAGTCAAGTGGGTTAAGCACTACCCTCTTTCGAGAAACTGACTGAGGCTAAGCATTGTCCTTGAAAGTTAGTTGGGTTAAACACTACCCTCTCTCGAGAAATCGTCCGAACTAAGCATTGTTTTGGAAACTCGATGGAGTTAAGCACTACTCTATCTAAAACTCTCTAAGTCTAAGCACTGTCCTTGGAAAGTCAAGTGGGTTAAGCACTACCCTCTCTCGATAAATTGTCCAAACTAAGCATTATTTTGGAAATTCAATGGAGTTAAGCACGACTCCATCAAGAATCGGCCTGAGGCTAAGCTTTGTCCTCTGGAAATCAATCGTTCTACTCAAAAATGAAAATCTATTTTCCAATACTGAACATGGTATGCACAATTGCCTCATCATTATTAAATGCTACTGCTTTATTAGATATGGAGTGGATTAAGCATAATCTTTTCAAATCTATACGAACAAAGGATCACTCTCTCATGATAGATACACTTTCTTATCTCCCCTTATCATAATTGTTTGTTTTTACTATATTGTTCATTCTTCTATAAATACATATCCATACTAGTCATTTTATCTAGATGAGCTAAAAACGGCAGGACTAACAAGTAACTGATCACACGATTCCACAATGAGAAGCCCCAAAAGCTGATCACACGATTCCACAATGGGAAGCCAGAAGTTGATCACACAAATTCATGATACATGAAGAAACCTAAATGCTGATCCCACGATGAGAAGCCAAATGGCCAATGCATGGAGAAGCCCAAAATTCGATCCCACAATGAGAAGCCAATCAACTGATCACACGATTCTACGATACAACTGATACACTTTCTCTATTTCCATATTTACATTACGTTTATCAATTTTTTATTTCTTACATGCCTAACCTTTGTTGTTGAGTGATGTAAAAATGCGGGTAATAGAGAAGGAATAACAAATAGAGATAATTGTCATTTTTGTTTTCGGAATATTACTCCATCTCTCCATCCACCACATGAACTCATCCATCACCTCACCTACCTCAAAGTTTTCAAAATTCTCCATACGACGTTATAACCGTCTCACCGACCAACGATATCATTTTTGACGCCCCAACCTTTGTCATTAATATTCTTTAGGGGCATTGTTCATTCCTAAATCTAGAACTACACACGACCTGATTTTTGTAAAAATAGAGATATGTAGGTGACTTAAAGCCAAAGTCTCGGCCACACTATTTTTTAACACCTCCCGTTGCCTTCTTCCTAGCAAACCGTCATCTCGGTCGGGCAAAATTGGCTACTACGTCAACTTTTGTTGCTTGACAATTCTTTTATCATTCTCAAACAACGAAGGGGCAGCTGTTGGCACCCAATTTTGACCGCCCGATACTCCTCTAGGCTGTTATTTTAGATAAATTTACTAATTTTAAATGTTAGTATTTCTTACATATTTTTCTTGCATCAAACGGATTTCTGACGTGTCACATTCATAATTTACAAGCACACAAATTATTTTATTATTTTCAATATCATTTTCTACAATTTTAAAACTCAAATATGATATTTGAATATTTTTATTAAAATTATTCGTAATTGTGCTTACTTACATTTTTTGCAAATACAATGTCTAGTTTTCAATTATTTAGTACTATTTATTATTATTATTATTATTATTTATTAACCCTATTATTATATATATTGTTATTATTTATTATTATATATTATTATTATTTATATATATTATGATTTATATATTATTGTTATTATTTTTTTATTTATTTATTATTATTGTTATTATATTATTTACTATTATTATTCCTACTATTGTTTAAATAACAACGGATTTTAATTTATTTTCCTAATTTATTTAAATTCTAGCCTTTTTCTATCCAATTTATAACAATTCTCATCATATTTAATTCAATTTAAAAGATCCCAATCCTTTTAATCTCAGCCATGGATTAAAATCGATCCAATGGCTGAAATCAACCCACTCCATTCTTTCCATTTTAAACAAAAATAAAACCCTAACTCTCATTCTTCCACAAAAACAGCCGCCTCATCTATTCCACTCTCTTCTCTCTCTGTCTCCTACTTCATCTCTCGCTCCGTCCCTCCGCAACCCCACCACCGACGAGCTCCCTCCATTCATACGCCAAACGCCGCCAGCCTTTTCTCCTTCATCTCTGCACCCAACGAGTTAACCGGTGCCGTCCTCTTCGTCACAACCCTCACGCTGTCAGACGGTGAGACGTGCCACCATACATCCTCAGTCCAACCTCATCGGAAAAGGCTCCAACGAGCCAATCAGCCGCCATCTCTCTCGTTGCTGCTCAAATGTCGCCGAGCCGATCAACCCTCTCACCTCTACGTCGTCGCTCGATTTTTGCCAAAAATCGATGGATTCTTTAGAATCCATCATCAGGTTTGATTCCGTGTTCGGATTATGTGTCTAAATTTTAATTCCGTTATTTCGCTCATCTCATCTCTTTTATTTGATTTGATTTAATAGATTTTCGATTTTGATTTCACGAGGTATTATTTGGGTGTTTGATTAATTTCTTTGTGATTCACATTCTTCACGGACTATACTACTTGAAAAGCCAAAGTTCACTAATGTTGATTAACTCTAATTGCGTGATTTGGGTTTTGATATTTTGTGTAATTTTTTGTGCTGAATTATTATTGAAACGAGTTCAGAATTGCAATTGCTGAATTTTGATAATATGTGATGTTTTTGAGTCTTCTGCTCCCGTCCTTGAATTTGAACTTATGACAACGTCACATATGACAACTTGACTTGTTAGCAGGATGTTGATCGAATCTTTATGATTCCCTACTCCCATTAATTTTGCTCCATTATATATGACAAAGCTCATTTGCATCATATTCTGTTAATTGAGTTTTCCTTCTTACTTAAATTGGACATATTCTCACTCTTCTATTTATAGTAATTTTATATCTCTTTATTCACTCCGGATTCATCTCAATTGACTGATATAATAGACTGATTTTTTTATTTTCTTTTAATAGTCCCATTAGTGGGATTTTCTTTCTCTTAATTGATTGATATTTTTGTTAATTAATTTTTAGTTATTTTGTCCCTTTTTTAACAACTATCTCCGCTCACTATAAAAGGAGGCCCTTTCTCATTATTCTGGACATCTCTTATCACCCTCTCTCACTTCCTATACACTCTCTCTATACAGAAAAACCTCTGACTTCTCAAGTTCACAAGCTCTTAAGTTCTATTACAATTATTACTACAACTCTCTAAAACAAAAGCAATTAGATACTTTTGAGGTTTCTTCTATTATTTTTCGGGGCTTACTAAAACATCTTTCATTGTTACAAGTGCCTGACTTTTGTTATTCTTATTATTTCTTTTGTTGTTGCTCACCGGTAAGTTTTCAAAACGATGTAATTTTCATACCCTATGTGTGTTGACTGCATCATATTGTGAAAGCCTTAAGAAAGCATGTCTATAGGAATAATTCAATGTTGTTATTATATATTCCTGTTTGCTTGCCATCATATCTTGTCTCGCAGGTTTAAATAGACAATTACGGGATTTCTAAGAATCGCCGGGATAGTTATATAACTGGATTGTATTAGTTTAGTTTGCTTTCTTATTTGATTTGTAATACTTTGTAAAGACATTATTATCGTTGTAATAAATAAATTTGGGGGACTGCTTCGGGGGCGGGGATTTACGTGCTCTGTGAATGGTATAGGTAGGCACAACCTAGGGTTATGTGCAATACATGTTACATGAATCATCTAGGTACAAAATTAGGATTTACTAATATGAATCATGTTCTACGGTTTATTAATTATTCTTAATCTAACTAAAATCGACACCTTATATTGACATTGAGCATATTGATGTATTTCTATCACATTGAATTGATTTTTAGCATGTTAGTATATCTAAACTAGAGTTTAGGCCTAGTAGTATTTTTTTTATATGATTAATAATTAATTCAAGCATTTTGCATGTTAACATGCAAGTTATTACATTAAACGTTTTCTACTTGTTAAATAGTCTACTTGAGCATTTTCAGCATGTTGAACAAAGTATTTAATATTTTTCAGCATGTTTAAATCGAGTTTTCAGCATGTCTACCTTAAAATAACTGTGTCAATAATTTTTCATGTTTACCTAGACACATTTAGCATGCTCGCATTAATTTCTTGCGTGCCCCACGTGTTAATTCACTGTTCATTAAAAATATAATTTTTGGCATAATGAATCTAATTCCAGCCTGTTTAAAATGCGCCTTAACGTTATTTTCAGCATGATTAATTAATTTTTTTCAGCATGTTTAAGTGACTTTTCAGAATGATTAAGTAACTTTCAGCATGATTAATTAATTTTTCAACATGTTTAATTAACTTCTTCAGCCTGTTTAATTAATTTTGCAGCATGTTTAGTTGACTTCCAGCATACTAAAATACTAGTAATTCTCTACATTTTCTACATGTTAATCTGTTCTCCGCATTTAAGTTCATCCGTTACATGTTAACGCATCCTTTAATATTTTACTAGTTTCTTATATTCTCATTTTAGTTTATAACACTTAATTCACGAGCACATCTCTTGACACAATTACCACACTTGTGACACCCCTCATGAACACACATTACATTGTTGCATACACGAGTCACGATCGTCCTTTATGACTACTTGTTGAACATTTAGATATCATGTTTATAGGTTAACAACATAACAAATAATTAATTATTTGTGTTCGCATGCTATCACATTAATAAACATTAATTAATCAAGAGGCTAACTTGAGATTATTACGTGCTACTTGTTGTTCAATATGTTCGCGCTTCGAGTCCTAGGAAAAATAGCTTTCTTTTAGTCTAGAACAAAAATCCAAAATAGTAAAGTCCAATGCCTCTTGGACGATAGGTGGGATAATAAGTATTATTAAAACGTTAGTTTTATCCTTGTCATAGGATTCTCTTAGACTTGACATCCAACCTAGGTGGGGTGGGACAGGTAGTTATTCAGAAGTGATGATCCCAATGGATGTGAACGGCGAGGCTAATGACATTATTACTTGTTTAAGAGTTCGGTCCCTTAGGCCGGATGATGATTAACAAGTTGGGTTTCTGATCCGAATAAGACCAATAAATTTCTTTGTTCGACTTGGACGATCTCTTTTTAGTCTTTTTATTTACTTTACATGTTTATTTAGGGTAGCTAGTTTATCATAAAGCAGTCCTCTTTTTGTTGTAAATTATGACATTTCTTTCTCCTCACTTATCTTATTTACATGTTTTATTTATTCACTTAGATAATCAACAATTAGAAATAAAAAAGTAACATGTGTTTTGTTTATTAATTACTTTATCACGTAGTTAAATATTAAATTAATAATAAAACAACAGAACTTTATTTGATCACATAGAATCCCCACGTAAAGTATAAATTCGGCCGGGATTCACCTTTGTGGACCTCGAAAGGTGCCTAACACCTTCCTTTTGAGGTAATTTGAATCCTTACCCGAACTATGGTGAACTAAGACTAAATAACAAAATGTAGGTTCGTAGTATCATAGACCGGTGCCCTAATGCACCTTAATATGTTAGGTGGCGACTCTTCACACCCTTCCTTTAAGTAATCCCAAAAAGAGTTTGTCACGTCAAATTTTGCTTCCCGCGAGGAAAATGGGTTGCGATACCTTTTTGTTTATGGTTTCGATTAGGTCCACTACTGTTGACCTGATCGGAACCACCAATAAGATTGAAAAACAGATTGAGTGTTATTACTTCCTAAGCAATATGGATTAATTAATCATGTTTTCTAGCCTTAGTATGATTTCAACATTTCTTGGAAAGGATCCTCTTGTTTTATAGCCTTAGCATGCTTTCAACATTTCTTGGAGAGGATCAGAGGCTTGCTGTAGTATGTGAATCCTGATAATTCTTAAGCTTTCCTCCAGCTTGCCGATTTGGTATTCAAGCTTGTCGTTGCAGTCTTTAAAGTTGGTATAGAGTTCTTGGTCTTTTGTGAGCTCGATCAGGAACACTTTCTTTGAAGTTGTGTCAATGTAGAATCCCTTCAAAATACTTCCTTCAGAAGCCTGAAATGATACATGTAGGATCGCTATGTATGTTTTAGATCAAAATATATTGATGCACACTCAAGCAGTGGTCCCAATAGTTGAATAACTAACTTTTATCGAGCGTTGATTAATGTATCTTTGCTCAACCAACCTTAAAGGGATTTGATAAATTAATTAGCAAGGAGTTACATAATGTTTGATCTTAACTGACTCTACCAAGCCTATCAAACGTTCGTAACTTCAGGCTCATTACCCTATCAAAAACCTTTGCTCGAGTTAGTGGACAAATCAAACTAGCTCAATCTCTCAGCTTTTATTCTAATCACTCTTCTCTCATACAGAGCACTAGATATTTGTCATGCAAAAGTATACACCGTCGGTAGAAATGCTTGCCGCAGCGAAAGTCTCTAGAAGGCATGACTAGTAATCTCTCAATATCACTTTTATAACTTTCTTGATGTCTCTTGCCAATATATTGGAATGGGTATAGCGAGAAATTATGCTTAGTTTGGTTTGTCCATTCCAATATAATTGCAAGAGATGTCAAGAAAGTCATAAAAGTGATATTGAGAGATTGTTAATCTTTCCTTCTAAAGGCATTTGCTGTGGCAAGAATTTCTGCCGATGGTGTAGACTTTTGCATAACAAATATCTAGTGCTCTATATGGGAAAAGAGAGATCAACAGAAAGGCTGAGAGATTGAGCTCATTTAATTTGTCCATTAACTCGGGCAAAGGTTTTTAATAGTGTAATGATCCTGGAGTTACGTAACGTTTGATAGGCTTGGTAGAGTCAGTTTAGATCAAACGTTACGTAACTCCTTGCTAATTAATTTATCAAATCCCTTGAAGGTTGGTTAAGCAAAGCTGCATTGAGCAACGCTCGATAAAAATGAGCTATTCAACTGTTGGGGCCACTGCTTGAGTGTGCATCAACACATTTTGACCCAAAACATACATAGCGACCCTACATGTATCATTTAAAGCTTCTGAAAGAAGTTTTTGAAGGGCTTCTACAATGCCACAACTTTAAATAAAGTGTTCCTGATCGAGCTCACAAAAGACCAGGAAATTTATACCAACTTCAAAGATGGCAACGATAAGCTTGAATACCAAATCGGCAAGCTGGAGATAAGCTTGAAAATTATCAGGATTCACATACTACAGCAAGTCTCTGATCTTTTCCAAGATATGTTAAAAACATTCTAAGGCTAGAAAACATAATAAATTATATCCATATTCCTAAGGAAGTAATGATACTCAATCTGCCTTTCAATCTTGTTTGTGGTTCTGATAAGGTCAACAACAGTGGACCTAATCGAAAACACAAACAAGAAGGCATGGGATGCAATTTAAAAATAAAAAAATGCAGCCTTCTCTTAGATTCCTTATTTTTACTGCAACTGTTATTGACTCAAGTTTTTTAGACTTACTGTACATTATTTCAACCCTCGATGTCCATGAGGCTGATTTCTTAGGCTTTTGCTAATTTCTATCTAGGTGATAATCTTAACCACGCTAACTAGTCGCAGCTTCCTAGCAAAGTGTCTATCTGCATTATTTTTCTTTCAAAGAAATAACAGATGGATTTTTCATTACCGGATACACTTTTATATTTGCACTTAATTCAGATTTCTCATGTCCTAAGTCAGTTTCATCATTCAGATTCGCTAGAAGTTCCTTTCTACCCTATGTTTCCTCTTCAATTAGTTCTTAGATGATATAGTCTTTCATCAACCCCCCATTTTCCCTCATAGGCACTCTCTTACCGTACCTTCTGGCGTATAATCATCACCCCGAGCAACCAAACCATATAAATTTAGGCTAGGGAAATAACTATATTGATTTCCATTCTTGGTTGAAGCAGTGAGAGGCTTCGAATGCCCTTTCAGAGTCCAATGCACCCTAAAAGTTAGTCTAATCGCTATTAAATCTCTTTACAATGACACCAAAACTAGATCCCTTCAAAATGCTTGACACATAAACATGAGCAACAATCGATATTAAATCTTAATAGGGTATCAGAACCATATTCATGGTCCCTCTGCCTTATCAGTTCGGACCTATCAAACTTAACTATAAAATTGCAGATATCTTGGTTGAATGATCAATGACTAAATGGTAAAGATAACATTTACAAAATCAGTGTATTCTATGTATATTTTCATGATAACATTATCAGTAATATATACCTCCCACATATGAAGTAGTTTCATTTGCAAGCAGCTTATTCCTTCAAACCCATCTTTACTGTAGCTTCTTGTGTTGGTCGGGAAAAAGTTGATCAACTTTTAGTTCCTTATATCTACAAAGAAGAGGAAAAAATTGATGTCAAATAAGAGAAGAACAGAAAGAACATTAGCCATCTGTTACGATAGATGTGCAGTCTGTTGCAATTGATGTGTAGTCTATTGCAATAGATGTGTTGTCTGTTATAGCAGATATGTAGCCTATTGCTACATATACAGAGTCTGTTGCAACAGATGTGGAGTCTATTGCAACAGATGTGGATTCTATTGCAACAGATGTGGAGTCTGTTGGAATACATCAGACCGGTTTAATTTGTTCCAACAGTTGCTCCATATGTTGCAACATCAACAACAATATAAACTTCAAAGAAATCACAAATAAAAACCATCAACAACAAAGATACAATATCATTTATTTCAACACTATCAACAATATCATCAACAATAAACAAGCAGCATCCTTCGTTCCAACACCATCAACAACACCACTCAATAAGTTCCAACAACACCAAACCCACCAACAACATCAATAACAAAATCAACAACAAAGAAATAAATAAAATACATAAAAAAAATGATATTGTCAACAAGGATTTTAAACTTCTCCCAATAGATGACTTTTTCGCATATTGTAATAAAAATTCTCGATTCTTTTATTCAACACTTAAAAGTTCCTTCAAATTTTTTAAATAAATATGATATGGGTAAATGGTAATTAAATAAAAAATAAATATAAATAACTTGCAAAGAAGAAGATGAGAATGAAAGAGCAATAGTGAACCATACCTTACCTGCAATGTCAAAAGAGGATCAAAATAATAATTTCAGTCGAGGAAAGATATGGATCGATTTAGATCAGAAAGGATATTTATGAGAAAGAGGAGAGAAAAAAGAGAAAAAAGGTTGTGATAACCCTAAAAAATGAGAGATGAATAAAATAAATTTAAGGCTGAAGGAGAGATGAGATAATTTTAGATGTAGACGTGGGTTTAAATTTTTATTAATTACTATTCATTAATAACTTAAGGGGCACGAGGAATATGGGTGACATTGAAAAGACAAGATAAGACTAGTCAATGAGATTTTTGAATTATCCAAGAACTATTTTTATTGCCTTTAGTAGTACTATTTTATCTATCTTTCTTCTTTCGGACAGAAGCTCGCTTTAAAATTAAAAGAAAAAAAATTCAAATAAATATGTCATCTGTTGCAACAGATATCAATATCTATTTGAAAAAATCCAACAGCTTAGTCATCAGTAACAACAAATGTAAATGTCCATTTGATAATTAAATCAGATATGTCATCTGTTATAACAGATATCAATATCTGTTTGAAAACTTCCAACAACTCAGTCATCTGTCACAACAGATACAAATGTCTATTTGATAATTAATTCAGATATGTCATCTGTTGCAACATATATGAATATCTATTTAAAATTTCCAACAGTTCAGTCATTTGTTGCAATAGATTTTATTGAGTCTTTGCAATTGCATTGGTATTGTGTTCATCATGACCTAAGTCGTCGATCAATCCCTCTGAGTTGAAAAAATTCTCATTAACTTAATGCTAAGCTAGGACCTAAATTGATTTTGATAGAATTAGGGATGAATGAGTCCATAGGGTCAACTACAACTTTCATTGAGTCTTTGCAATTGCATGGTGTTTGTATTGCCCCGACCTGAGTCGTCAATCGATCACTCTGAGTTGAAAAGATTCTCATTAACTTAATGTTAAGCTAGTACCTAAATTGATTTTGGTAGAACTAGGGATGAATGAGTTCATAGGGTCAACTACAACTTCAATTGAGTCTTTGCAATTACATGGTGTTGGTGCTGCGTTCATCCCGACCCGAGTCGACGATCGATCACTCTGAATTGAAAAGATTCTCATTAACTTAATGTTAAGCTAGTACCTAAATTTATTTTGGTAGAATTGGGGATGAATGAGTTCATAGGGTCAACTATAACTTCAATTGAGTCTTTGCAATTGCATGGTATTGGTATTGCGTTCATCCCGACCCGAGTCATCGATCGATCACTTTGAGTTGAAAAGATTCTCATTAACTTAATGTTAAGCTAGTACCTAAATTGGTTTTGGTATAAATAGGGATGAATGAGTCTATAGGGTCAACTACAACTTCAATTGAGTCTTTGCAATTGTATGGTGTTGGTATTGCGTTCATCTCGGCTTGAGTGATCGATCGATCACTCTGAGTTGAAAAGATTCTCATTAACTCAATATTAAGCTAGTACCTAAATTAATTTTGGTAGAACTAGGGATAAATGAGTTCATAGGGTCAACTACAACTTAAATTGAGTCTTTGCAATTGCATGGTGTTGGTATTGCATTCATTACGACCCGAGTCGTCGATCGATCAGTCTGAGTTGAAAAGATTCTCATTAACTTAATGTTAAGCTAGTACCTAAATTTATTTTTATAGAATTAGGGATGAATGAGTCCATAGGGTCAACTATAACTTCCATTGAGTCTTTGCAATTGCATGGTGTTAGTATTGCCCCGACTGGACTCGTCGATCGATCACTCTGAGTTGAAAAAATTCTCATTAGCTTAATGTTAAGCTGGTACCTAAATTGATTTAGGTATAACTAACGATGAGTTCATAGGGTCAACTACAACTTTAATTTAGTCTTTGCAATTGCATGGTGTTGGTATTGTGTTCATCCCGACCCGAGTCGTCGATCGATCACTCTGAGTTGAAAAGATTCTCATTAACTTAATATTTTAAAAACTATATCTTTTAAATTTTAAAAATTAATTAAGATCAATTCAGACTAAATTAACAATTACAAAACTTGTCATTCTTTTCTAAAATTACAAATCAATCTATACAAATCATACATTTGCGTGAAAAACTTTTCCTTATTTCAAATATGAAGTTATCTATCTTCTCTCTCTCTCTCTATCTCTCAACAATACAGACAACAACTACTTAACATATTGCTCAACCCTTCAAAATAGATTGATTTTCTTCCCATTTACGACCACATAGTTGTTATTTTCAACTTTATTCTCGCTTGTATCCGTTGTTTTCTCTGTCTTCATAGGTAACAAAGTTTGAGAAGAGTTCTACATTTATTTTTTATTCTAAAAATTAGGGTTTTTTAGTTAATGATGAAAAAAATATTTTTAGTTGTATTATCTTCGAGAATGGGTTAACAATTTTGAGTTTTGATGCTAAAAAAGAAGGAAGCACCCAAGAAAACCCTAGTTTTTATCTCAATGTTTTGTTGACTGTCGTGGTATTGTTGGATGGTGTTTGTGGTGGTGTTGGTGGCTGTTTTTGGTGGTGTAGGTATTTGTGGTTTTGGTGGTGGTGCCGGTGGTCTTGGTGTTGGTATTGGTGGCATTGGTTGTGGTGGTGGTGGTGGTATTGGTGGCATTGGTTTTGGTAGTGGTGGTGGTCTTGGTGGTCTATCTGTTGCAACAGGTGAAAGATCTGTTGGGAGATATTAAATAGGTTTCCAAATAGATTCCCCATCTATTCCAACTGATGGGTTATCCGTTGGAGTATTTTTTTTGTAATGTGGCGTAGAATAATTTATTGAAATTTGTCTTACCTTTTTTAAAAAATTATGCAGACATCAAATGTAATGTATTTTTATTATTTGTAGTTACAAGATGTCTTCCAAAAGAAAAAAAATTGAAAGTGGATCAACTTCTGACCACCCAACAAAAAAGGCTAGAGTACAGATAGATTCGGAAGAACTTCCTGAACAATCTCAGTCAAGGTAAAATGAAAATTAGGAAAGTGATAACTCCTTCTCACTAATAGGGCGTGAATTAATATCGAAATACCAGCATGATCCTGTCAAAACCATTAGTATTGACAGATTTCGAGTTGTGATGCTGATGGATCACCCTAAAAAGGTAACTGGTGATCTTGTACTTAAATATCAGTTGGGGATATATTTTGATAAATTTAGGAGTATTATGAAGAATGAAATCATAGACGGACTTTTTAAGAGGAGCTACTTTGCATACTTTCTTAAGCTGCCCGAGGACCGCACTCTATGTTTCCAAATGAGCATGGTATATGATCTTCTCAAGCACAGGATCAAGTACGCAGGGGATGATAAAGATTCGAATGAGGGTAAAAAATATGGATGAAATCTGTATCAACTACTATGGCATACCGGTTTATTTTTTATTGAAAGAGTTTGCCACAGTGACGGGCTTGAGATACGATCGTCCAGAAGAATATCTCATCAAGGAAACACTCCACAAATGGTCCAATAAACGCATGGGGAAAAATGGGTTGTTGGGCATTGTTGGACGACGTAACTACAAAGTGGAGGATTTGATGGTAGATCTCGAGGATAAAAACATACCAAAGCACTACAGGGAGAAATTATGCTTAGTTTGATTTGTCCATTCTGTTTTATTGGCAAGAGATATCAGGAAAGTTATAGAAGATGATTTGTTGGCGCTTGCTGATGATTTTGAGAAATTCAACGATTATCCCTGGGGATAAGACAGCTACTACTTGACTGTCCAATATTTACTAACAAAGCCATCCACAGGGACGATCACATTATACGGCTTTCCTTGGACTTTCATAGTAAAATTGATCACTATTTTTACTCATCCATTAATTTATATTGAATATAGTTATTATGACTTTTTTTTGCTTGCTTTCTGTTTATAGTTTTTAGGCTTGGGCATTTGAAGCTATTCCTCCCCTCCGTAAGAAGGTGATGGATTACCCAGATGAGATTTCTCATCCAAGGATCCTTAGGTGGTGGGCTGCAAAGAACAACCCAAAAATCAAGGAGGATGATCTCTTCAACCCTCCGAATGATGTAGTACGTCTTCTTTCAACTAAAATAATTTGCCTCAAAGAAAGATATTGAAACGGATGTGCCATATGTTGCGACAGATGGGTCGTATGTTGCAATAGATTACCCGTCAACTGCAACTGGTGCAATAGATGGGTAATCTGTTGTGATAGACGATCCATATTTCACAACAGATTAACTATCTATTGTGCTGGTTCCCTGAACCTGACTCAACAGATTACCCATCGACTATAAATTATGCAACAAGTGGGTAATCTGGTGCAACATATTGTCAATCTGTTTTGACATACTGATCAGCTGTTGCGACAGATAGATCACCTGTTGCATAAGTTGGTTGTGTTAACATGTAACCTAACTGACTGCAAATTATTATTATATGATATGATTTAAATGTCTTCTATTTTTTTTATAGGTTTTGCATCCTTGGATCGTGTCTACTGAGCAGGAGTTGGTGATGAATTCTTTTATTACTCTAGGTCTTGTTGATACAACAGCAGATCCAATGGTAGAGTTAGTAAAAAAGGAACTGGATGGAGAAACAACCATAAGAAGAGCAGTTAGGCAAGGTCAGCCTAATATTGAAGCTCTTCATGACCAACCTACAACAGATCCACGTGTTTCTTCTGGGGGTGTTGCTGGTGGAGTTGTTGATGATGGTGGCAGCCATCCAGATAATGCTGCTGCTGACAGTCGTGATTATGAGCATATTGGTGCTCAAGAAAAAATAAATACGATTGGTAACACCCCTTGCACAGGTCCCTCTCACCCCTCTTCACCCTCATGTTCTTATTGCAAATGCAAAGTGTGCAAGGACAGAGAGGATAAACTCCTTGAAAAATTAGAGGCTATTGTTGAAGTTGCCGAAAAGTTGAAATCCAAGAGGGGTCTCATACCATCCAAGAAGGTGAGGGAGTCATACACTCCTATAACAACGGTTAGGAGTAAGAAAAGAGAAATTAGCCAAGTACTCTCCCATAAAAAATCTACAAAAATTATAACTCCTCCCGCTCTAAGAGTTATTGAAGTTCAGGAGCCGCTGAATAGGGTGGACATATACTCGGCACTTGGCTACAAAGAGAAGAAGGAACTACAAAAATTATGACTGACAAGACGAAGGTTCCACAAGAATACATCATGCATTTATTTTATGCCCAAGACTTCACGAGTATGACAAATATGTGTGAGTGGTATGTGGACAATGTAAGTTTACTTTTTCTAACCTAGAATTCCTATCTACTCCATGAAGAAGAAGATACACATTAGATGTGTAATCTATTACAACAATTGGGTATTCTGTTGCAACATAATACACATCTGTTGCATAAGTTGCGTTAGCTGGGTAATTTGTGAACTGATTCAGAGAACCATCTACAACAGAATCTTTCCAGTGTGTTTTTCTTCTTTACAATTACTAACCTATTTAAAAAATTTCTTCTCATACCACAGTATGTTGATTAAATTTTTTGCCTCATGAGGGGCAGACAATTAGCATACCCGAATGCTTATGATGTTGCCGATAGAATAATGGATCTCAAATTCTACAATAATTTTAAGAGTAGGTACGATACTCTCCATTATCAAACTGGTTCCGGTGTTCGAGGAATTGATCCGTTAGTTTCTACGTTCAAATAGGATAAAGACATGATTAACTATGTTAGAAAAAAGAGGCCATATCCACACGGCAAGAGCTGGATCAAGGAAAAGAGAATCCTTGCAGTCATAAACGTGGAAGTCAAACATTTTCTTGCTGTTGAGATACTACTCAACGAGGAAAAGATTAAGGTTTATGACTGCAACTTATCTGTCTTCAAGGAGGCCAAGTTTTTAACCCACATGCAGCCACTCTTGAAGTTGTTCCCCAAGTTGTTGACGCAGAGTAAACTGATGAATCATTTGCCAACGGAAGTCTTGAAAAAGGAATCATGGGATTTAGAAGGTCGAAATAAGAACATCCACCTTCAAAAAAATAAAAATGGTGCCGCGTGCGGGTCGTACTCGCTTGCATACATCGAGTGTTTGCTGATCGACACAAAAATGGTCGGTCTGAGTGACGCTATTGTAGAAAAGATGCAAGAGGTCTGGTCTTATGGGGTACTAACTAAATGCTTGGATCCCGTTTATAAAGAAGAATATGTACAAAGACAAAAACGAATGCGATAACAATTTTTTATTTCAAGCCACTTTGTTCACTTTACATTGTAGTGGCAATTTTTTTATGTCTGACGAAAGTTGAATTTTTATAATGCAACAGATTGTCTATCTGTTGTAACAAATATCATACCTATTATGGCAGATTGATTATCTGTTGTAATAGGTTGGTCATCTGTTGCATTATACAGATGTTTCTGTCTGTCTATCGCAACAAATATACAATCTGTTGCAACATATAATCTATCTATTGCAACTGATGGGTAATCTATTGGAACAAATAAAAAAAGTAGGAAGACTTATTATATAATTTCCAGCAGATGACCTACATGTTGCAATATATGTCTAAATCTATTGATAAGATATGTCGTCTGTTGCAGAAAATGTATTATCTGTTGCAATATTTGAATCTAGTATTCAATTTCAATTAACAAGTTTAAAACTAAGGATTAAATTATATTCATAGACAACATAAAATAAATCAAAGCCTTTGGAAATTACATGAAATAACTCAACAAATAAGTGAAATGTAAAATAATTATTATGGGTACAAATGATCTACTCTACAAATAAATTAACAAGTTAACCAAGGAGGATAGTTTATTACATTGACATACTAAAACTATAAAGATCTACACAATATGGACAAGTTGTTTTTCATCCGGTTCTATGGAATTCGGCTTTGGCCGTCCTGGATCTTTAATGTCGCTTGTGCACGATTTCTGAGTTTTTGTTTTTCCGTATTTCCATAAAAGAGAAGCATATCTTTGGCATAGTAATCCGGCATCAAGTCTATCATTTGGTACTTGTAATCCATCGCTCAAATACTCGACGTAAGCGGCAACAAAAAGACCGTAATCCCTGCATTTTAAAAAACAGATAATCCATATCTTGCAGTTCATGTAAGTGTTGTGTAATTTATGAAATAAAACTAAATCATGATACTTATACTTACAAGCTACCAATGGTTTATTGAGAAATTTCTTCAATATATTGTACATCAAATGGATTACCCATTTTATCCCATTATGCTTCAATCATCAACCAATCAGTACAGACCTTTTGGTCCAAAAAGCCACTCATATCAAGGTAAGTAGGAAATATTTTGGGCATCTTTTGTATCTCAGACGACAACCCGAAAAATCTCTTTCGCGACATCGAGTCATAAACTCGGATGCGCCTCTCTTTTAGAATGACGACAACCAACACCCAATGGAATTCATCATGACAACTGATTGGGATGTACACTTCGTCGACCAAATGCCAAGGTAAGCCAGCTGGAATGGTAAAACCTTTGATGATGTTGTTTAAGCATTCCTCATTTTGGGAAACTTCCGGTTGTTGTTGACAATACCTATTGTAGGCGTTACTGATGTAAACTTTGAACAAACAATTCCCTGTCATACATCTGTATTATTCTTATGTTTGCAACTTGTCCTTCTTTCGGTGGTAGTTAAAAATGACATCGATGTGTTGCACATATTATCAAATATTTTAGATTATGTGATAAAAAAATAAATACACAGATGTAATTAAATAGAGTATTAATTAATAGTAATATGTATGACATTTAAACCTCAACATTCCAGCAAGTTTGGGGTTGTGACGCCAAATAAAATCAATTCTTTATTTCGGGATGTGCAACAACAAAGTCAAACATATAGAAACCAAGAATTGATTCGTTCACTTTGTAGTATTCGCCATTTTGTTTTCTACATGATGATTTATATGTGTTAATATCATGTTTTTACAATAAGAATTGTATCAATCAATATCTTTAAAATTGATTTATGTACCTGCCGACCTAATACATTAACAACCCATTGGTAATTCATTCTAAATAGTCATTGATCAACTTTGTTTGTTTTTTGGAGCCTCGTCTGAGATGTTGAACCCTTAAAACGGGTAATTCTTCCGTTCTCCCTAACTGACAGGCTCCACTTTTTCTTCTTCTTTGGAAACAGTTTATGGATTATCAACTATGATATTATGCACTTTAGTAGTAGCTTCTACTGTGACATCCACCTGGAAAGCTAGAATTGTTAACACTAATTACAGATATACAACAGATTGTCTATCTGTTGGGACAAATTTGGACAGGTAAAATAGAGAGGTAGGATAATTTCGAATAGATGACCCATCTATTACAACATAAGGCTCATCTATTGGTACAAATTAAAATAGTACGAAAACCTATTTGATATACTGAAATAGATGGACATATGTTGCAATAGATAACACATCTGATGCAACAGGTTAGTCAACAAATTCAACAGATGTATATATCGGTTTGATAATTTTCAGCAGATGTATTATCTGTTAAAACAAATATGTGCCTGTTTGTTTGTTGGAATAGATGATATACATTCACCTTCTTCAGCTCATGCTGCTCTCCTGTGGCCCTTTTACATTGAATAACGGTGCAAGACAAAGACAGAGACATTGCAATTTTGCTTTTTTCAATGCTTGATGATGCCCTGGAAATATCTTTCCTTCTTCTCTTAGTCACCTTGATCTCTAGTGGAGTGTATGGATATGAAATACTCTTTGATGGAATGACACCCCTCTTAGATGTCATTTTCTTTACAAAAGTAGTTAGTGCATTAATAGCCTTAATCACTCCATCATGTTTCGCCTTGCAGTCCTGACATTTTCATGCAGAACATTCGCTAGAAGTGGAAAAATCTTTATAAACAGTATGATCATAATCATAAGGGCTTGTTATTTCAAAAAATATAAGAGGAGTATCATTTTCCCCAACAATAGCACCACTACCACTACCACTACCATCATCAACAACAACAAGCCCACCCTCTAAAATTATTTTTCTTGTGATGGTTGTTGCTCCAAACAATTTTATTTTTATTCTATCAATGACCTTAGGGTCCGATAAAGTTTGCACAGACTGTAAAGTAAGAAAAAATGACATCTTCAACTCTCGATTGGTCGGAACAAGCCACAGATGGACAATATAAAATAAATTAGTACATATATTAGAATGATGATGAAATCATTTAAAATAATCATTGATTAAAATAAAAACTTGATTAGAATTAGACTTGCTTCTTTCTTCAGGGAATTGAAAAGATCAAACAATTTTATATTTTATCAATTTTGGCTGATAACCATCTCATGATTCTCGAAAAGGAAACTTCTTCCTAGTAGTTCACTTGTTGTCTCAAATAAGGAATGACTTCAAATTCCCAAGCCTATAACATAATGACAATAAATCAAAAGTAATATTGAATAAAAAATAAATCATATCATAATAAAAGAAATATTTACCATGAAAGCCCATGGAAAGCCATATAAGTTGACTGCCTTTGGCGTTAACGGAGTCACCAAATACTTGACAGCCATTTTAAAGCTTTCATAACCCCAAGGATAGCTGTTAAATGCCTTAAAATCCTCGGAGAGATTTATTAAACCGAGGCTTATGTTGTTGTTAACGTCTCTCGCCCAAAGAATATTATGTACAAACCAAACCAAGCACAATGATTGCTTGTGCTTCTTTGAAAGTCTTTTACCTTTCAACGCTTTTATCAAATTTTTGTTTTTGAAGCTTGGACTAACAATGGACACCAGGTCATCACGATCACTCGACTTTACTTTGCCTTTTTTGGGTGTGTCGGGTACTTTTTTTGGGTTAGAGTAGGTATAACTTGAGAAGGAGGAGGAGGATAACATTTTAGTCCAGTAACTATGGCAAACTCCTTCCAACCAAAATAAATAGACATGCCACAGTAATTTATCCACACCTCATCCATATTATCTTTGTTTTCATACATAAACCTACGTTTGAGAAGATCATATACCATTTTCATTTGGAAACGAGCATTGTTGTCCTTCGGCAAATAAAGATATTTCCCAAAGCAGCTTTTCCTGAAATAAGAATCCAATTTTTGTTCTCAAAATATTTTTCTGAAGGCGTCAAAAGATTTTCCCATGGCTGACTTAACCACGAAATCACCCATTAAATCTGTGGTACCATTGCAGTGTATTCTCACAGGATAACGATCAATACTAAAGGTTTTGACCAACTCTTCGGTGGAAGGGCTATTAGAATTTGGATCATCTATTTTGAAATATTCCTCCTCCCCGTGTTCATTATCTTCTGCTCCTGATTGAGATAACGCTTGTAAAGCAAGCTCATAGAGTTGTGGATGTAGCCTAGCTGCTTCACTTGTTCCTTTACTTGAACTTGATTCGGTTTCTTTTCTTTTGGGAGCCATATTATCTTAAATTAACAGAAACATAAAATAGATTATAATTGATTAATGCATTATTAAAAAAGGATAATAGTAAATCTAACATGCAAATAGTAAAATAACAATTCCAACAGACCACACATCTGTTGCACCAGGTATGTTATCTGTTGCAATATATAATCGACCTGTTGCAATGGATGAGTAAACCGTTGGAAACAATAAAAATAGATCGCTCATCTGTTGTATTGGGAAGGTTATCTATTGCAATATATAACCAATTTATTGCAATGGATGAGTAATCCGTTGGAAACAATAAAAATAGATCACTCATCTGTTACACCAGAAATGTTATCTATTGCAACATATAACCAACCTATTGCAGTGGATGAGTAATCTGTTGGAAATAATTATAACAGATCACATATCTATTGCACCAGGTAGCAACAGATATCCTACCTGGTGCAACAGATGAGTGATTTATTTTTATTATTTCTAATGAATCACTCATTTGTTGCACCACGTAGGATATTTGTTGCAGCATATAACCAACTTGTTGCAGCGAATGAGTAATTCGTTGGAAATAATAAAAATATATCACTCATCTATTGCACCAGGTAGGTTATCTGTTGCAACATATAACCAACCTGTTGCAGTGGATGAGTAATCCGTTGGAGATAATAAAAATAGATTACTTATCTGTTGCATCAGGTAAGATATCTGTTGCAGCATATAAGCAACCTGTTGCAGCGGATGAGTAATCTGTTGGAAATAATAAGAATAGATCACTTATTTGTTGCACCATGTAGGTTATCTGTTGCAACATATAACCAACTTGTTACAACGAATGAGTAATCCATTGGAGATAATAAAAATAGGTCACTCATCTGTTGCACCAGATAGGATATTTGTTACAGCATATAAGCAACCTGTTTCAGCAGATGAGTAATACGTTGGAAAAAATAAAAATCAGCCACACATCTGTTGAAAAAAATCACTCATCTGTTGTCAAATGAGTTATCTGTTGGATCAATATTGTTTAGATTTGTTCCAAACTAAAGAGTCTTCTGTTGTAATAGATGAATGATTTATTGTGTTCATCTGTTGCATTAGATGTTTAATCTGTTGAATCAGATATTTCATCTATTGGATCAGATGGTTCATCTGTTGCATTAGATGGTTAATCTGTTGCATCAGATGGTTAATCTATTGTATCAGATGGCTAATCTATTGCGTTAGATGTCTAATCTGTTGCGTCAGATGGTTAATCTATTGTATCAGATAGTTAATCTATTGTGTCACTATTTTTATCAAGAAAAACAACAAATCAACCCAGCAACACCAACACAACATAACACGTGCACACTAAGAACATCGACGGTGATAAAAAATCACCAATAAATTGAATCAACAGTTCGACAACAAGAACTACAATAACAATAAAAAATTATATTTTACACCGAAAAGAGTAGAAAAGAAATGCTAGAAATTAGGGTTTTATTCAGTCCACATTTCAAATTTAAGCAAGAAATATTGAAATTATTAACCAATAGATAAGTTGGCTTAAGTCATAATTTTTTACCTATGAAAGAAGAAATGGAACGACGAAGAACTCGAAGTTGTTGTCGCCGAAGAAGTTGGCTCAAGTTCCTCTGTTTCTTCACGTCGATTGATGGTTGAAAGTCGAAAAGAAACTCGCCCAACTATTTGTCGCCAGATCTTAAAGGGAGAAACTTTGCAGAACTGTTGGTTGGGAGAGAGTTGAGAGACTGTCTCGAGAGAGAAAGGAGAGAGACGGTTGATTTTGGGGAGAGGGTTGCAGGTTGATTTATATTCTTTAAATGATTAGAAAGTTTTAAAAATATTAATCAAGTTGTCTAATTATGTTTGACCCTTTAAGTTGGTCAATGTCACCAATCCTTCATTCAAGACTTAAAATACAACTTTCCTTCAATTTTCTCCTATTACTTTGCCTATATAAATTTATATTTAGTTTCATGAAGACTCTCATTCATCTTATGTTCTCTTCCAAGTTATATTTTTTCTTTCTCTTTTCTTCTTTCTTCATTTAGGTAAATTGTATGTTTTAGATATGTGTCTCAAATCTTTTTCTTTGTTACTTTATAATTTCTTTCTTCATTCTTTCTTTACCATAGAAATTGGTCCTGTTCTTTTTTATTTTTATTTCCTATTTCATTAATTTTAGTTAGATATGTTATGCTATTGATCTTTGTGTTTTAGATATGTATCTATGGCCCTTTTTTTTAAATTAGAAATGCTTAAAATTATAATATTAATTATTACCAATTTCCTTTGTCTTTATTTTCTATTCCATTAGTTTTAATTGGATATGTTATGGTGTTGATTTTTGTTTAAGGCTTCTCCTAATTGAATGGTTTAAAACTCAAATAGTAAAGCACTTGGATTGTCATTTTTTGGGGTTTTTATTTGTGATAATTACGGTATTCGTATTAACTTTCACTTGACTGATATGTGGTTGAATTTAAGTTATTTTATTTTTGAAGGTATGACAAGTGTTTGTAGCGAAATATAAATATAATAAAATGAGACATATAAGTGATGAGGTAACACATTTCTTAGGCTATGACTATGATTCGTATTTATCTTTTTTTATCTTTTTCTTATTTATTTCTCTACAAAATTATTTAATCACTTTTTTCGTCACGAAAATTAGTTGTTGTTCACGAGTCAAGGAGATTCTACACCTTTCCAAATATTGAAGAAGTATTACTGGCTTCTTTTATATAGTATTTATGAATCCACTTTATCCTTTACAAATTCATCCTTTAATTTTCACACTACACAAACACTTAATATATTATGATTGATGATATGATAAATTTGCATCCAGAAACAACAGATTGAATATTGTCATTTGGTTTGCAAACTAGGAAGAGAAATCACGGTAATCATCTACAGGTCATGAATTTATAAGAGGAACATAACAATAAAAATATTTTTAGTAGTATCATTGTTTCTTCATATTGTTATTCTTTTTTGTTCAATGGAGTAGTTTCAAAATAAAGATGTGCCAATAGTGCATCATGTGAATTTTACTAAATTTTTCGAGAGTAATTTATACAAAATTTGAGTTTTTGAAGGAATTCACTGCAATCTTTATCTATAACAGGAGAATGACTATGGAGTTATCACATTAATTATTGTATTACTTTTAGTTTTATTTTTTTTCTCCGATATTGCCTTTTATTAAACATGAAACTAAGGGTTAAATAAATTAGAATTTAGAATCTAATTTACTTGGATTTGAAGATTGAAAAAAATCTTTAAAATTTCATGAATATAATTTATATTTTTAATACCGCGCGAAACACAATCAAATTTACTAGTATATATATAACCAAATCCTATGCGGCATGTCTTAGAGGCATCCAAAACTATTTATCTATTTTGTGGGTTTTTTGGCCATTTTTAAATTTTAAAAAATTAAAAATTCACCTTAACATTATACACAACATTAAACATAGTCATATTAAATAACTTTCATCATCAATGCTATTAAACTTTTCTCATTTATGTGTTATGTAAAAAAAGAAAATGTTATTTATCTTTTTTATGATTTTTTGGACATTAATTGAATTTTCTCCTCATTTTAAATATTTATGTATTTAAATAAAACTCAAAAGTCACTATATATAAAGTAAAAATAAAATAAAAAAAGTAAAAAATAAGAATAGCAGAAAAACAAGATGGAAAGGAAATTGACATAGGAGAAAAAGAAAAACTAAATCATAAATTGTAGTCACTCAAAGAAAACATCCGTTTTTTAAAAATGATTTTTAATATATTCCCTTTCTTTTCTGATTTTTCACTTTTTCATTTTAATGTTTTATATATTCTCTTGTAGTCTAATTTGTCTCTTTTTTAAATCCTAATTATAAATGTACAAAAATGATAGTATCTCCTAATGTTTGATTTTTTTTATTCTAATGTATTTATTAAAAATAACTATTCATAACTCAAACCTCGTTAATTTATACTCTTAATGATATTCATAACTCTCATTTTTTAATCTTCATAACCTCCAAAATTTAATTTGTAAATTTATGATGCCTTATGATATTCCTCTACTCTACCTCTATAAATTCATGTTTTATGTCATGAAAATTCTCATTCAAAGTTATTCTTTCTCCTCTTTATCACTATAGCCTCCTCTAAATTAGCTAAATTGTGAAAGGAAAAAATAACGCAAAGACAAGAATTTTTTTTTGTTCAGAATCTTTCTTTTCATCTTTTTTTGGTTGATTACAATTAGTTATGGGGTATTATGATACACCGAGAAAGCAAGAAAGAGTGCTCAAGAAGTTCTTTTCGGCCACCAGTGTTGAGACACTCTTGATGGTAGTATTATTCTGATACGTTAAATATATATTTAATTTTTAGAAAAATTATTTAGCGATTGCGATTAATTTTATGATCACAAAGTGTAGCGATGATTACATTTTTGTTGACACTCGAGGAAGAATGACATTTAATAGTCAGATACAAACAAAAAAAATACTTGATAGAATTATATATAGTTTGAATTACTTCTTGCTCGTTGATTATTTTTTGGTATGTATAATTTCAATAAAAATATTTTAAATGTTAATAGAACTTAGTGAATATTTAAATATTCAAGAAAAGATAAAGGGAAACGAATCATGATTTTTCTATTTTTATGTGAATAGTTCTTTTTTGGTTTTGTTTTTAAAGTTATTTAAATTAAATAATTTATGCTATTTGTATATAATGGTGTAAAAAAATTCTTTAATTATTGATGAGTGTTTCATTTTTATTATTGATCACTAAAAAATAAAAATGAACTAATTTATTTTATAATGTCATAATTTCTTTCTTAATATATATAATATTTTTGTCAACTTTTTCCTTGCTTGAAATGCAGTTAATAATTGTTTTCCATTTCTTTTTCACTTTGTGAATATAATATTTTTTTATTATTTTATTTTCTTTTTGAAAGAGATGAATAGATATTTCTTTAATTATTACATTATATCGGTAGAGTATGTAGATATTTTATTACTGCAATTGAAGTTAATATATTTTTTGTCATGTTTCATAGATTATTTTATATAGAAATTGTTAGAACCTAAAGGCAAACATGTGACATGAAAAAAAATAGAATTTGAGAATTAGGATATAAAACTCAAAAAGGAAAAGAGGATTGGCATACAGAATCATATGTATCCATAATTTTAGGCTTAAGTCACTTCTCGCCTTTTAAAATTGCATGTAGCGTTAATCTAAACATCTCAATTAAAATTATAATTATTCAACATCTAGATTATCCAAATGTGTACCTATTTAAAGTTAATGATATAACCACATCTTTTGAGAATTCTCTTCTCATATAAAAGAATGTGTACCTATTTAAAGTTAATGATATAACCACATCTTTTGAAAATTCTCTTCCAATATAAAAGAGTATATCGAGATTCAAAGCGCAATAGTTAACACACCAAATTGTTATCAAATATGATCGTTAATAGGTAAATATTTGCATATCTGTGTATCTTATTTATATCTAACTAAATAGTTAATCTATAATACTTATAAAGCTAAGAATATATAAAATAATATAACACATCTCTTTGGCCAAGAAATACAATTATGTATTTTTTTCTCCTTTTGGGGAGTTTTCTCTATTTCTTTCTTCTTTTATGTGCTTTATTATAAAGCTAAAAAATTCACTCTTTTAAATATAGTATATTAAATATGCAAGTTAAGAAACTAAAAAATCATTTCCTTAAACTTCTTTAATGTAAAACATAATGATCTTTATTTGATTACTTTCACAATTTTTTATTATCATAATTCCTAAAACAATTAATAATCATATTCAAAACATTATTGGGTGTTTCATATTATAGTCATGTAAATAGATAAATTATAAGACTTTGTAGAAATAATCACATTAGTAATTTAAGCTATTAGAGTATATTTTTCTCTGCTTATTATATTCATTAAAATAGCAACTTATTACTGAAAATTTGATATATACCTACTATCCAAACATTTTTCTTTATCAAAACTCAATTATATCAATAAAATTATTAATATCTTACATATCTTATAAGACCGCGTAAAGTGCGGACAAATTCACTAGTTATACGTAAAGTAATTTATCAAAATAGGTTTTGCCTAGTTTCGGCGAACCCCTTGATTTTTTATTTTTTTTTAAATTTACATATCGAGGTTAATGACATATAAACAATTCGTCCAAAAATGGATGGACTGTCCATTTTGGTACATCTTTAAAGGGAGTGTCCATTTTAATATTTTATGTTGAAAAAGTGTTCCTTTCGATTCGAACTCTCCGTCTCTTCTTCTCTATTTATTTAGCTATCATTTTAGGAGGAATAAGTGTTGACGTTCACAGAGTAATCTTGCTCTGTTGACGTTCATAGAGTATCTTGAATCTCTTGTTCCTGTCGGTTACTCCCTCCGTCCCAATTATGCAAAAAAAAAATTATCCATTTAAAAAAGAATGTCACTTATTTATAATTAAAAATCATTAAAATTTAAAATTCCTCTTTTATTCCTAGTGTACATGATCTGTAAATTTTGTAGCCACATAAATGTCTTATGTTATGAAATGTAAAGCAAATAAGGAGAAGAATAAAGAGCGAAGAGAGTAATTCTTATTTCTCTTGAGGAATTCTCTTGAGGGTTTTAATTACAATGAAAGAAACCCCTTTCATTTATAGGGGAAAACTAACCTTGGGGTTTCTAACTTTACCATAAATAGATATTCACTATATATAGTAAAGTAGACATTCACTATATATGGTAATATATTTATAACACTCCCCATTGAATGTCTAATTAATAGATAACGTGCCTCGTTAAAACCTTTCGAGAAAAAACCCAGTGGAAAAAATCTAGTGAAGGAAAAAGAGTACGCATCTCTAACAATACGCATATAAGCCGCCTAATTAAAAACTTTACAAGGAAAACCCAATGAGACAAAACCTCGTAAGAGAAAAAGAGTACAATGCGTATTAACTCCCCTTAATAAGAACATCCTTGAACCTTTGCATCCCGATCTTGTGTGTCATTTTCTTGAAAGTTGCAATTAGTGGAGACTTGGTGAATAAATCATCCACATTGTCACTTCAGGAATCTGTTGCACGTTAATATCATCATTTTTTGTAGCTCGTACATATAAAAAAGCTTTGGCGAAATGTGCTTCATGGTATCTCCTTGAGTCCTCCCTTAAGTTGTGTTGTGCATGTTGTATTATCCTCATAAAAAATCATGGATACCTTGTTACATTTCAAATCATATTTTTCGCGAATGAAATGTATTGTGGAACTCAACCGAATGAAATGTATTGTGGAACTCAACCATACATACTCGTGGTTTGTTTCATGGATAGTTATTATCTCAGCATGATTCGATGAAGTGGTTATGATAAACTGCTTTGTATATCTCCAAGATATGGCAATATTCCCATATATGAACACATCGCTTATTTGAGATCGAGCTTTATACGGGTCAGATAAGTACCAAGCATCAGCATAACCAACAAGATCGGGACTACAATCTTTAGAATAAAATAATCCCATATATTTGATCTCATTTAAATGTCTCCTAGTAGGAGAAAAACTATACCTTGCTAACAAATTTATCGAAAGGTTATATCAAGTCTTGTAGTAGTCACAAGATACATTAGTACACTAATTGCACTAAGATATATAACCAATCCAATTCGATATATTTCTCATTCCAGAAAATAATTTATTTCTTTTGAAAACTCTCAAAGAGTTCCAATAATTTTAAAGCTATAAGCTTATTCAATATAAGGATTATAAATAAGTCTCCCAGAAAATTTTATATGTTTTAAACATTTTGAATCCTTAAAAAAATTTCATATAAATTTTGTCAACTGACAATATTAAATATTTCATGTGCAACATTTTTTAAGTGTCTGAACTGCAAATCAAATAAGTTTTATGCTTACCAAGATGCATCCTTTCATATCACTTGATAAATGTTTCTATGTCAGCATGCTTAAATAAATATAGAATTTAGATTCTCGTAATCTTTTACAATATTGTGCCAATATTGTATCCAAGAAATTATCAATGATATATCATTTTGTATTGGTTCACAATGTGACATAACATATTGAGATCTCATCACTTCATTATTTTCAGGTACCTAAACCTTTTATAAGGTTTCATGAAGTATTATGTCGTAGGCTCTTCAAAAGCACATTGCCTTCTTATTATGATTATTTTCTCCTTATCGTTTTTAAGATTTATTTCATTTGAAATTGATTTGTCTACCACGCTTCATGCATACATAGACTTTGTCCTTTAGGGACACAAAATAAGAGCACTTGCAACTTAAATATGAGATATTTTCGACGTTTGACTTGAATTATCTTTTAAATGAGGATCTAATGATAATTCCTAACATTTTTCATAGCTGCTTATGATCTCCTTTTTATGTTAAGAAAATTAACATACATCCTCTATCTTCTTTGAAGAATTCATCTTTGTGCACCATGATATATTTATTAATCGTATACCACACATCAAACTTTTAGATGAAATATTTGGTTCCAAACTTGAACCAATTGAGAGGGAGAAATTAATTATATTTTTTGGTCTAATACAAACAAGTGTTATTGTATGTGTTGACACCTAACTTTTGCCCTCCACAACTAAGTTTAATTCCGAGTTTCTTAGATTTTAAATAAAATTACAACATTTTTGTTTTGTCTTAATAAAAGCGTTTCAAAGCATTTATCTAGAATTTTTTTTCATTTTAAGTCGCGATTATATATTATCGTATTCAATCATACGAAATTAAATAATTTTTCCATTTAAATATCTATTTTACGAAATATCAAATTTTAATCAAGACTTATCTTGAAAAATTAATTCAAATGGGTAAGACCTTGATTTGAATATATTTTGTTCCCAAAAATAATTTATTTGGATGAATATTTATTTGGTTTTATCTCATCAAGAAGCTCGGGATTCAACAAAGTATTAATTCGTATCGAATTTTAATTTAATTTAGTCAATCTATTAGATTTGACCATAATTAAAATAAAGTTGGACATAATTGCAATGCAATCCGCCAATTGATTTTTAATTTGGTCAAAATTAAATAAATTTGGCTAAATTTTAAATTCCAATTGGGATTATATTTTAAATAACCCTAAAATTTCCAAAAACTTTCATAACTTCTACCCAATTCCCACCAAAAATAATTTCAAATTTGTACTAGATTATACAATTCCCCCTCAACTTTGTCCTTTTTTCAATTTTGAAATTCAAAAATTGTACTATATTGTACAATTCCCCCCTCAACCTTGACCCTTTTTCAATTTTGAAATTAAAAAATTATACTACATTGTACAATTTTCCCCTACTTTATCTTCCACCTCACCTTATCTTCAATTTTAAAATTTCAAAAACATCCCTAAATTCTTTCTCCCACATTGGTGGATGAAAAGAATGGAATCCTCATCCTTTCCTATAAATACTATCACTATTTTGGTAGAAAGACCAAGGCTTGAGAGGTGAAAAAACCCTTTTGAGCAAAATAGTTATATTTTTTTAGTAAAAATTTTGTTTCATAAAAATTGGTCAGCTTCTCAAAAATTTTGGGTTGACGACGACGTTTTTCGGTGATGGTTGATTCCGATGAACCTCGTAGTCTCGTTTTGCTGCCTTGAAAAAGGTGAACACGACTCTCCCTTTTATTTTTATTTTTTATTATCAATTTCTTCTTCATCTCTTTCTTCATAGTAATTTTATTTAAGTTGCAATAATGAGGCTGAGATTGTTTGTTGTTGAGGCTTTGATGGTCATAGGACTTGTTTGTGATGATTATGATCTTTATGTCGTTATTTTAAGTTAAAGTTGCTTTATATTATTGTTGTTGATTCTTATTCACTATTTTAGCTTCATGTTGTTACGTTTAGGGTTATTGTTATCATATAACTCAAATGGTATTTTGTTGTGCTTGTAGGTTGTAATTTCACTTAGTTTTGTCAATCTAGTGCAAAAGTTTTATTTTTTAGTTCTATTATGTTGTTTGTAGCCTAATCGTTGTGGTTTCGATCTTGTTCGAGTTCATTTTTAGTTCTTGAAAAATGGCTTTAGTTGTTCAAGTTTGCATCTTTATTGCATAGTCGAACCACTTCTAAATGTTTTCTTGACCTTTAATATCAATGAAAAAAATGAAGTCGGTTTATAAACCAAAATTTCTACCCAAAGATCCTTTTATTTGTGGATTAATCGTTGTGGTTTCGACTTCATTCGGGTTCATTTTTAGTTTCTTTGAAAAATTGCTTTAATTCAAGTTTTCCCCTTTGATGCATAGTAGAACCACTTCTAAATGTTCCTTGACCTTTAATGTCAATGGAAAAAATGAAGTCGGTTTATAAATCAAAATTTCTACCTGAAGATCCTTTTGTTTGTGGATTAATCGTTGTGGTTTCAATTTTATTCGGGTTCATTTTTAGTTTCTTTGAAAAATTAGTTTAATTCAAGTTTTTTCCCTTTCGGTGTGTAGTCAAACTGCTTTTAAATGTTCCTTGACCTTTAATGTCAATGAAAAAAATGAAGTCGGTTTATAAACCAAAATTTCTACCCGAAGATCCTTTTGTTTGTGGATTAATCGTTGTAGTTTCGATTTTATTCGGGTTCATTTTTAGTTTCTTTGAAAAATTACTTTAATTCAAGTTTTCTCCTTTTGATACATAGTCAAACCGCTTCTAAATGTTTCTTGACCCTTAATGTCAATGAAAAAAATGAAGTTGGTCTATAAGCTAAAATTTCTACCCGAAGATCCTTTTGCTTATGGATTAATCATTGTGGTTTTGATTTTATTCGGGTTCATTTTTAGTTTTTTTGAAAATTGCTTTAGTTCAAGTTTTTCCCATTTGGTGTGTAGTCAAACCGCTTCTAAATGTTCCTTGACCTTTAATATTAATGGAAAAAAATAAAGTCGGTTTATAAACCAAAATTTCTATCCGGAGATCCTTTTGTTTGTGGATTAATCGTTGTGGTTTTGATTTTATTTGGGTTTATTTTTATTTTCTTTGAAAAATTGCTTTAATTCATGTTTTTGCCTTTTGATGCGTAGTCGAACTGTTGTTCCTTGACCCTTAAAGTCAATGGAGAAAATGAAGTTGATCTATAAATCAAAATTTCTACTCGAAGATCCTTTTGTTCGTGGATTAATCGTTGTGGTTTCGATTTTGTTCGGGTTCATTTTTAGTTCTTGAAAAATGGCTTTAGTTGTTCAAGTTTGCATCTTTATTGCATAGTCAAACCACTCCTAAATGTTTCCTTGACCTTTAATGTCAATGGAAAAAATGAAGTCGGATTACAAGTCAAAATTTCAACCCAAAGATCCCTTTGTTTGTGGGTTAATTGTTGTGGTTTCGATTTTGTTCGGGTTCATTTTTAGTTCTTTGAAAAATTACTTTAGTTCAAGTTTTCCTTTTGATGCATAATTAGACCTCTTCTAAGCGCACCTTGACCCGTAATATCAATGAAAAAGATGGAGTTGGTTTATAAGCCAAAAGCTTTGACCCGAGGATCCATTTATGACTTTATGCAAAGTTTACTTTGAACTTGAAAAAGAGAGGAAGGAGGTGGAACAATCTTGGTCAATTAATTTGTCTCTTTTAAAGCACTATCTAAACTCGCTTAAGAATTTAAATTTTAGTTGAAGGTTTAATTTGCGCATTTATGTTGAGCTAAATCGTAAAAATTATACAATTTTACGAAGTTCGCTCAAGATTCATTCTTATATTATTAAATAAGAATATGTGCTAAAACGTTCGTTTCGGTCTTGGTGTGTTGCTTTCTCTTTGTCTTTATTTTGAAGTTGTCTCTATGTCCTAAAGTGTTATTTTTCTGTTTATTCAAGTTAAAATGTGAAAGTCTTTGAAAATTTGTTACTAATTTCAAATTGATTCTAATCTTCCCTTTTTCTTCTTTGTTTAACATGTAAAATGTTGAGGCCAAATGGACTCTCCTCATATGCATTTCGATGGTGGGACAATATGGCCTAGTTCCCTTTCGAGTCATCCTCTCGAGCCTATCAAACTAGTCGGATTTTTGGAGAAAGAAGTTGTCGCCGATGGGAGAAAATGGGGTTAAAGTTTTTTTTTTTTCAGTAGCCTAAGAGACATGAAAAGTCTCATTTTTTTTTATTACTTTAGTTATCATTATGCATTTAGTTATTTATCTATTCGTTTGATCCTCGAAGCCAAAGTTGTAAATTAATACACGTGAAGTCAATTATGGGCCAAAAGGTCAAAAGATAATTTAGGACAGGTTATGGGCCAATGCCCAATATCTAGATTAAGACAGGTAAAGGTGGGCTAAAAACCCAATTAGATTAGGATAGGGCTAATAGATTTGAGCTTAAGAGCCTAAATCGCTTATTTCTTCTCCCATCCCCTTTATTCTATGTTTATTTGCTATTTGACTTTAATTTGCTTAGAACTAGTTAGTTTCCCTACAAAGTCGTTACAAAACTAATTTTGCATAAAACACAGAAAAAATATTCCTTAAGCAATTTCTTTTCAACAATCAATTTTTCTTTAGAAGTTAGTCAAAAGAATCATTTTCAAACAGTCCGGATAACCGCAAGTTAGCAGAAATTTTAGGTGCCTTAAAAACCTTCTAAGAATATTAATGAGAACCGCTTAGCTAAAATATCTAAACTTAAATGATTTTTTCTATTTTGAAATCATTCAAGTAATTTATAAAGGTTTTCTTAATTTTCCTAAATAAATTATGTGGCGACTTTAAAAGTCATATTTCCGCAAAACAGTATGCAATATATCATACTTTAGACCAACACATGAAGCTTTGTTCTCATTAGCAATGATTCAGCTATTTATCGAAGGCATTCAACACCAAACTGGCATTATCAAGATGAATTGTCTTGATTACACAATCTGAAAGTTATGCTCTTAACTCAATTTTATTAAGCAAGCAACTTTATCAATGTCAAACTGCAGGTTTACAATAAATGTACATGTGATCATCTTATTGATGCATCTTTTCAACATATCGCATGATAGGTGAATGATCCCATATTCACCTTTTATAATTTTTAGATTTTAAGTGATCCAATCCCAACATTAGTTGGTCCAACCAACTTATAATGAGAACAAACAACATGAATAATTCTTGAAGAATCTTCTAATTCCTTAATACATATCTAATACTCAATATACACATCTTCGGAATGTCACAATCGTTCATGTCAATGTATAAATTTTTATACTAGTAAACTACAAGTTTATCATGATATGTGCCGTTGTACTTTAGTAAATTTCAGATTTATTATTATATGAATAAATTTTCAAATTTACTACTTGAGAAGTATATTTCATAATAACTCATTTAAGTTATTCTGCCTCATTCGGAGGTGAGCTGTGATACCATCACAATCAAGTGCACGTTTGTATTGAAATAATCGAAATTCTCATTTCTGAGAATGGAATATAATCGGGCCCTAAGTCTATCAAATTTTGATAGCTAATAACCTCTTTCATGATGTTGCTACTTCAGGAGCAAATCGAGACATACATATAATGTAGAGAATTTTTCTCTAACATATCTTATAGTCATAATAAGCATGTGAAAATATTATTATTTTTTATAATTATTATCATATTGTCCCTTCACGCTTATATTCGTTCATTCATTCACTTGTCTTCTTTCAGACATATTATGCACTGCTATCACATTCCTTTCAAGAATGGAGCAAGTTGTCAACTTTCAGATTTGTCATATATTTCTATCATATTCACTTCATGGAACAGAGCATATCATTAGGATATGTTTCATGACTTTTCACCAAATACCCACTATTTTACCTTAGCCATCATAATATCATCAATATGGTGTATTGAAATTCAAACTCAATATCTTATCTATAATCTATAATATATTAAAAGTGTGAAGATCCTTAGTAAAGTGGACTAAATTTTTTGCCCTTCCTTAAAAGTACCTGTTTTAGACAAAACTGTCATTTTACTATTTTTTAAAATTATTATTTAATTATATATACAATATTTTATAGTAAGAGTCTTAAAATATATGGTAAGTTTTAAAAATTAAAAAGTCCTAAAATATAGTGTAATAATAAAATTTATGGTAAGAATTATTATAAAAATTAATAATTAAGGAGTCCTAAAATATATGATAACATCAAAATAGATAGAAAAAATTATTTTTAAAATTAATAATTAAGAGTATTAAAATATTTGGTAAGAGAAGAAGGAAAAATTAAAAAAGAAATATACGTTTATGGTTTTATGCACTAATTTCCTATTATAGAAGAAGTCAAAATTGTGATAGGTTTATAACCAATTAAATGTGTAATTTTTTTGTCCTTTATTAAAAGAATCTGTAATAAATATATTTTTTTAATATTTAATTTAATTTATTATTCAATTAAATTAAGAATTTTTAAAATAAACTAATTGAAATTAAGCACTCCTAAAATATATGGGAAGTATCCTAATAAACTAAAAAATTCTAATATTTAGAACTTTAAATTTAATAAAAGAAGAATACGTAGAATATTATAATAAAATTGTAGTGCAAGTTAAAAAAAAGAAGAAGGAAGAAATAGATGTTCGTGCACCTAAAAAAGAGAAGAAAGAGAACTTAATTATTTAAAATTATAATATTTAAGAAAAGGAAAACTTAATAAATAGAATAAATTTTTATTTACTTTTCCTACCTGTTTCCTATAAATATTATCTCTTTTTGTTTGTTTATTTAGTTTTTGTAATAGCCAACTAAGATTTATGGTCCTAGAAGATATTAGAATTCACTTTTCTTTAGAATGACTTCTAAAATAAATGGAAGGAGAATTAATTAATATTTTTCTTTGTACTAATCAATTAGAAAAATACTACTAAAATAGAATAGAAAAATACTCCTAAAATAGGACTCTATTAAGGAAATACTTCTATAAATATTGAGATGCACGTTAAACTAAAGAAGAAACTGATTTACTTTTTGGGAAAATATGATTGATGCTCATCTAACTTGCTTCGATTGCATGTCTAGATTGATGGATGCTTAATTTTCTAACCCTCAACTTCTTCACTATTTTTGTCAACATAATAGAATTCAACGTGTGTGTACATATATATCTTCTTTGTTTTCATTCAAGTCATTCTTTAGTGTCAAATTTTTCGCTCAGACAAGAATTATTTTCATCAATACTGAAGTTTTGTGATCACTATTGTATTATTTTGTTGTAGTTTACAGGTCGTAGATGAATTTACAGGTGGTAGATGAATGTCAGTCGACTTTGAGGAATTTTTTTAGGTAAATGTTAGGTTTAATTGTATTATTTTATATCTTTGTTTTGATAATTTTTTTTTGGTGTAAAGGTAAAGTTTAGTTGTATTATTTTGATATCTCTATTGTCGTATTATTTTGTTATAGTTTACAGGTGGTAAATGAGTGTCAGATGGCTTTGAGAAAATTTTTGTGTAAAGGTTAGATTTAATTATATTATTTTGATAACTCTATCATCGTATTGTTTTGTTGCAGTTTACAGGTGGTAGATGATTGTCGATCGACTTTGAGAATTTTTTTTGTAAAGGTTAGGTTTAATTGAATAAATTCTCCAAAATATGTTGAATTTAATTATTGTATTCATCTTTATTATTTAAGAAACTATCCTATTTAGTGTAACATTTGAACTCAATAAAGTGAGGTACACGCGCGAGGCGCGTACACCTAAACTAGTCTATCTAAAGACGTCTTACGCTATAACTCGATGAGACTTGAACCCATCTTATCATCATGGTGCATTGAAACTTTTAACCTAATGTTTTACCCTCTTAATGAGATGAGACTTAAATTCATCATTATATCTTTTAACAATATTGTTCGTCATGAACAAATTTAAAGTATAAGTGATTCCAAACCAATTATTTTTTCTCAAATTCAATAATAATTATATCACTAGTAGCAAAAGACAAATAACATAAGAAATTACTAACCTTGAAATTACCTTTCGATTTATAATCTCACCTTGTTTGGCAGAGCCTCGTGCTGATAACGTGTTATGAAATATAAAGCAAATAAGAAGAAGAATAGAGAGAGAAGAGAGAGTAATTCTTATTTCTATTGAGGGATTCTCTTGAGGGTCTTAATTACAATGAAGAAAACCCCCTTTATTTATAGGGAAAAACTAACCTGGGTTTCTAACTTTTCCATAAATAGATATCCACTATATATGGTAAAGTAGACATTTACTATATATGGTAAAGTAGACATTCACTATGTATGGTAATATATTTATAACATCTTAAGATTTGTTTGATCATGAATCTAAAAAATCTTTCTTTTTTTGCTACATCAATTCAGATGGAGGGAGAATATCTTTGAGCTCTTTATACGGATGAGGTTATCATATATCAATAGTAGTATTTGCACTTAAATTGAAGACGTCACAATTCAAAAAAGGAAAGAAAAATACACAAATCAAAATGAATTGAATGAAGTATACTTGTCCAAAAATAGATGTTCAATAATATCTGTCCAATTTGAAATATGAATAGATAATTTACTTTTTAAAATTATTTTATCTTTGCTCTTAAATACTACTTTCTTCATTTCAAAATAATTAAATTGTTGGGGTATGACACAGCCGAAAAATCTTTTAGGACATAAATTGTAGTTTCCTTCACTATTACCCTTTTAATTGTTCTTAAATTGCTCTCCTAGAAAATATGAAGCATTTAAGAACCTCATTAAATGAAATGGTAAAATTAAAATAAATATTCAACATGTCTCTTGAAGAATGAGTAATTTATTTATTTTGGACATTGAAAAATAGTTCAACAATTCATTTATTTTGGAATGAAGGGAGTATTTATTACCCAATGCACTTTCAAAGACATTAAATTTAGGATAGTGCTAAATGGCCATGAAAATTTGGCCACAGTTATAAAAGGACTACAATAATCTTTCTCTTTCAAAATAAACTAATTTTTTTAAAAAAAAATTAATTAAAGGGAGTTAAAGTTTTTGTTATTTCCTAAACTTAAAAGTCAAAATTTTATATTGGATGAATCATAGTTATAACTACCATTAATTATGTAAGGAAATATTTAATTCATTTTATCAAGTGGATTCCACCATACCATCCCACTTCACCTTCTTCTCTTTCTCCTCAATTGATTACTTTTGTTTTCCTTGTTTTTAACTTGTTCGTTTTCATCATTTTTAACAAATTGTAATGCTAACTTTATTGTATATAAAATAATAATTCATTAAGATGTTTTTGGTTTAGTTATCTAATTTTAAATTTATAATATAATTTTTGTAATTATTATGTACACTTCATCCAATTTTAAAATTCATTGTTTAATTATTATTATTATTAGTAGTATTATTTTAATTTATTTTACCTAAAAGTCACTCAAATTTAAAAATTTGTAACATAAAATTAATTTTCTCTTAATTTTTGTCAGTTAAAAGTCACTCAACTTTGATCAAGTTAACTAAAAAGTAAATTTCATCTGAATTTTGATATATCATATAGAAAATATAACAGGGGTCCAAAATAATTAATTACCTTTGGGATGATATTAGAAACATCTCCAATATTTTACTTTTTAATACCTAACTTGTTGAGGGTATACAATATTATATTTAATTTTCTTAGTTTGATTTCTTTATAATAATTTTAATCTAATATTAGTAATATTGAAGAAAATGTGATTTTACTATTTTTCGCACTAATATATGTATTTGAACAGTAAATTTTGTAAATACCTTTGAAACAATAAATAAAGTGATTTTTACTAAATTTAAAAGATAGGATACTTTTATGTTAGAAAATAGAAAAGTATTTTTTGTATATCAATTTTTAAAGTTAAATGACTTTTATGTTAAAAAAATTGAAATCAATATTTTTGTATGATAGACACAATGTTCGGTGATCGCCGATAAATTTGACCTATCTTTGATTTCAGTTATTCAATTTTTCAATTCTTTTAGTTTTCACCAACAACATGCCCAATGTAGTTCCACAATTTTCACATACCTCAATAATTTTTAAAAAAATTATAAAAAAAAATAATTTCTCATAAAAAATATTGGTTCACTTTCTTAATAATTTTAAAAAGAAGACATAGGAGGAGTAAAAGTGGCAGAGAAAATTCTATACGTGAATCATTAACTACTTAAAAAGTGGAATCAACTCTTATCTTTTTGTCAGTAAAAGGATGCTCTCGCATAAGTATAACTTGACATGTCTTTCACATAATATAATTATTGCAACGATACTAAATTTTTAGGTACAATAAATTACCTCAAGCAAAATATTATAACTAAATAAGTCATTTTTGTTTCAAATTCTAAAAAGTTATGGCAATTGTTAAGTTTTTGCTTCAAGTTCCATAACTATTTGTTATGGCGAAATGATTTTTGATAAATTTTGTTGCTAATAATTATTTTTTATCATGAATTAAAATATGTTGTATCAACACTAAACTAAAAACACGTTACATTTGAGAGTGAGATATTATATCTTGTCTAGTGATTGGACAATCTTTATTATAAAATCAAACACCATCGATCTAAGATAATTAGATGTGTTAATCACTTGATTTGATTTGGTCTTATTGAATTTTACTAGTACATTTGAAATATAGTTTAAGATAATAAGTGATTAAATATAATTTGGTTTGATTCAATCTTAACAGGTCTTACTAGCAAATTTGACACGTAATTTAAATGAATAAGTAATTATAATATATTTACTTTCAATTTGTTGTTTATAACGAATATAAATAAAATTTATCATGTCTCACTCAAGTTTTACCTTGATCAAGTGTTATGACAGTTGTTATTTTATTTGAAGTTTCGAACCTCATTCTATCTGAACAATGTTTTTATGGTCTACTATTAAATAATTAATTAATAATTATTATAAATGTAGTTATAATTAGTTGAACCAAGAATTAATAATTGGACATAGTTATCACAAAAGTGTATTTGTACAATAATTTATATCTGAATAAATAAGTGATTAAATTTAGTTATTTTTTATTAACTAATTATAACAAATTTAAACAAATTAACTTTACTAAATTTTACTTTGGACTTGTTTCATTAGAATAATATTGTAATACCCCGAACTTTCTTCAAGTCGAGTTTCATCCTTAATAAGAGTAAGGGCTGACTTCCCAAATGAGAAATATTTTAAACTCTACAGAATTTCCCTAATATCGACTTTTTTTCATGTGGATAATTGAATAAGCTTTCCATCGAAACTAAATTCGCCCAAATCCGACACTCGGGCGAAGAGTTAGAGCCATTTTAGTGAGACAGTGTACCACCTGGTACTTTGGCGCGTCGCGGAGTCAGAAAAAATGGCAATCATCAAAATCCAGTGAGCCTCCACAATTCCACTGCGTCGCGGTGTATTTCCAGTTCGCAACCAAGGTGGCAACACGATTTCCACCGCGTTGTGCCATCAAGCAGTTTCTCAATTGTCCAATTTCCAGTAAGCTGGCGCGATTATGGCGCGTCACGCCAACATGAAAAATCGGGATTTTCAGATTCCGTTATTTAATTCCAAGGGCATCTTAGACTTTTTCCATGACCCCTATCAGCCCTAAACACGAAATAAAACGCCCAATAAGCCCTTATTCCATTATTTTCCTCACTTTTCTCTTAAGAACATTATATTTTCTCTCAAAGGGGCAAGAACCTTAGCCAAGAAATCAAGAACAAGACTAATGATTTTCTTCAAGAACCTTCAAGAAAAAGTCTTCTAAGGTATGTTAGATGTTGATTCTTGGGTTCCTTCCACCCAAGAAGCTCAAGAATTCTTTTCAAAATTTTGAGGTTTACGTATTTATGGGATTTCATGATTTATGTGTATTAGAGTTCATGATTTTGTATTGTTGGATTTTAATTCATGATTTAGACTATCAATTTCAAGAGTTGATTCTAGTATGTGATGAATTGTATGATGTTCATGATAAACCCTCTTCAAGTTGCATGATATTGATGTATTCATGATGATTGAGTATAGAATCTATGGTATAATCAAAGCACGCTGCCCATATGTTTGATAGAATGTTTAAGTAAAGATAATAGTGCCTATTTAGTATGTTAAGCATGAAATCCTCAATTTTGTGATAACTAGTGCATGCCAAGCGTTTGTTGAAATGCCTTAGTGAATGTATTATGATAAGTTGCATGCATTTTTCTCCATGTGTATTTCTTATTGAACAACTATGAGATATTAGTATGCATTCCCTATACATTTACATGTGTATGACATTCAAGTGATAGACGAGATATCATATTGATTATATTGTGAATGAAAGTCCATGGTCATGATTATTCAAGAATGGTTATATTTTACTTTTATGTTCTCGAGTCCTGGGGGTATTTATACCCGATAAATTAGCTGTTGTTTAGAGCCAGTGTCAGTTTTCACGATAATCTCAGTCAAGCCATGATCCTTAGAACTCAGTCAGTTACAGAATTCAGTACTCTTAGACAGTTACAAAACTTAAGAAATCTCAGTAATTTAAGTATCATTAGCATTCCAACTTCAGTTCAGTACTCAGCTCAGATCTTAGTAGTATTCAAGAATTCAGTTTCAGACTTTAATAGAATTCAATTAATCAATTCAGAACTTAGTATCATCCAGTTAGATAACGAGATTCAGAAGTATTCCGTCATATAACAGAATCAAGTAAACTCAGTCAAATCAGTCAAGTAAGACAATCAGTAATAGATTCAGTTCAGTCTAGTACAGTCCAAGAATCAGTTTAGTGTCTTTCAGTTGGGAGTAGGAACTAGCACCCAGCAAGTGTAGGGATGACGGCTTCCCCGTTAGAGAGGCAGAGTCATTAGTAATAGTCCCTGAACTCCAGAACTACATAGCCAGTGAAGGACCAGGAGTCACCCGTTAGATTAAGGCTTGACTATCATATTGTCTTAGGCTTGACTTTCTGTTCAGGGTCACCCGTTAGAGAGACTTGACCATAGCAGAGGTCTTTACCCATGGCACAGTATTGACACCCTTCCAGATGGAGTTACAAGTTAGACCCCACTAAATTAGATTCGGGGCATGTCGGTTAAGTGAGAACTCCCACAGTTGCAGTTTCAGTATCAGTCTTCAAAGTAGAACTAAGAAATCAGGACTGTTAGATACAATCACCCATCTCAGTAACGAACTTAGATAGTTCCATAGATTCATGGACCACCCGCTAGATAGGTCTAGTCTCACATAAATTTAATCAGTATCAGTACTAATAGAGCTGGAGATCACCCATTAGATAGGCCTGATCTCAAACTCAGTCCGTCATTTTTATTATTAAAAGATTCAGAGATCTTTCGCTAGAGAGGACTGATCTCAACTTCAGTACTCAATTATCAATATCAGAAGATTGAGTTATTCAGTATCTCAGTATTAGTAGTAAGTTCAGATGTCAGTAAAGCAGTATCCGAGTATCAATATTCAAAATCATGATGATTTCAGTTATGGTTTGTGCATTCATGCACATATCCTCATTCAGTACTCTCATGTTATTCAGTTAAGCTATGTTTATGCATAAGCTCTTGCATTTAGCCTTACCTTATATATCATACCAGTACATTCAAAGTACTGACGCATATTTTTCTCTTGCGCTATGGTGTCTTATACCATAGGTTTAGAAGCGCGAGATCCAGAGCACCCTTAGCAGTACAGACTCAGTCAGCAGCAGTAGACGTAGCAGTGAGTCCTCTTCATTCGAGGATGATCCTTATTTTATTATGGCATTAGACTTAGTTTATTTTTAGTAGACGAAGTTAGTTGGGGATATATCCCATCAACTCCACAGTTCAGAAAGTTAGAGGTTTTTCAGACAGAAGTATCAGTATTCAGTTTTCAGTTTTGAGTATTTTAGATGTTTTGAACCTTATGGCAAGTTTCCGCCAGTTTTCCGCATTTATTCTATTATATTATGCAATGCTCAGGTACAGATATCAGTAGAGGGTTAGCTTGTGGTCCTTCGGGATCATGAGCATCGTGTGGCGTTCTGATTCCAGAAAATCGGGGCGTTACAAATATCTTTATCGGTCTAGTGTAATTAGTGTTGTCAATGATGCGATTCAATTTTATAACTTATAAGTTTCAAATATATTTATTTTTTTTAAAAATAAATAATTATATTAACTTCAATTAACTAATTATAAAGAATTTAAACAAAATTTTAATATGTTTCACTTAAGCTTCATCATGATCAAGTGTTTTAAGAATTATCATTTGATTAGAGGTATTTATTATTCGGCTCAATTCAAATTTACAGGATCTTATTTATAAGTTTTAAATATAATTTGAATAAATAAATTATTATATCTAATTATTCTATTAATTAATATACTTACCTAAAGAAAATTTTAAAAATTCTCGCTAGTTATATGAAGATAGATACAAATTATTTGTCGTGGATAAAATCACTTACTAAACATATATATCTTGTAAAATGAAACTTTTTATAACTACAATCTGGAACATAATAAAATTTCGTAGCATTAAGTATAAATTCTTAGTCATGGACCTCTATAAAATATGTAAATAAATTTTAGCCACATTTATTGCTACAAATGTTACGAAAAAAAATATTGTGGTTAAATTATTTAGCAAAATAATTTTTCACATTTAACCAACGTATTTTGTTAGTATATCTATTTATAAAAAAATATACAATAATAAAATTTTAATCATGCTAAAACATGTTATTATTAAAAACTCTGTCTGAATTTCCTGAATAGTCACTCAAGTGTTGAGAATTTCTTTCAAATATCACTTATGTTTCATTTAGGACCACAATATGACTCAATTACCGCTCTTTTCCTCACAAAATCCTTAACACCTTAAAAAAATATTCTTTTCTCTTAGTGGCATGTCATGTCATTAAAATCATATTTTTTAAATAATAAATCATTTAATTCATCAAACTTATAACTTTATTCTTTTTTTTAAAGAAAAAATGCATTAGTTTAATTTTTCTATTTAGGAATTCTTTACAACACTTAATCTTTACCATATTATTTTACATGCAAATTAAAATCTCTAGACAACGTATTTAATTTAGTGATATTATTTTCTTTAGAAAACAACTACTCTTTGTAGGCAATTATATATAAACCCTAAATGATCATCTAGGAAAATAACTCTAGAAAAAAGTATAAATACCTAAGTATGAGAATTTCTTCTTAATAAATAAATATATTTTTTAAAAAAAATAAAATTATTATTTTGGTTAAATGAGTTTGCTGATTTAATATGTTTATTAATATTTTTTTTTAAAATGATAGTCTACTGATATGACATACTAATTAGAAGAAGAGGAAACTTTTGAGGTATTTAGTGATTTTTTGAGAAAAATATTGATAACTGAGTGACATTATTGTCTTAACAAAAATAAAAGGTAATTTTTATAATCGACTCCAAAAACATTGATAAAAATTCAAGAAAATAGCTTTAGAAAAAATTGAAAGTTTAAGTAATGATAAAAGATTTCTAAGCATGAAAATTTCTTCTTAATAAATTAATATATTTCTTTTAAAGGAAAGAATACGAATATAATTTTTACTAAATAAATTTGATGATTTAAATAGGTCAATTATGAAAAAAAATGGTTTAATAACATTGTCTGCCAATTAGAAGAGTGTCACGACCTAAAAATGAGGGTCATGATGGCACTTGTCGCAGCGTACCTCGACAAGTAAGCCAATCACCCCAACTGATACGAGAAAAGGAAAAGACAAAAATATCCAAAGTAAGGCTTCTAGAACAAAGCTGAACCATATAAATAATCATAACAACGCAGAAAGAACTTATCCAAAATACCAATCATGCCCAAAACCAGGTGTCAATAGTATAAGAATTACTAATACAATCCAAGAGTCAAATACATCAAAAAAATAACCACAAAGGAATAATAACTGTCTCCAAATACTAATAAAGGCATAACAACTATAGAAAGATAGATGTGAACTTCGGATGCATGAATGTCCAACCGCTACCTTAGAAGCTCCAACAATCGTCTGAGTCAATCACGCTGAGGCACACTCGAGCTAAGACCTGCACCGAAAGGGCGCAGTAGGCATGAGTACGGTCCACTTGTACTCAGGAGATATCATAGGCCGATCAAGCAAAGTAGTAAATAAAACATACAAAATATACACTAAGGGTATGTCACCTGCAATCAGAAAATATACCATAACGGTAGCCCACACCGCTTGCACTAACAGTTCTAATATATCTCACATATATTACAACAACACACCAAGATATTGAACACAAGTATACATTATGTCAAATATAAATAGAATAAGAGAGAACATGTAGATACAAGATCATCAAATACAAGTAAAGGAAGGTTAGACAAATACATAGATGACAAGTCAATAAGGCAATACAACACAACATAAACACAATAAAGTAAGTGCAATGTATATGATGATGATGATGATGATGATGATGATGATGATGATGCACGAGGTCGTCGCACAACCTCCGGGATCGTCGCACAATCCCCGTATATACCTACGGAGCTAAACCTTCCTAATGTAGGACCCATGGGGGGTTCATCAACCCATATACAATCCACATATCTCATATCTTCTTTCCGGCATATCCCTCGGAAAGGGTTTTATAAGGTGTTATAATATTTTCTTAAAAAGGTGTTGCCAGTATTTCTCAAATGTTGCCACGATGGTACCAACGTTTCAAGAATGAGTATGATATGAAGATGTAATACTCACAACCAATCACAATGAGTATTTCCACAACCAATCACATGATATATTTCCACAACCAACCACAATGTTACATTCCCACAACCACATGAACCAATATTCACTTATTATTTTCGTTCCATCCATGAATTTCCACATGTCTCATATGCCAATAAAGTATGAATATAATCACAATACACCAATGGTACCACATTAAAAAACACAATACAATTATTCACATGTATTCAAGGTTATCAATATCACATAGGACCTCACACGATCAAACATATCACATAATATCTCAATTTCGACAATTACATCACCTATAGGCCCCCACACGGGCACAACACATAGATATCTATTTTTCATGATTAGTTCCCACCCTTTACATGCATTTTGTACCATCATTTACTACCCAGCCCAGTTGAAGAGTTAAGTCATAACCTACCTCGAAGCCGAAACCGGTTTGCTACACTTGAACCCACGATCTTACTTTTCACAAACAATCCCGAACTCCACTAAAAACATCAAATATGAAATCTACGTGTTAATACAAACTCAATTACACCCATAGTGACTGCTTTTGGTTCGGGGTCAAAACGGACCCCTAAAATGGGTTTCTGGAAAAGAAGAGCAAAATCAAAACTTTACTTCAAAAATATGTTCCCCATGTTTTTAGGAACCTACAGATGAAAACCCAAGTTAAATAGAGTAAAAGCCGGAGTTCAAATCGAAGAAAAACCATTTTTGAGCTTTACCGGGTAAAGTCTTTGAAATCCGGATTAAAATCAAGAATCAGAGTTATTTTGAAGGTTAAATTGATGAAAAACTAGTAATTATAAGATAAAAAAAATATTATTCAAGTGAAAGAAGTGAAATTTTGGTTTAAAATCATGCTCTAAGATTTTGGGAGTTTTGAAAAATTTATCAAAAATTACTAAGAAAAGGGGTGAATTCTTATCTTAAATTCGTAATAAAATCAAGAAAAAGATGTTAATCTAGCTTCCCAAGCTCTCACAAGCTTCACTTTTAAGCTCCTAAACTATTTAGGGTTTAACTCTCAAGAGGCAAGATGAAAAATGAACAAAATAGGCGAAAAAGGGGTGAAAAGGTTGTTTATATTGCAGAAAATCTGCAATATAACTGCTGTTTTTTTTTTCTTAAGTCGAAACGGATTTCGACGGGGTGCCCGGGATTCATTCAGAGTCCGATATACACAAACGAACTATGAAACCATACTAAATTCGACGTTCTGGATGCGATGGCGATATCAAATTTTCAAAAACAAATATCACTTTCACAAAGTTGACCCCCGAAATTATAATTTTCCAAACAGAGGGTCGAAATGAGATTTAAAAGCCATAAAATCATACCAAATATGTTTACACCCTAAAATCGATATTTTGAATCTGCTGGCAAAGTCGGATTTTCTATACGAGGTCATTTCGATCAAATATGGGTCCCGCACTTATATTTCTAATTTTCCAACTTTCCGACCAATAGGTCGAAATGAGCTCGGGTGCACCGAGACCCGAACCAAAGGTCTACCTAGCCTAAAATCGATATTTCGAAGCTGCTGGTGTAGTGCATTCGATCATCCAGCGCACGGATCAAAAGATATCTACATAAGTTCAAAATAAGGCTCTTAAAGCCATAAAAAATCACAATATTGCATAAATGATACCAAAATGCATCGAAAATCATGTCAATCACTCCCACATCCCAAAAATATCATAATGCAACTACGGGGAGGGGTAAAATAGTCAAATCACACAAAATCATAAAGTTCACATATTTTATCGAATTTTCAGGTCGTTACATCATCTACCACTAAAAATCTAGTTTGTCCTCGAACTAAGGCAAAAGAAATACCTGAATCAACAAAGAGCTGGGGATAAGGACTACACATATCAGACTCGACCTCCCAAGTAACTTCATCTACAGGTCGATGTCGCCACTGGACCTTAACCACAGGGATCACTCTAGAGCGCCACCGCCTAACATTCCTTTTCAAAAATGAAAACTGGCTCCTCAACAAAGGACAACTGCTCATCTAGCTGAACTGACTCCCAACGAATGACATGAGACTCATCAAGAATTTAACGACGAAGCATAGAAACATGAAAAACTAGCTGAACAGATGATAGATCAGGAGGAAAATCCAACTCATAAGCCACATCACCAACAGTCTGAAGAATCTCAAATGGGCCAATATATTTGGGGCTAAGCTTGCCCCTCTTCCCAAACCTCATCACACCCTTAATGGGTGAAACTCGAAGGAAAACACGATCACCAACATCAAATCTCAAGGCACAAAGTCTACGATCAACATAACACTTTTGTCTACTCTGAGTCGCTCTAAGTCTATCCTAAATGATATGGACCCTATCCAAAGACTCACGAAGCAAGTCCGTACCTCGAGGTCTCATCTCTGAAACATCGAACCAACCTACTGGAGAGAGACAACGCCTACCATACAATACCTCAAAAGGAGCCATATCAATACTGAAATGGTAGCTATTATTATATACAAACTTTACTAAATCCAAATGCTGCTCCCACTGGACACAAAAATCCATCACGCATGCGTAGAGTATATCCTCCAAAACCTGGATAGTCTGCTCTGACTGGCATTAATCTGGGCGTAAAATGCTGTGCTAAGATCAACCCAAGTACCCAACTCATCCTAAAGAGTCTTCCAAAAATGAGATGTGAACACAAAACCTCGATCTGAAATAATGGACATCGGCACACCATGCAAACGCACAGTCTCACGAATGTAGATAGGAGCTACCTCTTAGCACTGAATGAGACCTGAATTGGAATAAAATGAGCTGACTTGGTCAATTGATCCACGATGACCCAAGCACTGTCAGAACTATCAGATGTATAAGGAAAACTAGTCACAAAGTCCATAGTGATGCGTTCCCACTTCCACTCGGGAACGAGTAACCTCTGAAGCAAACTACCAGGTCTCATATGCCCGGTCTTCACCTGCTGACAATATAGGCAACGAGCCACAAAATCCGCTATAGCTTGCCTCATACCACCCCACCAGTAGTGCTATCTTAAATCACGATACATCTTAGTCACACCTAGATGGATAAAACATCTGGAACAATAGGCCTCTTCCAAGATCAACCTAATCCAATCACCACTCTTGGCACACAAACTCAGTCTCTAATCCACAAAACTCCATCTGAATCAAGTAAGGCTTCCTTAGCCTCCCCACTCAATACCTTGTCTCGAATCGACCTCAATCTAACATCATCAAACTGATCTTCTCCATCAAAGAAGATCTAGCATCCACAAATACCAAAACATGCCCCGGTGTCAAAATATCAAGTCTAACCATCTGGTGAGCTAACTACTGAACCTCTAATGCCAAGGTCCTCTCCTAGGTCAAAAGATGCGTCAAGCTACCCATGCTAGTTGACTTTCGACTAAAGGAATCCGCAACCACATTAGTCTTTCCTGGATGGTAGAGAATAGTCAAGTCATAATCCTTAAGCAGCTCAAGCCAATGGTGCTGCCTTATATGAAGATCTCGCTGGTAAAGTAGTACTGAAGGCTATAATGATCTGAGAAGATCTCACAATGGACTCCATAAAAGTAGTTCTTCCACAACTTTAAGGCAAACATAATTGCACACAACTCCAGGGTAGGATAATTCCTCTCATGAGGCTTCAATTGACGAGATGCATACGTAATTACCTTGCCCTTACACATCAACACAACACCTAACCCAACACCTAAAGCATCACAAAAGACAATAAAGCCCATGCCCTCCTTAGGCAAAGCCAATATAGAAGCTGAAGTCAACAAATCCTTGAGCTTTTGAAAGCTCGCCTCACAACATCATACCACTGGAAGGAAATCTTTTTCTGAGTCAACTTGGTCGACGGAGCTACAAGGGAAGAGAAACCCTCAACAAAACACTAATAATACCCGACCAAGCCAATAAAACTTCGAAGCTCGGTGGGCGAAGTAGGTCTAGCCCAATCACGAACCGCTACAACCTTGACTGGATCAGCTATAATACTTTCCTTAGTCACCACATAACCCAAGAAAAAAATAGACTCCAACCAAAACTCGCACTTAGAGAACTTAGCATACAACTTCTCACCCCCCAATCTCTGAAGTACAGAACTCAACATATAACTTCTCATCCCTCAATCTCTGGAGCACAATCCACAAATGCTCCTCATGCTCAACCTCACTCTTGGAATAAACCAAGATATTATTTATAAATATCACAACAAAGGAGTTGAGATATGGCCGAAACACCCGATTCATCAACTCCATGAATGAGGCAGGGGAATCGGTCAACCCAAAAGACATGACCAAGAACTCATAATGACCATATCGAATTCGAAAAGCTATTTTTGGAATATCCGAATCTCTAATCCTCAACTGGTGATAATCGAATCGTAAATCAATCTTCGAAAACACCGCAGTACCCTGAAGTTGATCAAACAAATTATCGATGCGAGGAAGAGGATACTTATTCTTAACCATCACTTTATTCAACTGCCATCTATATAGATCCATTCCTTTTCTTCACAAACAAAACAAGCGCACTTCAAGGCAAAATACTAGGTCGGATAAATCCCTTATCCAACAACTCCTGCAACTGATCCTTCTGCTCCTTCAACTATGTTGGGGCCACTCTATAAGGAGGAATAGAAATGGGCTTGGTGCCCGGTTCAACATCAATAATGAAATCAATATCTCAATCCGTAAGCATACTAGACAAGTCCGTAAGGAACACATCCATAATTCACGGACAACACAGACAGAATCCAAGTAAGAAAGCGAAACAACACTGGTGTCACGAATATGGGCCAAGTAAGATAAAACATCCTCTCTAAACTAATTTACGAGACTGAACATAAGATATAACCCTCTTAGGACATGAATTAAGTGCACCCTTCCAAGCTATCCTTGGCACACCCGGCAAACCTAAAGTCACAGTCTTGGCAAAATAATCTAAGACAGCATGATGAGGAGACAACCAATCCATACCCAAAATAACATCAAAATCGATCATATTTATCACAAGCAAGTCTATCAAAGTCGCAGCCTGGAAAAGTTACAACACAAGATCAGTGAGCCTGATCCACCACTAAAGAATCACCTACCGGGGTAGATACATGAATAGGCATAGCAAGAGGCTCTCTAATATAATTAAAACCCAAAGAAAAATACACAGACACATAGAAGAAAGTCGATCTGAGATCAAATAATACAAATGCAGGCCTAAAACAAACGGGAATAATACCTGTAATAGCAATATCAGAAGACTCTGCCTCTGGTCTGGCTGATATGGCGTAGCACTGGCCACGACCACCAACCGGCTGAATAGCCCTACGAACATCATTACATCTTCCACTACCTCTACCTTTCGCACCTCCGGTGAAACCCCCATCTTCCACAACTGAAATAGGAGTAGCTCTAAACACACGACAGGGACAGTCTTTGGCATGATGGCCAAACTCATCACACACAAAGCAACCTCTAAACTTATCCTGACGGTGCACCCTCCAAATATTTTCTTAAGATGCTCGATAGGTAGATCCATGCATACACGACTGACCCTCTACACTCTGAAATGTCTCCCCAAACACTATCATCTGAGTCATGGCTCACTAAAAAACAAGAGGCAAAATAAGTCCAGCTGGCAGAGATCCTGCTTGTAGGGGTGACATAGATGAGGGTTGCACTCTATATCCCGAAACACCATACTCCGGTGTCGGCACTAATGAAAAAATAATACTCGGGGTCTGAGGAGTACCCAAAGCTGAAGTAGGTGCAACTGAAGGAATACCATCACTAGACTCTGGCACAGGTGGAGGTACCATACTCGTAGTTGGGGAAACACCAAATGAACTCAAAGGAGTACCCTCTAAACGGGTTAAAAGACGAATCAACAATCCTTCCAAGACTGAGGTAGAAGAACTATGAGGCACTGAAGCTGAACCTATACCTCTAACCTTCCCAACACGAGACTCAGGGGAGAGCCCCCAAGCACTCCTCCTAGATAGGGCTGATTCACGGGCTTATCCACTCCCTCGAGTTCGTCCACGACTCAAGGCTCGCTCTCAGGGTGAAGGCTCTGCATCTCTGATCACACTGGACCTAGTCGACACCATCTGTGTAGAAAGAGTGAAACATAACTCAGAACACGGGGTATGAAAGAACTTCACATGATAAAGAATAAAATGAGAGAAGTTTCCTAAAGACATCCTATAGCCTCTCGAAGATAGGTACGAACGTCTAAGTATCGATCCGCAAAACTCTATTAGACATCCTATTCTTACACCGTTGAGACCAATGAAACCTGGCTGCTTTGATACCAATTTTTGTCACAACCCAAAAATGAAGGTCATGATGACACTTGTCACAGCGTACCTTGACAAGTAAGCCTGTCACTCAAACTGATACGAAAAGAGAAAAAGGCAGAAATGTCCCAAGGTAAGGCTTCTAGAACAAAGTTGAACCATATAAATAATCATAACAACGCAGAAAGAATTTATCATAAATACCAATCATGCCCAAAACCAGGTGTCAATAGTATAAGACTACTAATACAATCCAAGATTCAAATGCATCAGAAAAATAACCACAAAGGAATAATAACTTTCTCCGAATACTAATAAAGACATAACAACTGTAAAAAGATAGAGGTGAACTTCGGACGCATGAATGTCCAACCGCTACCTTGGAAGATCCAACAATCTCATATCTCATATCTACTTTCCGGCATATCCCTCGAAAAGGGTTTTATAAGGTGTTATAATATTTTCTTAAAAAGGTATTGCAGTGTTTCTCAGATGTTGCCACGGTGGTACTAATGTTTCATGAATGAGTGTGATAAGAAGATGTAATGCTCACAACCAATCACAATGAGTATTTCCACAACCAATCACATGATATATTTTCACAACCAACCACAATTATACATTCCCACAACCACATGAGCCAATATCCACTTATTATTTTCGTTTCATCCATGAATTTCCTCATGTATCATATGTCAATAAAGTATGAATATAATCACAATACACCAATGGTAACACATTAAATAATACAATACAATTATTCACATGTATTCAAGGTTATCAATATCACATAGGACCCCACACGGTCAAACATATCACATAATATCTCAATTTCGACAATTACATCGCCTATAGGCCCCCACAGAGGCACAACACATAGATAGCTATTTTTCATGATTAGTTCTCACCCTTAACATGCATTTTGTACCATCATTTACTACTCATCCCAGTCTGAAGAGTTAAGTCATAACCTACCTCGAAGCCGAAATCGGTTTGCTACACTTGAACCCATGACCTTACTTTTCACGAATAATCCCAAAATCCACTAAAAACATCAATTATGAAATCTACGCGTCAATACAAAACCAACGACACCCATATTGACTACTTTTGGTCTGGGGTCAAAACGGACCCCCAAAATGGGTTTTCAAAAAAGAAGGGTAAAATCAAAACTTTACTTCAAAAACATGTTCCCCATATTTTTAGGAACCTACAGCTGAAAATCCAAGTTAAATCAAATAAAAAACGGAGTTCAAATCGAAGAAAAACCATTTTTGAGCTTTATCGGGTAAAATCTTTGAAATCCGGGTTAAAATCAAGAATCAGAGTTGTTTTGAAGATTAAATTGATGAAAAACTAGTAATTATAAGATAAAAAAATATTATTCAAGTGAAAGAAGTGAAATTTGGGTTTAAAATCATGCTCTAAGATTTTTGGGATTTTGAGAAATTTATCAAGAAATTACTAAGAAAATGGGTGAATTCTTACCTTAAATTCGTAATAAAATCAAGAAAAAGATGTTAATCTAGCTTTCCAACTTGTCAGAAGCTTCACTTTTAAGCTCTCAAACTATTTAGGGTTTAACTCTCAAGAGGCAAGATGAAAAATGAACAAAATAGGCCAAAAGGGGGTGAAAAAGCTGTTTATAACTGCTGTGTTTTTTTCTTCTTAAGTCTAAACGGAGTTCGACGGGGTGTCCGAGATTCGTTCGGAGTCTGATATACACAAACGAACTACGCAACCATACTAAATTCGACGTTCTGGACACGATGGCGATATCAGATTTTCAAAAAAATATCTCTTTCACAAAGTTGACCCCCGAAATCCGAAATTATAATTTTTTAAATCGAGGGTCGAAATGAGATTTAAAAGCCGTAAAATCATACCAGACATGCTAACACCCTAAAATTGATATTACGGATCTGCTGGCAAAGTCGAATTTTTCATCCGAGGTTGTTTCGATCAAATGTGAGTCCCACACCCATATTTTCAATTTTCCAACTTTCCGATCAATAGGTCGAAATGAGCTCGGGTGCACCGGGACTCGAACCAAAGGTCTACCCAGCCTAAAATCGATATTCGGGAACTACTGGCGCAGTTTGTTCGGCCATCCATCACACGGATCAAAAGATATCCACATAAGTCCAAAATAAGACTCTCAAAGCCATCAAAAATCACAATATTGCATAAATGATACCAAAATGCATCGAAAATCATGTCAATCACTCCCACATCCTAGAAATATCATAATACAACAACGTGGAAGGGTAAAACAGTCAAATCACAGAAAATCATAAATTTCACATATTTCATCAAATTTTCTAGTCGTTACAAAGAGAAAGAGATGTATGAGAATTTTTTTTTTAGAATAATAGTGATAGTTGAGTCATATTATTATCTTTTAAAAAATAAAAGTAATTTTTGTAGGGAATTCAAAATATATGAGTGACAATTGAGAAATAACCCTTGAAAAAATATATGTCAAGTTTTAGTACCGATAAAGTTTTTCTAAGTATAAAATTTTTTTATTAATAAATTAATGCATTTTTAAAAAAAATAGAATTATAGTGTGATTAAATGAGTTTGATGAGTTAAATAAGTTTAATATTAAAAAAGAAAATGTTTTAATGGTATTGCATGCCAACTAAGAGAGAAAAAGACTTTTGAGGTGTTTAGCATTTTTTGAGGAAAAAAGTGATAGTTGAGTGATATTGTGATCCTAAATGAAACATAAGTGATATTTGAAGGAAATTTTCAAAACTTGGGTGACTATTTAAGAAATTACTCTTAAAACTCTATTTTCATATACTAATTTTCATATTCATAAAAAAAAAAATCATAAAATCGAGCTAGATAAATATTAAATAAAATAATTTAATTTAATTTCTCAAAATATGTACAAAGTATAAACTATACATAATTAAAAGTTGAACTAAAATTAAACAACTTCAAACGTAAAAAAGAAATAATATAACTAATAATTAATAAATAAATTTGTACTAATTAATTTTTATTTTCTTAATTACATGCTACTACATTTAACAATTATTTAATTATGTAATTGTCAATTAAAAAAAATAAATAATTAAAAATAGAATACATAAATAGTCCCTTCCCATGTATTAGGATAATTTTTAGTGTATTGGGAAATGGTACTAAATTAAATTAAGTAATGTTAGAAATTCAAATTTAGGATGAAAAAGGTAAAAATATCTAAAAACTAATTAGGTTATAGTGTGAATAGAGCTTTTTACTATTATGGTCAAATTTTTGTAGCAGAACTTTTTTTTTCTTAAATTTATTATATTCAAAAGTAATATATAAAATTATTTCTATGATTTATTATTTCTTAATTTATATGTCAACTTATTAATAATGGATAAGTATGGTTCCACCGAGAGTATTTATAGTTAACGTGCATCCGCATTCGCTGCCTGCCGATAACGGCACAGGGTTGACTGAATCAATAGGAAACTTTGTACAAGTTTGAAGGCAACCTGAAAACCTTTATATTAATAAATAAAGAAAAAACCCTTTGTGTTAATGAGTGCGTTATTGAAGTAGGTTCCTGGAAACTGAAACTAGTGGGGATATATAGCATGTATAAATGTAATATGTTCAGTTCGGTTTGATTTTTCTTAATTAAAATCAAATTAAATTAATTCTAGTCGTTTTTTTTCCAACACCAAATCAAGTTAAATCAAATCACTAGTCAAGTTTCATCTTTTCCCCCGACTTAGCTCAATTGCGATTTGGTGTAGTTTGTGATTCACTTTTGTTGACCCCTAGTAGAATGTATAAATTGTTGTAAGCTAAGACTTCCATCGCATGGGGACTTTCTTTTCCAGTCATGGCCTTTAATTCTTGGCTGCTGTATAAAATTCAAATCCTGGTATTTTTCTTAATTGTCTAGTCTTTGTCGTGTAAAAACACATGCATAAAATACTAAATTGGCTTTCTTGTTCCACTTGCAAATACTCGACATTCCAATGGTCCAGTGAATGTTGGTCAGTAATTTCAATTACATCAAAGTCGTGAGAGCCGAAATATCACTTAATGTCTTACCAATGGTATTATTCTTATATGAATTTTAATAGAGCAAAGTAATTCTTCTCTAAGAATAGAACTTGAGTATTTGCGACACTGCTAAAGATTTAGTGATATACACCAGACAATAGTTGTTTAGGACTCAGTTTTACTTATCTCAACTCTAGCAAATTTTAAACAAATTATGATTCAACCTACCCGTTTTAACCCGCTTAGATTTAACCCCAAATGCTTATATTGTTAACCCCCTAGATAAACAAAGTAATTTTATCTAGTGAACCTAGTAGCATTGTAAATAGTTTTTTTTTTTTTCTTAAAAAAAAACACAGCTTGATGGGCTAAAACTTTCACCATGCGTAGGGTCCAAAAGAACGGATGGACCATAAGGGTCTGTATACGTGTCTTTATCTTATGTAAGAGATTATTTCTACGACTTGAATCTATAACCTCTTGGCCACATGACAATAACTTTACCAGTTTATCTGCTCCCCTTCTTAGCAATAAAAATAATTATGAGAAAAAAATTTAGTAACAAGATTAACGATTCATATAAAAGTTAGATATTAAATACCTATATTGCCTGTCATTCGTGTCGATGAGTGTTCAAAGTTATTTCTCTACTTGATAGGCCATGACCCATTCAATTTCCAACTTAAGTTTTATTAAAACCCTTCTCGTCAATAGTCAATAAAAGGGAAAAAGACTTGAAAGATTGCCCAGAAAAGCAATTCTAAATCATCCTACCTCCTCAGGCCAATTTCGATGTTACATGCATATAAATAGACCCCATTTAGGCACTCTGTCATCAAACATATGTGTCAGTAACTTTTTGTATAATCATAAACATGAGATCTCAAGGTAGGAATATCGTAATAGCAACTATAACAATAGTTCTTCTATTAGGCAGCATACCTCATGAAGCCACAGCTAGGATTCTAAAGGAAGAAAAAGGAGGACTTATTAGGTGGAGAACTAGAAACAAACATCTTTTGTTACCATCCTTCTACAATCCTGTTCGGAGTCCTACTCCGGATCCTGGCACTGAAGGCAGAGCGTTCAGTGCCAGGACTATCGAGCAGAAGAACTTTGCCGGTCGGGAAAAGAGGGTTGTTTTTCATCCTCCTCCTTCATACGGCAGAGCCTTCAGCCAAAGAGCGGCCTCCAGTGTCTCTTTCTGTTGCCATGTCTACCTAAATATATAAGCGCATTAAAATGTGAGCTTATATCGGCTTAGTTCTAACTCATTAGACTTGAGTCTTGTACAACTAAAACATCCTTCTTTATCCTGATATGATCTAATTGATCATTGTTGTGTATTTTGTATATTGTTTCATCATTCTTTCATTTGTAGCAATTCTTTTCTAAGAAAAGAACAAATCCTGATGTAGTCCTTTCCAGGACAAAGATTTATTTTAGGAGCATTGATTATTTGTGCATATCATAAGCCTAGAGAAGTCCCAAAATAGTCCTTTAATTATGGACGACTTAGATTCAAAATCATTCTTATTCTTTTACATGAAGTATTCATAGTCCTTATTGTTTATCAAATTGGTGCACTGAGGTCTCCAAGGCAGCAATATTAGGTTAACAACCATATGTATGGTTAATGGTTCTTGTACTGAGCTGTGCATAACAACAGCTAGGATTCTAAGGGAAGAAGAAGTAGGAGTTATCAGATCAAACAAACATCTATTGTTACTATGCTTTTACAATCCTGTTCGCATTTCTACTCCTCACCCTGGCAGTACTCAAAGGAAGAAAAAGAACTGTTGAGCAGAAGAACTTTGCCGATCAGTGAAAAAGAGTTGTTGTTCATTCTCCTCGATCCCTCTTTGTAGTAATTCAGAATTTGAATGTAGTAATTCAGAGTATGGATCATAGACTCATTCACGAAATAGAGAAAGAAAAGAAGAAGAAACAAGAACCAGAAGAAGAAGAGAGGAAGAAGAAGCAAGTAGAGATCAAACTCAATAATGGAAGTTGTTAATTCTTATTCATTCAAGTGTTGAATCATTGTGATACACCTATATCTATATATATAGAGGATTGAGTTAGCTGATTTAGTAACTAACTAATTTGTTTCCTAACTAACTTCTAACAGTGTTAACTGTTGTTTCGGGTACACAAAATCTGTATGTTAGTTCAGTAAACTTCAACACAAGTTCAAGACGTTTCAAGAACACTTATAAAGTTTTCCAATACCTTCAACACAAGTTCACTATGAACTATCAAAGAAGTGTGTTATTTTATTAAGAAATAAGATGAAACAGAATAAGCCAAGTCCTTCGAATTCACAAAGTGTCCTTAAGAAAATAATTCCCCTCAAGTACCCGAGGTTGCGGAATTTTCCTCCCAGGATAAAATGACTTCACAACCAGAAAGTAGCAGTACCTCAAACGTTCTAGTTTTCTTCGAACTCACTTGACGGGAGATGATCACACGGAGTTTTTAAGAAGACAAGAAGTGTTTTAATGCAGAAATTTTCATACCAAACCTGTGGAAAAATGCAAGTTTATATAGCCATGAAGTGCCTCTTCGAAAAGGAGGTAATGGTTCATCGAAAAGGTGTATCTTTTCTGAATAGTCATGTTTGTCCATTCGAAACAGTGGGTCTTTTTCGAAAAGCCATAACCATCCAAACAGTCATACCTTTTCACGAAACAGTGTGTCTTTTACTCGAAAAGTTATGTCTCTTCCGAGTAGCTTTCAGTGTTTGTGCATGAAGAAGCATACACGCGTTAATGGAGAAACAAAAAACTATTGCATTTTTTCCTTTGGATTTTTCGGAATGGATTTTCCCTACGTTTTAAAAAATTAATCTCATCGATCATTTTTTGAATCCGAAGCCGCACCGAGCGAGCGACGACGACGACGGCATGAGGCACCTATTTGGGTCTTGCCTCACTTATCATATAGAGTTTGTGTTTCTTAATATAAACACATCAAAGTCTCATTCTCCGACCAATGTGGGAGAATTTAGTAGACTTTCCTTTCTTTTGAGTACACTTTCCTTTTTTAAATGTTATCTCATTTTTTTCCTCCACTTAATTCCCTCCATTTTCCATTCACACTTTTAATCTTGAACCCAACGTTAACTCCTAACTAACTCTAACCGCTCTTAACTAACTTTAAGAAGTGTTTTAACAAATTATGTGAACTTTATTTTATACTTCAACACTTTCTCTCAAGCTAGGTGGGGTGAAATATATCCAAGACACCTGGCTTGGATTTTAAGTACTCATGTTGAACCTTTGTAAGTCCCTTGGTAAAGATATCAGTTGGTTGATTAGTAGTGACAATGTAGTGTGTAGTACCAATCTTTGTTGAATTTTTTCTCTTATAAAATGACACTTAATCTCTATATGTTTGGTCCTTTCATGATAAACATAATTTGTTGCTATCTGTAGTGTTGACCTGCTATCACTGAGCACTTTTACTGGTTGCACAATCTCTTGTCCAATCTCTTTTACTAATCCCAACAACCAGGTTAACTCTGTAATGGTAGAAGTCATGCTTCTATATTCTGATTCCGCTGAAATCTTTGATACCACAACCTGTTTCTTTGATTTTCAAGAGACAAGTGAATTTCCAAACTTGATCATAAAATTAGTAACTGATCTCCTAGTATTTGGACATGTTGCCCAATCTGTATCATAGTATGTAGTAACCTCATTCTTGTAATTGCTTGATAACAAAAGTCCTTGTCCAGGTTGTTGCTTGATATACCTTACAATCCTCAAAAAAGCTTCCATGTGTGACTTTTTAGGATATTGTAGAAACTGACTCAGAGTTCGTACAACAAAAGATATATCAGGTCTTGTTACTATCAGATATAGTAGTTTTCCTATAAGTCTTTGATAAGCATCCTGATCAGTTCGAGGATTTTATGTTGGATCATAGTTGTCTTTCGTATACTCATCATACTCCATTGTGGTTAGCTTTGAGTTTGTATCAACTGGAGTAATAACTGGCTTTGCACCTTCTAGTCCTGTCTTAGATATAAGCTCCAGTATATATTTTCTCTAGTGCATGGTAATCCCTGACTTGGATCTTGCAAATTCAATACCAAGAAAATATTTGAGTTTACCCAAGCCTTTTTGGTACCCGAATCTGGTAACGCCCCGAATCTGGTACCCGAAATGTCATACGGTGCTCATGACCTCGAAGGAACATAAGCTAACCCATGACTGATATTTGTGACTGAGAACTGCATAACATACTGTATAAATGTGAAATAAAAGGCTGAAAGGCCATAAGGTTCAAAAATCTGATAAAGCATAACATCTGAATAATACGGTATCACAATACCAAAATTGAAATAACTGTCTGAACATGCTAGTCTGAAATCCTCTAAACTGTCTGAATAAGGAGTTGTTGGGACATATTCCCAATTAACTCCAACTACTAAAATAAACTAAGTACTGAAAGAATGAAATAATCAAATAATAATATCCTCGAATGATGAGAACTCACTGCTAGTCTGACTGCTGAAACTGGAATGCTACAGATGCTCTGGAGCTCGTACTTCTGAACCTATGGTATAAAACACCATAGCGCAAATGCGTCAGCACGAATAAATGTATTGGTATGCAAGTGAGGTAGGCTGAATGCAAGGGGTTTATATGCATAAACAATACTATCTGACTAAATAACATGAACGTGAGAATACATGCATGAATACGTGAACTATAACTGAGATCGTGACATCACTGAATCTAAATACTGATAACATAAGTTTCATATAACTGATATACTATTATCTGAATGACTGTGTCTGACAGTCATATTTCTGATGGAATTAGCTGAGTTTTGTACTGAACTGAGTGACTGTATCTGACAGTCCCGAATTCTGTAGAACTATCTAAGTTCTATTGCTGAGACTGGGACTGAGACTGTAACTGTGGGAAGTAGTCATCTAACTGACATGCCCCAAATAAGATAATATAATTGAGTTGGGGTCCAATCTATAACCCCAATTGGAAGGGTGTCAATACCGCGTCACTGGTAAGGACAAGCTGCGAGTAATCCCTTATCTAATAGATACTCTAAGGAGAATGGTGGGACCCTCATATAACAGATTAAGCCACCTCATCTACCCTCAACTAGCAGGTTTGATGTCTCAATCTATGTTGGTTACGTAGTTCTGGAGCGCAAGGATTGCTTCTAAGAATCACAGCCTCTAATAACAGGTGAGTTTCCATCCTTGGGCTCACTCTGTGCTAAATACTACTCCTATCTGAATAGACACTGAACATGATTAACTGAACTGGATTGCGTTCATTGAGTTCTGTTGACTGACGGAACACTACTGAGATTATTAAATTTCTGAGATTTCTGAGTTTACTGAGTTTTCCTGAGTCACATGATTGAATGGCTTGACTGAGAGTATCTGGAAAACATGACACTGGATCTAGGCACACAGCTAAATTGTCGGGTACAAGTACCTCCAAGACTCGATAGCATGAAACTGACTAGACATGACACTTCTTAATACATGACCATAGTCAACAATTCATAGTACAATCATTGGGGATTTTCATGAAGTATTCGCATGCTATAAGCTTACACATGAATAGGAATGCATGCAAACATATCATAATTTCATAAGCCTAATCTCATGAGCATTACGTCAATCCATTACAAAGCATAACAATAACATGGGAGTCATATCAAACATAAGAGAGAAACATGGATTCATCAATTTTGGTCACAAATGAGTCATAAGGCATAATTCTTATTCTCTTAGGCATTTTATCAAACACCTTGCATGCATATCTTTAGGCTTAGGCATGAATATTGAAATAATACTTCATGGCAATATTTTATAATTCCAATGCAAGAATTTCAACTACATACTAACATATTTTCATGATAGTCATTAAAGACTTCAATTTGGAAATCAAACAACAATATAAACATGGATATAATTCAATTCATACCATGTAATACAAAGTTTATATTTCAAATAGGGTTTCTTGAGCTTCATGGATGAAAGAAACCCATGAATCAACACTTGACATACCTGGGTGGATGATTTCTTGAAGATTGATGGAAGAAAGCTTGAATTTTTAACTTGGAATTAAACACCTAGGGTTTCTTGTTCTTGGGGATTGATCTTTAAGAGAAACCCTAATTTGGTGTTATAGATGAATAAAGAAGTAATGAGTTCTGATCTGGTATAATTAGGGGTCAAAACGGGTGGAAAAGGACCAAAAAGCCCCTTTTAAAAATAACTTTAAATTGATGAACGGGATTTGCGACGGTTCGTGCGATGGTCTTTCACTGGCTCGATGGTCCATCGTTCTGACCGTCGCACTTGGACCAGAATAGGAACTCACTGCCTTAGTAGCGACGGCTTGGGCGACGGTCCATCGCAAGCTCGACGGTCCGTCAACCTGTCCGTCACACTTTAGCCAAAAGATTGACTTACTGCCTTAGCTGCGATGGTTTAGGCAATGGTCCGTCGCTAGCTCGACGGTTCGTTAACCTGCCCGTCGCACCTGGGCGGTTCTGACAACTCTCAGTAAAATGTCCATAACTTTTTACTTCGATACCAGATTTGGACGAAATTGGTATCTTGGAAAGATAATTCAATTTTTCATATGATAAAAAGTCGAAATTGTGGAAATTCTATCTGATTTAAATATTAATCATTTAGGAAGTTATCACTAACTCTTCTAGAGACTAGATTTGACTTAAAGAAAGTTTGGGGTATTACAAGTAGTAAGTATGTCATCAACATATACTAAGATTACAGTGACTCCTTGATCTGATTTTTAATAAGAAAGGAATGATCACACTGACTTTGAACAAAACCAAATCTAAACAATGCTTCTGTTAGCTTAGTGTTCCATTGTCTAGGTGTTTGTTTTAATGCATACAAGGATTTAACTAGTCTACATACTGAATTCTCCCCCTGACTAGTGAATCCTTGTGGAAGTTCCATATAAATCTCATTATTGAGATCGTCTTGAAGGAAAGTATTATATACATCCATTTGATGTATATGCCAATGCTTTGTTGCAGCTAAGGACAAGATTGTTCTCAGAGTTACCATCTTAACTACTAAAGAGAAGGTCTCTTTGAAATCAATTCCCTCCTTTTGACTATATCCTTTAGCTACCAGCCTAGCTTTAAACCTTTCAACCTCACCATTTACCTTAAACTTTACTTTCTACACCCATTTACAACCTATTGCAGTCTTTCTTGGAGGTAGTTGAACAATTTCCCAAGTCTTGTTGTGTTCTAATGCAGTGATCTCTTCCTTTATAGATTTTATCCACCTTGGATCTTTGCTAGCCTCAGTGTATGTAGTAGGTTCTGTAATAGAAGATAAAGTAGTAAGGTAATATTGATATGATGTACATAGACCAGTATAAGATATGTTTTTGTTGAGTCTATATAAGGAATCTTTATGGATAGTTAAAGACCCAAAGTCCTTTAACCAGATTGAAGGTTGTTTTTCTCTAGATGATCTTATAGAGACAACATGTGTTTGTGATAGAATCACTACTGGTGGTTGTATTTCAGGATCTTGTGTAGGCTATTGAGCTTGTCCTGTAGGTTCTTATATTGGTCCTTGATGTAGTGCCTGTAATAGTTTATTATGGTGTACTGAAGTGGTAGGTTGATAACTATTATGAGATTGATGAAGTGGAACAATTGGGTGTTCTGGACATTCTTCTACATAAGTAGAGGTCCTTGGAAAAAGAGAAATTTTAGTAGATGATTGAGTAGAAATGGAAATATATTTTCTTTAAAGATAACATTCTACTGACAAAGAAAACATTAGTTTGTAAATCATAGAGGATGTAACCTTTTTGAACCTCTGAATACCCCATATAGACAACAGGTTTAGACCTGGAACTTATCATACTGAGTAACATTTTTAGCAAAACATAAGCATCATATAACTCTTAAATGATGGATAGAATGTTTTCTATTAAAAAAGACCTCATAGGGAGATTTATTATTAGTCAAAATTGAATTATGTAGCCTATTAATCAAGTGTCCTGCTGCTAAAACACAATGCCCCCTAAACTTGATAGGAACATGAGCGTGTATTCTTATTGCCCTTGTTGTCTCAATTATATGTCTGTATTTTCTCTCAGTAACTCCATTCTGCTGAGGAGTATAAGCACAAGACCTTTGATGAATCATCCCTAACTCAATAAACACATCTTGACATATTTTATCAGTGAATTCTGTTCCATTGTCGGATCTGATGACTCTTATAGCTCTATCAAACTGTGTCTTGACATAAATAAAAAAATATTTTAATATGGGATATATATTTGATTTTTGTTTAAGAAAGAAAAACCAAGTATATTTAGAAAAATCATCCACTAAGGTAAGAAAAAATTTATTTCCATCATAAGTAGGGGTTTTATAAGGACCCCGTATGTCTACATGAACCATATCCAAAATAGCATGAGTCTTAATATTACTAGAAGGAAAAGAATTTCTGGTCTGTTTAGCAGATGGACAGACAACACAATCATGAATAGACTCAGTAAATGTAGGTAAACTACTAGGAGTAAACAGTTTATGTAGAGCTCTAGAGGAAGTCCAAATCTTTTATGCCAGAGATAGAAATCCAGCTTAATAGTTTCAGAATTAGGTGCATCAAGACTAGTAATTTTCCCCCTTTCCTTTCATTTAGCTGAAAGTTTGTTCATAAGTACATATAATCCATCATTAAGGTTACCAATCTCATTCACCCCCTCCCAGTAAAGAGATCCCAAAATATATAAAATTAGGGGGAAATGAAGCAACACACTGTAATTCTCTTGTTAGTTTAGCTACTGACAGTAAATTATATTTAAACTGAGGCATAAAGAACATATTGTATATTGGGCTCCTGCCTAATATTGAGCTATTCCCAATATGTGTGACTAAGGAAATGTCACTATTAGGTAAATACACCATTTTTGCTTTATCAGACTTCTTGACAACAGTTTCATCAAATAGATCAAGATCAGAAGCCATGTGATTTGTGGATCCTATATCTATGATACGTTCAGATGTACTAGGAGCTAGTAAAGAAAAATATTGATTCATACCTGCAGTGCTTGCATTGGCTTTAGCATTATCCCCAACTACAGGCACTGAAGATGTAAACTCATTATGATTTTGTTGAAGCATTTGCATAATCTGTTCATACTGACTCCTTGTGAATGGGATAAAACACTTTACAGTCTAGATAAGTTCTCTAGTTAATCCATGAGAAATTGAGTATTGATTTCGATGCCCCACACTAATAATGTTAGGATTCAAATTTTGACTAAGAGATGAGCTGTACGACTCAGAACCAAGATCTGCAATCATATTACATACAACATGGCCAACCAGGAGATGTCGACATCTTTTTCTTGTTCTTGAACTCATTTGGATAACCAATCAATTTGTAACTGACTTCCCTAGTGTGTCTTTTACATTTGCAGTAATCACAAACCACATTAAAGTTTCTTTTATATTTCTGATAGCCAGTAGAAGGAATATTATTAGAAGTGGCATGTCCAAGAGAGTTAGTGTTACTAGTACTGCCTTGGTGATAGGAACCACCACCTCTATAAGGTTTAGAGTACAAAGTTGCCACGCTTCTAGCCTAGATAAGATGGATAAGAATCGTATTAGCATGAGTTATATGACAGGTATATACTGTACAGAGGGGTTACCATTCATAAACAATGATAAGGGTCTATGTATATACCAATTCTATCCCATTGAACACTCGGCTAACACAGACATGTGAAATTATGACCATGTATGACAATTTATCTCTGTCTATGAAGACTCTAAGAGAAATTATAACCATACAAGGAAAGGTAGTCGGGGCAGGTCCCCTACATACCCAAACTATAACTAAAATACAATTAAATAGTACTCGACGTTTATTAGCCCCAAGTAAAAGAGAAGCTTATCGACTGCTTGGTTGAATATGAATAAATGCCTGGTATAGAAGTCTTCTCATCGATATACTTGATCCTGTATTTACAGAAATACAGTACCCCCGAATATAGGGACGTTAGTACATATAAAATATGTACTAGTATATAAAAAAGACAGAATAACAAGTAGATATATAAAGATGATCAATGAGTCAACCAACAAAATGAGCAACTACAGATGAATGAATACTAGAAACTCTTATATGAAAATATTACCTATGTATTTACCTTATTAACTTATCATATAATCGCTTACGAGTAAGTCATCGTTATTAAGGGCCTAGTAATTTACCTAAGTGATGTCTTCTTCCTTCTTTTAATAAAAATAATCATACGATGGCCTACCAAAGGCATTCTATGTCAAGTGTACGACACATGCTACCCAGATACTCCTAACTATGACTTTATGTGTATAACTGTAATCACGGTCTGATACAGGGTACGCCCTTCTTAGAGGCTCTCTATAAGGGTCTGCCTGCAGGCCATATGTGCCATATATTGGCTCGAGTAAGGGGTATCCCAGTTGAAATGCAGACGATTCCATAAGGGCAAGTATACCACAATATTTGGGCTCACTATAATGGTCTGGTCTCGATCCTATGCACAGAAACACATCGAGCGATATGTCAAGCCAAAACTATGTACCCTCTCGCCGTTAACTTTATCCAGTAGTGCCTTATAAGCCTATGCAAGTGTATCATGATAAATGTTATTCAACCACTAAAGTAATGTTTTTCATATTCCACTAATTTCTTTTCTAGTATCGAGCTATTTAAATGCTAATTCTTATTTTATTCAATAACTATATTGTTATATGTTCCAATATGCAATTGCGACTATACTATGACCATTTATTATAAACATATTACATGTGATAGACATAATATATGAATTTTAAGAATTTTTAACACACGCAAATACAAGTATAGATACTTGACTCGATAAAAGTAAAAATGAATAATGCAACTCTAATAAATAGACGCATCAAGGATAGAGACAAGTAATTTAAAATGGAAAGGAAACACGAATATTGTGCCAATATTAGGAATATAGTTACGTGTTAGACGTATAGAAGGTGAAAGATTTGTTCCTGTATATCAAGTAAACAGTATTTGACTCTGCTAGGAGAAACAAATGACTATGAGTTGTTCCTTCACGGCGAAGGAGGGTTTAGATTTACATATCTTTTATGCCTTCCTAGCTAATGGTATGATCACAAATATCAAATAATTCAACTCGCAGGAGTGTAGCCTTTGTTTTGTCAACCGTTAATTTCCACAATCCAATAGATAACCAACTTAATATTTTAAAACTAGTGTTAAGAAACCATGAAAGTTTCCAGCCGGAATCTATTTAGTGGTGTGTTAGTTGGGTTCGTCGGCTGGAGCAGTGATGAGTTTTGCCAGTGTTGGCTCGCCGGTGACCAGACCTATGGAGAAAGAGAACGATGAGAGAGAAAGGGGGCAGCTGGGATGACTGGAATAGTGGAGAGATAAGGAGAGAAGAATGAGAGGTGACACTAGTGGGGGTTTTGCCGGCCGGTGATTGCTGTTGTCGGTGAGAGCTATGTGATATAAGTACGACCACGAAGGTGGGCATATGTGAGATGTATTGAACCCAATACTTAGAGTGTGCAAATAAAGTGCAAAGGAGAGCTCCAAAATAGTTCACATTCTACACTCCAAGGGCGCCTAAAGTGAAGCATTCGACTAAGAGGTCTTTTAAATATTTCACACTATTTTTGTAACCTACTATAAATAAAATATATTAGGTCATTTACTATTTAGTTTTTGAAGAATATTAAAAGTTGTAACATTTAAAACACTATCTCTTGTAAGAAAGGCCCCATGGTCAAAACCGAGTAACTAGGGATTTCAACTTGAGTGTGGAATCACTCGTGTTGTATTCAAGCTTGGAAATATTGGATGCTTGGGTGATCGAGTTCATTCTTGTTCCAACGTAAGAGATAGGTGAATTTTTATGCGTAGTGCTAAGGGTTCAAGAGTGGAATAGGCTCTTGGGTTCTTAAGATTATGACTTCATATAGTCTATCTATCTATCCATTTGTTTCATTGTAATCGTGTAGTTGTGTTCTTATTGTAACCGTTTATAGTTTGTCTTGTGATAGTAAACCCGTGACTTCTTGTTGTTATCATATTGTTCTTGTTTCTTCATCTTATTGTTGTAACTTAGTTTGGTTGGCTGTTTTGGTGTGAAATCACACCCTTTGTTATCTCATTTATTGGTGTATTTATTGAATCTGAGTGTGGTCTCTAATCGGTCCAAGAATCCCTTTGATTAGTGGACTATTTTGGAGTGTGTTTCGTGTTCTCCTTGTTTTTAGAATTTCATTTGATTTTAGAGCATGGCCTGATCTTGTTCCTACAAGATCAAATCTTGGTCTAGCTCACTTGAAAAATAAAAAAAAAGGTGTTGAAGTGTTCTTGTGTTCTTGGCTGAATCTGGTTCTTATTGTTGTCTTGGTCAAAAACTTGTTGTGTGCCTAGATTTAATAGTCTTTTGTTTGTTTAGTTATTTCTAAGTGTTGGTATTCTTGTTCACTAGCACTTTGAGTCTATATCTAGATTTGAGCTTGAATTGTTGATGTTGTTGTTGTGAACCAAAGTGTGGCCGATTGTTGTTGGTCTTGTTATTGCGGATTCATCTTTGTCATGTGTTGTTGAACATTATTGTCCTAAGGTTGGTCGTGTGGTGTTGTTGATAATTGGTGGACCAAGAATATTTTGTTGAGGTTGTAGTAGTCTTGGTCGTGTGTTGAAGCTATTGTTGTTGTGGATTGAGTTAGCCATGTGGTGGTGGTGTGGATCTTGGTGGTTGATGTTTAATTTTCTTGGTGATTGTTGAAGTGTTTTTGATGTTCTTCCCAACCTTCATACCTTGTTAAAATAAAGTGAAAGTTAGATCCAAAAAGGTGAAGAAAAAGGTGTGAGAACTTTGTTAGTATTGAAAGACTTACCATCACTCACCAACTAGTCAATCACATCTCAACCACTTTCCATAAAACAAGGACCTATGTTTTGAAGAAAAGTGCAAGTCAAGTCAAGACTTTTTGTGTTTGAATTTCAAAAGGGCTCCAAGACTTGTATTTCCCTCTATTAACCAAATTTCACAATTCCAAAGTTGTAAATTGACCAAGACTTGAAATTGGACAAAAAAAAATATTAGAAACCGCAACCAATTACGTGTTGCCATGTCATCATTGTTACTGTTCACACAACAATTTTGGCTCAAATTTTAGATTTTTTTAGTTTTTTTTATTGTTCCGTAGTTTCATTTGATTGGTCCGAACACTAATTGACAAGCTGGTAAACTCCTACTAGATTGTAAGTTAGTTTTGTGTCCATTTGTTTGTGTTAACGTTCTTTGTGTACTTTTCTCTTTTGTGAATTCGTTGTTAGTTCTTGACTCAAGTCCTACAAGATTTTGTTTGAGTTTTAAACAAAAATCTATACCGGACAAGAGTAGACTTGACCTCAATCACTCACGAAGTACAAGCCGGCTTTAAACATTTGTGAAACCAAGTGTGAGGTAAAAATCGAGAGTGAGAGTGTAGTGAGGGATTTTTGAGCTAACAAGTTTGTTTGTTTTATTGTTCGTTGTTGTCTTTTCTTTTAGGTACCATGGCTGCCACCAATCTTGATGCCACGTTTGACTACATCATCGATAATATTGAAGACATGAAATGGCACGTTGAAAGGCTATGCCAATTAGTATCCACACTTATCCCAACAAATCCAAAACTTAAAGTCAAAACACCTTGCGGTGAGAGCTTCCCGAAGGAAGTTGCTGCCCAAACTTGTGAAGGACTTTCACACTGAGGTAAAGACGAATATACTCATGAACGTCAAGGTAAAATAGCTAACTCTTACACTTTGGTGCATGTGAATGACGAACGTATGACTAATAAGCCGTTGAGTGTGAGTAGTAGCTTACCAACATATGAGTATATTGATTCCTTATCACTTGTGGATGATGTACGTGTTGTGAGAATGGATACACTAGTTGCTCCTATAGATGACCGAAGCGACTCTTCTAGTAAGATCGATTTGTGTCCACCTAGTGTTGAAACTATTGTGTTGAATGAAAGTACATCATCGTGTGAAATTTATGCTGACCAACTTGTGTGTAAAACTTGTCCACCACTTGAGAATATGTATGATATGATTAATGAATCTCAAGTGAGTGAAGAAATTAAAGATGTTGGTCAAGAAAAAGGGAGTAAACCCATGAGCCTATATTTTTGTAAAGATTCTAATGTTTGCTTGGCTCATAGGGTTAATCATGTGCTTGAAAAATATGGTGACTTGAATTGTGATCCATTTGATGTTAATGGTGGTTTATGTCTACTTGAGGACCCTAGGGAAAATGTGTCATTGTCTCTTTGGGGTGTTGCTCATATCCGTGCATCCATGTTTGACACACTTGTACTTAAGTTATGTGAACCACAACTTGAGAATGCCAAGTTGTATTCTTGTTTGTGAAAGGGTCCAAGGATATTAAAGGCTTCTTGTCACCTTCATGGTGTTGGACAAATTGAAGTATCTTGTGGGACTCTTGGGAGCGTGCTTAACATCATTTGTAGAGGGAAACCGAGTTCTTAGGCAAACTACTTGTCTTGGATTAGATTATTGCATGGTAGTTTCCCTATTCTCCCTATTGGTATGACTCCCTTGATGGAATGTCTTCCCTCAGGAAGTTGTTGGAAAAAGAGAGGTCCTACGTGCTTGTAATGTCCCTTTCTCTCTTTGTGTGTTCCTATTTGTGAGTACATCTTGGATGAGAATTGTGTCTTTAGTGCCTTTCTTCAAATAAAACTTCTCACTTATCCTTTAATCCACCGGCCATAACCATATACATTATATTTATATACAGACATATGTATATATATATATATACACACACACAATATAATTTTCCGTAAAATATATTTACCACGTAAATCTCTATTGATTAAGAGTTATACTCACCTAAAATATAAAATAAATTTAATAATTTATAGAGGTATTACAATCTCTCTCACTTAGGATCATTCATCCTCGAATGATGCGTATAGCTTATGTTGACTACTATAATTACCCAAGATATTCATGAGATCATTTACTCGACTTCCACTTCCTTTAATCTACCTTAAAGTCTTAAAATTTGGCTAACTCTTAACTTTTACAAAAATTTCGATAGAGTTTCCCCTATAAATAGGCCTATTGGTAACCTGTCAGCTAACCAGAATATATATGAATATGCTTCACAGAGCATCACGATAAATATAAGCCCAAATACATACAAATATGTTTCACAAAGTGTCACGATAAATATAAGCCCAAATAAATACAAATATGCTTGACAGAGCGTCACGACAAATACAATATCCAAAAGATAATACATGAGGCTCTATTTGGCCTTATAATCAAATGACAGGTATAATCAATATGGTAACTTACCTTATACTCTGCATCTAGAAGCTGTATTCATGCAAATTTCTGGAATCATAGTCACACATCATATACATTCAGATGGTTCATAAGATACGTTAAGTATCTCGCCTTCTGTCCTTGTATTGAAATAACTCACCAGAGAAAGCACCTAAGATTTTAGGGATCATAGGCATAAATCATAACCTCAAAATGTTAGGGTGGTATACACATAAGGAATTTTGGGTGCACTATAGCTCTATTTGGAGGCTATTATCCCACTTAGGCCATCTTAATTATCTCTATATGCTAATATAAGAGTCATACACCATTTGTTTTCCTTATACTCTCAGGGCTCAACTTGTCGATTCTGCGGAGCCACTTAATGCCTTTCCTAGGTGATACCTGCCTAATCTATCAAATCATACAGTAACTGTAACATGTTAGCAAATAAGCATGAAGTGCATATTCTCATATAAACATCTGAGCTGCAAAAATAACTTTAACTAATAAATATATAAATTTTAGCAAATGTATAACTTATAAAGTAGTAAAATATAGGAATATGTAATCAATGAGCAAGTAAACTCTGGAAATTTAGCCCACATGTCACATGTTTTTGTCATGCCCCTATCCTAGACAGGATAGACAAGAACCATATAAGCATGAGTTATATGACTGGCATATACTGTACGGAGGGGTATCAATTTACAAACAATGATAAGGGGATATGAACATATCAATTCTATCCCATTGAACACTCAGCTGATACAGACATATGAAACTATGACCACGTATGACAATTTATCTTTGTCTACGAAGCCTCTAAGAGAAATTATAACTGTACCAGGAAAGGTGGTTGGGGAAGGGCCCCTACATACCTAAACTATAACTAGAAACACAATTAAATAATACTTGACATTTATTAGCCCCGGGTAAGAGAGGAGTTCACCGACTGCTTGGCTGAATACGAATAAATGCCTGATATACTTGATCTTGTATTTACAGATGTAGTGCCCCCGAACGTAGAGATGTTAGTACATATAAAATATGTACTAGTATGTAAAGTAGACAGAATAACAAGTAGATGTATAAGGTTGGTCAATGAATCAAACAACAAAATGAGCAATTGCGGACGACTAAATACTACAAACTGTTATATGAAACTATTACCTATGCATTTACCTTATTAACCTATCATATAACCACTTATGAGTAAGTTATCATTATTTAGGACCTAGTAATTTGCCTAAGTGATGTTCTGTGCTTACTTTTAAATTTTACAAATAATCATATGATGGCCTACAAAGGACATTCTATGTCAAGTGTACAACATATATTACCCAGATACTCCTAACTATGATTTTATGCGTATAACTATAATCGCGATCTGATACAGGGTACACCCCTTCTTAGGGGCTCACTATAAGGGTCCGCCAGCAGGAATATGTGCCATATATTGGCTCTAGTAAGGGGCATCCCAATTGACTTCAAATGCAAATGATGCCACAAGGAAGGGTATGCCGCAATGTTTGGGCTCACTATAATGGTCTGGTCTCGATCTTTAGCACATAATCATGTCGAGTGATATGACAAGCCAAACCTATGTACTCTCCCATCGTTAACTTTATCAAGTAGTGCCTTATATACTATGAAAGTGTATCATGATAAATGTTATTTATCCATTAAAGTAATGCTTTTCATATTCCACTAATTTCTTTTCTAGTATCGAGTTATTCAAACGCTAGTTCTTATTTTATTCAATAACTATATTTCTATGTGATCCAATATACAATTGCAACTATACTATGACCATTTATTCTAAACATATTGCATATGATAGACATAATATATGAATTCTAAGAAATTTCAACACACGCGAATACAATCATGTGTCGCTCTATAAATACTTGACTCGATAAGAGTAAAAATAAATACTGCAACTCTAATAAATAAACGCATGAAGGATGGAGACAAGTAATTTAAAATGGAAAGGGAACATGAATATTGTGGCAATATTAGGAATATAGTTATGTGTTAGACATATAGAAGGTCAAAGATTTGTTCTTGTATATCAAGTAAACGGTATCGACTCTACTAGAAGAAAAAAATGACTATGAGTTGTACCTTCATGGAGAAGGAAGGTTTAGCTTCACATACCTTTGATGCCTTCCTAGCTAATGGTAGGACCACAAATACCAAACAATTCAACCCGCAAGAGTGTAGCCTTTGTTTTGTCAATCGCTAATTTCCTCAATCCGATAGATAACCAACTTAATATTTTAAAACCAGTGTTGAGAAATCATTGGCGTTTCCAACCCGAATCTATTTGGTGGTGTTTTAGTGGGGTTCGCCGGTTGGAGCAGTGGTGAGTTTCACCGGTGTTGGCTCGCAGGCGACTGGACCTGTGGAGAAAGAGAACGGCGAGAGAGAAAAGAGGCGCTGGGCTAACTGGAATAGTAGAGAGACGGAGAGAGGAGAACGGAAGGCGATGTCGGTGGGGGTTTTGCCGTTCGGTGATTGTTGTTACCGGCAGGAGCTATGGCTATGATATTAGAGAGAGAAAGAAGAGAGAAAGAAGGAAAGGCGACTGATTTAGATAAAAATAATTAGGGTTTCCTTCTTTTTTTCTTTAAGTATTTTTGTAGAGAAAACAAATAATAAAGTGGCCCCACTTGGACAATATATATATATATAACAAAATAAAATAAAAGTTCTCACTTATCCCTTAACCCACCAGCCGCAATCATACACATTATATATATTATATTTATATACACGCACATATATGTATATATATATATATATATATATATATACATATATATACTAGATATCGAAGGCTAGTGCTAGCACGGGCCCAATATATGTTATTTTTTAGTCTCAATTTATATGATACAAATAAAATTTTGATAATTAATTATATTTTGAATATTTTTTAGATATTTTAAATTGTTAGCTATTGTAATTATAATAGTTTTTTGACATTGTAATTTACTATTTTAAGTTGTTAGCCATTATAATTTATAATACTCCCCTTGTCCAAAGTTTTGTAGCATTGATAGTCTATTATATTTTTAGAATAATTTAAGTTTTTAATTACTGAAATTTATAATACTTTTTCTTCTATTTCAATTTAAGTGACACTGATATAATTTCGAGAGTCAATCAAATATCACGATTGAACTTCCGAAGTAGGCATTTCTTAAATGACTAATAATAACTTATTAGAAGTGATACAATAAAATTACTATAAAAATAGTTGTGAAAAAAATTTAAGCGGGCCTCATATAAGATGTCAAGTTAATTTAAAATATTAATAATTAATTTATCTTTTTATTTTATTTTATTTTTTTATTAAATATTTTTTTAATAGTTAGATGACTCATAATAATTAATTAGGTATAAAATAGTAAAATTACGGTTGAAACAACTGAAGCAAACATGTCATAAATGTCTATTTTACTTTTTTTTATCAAATATTATTAATTTTTTAATACTTAAATGACATATAATAATCAATTAGGAAATAACTTATTAGAAGTGGTATAACAAAATTAATATAAAAAATAGTTGTGAAAAAAAATTTAGATAGGCCTTATATAAGATGTCAAGTTAATTTAAAACTTCAATAGTTTGTTTATCATTTTTTTTTTGTATATTTTATCTTTTTTATTAAATATTATTAATTTTTTTAATACTTAAATGACTTATAGTAATTAATTTGTGATGAAATAATAAAATTATGGTTGAAACAACTGAAGCAGACATGTCATAAATGTGTATTTTATTTTTTGTTAAATATTATTAATTTTTAATACTTAAATGACATGTAATAATTAATTAGGGGTGATATAGTAAAATCACAGATTAATACTTAAATGACCTATAATAATTAATTAGGGATGAAATAGTAAAATTACGGTTGAAGCAGCGGAAGCAGACATGTCATAAATGTCTATTTTATATTTTTGTTAAATATTATTAATTTTTTAATGCCTAAATGACATATAATAATTAATTAGGGGTGATATGGTAAAATCACGGAGGAAGCAGGCATGATGACCGCCCTCTTCTATATATTAGAATATATATATACACACACAAAAAAATATAATTTTTTTTAAAATATATGTACCACGTAAATCTCTATAGATTAAGAGTTATACTCATCTAAAATATAAAATAAATTTAAAAATTTACATAGGTATTGCAAAAGCAGTCTTAAAATTAATGGTACTAGGACTAGGACCTAATACACCAGATATAGCAGTCACTGTTTTCTGACTTTCATCACCAAGAATCATGGCATATGCCTTTTTCACTAAAGGTAATAGGCTCATCATCAGAATTTGGCTTCTTGCATGTCCATAGTTATCATTTAAGCCTACTAGAAATTGAAATGGTTTCATTTTTTGCAGATGCACTACAAAATTCTTGGACTTGTCACAATCATATCCAGGTATTGGCACCAAGGACTCAAATTCTTCCCAAAGATTCTTTATTCTTGGGAAATAAATAGAGGAAGACAAAGTTCCTTGCATCAATATAGCAATTTCTTTATGAATATTATACACTCTGAACCATCAATCTTATTTAACCTTTCAAATAGATCTTACCAAATAACCTAAGAACTAGATGCATACATGATTCCACTAAGAAGACTACTAGAAATAGAGTTCATGATCCAAGAAAGTACTATTGCATAAACCCTTTCTTAGTGGTTCTACAAAGTTTCAGGAAACTTTTCTTTTGCACAAGAACCATCAACTAACCTCATTTTATTTCTTCCTAGAAGTGCAATACGCATAGACTTAACCCAAATGGTATAATTTTCAATGCCAGTCAATTGAAAAGCGACAATTTGCATACCACTCACATCAGATGAATGTAAGAATAAGGGATGATTATAATCAATACCGAAAACCTGAAAAGAAGATGAGTTCCCAGCTGTTCCATTCACAGTTCCACCTGGGACTTGATTTGGTACTGCATCAGTTTGATGTTCCATTATCTTTCAATTTCCTTTGAAGATGAACCCAGAATTATGGTGGAAGCAAAACAAATGACCTCAAGAACTTGGTCGAGAATACTGAGTATAAAACACTTCACAACTGATTATGCATGATAGATGATCCATTGCTCTAATACCATGTAATAATTCAGAATTTGAATGTAGTAATTCAGAGTATGGATCATAGATACACGAAACGGAGAAAAAAAAAAGAAGAAACAAGAACCAGAAGAAGAAGAGAGGAAGAAGAAGCAAGCAGAGATCAAACTTAATAATGGAAGTTGTTAATTCTTATTCATTCAAGTGTTGAATCAATGTGATACATCTATATCCATATATATAGAGAGAGGATTGAGATAGCTGATTTAGTAACTAACTAATTTGCTTCATAACTAACTTCTAACAGTGTTAACTCCTAACTAACTCAGTTCTTACCTAACTTTAGGAAGTGTTTTAACTAACTATGTGAACTTTATTTTATATTTCAACACTCTTCTTCCTTTCCATGAATATCTAAATAATATTAGCGCACTAAAAAGAGCTTTATATCTTAATCGGTTTACTCTTCTATTTTTGGGTAGTATTTTTTTGCTTTAGCCTGATCTACTTATTACTGTTTTGTATTTTGTTCTTTGTTTTTGGATAATTGTGGTGTCCGTATAGCTATTGCGTACCTCGACTAAATTCATGGAATATCTGTCACCTCCCACCAGCAATAAATATCGTGTAACTTTGTCTACTAAAGATAGGACAAATGGGAAGAATCACCTAATATTTTTTATCTCTGTGGATTTGGTCTCTATAGGTTTGAATCTAGGGACCCTGAAACCTCAAATCTTTCATCCGCTTATTAATTACTAGGCCACGCCTACATTTTCTTTCATTCTTTTGTGGTACTAAATTTTTGTTGAGAGAAATTTCAATGTGTAGTCCCTTGCCTGAGTTTGAGCTACGTACAGGTCATGATGTCTTAGAGGATTATTTGTGAATGTTACAAGTGTAAGAAATTTAGGAGGTAAGACAACAAAATCACATGCTAAAAAATTCAGTTGGAGTGAAGTGAAGGAAGGAGACATCTATACAACTTGACTTAATTCAAATGGCTAGATTACCTGACTATTTATAGGTGAATTCCTCCATGTATCTAGCCTAACATACATGTGTTAGGCTAAGGTAAATGGATAACCCCATTTAGACTTATCGTTAATAAGTTCGTACCTCACATCATCCAAGGTAAAATGGATAACACCATTAGACTAATCTTCTTTCAAGGTAGGTGATCAAATTCAAACTCTAATACATGCATTTTAAAAATGGCTTAAGTCATCAATTGATTTTTAAAATTGTCAATAAAATTCACTGAGACATCTCAATTCAATCTTGTATATATTAGACATTTTAATATTAATTAATAAATATTTATTAAATATTAATTTATAAAATATTATGTGTGTAGTTCACTTACAAAAATTACAATAAAGGCACCAATCAAACTTTGACAAATGACAATCGACCTCAAAAATTATATAAAAAAATAAATTTTATATTTAAGAAAATTAAAAATTATTCAACATCTATTTTTTTTTTTTTACCTATTTTTCAAAAAGGAAAAAAAATCCCTTTCTTCTTCTTCCCCTCGACCTCGACCCACCCCCTCTCCCAGCCCCCAAAACAAAACTCAAATCATTTAACAAATTGATTTAAGCTTCAACTAGTTTGAAGAGAACAGAAGGTCATTGATGGAACAATGATGACGTAACATGATGATAGTGACTTAATTTTATGTCGGACTTTCATAGAAGAAAATTTTATAATTGTTAGCATTTTAAAAAATTGTTTTCTTAATTAGAATTGTCAATTTGTATGGCCTGCTCAATCACTTTCTGAGTTAGTTTAATTTTGGGATTTGAGGACTAAGGTTGTTCCATAAATGTAGATATCAACTTTTCTTATATATTAGAAGATGTAAAGAAGGAAGATGAGAACAAAAAATAAGGAAATTAAAATAGTTAGGCAACATCATGTGGTGGTGTGTGCTAAGGTGGTTGGAAATAATGGCGTGTTGGTGGTAAAGAGGCAGTCGCTCTGTAGAAAATAAGAACTGCTAACTTAAAAGGAGGAAAGTTTTTCATATATTTTTAAAAAAAAGTTAAATGGGGAAGAAGAGAAAGGATAAAAAAAATTATTGAAAAAAAAAAAGAAAGAAGAATACTACGATAGCAATTTATGTGCTCAATGCTACGTGAAATTCACTACTTGTGTCATGTCATCTACATATTTATTAATATTGAAGTGTTTAATAGGTATAAAATTGAGTTGAGGTGTCTAAGTAAATATTTTAAACAATTTTAAGGATCTACCAATGATTTAAGCTTTAAAAATCAAGATATATAATTAATACTCCCTATATTTCATAATAAGTGAATTATTGATACATTTTTTAATATTTAAATTAACTTAATTGTTCAATCTTCAAGAGTAATATTGAAATTTTCTTCTATTTTTATCCTTTATTTGGATTTTTTATTTGATGCGTTCAAAAAAACTTAATGGCTCTTATTTACTTATTGTTTTGAATTATTTTTTTAAAAGACAGTATTGAAAGTAATTATCATGATCAATATTTTAAATTTTTAAAAGAAATTTGACAATAATTTTTTTTTTTTAAATATCTAATTCATGTCTTAATTTCTTTTTTTTATTAATAGGTGTGCATTACCTCAATAATTCATTTATGAAATAATAAATGGAGGAAGTATTCTAGTTCATTAACTAACCCGTGAACAAGTTTTCTTTTTTCAACACCCTCCTTAAACCTGATTCACTACTCTTCAAGAGTCATCCTTAGCTTTGGAAAAGTATCAATCTTCAATCATGAACTCTAGTCCCACTTTCTTCTTGGATTTTTTTCATTTGCTTGTACATCCATTTGTCTCCGATAGTGCTTTTGCCTTTTGGAAGTGTGACCAACTCCCATGCATCATTCTTCTTGTTTGTCTTAATTTTTTCTCCATTGCATTTTTCCATCATGAATTTTGAGAAGCATCTTCATTTTTTAGAAGATCAATGTCCACCAATAAACAAAGGCATGCCATAAACAAAAGTGCGTTAAATCACTCAAATCTTCCGTTACGTCTTCCGATGTATCATACAATTGACGAAACCTTTTGTTCTTTCGAATGCTTGAATTTGATACCCCAACTTCTTGAACTAAACCTGTAGGTGTTGCAGGTGGTGTAGTAGGCTGCTCCACAACTAATTCATCATCAAAGATGGACTAAAAGAGTAATCAAATTTTTGGGGTTATATAACTTATGACCGTTAGATCATTGATCATAACCCAATGAAAACATTCCTCTCACTTTTATATCAAGTTTAGATCTCTTCTCATCCGACATATGCATAAGCAATGCTTCCAAACACTCGCAAGTGAGAAACTTTTAGTTTGAAAGCACCCAAGCCTCTTGCGGTGTTTTCTCACGAACACTTCTCGTGTAATGTCGATCTAATAAATAACTGCACAACTCACCCTTCAGCCCAAAACTTTTTTGTCATATTTTTGCCCTTTAACATAGTTCTTATCACGTTGATAGTACAGTCAAACCTCTTTATAGTGATAATGTTTGTCTAAAATTTTGTATATGACTGTTGTTGCACTCTATTTCGAACCAATCGAAATGGGCATAATACATAAGCATGATCTTTAATTTGATCCCAAATCATATCTATGACCTCCAGCTTTAGATGTGCACAAGTATACACTTAAACTTACATAAAGTTAAATAAGTAGACACACACGTTCTATGTGACATAATATACGTAGGACGTCATATAGGACAAGAATTGGTCATGTAGGATGCCACATAGGACATGTGTGTTTAATTGTTTAACTTTATACAAGTTTAAGTGCCTACTTGTGCACATCAAAAGTTGAAGGTCATGGATGTGATCTTAGGCCAAGTTAAAGCGCATATTTATATATTGTGTCATCGAAATAGTATAGAGCATAAAAGTTGTTACTCTCTAATTTGAAAATTGTTTTAGAGCCGTCACGTAACTTTTAGGAAAAATTAGCAAAATCATTTTATGTAAAATTCTATTTTTGGTCTTTAAAAGTATTTGAGATTTTGGATAAGGATTTAGATTATTATAGAGGAAGAAGTTAAGCACCCCTCAAAGTCTATTTGAAGATAGTTCTTAAAACTTAGTTCCTTATAAAAAAATATTTGAAAAATATTTGCTTATTAATTGCTAAAAAAAATTGAAAACGACGTGAAAAGTATTTATTAAATTTAAGAAAAGAGAATGCACAAAGTATATGAAATATATGCATGCAATACACAAAGATATAATATACTTGTCGAAATAGAGATAAAGTTCAAAATATAGAAAAGAGTTTTATGATCTTATAAAAATGTACGCATAAAGTTATATACAATTTGAGATACTATTTATATGAATACTAGACAGAGAAGTCCGTGCAAGTACGAGCCCAATGATAAGCGTGAACTTCATCATTTTTACATATGTAAATATTTGCATATGTAAATAATTATATATAAATATTTCATAGAAAAACTAGTTACATAAAATTTCATTATTTTTATGAGCTATTTACATACAAAAAGTTATCAATATGTAGGTCTACCACGATAAACTATGGCTGCACATTAAGATGCGATTGTCATTTACATCAAAACGCAAAATGTTCGCTCATGCAACCGGCTATATGATGTTGGTATAGGCAAGCAAAATCCACCTGTACATGCTATATCGTGAGATGTAATGAAGCTGATAGAGGCAACCAAAATGTAACTGTACATGGCACACCACCTGAGTGAAGTCGGCCGCATTCAAATTTGGGTTCAACCATCTGTGGCTGAAATTTAAGAGCATTGGAAAGGTGTAATGAAGAGAGTATGATCATTCTATTTATCTGATTGCGTTGAGTAGATGGATGTAACGAAGGAGAGCATGAGCTTTATAGCTATACAAAAGTCAAACTAGATGTTGGAGTGCCTATTTGCTACCAGTAACATTGAAGAATAAATTCACTAAAACAAATTAAACCTCAGGAGTCATCCTATGAACTACCAAATAAATTCATGGTTAGCATTAAACATAGCCCTCTCGATGTCACAAATGCATACAATCTTATACTACTCTTTCGTTTCATTTTAATTCATTTCTATAGTAAAATATATACACACATAAAAAGGAAAACACTTTACTGTATAATTTCATGATTAAGTGACTATTTAAACAATAAATTCACTGAAACAAACTAAACCTTCAAAGAGGCATCAATATGGATAAAGATAAAATTGATTGATGAATGCGAACCTTGGACTTCCAATAGGTTTTAACAAATTTTATAGTATTTCTATTAAACTGAAGTGAGAGTTTCGACATTCCTGCTTCAGCATGCTCTTGTCAGTAATTTTGCTATATCATCTTTAATTAATTATTATAAATTATTTATATACTAAAAAATTAGTAATATTTAATTAAAAAGGTAAAATAGGCATTTATGACATGTCTGCTCCAGCTATTTCAACCGTGATTTTATTATATCGCTCCTAATTAATTATTATAAATTATTTATGTATTGAAAAATTAATAATATTCAATCCATGATTTTACTATATCACCCCTAATTAATTATTATAAGTCATTTATGTATTAAAAAATTAATAATATTTAATTAAAAAATATAAAATAAATATTTATGACATGTCTACTTCAGCTGCTTCAATCGTGATTTTACTATATCACCCCTAATTAACTATTATAAGTTATTTTATGTATTAAAAAATTAATAATATTTAATTAAAACATTAAAATAGACATTTATGACATGTCTGTTTCAACTGCTTCAACCACAGTTTTACTAAATATCACCCCTAATTAATTATTATAAATAATTTAAGTATTAAAAATTAATAATTTAATAAAAAGGTAAAATAGATATAAAAATGATAAATTAACTCTTGATATTTTAAATTAACTTGACGTCTTATATGAGGTCCACTTAAATATTTTTCACAAGTATTTTTTATCGTAATTTTGCCATGTCACTTCTAATTAGTTGTTGTAAGTCATTTAAGATATTTATGCTTCGCTGCTTCAATCGTAATTTTACTATATCACCCCTAATTAATTATTATGGTCATCTAAGTATTGTGCCACTTAAATTGAAATAGAAAAATATTATAAATCACAATTTAAAATTTAAATTATTTAAATATATAATTGGCTATCAACGACACAAAACTCTGGACAAGGAGAGTAACATATACTATTCAAAAATTACATAAAAAGTATTATAAATTACAATAGTTAACAACTTAAAATATCTAAAAATAATTTAATACGTTATACATTTAAAAAAAGACGTAAAAAAAACTATAAATCACAATAATTAACAACTTTAAAAATATAAAATATTTGGTTGACTCTCGAAATTATATTAACGTCACTTAAATTGGAATAGAAGAAAAGTATTATAAATCGCAATAATTAAAAACTTAAATTATTTAAAAATATAATTGACTATCAATGCCACAAAAGTTTGTACAAGAAAAGTAACGTATATTATTTGAAAATTACATTAAAAAATATTATAAATTACAATAGTTAACAACTTAAATTATCTAAATACATATTAAAAGTATAATTGATTATCTAAATTCTATTTATGTCACATAAATTGAGACAAAAAAACATATTTTGAACCTGTGATAGATCCCGAATGAATTTTAGAATTTATATGCAATCCTTTTATTTAAAAAACTTTTGTTAAATACATGAAGATTGAAAAGACAAGTTCTAATACAGCACATCAAAGAGTGTATAAGAAATAATGTTAGCATAAATAATACTAGTATTACTAATACAAGCATTGTTAATGCAAACATTACTAATACATTCTATTCAAAATTATTTTTACACACTCTAACAAACGACTCCGACGTTTCAATGGAAGGAACATATAGAACAACAAAGTTCGATAAAACATCTACAGAAGTATGTTTTATCGTATTCTCAAAGTCAAATTAACTTAAATTAATATGACAGATGGGAACTTATAATTTTCGAAACACTTAAAGTTTAAATTTAAAATATTAATTTATTTAACTTCAAAGAACAAGTTGACAAATAAAAAAGAAGGAGAAATAAAAGCAAAGGATGTTTATGTCAGCTTAATAGGAGAATACAATGCAATTTTAGGTTATTAATTGAAACCCACATGTGATGTAATATGCAATGACTAGATAACCCTTTATATTTTTCAATAATTATTCTCTATTTTATACAACAGGTGTCAAGTCTTATGTATCAATGTTAATATCATATTTTATACTTAATGCAGCAAATCTCAATCATATGATTAAGGATCTAAACTTCAAAATGCATCAAATTTTGTTATTTATATGAGTAAGTTATACATAATTAGCTTGTGGGATAATTTGGCTCCTTGAAAAATACTATCAAGTAGTTAATACGTTTTGTGTATTCATATTTTATAATTTAAAATTCGAATTGATATTAATCTAACTTATCGTATATAATCAAAATATCTTAATGTTGGGTCCGTGCTGACACGGGCTATGCTCCTATAGTATCTATTTAAAGCCTAAAAATAGATGAAAATGCACATCAATTCTTTTAAGATAAAACTTTTATGTTATACAAATCCAAAAACTGCAACACATATATTTCTTTCCTCTGTTCGATTAATGTGGAGTTGGAACTACAACAGTCTACAGGGGTCAAACTTTTTAAGTACTTAAATTAGGTAAAAAAATAATAAATTCATTGAAACAAACTAATATTGTTACCTTTAGTTCTTTTTCGTTGGTGTGGGTGATTCAATTTTTTTCTTTTTACATGCCTCTCTCAAAGACGTGGGTAATAGTGATGTTGCAAGAACTGGGTTTCTGCTTCAGTGAAGGACGCAATAGCTAGAATACTAGGTTTTTTATCTAGAAATTTGAAGACTGGTTTTTGTAGCTGGAGATTAAACGGTTTATGCGCGAACTAATGATTTATACGGGCAATAGACAACGATTGTTAACCACTAGAGTTGGCATGGTGGTTCAGCGTCATGTCCCTTAAGCAAGAGGTCGAGAGTTCGATCCCCGCTTCTGGTGAATAGAGCAAACTCTGTGTCCAGTTCCCTACCGCTTAGTGCGCTGACAGAGGAATGAAGGATTAGTCTCACGGCTGCGGGCTGTGGGGATACCTTGGGGAACCAAAAAAAAAAAATAGACAACGATTGTTGCTAAGTGAAAAAGACAAAACATAGCACATTGAATAGGAGTTTGTGTAATCTGGTATTTTTATTTACCAATAGAACAAAATTCTAAGAAAAGAATTTTCCCCATTGGTAGTAATATGTATTTTTAAACCTGGACAACATCACTCTCATACATTTGTTTAGTAGCTAGCGACAACATTCTTCCTCGCAACATCTCTGAGATTGTTGTTGTAATTGTATAGATGACATCCATGATGTCAAGCTCGAATGACACCTGTGATTAAAATAAAAACACGCTAGAGAACGCAATAACAACATGTAAACACGGTGTTAGAGTTCGTGCCCTACTGATTATCTTATTTTCGCCTACCTGTTGCTTATCGATGGAACGGGTTGTCTGACGTGTTCCACTGACATATTTCAAGGAAGCAGTAAAACAGAAATTAAAGATCACAATGAGTTTTACGTGGAAAACACCCGGCTCAAAAGGTGTAAAAAACCACGACCTGCACCTCTACAGGATTTAACTCCAACTTCACTAAATAATTCTGAGCCTCAACAACGACTGATTACAAAACTCTTATAACCAACAAATAAGAATCATAAACTCTGATCCCTATATCTCAACAAATAGGAATTATAAACTCTAATTCCTTTAACTCAGCGACTAGGAATTATAAACTCTAATTTTTAACTACACACACACCTCCCAAGGTATGCGTTCCCAAAGTCTCTGAGTTTTCCCCAACTCGAAGACTATCTCCTAATTTAATTTATAACACACTAAAACTAATATTACATCAATAGCTCAAACACAATGAACAACTCTAAAAATCAAAGATAAAACTCTTAGCTGGATTCTATACTTAGGATCTAGTTCTTCAATGTGTTTCTTCAGTGATTGAATAGCACTTCGTGAAGTCAATTTGTCGATTATGTTTTTCTGCTTTGTAAGTACGTGAATTACTCTGAATGATGCATCTTCTATTTAAGCACAGCTCTTCAAAGAGTCATTCTTTATTTTAAACTCCTCCTTTAATCAAAACTCTCATTACATAGAGTTCTACTTCAAGTGAGACTCTTTCTTCAATTCCAACTCTTGTCTCCTTAGTATTGTAGTCAAACTTCAACTCTTTAAATCAACTTATCTTCAAGTATTTTACTCAACCACAACTTCTTCAATTTCTCACGTGATCAGTAGCTTGAGTATATCAGAATTAGGCTTGCTCATTAGTTTCTGACTTTCACCAATCTTTGTCTGCATCTATCAGTAAAACCTGAAACATGTCTTCCTATGCTTGGAACAGGTCAAGTAACATGTTCCATTCATGTGTCAGTCATCAAAAACTTCATTGATCTAACAAAGTTTTAGTTTAGAGACTTCTTGACTCAGTTTATTCACTATTTCTGTTGCATTATTACACTCTTCTTTGTACTTGACCAATTCAAGTTCAACTTTTTATTGTTCTTTACTCTTGGTGTTTTTTTCTTTTTCAGAGTGTGTCAATTTTAGAACTTCAAACTTAAGATCATTATTTGAAGAATCAAGTTGCTCAACCTGTTTCTTGAGAGAGCAGTTTTCCTGTTCAACAGTAATCTTGCAAGCATCTAAATCAATAAAATCAAATTTGATTCTTGCAAGATTACTGAACAGCTCATCCCTATCAGAAGTTGATTCTTGGAAGTCATCAATTAGTGCACTCATCAAGAAAATAAGCTTTGTTTTAGAAAACAAATGCAACGTTTCTTTAAGTTCAAGTATACTTACCTCAGAAGCATCATCTTCTTCCTCCAAGTCTGAATCTCCAAGAGCCATGAGTGTTGCTTCATCAACTTCATCATCATCTGAGTCAAACCCCCAAGTTGCTACTATTGCATATTCTTCCCTCTTTTTGTTTTTTTTTTTGAATTCCTTTTCAGCCCTTTCCTTTCTCCATTCTATTTCCCAGACAGGACAATCCTTGATATGATGATCAGTCTTACCACACTTGTAGCATCCATTTAGATTATTATTTGACCACTTCTTGCTACATGTTCCTTTCTTCTTTTTAAAGAATTTTCTGAAGTTCTTAGCTATAAAGGCAACTTATTCTTTATCAAGTTCAATTTCTTCATCACTGTAAGATTCCTTCAGAGCTAAGGTATCCTCTGGGTCTTCTAGCACTTTAGTTCATCAATTTCCATTTCATAAGTTCTTAAATTCTCCACTAATTCATCCAGGGTCATGCCTGCAAGATCCTTATTTGCTTCCCTGATTGCAGTCACCTTAACATTCCACTTTGATTTTGGTAATACCCTCATTACCTTCTCGACTTTTTCTTCTTCAGATATAGCTTTTCCTAAGGAGGTCAGCTTATTTTTTAAGGTAGTAAGCCTTGTCATCATCTCATGCAAGGTTTCATTCTCCTTCATCTTAAATGCCTCATACTCAGTAAAAAGAAGAGAAATTCTGAATTTTCTTACTTGAGATGTACCTTCATGAGCATTTACTAGAGCATCCCAAATTTGCTTAGCAGTGGTGCATGTTGATACCCTATTGTATTCAATAGGTCCTAATCCACAAACCAAAATATTTTTGGCCTTAGCATTTTTCTTTAATGTCAATAAGTCATCAGGAGTGAATTCACTTCTTACTTTCTTGACCTGTTTCCCATCTTCTAACTTTATTGGAATAGTAGGACCATCAGTGATCCTATCCCATAACTCATAGTCTTCCTCTTGAATGAATGTTTCCATCCTAGATTTCCACAAAATAAAGTTAGAACCATCAAAGAGTGAAGGTCTAATAGTGGATTGACCTTCACTGTGACCAGTAGGTAGTGCGGAATTCATCATATTGATCTTTGTCTTAGGTGCTAGCCCTTTTTAAGACAACCTATCTCTGATACCACTTGTTAGAGTTCGTGCCCTACTGATTATCTTATTTTCGCCTAACTGTTGCTTATCAATGGAACGGGTTGCTTGACGTGTTCCACTGACGTGTTTCAAGGAAGCAGTAAAACAGAAATTAAAGAACACATGAGTTTTACGTGGAAAACACCCGGCTCAAAAGGTGTAAAAAAAATACGACCTGCACTTCTACAGGATTTAACCCCAACTTCATTAAATAACTCTGAGCCTCAATAACGACTGATTACAAAACTCTTGTAACCAACAAATAGGAATCATAAACTCTGATCCCTATATCTCAACAACTAGGAATTATAAACTCTGATCCCTATATCTCAACGACTAGGATTACAAAACTCTTGTAACCAACTTATCTTTAAGTATTTTACTCAACCACAACTTCTTCAATTTCTCACGTGATCAGTAGCTTGAGTATATCAGAATTAGGCTTGCTCATTCATTTCTGACTTTCAGCAATCTTTGTCTGCATCTATCAGTAAAACCTGAAACCTGTCTTCCTATGCTTGGAACAGGTCAAGTAACATGTTCCATTCATGTGTCAGTCATCAAAAACTTCATTGATATAACAAAGAGTCCTTCAATTTATATGTTTCCTATCTTGCGTAGACATCTTCAATCTGCAGAATCTTTCTCCTTCTACACATAGGACTCTTCAGGATATGATCAGAAGTAAAACTCCTTCTTTACGTAGGACTCCTTTTTCAACTCAACTTGTTTTCCCTTGTCATCAAGTGTTTGAATCAAATTTAACTTGTTCTATTCCCCATGTGATCAGTAAGTTGAAGTTTCCAGTTGCACTGAATTAACTCATATCAAATTATTTCATTCATATTGTCATTCATCAAAACTTCAAGGTTCCAACAAATTTTCTTTTTCTATGATGACAAACCTCTTGTCTTTGTGGATTCAAATATCTTCACTTGTAGGCACTAAAGTATAAATTACTAGAATAAAATAAGTTAGTCAATGGGTTATAAACATTACACAACCCTCTTATCTTTCCCCTTTTGGCATCATCAAAAAACCATCTCAATGCAATAATATACTAGCCAAAGTGATTTGTTATGCTATTCATGGTCACTGGGGCTATCACCAAAACAATCAGACAAAGACTTTAGCCAACCTAGTAATGTATTAAAGATAGAAAAATTATGAGTCAATTTAGCAAAGATAACCATTCCATTTAACTAACAGAGCATGTTCCACATTAAACCTAAGCTAGTACTGAACAAAGCAAAATAATTGAGCATTAAAAAAATATGGTATAAAAGTGTGACATGGCTAAGGATACAAATAGTGAGGAGTTGATGAGGAAGGTGGAATAGGTGATATCAACTGTGTCAATTGATGAATGACTTCAATAATTTCACCTCTCTATCAATCAAGGTCAAGCTTCAAAGTCATGATCCTAGTCTTAAGGACCTCTTATTACACTTTATGACTGTCTTGTGCAGCTTCTAGTTCAGATTTTTTTTTTCAAATAAGTGTTATCCCTCCTTATTAAAACAGGTAGAGAAACATGATTCATCTGTTCAAGAACATCTATTTTTTTATAAGTCAAGCCTGATTTAGGACTGAGAAGTCCAAAAAAATAACCAATTAGGAACTAAAAAGGAAAGCATGTCCCTTTTCATTCTTCAGAAACATATGTTGCATGTGATTGATGATCAAGCTTGGCAAATCCATGGTACATAACTGATATTTTGGTTATGAAAGAAGAAGAAATTTTTGGTATAAGATTAACACATTTGTGCACACTCATTTGGAGAGAATCAAGAAAGTTTGGTCAACAATTCATTAACTTTATTAGACAATGAGAGGATGAGTGTGTGGAATTGAACAGGTGTGCTCAACTGTTTCAACTTAGACAGCCTATGCTTATGTCAGTGTAGAACATACCTGATAAGAAGAACTTTGTGGTCACAATTGTTTGCTTGCATAATCTAATACAAAATTAGGTTAGAAAAGTCAAAAATCTGGAATTGGGACACACAACTAAATGTGCAAGAATGAATAGAATAACTTTTTAGCTAATAAGATTAAAAAGAAAAATGATTATTCTAGTCAATCATTGAGGGGAGTTCATGCAATTTTAATCATCCCCAAGTCTAACCTATTCCTTTCAAAATGCTCTCTACTTAGTGTCTTTGGTGCTTCTTCAGTCAATTAAGTAACCCACATAGTCAACATTTTTATAGTCTTCAAGAGTAAAATTGTTTTTCTTTGGATATCATAGTCTCAAGCCATTGATTCCCATGATATATCTCAAGATTCTTTTGACAACACCAATTTTTATGAACTACCAACAAAATTACCAGCAACTTGTGTTGGTTTTATTGATGCATCCATTTCTTTATTTGTTGTTCTCCCTGTCAATATGCCCTCAGTCTGTACAATAGTTGAACCAGGTGGTACAACATGTTCTTGTGCATGCTCATCAGTTTCACAGTCATCCTATTTTCTTATTTTTTTTAATATCTCCCTTGTTTCCCCTTTATACGAGCACTACAAATCTGGTCATCTTTCAAATGATTCATTCCCCCTTTAAATGTGGTGAGTGAAAGAAACTTTATTTTCTTCTAATCTTATGCCTTGAGCAAGCTTTATTTATGCATAAATTCTGCTTGTCTCCTTTCACTCTCACCTGCAAAACAAATTAGGGGTTAACTTTAGGCACCCAGACAAGTTTGGGTCCTTTCTTATGAGTAAATGGATGAATCAGATTTCTTCTAGCCCATGCAGACGACAGGTTACGTGACTTATTTCTCTGACCAGGTTTAGTTATCCTTTTCTTGGTCTGAGATAGTTTATTTGCCAGATTTAGACTGCTAGATCTACTTTTGGCAGCAACTGGACATTCAGTGGTTGGATGTCCAAGGTTTCCACAGATATAGCACAAGTCTTGATAAGCATCAAGACTTTTGTGAAAACCCAAACCAGTTTTTTCACTGTGATATCTTTCACTCAACTTATATACAATTCTTGAGGAATTTGTCCACCCGTTTTCTTTTTCAAGGTCAAGTTTTAGTTTAGAGACTTATTGACTCAGTTTATTCACTATTTCTGTTGCATTATTGCACTCTTCTTTGTACTTGACCAATTCAAGTTCAACTTTTTCTTGTTCTTTACTCTTGGTGTTTTTTTCTTTTTCAGAGTGTGTTAATTTTAGAACTTCAGACTTAAGATCATTAGTTGAAGAATCAAGTTGCTCAACTTGTTTCTTGAGAGAGCAGTTTTCCTGTTCAACAGTGTTCTTGCAAGCTTCTAAATCAATAAAATCAAATTTAATTCTTGCAAGACTGCTGAACAGCTCATCCCTATCAGAAGTTGATTCTTGGAAGTCATCAATTAGTACACTCATCAAGGAAATAAGTTTTGTTTTATAAAACAAATGCAACTTTTCTTTAAGTTCAAGTATACTTACCTCAGAAGCATCATCTTGTTCCTCCAAGTCTGAATCTCTAAGAGCCATGAGTGCTACTTCATCATCATCTGAGTCAAACCCCCAAGCTGCTACCATTGCATATTCTTCCCTCTGTTTGGTTTTTTCTTTCAATTCCTTTTCAGCTCTTTCCTTTCTCCATTCTATTTCCCAGATAGGACAATCCTTGATATGATGATCAGTCTTACCACACTTGTAGCATCCATTTAGATTGTCATTTGACCATTTCTTGCTACCTGTTCCCTTCTTCTTTTTGAAGAATTTGTTGAAGTTCTTAGCTATAAAGGCAACTTGTTCTTTATCAAGTTCAATTTCTTCATCACTGTAAGATGCCTTCATAGATAAGGTATCCTCTGGGGCTTCTAGTACTTTAGTTCCATCAATTTCCATTTCATAAGTTCTTAGATTCCCCATTAATTCATCCAAGGTCAAGCCTGCAAGATCCTTATTTGCTTCCCTGATTGCAGTCACCTTAACATTCCACTTTGATTTTGGTAATACCCTCAGTAGAGTGAACTCAGGGATGAGGGCTCACCTAACAATAGAGGGTGTGACCCTTAGTAGCAATCCCCAAATTCTAGAACTACGTAGCCAACGTAGATTAGAGATGTCTACCTGGCAGTTGAGGGTTGACAAAGTGTTTACTTCCTAGTTGAGAGTGACGCCTATCTTACTAGAGCACATGCCAATTGAGGGTGACTCCTTAGTCCTTTAAGACACCAGTTTAGTGTATCGACACAGCCAGTATTAGTACTCGTGGCACAGTACTGATACCCTTCTAACTGGGATTACAGGTTGAACACCGATTAGCTCAAATTGGGGCATATTGGTTAGATGATACCTACCACACTCTCAGTATATTTTCAGTTTAGGTTTGCCTGACCAAAGCATACAGATTCTCAGCTATTCAGTTATCAAATTTTGGTCTTTCAGTTTACAAATTATTTTAGATATATGTTTGTGCTTGGTCTTGCATTCTTAGATATTATGCTTTTCATGCATTCATGTTCAGTTATCTCATGTTATTTAGTTAGTCCTTATTTTATATGCATAGTACCCCATGTATATCAGCCTGACCTCATCTCATATACTAGTACATTCAAAGTATTTACCGCATACTCTTTTTTGCACTATGATGTCTTATATCATAGGTTCAGACGCACAGTTTCTCGATCACAGTTAGACAGCTTAGTATTATCCAACATTCGTAGTGGTAAATCCTCATCTATCGAGGACATGTTATGATTATTCAGTTATTTCAATATTTTACTTTATTCAGTCAGTTGGAGTTAGTTAGAGGTCTGTCCCATCAACTCCTCAGTCAGTTTAGAGGCTTTTAGATATTCAGACAAAATAGTCAGACAATCAGTTAGTTACTTTTAGTTCTTATCAGTTATTTATGATATTCAGTATTTTGTATTTCAGTATTCAGATATACTTTACCTTCTCAGTTTATCTTCCGCACATATGTTATATTCATATTTTATTCAGTGCTCACAATAAGTACCAGCTCATGGGTTAGCTTGTAGTCATTTGTGATCGTAAGCATTATTGTCGCGACTAGGGGGTAGCATCGGTTTGTTAAAAATCTTGGTATCAAAGCCCAAGATTTTAAAGTACCCTAGGGAGTCTGAAAGATGTGTTAAGTAGAGTCTTGTGCATGGGTGTGAAGTGTGCCATACTTATGGACAAGAGGCTATGAAATATTTTAGGAAAAAAGTATCCCTTCTTTCAGTATTCATGTCATGTGAATGAGTATGAGCTCTATTTAAATTCTCTTTCTAACTCATCCTTCATTCTATTTACAGACTATGCCTCCCAAGAGAAACAACAGAAGAAGGAACGAGAACCATCTTGCACCACCATCTGTTCAGGAAGATCCCTGAATAAGCATGTCTCTCACACCGATTTCAGAGCTAATTTTGCTACCTTAGCTCACTCAGTAGTTGCTCAGTACAATCAGCAGGCTGTTGTTCCAACTAATCCAGTGGTAAATATAGTTGCATCTAGTATTCAGGACTTTACCTAAATAAATCCTTCTTTGTTTTCGGGATCCAAGTCTGAGGAGGATCCGCAAGAGTTTCTTGATATGGTTTAGAAGGTGACTAATATTATGGGTGTCACTTCGAGTGAGAGTGCAGAGTTGGTTGCATATCAGTTGTAGGATGTATCTCACACCTAGTTTAAGTAGTAGAAGAAGAATCGTGGTATTGATATAGGGCCTATTGAGCAGGAGGAGTTTTCCACGACTTTCTTAGATAGGTTCTTCCCGTTAGAATTAAGGGAGGCTAAGGTTCAGGAGTTTATTAACTTGAAACAGGGTAGTATGAGTGTGAAGGAATACTCGCTCAAGTTCACTAAGTTAGCGAGGTATGCTCCTTCAATGGTGGCTGATAATAGGTCTAAAATGAGTAAGTTTATTTATGGTGTATCTGATAGTATGGTCAAGAGTGTCGGACCACCATATTCATTAAGGAGATGTACTTATCTAGACTTATGGTTCATGCTCAGCATATTAAGGAAGAGAAGCTTAAGGAGAAAAAGTGAGAGAATAAGAGGGCCAGAATGGGTAGTTTTAACTTTTCTCAGCCAAGGTCAGAAGATGGTAACCGTACTCAATTTTGTCAAAAGTCTTCAGCTCCAGCCCTATCTTCAGCTAGTGCCTAAGTTAAGGCAAGATATTCGGGATAGAGTGCCAGGCTCCAAGTCCCAGGGTAATCTGAACAGTGTTCGTACTAATCCGTTCTGTAGGAAGTGTGAAAGATATTATCAGAATGTATTTAGAGCCGGCAGTGATGTGTGTTTTAGATATGACAATCCAGGCCATAGAGTTAGAGATTTCCCAAAGGTCGGCCAGTAGGGTCAGTCTAATCGTCTTCCAATTCCAGCTGGTCACCCGACTCAGCAGGGTACCGCTTCTAGCGCAACCAGTGAGCAGCATCAAACTAGGTTGTATTCCCTCTAGACTCGACAGGATTAGGAGAGTTCTCCCAATGTAGTTACAGATTCGTTGCAAGTCTTCCATCTCCATGTTTATGCTTTATTAAATCCCAGAGCCTCACTCTCCTTTGTAACTCTTTATATAGCAGTTGATTTTAGTGTCAGTCCCGAATCTTTAGCAGAACCCTTCTCAGTATCTACTCTAGTAGGTGTGTCAATTATAGCCAGGCAGGTATACAGGAACTGCCCGGTCATAGTATCCCAGAAAGTCACCTCAGTAGACCTCGTGGAGTTAGATATGACTGATTTTGACGTCATTCTCAGCATGGATTGGATCCACTTATGTCATGCCTCAATTGATTGTAGAAATAAAGTTGTTCAGTTTCAGTTTCTTAATGAACCAGTTATTGAATGGAGGGGTAGCACTTTATCTCTTAGGGGTCAGATTATTTCATATCTTAGAGCGAAAAAGATGATATCTAAGAGGTGTGTTTACCATCTTGTTCGAGTCAAAGACTCTAGTTCTGAGACTCCCAGTCTCGAGTCAATTTCAGTAGTAAGGGAATTTCCAGATGTGTTCCCTGAAGACCTTCCTGGAGTTTCTCCCGAAAGGGAAATTGACTGCGGAATAGATCTCCTTCTAGATACCCAGCCAATCTCTATTCCACCTCATAGAATAGCTTCAACTGAGCTTAAAAGGTTAAAAGAGCAGCTGAAAGATCTCATAGATAAGGGTTTCATCAGGCCCAGTGTTTCCCCATGGGGCACACCAGTTCTTTTTGTGCGTAAGAAAGACGATTCTCTCAAAATGTGCATCGATTATCATTATTTGAACAAAGTCACAATCAAGAATAAATATCCACTCCCCAGGATTAATGACTTATTCGACCAACTTCAGGGTGTCAGTTATTTCTCTAAGATAGACCTCAGATCCGGCTATCATCATCTTAGAGTCAGAGAATGTGACATTCCAAAGACAGCCTTTAAAATACGGTATGGTCACTTTGAATTCCTAGTTATGTATTTTGGACTAACGAATGCTCCTACAGCTTTCATGGACTTGATTAATAGAGTGTTCAAGCAGTACTTGGACATGTTCGTTATAGTTTTCATTGATGATATTCTTGTCTATTCCCATAGTGAAAATGATCATGCAGGCCATCTCAGAATTGTATTGCAGACTCTTAGATCCCATCAGTTGTTCACCAATTTCAGTAGATGCGAATTAGCTAAGATAAGTAGCTTTCCTTGGCTATATTATTTTTGGTGATGGCATTAGAGTTGACCCTCAAAAGACCGAAGCAGTGAGAAACTATCCCGGACCCATCTCTCCATCAGATATTAGGAGTTTCTTAAGTCATTAAGTTTGGCTGGCTAATATAAACTATTTGTTGAAGGGTTCTCTTTTACTGCATACCCCATATCCTTATTAACTCAAAAAAAAGTCAAGCTTCAGTGGTCAGATTCTTGTGAGAAGAGTTTTCAGGAGTTGAAGACTCGACTCAGTTTCTCTCCAGTGTTGACTTTACCAGATGGTTCAGATGGATTTGTGGTTTACTATGATGCTTCCAGAGTTAGTCTTGGTTGTGTGTTGATGCAGAGACGTAGGGTCATAGCCTATGCCTCTAGGCAGCTTAAGCACCATAAAAATAATTATCCTACCCATGACTTGAATTGGCAGCTGTTGTTTTTGCCTTGAAAATTTAGAGGCATTATCTTTATGGGGTTCATGTTAATGTATTCATGGATCGCAAAAGTTTGTAATATGTTTTCTCACAGAAAGATTTAAATCTTCTTTAGAGAAGGTGGCTTGAGTTGTTAAAAGATTATGATATGAATGTGTTGTATCATCCGAGCAAGGCCAACTTAGTGGCAGATGCCCTTAGCAGGTTGTCTATGGGTAGTGTTGCTCATGTTGAGGAGGATAAGAAGAAGCTAGTCAGTGAGGTTTATCAGCTTGCTAGATTAGGTTCGGTTGCTTGATTCAGCAGAAGGTAGTGTATGGGTTTAAATAGTTGGAATCTTTGTTGGTTGCCGAAGTAAAAAAAAAAAGCAAGACAGATATCCTAGTTTGGTTAAGTTAAAGGAATCAGTTAGAGATCAGAAAGTAGAGGTTTTCTCCCAAGGTGGAGATAGTGTGTTGCGTTGCCAGGGCAGGTTATGTGTTCCGAGTGTTGATGACTTGAGACAACAAATACTCTATCCATCCAGGAGCAACTAAGATGTACCGTGACTTATGGGAAATCTATTGGTGGAGTGGTATGAAGCGGGATATTACAGAGTTTATAGCTAAGTGTTCTAATTATCAGCAAGTTAAGGTTGAACACCAAAGGCCTAGTGGAAGATTGTAGGAGTTCAGTATCCTAATATGGAAGTGGGAAGTGGAACATGGATTTTGTGATAAGAAAGTGGGAAGTTCATACTTCTTACTCAGCTAAGGATTATGCCAAGCTCTATCTTAGGGAGTTGGTTAGGTTGCATGGGATTCCATTGTCTATTATATTAGATAGGGGTACTCAGTTTACCTCTCACTTTTGAAAGGATTTTCAGAAGGGTCTTGGAACCCAAGTTCATCTTAGTACAACTTTTCATCCTCAGACAGATTATCAGGCAGAGAGAACCATTCAGACCTTAGAGGACATGTTGAGAGCATGTGTTATTGACTTTAGAGGTAGCTGGGATGATCACTTACCTTTGATTGAGTTTGCCTATAACAACAGTTATCACTCCAATATTCAGATGGCTTCGTTTGAGGCTCTTTATGAAAGGAGATGTAGATCTCCTATTGGTTAGTTTGTGGCAAGTGAAGCTGCTTTGATAGGGCCAAATGCAGTATTTGATGTGATTGTGAAATTTTAGTTGATTTGGGAAAGGCTGAAGACATCCCAAAGTTGTCAAAATTCCTATGCAGATATGAGGAGAAAAGATCTTGAGTTTGAGGTTGGTGATTTAGTTTATTTGAAAATCTCACCCATGAAGGGAGTGAAGAGATTTGGCAAGAAGGGGAAACTCAGTTCCCGTTATGTTGGCCTATATAAGGTCTAGAGTCATTTTAGGAAGGTATCTTATGAGCTTGAGTTGCCTGCAGATTTAGCATCAGTACATCCAGTGTTTCATGTTTCCCTATTGAAGAAGTGTATTGGTGATTCGGCTGTTGTTTTCCCATTAGAAAGCATGGATGTTCAGAATAACCTTTCTTATGAAAAAATCTCAGTTGATATCCTTGATTGTCAAATTCGTAGACTAAGGAACAAAGAAGTTCCCTTGGTTAAAGTTCTTTGGCGGAATCAGTTCGTTGAGGGAACCACTTGGGAAGCAGAAGCAGATATGCGAACCAAGTACCCTCATCTTTTCTCCGCAAACTCATAATCATCTTAAGGTAATGATTTTCCTCAGATTGACTCTCTTTCGTTCACTGTTTCAGCTATGTAATCCATCTCATGTCATTGCATACATTCAGTTCAGTTCATGTATTATGTTTCAGACTCAGTTATGCAATCATTTTTTCAGTCATGCATGTTTAGTTTATAATCTCAGTTTCCCCAGTGTTCTCAGCTAACCAGCCTTATTCGAGGACGAATGTTACCAAGGGGGATATATTATAATACCCCATAAGATCTTAGCTCAATTTAGCTCATGCTCGCATATTAAAGGGGTCTAAGACTTAGAAATTTCACTGTGTTGGGACTAAGTCATTTCTAAGCCCCCTAAACTTCGATGATCTTATTTTTTACCTTCCCGACCTTAGAACGTCAATTTTTCAGTTGATTCATGATCGAGGTAGTTAAAAATACATCTCGAGTAAGTTTCTGAATTTTCAGACGAGCATAGGGGTGTGTTTGGGAATCCAAAACAGTAGCAGCATGGGGATAAGCCCACGTCGTGCCCCCCAGTGCACCGCTACAGAGCCCGCGCCGCGCCCTCTAGTGCGTCACACCAGACCCATGCCACGGCCCTCAGTACGCCAGCCTAGAGCTCGCACCGCGCCCTCCAGTGCGCTGCTTCAGAGCCCACACTACGCCCTCCAGTGCGCCGTTCCAGAGCCCTTTTTGTACCCTTCTTTATCCGTCTAGCTTTTGTTATTTGTTAATTAAGGTTATTTGGGTCAATTCCCTCACCCAAACTCATCCATAACACGAAATTTAGGTCCCCAAGGAGCATTATTTGCCCCTTTATTCATTAAATCTCTCAAGAAAACCATTTTCCACCTCAAGAAAAAACTAACCCTTACTCAAGCAATCAAGGAATTCGAACTTCAGACCTCAAGAAATTCTCAAGAATCTTCACAAAATCATATAGTGGGGTATGTGTGATGTTCGTCCAAGGGTTTCTTTCACCCATGGAGTCCAAGAATCCCTTTTTGGGTTTAAATTATGAGTTTTTCATGTTAAGTTGGAATATCACCTTGAATCTCTTGTGAATTCAATTACAAGTTATGTTTATAAGTGTTTTCAAATGGGATGAGCCATTACATGTTTTAAACATTGTAATCCTCGCGTTAAATCCCCAAGTTATGAGTTTTGGTCTTGTAATCATGTTATTCTCGCATGCTTTACCCATTCCTATACTTAAGTTCACGACTCTCATGTGTTTGATGGAATGCCTAAGTGTTGTATTTTGAACAATGATCCCCTAATATGATTTTAAAACTTTTATATGGCATTATTATTAATTTCATTCAGTGCTGGTGGGATATGAACACCCGATACCTATGTGATTTACATGAGTTCAGATTTTCAACTACGCAGACAGTTAATCCATGACTTTTATCATTATGCTTAAATATTTATGATCATGCTGAGCACTATCAATTATGTAATAATGTTCAGTCTAGTTCAGACTATTCCAGTATCAGTGTCAGTTCAGTTGGGAGTAGGATTTAGCACCGAACGAACTCAGGGATAGGGGCTCACCTGATAGTAGAGGGTGTGACCCTTAGTAGCAATCCCCGAGTTCCAGAACTATGTTGCCAGAGTAGGTTAGAGATGTGTACCTGGCAGTTAAGGGTTAACAAAGTGTTTACCTTCTAGTTGAGGGTGACACCTATTTCATTAGAGCACCTGCCAGTTGAGGGTGACTCCTTAGTCCTTTGGGATACCAGTTTAGTGGATTCACACAGCCAGTGTTAGTACCCGTGGCATAATACTGACACCCTTTCAACTGGGGTTATAGGTTGAACCCCGATTAGCTCAGATTGGGGAATGGCGGTTAGATAATACCTGCCACAGTCTCAGTACCGTATTTAGTATAGTTTTAGTTCAGGTTTGCTTGACCAAAGCATACATATTCTCAATTATTCAGCTATCAGATTTTAAATTTTCAGTTTACAGATTATTTCAGATACATGTTTATGCTTGGTCTTGCATTCTCAAATGTTATGATTTTCATGCATTCTTGTTCAGTTATCTCATGCTATTTAGTTAGTCCTTATTTTATATGCACAGTACCCCACGAATATCAACCTGACCTCATCTCATATACCAGTACATTCAAAGTACTGACCGTATACTATTCTTTGTGCTATGATGTCTTATATCATTGGTTCGGACGCACAATTTCTCGATCGCAGTTAGACAACTCAGCATAATCCAGCAGTCATAGTGGTGAATCCTCATCCATCAAGGACATGTTATGATTATTTAGTTATTTCAGTATTCCACTTTATTCTATCAGTCGGAGTTAGTTGGGGGTCTGTCCCATAAACTCCTCAGTCAGTTTAGAGGCTTTCAGACATTTAGAAAAAATAGTTAGACAGTCAGTTAGTTACTTTCAGTTCTTTCAGATAATTAGTATTTCGTATTTCAGTATTTAGATATACTTTACCTTCTCAGTTTATCTTCCACACATATGTTATGTTTATATTTTATTTAGTGCTCACAGCAGGTACCAGTTCATGGGTTAGCTTGTGGTTATTTATAACCGTAAGCACCATTGTCGCGACTAGGGGGTAGCTTTGGGTCGTGACAAGTAGCCTACACGTACTGAGGATTTTTTATGATTATTGTTTAATATCTTGTTGCCAATCTTAAAGTTGCGTATGTGAAAGATGAAGAGCATTTTTAATTGAATACATAAAAGAAAGAAGAAAGAAGGAAGAGTTGTAGAGAATGGTGTAAACATACCACCGCAAAATTTGATAATGCCTATACGCTTGGCAAGAATGACGGGATACTCATGCAGGTGATGTAATAACGTAGTTCCTTCATTGTCTGCTACATCATCCCATATAGTAAATAGGAAAGGTTTCTTGTTGGTCGATATAACAGATGCAGAAATTGTTACAGTGCAAGCATGTTTTAGAAAGTAAGTAGAAGGTTTAGTGAACTTTAAGTAAGAGGCAAATAACTCACCTCTAGTCCACCACAATAGCCTTCTGAAAGTGCTTACTTTGGTCAGTTCTATAGTGTATAGCGTTGTAGTTAGATACTACTGTCGGTAAGTCTGGTGTAATGGAAAGTAAAACGTTAGGTAGTAAGTCGATTAATAAGGCCTACTTAGTTGATGGGGAAAAGAGGTGAACATGTAAACTATGAGCTTACAAAATTCAACACACGGATGTTGGCGTTCAATAGCTGAGAAAGGAAGTGCATTCAACTTTCTAGGAGCATGCAGGGGTGCTTCTAATCTATCATTGTTGATAACGGGCTCAACAATTGTGTATCTGTCAACCACCCATTCATACGTACTGGCCCGTATTGAGTAACTGCGGGAATCTCTAACTTTCGCACAAGAAACCAAATATGTCTCAGAAAGGATAAATAACTTCTCGTACTTGGGAATGTCATCACCATATAGTACTATGGAAACCTGTTGTTCCTGTAGTTAAGTAAAGGAGGAACAATTTTATATATGCGAGTATAATTTATAGACGAAGTTGTTAGAATTTTCAGTTGTTCTTTTTGTGAGTTGTGAATTCAATTGTTCTTAATTTGCCCTCACACTTATTGTTTTTGTAGTCGCAACAAATGTCCTGCAGTTTATAAGGGATTGTTGTAGATAACGTCTAGGATATCAACTCCATTTTTTAATTGAGAGTAGAGGTAGAGGTAAACTTACACTTTCATCTTGCAAAAGTATTGTTTGAAAATAGACAGATGAGTCTCTGCTCTCGCGAGGCCGAAACTTGTCCACTACCTAAATTTTACAGGTCCAGTCTGTAGTTTCTTTGCGTCCACAAGAAGCCTCTGATCCATTACGGCAGCCCTTGTTTCATTTTGGCAGCAGAAGGTACAGGTCAAATCATAACATATGATAGAGTAGATTAATAAACAAACTTGTAATGAAATAGTTGCAATTAAAACTAAGCAGGAAGACATATCTCTTCTAACAGCCAAAGTTATCACTTTTCCTTGATTTGTGCAGCTTTTCTTGAGCATCCAAAAAGGGTGATGCTCCCATTCTTCCAGGCAATGATCATAATCTATTTATGTTCGTTGTTAGAGTAACTAAGTTGGTGTGTTGCTGACATCCAAACCATTTTTAGTTGAAAGACAAAATACCTAACTGATTTGTTGGCATTACTGTGCTGGTAAATTGTATCTATACCCAAGCTTATTATGTTGGACAATAATTTATTCTTTAGGTACCCCAAAGTTGTAGTAAGAAGTTGGTGCCTAAAATACCTACTCCTGAGCATGTAGCTGTGGATACATATGAAAGGAATTATTTGCACACTTTTACTCAGCCAACATCATATATATATTCTAGAGGAGGTATGTGAAGTGTATAGGGGTTGTGTTTGTATTTTCATTTGAGAAGTAACTTCTGTAATCTTGTTAAATTTTTGTAGCTCGGGCGGAGATCGAAGAATTTGTTGAGTATGATGACAAGGAGGAGGAGGATTGCTTTGTAGAGTTCAACAGAGAGAAAAATTCTTGCAGATGAAAAGTTAAAATCTTAAACATTCTTCAATGTACCTATTTGCTTTCTGTTTCTTCCTTATGGTGGCTTCATCCAGAATTTTTTCTTTCATACGATTCGTGCTCCTAGAGTTCGTCTATTCTTTAACTGATTTTGGACATGCGTGTGCTTGAAAAAATTTCTAAAACAGAGTTGGATATTGCATATCAATAATCGTGTAGAGTAACTCTTTAATGTAGACGAAAAAGCAGGACAAACCCACAAATTTCACAACCATAACCATATAAATGAATAAAATTTGCTGCTGAAATTATCAGGTGTAAAAGCACATACCATTAGATAGATCGCATAGGTAGCAGATCAGTAAAACACTTGGAAGAACGGATAATAAACTAAGCAGGTTGCAGAAGTAAGAAATCAAAAACAACAACATCCAAATCAATGAAACAACTAAAATAATGACTGAAGAGAACTGACAGAGACTATGGAGTCGCAACCTTCGATGAAGGGAATTGTCTTACAAAAATTTTTGAGATAGTGTAGAGATATTAAAGTATAGAAATACTCTCCTAACCAAATGACACGTTTAACTTCGACCAAAAAATTGATAGACACGTAAGTGGTTACTCAGACAAACAATGAAAAGACTAAATCAACCCTTAGCAAATAACGAATATAACCCTGTGAGGAAGCTGGCAGGACAACCTTCACTAGCTTCCCGCGGCACTTCCATGTATTAGTAATACTTATCGTTAAATTATAATATATTTTAAAGTAGGTGATGATTTCTATAAATATTTATTAGAGAATAAAAAAGCATGTATATATTTAAAGTATAAAGAAAGATATGTGAAAATCTTTTTTAGTCGTGAAAATTTTAGTAGAAGAAAATTGGATTAGAAATAAATGTAGCAATAATGTATGTATAAAACTAAAGGTGAAGTATTATGAATATATAAAAATAAAGTATAAATATATTTTGTGTATGGTCGTGCAAATACGTATATACCCAGTGGCGGAGCCACCTTATCATTAGGGGGTTCGGATGAACCCCTTCAACAAAAAATTATATTATTTATATATGGTTATAATTATTTTTTATGTATATATAATTGATGTCAAACTCCCTTTGGCTAGTTCGTATGCCTATTTTTTTCGATTTTGAACTCCCTTAGTGAAAATTCTGGCTCTGTCACTATATATACCTTGTATTTTGGATGCTTTTAAAATTTGAAAATTTATAACAAATATTAAGAGATGATTATATAATGTAGCAACACATTTTTGGTATAATAAAACATATGTGTATGCAATAAGATAAAGACAATTTGTAAAAGATGGCATAGATCCCGTTTGGAGGATTAAAAAAAATAGCTTTTAGCTTAAGTGATTAAAAGCTTAAAATAAGTGTTTATAAATTAAGTAGATAAGTGTTTGGATAGAAGTGCTGAAACTGAAAAAAAAAAATATTGATGTATTTGGTAAACAAGTGATGTTAAACATTTTTTTGTTGTTAAAATAAATTAAATGTCCTTGAAGTTGTTAACACCATAAGTAAAGTAAATTATTTATAATTTTTAATTCAAAAATGATTTCTATTTAAATGTACTTTCAACATAAAGTGATTATGTGAGGTCAATTCATAAATATAAGTTAATTTTTTTTTAATTTTAGGATATTTCTTTTATATAAAAATAGTATTACATTGTAATATTGCAAGCTTGTACCAATTTGATTATGTTAAAAAATATGTAATCCTCAAATATAATGATGAATTCGGTGAAAACAAAGGAGAAAGATGAGGAGGAAATTGGAGGAAACAAACGAAGAGAGTCAAACAGAAAAAGAAAGAAAAACTATATATTTAAGGGCTACAAGTTTAGGATATTATTGGAATTGAAAGAAAATATAAGCGATAAAAAAGTAAATATTCTGGTCAAACCTAAAAAAAAATTAATCTAAAAAATAAAAAATTGGGGCACCCTGTTTCTCACTTTTTTGCCTTTTTTAATCAATTTTTAGTTTTTTTAAGTACTTTTAAATGTTTACCAAACACCTAAAAAAATTAAAAAGAGATTAAAAGCTGATTTAATCAGATTTTAATCTTATCCAAATGGGCTCCTAGTATGTTTGGACTTGATCAAAATTAATGTGCAAGGAATATACCTCAAATGGGGCTGAAAACCTTGTTTCGATATTGAGTTCATGCATACCATAATGATCAAGTCTTGAACACTTTTATAACAAGCGTTTGTCTTTTAAAAACCACATTATAGCCTCTAAAAAGACAATCTACTCATTCGAGCTCCATTTTTTTTTTGAAGCACAATGTAACTTAGAAAATAGTTGAAAATAGCATACCTTGTAAAAGATTTTTCAATTTAACTTGTTCCTCGATGTATATATGTGTACCTAATACAGAAAGTTCCTTGAACTTATTTTATCAAATCTCCTTCGGTGAGTTTAAACTAAGAAATCAACTTTTGACAGGTGAGTAAATACATAGTTGTTTCACCAATACGTGTCTAGGCAATTTACAAGGGTTAAAATATAAAACTAAACAAATAACCAATATAATTCACAAGAGAAATGTTGGGAAAGAGGCAGGGGAACTATCAAAGTGTCCGACAGGGTAGCAGCGGAAGAATACCCAAGTGTGAGCTTTCCCTTTCAATTTGAACCAAGAGGAGATAAGTAAATCCAAGAAAAACAAAGAATATAACAGAAAATAACTCAACCACACAAATACGATAAGACAAGAATAACAAGACACCAAATTTACGTAGAAAACCTTTCGGTGTGAAGAGTAAAAAATTACGGGACCAAAACCTCCACTATAATCACCAAGAGTTACAATATTGTTCTATAAAATGTCCACCAAACAAGTTCCAAACAACGAGCAACAACACAACAAGATAGCACCAAAACTAGAGAATAAAAATGGGCAAAAACACCAAAAATGTAGCTGCTGTTCGGGAATTAAAAACAGCAGCTAAAGTCCACCAAATCCACCTTCATCAGTTTCTAATCAAAGATTGAGATGAGAGAAATAATCTATCCGAAAATCAGCTTAATCGGACAAGAAATAAAGCAGAAATCACAATTTGAAGTTGACAGCTGTGGCTGAAATTTTAGGTGCGAAAATCTGCTCTTGTTTTCTCTCTATGGCTACTGAAACTCTCTTTTTGTGGATGTGAAATAAGACCAAAAAAGATCTATATATATGATCCATAGTAATGGGCCTATGGAAAAAAGTGGGTTGGTCCAAATTGAGCTTTATTTATCCACATAGGAAGGGAAAAAGACCCATGACCCAACAATTCTCCCCATCCCGACTATGTGGAGGAGACCGTTATCCCAGCGATCATGCAACATTCTTCAAACTTCCCTCTTGGCGAAGCTTTAGTCATCATGTCGGAACTATTATCATCCATGTGAATCTTCTCAAGTTCAAGCAACTTAGAATCCAACACATCTCGAATCCAATGATATCTCACATCAATGTGTTTAGACCAATCATGTAATGTAGAATTTTTGCCAAGATGCATGGAACTTTGACTGTCGCAATGAAGCACATACCTCTCTTGAGCACAACCAAGTTCCCCTAAGAATCTCTTCATCCAAAACAATTCTTTATAAGATTTAACGGCAACAATAAGCTCAACTTCTGTAGTAGATAGAGAAACACATTTTTGCAACCTAGATTGCCAAGATACAGCTCCCCCTGCAAAAGTAACCAAATACCCTGAAGTAGACTTGCGAGTATCAACATCACCAGCCATGTATGAATCAGTATAACCACAAAGAATAGACTTTTTTGTACCAAAACACAAACTCAGACTACAAGTGCCACAAATATATCTCATAATCCACTTCACAACATTCCAATGTTCTCTTTCCAAATTAGAAAGAAAACGGATAACAATACCAATAATATGAGCATATCCGGCCTTTTACAAACCATTGCATACATCAAACTACCAACAAATGAAGCATAAGGAACTTTCTTCGTATCTTCCTTCTCATTATCACTAGAAGGACACAGTTTCGTGCTCAATTTGAAGTGCATAGCTAAAGGTGTACTAACAATCTTAGCCTTATCTATGTTGAACCTTCGAAGTACTTTTTGAATGTACTTCTTTTGTGATAACCACAACTTCTTGGCCTTTCTGTCACGAAAAATCTGCATGCCAAGAATCAGTTTTGCTGGTCCTAAGTCTTTCATAGAAAAATACTAACTCAACTCTTGCTTCAACTTTTGAATCCTGTAAGCATTATGACCAACAACAAGCATGTCATCAACATAAAGCAACACAATAATAAAGTCACCATCAGAGAATTTTTTCACAAAAACGCAATGGTCTAAATTAGTCTTCTTAAAGCCCTGTTGACTCATAATGGAACCAAACTTCCTGTACCACTGCCTGAGAGCTTGTTTCAAACCATACAAGATCTTCTTCAATTTGCAAACATAATTCTCTTTTTCCTTGACTTCAAAACCTTTGGGCTACTCCATATAAATTTCTTCATCTAAGTCACCATGGAGAAAAATAGTTTTAACATCTATTTGCTCAACCTCTAAATCTAGACTTGCAGCTAAGCCTAGAACCATACGAATGGATGACATCTTCACAACCAAAGAGAAACTCATCAAAATTAACTCCCATTTTTTGGTTAAATCTCTTTATAACAAATCTAGCCTTGTATCGTGGAACTGGGTTACCATCTTCATGTTTCACTCAAAAAACTCACTTATTTTTTAAAGTTTTTCTGTCTTTAGGCAGCTTAACCAAATCAAAGGTATGATTATCGTGCAAAGATTTAATCTCATTTTTCATAGCATTAAACTACTTTTCTTTTTCTTCACTTTCCATGGCCTCATTAAGACTCTCAGGTTTTCCCCCATCAGTCAAGAGTACATACTCATTGGGAGAATAACGAGATGAAGGTATTCAATCTCTAGTAGATCATCTGAGAGAATTTTTTGAAGCATCAACAACTGGTTGTTGATCAACCATATCAACTTGCACTGGAGCATCAAGAACATCATGTTGGTCATTCTGAATATAATTATCATCTTCATTATCAACTTGATTTTCATCATCATGAAGATTTTCTTTAGGAACAGTAGTTAAAGTAATTGTATCAACATTAACTAGACTCTCACTACTCTAAGAATCAACCTTTCCATCTTTGTCAAAATCTTCAATTGTTTGGTCTTTAAAGAACACAACATCATGGCTTCTAACAACTTTCTTCTCAACTGGATCATAGAAACGATAGCCAAATTCATCTTGAACATAATCAATAAAGATACACAACCTAGTTTTAACATCCAACTTTGACCTTTCATCTTTAGGAACATGCACAAAGGCTTTACACCCAAAGACTCTAAGATGATCATAAGAAACATTCTTACCAGACCAAACTCTGTTAGGGACATCACCATCCAAAGCAACAGTAGGAGATAAATTGATAACATAAGCAGCAATAATAAGTGCTTCAGCTCAAAAGAAATCTAGTATCTTAGCATCTGAAAGCATATATCTAACCCTCTCAACTAGAGTTCTGTTCATCCTCTCTGCTAAATCATTCAACTGAGGAATCTTTGGAGGAGTTTTTTGATGTCGAATACCTTGCTCTCTGCAATATCTATCAAAAGGATCAATATACTTACCACCATTATCTGAGAGAATGTATTTCAATTTCTTCTCTGTCTGCCTCTCAACCAAAACCTGAAAATCCTTGAACACATCAAGTACTTAATCCTTGGACTACAAAGAAAATACCCAGAGTTTGTGAGAATGATCATCAATAAAAGTCATAAAGTAAAGTGCACCACCATAATACCTTGCTTTAAAAGCACCACACAAATCAGAATGTACCAATTCCAGCAAAGCAAGCTTTATTGAAGGGGGATGACTCTGAAAAGAAACCTTTTTTAGTTTATCGGCTAAGCAATGAACACACTTCTTCAACTTTCTTTTTTTACTCCAAAAAGCAAATTTTTCTTAGCCAAATTATCAATCTCCTTCTCACTCATATGACTCAACCTTTTATGCCATAACTCTGATGAAGTATCATTCTCCACTAAGTTTATCAAGCCTCAAGAAGTAGAGCCCTAAAATACGTATAAGTTAGATAACTTGTCACCTCGAGCCACAATCATCGAACCTCTAGTAATCTTATACTGGCCAGCACCAAGGGTGTTAACATAACCCTCATCATCAAAGTTTCCTACAGAAATCAGATTTAAGCGAATATCTGGAGGTTGCTTGACATTGTTGAGAACTAGTTTGGAACAATTGTTACTTTTCAAACAAACAGTGTCAATGCCAAGTACTTTAACTTCATCATTATTGATCATTTTCAACATCCCAAAATTACCTGGAGTATAAGAAGAAAATAATTCCTTCTTTGGCATAACATGAGAAGTAGCACCAGAATCCATAAACCAACTAGATTTATCACAAACAAGATTAATGAAATTCTCACCACAAGCAACAAAAAGATCATCATTATCAACAACCACAATACGAATTTTATTATCACCTTCTTTCTTTTATCGTCTCATATCTCTCTTATGCTTGTAGCAATATTTCATGATATGCCTCTTTTTGTTAAAATAGCCATATGTAACATTCTTGAATTTGGACCTCGACTAATTCTACTTTTATCTCTATCATTTGAACCTTTGGACTTATTTTTCTTTCTTTCTTCAATAACCAAACTATCAGAGTGTGAAGATGAAGAAGATGAGGCCTGAGATTTTCTTCTCATCTCTTCATTCAAGACACCACTCTTAACATATTCCATAGTTACAACACCCCAGGAGTAGAATTAGTCAAAGAAACTCGAAGAGTTTTTGCAGAGTCAGGCAGAGTATTAAGAAGCCAAAGTCCCTGAATTTCTTCATCGAACTTTACACCCATTCCAGACAGCTAGTGAAGAACACCCTGAAAATTATTTATATGATCAGAAATAGGACTTCCCTCTTTATACCTGATATTTATCAATTGCTTAAGCAGGAACTTGTTATTGCCAATCTTTGAAGCATAAAGTGCCTCGAGCTTGTCCCACAAACTTTTGACATGTGTCTCATTCACAATATGGTTTCTAACATTATATTCAACTCATTATCTAATACATCCACAAACCTATAGGTGCTCAAATTCTCAATCCTCATCTGTCATGGATTGAGGTTTAGTAGACGTAAACACAGGTAAATGCATTTTCTTGACAAAGAGAAGATCTTTTATCTTTCCTTTCCAAGTCTGATAATTACTACCATTCAAACACACTATTTTTCTCATATTTTCCTCCATCGTTCAAATCAATAATCAACAATAACCAATGCTCTGATACTACTTTATTGGGAAAGAGGCAGGGGCACTATCAAAGTGTCCGATGGGGTAACAGCGGAAGAATACCCAAGTCTAAACTTTTCCTTTCAATTTGAACCAAGAAGAGATAATCAAATCCAAGAAAAACAAAGAATATGGCGGCAAATAAATCAATCATACAAATACGATAAGACAAGAATAACAAGACACCAAATTTATGTGAAAAATTCTTCGATGTGAAGAGTAAAAAATACGGGATCAAAACCTCCATTATAATCATCAAGAGTTACAATATTATTCTCTAAAATGGCCACCAAACAAGTGTCACACAATGAGCAATAACACAACAAGATAGCACCAAAACTAGAGAATAAAAATGAGTAAAAATACCAAAAACATAGCTGCTGTTCGGGAATAAAAAATAGGAGATACAGGCCACCAAGTCCACCACCGTCAGTTTCTAATCAAATATTGAGATGAGAGGAACAATCTATCCAAATATCATCTTAATCGGACAAGAAACGAAGCGAAGATCGCAATTTGAAGTTGACAGTTGTGGCTGGAATTTTAGGTGCAAAAATCTGCTCTTGTTTTCTCTCTAGCTGTTGAAACTCTCTTTTTGTGGATGTGAAATAAGACCTAATGGGCCTATGTGCAAAAATGGATTGGTCTAAATTAGACTTTATTTATCTACATAGTAAGGAAAAAAGACTCGTGACCTAACAAGAAAGTGTTAGTAAACAATAACAGGTAATACAATTGAGCAAGCAAGAACAAGACTAAATAGGAAGAAGTGTTAGATTCTTTTATAGAATCCATCAGCATTTGAGAAGCTTTAAGGAAAGCTAGACTTGATCAATATGAGGTAATAGCAGACGCAAGCTTCAATTTGGATAGGGATGGAGTTCATTTGAACTTCAAATATGCTACCGAGTACACATGTAAACAAAAGATAGGAAAAATTAGCATAATCTTAATCTCAACAAAATTAATACATGAGATAAATACTTCAACTATTTTCTGAACTTAAACAAGACGCTAACCAATTCAACAGTTTATACACCGTCATTCAAGCATATATTGGTAAGAAAGTATTTGAAATAAACTTCTCACATAATATGTAATTGGGATAAAGTTGCGAGGAACTTAGCTATCCAAACACATCTACACCTTTTCAATGAGTTACCAAATATAGAAAGTACCAAAAAGAAGCAATACATCCTAAGTAGATACTTATAAGACTGCAAATTATATTCCTTTTTTATCAAATATTTCATGATCTAATATGTAGAAAATTTCACACGAATAAGTGTAAATATGGACTCTTTGAACTCAATTTTTCAGAATGTGTTAAGAGTACTTCAATTAGCAAATGATCAATTGAGTTTAGACGAGACTAATATGACTCAACAAATTTTAACACGCGAATATAAATGAGTTTCTAATACATATCCATCGGTTAAAATAAGGCATCAAGTTATCCAAATGATTGGGAGTCAAAACAATAAAGAAACATGAAGCTATAACTTGGTATTAACCACTCTTTGCATTTTCAATCCAATTTGGAGCTACAAATTCACATAGTATCACTTCCCCATTACTGCAAATTAATAAAAGGACTAGATGCCTATCACATAGTCATGGATATATTGTGAATAAATAAGCTGAAAACAAAGCAAATAAGATGAGGTTCTAGATTACTTCATACACAAAAGTTGTATATTCGAGTTAAGACAAACTTAAAAATTGAACTCAACTTTTAGTAGACAAAATATAATGAAGGAGACGAAAAGGAGAGAGGATAATAGCTAACTTATTATAAAAATAAAACATCCACATATTTGACAATCAAAAATCAAGACGAGGTAATAGGACCAAATTTTCACAGAGAAACAACAATAACATCAAGACGGGATAGAAAATCACTTTTACAGTAATTTATGAAACCTTATGTAATAACCTTGATTGTGAAATTTTCCTTTTTTGAGAATGCATTTTGATTTTTCTATCATTTTCTGTAGTTGTTACATGCTATTTATAAAATGTGTGGATGATTGGCATAGTCCTCGATGCATAGTGGAGTGATTTGGAAGAGCTTGAGACTAGTTGAGGCTTTAAAAGTCATTAGCTTAACTTCGATCAATATGTTGTATTTCGAGCACCGGATGGTGATTTGAAAATTTTTATTAGGTTTGGAATGTCAATTTTGACAGCGAGGTTGGTTCTAGTTTGAAATCTTTATTTTTTATTTTGATCCTTCATATAAAAAATAGTGAAATAAGCTAAACCGGGGTCACGAGGGATAATTTGTTACAAACAATCTATTTTTTTTAAATTCAATATTGTCATTGAGTCCAGAATTTCAAAATTATCCCATTAGCATATATGAATTAGTTCTGTAAGGTTCCGAAGGAATCTCGAGGGCCCGTTCAAAGAATTTCAAAACTGGCAAACTCAATATTTTTGCTAATATCTAGTGCCTCAAGCATCCTTCTTTGCGAATGTGGGCCCCTAGATGCAAATGAAAAGTAGAATAATTTCTTTCATCGTGATTGCGAAGAGTAATTAAGTCGGGTCGAGTTTTCCTCTTTCATCACAAATGCGACAAAGTTGTCGTGATCGTGATGTGTCCTGATCTTCAGCATTCGTGAACGCGGGAGGATAACCACGAATGTGATGGAAAATTATTTGGCCAACTCAACGCTGACCCTCGCGATTATGAGGCTTGAGCCGCAATCATGAGGTATTGTTCATAGAACAGTATAAATAGTTCATTTTTACGTTTTTTTATTTTTGGACCTTGAGGCTTTGAAAAAGGTGATTCTTAGGGTTTTCTCCACCACTTTTTCTTGGGTAAGCTCTAAATTCATATTTCCATTATTTTTTAGTGATTATATCTTCAAAAAATACCTTGTCATCTTGATTTTAAATGAATTTTGGAGGATTTTGCCGGTGAGACTTTATAATAATTTTTCTTTGATTTGAACATCAGTTTAAACTTATTTTCGCATGAATTTTCAATTTTAAACTACTATGATCGTGGGGAACATATTTTTAAAATAGAATTCTAATTTTACCCCTTTCATTTGTGAACCCATTTTTCAAATCCATTTTGGAATCAATTCTAATATAGCTAATATGAGTATCATTGACATTGTTTTACTGCTTAAATCACATATTTGATAGTTTTAACTTATGCCAAGTCCATTTTCAAGGGAAAGGCTCTATGCTAAAGGTTCTAGACTTGAATTTTGGCACTTCAAGGTAGATTACGGCTTAGCTTCCTTCAGAATAGGTCGGATAGTTAATGAACATGTAAAGCATGCTATGGGTTAGCGAGTTTAGTCATGAGATTTATATTTTAGTATTGTTATTTTATCTCATACTCGTGCGAGGCTTATTTGTACATTATTGTTGACTTTGGAGAATATAATTATTGTGATGCCCAGTGGGGGCTTTATATGATATTCTAGGTCTTACATGTACACAGACTTGCCTTATTTATTTTTGTGTCACACGACTGGGATCTTGACTTATTATTATAGGTCTTACATGAGTATTTATTTCCTTAAAAATGATATCATTGATGTCTTACATGACTAATCATTCTAATGGTACCGAGTGAGCACTAATAATATGAATTATTGACATCTTGAGTTGAATTTGAGATCATTTATACTTGTATTGAGTTGATAATTATCTTTATACTGATTGGTTGTGCATATTACATCCTTATTTCATCTATACATATTCATGTGATTGGTGTCACTGAAAATATTAATTTTTGATAGAAAATGAGACATTTTATAAAATGCCTATCGGGGGATGTGCTATTAGGATTGATTTAGTAATACTAACTTTTGATAAAATTGAGATACTTTATAAAATGTCTAGATCGAGAGACGTGTTGGCAGGGTTGATTGAGATATGATATTGAGATTATGGTAAAGTATATGAATTTCGAACCTCTGTGGGTCTTGTCTTGAAGAATGAAGGCTTGGAAGGTGTATATGAAAGTTCCACCATCATTGCTTCATTTCATTACATTGTACGTATTCCTTTATATATTAGTTGTTGCATTTCTTATATATATTACGTGTTTAGCTGTCCTTTTTGACTTATTATATGTTATATAACTGTTTGTGGAGACGGTGTGGGCTATCATTTGAGAACTTTTCTGTTTGCAGGTTACATGCTTATAACATCTTTTATTTTATTTTATCCTTTGCTTTGTTCAGTCGTCCTATAATACCTACTGAGCACAAGTGGATCATACTCATTCCTACTTTGCACCTTTCGGTGTAGATCCTAGTTGGACAATGGCTCATGGCAGCAAAGTTCGTGTTATCAGAGTGACATCTTGAGGTACTGGCGAGCTTTAGACTTTGGGGAAGATTCTGGACCTCATCTTATCATAGTTGTCATTATTTACCTTTCGAAGACATGCTTATGTATTTTCAGTATTCTAAGTTGTATTAGATGCTCTTTACAATCATGACACATATATCTTGGAAATTTTATACATTTGATCCAAATTCATGTTATTACATGTTATGGCCTGGGTTCATTATTGAAGTTTACATTTATGGGTTAATTTTCTTATTATTGATCTTTCCTTAATTTTGTAAATTTTGGCTTACCTAATAAGATTGACCGAAATAGGTGTCATCATGAGCTCAACTTTAGGGTCGTGATATCATATTAGTCACACATTAAAAAATTCAATTAAAAAAAAGTAAAATAAAGAATAAAGGTTCACCTTGTGTTAGGTAGCACACATGAGGCTCCGACGTCAAGTTTTTCGGGACTCGGGACTCAAACTCAAATATGAGTCAAAGAGAATTTGAAAACACGAAGAAAAGTAGTAGTGTAATAGAAAGAAATTGATAATGTATGCAGTATGAAATGATTTGTTATTGTGACTTTGCTTGTGATTTTTCCTCTTTTTCCCAATCTCTACACTTGTCTTTGAAGGGTAAGATCATAGGTAATTTATAAGGTCAAGCAATGAATGATTATTGGATTTCAAATCTGGATTTGAATGAAATCAAAAGAGGATTGAAGATTTGAAAATTGAAAACCAAAAGAAGGGGAAAATGGATCAAAAATAAGAAGAAAAAAAGCACAGTGACGATATCACCTTTTCAAACCTTGAAAGTAAGGTTAGAGCCATTAGAGAGCTTGAATCATTATTTTAAATTTGATTTGGGTATTTTCATCGAATGAAAATCATATACGTGGTAGATTTGAGGGTTGAAAAGGGTAAAAATTACGAGAATCTTGCTACACGATCTGGTGCTAGACAGAAAAGAATAAAGGTGATGTGTATGGCGACCATCATTTCTTGTTTAGATGGAGAGAGATGAAGAAGAAGAAGAGAGAAAAGCTAAGGGTTTCTTGGTTTTTGGTATATATTAGGTAGTGAGGAAGGGAAAGATCAATGTTGGTTTGGAAAAATAGGGCGTTAGGGATTTGTGACCGTTTGACCATTTTGAACTGTCTGATCATTTGATCAAATGACTGTGATTAATCAAAGGTAATTTAAATAATATAAAATATATGTGTAAATTTAATATAAACACATAAATTATATTTTATTCAAAAAATAAGAAATCGTTACACTAAATTGAGCCAACGATGGAGATAAGGTGTGCTTGTTTTGACATGGATTATGCTTCTTTATGGAAAAGACGTGTCACCATTTCAGTAGAGGATAGGGTTTGACAAGAATTGATGAGTTGGATGTGGAATTGGTTGAATTGGATTGGGTTTGAGCCAATTTGAACTGAAATAATGGATTTCTTTTGTCCAAGAATTGATAAATAAATTGGGTTTGAGTAAATGTAATTGAGATTGAATTAGAAATAGCCCAAATGCTTTTTTTTTCAATTAAATTGATTAACAATGCTTATTAATTAATACAGTGAGATAATATAACTAAAATAAATGTGGATGCACATATCAAAAAAGATTTTTAATATAAAAAGTAACTAACTATATCTAATTAAAATATTTAAAAATGCGACATGAGAAGAGAAATCCTTTTTTTTCTTTCAAAATTTGTTAGAATAAAAGTCTGAATTTATTTTAGTAAATTATTTAGGACTAAGAAGTATAGAAAAATTAATAGAATGACAAAGACGAGATAAAATTGGGTGTCAACAGTTGCCCATGTTTGAACAAAGATGAGGCACGAGTCTTTGGACAAACAAGTTGATGCAGTAGCCAATTTTATCTCGACAGAAAAATATTATGATCACGCTCTAGTTTTTAAGCTTCCTACATATCTCCAGTTGTACGAGAAATCAAATCATATATAATTAGAAAAGAGGTCCTAGTAGGAAATGAGTTGTTTGTTTGGGGTATGGTCAAACTCTTAATTTTGAGTTGCCTACATATCTTGAGTTGTACAAGAAATCAGTCCATATACCGTTCAGGAAGGTAAAGATAGAATAAATTTTGATAGACTCTCAAAATTTGCCTCCATGTTGAATTATAACTGCATAATTTTCTTTATTAGTAGAAAATGAAATGATTTTGACATGAGTAAAGTGAGTACGACCATGAAATTTGAGCTACCTAAATATCCATGAAAGAAATGAGAATCAGGACTGATGTAGTTCTAAAAGATAGCATGGAAGGATAACGCTTTCGTAGCAATTCCTACGAAAGGTTTTGGGAGGAAATGATCGTGGAATCTTAAAATAGCCCCAATATTTTGTTGTGATGAAAGTGGGATATAAAAGCTCTTGGAGATATAGAATCAAATCCAATTAGATAAGAATTAATTCGAGTTGAGTTTCAAGAATGCGTCGTTAACATAGCTAGGGATGCTTAACATTCTGCTAGCTTGCTATAGTTTGTTGCTTAAAGAGTAGTTCCACGTTATAATGCATTGTCCAGTAAAACAGATAAAAGGGGTGACAAAGTACCTGTTGTGGTTCAAAAATAATAAATTAAAATAGTAATATAAAGAGTATAGTTTAGATATTGAAACAAATGTTGACGCCTCTGTCATGTAGAGTGAATGTATTATAGGATTTGACTAGTGAAGCATCTTGCGATGTAGAGGTTTTTAGCTGGCAGGGCAATTGGTAGAAGTGTAAAGTCCTCCATTTGGCAAAATGTTCATTGGAAAAGTAAAAATTGTGTTGTATGTCCTATTGTTCGGGGTGGACTTGCTCTGTCCTATTAGTTAGGCCGGACATGACTTTTCCTATTATTTGGGGTGGACTTGCTCGATCTTATTGTTATGGGCGGACTAGCCTGTCCTATTATTTGGGGTGGACTTGTCATGTCCTGTTGTTCAGGGTGGATTACCCTGTCCTATTATTCGGGGGCAGAATTGTTGTATTAATCTCGGGTGTATTTATACGTCCGAGTGTTAATTATTTCCCATACTTTGGTCTATTTAGTGAGGTACATTCCATATATGTTCATTTGATTGAGCTTGATGTGTATTTATTAACTAATGGATATTATTAGTGTTTCAAGGCTAGACTTTTGCAAGGATTGAGCTTGATGTGGATGCCAATACCGAGCTTGTGGGCGAGTGGAGGCACTAAGAGCACTATCGAGAAGCAAAACAAGCTTAAATAGAGTTAGAAAGGCACTACAAAAGTGTGGGAGAAAAGTGAAAGGACTACACTACAAAGGGAATTTTGAGTTTGAAAAAAAGTCTTCGTGCCACAGAAGCTAGGCTCCATTTTATTGGAGTGAAATGGAGCTATCCATAAAGTGAAGTGCAAGAAATAGTGTGGATGAATACATAGATCGTGGGATGCTATCTAGGACATATGATAAGGGTATGGCACACTAGCTAGTCCACGCGATAAGGGAGTTTCACGGCCTTGGGTTTTTTAGGCAAAACTTAGACTAAACTATAAATAGGAGACTTAGCTTCTATTCTAATGACACTTGGACGACTTGGGAGAGAACAAACACACGAGGGAGGCTCCAAATAGGTTTTTTATTCTTCTCTTTTCATTACTTAATTCTTGTATGAACTACATTAATTTGGTGATTAAAAAGTAGATTATGAGTGGCTAAACACCATCTTTCTAGGGTTGAGGATACAATCATGATTACTTAGTATTCAACTATGTTGGTTTAAAGTTGACTATCACATTTGGTTGTTCATATGTTGTTGTTATTACTACTCTATTGATTTATGACCTTTAGAATACACATATATTTCTATTGTGATCTCGGAAGGAGGAATATTAGATTAGAACGTGGAACATATAGAGTGGGTTGTTGCCCTTTTAAAAGAATTAAAGATAGGATTCACGGTTAGGATAGGAATATACCTAATTTGCCCCATTTGGCTAAAATATGGGATATCATACAAATTTGTTTGAATTAGTTCTCACATCTCCGCACAATGATGTAGTTGTGGGGATAATTTAGATAGATGATTAGAGGTTCGGAAGACCATAATCATGTTATTAACCCTGTGAATCAACAATCAAGATAGTTAACTTAACCAATAAGATTGTATAGTTATGTAGGATTGTTCAAATTGCATTGACTCTAGATTCCTTCTCGTTATTGCTTCCAATACTCTATATTCTCATTATTGCTTATTGTTATGTCTTAAATCTTTAAAACTCAAACTCTCTTTTTGGTTATAAGTATCGTAGCACCTGAATTAGATTAATTGCTAAGCATCAAGTTCCTGTGGGATTGATATTTGTCTCAAAAGGGTTACTTTATTACTTACACGACCATTTACACTTGCATGTGCGGTTGGACACAAAACGCTTTTGGCGCCACTGACGGGAACTTGAAAAATTAGAAACTCTCTAATCTTTAGTTTTACTATTCTTTTTTATAAGTGTTGATGACTTGGTCTTATCTTTTGAACTTGAAGGTACAGGATTAAATCTTAACGAAGCTGGCAAGGAAATAGGATTAGACAGAACTATATCCTAAACCTGAGCAACAATTGTACCAACTGAGGAGAGAAATAACACTTCTCTATCCCATCCCACAAGTTCAATAGGGCGAAGCCATTCCCGCAGGACTGTGAGTGAAGTGGTAATCCACTCACAACTAATGTTACCTTCACCATCCGCAGATCAAAACTAAGGGGTAGATTTAAGCTTAATGTTGAAACTATTGCACAGGCCTGTCATATGAGGATCTATAGGTTCAACTACAAAACTTCTTGGAGATCGGTGAAACTTTCATTCTCGCTAGAGTCTCCATAGACTATGTGAGGCTCACCCTTTCCCCTTTTTCGCTATTGGGGAAATGGAAGAAATAGTTTAAGGCAGAACCTTCAAACCAATCACAACTTGGGACAATGTGGCAAAGGACTTCCTCATCCGATTCTTTCTTTTTGAAAAAATTTCAAGGTTAAGAAGTGAGACCCCAAGTTTCAAACAAAAGCCAGATGAGAATTTCTATCATGCATGAGAGTGATTCAAATATCTTCTCAGTGATTGTCTGCACCACTAACAGACCAACAAGGTATTGACTCACATTTTTGTTGAAGGTCTTGACCATAAGTTAAGAATTTTGCTAGATTTATCTGCAAGTGGTTAGGTTTTAGAGAAAAATGATGACAAGCTATATAATCTCCTGAATCAAATTACACAAGATAATTTTGAATGGCAAGGTGATGTATCCAAAAGAGTGGTAAAGAAACCTGCAGATATGATTGAGGTGGATAGTGTCAGTTTTGGCTGCACGGTTGGCCTCCTTTAAGAACCAAATAATGGCACAGTTCAGCAAGTTAAGTATGAATCAACCTCAAGCCCAGGTTAATGCAATTCAGCAAGCTTAAACCTGGTGTGAAATTTATGGAGGTAGTGGTCATTCTGCATATTTATGTGGAGAAAACCTAGATTCAGTGAAATCCGTGGGTAATGTACAAACGAGAATGCAGAATTATGGTAATGCCTGTTGCTGTAATTGGTAGAGTTAGCCTAACTACTCATGAGTCACTAATCAGGCTCAACTTCAGCAATTTTAACAGCAGTAGGACAGTCACAATAACACTCAGTCCAATAATATAGACGAGATTTTTTAAAAAGATCTTGGCCAACCAAGAGTAAATGGCAATTGAACTAAAAAATCAACGATTGGATTAGAAGAATCTAGAGACATAATTAGGCCAGTTAGTTCAGGTGAAAAACACAAGACCTTAAGAGGGTTTGCCTAGTGATATAGAAAATCCAAAGAGAGTGATGGAAATTACCTTGAGGAGTGGTAGAGACCTTATTCAGAACTCCAAAGAAAAATCATGAGGCATAAGCGGAGTTGATTCCCCATCAAGCAGATGAGAAACAAGTGGCAGTTAAAGAAGATGAAAATTCAGGAAAGTCTGAGTACCCTAAAGCAAAGGCAGTTGATCAAACACCAGAAAGATCACCACTACCATTCCCTCAAAAGATAAAAAAGGCTAAATAGGATGCTTTTTTTAAGAAGTTCTTTGACATATTTAGACAACATCACGTTAGCCTTCCTTTGTTAGATGTCTTACAGGGAATACCTAAGTACACTATGGGGTCGTTTGGTGGGAGGGATAGCAAAAGATAATCTCGGGACAATTTTTTAGTACCCCTTAATCCATTGTTTGGTTAGAAAAATATGGAATAACTTATCCAGGATTAATAGTTAGTACTGGGATAAGTTATTCCTACCGTAGGGTGGTATAGTAATACCGGGATAACTTATACTGGGATAAAATGTGTAAAACAACAAAAATACCCTCCTTAAACTCTCTTTTATACATCACTTTTTCACATCCATATATATTCCTATAATTTTTAATACCATTTCCTTCACTACTCGTTATTTTTTTGATAATATATTTTTCTATTGAAAAGTTACACTATAAATATAATTTTTATTTATGAATATATTATACATTGAATTTGTTTGCCTAATGCTTATGTTTATTTATAATTTGATTTCCCATATAAAAACGTTGATTCCACTACTTAATTACATATTTTTAATAAGTAGTCTTTTGTCACTTAAAATTTTAATTTTATATATCAATTAAGATAACTTTAATATTTTACAATATAAGAGGGATATGTGCTTAAACAAAGTGAAAAAAACAATAAAATCTCTCTTACTTTGAAAAAATTAAGATGGAAGTTTTATTTTTAAAAACGCACGATACAATCATGAGAATACACACATAAATATATTTAAGAAAAATAAGATGAAAATCTTATTTTTACCTATGAACAAATAAAGTTTGCGAGAAAAATATTAAAAAAATAAAATAAGGTGGAGGATATTTTTGTAATCAAACAACTATTCTTAGAAATTTACAATGCATACTGTTTTGAATATGACAAACCAAACACTCAATAACAAATAATTCTAGCATAACTTATCCCAACATAACTAATTCCAGTATAACTTATCTTCAAACCAAACAACCCCTAAGTACTTGAAGAATGTGGTGACTAATAATACTAAACTTAGTGATATTGAGATGGTAGCACTTATTGAGGAGTGTAGTTCTGTAGTGATGAGCAAGATGCCCAAAAAACTCAAGGACCTTGGGAGTTTCACCCTCTTCATACAAATTGGTGTAAGTGATGTGGTCCATGCTTTGAGTGATTTCAGGGCACACATTAACTTGATGCCCCTATCTGTGTTTAACAATCTAGGCTTGAGAAAATCGAGGTTGTGTTTATTGGTGCTCCAAATGGCAGGTGGAACTAGAGTGATCCCCTAAGGAATCATAGAAGACGTTCTTATTAACGTTGGTAAGTTCATTATTCCTGCTGACTTTATTGTTCTTAATTATGATACAGATGACAGGGTGTCAATCATATTGGGATGTCCATTCTTGGCTACTGGAAGAGCACTGATAGATATGAGAGAGGGAACTCTCTCAAAATAAGATTGAATAATGAAAAGCACTCAATACACTCTCACACTACAAATATTTATGCACGATCACAACTATGGAAGTGGATGAGTATGGGGTGGAGGAGTGTAAACTATCATTTACCTCTTTGGACTCTCTCATAGAGTTGTCCAATTTAAGAATTAATCCAAAACTTATGAAACTTGAAGAAGATCCTGAAAAGAAAAGTATAGAAAGAGTTGTAGACCTTGAGAGTAAGCACTCAAAAGGTCAGAAAAAAATAAGAAGATGGGCCCCGAGTAGGAGGAAAAGGATGAGAGACTGCAGTTATGAGTTGTCATGTTAGTCGTGCCGCGATAATAAATCAGGTGTTGCTTGGGAGGCAACCCAAGTTAAGGTAGTTATTTTTAATTATTCATAATTTTTATTTAGTATCACCTCTGGGTTTTTTTTAATTGAATGCTGAGTACTGAAGATCTTAGATAAGAAGCATGACAGAAACTGAGTATGGGGTCTTTTGGACACCTTTGATGACCATGATGCTACTAGCTAGGCCTAGAGGCCTCAGGAGTATTTCTATCCTTACTTTTAGTTTATACTTTAGGGACAAATTATGATTTTAAGTGGTGTGGAGAATCTTTCGATTGTTCACGGTGAAGTATTGCTATGGGATTTTTATTTTTTGTTTATTTTCTAGTTTTGACTAAATTTAAAAAATTACAAAAAGATTTTATCTTTTTTTATTTTTATTTTTATTTTTGGTGTTTGGTCTGTTTAAGTAGAAGCATACTTCACCCACCCCTTGGTTTTTTCTTTTTGGTTCTTTTTCAAGGGAGAGCCCTTTGAATTCAATATCCCTTTTTTTATTTTTAAGAGCAATTTTTAAATTTTATCATTAGGAATAAATAGAGATGCTCTTGCTAGGTGTTATTTATGATTACATGAGGCAAGTTGGTTTTGAATGTAAAAGCATGTGTAGTGATTGAATTACTATTTTTGAGACACCTAGGCTCATTTATATGACTCTTGTCTGATGTTGGCTTAATTTTAAATCCGTGCTATTACTGGTTTAATAGTCTATAAAGATCCTTCTTGATTTAAGCATGTGTCATGTGTGAGTGAGGATTTTGGTTATATTCCTTGTTGCAAAGTAATGTCTAGAACTTGGCCGGTGTGTTTGCAAACTGAAATAAAGAATGTTGAGTTCAAGAGATTATATAGGAATTTATTTGATATCATTTTTTATCCCTACTTTATCTACACTTTTTGTATGATCTTAGTTAGCCCCGTTGAGACTTTATCCTATTTTTTGGTAGCCTTATAAGTAAGTAGCTTATTCTTTTTTTTCAATTGACCTTAATTTGATTCAAAACTCCTAAGCCATTTAGTTAAAAGATTGAGATGTTAAGAAGTGTATAATTGAAGAAGGAAGAAGTGAAAGTAAAGCCCTAAGATAGTAGTTATTGGTGTGTTGAAAAAGTTTATGTATTATGGTAGAGAGCGATGTAAGGAAAACAAAAATTAATCATATGTGAATCTTGTGGTAATAGAAAACAGTCCCTACTAAAGATGTATGAATTAACTTACAGAGATGGGGCAAAAACCGAATAGGGATGGGGAGATAATAGTGGTAAAAAAGTGGTGGGTTACAGAAGAGTCTAATATAAAGAGTAGTGTACTAAAGTGCTTAGGAAAGATAGTCACTATTATTGTCCAGAATAGTTCCTACCCATTCCTTAGCTTACATTACAACCCTTAAAATCCTAATTGATCTTAAGCTTTGATGTTCTGATATTAGTGGAGTATTACACTAAGGTAAATCTTATCATTCATTCTGTGTGACATGTGATTTCCTTCTGAGAGTGAGCAAAATTTGATTCTTACACCCATCCATATGTGAAATCGCATATCTATGAGTGAAGATGGGTGACTCTCTTATGGTAAGGGCTCATGTTTAATAATGGATAATTGATTTATATGATCTCTTTGTTGAGTAATGTGCATGAGTTTTCCAACTTGGTAGTGTCAATTCTTGAGGCTAGGAAGTCTTAAAGTAGTATTCATGATTTTTGCAATCGTAATATGACATGCATAATGTGGAACTTTCTATTCATGCAGTCGTTGTAGATCTAGCCTAGAATGTCTTAGTCCATACAGTAAGTTTCGTGTCTTTCTTGATTATGCATAGTATAAAGAGTTATTTGAGGATGAACAATGCCTTAAGTGTGGGGTAGTGATCTCGAGCATATTTATACGTCCAAGTGTTAATTATTTCCCATACTTTGGTCTATTTGGTGAGTTACATTGCATATATGTTCATTTGATTGAACTTAATGTATGTTTGTTAACTAATGGATATGATTAGTGTTTCAGGGCTAGACATTTGCAAGGATTTATCTTGATGTGGATGCCAGTACCGAGCTTGTAGATGAGTGAAGGCATTAGGAGCACTACCAAGAAGTAAAACAAGATTAAATAAAGTTGGAAAGGCATTTAAAAAGTGTAGGACATAAAGTGAAGTGAAAGGACCTAAACTATAAAGGGAAATTCAAGTTTAAGACAAATCTTTGTGCCACAAAATCTAAGCTCCATTTTATTGGTGTGGCATAGAGCTAGCCAAAGTAAAGTGCAAGAAATAGTACGGGTGCGCTTATAGAGCATGGCATACTAGCTAGGCCACACAATATGGGCATGGCAGCTAGCTAGGCCATGCGATAAGGGCGTGCCACGACCTTGGGTTTTTTGGGTCAAAACTTATACTACACTATAAATAGTATACTTAGCTTATATTTTAATGACACTTGGACGACTTGGGAGAGAACAAACATACGGGGTTTTTATTCTTCTCTTTTTATTTCTAAATTCTTGTATGAACTACAATAATTTGGTGATTGAAAATAAGATTATTAGTCTCTAAACACCCTCTTTCTAGGTTGAGGCTACGAACATGATTACTTAACATTCAATTAAGTTGATTTAAAGTTGATTATCATATTTGATTGTTCATATGTTCTTGTTATTACTATTCTATTGATTCGCGACCTTTGGGATACACCTATATTTCTATTATGAGCCTAGAATGAGGAACATTAGATTAGAATGTGGAACATATGGATTAGGTTCTTTTCTTTAAAATAATTAAATATAGGATTTGTGGTTAGGATTGGAATATATCTAATTTGCCCCATTTGGCTCAAATACGAGATGTTATACAAATGCGTTTGAATTAGTTTTTACATTCCCGCTCAATGATGTAGTTGTAGGGCTAATTTAGATAAATGATTAGAGGCTCGAAAAACCATAATCATGTTATTAATCCCGTGAATCAACAGCCAAGATAGTTAACTTAACCAATGAGATTGTATAGCTTTGTAGGATGGTTCAAATTGCCTGGACCCTAGATTACTTCTCATCATTGCTTCCAACACTTTATATTCTCACTATTATTTATTGTTATTTTTTAAATCTTCAAAAATCAAACTCTTTTTTGGTTATAAGTCACACTTGCCTAATTTTAATAGTAGTATTTGAATGAGATTGCTTTCTAAGCATCAAGTCCCTGTGGGATCGATATCCAGCTCGGAAGGGCCACTTTTTTACTTATACGACTACGTAGACTTGTGTGTGAGGTTGGATGAAACGTATCCTATAGTTCGGGGTGGACTTTCCCTTTTTTGTTATTCTGGGCAGACTTGCTCTATGTTTATTATGTTAGAGTATTGTGACCAGTTGGTTAGTACTTAATGTCCGAGGCTTGAATGGTATATCCTTTTAACATGACTTGTTGCATACTTCCTTGCGACCTAAAATATTTGAGAAGATTCTGTTAGTCTCGAAATAATTATGGATAACTTAACGATATCAAGCTGCTCAACTTGTGATAGTGAGGTTTTTTTAGCTCCCAAAATGTTTGAACTTTTATCAATTTCCATAGTGTTATTGTTCCTGTGCTAAAAGAAAGATTACTAGTTTAGGGAGTGTAGATAGATTTTTATATTGATCGAGAACTCGACGTAGTATTTATATTGTCCTTCAGTCTTCTAGTAATTTATAAATCTATTTGGAAATTCAAGAGATAGAGTAGTAAAGCTTCCTGATTCCAAATGATGTCCTTCTTCTGGTGGATACTTTCTCTATCTTGATCTTTGATCTCGTGATTCTATTAGAACGACGCGATCAATGTGGATTAAGATGATAGATGAGATTTTTAAAAAGGTATAAAGAGTATTTTGTTAGTAGGATCGGGCTTGACTCAGGTTGCCTGTGTATTCTAGACTATGAATTAGGTCAAAACGTAATTCCATATTAGGAGAATCAACAAAATTTGGTTAAAAAAGTGAGTGGGTGGTGAATGGTAAAGTCAACAATTATGATGATCTTGCCTTGAAAGGCTCATTTTGGTCATTTACCAAAGTGATATCTCTTACATAAGAGTCTTTAACATCCCATCGTTTTCCCTTGCCACTAGCGATTAGCATCAGAGCATTCCTTTCTTTGATTGATGCATTTGAAAGTTTCTGGAATCGATAAAATTTTGAAATTCATGTCTCAAGGTCGATTCCTTCAAGGCATGGTTTTGATCTATAGAGAAGTGAATGCATTATGTAAGCTATTTTCATATATAGTCTCGATGACTCAAAGTTTGGTGGAAGTAAGAGGCTTGGGTATATGCACGAGTCTTCCTTGCATAAAATTTGAACATTTCTTAACCACTATCTCGACAGTCTCCATATCTTTGTGGCATCTTTATATAGGAAATCTTTTTGGATCCACTACTTGACCGTATCACTAGCTAATTTGGCTTTTGTTTGATGATTGATATATTAGTCATAATCCAAGATTTGAGTGCTTCTTGAGAGTATAGCTTCGTTGAAAACCCACTTTGGGATTGTGGGTATAGATCGTCGATCCAGAACTTTTTTCTGATTCTTTCATAGTCATGTACTGCATGAAGATTCCTATGACTAATATAACAAGTGTAGTCGATCCCACACTGATTGTCGATGTGTTTTTTAAAGAGTTTGTATTTATAGTTCAACATAATAATACCCTTGGATAAATTCTTGAGTTAAGTGGTAGAAGTGTCTTTCATGTTTACCGACGATCCATTTATTCTAATACTCTGGCAAATACATCATACCAGCTTTGATTGTGGAGAAGTTTTACCCCATTGATGCTTCACAAATTTGTGCATTATTTAGTATAATTAAACCTTGATTGTCACACTTCTAAATCGAACATACTAGCCTTGACTTGAATTGGACCTTTTCCTCATTGATTTTTGGAGTCTCCAAAAATTTACCCCATGTAACGCCCCAAAACCTAGTTCTTGGGATGCCACACGGTACTCCGAACTACAAGTAGTCCTAAGCTAACCCTGGCTACCTTTTAACACATCTGAATCTCATCATAGGGAAATATGAGTGTAAAATCATGATAAAATGCGGAAAACTATTTGAATAATCTGAATATATCTGAAAGTACTAATCTCATCAATCTGAGTAAACAAATACCGAGAAGTCTGAACACAACAACTAGGATTAAAGACTGAATCTAGTAGTCCGACAAGCCTCTACTAACTAAATCTAGAGAGCCACTGGGACAGGACCCAGCTGACTCTAACTATCTAAAATCAATAAAGAAACATCTACTAATAACTGAAACATGAATAGCTAAGTCCTTGAAATATGAGGACTCACCAACTGCAGGGATGTAGATGAGATGCTCGGAAATTACCGTCGCTGCTGAGACTGAGCACCTTAACCTATATTATGAGACAATGTAGCACATAGACGTATATGTGGATCAATACTTTGAGGATGTACTGAGTATATGGGGTGCATGCAATAAGTAAACAATATCATTATAATTTGTAAATCATACATGCTAAACATAAATGACTCATATAGCTCGAGTAAATCTGAAATCATGAATGATAACGCATATATTCTAAATCTTGTGAGTTATTACACTTAGTTCTAAAAAAATCTGTACTCTCTTCTTGTTCTCAAATCATGTATGCTATATGAAATCTGAATCTCATTCTGCATAGTAAATACTTTATCTCATAAAGTTGTTTTAAGAGTGGGGGACATCTATTAGGAAGGTTCTTCTAACCGACGTGTACACCATGTGAGCATCCATGGTGTCCCACGACTAGCCTCCGTAAGGTTAGGTCTGTTCTACACTTTCCATCAGAATAGAACAATCTCATCTCAGTGATCACAATCTTAGTCATCCACGTAGAAGTGGGAATAATCTAAATCCTACTTTGGCACGTATTTCTAGGGTATAAAAACGTAGTAACGTACCCATCTCGGTGCTAAATACTACTCCCAATCTCATGCTCAATATCTCTAAAAAAATCCACTTTAAAATTAATCTAATGGTTTATAATGAAAACCAACTATAAATCTGTAATTTGAATCTGTAAAGTGGATTTCATATTTATTCTGAGACCAAAAGGTTAAATCTTTCTCAATAATCTGAAAGCATTCTAATCATGGAGTGCTTATAGAACAACAATTCTTTGAATAACAATCTTTAAATAGGGGTTAACGACCCATGTATCAATATTATGATAAACATCTCAAAAATTCATGCTTGATAATATAAATATTCATAATTCATCATAAAATCTAGAAATTTCAGCAATAAGCATAATAATAGGAACATACTCATGTAATTCAACTTCTAAAACATTGGAAATATCATAAGCTTGTATATAACAATTATGGGTATAATCTCTAGCTTCAAATTCATGGAAAACATATAAAATCTTGTATCTTTAATAATTAAAATAGGTTTTGGGCACAAGGATGAAAGGATTTTCCTTGTTGAAACCCCCCTTATATGATGAACTAGATGCACAAGCTTGCTTTTTGAGACTCTATTCGCACTCTTGAATGAAGATTCTTGAAGCTCTTGGTCTAGGGATCTTAAATCTTGAATCAATTTGGAGAAAAGATGGTGGAATCTTGAGTTTTTTGGAGATGAATGTTGAAGCCTAGGGTTTTGGATGAGAGTAATTTTGATGAAACTTAGCATATAATGTTTCTAAAAGGCTTTAATCTCTTGTTTGGACGGATTGGGGGTTGGGGAAAGTCCAAAATACCCCCCTTTAACTTCTAAATAAAACTGAAAAAAATAAACTGGGGTCCCAATTTTTGGCCTTAGCGCGATGCACCACAATGGCGCAAGGCCAATGGAAAATACCAACTGGAAACTGGGCAGACTCCGCAACGTGGGGTCATCGCGGTGCCTCTTTGGAATGCCATTTTGGCACATGGCGCGACGCGCCATTATCGCGCTGGGCCCTTAGAAATTGACCAATGGGAATTTGGACCTCTTCGTGATGCGCCAATACTGTGGAGGGCCACTGAAAAATAACAATTGGGATTTTTGCTCCGTGATGCGCTAAGAGTCCAAATAACGGTGTTTTACGATTGGAACTTAAAATAGCCATAACTTCTTACCTGATTATCGGATTTAGGCGAATCTTATATCGTTGGAAAGCTTATTCAATTTTCTACACTATGGAAAGTTCAAATCTAAAGAATTCCACAAAAAATAAACATTATTCATTCTAAGAGCTAATCTTTGACATTTTTTGGGATGAGTTTAAGCTAGGAAAATCGCGGGGTATTACACCCCAGTATTGCCGAGAGACTTTCATGATAATTCACTATCTCATATTATTGGATACTTTGATAGAACGTATCAGAACCTTTGAATATCACTGTTAGGATCCAATTTCCTTTTTTCGCTATAGGAAGATGAGTTATTATAAAGATATCGAGCCTTATGTTGGTTGCCTACGTATCCCATCAAGGAAAATCAGGTCGCACGAGTTCCAATTACAAAAAGGGAAATGACTCTAGTTAAATGCGACCAAACCTGATGAGGGTTGCCTATATATCTCACCATGAGAAATCGGGTCAGAAAGTAGTTTTGTTACATGATAATTAGAGGGGAATCCTATTTTGGAAATGACATCAAATGTAGGACTCTACTCACTGCATTTGAGTTGATCAATTTAGAATTCATCTTTGTCTATTTTTCTTGAAATTAGCGCTTCCCTATAGAGTGCCTCATAAAAGAGGATTTGTCGGCTTGGCACAGATGATGATGTCTATTATGTCATATTCACCCCTATATTTTCATTACTGGGAAACAAATTGTTGTTTGGATTTGGTTGCACCACAACACATTGAATTTTCCTTGTCTTGATCAAATTCTCGATTCGATGTTTTAATCTACTACAATCTTTAATATCGTTCCCTTGAACTTACCAACTTGGGTTACAACAAATCTGTGGCCTTTTAATCTCTCAAGAAGTCATGCTAATGACTCAAAAAATTATGTATGGCTTAGATCATGCTTGTTTTTTAGACCTTGTCTTAGCACAAATGGTGTTTGATTTGGGTGTAGTGGTACGTAGATTGGTACACATAGTCATGGTGGATTTTTGTATGTGGGAGGTTGGAGTTAATGGTAATTTGGTAGGATATTGTAGGCATGACATGGTTGTGATTTTGATTTTGCATGTTATCTAGGATTTTGAAGTGATCGGAGGGATTCAGATATTATGCAGTGCGATATCACAACATATATTTCTTCTTATTTCTCTTTTGTAACCCCTCCGGTGGACTCTGACTCAGTAGATTTGCTCTAGTTATTTGTCAACTTAATCTTTTCGAACTTAATTTCTACTTCTATAAATTTCTCTATTTTGATGCAATCAACAAACTTTTGTCCCAACATGGACATTATCCTTCGGAAGTAGACCCCTTCTTGACTACAGATAACATAATTTATCAATTCATTTTTATCCATCGGTGGTTGGAATTTTCCTGCCTTAGACCTCTATCATCGAGCATATCCCTGAAATGACTCGGGTGGCTTCTTTTGACACTAATGAGGGAATGTCGATCAAGTACAATTTCTGTGTTGTACTTGAAGCGATCCATTATGTCTTATGCCATGTTTCTCAATTTACATCAATGACGAGGGTATTATTTGATGTACCAAAAGAGAACATCACCTGACATACTTCTATTGAACAACTTTATTGTGATCATTTCATTTTTGCCAATCTCTACTAATTTATCACAATATGCTCTCAGATGAGTATGAGGGACACCAGTTTCATCAAAAAATTCAAAATTAGGTGGCTGGAACCCAAATGGAAAACCAATATCTGGATGGATAGATAGATCTTCATAGTTCAAGCGTGTAAGACCCCGCAAAATTCTCTCGTAGTCTAAGCCTTAGAGCGTGTTCAGTAAAGTGTTAATCCGGTCCTAAAAGGTCGAGAAGTGTCTTCCCAAGTGAAAAGTATTTTAAACCGTGTATAATTTCCCTAATATCAACTTTTTTCATGTGGATATTTGAATAAGTTTTCCGTCGATACCAAATTCACCCAAATCTGACACTCGGGCAAAGAATTAGAGTCATTTTAGTAAGACAGTGTGCCACCTGGCACTTTAACGCATCGTGGAGCCAGCCAAAATGGCAATCGTCAAAATCCAGTGAGCCTCCGCGATTTTGGCGCATCATGCCAAGGCTTAATTTTAGAGTTGTTAATTTCCAGTGCACCAACGCGATTCCACTGCGTCACGGTGCCTTTCCAGTTTGCAACCAAGGTGGCAACGCAATTTCCACCGCGTAGTGCCATCAAGCAGTTTCCCAATTACCCAATTTCCAGTAATCTGGCGTGATTATGGTGCGTCGTGCCAGCATGTAAAATCGAGATTTTTTAGTTTAATTCCAAGGGCTAAAACAGTCATTTTGCTACCCCTATATATACTCCTTAACACGGGATTTGGCCTCATTTAACCCAAAAATACTAGTTTTCTCTCAAAGTTGTTCAAGAACAAGAGCTAGGGTTCCTAAATCAAGACCCCAATCATTAAGATTTCTCCATTAACTTTTCAAGAATCAAGAAACTAAGGTAAGCAGATGTTGATTCTTGGGTCCCTTTCATCCAAGAAGTTCAAGAACCCTTCTCTAAATTTAAAAGATCTTATGTTTATGAGTTTTCATGATTCATGTGAATTGAAATTGGATTTCATGCTATTATTGAGTTTTAATTCATGTTTTGTTGATGAAGTTTCAAGCTTTGACCCTAGTAGGTGATATTCATGTGATGTTCATAATAAACCCTCTTCAAGTTGCTTGTTAAGTGATGTGTTCGTATCAATTAAGTGTATAAATTGTTGAATAAGCAAAGCATGCTCCCCATATGTTTGATAAAATGCTTATGTGAAGAAATTAGAGCCATTATAGCATGTTGACTAGAAATCCCCAATTGTATGCAAGACCATGCATGCCAAGTGTTTGTTGAAAAACCTTAGTGAATTAATTGTGACATGATAGCATGAAATTCCCCAATTATGTATTTTTCGATACATGCTAAGACTTTAATACATGCTGATTGTTTGATGTAAGACCTTGTTGAATAGAGTATGAGACAATAGCATATCTCTCTATACTATTAAATCTTTATGATTTCTAAATACTTGAAGAGATGTTTTAGTGATTATGATGGTGAATGAATGTCCATGGTCTTGATTATTCAAGAATGGTTATGTTTTACCTTTATGTTATCGAGTCCGGGGGGTATTTATACCCGAAAAATTAGCTGCAGTCTAGAGCTCGTATCAGTTTCCTCGATAATCTTAGTTAAGCCATGACTCTCAGAACTCAGTGAGTTATAGAACTCTGTACTCTCAGACAGATACAGAACTTAATAAATCTTACAAATCTCAGCATCGCTAGTATTTTAGCCTCAGTTCAGTACTCAGCTCAGACCTAGTAGTATTCAAGTGTTCAGTTCAGAACTCAGTATCATGCAGTCAGATAACGAGATTCAGTAGTACTCCGTCAGATACGGAACCAAGTGAATTCATCTTAACTCAGTCAGATCATTCGAGAAATATGATCAATATTAGATTTAGTTCAGTTTAAGTTAAGAATCAGTTCAGAGTCTTTCAGTTGGGAGTAGGAGCTAGCACCGAGCGAGTGCAGGGAATGCGGCTCCCCATTAGAAAGGCAGAGTCATTAGGAGTAATCCCTGAACTCCAGAACTGCGTAGCCAATGTAGGATGCAAGAGTCACCCGTTAGAAAAGGCTTGTCACCCGCTAGCTAGGCTTGACTATTATACTGCCTTAGGCTTGACTTTCTGTGAGGGTCACCCATTAGAGAGGCTTGACCAGAGAGATCTTTACCCGTGGCATGGTATTGACACCCTTCTAGCTGGGGTTACAGGTTGTACCCCATCGGTTCATATTCAGGGCATATCGGTTTAGTGAGCACTCCCACAGTTACAGTTTTAGTATTAGTCTTCAGAAAAGAACTCAGAAATCAGGACTGTCAGATACAGTCATCTATCTCAGTGAGGAACTCAGATAGTTCCATTAACTCATCGACCACCCGCTAGATAGGCATGGTCCCATATAAAGCTATTGATTAATCTCATTATCAGATCCAGAGATCACCTATTAGATAGGCTTGATCTCAGTCTCAAGTTCAGTTGAGTAATCTCATTATCAGATCCAGAGATCACCCGCTAGATAGGCTTGATCTCAATCTCAGATTCAGTTGAGTAATCTCATTATCAGATCCAGAGATCACCCGCTAGATAGGCTTGATCTCAGTCTCAGATTCAGTTGAGTAATCTCATTATCAGATCCATAGATCACCCTCTAGATAGGCTTGATCTCAGTCTCAGATTTAGTTGAGTAATCTCATTATCAGATTTAAAGATCACCCGCTAGATAGGTTTGATCTCAGATATAATCTTCTTTTATTATTGATAGTAGATTCCAAAATCATCCGTTAGAGAGGTTTGATCTCCGATGCAGTCAATCGAGAGTAGAAAGCTCAGAATTCAGTCATTGATATGAGTAGATTTAGTTAATCAGTTTCAGTATCATCAGTTTTCAAGATCATTCGCTAGATAAGACTGATCTCAACTCCAGTACTCAGTTATCGGTATCAGATGATTCAGTGTTCAGTATCTCAGGCATTAGTAGTGAGTTCAGATGGCAGTAAAGTAGTATCCGAGTTTCAGTATTTCGAGTCACGGTGATTTCAGTTATGGTTCATGCATTCATGCATGTGTTCTTATTCAATACTCTCATGATTATTCAGTTAAGTAATTGTTCATGCATGAGCCTTTGCATTTAGCCTTACCTCATCTTCATACTCGATACATTCCCGTACTGACGCATTTGCGCTATGGTGTTTTATTTGACACCATAGGTTCGGAGGCACGAGATCCAGAGTACCCTTAGCAGCTCAGTCCCAGTCAGCAGCAGTAGACATATCAGTGAGTCCTCTTTAGTCGAGAATGATCCTTATTTTTATTATTATCATATCAGACTTAGTTTATTTTTAGCAGACGGAGTTAGTTGGAGACATGTCCTATAAACTCCATAGTTCAGACAGTTTAGAGGCTTTTCGGACAGATGTATCAGTATTCAGTTTTCAATTTTGAGTATTTTTATATGCTTTGAACCTTATGGCCAGTTTTCAAATTTATTATCTATATTATGCAGTGTTCAGGTACAATATCAGTAGAGGGTTAGCTTGTGGTCCTTCGGGATCATGAGCACCGTGTGACGTTCCGGTTCCAAAAAATTGGGTCGTTACAAAGCGATTGTTGCCTTGAATTTCCTAGAGATGTTTTGGCATCTATTTTAAATTTTGAAGATTGTTCATGATTATGTTGCCCGAATCATCTTCCTCTTCTTTCCTTGTATTCATCGAAAACCTACCTTTAGTAGGTATGGTGAAAGCAGGTGTCTCAGTTACACATATTGGGGGAATATGTCATTCTTAATAGGTTGCATCATTTGTCTGTTAAATGAAGAGAATAGGCAATGATATTGTGATATGGGGTGCAGTAGAGAAGATTTCATGGGTTAAAGGGTGTGAATGGGGTTGATGAATTTATTAAGTCTATAGTATTAGTGGGAGGTCACATTGACGGATAATTTTTGGGCATCAGAGTTTTTGGTGATGGAAAAAGAAAAAGGCGTAGTAGAGCAGTCATCGATAGATGTGTTGGATCTCTATCTCGATGTAGTTTTCCTCTTAATATCTCAAATTATTGCTCCAAGTGAGAAATATGTTCGTCTTTGTCTGCATCATCTTGTCTTAAAAAAATTCATGTACGTTTGATAGCATTGGAACACTTCTTTTCAGGTCAATGTCATTGGCATTTATCCATAGGTTAAAGCTTAAGTCGGCTAATTCTATCAATCAACACAATAAACCTCTATTGGGGGATAAAGAAAAATACAACAACAACAACATACTAAGTGTAATCCCACAAAGTGGGGTCTGGGGAGGGTAAAGTGTAGGCAGTCCACACCACTACCTCAGATGAAGTAGAGAGGTTGTTTCCAATAGACCCCGGGCTCAGGACAAGCACCAATATAACAAACAAAAAACATAAAAATACACAACAGAATGATACAAGAAACAAGACACCCATAGATTAGTATTATAAACTATCTATTTGAAATTCACCAACCACACCAAAACAGTACAAACAAGAAACTACAAGACACATGCATAACATTATTACTACAGGCGTAATTATACAAAGCACTCCTCCCTATTAAGGACACACTCCTACTCACTAATGCTCTACCCTAATCTGCATCCATCATACTTTTCTATAAAGGGTTATGTCCTCCGTAAACTACAAATATTTCATGTAGTGACCTCTCTTTAGTATTTCTTTGGCCTACCTCTACCCCTCATGAAACCATCCATAGTCAGTCTCTCAAACCTTCGTACTTGGGTATCCAAGAACCTCCTCATAACATGTCGAACCATCTCAAACTCACTTCCCGCATCTTGTCTTCCACCGAAGCCACTCTCTCTTTCTCTTGAATAATCTTATTTTTAACTCTATCTCTCTTAGTAAGTCTACACATCTATCGCAACATCCTAATCTTTGCCACCTTCAACTTTTGGATATAAGAATTCTTAACCGGCTAATACTCCACTACATACAATAAAGTGAGGGGACTGCCACTCTGTAGAACTTACCTTTAAGCTTAGGAGGCACCTTCTTATCAAACAAGACTCTCAAAGAGAGCCTCCATTTCAGCCACCTGGCTAATATGGTGCATGAAATCCTTGTAAATCTCATCATTCTCTTGAATCATAGACCCAAGATACTTAAAACAATATCTCTCCCGGAGAGCCTAAGAATCTAGATTCACTACCACGTCTGCCTCATGCATCAAATAACTGAACTTACATTCCAAGTACTCCATCTTAGTCTTACTTATCCTAAATCCATTAGACTCAAGGGTTTGTTTCCAAACCTCTAACTTATCATTAAATCCTCCCCGAGTCTTGTCAATTAGAACAACATCATTAAAAAATAACATAAACCAAGGTACCTCCCCTTAAATGTGCTATGTCAAAACATCCATTACCAAGGCAAACAAAAATGGACTAAGTGTCCACCTCTGGTGCAACTATGCAAAAATAGAAAAGTTCTCCAACTCTCATCCTACTGTCTTTACACACATCTTTATTCCATCATACATGTCCTAAATCGACCTAGTGTATCCCACGAGCACACATCTAGCCTCAAAGAATCTCCATAGAACCTTTTTTGCTACTTTCTTATATGTCTTCTCAAGATCAATGAACACCATGTGTAAGTCCTTCTTTCTCTTCCTATACTACTCCACCAGTCTCCTCACACAGTGAATGTCCTCGATTATTGAGCGACTTAACATAAAATTGAACTGATTCACAAAGTTTGTCTTGACCCTCCTCAGCTTCAACTCCATCACCCGTTTCCAAACCTTTATAGTATAACTCAAAAACGTGATACCCCTATAGTTGTTGCAATTCTGTATGTCCCTCTTGTTCTTATACAATGGAATCATAACACTCCATCTCCAAACTTCCAACATCTTCACCTTCCTAAAAATGATGCTAATTAACATTGTCAATCACTCCAAACTTGCCCCGTTAATGCTCTTCCAAAAATTCATTGGAATCTCATTTGGCTAGTCGCCCTTCTATTATACCCCATTTTAACACGGGTCAAATCAAGGTACAACATATTAGAAAAATTCTAATTAAATTAAAGAATTCGCCACGTAATTAGTTTTACTGTGAATTAGGACACCTATTATAAACTATGTGATTAAAATAAAATATAAATTTTATTTTAAGGTCTACTTAACTTAAAAGATTCTAGGTAAGGGATCTAATTATCCTAAAGGGAAGAGATTAGGCACCCTAAAGGACCCGCCAACGACGGTTAACCGGCCAAACTTAGGTTAATAAGAAAATCAAATGTTAAATTAGGGAAAGATATAAGCTAGGTATAAAGAATATTTATATCTTACTAAATATAGCATATGCTAGTAATTTATAAGAAAAAGATTAGAAAATACTTTAGAACATCCTCGCCATATATCTACTTTTAAAAAATTATCGAAGATTTTTTAAAAAACCTCTTAACAATGATGCAATCTTATCTTGTCAAAAAGAAAGTTTATTTAAAAATCATTTCTTTTAAAAGATATACAAAAGCTTTCAATTAATAATAAAAAAAGTTAGTTATGTTAAGAACTTTACGTTTTCCTTTATTCTTAAAAAATGACTATTTTTCCCCTTTTTAAATTTTATAAAAATAGGTTAATTGTCCTACACTAAATGAATAGCTATCAAAACATAGTTATTTAAATCTACAATAACTTGAGAATTTATTTATTTCTATTAAGAAAAGGCTCATGTTTAAAAAATGTATTTTTTTTACTTTGAAATCCTAAAGAAGGCCTTGCGAAATCAAATTGGCGAAGTCGTAATTTCTTATTTAAAATTGATGAAAGCGGAATTAATTTTTCATTTCCAAAGTAGTTAAAGCCAGATTTCAAGTCTAACAATAATAAGCTTGTCCACCGCAAAACTTATAAGTTGGTTAAACCGACATTACTAATTAGTGAAAGCTAATTTTGATTCGAAAGATAGGCTACTGTTTCATATTAAAGAAGCATTATAGAATTCTAATAAACTTGGCCATTTATATTAGAAGATATGTTTTAACCAACCAAATTTTAATCTTTAAACGATATAAATTAAATACTTGAGTCTAGCGTTATGCTAAATTTAGAATCTAAGAAAAAAAAATTGCCACAATATTTAAAGATTAATTCAAACAAGAACATACAAAATATAAATTTCAAATAATAATGTGTGAATAAAAAAATAATAATAATGTCTACAAAAGAAGAAGAATGCTTGAAAAGAGGAAAAGAGGCACTAGATTGCGGAAATATGTATACGATTATTGTTTGCTTCTCTGATTTGGACATGGATGGGGTCAAGCCATGAGACCCCAAATGTCACAACCCAAAATCAAGGGTCATGATGGCACTCGTCGCGGTGAACCTTGACAAGTAAGCCTATCGCCCAAACTGACACACAAAGGGGAAAAAATAAAAATACCCCCAAGGTAAGGCCTTTAGAACTAAGCCGAACCATATAAGTATAACAAATGCGGAAAGAATATAATCAACGATGCAACCATAACTCCCAAAATCTGGTGTCAACAGTATAAGAATGTATCAAGTACAACTCGAATCCAAATTAAGTACATAAGAAATCCAATAGATACAACTCTGTCTCTGAAAACTAATAAAGATATAGTCTAATGATAGAGAAGATAGTAGAAGACATCCGGACGCCTTAAATCATCCACTACCTTGAAATCTTCAACAATCACCCAAATCAAGCAATGTGAGGCACACCCAAAACTGAAGTACATTGATGGAAGATAGAACAAATAAAGCAATATGGCAATTTCAATCACAACACAAACACAATAAAGCAAGTGAATTGTATAAGAAGGTGATGAAGATGATGATCATGATGATGCACGAGGTTGTCGCATAATCTTCGTATACACCCATGAAGGCAAGCCTCTCGATGTGGGATCCATGGCGGGTTCGTTAACCCGTATACTACCCCATATACACCTATGAAGACAAGCCTCTCGATGTAGGATCCATGGAGGATTAGCCAGTCCGTATACAACCAATATCCATGACTCTTCTCCGGCATAACCTTTAAAGAAGGTATATAAGATCCAATATTCGATATCAATTTCTATGACTCCTCTCCAGCACCTCTATCGGAGAAGGTCTACAAAATCTGTTGTTTTCGATGCTTTGGGTCTCTAGTATTTTCAGTATTTCTAGTGTTTCCAAGAGAACGTACATAACATAAGACCAAAATCAAGTACACATACAACAAGAAGAAGCATATATATAAAGCATATAACAGACAAGTGAAATTATGTGTGTGATACCATGAGGATGATGATGCAATGTTCACAACCAATCGAAATGCACATTTCCACAACCAACTAATAGACCAATTACGTGAGCCAATTATCCACTTGTTATTTCCAATCATTCATAAATTCCCACATGATTCATATGTCAATAAAGTATGAATAATACACAATACACCAATGGTACCAAAATACGTATTCCAACAACCCAATACAATTATTCACATGTATTTCAAGCAATCAATATCATATAGGACCCCACATGGTCACATATATCACATAATATCTCAAAACTAATGATCGAATCACATATAGGCCCCACACGAGCACAAAAATTAAGATAGCCAATTTCATGATTAATTTTTATCCTCCTAATATGCATTTTGTACCAACATTTGCTACCCAACCCATTCTGAAAGAGTTAAGCCATAACCTGTCTCAATGCCGAAATCAATCCGCAATATTTCACACCGTGACCTCACTTCTCATGAATGATTCCAAAATTAACTAAAACCAATAAAATTAGAATGCACGTGTCAAAACAAAGGGAACAATGCCCATATTGCCTACTTTTGGTTTGAGGTCAAAATGGACCCCCGTAATGAGTTTCAAAAAAAGAAAGGCAAAATCGTAACTTTATTGTAAAAACGTATTTTTCATACTTTAAGAAATCTACAATTGTAAACCCAAGTCAAATCAAGTTAAAAACAAGGTCCAAATCGAAGAAAAATTATTTTTAAACTTTAAAGGGTGAAACCTTTGAAGACCGTTTTAAAATCAAGAATCGAAGTTGTTTTGAAGATGAAATCGAGGAAAAACAAGTAATTATAGGATTAAGGACATTATTCAAGTAAAAAGTAGTGAAATTAGGATTTAAAATCAAGCCCTAAGGTTTTGGGAGTTTGAATAATTAATCAAGAAATTTAAACTAAGAAAAGAGTGAATTCTTACCTTAAATTCGTAAGTGAATTGAGAAATGGATGTTACTCTAGCTTCCCAAGCACCCACATGCTTCACTTTTAAGCTCTCACACTAGTTTAGGGTTTAAATTTCAAGAGGCAAGATGGAAAATGGCCTAAATCGCGATCTAAGGGGTCTTTTTATACCCCTTTCAGGTCATCGGGTATGGCAATCGCACACCCAGGTGCAATCACACACTCTGACCTCAGAAGAGGATATGACGATCGCCACACCCTTAGTGTGATCGCACTATCTCTTCTGTACAAGGTGCAATCGCCATCCATGGAGGTGCGATCGCAGACGAACCAGATGACAGCTGAAACTTTGGAAATTTCCAAGTTTCCACTAAGGCCTCTAGATTTATTTGAAATTCAATCTAAGCAAATGAACTATGTAACCACACTAAATTTGATTCTTTTGAATCAATGGTGATATCAAATTTTAGAGAAGACATCATTTTGCACAGAATTGAGCCCCAAAATCCAAAATTATAATTTTCTAAACCGAGGATCGAAATGAGATTTAAAAGCTGAAAAATCAGACCAAATATATTACCACCCTAAAATCAACATTCTGGATTTGCTGGCGTAATTTGTTCAGCCAACCCTCACACAGACAAAAAGATAATCAAATAAGTTCATAATAAGGCTCTCGAAGTCATCAAAACCACAATATCACATCAATGGCACCAAAATACATCGGGAATTATACCAACCTCCCCACACTCCAAAAATACCATAATGCAACTATGGGGGTAAAATAGTCAAATCACGAAAACAAATATTTTACATATTTCATCAAATTTTTAAGTCGTTACATCATCCACCACTAAAAATCTAGTTTGTCCTTGAATTAAGGCAAAGAAATACCTGAATCAATGAAAAGTTGGGGATACAAACTACGCAAATCAGACTTAATCTCTTAAGTAGCCTCATATGTAGATCGATGTCGGCACTGAACTTTAACCATAGGGATAACTCTAGAATGCAACTGTCTGACATCCCTAGCCAAAACGGAGGCCGACTCCTCAATAAAAGACAACCACTCATCTAACTGAATCGACTCCCAACAAATGACATGAGACTCATCAGGAATATAATAATGAAGCATAGAAACATGAAAAATTAGATGAATAACTGACAAATCTGGGGTCAGAGGTAACTCATAAGCCGCATCACCAACGGTTCGAAGAATCTCAAATGAACCAATATACTTGGGGCTAAGCTTTATTCTCTTCCTAAACCTCATCACACCCTTCATAAGTAAAACTTCAAGGAAAACTCGATCATCCACACCAAATCTCAAGTCACGAAGTATAGGATCGGCATAGCACTTCTACCTACTCTGAGCTGCTTGGAGTCTATCCTGAATAACCCAAACTCTATCCAAAGACTTATAAAGCAAGTTCATACCTCGAGGTCTAACCTCAAAAACATCAAACCAACCTACTAACTAGCGAAAATGCCTACCATACAATGCCTTAAAATGATCCATGTCGATACTGGAATGGTAGAAATTATTATATGCAAACTCTGCTTAAGATAAATTCTACTTCCACTGGCCTCCAAAATCCATCATACACCTGCGGAGCATATCCTTTAAAATCTGGATAGTCTGCTCTGACTGGCCATTATTCTGGAGGTGAAATATTTTATTAAGATCAACCCGAGTACCCAACTCACCCTAAAAGGGTTTCTAAAAGTAAGAAGTAAACACCGAACCTCAATTTAATATGATAGAAACCGGCACACCATGAAGTCGTATAATCTCATGAATATAGATATGGGCTAGCCTCTTAACACTGAAGGAGACCTACACCAGAAGGAAATGAGTAGACTTGGTCAATTGATCTACGATGACCTAGACACTATCAGATTCATAGGAAGTGTGAGGCAACCCAGTCACAAAATCCACAATAATTCATTCCCACTACCACTAAGGAATGGGTAACCACTGAAGCAATCTATCAGACCTCAAATTCTCGGCCTTCACCTGCTGGCAATAAAGGCAACGAGCTATAAAATCTGCTACATCCTCTCTCATACCACCCCACCAGTAATGCTACCTTAAATTATGATACATCTTAGTCACTTTTGGATAGATAGAATACCTGGAATAATGAGCCTCTTCAAAAATCAATCTAATCCAATCACCTACTCTTGACAAACAAACTCGACCCCTAATCCTCAAAACACGATCCGAATAAAGTGAGGCTTACTTAGCCTCACCACTCAACACCTTATCTCAAATCGATCTCAATCTCACATTATCAAACTGATAAGCTCGAATCTATTCCATTAAAGAAGACCTAGTCTCCACAAATGCTAAAACATACCCAGGTGTTGATATATTAAGCCTAACCATCTGATTAGCTAAAGGTTAAACCTCTAATGCCAAAGGCCTCTCCTAGTTAAAAAAATATGCCAAGTTACCCATGCTAGTCGACTTCCGGCTCAAGGCATCAGCAACCACATTAGCCTTGTCCGGATGATAGAGAATATTCAAGTCATAATCCTTGAGCAACTCAAGCCAATGAAGCTGCCTCATATTAATATCTCAGTGGGAGAAGAAGTAATGAAGGCTACGATGATCCGAGAAAATCTCACAATGGACTCTGTACAAGTAGTGCCTCCATAATTTCAAAGCAAACACAATCGCACCCAACTCTAAATCTGGGTAGGATAATTCCTCTCATGTGGCTTCAACTGATGAGAAGCATAGGCAATCACCTTACCCTCTTGTATCAACACAGCACATAAACCAACACTTGAATTATCACAAAAGATAGTAAAAACAACGCCTTTCTTGGGCAAAGCAAAGATAGGAGCTGAAGTCAACAAATCCTTGAGTTTTTTAAAGCTCTCCTCACATGCATCAGACTATTGGAAAGAAATCTTCTTCTGGGTCAACTTGGTTAACGGAGCTGCAATGGATAAGAAACCCTCAATAAAACATCAATAATAACCCGTCAAGCCACCAAAACTCTGAATCTCGATGGGCGAAGTAGGTATAGAACAATCACGAGTTGTTGCAACCTTGGCTGGATGAACCATAATACCCTTCTTGGTCATCACATGACCCAAGAAAGAAACAGACTCCAACAAAAACTCACACTTGGATAACTTGGCATACAACTTCTCATCCTTCAATCTCTGAAGCACAGTCCGCAAATGATTCTCATGCTTAGCCTCACTCTTGGAATAAACAAAGATATCATCTATAAATACAATAACAAAGGAGTTGAGATATGGTCAGAACAACTGCTACTGATTTTTTAAAGTTGTTGCATCATTTTTCTGTGGAGATCCAGACCTATAAGCCTATTGCTAAGGTACCTGCTCCCCCTAATTCTTGTTATGCTAATTATGTTGTTGTTGTTGATAATAATTTCTTTTACCTCTTCTTCTTTGCACTTCCCATTGGCCTTGTTCCTGTGTTTCCTGTATTTCTGTTGTTGTTCCTGTTTTTGGTCCTGCCGGAGATGCTTTTGTAACTTCATTATTGAGCTCACTGTTGTGATTAATATTCTATTACTTTTGCAGGTGAGTATTCTTCTCGGTTTCTTCTATTTTAATTCTTCTTTTTATCTCATCATTTTTCCTCTTAACGCTACATGTCGTGATCCCATGTCCTTGATTCTTACAGTAGGTACAATAATTCAAAACTTCTTCATACTATACAGGCTGCCACATACCTTGACCATTCTCATCTTCATCAAAACCCAACCTTACATGATCAGGTCTAGCTTTAGTAAGATCTACTTGAATTTTCACCTTTTCTACATTGCTTCTTGTCTTCTTATAAGTAGATAAATCAAGAAATAAAGCCTTCTATACAGAAGATAAAAGAAGAGCAATCACTTCCAGACAGTAACGGTGCCATGGTAACTCGGGTAAAGTAGCCCAAATAGGTACAGGAGGTGTTTCAATAGTTGATTTAAAAGTAGGTGTGCATAATTGGAGCCTAGTCAATTGCCTATCAATATACATCTTTTTTTAGTCCAAATAGTAGTACGGTCATATTCATTCTCCAAATCAATATACATATGCTTAGAATTAAAATGAGACACCTTAACACCACCTCTAAGTTCAGTTTGTTGAATAAATTGTTTTCTGATAATCTCTATTTTTGGAATAGTATTGGTGAACTTACCTATCAAAGTATGTTACATCTCTCAACTAATTTCACCTTGTAATCATCAGGTATGAATACAATAATAGGAAATCCTTACTTGGTAGTGACTTTTGCCAGAGTGATCTCAACTATAGACATCTTCAAAGCTTCTTGAGCCCTTAATTTTATGGTCACTGCATGCGAAACCCAAGCAGTAGGAGGAGTAGGAATGTTTGTATTTTTAGACTTTTGTTGTGCTTGAGCATTGGTGACTCGATTATGATCCCAATATTTTTTTTATTTCATTTGCATTAAGCTCATTAGCCTTAGGATCACCAGGGATAGACTTAGCAAAATTACTGGACACTTCCATAGGCTTATTATTAGGAACATATGGTTTAGGGATAGATTTTTTAGCAACATCACCAGTTTTTTTTATTCTTGTCCCTAGCATCTTTACCATGCTCCATATTCTAATTACGGAACTTACTCTCACAAGCAATAGACTTACCAGTTCTTACATCTCCATTTTTCATCATTTTATCATCACTTTGAACATTGGAGGGTAAAGAATTTTTTGATGGATCAGAATTGATATCCTTAGAGGTTTTCTCAACATCTTCCGACTTACTTGAATCAGAATTATTGTCTTCAGAACCCGCAACAGTGATAATATCATCAGAAACCTTATTTTTTAAAATTAGGCATGCCTTGAGTACAATTTGATGGGGATTTTGCATCATTCACCTTTCCCATATCATTTTCAGTGGAAATTAAATGTGGAATGATTAATATTCATCAGAACAATAGCGTCGAGCAAATCAGTTGAAAAGGGACCTTTCACATCAAGTTTGGAAGAATTAAAAGTTGTTTTTGATAGGGCTTTCAGTATTTCTACATTCCCCATACCTTCATGCATCAATCCCTTCTAGGAATTTTGAATTAATTCCGTCGAATTATCATTTTTCCTATATGTTAAAAAATTAGAGTTCGAAATCGTAAAATCCAAATTAGACATATTTTGTTCATTAACAGTTGGGGATTTTGGCATGGTTGAATTTGATTCTTCCTCCTCTATCAATTGGTATTGAGTTTGACCAATTTCACCGATAAAATCATTTTTGTTGGAATTCAAATGATCTCCGGCAATTTTACCAGTGTCGTCCTGAATTGGAAATTGAATGTGGGGGCGAATTGATCTCCTCTACCCTCACCTTCATCCATAGCATAACCAATTTACTCAAAGATAGGTCGATTTTGAAGTCGCACCTCTGTTAGCTTTTTCGCGATATTTTGCAAATCGATTTGCGCGATTTCATCAATTGACACAGTATTAAGCTCAAAATTATTGACTTCAGTAGAGTTTTGAGATTTAAAATCCATAATATGACTCGTAATCATCTCAATACCTCCAGAATCTTCATGATAAATTATTCTTTGCATCAAATCTCATTTCTCATCAAAAATCTCCCCTATAATCATTTTAATCTTTTGTAATTTCTTAGAGTTGTGAGAAGAATTAGTGATCGATTCTTGTTGGGGTGGGTTCACATCATTGATGCGCTCATCTTGTAACTGGTTCGGTGGTCAAAAGATCTCCACCGATGGATATGAAGCAATTCTGGTAGAAACAGTAAAGAAAATTTTTAGAGAGAAGAGAGAAATTTTTTTAGGGAGAGAAAATCCTCTCCGATTTGGATTAAGGCATTCAGGTATTGGCTTGGACTCTGATATCAGATTAAGGCAAAATTGAATGCGTTAGAAAGATAATTCAAATATCTATCATTTGGTGGGTCTTGATTTTAAAAATACATTAGAACCTAGGAATTATGCTCATTTGAAATTGACTATAGTAAGATGTTTTAGAAATCAATCGGTAAGAAAGCTTTTGACTTGGCTATTAGCTAGGAGTAACTTGTGGACTTAATACATGTCTAAGTCACTTCTCATACTATCAAAACAAGGGGTTTTATTTACATGCACTTGAAGCATGATTCTAATCTTGGCTTGAATTTTGAGGTGCTACATTGCTAGTGTATATTGGGTAGTGAGAAAGGAAAAGATCAATGTTGGTCTTGGAAGATGGGGTGTTGGGGATTTGTAACCATTTGACCTTTTTGGACCGTTTGATCATTTGATAAGACGATTGTGATGAATCAAAGGTACTTTAAACGATATAAAAAATATATATATATATTTAATATAAATATATACATTATATTTTATCCAAAAAATATGAAACCGTTAGATTAAATTAAGCCAATGATGGAGATGAGGTGTGCTTATTTTGACATGGATTGTGCCTCTTTATAGAGATGGCATGTCACCATTTCATTGGTGGAGAGGGTGTGGTGGGATTGATGAATTGGATGTAGAATTGGTTGAATTGGACAGTGTTTAGGACAATCTGGGCAAATATAATGGGTTTCTTTTGTCTGAAAATTGATAAATAAATTGAATTTGAATAAATATAATTGAGATTGAATTAGAAATAGCCCAAATGCTTTCTTTTTCATTAAATTAATTTACCAATGCTTCTTTTGTCCTGATTGATTTTCAACAATATGTACACATATAAATTATATAAATAATTTAGTATACGGATTTAAATTCAATAATTTTGTAACACAAAAATAATAATAATGCAACGAGAAAATATAAATTAAAGAAATATGAATGCAAATATCAAAAAATATTTTTAATATAAAAAATAAATAATTATATTTAATTAAAATATTTGAAAACACAACATGGGAAGCTAACCTCTTTTATTCATTCAAAATTTATTTGGAATTAACATATGAATTTATTTTAATAAATTATTTAGGACTAAGAAGCATAGAAAAATTAATTGAATGAAAAAGACAAGTCAAAATTGGGTATAAACGGCTGCTATAGAGAGGTATATGTACATTTATATTTGACATTTAAATCTCATTTAGGTGTTACAAATAAAAGTATGTAAAATTAAAAAGAGTAGGAATATATAAAAAATAAACATTAATATAGTCTTTCCTCCTAAAGTCATACAATAATTAATGTGCACCATTAAATAAAAAAAATCTTTATCTATGAGGTGCAATCTTGAATGGTTAAAAAGCAGTGATCAATTTTTTAAGGGAAAAGGCATCGTTTCCACTCCAAACTATACCCGAAAAGTCGAAGCCACACCTAAACTATACTAGTGACCTATTACACACCTAAACTATAAAAAAGTGAAACTATTTACACCCTGTCAGGCTACCACCACTTGCATGTGGTGTAGTGTTTTACACGCGTTGCCACGTCAGCACCACGTCAGTAAAAAGTATCACTTTTTTATAGTTAAGGTGTGTAATAGGTCACTTATATAGTTTAGGTGTGGATTCGAATTTTCGACTATAGTTTGAGGTGGAAACGATGCCTTTTCCCTTAATGTTTTTAGTCGTTTACTTTTGTTATTTAATAGGCTGGATGCGCCTAAAATAAGTGTAACACACGCGCCTTAGAATGGGGGTCGCGGGGAGGTAATAATATCACTTTTATATAATTAAGGTGTGTAATAAGTCACTTATATAATTTAGGTGTGGCTTAGACTTTTCTTGTATAGTATGAGGTGGAAATGATGTCTTTTTTCATTTTTTAACAAAAAGTCTTGAATTCATTTGAAGTGTTTTTCCACCATTATTAGAGCAAAGTGACTTATTTTCATAGCTACTTTGTTTCTCCACCACGGTCTTACAATTTTTTAGAGTTGTCAATACGGGTCGACCCAATTCATCTGGGCTAACTCACACGGGCTTTGAGTTTGACGGGCTAGGCCGAGCTGGCCTATTAAAATGATGGACCAAAAAACACCAAGCCCATAACATTACTCTGTGGGCTGCGGGCCTAACGGGTCAGCCCACTTTAAAAAATAATATTTTATAATTTAATTTTAAAATGTTAATAAACATAAATATTACCAGACAATATTACATAGTGTTAATACTTGTTAATCAAGTCTCCAACACCTCTAAAAATACTCCTAATTGCAAAACTAAATAACTTTTGGCATGATATCCTTCAAACCAAATAAAAATACTAATAAACAATCTAAATAGTTGCATGTATTTGACTTACGGGCGACCCCCAGGCTAGCTCAACCCACATTACTTAAGCCCCACGGGCCACGGGCTTATCCGGGTTGGGCTAAAAAGCTTTGTTCTTAAATGAGCTGCAAAACCTGAAGTCCAACTCCATCAAATTACAAGGTGGGTCGGGCCTAGCCCATATTGACGGCTCTACAATTTTTGAAGTTTTCAAACATCTTAAGACTTTTTTTCCAAAAAATAAACTCAAGTTTTTCGAGAATAATCATCAACAAAGAGAAAGAAGGTATTCGTTTTTATCAAGTGAGACTGCCTTGATAGGTCTACATAATATGTAAATCAAATCCAGAAGGCACCATGCTCTTGCCTAGAACTGCTCGTCGGGCCGGACCGGAATAGACTGATACCAGACTGGAACGAAATGCCCAGGATCAGATGGGGATAGATACCGATATGGATCGAAACGGAATATTCGGTATGAAAATGGCGTTCCATCCCTTTCCGACATTAATCGGTATAAACTCGTACCGAACCGAAATGGAACGGACTGGATTAAACGAAAAGGATGATATTTTTTAAAAAAATAAAAAACTTAATTTTTGAATTTCATTCAAGTGATAGCTTAAAGGTTTAAAAGTTTTGAAATTTTATAACTTATATTTGAAGTTTATTAGTTTGTTAAAGTTTTTTATTTTTTTAAAGTTTTTTATTTTTTTTAAGTTTTTTAATTTGTAAGTTATAAGTTTTTAAGTTTATATTTTTTTAAGTTATATAATTGTAGACTTTTACTTTATTAAAATTTTTGTTTTTTTAAAGCTTTTCAAGTTATAAGTTATAACTTTTAAGTTTATATTTTTTTTAAGTTATATATTTGAAGTTTTTTTAGTTTGTTTAAAGTTTTTTTCTTTTAAGTTTACAGTTACTAGTTTATGTTTTGAAATCTATTAGTTTATGTTTTTCAAGTTTCTAAGTTATAATTTAAAAAACTCAAATATATATATATATATATATTATTTTTATCAGCCCAAAAATGATTATATTCAATTAATCAACTTTTCATCTTCCACTTCTTATTTTTATGCTTCAAAAACAATACTAGAGGAGAAGATAAAAAGAACAAAATAATGTCTTGTTATAATTTATTTTAGCTGCAGTTATGACATTTAATATCAACAATCATAAAATGAGAAATAAATATATGTGAAAACGTGTATGAAGGAAGAGCAAGAGACAAATGTATTATTATTAGAACAAGGGAATAGGCCCGCGCTTTGCGCAGTGAAAAAAAGCATATTGAATTATTGATGATTATATTGATCTTACAAATAATTGTCTTCACTATTATAATATGTCTGTGAAATTATAAAAATTTCAACTTTAATACATGATATATTATGACCTAAACTTTCATTTAATTCATATTTGATTCAATTTCAAAAATATTAACATAAAAAGGTTCACTTATTTTTGTGAGTGGAGTTATTATTGCATTTCATATACATTTAGTATATTTCATAAATTAAAATATAATCTCTTCACTAATTTAAAAAGAAAAGAATAAAAGAATAAATTAAAAAAGAAATAAAATAAGGAAGGTAATATTCTTAATTAACATAGCACAAATCTTGATCATAATTGAATGTGGATGATGGACAAATGATTCACTAATCACTATCTCATTCATAATCTTTGCAAATTTTCACCTATAATTTTTACTTCATCTTTTATCAATATTCTCTTAATTTCTTTCGACATGAACGACTGGTTATTAGTTAATGAGATGATTTATTTGTTTATGCTTACTGGAGGGTAATTAAATTGTTATACGTTTAGTTATTCTATCCAACTGTTCACATTATTCCATGCTACTTATTTCTATTATTTAATAAAAAACTTTTTGGAGAGTAATGGAGGAGGAAATTAGTTAAATATTTTATAGTATTTTAATTTATTCTAGAGGCAAAGTGGTAATCCAACTTTTGAAAGTTAGAATACTACTAATTCTAAAAAAGAAATTAACTTGAATAGTTAAAGGTGTTAAGTAATTTATCGAATGATGTGGGACAGTTTGATTTGCAAATTAATTGAGATATTTTTTATTTGATTGGAAATGAAAAACTCAACATTAATTTCAAAGAACATGGATGGAGAATTAGAAAAGGCTTGGTTAACTTTTGAAACTAACTATAACAAAATAGGGGTAAATATAAGAAAACAAAGAGTCATATTAAAAAAAAAAACGACTCTTTAATCATCAGTAATATGACTGAACATTAATATCTATTAAATATATTTATGATCTTTAACATTGTTTTAAAATTAAATTTATAATTTATTTTAATAGAATATAATAGTAATTGAGGAAAAGGATTAATTTAACATTATATTAATGATGAAAGAAAATAAAAATGACTTTATTTAATTTCAGTAAAATTTAAGATGAAATTTTATACGTGTAAAGTTTCAAAATCTCCTAAAATATAATCATTTGATTACATATTTCTAAGTAAGAATGATTTTCAATTAAGAATATCTACAATTAACTTTTAGTTTCCCTTCCTATTTAACTTCTATTATAATTTATATTGTGATAAATATGCACTTGATAATACAGATATCACTAACATGTGCACTAAAAGAATTTACTAAAATAAATCCTCTTATTATAAGCAATGAAATCAAGAGGATGGTACGCGCAAAATATTAATTAATTAATTTTTGACACGATATTCTTTTCTCCATTATTGGATGAATTTATTTAATTTTGTGTTAATAAAAATTATCTGTAGTTAAACATTAGCCCTTTTATTAAAAAAATCATCGTCTTTATGTCCATTAAAATTAAAAAAATGGCTATATATATATAATTTTAGGTGAAATTACTTATTTTTAATTACTTTTTTATAAATATATCTGTCAATCAATTTTCGAACATGAATGAATTATTTGGTGTACGTTACAGTTCTTTATTTTAGTTTTACGAACTTTTTATAAGAAATTTTCATTTTAATACATAAAATATCCCCATTTCAAATATAAGAGATCTAAGAAAGAAAATGTATTTCCTTATATTCTATTTAATATATTTTATAAGTTAGAATATAATTCTCTTCATTAATTTATAAGAAAAAGAATAAAAGGATAAATTAAAAAGACACAAAATAAGGAAAGTAATATGAAGTAATACTCTTAATTAACATAGTATAAATCTTGACCATAATTGAACACGGATGATAGGCAAATGATTCACTACCTCTTTTATCAATATTCTCTTAATTTCTTTGTCCTAATCTTTGCCGAAAATTAGCAAAATCCATATTTTACTTCAAATTTTATGCCAATTTTTTATTTCTTTTTTCTTTTATATTCTTTTACCATCACAATACTTCCATACATACATTCTTTAAATTTATGAAGGCTTATTATATAAAGGATTTCTTAAAAAGTGAAGAAAAGGAGAAGAACAAAACTCAAACTATATACTATACATATTTTATTTTATACCTACAATACAACTATACAAGAACAAAAAAAAAAAAATTAAATACATCATGTTTCACAATTTTATTGAACACATTTCTAATTTCTTCGCTAAACCTCTTATCATTAATATCTCTTCTTCATCTTCGTATTTCTTCACCAAAACTTTTGTCTATCTCTTCTTCATCTTCATATTTCTTCACTGGAACTTCTAGTCATCAATATCTCTTTTTCATTCTTGTATTTATCTATCTATTTTGATGCAAGAAACTTTTAGGCGTCCTTTGATATGTCATGGCAGTGATGTTGTTGTATTGTGTGCTTGAAATCAAAGAATTGTTGTTGTGTGCTTGAAATCAAAGAATTGTTGTTGTATTTATAGGTTAAAAAGGGGAAGAAAACGTTAGTGATACATTGCATTAGGAGGTGGAGAGTTTGTATTTACATTGAATTAGGAGATGGAGAGTTTTTTTATTAACTACTCAAATGTACGCGCTTTGCACGTGTACTTCATGTCAAGGCATATGTGGTGTATTAATATCTTGATGTCTCTTACGATGTGAACTATCACATCACGGATAATATCAAGATAATAGATAGTAATACATCAGAAATTACAACAAAATAATTTGATTAAATCTTAACCTTTACATAAAAAATTTCAAAGACTGAACGAATATTCATCTACCACTGCATGTAAACTCAACAAAACAATACGATAATCGAGATATCATAATAATGCGATTAAACCTTAAGAAAAATCCTTAAAGCCTGACCAAACGCTAATCTATCACTTGAAAAAACAACAAATAGTAACAGAACAGAAACTACAGTATTCGAGAATATTACTGCAATATCATCAAACCTAACATTTATGCAAATTTCTCAAAATTCGACGAAACATTCATCTACAACATATACTTGAACATAACAGAAATTACAACAAAATAATACGATAATCGAGCTATTAGAACAATACGATTAAATCTAACCTTTTGTAATTGTAGATGACACCGTTAGAGCTCATAAAAAAAGCAGTTATTAGAACATCTCTATCAATAAATTTTAAATTGTTGATGTTAATATATTATTGTTGAAAAAAAATTCCAATACCTTTTCCTACAAAAAAGGATTATCTAAATATGAAAGATTTTTATTTTATGTTGCGAAAGGAAAAAAAAGTAATTATGGTATCAAATTAATACTACAACACAATTTTAGGAAATTGAAATTTTTTTCCTCAAAAACTTAAAGTAACGTGTTTTATTTTTTTTCCCTTAAAAAATTAAAATAACTTTTTTTTTTTGGAAGTTTAGAGTAATTTTTTATTTTTGTGTGTTTTTAAAGGAAAATTTTTCATAAGGCAACTTTTTTACCCTATATTTTTTCTCAATTTAAAATAACGTGTTTTATTTTTTTCTCCTTAAAAAAATAAAATAACTTGTTCTTTTTTAAAATTAAGGGTAATTTTGGTTTTTGTGTTTTTTAAAGGAAAATTTTTCAAAAGATATTTTTACCATATATTATAGGAATTCATAATTTTAAATATTATAATATAAAGACATAATAATTAAAGAAAAAATAGTAAAAAGACGATTTTTTCTAAATCACAAAATTTTAATGAAGGGTAAAAAGTTCAAATCACTTTTCTAAGGGTCTTCACGGGTCTTCATACTTTTAATATATTATAGATGTTTTAAAAGGAATGGAATAAATAAGGTGTATTAATTTTTTTAACAATTTTTTTAGATATTTATATGTGAGAAAAAAGTCAAAAAATCTAGAAATAAGGAAAATAGTAAAGGAGGCCATTGAGAGATGTCACATCAGCATTCTCACAATCTTCCTTTATATATATATATATATATATATATATATATATATATAGAGAGAGAGAGAGAGAGAGAGAGATGGATGGATGGATGGAGGGGGGAGGGATAGATGGATAGATCGATGGATGGATAGATAGATAGATAGATAGATCGATGGATGGATGGATGGATGGATGGAGGGAGGGAGGGAGGGATAGATGGATAGATCGATGGATAGATGGATAGATCGATGGATAGATAGATAGATAGATGGATAGATAGATAGATAGATGGATGGATGGATGGATGGATGGATGGATGGATGGATGGATGGATGGATGGATGGATGGATGGATGGATGGATGGATGGATGGAGGGGGGAGGGATAGATGGATGGAGGGGGGAGGGATAGATGGATAGATCGATGGATGGATAGATAGATAGATCGATGGATGGATGGATGGATGGATGGAGGGAGGGAGGGAGGGATAGATGGATAGATCGATGGATAGATGGATAGATCGATGGATAGATAGATAGATGGATGGATAGATAGATGGATGGATGGATGGATGGATGGATGGATGGATGGATAGATGGATGGATGGATGGATGGATGGATGGATGGATGGATGGATGGATGGATGGATAGATGGATGGATGGATGGATGGAGGGAGGGAGGGATAGATGGATAGATCGATGGATAGATGGATAGATCGATGGATAGATGGATAGATCGATGGATAGATGGATGGATGGATGGATGGATGGATGGATGGATGGATGGATGGATGGATGGATGGATCGATCGATGGATCGATGGATCGATGGATCGATGGATCGATGGATCGATGGATAGATAGATGGATCGATGGATGGATCGATAGATGAATGGATGGATGGATGGATGGATGGATAGATAGATGAATGGATGGATGGATGGATGGATGGATGGATAGATGGATGGACAAATAGATAGATCGATGGACAGATAGATAGATCGATGGACAAATAGATAGATCGATGGACAGATAGATAGATCGATGGACAAATAGATAGATCGATGGACAGATGGACAGACAGATGGACAGATGGACAGACAGATAAACAGACAGACAGATAGATAGACAGATAGATAGATAGATTTACTTTTATTTCTCCCATTATTAATTATGTATACTTCTGCCTTATTGTTGATTCAGAAATTGGTGAAAAATATCATGTAGCTTTACTTTGGAAGAGGTAAGATTTGTCGATTTTAATCATTTTTTCTGATAGACATATTAATTTTAGCCTAAAAATTAAAACATTTTAAACTCTACTCTGAAGATTTTTATTAATTGTGAAAGATGTCCACGGTTCTTAGTAAAATGAGGTCTGCTCAGATAAGAAACAATGAGTTGTATATTAAGATCAAGAACAGATATTGAAAGTATTGTGTAATCTTTTATAGTGGATTTATTGTTGTCTCACTAATAATATCGATATAATCCTAGGAACAAGATCACATAATACCAACTTAAATTTTAAAATTAAAAGATTACACAAATTTGAAGAACACAATTTTTACATGTCACAAATAATTAAGTTTTCTTTAAACAATTGATACGAACTGAACAAGTAAATACTCAATATAAAACAAAAAAATTGTGAATTGATTATTGTATCTTACTTCCCAAAAAAGAAAACTTGCTGAAAGATAATTGATATAGACCAAGTTATTTGTACCTTTCATTTTCCTAAGAGGAAAATTTGATAGTTTCTCTAGCATTTTAGTTATTTGTCTCTTTAAATTTAGAAGATAATGGTGAAGGTTTTGTGATGGTAAGATTATTTTTTAAAAGGAAATTAGGAGAAAAAAAGGAAAGTAAATCAGAATTAAGACTCTAGAAGATCATTTACTTTTTTAAAAAAAATATCCCTATTTTTAATTTGATCGATAATATATTTAAAAATCTAAAAATTATACTCTTAGTTACACCTTTTAATTCTCATAATTCTACCTTTTTGTCTTTCTCTTCAGCCATTGACTATTATTTCTTGAAATTTAACAAGACATTGGTAAAAAGAGGAGTACTAAGTGCCGAATAAATTTGTTCTTTCACTTTTCAATGTGTTCTCTGTAATATATAAATCCGCAACATAGATTCAGTGATTTGATGCTTTGCCTAGAATCATATATATTTTCTTTTGTAGTTTTTTCTGGCCTTTTACCTAATTTTTAAAGACTTTTTTTTTCCTCTCTATAATTAAAATGATTAATTTGTATTACATTTGTTAATAAGAAATTAACTTTCCCCTCCACGTCTAATCACTAAAATTGTTATAATTTTCTTTTTGTTATAAATGTATTTACATTATAGTGAATGTCTATCAAGATCTACTTTGATATCTATTAGGATTTGAAGCATTCGTCTTTTACTCAGACTAGTAGTAAATTTCTCCTATAAATAGAGGAGTTTTGTTCATTGTATTGACAATCATATGATCTCTCATCCATCAAGAGAAGAAATAAGAATCACTCTCTCTTCTCTCTCTACTCTTCTTCTTTATTCTTTATTGTTTTATAACACGTTATCAGCACGAAATCTCTTACCAATTGAGATCTGTTCGTACGTGGCTACACAAGTTTTCGAGTCTCTAATCAATTTAGATTATCAACACGAGATTCTGCCAAATAAGGTGAGATTATAAATCTGAAGCATTTCAAGGTTAGTGATTCTTTATGTTATCTTTCATTTGCTATTACTAATATAATTATTATTAGATTTAAGAAAAATAATTGGTTTGGAACCATTTATATTTTAAATTTATTCCTCAAGAACAATATTATCAAAAAGGATGATAATATGTTGGGTTCAAGTCTCATTGATTCATGCCTAAGACGCCTTTATATGGATCAAATATTGAGTTTGAATCTCAATACACCATATTGATAATATTGTGATGGCTAAGGCAAAATAATGGGTGTTTGATGAAAAATCATGAAATTCGACCCATTGAATATGCTCCATTCCATGAAGTGAATGTGGTAGCAATATATGATAAGTCTGAAATATGACAACTTACTTCATTCTTGAGGTGTATGTGGTAGCAGTGCATAATATGTCTGAAAGAAGACAAGTGATTGAATGCACGAATATACGCGTGGATGGACAATATGATAATGATCATCAAAAGTGATGATATTTTCACACGCTTATATGATTATAAGATATGCTAGAGAAAAACTCTCTACACTATATGTATGCCTCGATTTGCTTCTGAAGTAGCAAAATCTTGAAAGAGGTTATAAGCTAGCATAATTTGATAGACTTAAGGCACGATTATATTTCATTCCTGGGGAATGAGAAACTTATTAATACAAACGTGCACTTGATCACAACTCACCTCCGAAAGAGGTTGAATAATTTTGAAATCTACTTCTGAAGTAGTAAATCTGAAATTTATTCATGTAATAGCAAATCTGGAATTTACTAAAGAAAAAGTACATGTCATGGTAAATTTAGAGTTTACTAGAATAAAAGTTCATAAATTGATATGAACGATTGTGACATCTCGAAGATGTGCATGTATTGAAGAACTAGAAGATTCTTCAAGAATTTTTTATGTCGTTTATTCTCATGACAAGTTGGTTGGACCAACTAATATTGGGATTGGATCCCTTCAGATCTGAAAATTATAAAAGGTGAATAAGGGCCCGTTCACCTATCATGTGATATGTTAAAAAAATGCATCAATAAGATGATCACATGTACATTCATGGTCAACCTACGTTTGACATTCATAAAGTTACTTGTTTAATATATATTGAGCATAATTTTCAGATTGTGTAATAAAGATAATTCATCGTGATGATGATAGTTTAGCATTGAATGTCTTCGATAAGTATCTAAACCATTGTTAATGAGAACAAAACTTAATGTATTGGTCTGAAATATGATATATTGTAATAGCATTTGTATGCATTAGACCAATAAATTATGATTATTTCTTCTCTCTCAATTGGTTCAAGGTCGAAAACCAATTAGTCCATCTAATAATTTTGATGTGCGGTATACGATTAATGAATATACCATAATGCACAACGATGGATTCCTCAAAGAAGTAGAGGATGTATGTTAGTTTTTCTAACATAAGGGGGAGATTATAAGCGCTATGAAATATGTTAGGAATTATCACCATATCCTCATCCAAAAGATAATTCAAGTCAAATGCTAAAAACATCTCATATTAAGTGCAAGTGCTCTTATTTTGTGTCCCTAAAGGACAAAGTCTATGCATGTGTGAAGCGTGATAGACTAATCGGTTCCAAATGAAATAGTTTTTGAAAAATAAGGAGCAAATAATCATAATAAGAAGGCAATGAGCTCTTGAAGAGCCTACGACATACCACTTCATGAAACCTTATGAGAGGTTCATGTACCTAAAAATAATGAAGTGATGAGATCTCAAATGTTATATCGTATTGTGAACCAATACAAAATGATATATCATCAATATCTTTGACACAATATTGACGCAATATTGTGAAAGATTATGAGGATCTGAATTCTACGTTTATTTAAGCATGCTGACGTAGAAACATTTATCAAGTGACATGAAAAGATGCATTTTGGTAAGCGTAAAACTTATTTGATTTGCAGTCCAGACACTTGAAGATGTCACTCATGAAATGTCGAATATTGTCACTTAACAAAACTTATATGAAAACTTTTAAGGATTCAAACTGCTTGAAGCATATAAAAGTTTCTGGGAAACTTATTTATAATCCTTATATTGTATAAGCTTATTGCTTGAACATCATTGGAACTCTTGGAGAGTTTTTAAAGCAATAGATTATTTGCTGAAATTCAAAATATATCGAATTGGATTGGTTATGAAGTACCATATCTTAGTGCAATTGATGCACTCATGTACCTTGCAAATACTACAAGGCCTATAGCTTTTTCAGTCAATTTGTTAGCAAGGTATATTTCTGTTCCTACTATGAGACATTAAAATGGGATAAAACGCATGAGCTTGTTTTATTCTAAAGATTGCAGTCCCGATCTTATTGGTCATGGTGATGTTGGGTACTTATCTGACCCGCATAAAGCTCAGTCTCAAATAGGTTGTGTGTTCATATGTGGTGGTACTGCCATATCTTGGAGATATACAAAGCAGTCTATCGTAGCCACTTCATCAAATCATGCTGAGATAATAGCTATTCATGAAGCAAGCTGAGAATGTGTATGGTTGAGGTCCATGATACATCTCATTCGAGAAAAATGTGGTGTGAAATATGACAATCTACCCACAATTTTATACAGAGATAATTCAGCATATATAGCACATCTTAAGGGAGGATTCATAAATGAAGATAGAACGAAGCACATTTTGCCAAAGCTTTTCTACCTACATGAGTTACAAAAGAATGATGATATTAACATGCAACAGATTCGTTCAACTGACAATGTGACTGATTTATTCACCAAATCTTCTCCAATTGCAACTTTCAAGAAGATGTTGCACAAGATCGAGATGCAAAGGTCAAGGATGTTCTCATTAGGGGGAGTTAATACGCGTTGTACTCTTTTTCCCTTATGAGGTTTTGTCCCACTGGATTTTCCTTGTAAGTTTTTTAATAAGGCAACCGAAATGCGTATTATTAGAGATGTGTACTCTTTTTTCTTCACTAGATTTTTTTTCCTACTGGGTTTTTTCTAGTAAGGTTTTAACGAGGCACATTATCTACCAATTAGACATTCAAGGAGGAGTGTTATAAATGTATTTACATTATAGTGAATGTCTATCAAGATCTACTTTGATATCTATTAGGATTTGAAGCATCCGTCTTTTACTCAAACTAGAAGTAAATTTCCCCTATAAATAGAGGGGTTTTGTTCATTGTATTGACAATCATATGATCTCTCATCCATCAAGAGAAGAAATAAGAATTACTCTCTCTATTCTCTCTACTCTTCTCTTTGTTCTCTTTGTTCTTTCTTGTTTTATAACACTTTTTCGTTATTTAATGAGTTCAATTACACATTATACTTTGTTATCCCATAAACATCTTCTGTATAATTTGGGTGAGAATTCTCTTTTATATTATTCTCCTAATTATTTTCGTTAGGTTTGTTCTTTTTAAATTCAGTTAATATTTTATCAAGTTAATTATAATTAAAATTTCAGAAACTTTACCAATTAATATTTGAAAAGTGTTAAGGGATATTATCTTTGGTTATTAATTGTTGTATAAATTTTAATATGAGTGCATTTACAACAAGTAGTGAGTCTTTTAAATATAAACATTCCGGTCTATTATAAAATGAGAGTAAATAAGCAATAATATAAAATAAGTAAAGTAAATAAGTAAAGTAGGGATAAAATATGTTTTTTTGAAAAAATTATTTCTTTTATGTATTTTACAATTGAGGAATGCAAAAGATTGTCATGACCATAACATTTAACTCATTAATTGGGATCGTGAATGAGGTGTAGAGTTATTCTATATACTCCAATGAATATGAGAGGTAAGAACAGTGGTAATTTATTTCTAAAATTATAGATATCCATACTAATTAGTTTCATAACATAGTCACCTTATATTTTTCCATCTAATGATAACTTCATGTTATTAATGAGGAGTTATAATCCTTTTATTTAATTAAGATTGAATTATTTTTAGTATCTTTAAATATATTTTTACTTTATATTTAATATTTAGATATTAGTTAAGATTATTCCATAAATATGCTCAGTCAAGAATGAGCGAAGCGCGGTTAAGTTCTCTAGTTGAACAAAAAAGGAACACATTTAATAAAAGTATAAAATAATGATAAAAATTAAAAATCAACTCAATTTATTCAAAATTTCAAACTAATATTACAATTTAAAATTATTAGTAGAGCGCCTAATTTATGCAACCACCTTCTAGGAAGGGTTCTGTTTCAACTCAACCTCAAATGTAATACTAATAGTTGTATAAATTTATAAAGTGATCTTCTAACTCTTCTAAAGATTGAACCTTATCAACCTCCGATTTTGGTAAAGTTTGTTGACGATCTTCAACTTCAATGTCACCGTCACTATCAAATTCAATGATCGAATCTATGTAAGCTTCATATAGTTTTTTCAATTTTGTCTTCCTTCATTTCTTCGCTCAACGTTGATCTAATCTCTAAACAACAATGATACCTTCAAATTGTATTCTACTATGGAATATGTATGTTCTCCAATTTGAAATTTTGTTATGCTGAAAGCTATGCTCCGAACCAACTAATGATCCAATCTGTAATGATAGCGACATAAATGAGTCAAATTTTTAAAGGCGGTGGCATAGATGAGTCAAACTTAAAACGGATGGCAAAGATCAATCATTTCTAATAGATGAATGACATATTTGAATCTTTTCCATCAAAAATATTGAATTCATATGAATTCGATAATTATAAGTTGCATCCGCCCTGCTTGCCACAGGTAATAGTAACTGGGAAAAAGTTGTTGCTTTAGTTTAGGGAATCAATTAATGCTAATCATAAGTAATTCTTTTTTTTTGTTTGTTTCCCAAGGTATCCCCACAGCCGTGAGACTAATCCTTCGTTCCTTTGTCAACGCACTAAGCAGTAGAAAACTGGCCACCGAGTTTGCTTCATTCGCGAGAGGCGGGGATCGACCCCCCGCCTCTAAGGATGTTTGCTCCATAAGTAATTCAATACTCAAACTAAGGATGTTTTTAGTCTGTTTGGTCCAATTCTTAAAATCAGTTTATTTTGAAATGTGTTTTATCCAAAAATGTTTTCTAAAAAGTACTTTATTCCGTTCGTTTTAGTTGGTCTTTTTGCTAATAGTATTTGTTTCAGTTTAGTTTTTTAATTTATGAAAGCAAGAAAATTTATTACGTTCTTTCAATACTATTTCTATTATTAAATGACTAGTATGTACTCAAATTTATATTTTCAAATCATAATTAATAAGACTAATCTGGTAGAGAAAGCTCCTAATAAATATTTTCTTAAAGGGAGTGTCAAGTCAACAAGGGCAATTATTTTGAAATGGGTGAAGTATTTTTCATAAAAAAGTATTTTTTGTTTAGCCAATTAATTTAAAAAGTATCAATAATATGATTTGATCAAAAATTTTAAAAGATTTTTTAAGCGTATATCTCTCAGACTCAAAGTACTTCTCAAAAAACTACTTTTTGAGAAATTAAAAATTGTCCACGCTTCAATATCTAATTCAAGGCGTGGGCAGGGCAGGCCTACGTGGGTGCCAAGGGGTTCACCCGAACCCCCTCGACAAAAAATTACGTTGTATATATAGGATAAAAAATTTATATTTTTGTACATATATTAATTTTGAACCACTTGAACCAAAGAGATGAGACAGCCCAGTGGTATTGGGTTACCAAGAAATTGCATGTCATAGACCCAAATATAAGTGGTTTTACATATTTGACCCCAATAAGAAATGTCTTTAAAAAATAATTTTTTTTACTTTTTAAGTATAGTACAAGTACCATTTTGCCCCTCTACACCTCACATATATTTTTAAAACTTTTCATACTTATTTGTCTCTCAAATTTTATTTTTTATTATTTTCACTTTTTATTTTTTCTTTAATTTTATTATTCTATTTTTTATTATTTTCACTTTTTTATTTTTTCCTTTAATTTAATTATTCTATTTTTTATTATTTTTACTTTTTATTTTTTTTTCTTTACTTTTATTTTCATGTTTTAATTCATTTGTCTCAACCTCTATTTTTTTCTCCTTTTCTTTTTTATCAAGCATTATCTATTTCTTGCCCATGAAACATAACTTGTTATTTGAAAGTCATAAGTCTTACCTCTACAATGTAGTAGTATCAACTCTTGCCCATGAAACGTAGCTTATTGTTCGAAAGTCGTAAGTCTTGCCTTTATAATGTGATAGTGTCAACTCTTGCTCATGAGATGTAACTTGAATGGAAGAAATCGAAGAAAAAAATAAAAAAAATAAAAATTGTGAAAAAAGAAGAAAATGAAGAAAAATATTAAAAAATAAAAATCAAAGAAAATGAAGAAGTTGAGAGACAATAGAAAAAAAATAAAGGTTGATAAAAATAAAAATATTTAAAAAATAAATGTCGAGAAAAATTTAAAAAGAAAAAAATCAAAGAAAAATAAAAAAAAGTTTTTTTTAATAAAAAGTAGACGTTGAAAGGTGTAGAGAAAAAAAAGTTAGGGTTGAGAAAAAACTAAAAAGAAGAAAAAAAAGTGGAAAGAATAAATAAAAACTAAAAATAATATAAAAGAAAAAAGAAAAAGAAAGAAGTTGAGAGGAAAAAGGGAAAAAAGTAATGGTTGAGAAAATAAAAATAAAAATAAAAAGAAAAAGAAAAATTAAAGAAAAATTAAAAAGAGAAAAAAAATAAAAGTTGAAAGATATAGATATGGAGTTGTTATACATTATGAGGATTATTTATGTAATTACTCCATTGATCAGGGGCAATTTTGTCCAAAAGAATATTAGTTAATAAGTAAAGGCTATTTTAAAAAAACTTTTTTATTTGGAGCTAAAATTTGAAAGTCACCCCAATTTAGATCTATTTTTTAGATTTACCTGTGGGTTACACTACTTGGGCCGCAAGCACCAACCCCACTTTGCAGATTTGATTCTCACTCGGACACGCAGGCTTCCTAATTGTTTTTTTAATTCACTGTTGTGTTGTGTATAGGTACAACTACAATTATTCAAAAAAAAAATGCGAACTTTTTATTTTATTTATTAATTACTCCTATTTGAGCTAAAGTACTTTGTAAATGCATCCATTGAAATTGTATTTTATTGATTTTTTCACACATTTATATTTTCATTTTTTAAATTCCCTGAAAAAAAATCTTGAATCCGCCACTGAGCGTGGAGTTATCGATGAGTCCTGGTCTCTTTCTATGACTCACGCAATTTTCATGTCTTGCGCTAAATATATATATAAACACATAAACATATATATATATTACTTCCGTATTTTTCTAAATAACTGCGCTCTGATACCATTTGGAAGGGGGGTGCGGATTAGGTGCGTAGTTTCAACTAGATAATAAATACCTAGGTATTTTCAACTAAATATATATATATGTTTGAGTTTATGTGTTTATGAATTTAGATCTGATTTACTTAACATGGAGTTAATCAATATTAATTATGAGAAGACCATTTAAAAACAGAGAAGCTTTTAGAAAAATTAAAGAATCTTTAATTAGTAATTATTCGGAATATATAAGTCTAAATAAAACAAAAGAAAACCCACAAAGATTAGCTTACCTAATTACCTTAATATCTAGTATTGAAGCAAAATTAATAATCCATTTAAAATCTAGAAGAATGAGACATATACCACTTAATTATGATAAAATTAGATTTAGATATCCACCAAAATACTATAAATATTGTTTGAATGAATAAAATACAAAAATACAAAGAACTAAAACAGACTATATCTGAAAAACGTAAAGAATTAAAAATAAGAAGTAAAAGATTAAATTATAATATATTTGCCGGAGTTAGTAAAAACTCAATAAATGCACAAAAGGATGAAATATCAAATTTAGAATCACAAATAGATAGTTTAGAATATATATATCAACATGAACTATTTACAATAAAATGAACAAAGAAGAATTTATAATAGACGAAAAAATATATGAAAATCACGAAGGATTAAAAATAAGAATAGTATTTTCTAATTTAGGAAGAAGATATAAGAAAATAGGCGAACATTTATATTTAATGTTAGAAAAAGAAGAATTAAAATTAGAAGATAAATTGACAGTTATGGTAAGAATAGAAAGAGAAAACGAAGAAATAGATAGAAAAAAAGAAAATAGAAAAAATAAAACAACAAACTACAGAAGAAATACGAAAAATAGAAGAAACTAAAAATAGTAGGATTGCTGAATTAGAAAAAGAATTACAAATGTTAAAAGATCTGTATGAAAAAAGACAGAAAGAAAAAAAAAGAAAAAGATAAAGAACAAAAATTATTAAACGAGATAAATCAATTTAAAGAAAAATTAGAAATAGACAATAAAGAAATAAAAAACAAGGAATTAGAAATAAATAATATAGATGTTGAAGAAACAGACAATTATGATTCAGAAGATAGTGAAACATATACCAAAATATTAACAAATACAAAAAATTTAGAAATCAATGAAAAACAAGAAGAAATTAATGGAGAAAATTTAGAAAATATCAACACAGAAATAAATACTCTTGATAAAAAAGAAGATCAAAATATAATACCTAGTACATCAGAAATAAGGAAACCTACATATTATAAAAATAAGTTTAAAAGATATAATCTAAAGAATGAATATGACAAATGGACACCAAAACAAATAGTTAATAAAAGTTATAACTTTCTAGACTTAGATTGTGTAATAGATACAGAAAAAACAATACAATTATGGATAGGATATATGACAAAACAATTATTAGATAATAACATAAGTGTAACAGATGCACCAGAATATATAGAAAGAACACTAATAGGAACAGTGAAATTATGGTTTTTAAATCTAACTGAAAATAGTAAAAAAATATTAAGAACTGACAAACCCACAGAAGGAACAATAAAATTAACACCTATAGAATTATTAAAAAAATATGAAACAGCTATAAAAGACTAATTTAGTAGCATGACAACAACAGAAGAAGAACAAAATGAAGAGAAAGATATAAATAGGAATTTAATGCTAAAATTAGCAATATGTAATATGTGTTACATAGATGAATATACTTGCGCATTTAAAGAATATTATTATAAAGGAGCATATAATATAGAAGAAAGTAAAAAAATAAGAAAATTATATTTTAATAAATTACCTGAACCATTTAGTTCAAAAATAATAAAAAGTTGGGATGAAACAAAAATAGTAGATACTTTAGGAGCAAGAATAAAATTTTTACAACAATGGTATAGAAACCTATGTGAAAAATACAGAGAAGAAATAAATGTTTGTTAGCATTTGAGTCATATATTGTATATAACAAATTTATTGTGCGAACAGATAATACACAAGTACGCTGGTGGCTAACAAAAAAAATACAAAATTCAGTTACAACAAAAGAAAGTCAGAGACTAGTATTGAATATATTAAATTTTACATTTACAATTGAAGTAATTGGTACTAATAAAAATGTTATTGCAGATTACATATCAAGACAAAGCTACACAGACTGATATCATAGAAGAAGATACTCTAGAAAAAATACTCAACACCCTAACTATGCTTTCAATAAAAGTGGACAGTATGGGTAATGAGATAGAAAAGCTAAAGACTAATGAAGGTAAATTGAAGTCTATAGCTACAAATCAGCTAACTCAGCAGTGTGCAGAGCTATGTCGATCGGAAGACATTAAAATTCCAGAGCTAGAAGGAGATGTTGGGATACTCCATAAAACCCATAACGTTTATCTATCTACTTCTGCAGGTACAAGCAAAGGAGTTAGTCGACCAAGATACCAGAACATGAATATGAATAAAATATTTGAAAAACCATATACCCCAAATACATCAAAAGATCCCATGTTTATACCCCCACAAATTACCACATACCGAGATAGTCTGAACCAAGATAAAAAAGTTTATAACTACACATCCCAAAAATACATAGAAAATATCTACAATATACAAACCTTTTTAAATAGCAACCCCAAAGCTACAAATGTCCAAGAACCAGACACAAACTATATAACCCAGAGATTGACCGGATATAATAAATTAATTGTCTTACCTAAAACCAAACCAAACATAGTTAAAACTTGCTACGAATATAGACTACTTAGTACTGTATATACCACGGACGGAACTGAGATATCCACTATACCAGAAATATATGAAGAATTTATCATTTTTAAAAGAATAACCAAAGGTACCTTGTTTTTTATAAAAATTTACGCGGCACCAGCAGAGATATTATTTGATGAAGTTAAAAAGCCTATACAAGTTGTAAAGATAGGAATGACACGAGATATGATTATACCACAAGATATTATTTCACAACCAGAGATACCTAGAATCGAGATACCAAAATTTTATGCAAACAAGAGGATTATCGGATTATCTACAATTTTACAAGAGCTAGCAAATACATATTGCAAACAAAATCCCATATGGAACTACTATTCAAGAGATCATGTACTAATATATTCAAATTCAAAAGAGTTACGAGAAAAAGATATGGAAACTATTAGGCAATGGATTATCACGTTGCTTAAACCAGAAACAGAACCTATTGCCAGAGCTATCAGAGAAAAATTTATTTCGGAAGAATTATTGACCAGATACTGCAAGACTATTGGACATAAATATCCAGATCACAGATGTTCAAAATGTAATGGAGGAGATAATGATGTCCCAGCAGTTCAGCTAGAATAAAATAGATAAGAACGCCAGCTGGAAGAAGAGATAAGAGAGCAATAATGGAGACATAGCAGATACGACAAAATCAACGGAGGCAAAATATTTAATGTACAAATTGTATTTACGTAAAAAGTCTTTAAGATACTATTTTTGTAAAGACTTTCTTTAAGCCTAGGTAGAGTAGCCTTTTTAGGTTAGAAGACTTTTTAAGTTTTTGTTTTCTTTTAGCCTAGCTTTTTGATCTTTTGCAAATACATGTAAATATCCGTTCATTCTATAAATAGAGAAAGCAGAAGGCATTGCAAAACAAACCTTCATGCGTTGAAGCAAACATTCTCTCAAATCCATAAAAAATATTTTGCTCAGTTAATTAAAAAACAGGTATATTTCAATGGAAAAATCTATGGAGGAACAAAACTCAGAAATATCAAACCTACCAGAACAGGTATATTTATTTATGATTATGAATAGCTAAATTCATAATTCCCAACAATCATGATATGATAAAATAAATTCATGTTAGTTACTTTGTGGTAGAATTATTCGAAGAATAATATGTTAAGAAGTTTATTAGCAAAGTGGAAACGGAGAAAGATCCCTAAGAACTATGCCATCCTAAAGGTGAAATCAATAAGGCAAGAAGCCGTGGTGGGGAGTAACCAGAGTAGAGGCGATGTTTAAGGGAAAAGTATCCAGATTATCATGCTAATAGTGACCGAAGAACATATTATTTAAGAATAATCTAGTATATAGTAATCTAAGATGACCATATTTTGTTATGAACATGGTTGAAGGGAATATTTTGAAAAAAGCAATTTTATGCAAATGAATAATTATTTATCTGATGAGATGGTAGATAAATTTAAAATACTTATTTTGTATGCACTTAAAGATATAAAAGTAGTAGATATAAGAAAAATCATATTAGAAAAAGCATTTGGTATATATTACATGACTAGAGTAAATTATATACCATGCCTACCTAACTACTCTTATAAATACTTAGCATGATAAATTGCATAGAATTTCTTAATAAAAATTTACAAGAACTACTAAGCCTGAAACAAACAACTACAGAATATTATAATAAACTATTTAGTCAATTTTAAATGATAGATAATCTTAAAGTTTTAATCTTATATATACTTAAAGACATAGAAATTATAGATATTAAGAAAATAATATTAGAAGAAGTAATAAACTACGAAATTGAAACAATAAATGCGTTAGAACAGATATACGAAGACATTTACCCAGAAGGATATTATTCAGATCAAGACTGTGGATGTTAGAATATATAAGAAAAACTAGGGAAAACCAAAATAACCTAAGTGACGAAATTAATTATAGAAATCGAATTAGAGAGATAATGGAGAATCTAAAAGAAAAGTTAATATGGATAGAAAAAACCTTAGAAAATTTAGAAAAAAGTACATGTGATAGTTTAAATAATTTAAAAAACTCACTACGAGAAGAACAACACAAGATAATAAATGACATAGAAAATCTAGAATTAGATATATACTACAGTACAGATAGGATAAATTATTATACAGAAATTTGTAACTCTGCAGTTACTACAGGATAAAATAATAAACTAAATAAATTAATGAATACATCTCACGAAAAGGATAAATCGTTAAAAGAAATAGAAACTCAACTATATAGTCTATACCAAGAATATAAAAGATTACATATTACTAACGAGGATCCTAAAACACTAGATAATCTAATCACGATAATATCTAATTTAGAATATGAATTAATAAAACATCTTAAGTCAAGAAGATAAAAATGAAAATTATTCCAATCAATAATATTCATTATAAAAATAAATACCTACGTATTTATTATCTAGTTGAAACTTCCTTGGATAAAATTATAAATGACAAAAATACCCCCAAACCCTTTTCTTTCCACTTTCTCATATATATATATATAAAACCTAGTTTAGGTGTACGCGTCTCGCGCGTGTAACTCACTATAATGAATTTAAACGCTACACTAAATACGATATTTATTCAAATAGTAAGAGAATTTATTTAATTAGATATATAGTAGTTGTCAATATCAAAGATACAAATGAGGTAGATGTAAAATATATTGACAACCCCTTAAATTACAGTTGGTGTTTTAGAAAGAAAAAATAATCATAATATTTTATATGACTAAAAATTTTGATCATTAATTGTCTATATCATCATAATCATCATTCATCTTCAAGATACCTACAAAAAAGGGCAGTCCGGTGCACTAAAGCTACCGCTATGTACGGTGTCCGGGGAAGGGCCCCACCATAAGGGTGTATCGTACGCAGTCTTACCTTGCATTTCTGCCAGAGGCTGTTTCCAAGGCTTGAACCCATGACCTCCTGATCATATGGCAGCAACTTTACCAATTACTCCAAAGCTCCCCTTCAAAATTGGAAAAAAGAAAATTATGAAATCAATGCAGCTAAGTAAATTAAATATTACAAAAATATATTTCTTTGACGTATCTTGGCGACCAAAAAAAAGAAGAAAATTCAAATCAAATAATAAAGAATCATTGAAGAACAAAAATAAATATATCTTGTTTCATATGTTCATATTAGATATTATTGTAATTTTCTAAAAGAATTCTCAATTTATAGAAGTTCAAAAAAATATTCTTCAATAAAGAAATTATATAAATATGATTGATTTTTACTTTTTTTTCATTAATTATTTATCAATAATAGAATATTTTAAATTTCAAATAAACTAAACTAACACAAATAAGAGTGATTTTTTTTTAACTCTTTTTAGTTTTTGATAGACTTTTACTTTCCTTTTATTTAATATAAAATAGAGTTCATTTAAAAAAAAAATATACGTAGTCCTAAAAAAGAGGGGGGGGGGGGAGAATTCAATTTTAGTTGGGTTTGAAGTCCTAAAATTAATTAAATATTATTAAGTAAATAGTAAAAAGAAGCTTTTATCGAAAGGAAAATCTTTTAATGAAGGGCAAAAAGTTCAAATCACTTTTCTAAGGTTCTTCACACTTTTAATATATTATAGATATAGATATAGATTATAGATTATATATATATATATAGTGCAGTAAAATTTATGCCGTTTCTGCTTGCTGCTGCTAGGCTCTTGATATCTACTAAATTGATATACTGAATCATGGACTCAACACACCAGCTGAGATAGGCAATGAGAACCAATGGCCATAGTTACGGATGAGAAAAAGAGAAAAAAAAATATAAATACAAACAATATATTGATGGGAACAGAGGCATATGAATTTCTAGCTATGTAAAAAAGACATATTCTAGTTATGTAAAAGAGATATATGAATTTCTAATTTGATGGGGAAAAAAAATCATATAAATACAAACAAAAACCATATAAATACAAACATAAAGATAATTAACTAAAGTGAGAGTTATTTTTGTAAACAAACAATATATTTTTATAAACAATGCACTATATATTATTTTTAGTACGACAAACCAAACAACCACTAAAAAATAATACCAACATAATTTATCCCAGCACAACTAATCTCAGCATAACTTATCCCAGCATAACTAATCACAGTATAACTTGTTTTCAAACCAAACGACCCCTAAAAGGTTAAGCTTTTAAATGAGTTTTTTTTTAAAAAAATAAAATAAAAAATAACATGCGTGATTTATTTGTATATTAATATTTTGCTAGATATCGGTTACCTGCCACTGGCACAATTATTCTGCCTTTTCTAATGCTAAACTAAGTCTAGATTGTCACTTTTCAAACTTAATTAAGTATTTAGTCACAAGTTTTAAAGTAGGAAAAAGGATCAAATTTATCTTTCTATTTTGAAAAAAACAGTTAAATATATCCTTTGTCGTACTTTGGGATCAAATTTACCCCTCTATTTTGGAAAATTGACTAAATATATTCTTCGTCATACTTTGGGATCAAATTTATCCTCGATTTCATACTTTAGGGTCATATTTACCCTCATTGTTATAAAACTTTTTGCTTGTACCCTTCTTTTAATAGAAAACCCAAATTAACGTTAAATTGCCCAATTTTTAAAAATAAATCACACTCTAGTCTAATTCACCCGATTCGACCCACAAAAAATACAAAAATAAATATACCCCTTCCTCTCTGTTGGCGAATTTTTCCAACGAACAAAGATACTTCTCTTTCAATGTGCAACGCTGATAGGTTGTTTAAAAATGGACAAAATATAAAACGGAATGGGATAATGTAGAAGCATGAAACTAGAGTAAATGTCTGTTACAAACTCTGTTGTTCGATTATGTTCAAATTTTAAAATTTGGTATACAATTCTATATGCATCAGATTCTAGAATCTATGAATAAATTTTCTGAGCAAATGACATGATGAAAAATTTGTATAAATCTAAATTGAATATAAAGATATATGAGTGAAGAGATCTCACGATTGGCATATAGGGAGTCCTTTAACTCAATCATCCAGAGAAATATTCAATAGGCCTAATCTATTACATTTGACCATCAAGTGTCATTTTTCATGAGCTCAACACTGATGTGGATCCATGAAGTGAGAGATGGATATATTTCTTTGTGTTTGCACTGATGCAGATCAATTTTTCATGAGCTATGCACTGATAAATATCCATTGGCTTAATCTCGTTGAAAAAATTTGAGCAACAAAACTGAAGGGGGTATATTTATTTATCTTTTTTATGGCTTGAGTCGGATCGAATGGGTTATAATAAAGTGTATTTTATTTTTTAAAAATGGGACATTTAGCGTTGATTTGAGCTATTCTATTAAGAAAGGGTACATATGAAAAAAAAATTAATAACGAGAGTATATTTGGCCCCAAAGTATGACAACGAGGGTAAATTTAACCCTAAAGTTTGACGAAGGATATATTTATTCAATTTCTCAAAGTAGAGGGGTAAATTTGATCATTTTCCCTTTAAAGTATTAGACATATACCCATTATTATGACATCACCCATATCCCACTCTATCCTTATGCGTTTTTTTATTCCAAAGTTTATAATAATACAAAGAAGCTCCTTCCTAATCCTCATCCACTTAATACCCTACATTTAATATACATATTTAAAAAAAGTAAAATCAAAAGCAGAAACAATCTGATCAAAAACATCTCCAGCAGTTTCACTGTCAAAAATCATTCCCACCAAAAAAAATTCTGATCACCCTCAATTTTTCGACAAAATCCTATCAAATCTGGTGTTTGAAAGCCATTTTCATTCCAAGCTTTCAATATTTCCTACAATAGAGCTTGTTTCACCCCAAAATTTTATTTTCAAGATATTTTTTGCAAAAGTTTCATCTTTTCTAGTTTCTTCAACAGTAGGTAAATCCTACAACTTCTAAACTATTTCATTTATATTTGAGGATCCATCGTTGCAACTGAGGTCGTGTTTGGTAAGCCTTTGCTTTTGTCCTTATTTTTGAACTATTATCGACCCATTGGGAGTTAATAGACATAGGAATCAATCAATGTTTTCATTATGTCTCTTGTTGAAATAGTTGTAGTTCGTGGTGATTTCATGGGCGAGTAAAAGGAGACTCTAAAGTGTTTGAATTGGAACTTTTGGTCCAAGCAGTCTGTATCCATTGCCCTACATCACAATAGTTCGTACGATGATACGATTGATAGTGTAATTAAATACGGATAATTGTCCTGTGATCATACAGACATTGTAATTAGTTATTTTATGAATAGAAGGAGAAAAGTACATCCCACATTCATGAGTAATGCAAGACAAGTGGCAATGTACATGCTTCATATTGGCGTAGACGGTTCTAGATTTTTTCTAAGGATAAATGTTAAGGAGTGGTGTGAAGGAGAAGCTTCGATATTAGACGTACCTCCACCTTAATCTCCAATCCATGATGATTCATTAGAAAATGAGTGGGTAGATAATTGGGTTAATGATAGAGCATAAGATGGAGATGGAGATCGAGATCGAGATCGAGATGATTCTAATAGTTTAGAGGAAAAAAGGGTGAATGTAGTGATTTTGAGAAACAACCCATCCACTTCTTCCCTGATAGAACTGATTCGAGATGCATCAAATATTTAATAACAAAGAACGATTGAAATTACTTGTCACTGAAGTGTTGATGAAGAAGTCTTTCTATTTTGAAATGCTTAAAAGTTGTTCAAATTTCTACATCTTGAGGTGCAAGAGTTCTAACTATTGATGAATGTTGCATGCTAGAAAGTACGAGACCTCAGAAAGATTTTGCATCTACGGTTACGTAGGTCATCACATTTCTGATGTTGAAAAAGTCAAGAAAAATCACAAAAACATCTCAGCAACTATAATTGCCTTACTCTTAACTAAGGATTATATCGACAACAAAGGGAAAACTCCACAGGAAATAGCGAGGATCGTCTTCATAGAGTTCTAAAGTGAAGCAAACTATTATAAGTGTTGGAAGTTGTATTGGCCAAAAACGTAAATAGGGATACTCCGAAGTACGGATATGCTTGTTTGTCGGGATTTTCCCACATAGTAAGGAAAATGAATTCTAGTACTATAAACACCATTAGGTATAATATCGAAGATGACAGGTTCATGTACTGCTTCACCACTTATGGATCTTGCATTTGAGGATATTATCACATGCGAAAAGTAATTGCCATTGATGACACACATTTGACTGGTAAATATGAAAGTGGGTTATTGAGTGTTGTTGCTCAGCATATAGAAAAACACATTTTTTCAATTGCTTTTTACACTTTCGACAAGGAATGCAATGATTCGTAGACCTTTTATTTTAGAAGTTGCAGTCTTTTATTGTCAACAAACTAGAGTTATGTATCATCTCCGACAGGCGCGCAAACATAGTTAATAACTTTTCCAGGATATATAAGTAGGGTTTATCATGGACTTTGCATGGGGCATCTTGAATAAAACCTCCAAAAAAAATTACAGTGCGAAATATTTGTATTTGTACTACCATGTGGCAAGGGCATTTAGCTATAGGAGTTTGCCGAATATTTTTTGGAGTTCAAGAGTAAATGCCTCGAAGAAACTGAGTGCCTTAAGGTTACTATTGGCTTGCCTAAGTGGAGCAGGAATCATTTTTCCAAAAATAGATTTGATGTGCTGATCAGAAACATCGGTGAGTCACTTAATACGGTGGTGATGAATGAAAGGGAGTGTATCGTGACTGCCATATTCAATTCAATAGTCAAGAAATTTTGCTAAAAATTTTAGGAAGAGACATTTATAGATGCTAAAAGCCACCAATAAATTCGTTTCCAAGGTTGTAAAGATCATATGGGCAAATATTTGTGTCGGAGATAAATTACATGTTAGTATCATAAATGGGAACGCATACGAGTACATCATAATCGAAAGTGGTGTTACCTCCAAGGTCAATCTACTAGAGTATACACGTTCTGGTAGAAAGTTTAATTTGATGAAAATTTCCTATGATCATGTTATGACTATGACAACCTTGAGGTTGAAATTCGAAGATGATTACGGAAAAAGTATTTATGAATAAACTTCCTCCATCTATCTTGTTAAGCATTATAAAAGCATATAGTGACACTCTCTATGGAATTCCTCTGGAGGTGGAATAGATTATTTTCAAACATTTAAAAGAGATGAAGTTTTTGCCACCCTATTGTGTGTTCAAGCCCGAAAGAAATAAAGTGAAACATGTTCTTAATATCTTGAAACCGCCTAGGAAGTCAAAGAAAATGGGCAAGTGTTCATTATATAAGAAAAGTGACCACAAAAGAACAACTTGCAGCTTCAATAGACGCTAATGCTTTTTATTTTTCATTTCAAAGTACATTGTAATTTATCAAAGACAATGTAATTAAATTTTGCACATTACTACTAGTTTTTGTTTGTCTTTAAGTTTTAAGTTCAAAGTAATTTAAATCGCTCAAAGAATTATAGTAGTTAAATTTTCTAGTATAAAATAATAAATTTATGCTAGTACAAAATTAAGTTATAACAATGTAATGATGCTAGTTACTTCATTATGTACAAATATGAAAGAACTTAATTATTCAAGTTGTTAAAAGCTGTCTATTCAGTTTACCGAGGTAATTGTTATTACTCTGTAATAGTGCTCCATTTTTCAACAGACAAAATCCACCAACCACACGCCAATTTATTGTTGATGCGCATTTCAAATCACCCACTCAGTCTATAAAGTTTAGTGTACTCTATCGATTTTATTTTACTCAATACTTCAACTACACTTCTCCATCTTCTTCATCTTCTTTTTGAATTGTTCAATCAAAAAATGGCTCGAAGCGTCAACTCAATCATCTCCCTCTATCGTAATCAGCAACATCGCTCTTGACGCCCTAACAACTATGATGTTTCCTTCTTAGAAAAGATCTGAACAAACTCTTTCCAGATCTTGTCCAAGAGTAGGAGATGAATGCGAGACATGAGAAGAACTGGTCGTTGTTTAGGGGTAATTTTGGTTCAATTGAAAATCTCAGTTGATGATATCATTACCCCACCCCCACCCCACCATCCTCGTAGTGCTGTAGTTTTTTTTATTATTATTTTTTTTTTTTTTGTTAATTGCCTACCTCTGGTGGTAGCGTTCAAAATTTGTAAATGAAAATAAATTTTTATTTATGTAGTTTATGTTTATATATTTGATTGTCTATTGTCGTTTCAATTTTAAATTTCCTTTATTAATTATTTTAAATGATTTGTGAACAGGGAAGACTCTAAAATCTTAAAATCTTTTGAATTTTCAATCTACCGATCTGATTCTATTGAGTATATTGAGAATGAACAATTACAACTAAAAGAGCAAAAAAGAATAAAAATAGTTATAAATAATTAATTAGATTTTAATCACCAATTAAAAGTAAAAGAATAAAAATACTTATAAAGAAATAATTAAAAATTTAATGATCAATTACAATTAGAAGTGTAAAAATACATATAAATGAATAAATAAATATTCTTAAATAAATAAATAGAAATTCTATGACCAACTACAACTAAAAGGATAAAAAAAAGGGAACATGAGGCTATATAGACTGCAATCGAACGTAAACTGTAATTGATAATTAGGGTATATGGTTATAAAGGAATTTAATTAAGTAAATAAAAATATGAAAGAGTAAAAAATCACTTCAAACACTTTGTTACAACTTACTAAAATCTTTATAGTCCAAATAAATTCGTTAGGGTGATTAAAATTGCATTTGGATGAGCAATGGTGATCTACGCCCCGTAAAATAGCTAAAAAGGAGATTAATTAAATAAATAGAAACAATGAATGGGTAAAATTACCTCAAATTATTTAATACAACTTATTACAACATATTATAGCCCACATAAATTGGTTAGGGTGATCAAAGGTGTCTTTGGATGAAGAATGACAATATTTACCATTTTCTTATAACAATCTTATGCTTTGAGCACATCCTCATACCAATTTTATGGTTAGAAAATGTCATTGCTCATCCAAAAGCATCTTTGATCATCCTAATTGATTTGTGTGTACTATAATATGTTGTAATAAGTAGTACTAAAGTGTTTAAACTGATTTTTACCTATTTATTTATTTAATTTTTTTTTAGTCATTTTACTGAACTTAAACCACTATTGGTCATCCAAAAGCACCTTTGATCACCCTAATCATTTTATATGGACTATAACATGTTGTAATAAGTTATACCAAAGTGTTTAAAGTGAATTTTACCCATGTATTTTTTTAATTCATTTAGTTAGTCCCCTTTTAAAACTAAATACAATAATTGTCGATTGAAGTTTATGATAAATCGATTCGTGGACAGGTATTTTATCGACAAGATTATCTATTATTAATATTTTTAAAAGATCCAATGATAAAATCTGAACTTTCTTTCATCTCCAACGGTAACATTAAATTTTTTACACAAACTCCAATGATAACAATAGCAATTTCATGTATAAAAGAGCCATACTTGTTTTTTCATGTTTTGAACTTCTACACCCTCCTTTCTTGTTCAACTCTTCTATTTATTTTCTTTTACATTTTGAACTTCAATTATGTTCAGCCATCTGAAATATCCAAATCGAATCATCTGACATTTATTTTTGTGGTAAGTCAACCACCTTAAAAATATCGCATACCGAAAAGAAGCAGGATTGTAGGTTTTATAATTGCACAATTAGGGAGGTGAGTTTTTAAATATTAGCATGTAACTTTTACTGTGGTTTCACTATTAAAAATGAGTAATATATTTTTTTATAGGAAAATGAAGGACCCGATTATTTTAGGTGGATTGAGCCACGCCACACGTCAAGAGAAAATATTGAAAATAAATCAACATCGAGTTCAGGACCTAGAAGCAAACCTTCCACATTGAGTCCGAGATCGAAGACATCAACATTTCAAGGTGTAGCCAAGTTTCAATTACTACAAAGGCTTAAAGAATCTAAAGAAAGTAAGGACCTGCTTATGACATTGTTTAAGAAAGCTAAAGACATAAGGAATCACTTCAAAGTTTTATTGAGAAACACAAAAATAAAAAGGGAACAACTAAAACAGAGGTTAATTGTGGTTGAAGAAGAAGAGAATAGACCAAGAATGGTGATGTATGGTGTATTAGTGATGATAGGCGAATTTACACGCCTATATCAATATATTTTGCCCATATTTTAGCCTAGTTTTGAGAACAAAGTATATATTTCATGCACTTTTAATCCTTTTTCCTGTAAATGAGCTAACGAACATGATTAGTAAAGTTTCAGGTATAAATGATGCAGAATTCAGCATTTTATGGATTACTTGACGCAAAAGAAAGCTCACGAAAGAAGGGAAGGGAGTTTACACGCCTAAGGACCAAAACTGCTGCATGGAAAATCTGTCCCGGGCTAAAACAACATTTCTGAAGACTTTAGGGATTTGCAGTAACTTAGTTGGATTTTGACAATGATACATTAACCTAGTACAATTAGGTTATGTATTTCATTATTTTATGTGGATTATGATAATGTTACCTTAACCTAGTATATTTGGGTTAAGGATTTCATTAGTCTAGTAGGATTTGGTTATTTATTTCATTAGCTTAGTAGGAGTAGGATATGGGTATTATAAATACCCTATCATGCTAGAGATTTTTAAAGGAATCTTACATTCATCATTCAACAATTAATTTTCTTCCATCCCTCTCATCTTCCACTACAAACACTTCTAATCTACTCTTCTATTCTTAAACTCCACAACAAGAGAATCGTTATTTGCTAAGGAATCACGCCTCACGCCTATCACTTGATCTACACGCCATTACTCAATATCGTGATATAATAACAATGTCAATCGTGATTTCCTTCGCATTCATGGGTAACTAAACTTCTCTGTTGGGGTTATGGAAGCCGAATGAGTTACTATCTATTGTTGTGAGTTTGTGAGTTCGAGGCACGTATATTGCTTATATCATTATTCTCTTCATCTTAAATCTACATTCTTTGCGGTTGCAAACGCAAGAATACGCCAGTCTAACATTTAACTTGTTCGAAAGAAAAGTTATTTGTCTGGAAAAGAGATAATGTCAAGGTAGTAGGACACCCTTTCCTATTAAAAAGCTAGTGCCGTAACTGGACTAACCTCTTGGAGAATTCGTACCGTTAGACACGCTTTAAGCTCGAGAGAGTTAAAGTGAAATAGTCCTTGTTTAGGTCGAGAGACGCTTAGAGTTACCATCGACTACAATCCTCTATAAGCAATTGCATGTCAGAATTCTACACACTCATAGCAAATAGAGACGTATACCTCAGAAGGTGGACATAACCCCAACGCTTCAATTCTCATTGTTTACAACCAACGTAACAATCTCTCTCTTTTTACTTTATTATTTTCAGCTTTTGTTTACATTACTTGCAAAACAAGAATCCCCCCTTCTTACGAGACTTGCACCAAAAGTTTAGTAATTTTACTTACTTGTTGGCCAAGCTATTCCCTGTGGGATCGACACCCAACCCAGGTTGGGTTCTATATTTGCTAACGAGCGCTTTACACTCAAACGAGAGCTGTAGATTGAGCGTTATCAATTAGTAGTATTTACTCTTTAGAAATATATACAGGATAAGAGTATTGTATTTTTTTTATTTTGGTTAATGTCATCTATTCGGTGTATGATATATTAATTGTATTTTTTGTAGAAATATGTCAAATGTACTTCAATGAAAATTATTTTCATGTCAAACATAAATATATATTAAGAAAAACATTCAAATCATGAAAATAAAATTATGTGGACTGAGCACCAATTTCATATAAATTAATTGTCTAAAACCCACATCCAAATGACAAACAAAATTGATTTAACCGAGGGACCAAAATCATAAAAAAGAATTGTCTTAGTCAAGAAACAAATCATAAAATCTTATATCAAATCATAAAAAAATTATCTTAACCTAGCATCGCGCCGAAATCATAAATATTAGTTTTCTTACAATTTCATATCCAAATCTTAAATCATTTGTTTGCTTCTTCTTTGTTGATGTCTTAATAATGGATATCATATCATCTAGTGGCCTATCTTGAACTGAAAAATTATCAAAATAAACTTTCAATGACTCATCTTAAGTGGTTTTTTGATAAGAAACCACTTCGTATCCTGTTAGTATCACATTTTCTGCCTCATCAACCCCATCAAATACCTGGGTCTTGGTGAGCTCCTTCTCTTGTTCAGCTGTTGTATTAGAGTCCCCATCAGCTGGCTTGATTTTGGTGAGCTCCTTCTCTTCTTCAACAGCTTTGGCAGAGACACCATCACCTACCTTTTCATTGGTCAACTACTCCCCTTCTTTAGCAGAAACTTCATCAAAGACCCCATCAAGATCCTTAGCCTTAGTAAGATCATTATCTTTGTTAGGAGAATCCTTATCACAGGCCCCATCAACTTCAATTATCTTTCTCGGCACCTCATTAGGAACATAATTATCTTGAGAAAATAGTTTAGTGGGGATCTGCTGATTTGGCTTTTCAAGGCATGTTGTTACTGTTTTAAAGGCTCTGCCAGTATCTCTTAGGGTCCCTTCATCCTCCAAATGTGTATTTTATATAATATTTTGGACATAATTAGTAATACTGCACAGTTCATGAAATAATTAACATTAAAAAAGTTAAATTTATTCACCTTCTTCTTCTTCTTCTTCTTCTTCCTTCTTCTTATTCTTGTCACTCATTTTTTTCTCCATATTCACATAATCAACAACAATCATCAATTTTTCTTTCATACTTGACGCACGTTTCTCGAGAGAGCTCAAACTCTCTTCAATCCTCGGCACATGATCAAATAATTTCACAAAATATCTTTTTTTCCCTACCTCTTGAGCCAACCTACTTTGTCCACCATCAAGAACCATATCTCCATCATCATCATCAGTAGGTAACTCGAGGACAGTGACACCACTCAATTCAACCTTCAACCCATCAGTGGAGATATTTATTACCTCATCATTGTATGAGACTAGAGTTTTCATGTAATTCTATTCATTTCTCGCAAAGTAGGCGTAAGGCAGGGATGCACGATCTACCAAACAAGAAGAATTAATTATTACCTACTATATATAATTTTAAAAGAAAATCAATACAAATGTGATAATATTTATCTTTGGAGACTATCCTGAATGTCTAAAAGGTTCTCCATTGATAATTGTGACAATATTTCTGGTGTGCCATTTGAGAAATTTGGACAGGGGCAAAAGAAACTTTTTTGATTTATCTACATATCTTCCAACATTAGGAAAGACTTCATAAATTCAAATGTGCAATCACACAAAAAAGTAATTAATCAACTATGGTTGTCAAACAAAGTCTATAATCAAATAGACTGGATGGTCGATGATATATCATGAATGTCCAAAAAAATTAAAACAGAGCATAAGATGCACTATTCTCCTTCTCAAGATGTGCTTTCTTCTACTTCTTTATGCCAGTCTTCTTCTGTAAGTAATCCAATGTCAATGCAACAGACTCTTTTCCTCATGGATATTCCTCAAAATAATCAAGAGAATAGACCATTTTTATGAAGTTTGGATCAACGATCTTGGAAACATCTCTTGCTAGCAACATCACATGTGGGACCAAACCAAAAAATACTTAAACTTGTCCTTCTACTTCTGCCTATTGCCTTTAATCAAATTCAAAAGGCTTGTTGTAGTTACCTTTTTATTGCGACTAATTTTATAGTGAAATCTCCCCCATCTCTATTAACCTTTAGCAATTTTGATTCACGAGGCTATGTTGAACACCTTAATCTTGTGATTAAAGAAAATTCAGCCAAGGCAAAATAAGATGCCTTGTCATTGACGCAAAACCACATCTCATGAAGTTTTGAATTAGATTTGACACGATCCAGAAGCATGTGATGGACCAATTGTTTATGAAATTTTAAATGGTCGAACATTCCTTCAAACTGATCAAATCACGACTTTGGAAGCTCGAACAAGTTTTGCTCAACCAAAACACTCTTAAATTGGTTAAAAAATTGCACCTTAGACCTAAAGAAAATTTTCATTGAGAATGATTCAAGTTCATCTATATAGGTAGAAAGATCAAATTTTCAACATCAAGGATTAGTGAACACTCTAGAACACTAAATCCCCGAGTCTGTACCCCGGACGTCACACGGTTCTTACGACCCCAAAGAACCACAAGCTAACCCATGACTGGTACCTACTGTGAGCACTGAATAATAATACTGAAATAATGCGGAAGTTAGGCTGAAATACCATAAGGTTCATAATCTGAATACTGAAAAATATAATAACTGATAATAACATCTGAAAACTGAATACTGTCTAAACTAGTTTAGTCTGGAAAGCCTCTACTGAATTTTCTGAATGTGGAGTTGATGAGACAAGCCCCCAACTAACTCTAACTAATAAAATACTGAATCTACTGAAATACTAAAATAAATAATATCCTCAATGGATGAGGACTCACTACTGAATCTGCTCTGCTAACTGAATCTAGCTAAGCGCGGTCAGGAACCTGAGCGTTCGAACCTAGATATGATACATCATAACACAAGAAAAGAGTATGCGATCAGCACGTGGAATATACTGGTATACTAGATGAGGTAAGGCTGAATGCATGGGTTCATATGCATGAACATTAACTGACTAAGTGATATGAATATAACTAAATGGGAGTACATGGATAACTGAAGCTATTGTAAACAATTATTATGCAATACCGTGCATATACCAATATACTGTGTCTGAGATATATACTGAAACTGAGTACTGAGTTCTGATAATTGAGTAACTGATATCTGAGATTATTGATAACTGAATTACTGATAACTGGGTGATTATTCCGAGCAGTTCTGATTCTGTAGAACTAAATTGAGTTTTATGCTGAGACTGAAATTAAAATGTGGGAGGTAATCATCTAACCGGCATGCCCCTCTCTAAATTGATTGGGGTCCAACCTGTAACCCCAGTTGAAAGGGTGTCAGTACCGTTCCACGGGTACAAACAGGCTAAAGAGCCACCCTCATCTGGCAGGTGCCCAAATGAGAACGGTATTACCCTCAACTGGCAGGTAAAATACCTTATCAACCCTCAACTGGCAGGTTGATATCTCAACCTACGCTGGCTACGTAGTTCTGGAACACAAGGGCTGTTACTAAGGATCACACCCTCTACTGACAGGTGAGCCCCCATCCTTGGGTTCGCTCGGTGCTGAATCCCACTTTAAACTGAATGACACTGATTTTTAAACTAAACTGAACTGGATAGAGTTTCACTGAATTTTGGAACTGATTGAGTACTACTGGTCGTGAAATTACTGAGACTATTCTGTAGCTACTGTAATTCTAGGTAAACAGCTAGATTTCGGGTATTAAATACCCCAGGACTCGATAGCATTAATAATAAACATAGTACAATCTTGAAAGCATACTAGCTAGTCACTTAGTCATGATTCATTCATTGAGACATTTTGTCAAACACTTGTAAGGCATGAACTTGTACATGAATGGGAACACATGCTAACTTGTCATGATTGCACTATTCAATTCACATAGGCATTAATAATAAACATATATAAATATCATGGCTACAACATTCAACTTGTAAATTTGAGGATTTAACATGAGAATCACATAAATCATCACACATGCTATCTTAATTTCATGAAAACTTGTAATTTATCGTGGATTGAAACCCAAACAACATCATGAACATGAGTACAATCTAATTCAAGCATGGAAATCATAATTCTGAAAACTTATATTTTTAAAAAGGGTTCTTGGGTTCCATGGGTGGTAAGGAACCTATGAATAAACATCTAACATACCTGAAAAGATGAGTTCTTGAAGTTTCTTGGTGAGATTCTTGAGGATTGCTCTTGATTCTTGAAGGCTAGGGTTTTGTTAATTGAGAGAGAATGATCTTGATTTGGAAAAAATTGAGTGAATAATGACTTAACTAGGTTATTAGGGGTTACATCACGTGTTTAAAATGATTAGGGACTTTGGAAAATAACCAAACGTGATACCAAACGGTATCTACAACACCAAAACAGTTCACAAACAACCCACAATCACAACCCTTTACCCGCAATAACAAGACAACAACACGATATAAAAAGCAAACATAAACTTAAAAAGAGTAAAAGATAGCTAACTTGACACAAAGATAACCCATTAGGTAGCAACTAAAGAGTGTATCAAAACTCTAAAACCTCTACAAAACAAGTTAACAAGTACCAAGTTCTTACGGTGACCACCAAGGAAATCAACTCACCTCAAGATCCATCGTTTTCAAGCAAAGAACAATATTGGCTTTTCCAAGTCCTACACTAATGGCTTATCCAAGCCCTACACTAAGGGTGTTACACTCTCAAAGAGAGAAGAAGTCTTTTACATATTTATCCTTTCAAAATTAAAGAGCAAATGACTTAACAGAAGACTATATAGAGGCTAGCTTATTACATAACAAAAATAACCATAATACCCTTAGTGAAAGGGGTGGCCATGAAGTGTCTTTCTAACAAAGTGTGATCCCCAAAACACCCTTAATGAAAGGTTCTTCTTCAATACTCCACAACCGTGGGGTCATTCTTCAACACTTGTAGTCTCGGGTTGGCATCAAAGGTAAGTCCTCACGTAATCTTTCACCCACGGGTTTGCCTTATGTCATGCTCAAAACGGGTCTTCCATGCATGTTCTTGTGTCCTCGAGCTGACCAAGTCTTGAGTCTTTATGCGTTGGTATCCAATGACGTCTTCAAAAGCATAGATGGCCATTTGGCTCATATCAAAACGACCCTTGGAAATTTAAATCGCGAACTGAGAAACCCAATTCTTTGCTCCGGCGCGATGCGGTGCAATCGCGTTGGGCCACTGAAAAAGGGACAACTCCCATTTTGACCAACGACGCGATGCAGTAAAATTGCGTTGCGCCACTGGAAACGGACAACTGGGATCTAGACTTTTGGCTTGACGCGGCGCCATCGCGGTGCCTCATTGAACGCCAATTTGGCCCTTGGCGCGACGCGATAAAATCGCGTTGGGTTCACTGGAAAATGACGAACACCAAATAACACATCTGCGCGATGTGGTAATATCGCGATGGCATACTGGAAAATGACGAATGTCATTTTGACTCTCACCGCGATGCGGTGCTGCTCATTTTGGCAGGTTGTTTCACTAAAAGTGCTATAACTTCTCACCCGAGTATCGAATTTAGGCGAACTTTATATCGTTGAAAAGCTGACTGAATTTCCTACACTTTGGTAAGTCTTAAACTGGAAAATTCTAAGCGTATTAAAATTTTTTATATAGAAATTCTCGTGTACTGAGAGCTAAACTAAGCTAGGAAAATACAGGGTATTACACAAAGGACCATCATTCTTATTTTCAAACCCACAACTGTCAGGTACGATATCCCCTCCTCCACTACCACTATCACTGCTACTACCCCAACATCATCTTCATTATCCCCACTACTTCTATCCAATTTAGCCCCACTATCCTTACCGCTTAGTTCATCGACATACTTTTTGATTTTCTCCTTTGTTTTTGAAGTCGACTCATCTTGAAACGTTGAAGATTTTCTCTTTTTGGCATTTTATTTTTAGTTCAACATCACTTCTTTTTATACTAGCAGGGGTGGAAGCATTTTTTGAACCCTTTTCTGTTGTTCTAGTCATTTTTATGATCCACAACGAACTGAATACAATTAACACTAACATTAATCAACCATGAGGCCAAGAACAGAATTTAAAAAATTACATAACATTATTAGAAAATTTCACTATCCACATTAATTGACATTCAAATACACTACAAAATACAACTTTGTTTTTAAAAAAATCTAAATTTCTATAGTCATTAATCAATAAAATTCAACAAAAAATCTCTATACTTCTGAAAACAGAAGCTAACTTTGTGATTAGTAAACTCACTAACAAGAAATTCTGGTTAGAACACTCACTTTATTTAAAATCTTCACAACAAACCTCAGTACATTAAAAAAACTTAAAAAAAATAAAGAAACAGAATCATCGCAATATGCACCTAAAACTGATCGAAAGAAGACAACAACTGACTTGATAATGAAAATTTCAAAGTTGTGACCTTGGGAGAGATGAGAAATCAAAAATGACAAAATGAGTATTGGACAGTTGGGTGATAGAGAGAGAATGAAGAAGCGGGAGTTGTGTAAAGAATAATAAAGAAGAGTTGGAGTTGGGTAAATATTAAAAAATAGTAAATAAACAAAGGTAAAAGAAAACTAACTTTTGTTGGACCAAGGTAGCATTTATTAAACTTAATAACCCATTACTTTCACTTTTTAAAACCAAAACCCTAAATATTAAATAAAAAAGAAAATAGATGAATCTATCCCAAATTAAGTTTTGAAAATGGATGCCTTCCAATTTTTTTCAACAAACATAAAATTGGGTTGAAATATGTGGAATAGTGAAATAGCTCAAACCAACTATTAAATAAAGGCGTGAAACATGGATAAAGCCCCTATAAAGATGGCCAAAATTAACACCAATGATAAGTACAATGTTAGCAATAATAACGAAGCAGGCAATGTTAGCAATAATAACGAAGCAGACAATGTTAGCAATAATAACGAAGCAGGCAATTCCTTCTCACTATTTGAACTCTCTAAGCAAATTCAATTCTCCAAGAAAGTAAATGGTGCACTTAAAATCAGGAAATTACATGTCATAGACCCAAATGTGGGTGACTTTGGATTTTTGACCCCAATAAGAAAAGTCTTTGAAAACTAGCTTTCCTTCCTTTTTAAGTATTGTACAAGTACAATTTTGCCCCTCTACACCTCAAATATATTTTTAAACTTTCCATACGCATTTATCTCAAAAATTCTTTTTTTTATTATTATTTTCACTTTTTTTAAATTTTTTTCTTTAATTTTATTTTCATGTTTTAATTCATTTGTCTCAACCTTTATTTTTTTCTCAAGCATTATCTATTTCTTCATTTTTTTATTTTTTTTAATTCATTTGTCTTTAACCTTTATTTTTTATTTTTATTATTTTTTTTAAATTTTTTCTCAAATACCCCTTCTACATCTCAAATATTTTTAAACTTTTCATATTCATTTGTCTCTCATGTTCTATTTTTTTCATTATTTTCACTTTTTTCTTTAATTTTATTTTCATGTTTTAATTTGTTTGTCTAAACCTTTATTTTTTCCTTTTTTTTTCTTTTATACAAGAATTATCTATTTTTCCCCTTTTTAGTATAGTACAAGTACAATTTTGTCCTCTACACGTCAAATATTTTTTAACTTTTCATACTCATTTGTCTCTCAAATTTTATTTTTATTTTTATTAATTTTACTTTTTTTCCTTTAATTGTATTTTCATGCTTTAATTAATTTGTCTCAACCTTTATTTTTTTCTCTTTTTTCTTTTTTCTCAAACATTATCTATTTCTTCATTTTTTTTAATTCATTTGTCTCAACCTTTTTTTTTTTTTTTATCATTTCTCATTTTTCTCCTCATTTTTCTCAAACTTTATTTTTATTTTTTCCTCTCATTTTTATTTTTCTCAATTTTTCAAATTCTTCATTTTTTCTTAATCTTTATTTTTTTCTTGTTTTTTGTTTCTCAATCTTTTCTTTTTTATTTCTCTATTTTGTTTGATCGTTTTTTTCTTTTTTCTCAACTTTTATTTATTTTGCTAATAAATAAAAAATTGGATAATCCGCAAAGGTATCTTTTTTTTGACATCAAAGCAAATTTAAGGGCATGAAAACATAACGTGGTAGAGTCAACTCTTGCCCGTGAGACATATTTTGTTGTTTGAAAATTTCTGAGTTAAGTCTTGCCTCTGAGGCAATAGTTGTAGAACATCTCATAAATAAAAACATAATGTGGTAGAGTCAACTCCTGCCCATGGGGCATAAATTATAGTTTGAAAGTCCTTGAGCCAAGTTTGCCTCTAAGGCAATAGTTGTAGAATATCTCATAAATGAAAAAATAACGTGGTAGAGTTAACGCTTGCCCGTGGGGCATAATTTGTAGTTTGAAAGTCCTTGAGCCAAGTCTTGCCTCTAAGGCAATAGTTGTAGAATATCTCATAAATGAAAACATAACGTGGTAAAGTTAACTGTTGCCCGTGGGTCTAATTTGTTGCCTCTAAGGCAATAGTTGTAGAACATTTCATAAATAAAAACATAATGTGGTAGAGTCAACTCTTGTCCATGGGGCATAATTTGTTGTTTGAAAGTCCTTGAGCTAAGTCTTTCCTCTAAGACAATAGTTGTAGAATATCTCATAAATAAAAATATAACGTGGTAGAGTCAACTCTTGCCTGTGGGACATAATTTGTTGTTTGAAAGTCCTTAAGCAAAGTCTTGTCTCTAAGGCAATAGTTGTAGAACATCTCATAAATGAAAACATAACGTGGTAGAATCAACTCTTGCCCGTGGGACATAATTTATTGTTTGAAAGTCCTTGAGCTAAGTCTTGCCTCTAAGGCAATAGTTGCAAAACATCTCATAAATGAAAATATAACGTGGTAGAGTCAACTCTTGCCCGTAGGACATAATTTGTAGTTTGAAAGTCCTTGAGCGAAGTCTTGCCTCTAAGGTAATAGTTGTAGAACATCTCATAAATAAAAACATAACGTGGTAGAGTTAACTCTTGTCCGTAGGGCATAATTTGTTGTTTGAAAGTCTTGCCTCTAAGGTAATAGTTGTAGAACATCTCATAAATGAAAACATAACGTAGTAGAGTCAACTTTGCCCGTAGGACATAATTTGTAGTTTGAAAGTCCTTGAGCTAAGTCTTGCCTCCTAGGCAATAATTGTAGAACATCTCATAAATAAAAATATAACGTGGTAGAGTCAACTCTTGTCCGTAGGGTATAATTTGTTGTTTGAAAGTCCCGAGCTAAGTCTTGCCTTTAAGGTAAGAGTTATAAAACATTTCATAAATCAAAATATAATGTGGTAGTGTTAACTCCTGTCCATGAAACATAACTTGTTGTTTGAAAGTCATAAGTCTTGCTTTTACAATGTAGTAGTGTCAACTCATGCCCATGAAACGTAGCTTGTTGTTCCAAAGTCATAAGTCTTGCCTTTATAATGTGATAGTGTCAACTCTTACTCATGAGATGTAACTTGAATGGAAGAAATCGAAAAATAGAACAAAAATTATAAAAATTGAGGAAAAAGAAGAAAATGAAGAAAAATATTTTAAAAATAAAAATCAAAGAAAATGTAGAAGTTGAGAGAGAATAGGAAAAAATAAAGGTTGATAAAAATAAAAACAAAGATTAAATAAAAATAAAGGTCGAGAAAAATTTATAAAAAAAATAAAAATAAAAAATAAAGATGAAAGTTTTTTTTTTTTTTTTTTTATAAAAGTAGACGTTGAGAGGTGTAAAGAAAAAAAATTGACAAAAATTAAAAAGAATAGAAAAAAATGAGGAAAGGAAAAATAAAAAATTAAAATACTATAAAATAAAAAAGAAAAAAAAATTGAGAGGAAAAAAGAAAAAAAGTAAGGGTTGAGAAAAATTTAAAATAAAAAGAGAAAAAAAAATTAAAAATCAAAGTAAAATTAAAAAGAAGAAAAAATAAAAGTTGAAAGATATAAATATGAAATTGTTATCCATTATGAGGATCATTTATGTAATTTACTTCATTGATCATGAACAATTTCGTATAAAAAAATATTAATTAATTAATAAAGATAATTTTAAGAAAGTCTTTTTATTTGAGACTAAAATTTGAAAGGTACTCAATTTGATTCTATTTTTGAATTCACCCATTATCGAATGCAAGCCCAATTATCAGTTTACTTGAGCAAGTCCATAAGAAGTTGGTTGTTGGAGCCCATTAGGTCCACAGTGAAATAGTAAAGCTTCTCAGACAAGCTTAAAGATTCAAGAAATCATTCCCGTCTTGCGTCAGTGCGGTGACATCACTCTCGTAACTGACACCATATAGACAGTGGCACAAAGAAAGTGAGGGTATAGAAACAGTAAAACTGTTGAGGGGAAAATGGCGAATCCACCAAAGCCATGGAAAGCAGAGTATGCAAAATCATCGCGTTCATCATGCAAAACTTGCAAAAGTTTTATTAATAAAGAAGTTTTTAGACTTGGCAAAATGGTTCAATCCACTCATTTTGATGGTTTCATGCCTGTATGTTAAGATTTCCCTACCTATTTTAGTGAATATCACAAAGTTGGAGCCTTGTGTTGCCCTTGGTTATTTTCTTGCATTCTAGTTTATTTCACTTGCATAATCCTGTAATGAGAAAATTTTTCTCTCCTTTTATTATTAATTTATGTATTTCTTTTCACTCTGTGCCCTTTCCATGCCTTTTGAATTGGGTATTAATCTTTTTTTTTTCTTTTCTTTAAAGTAATTTTCTGGAAGTTTTTGTCACTTTGTTTAGTGTTTTCTTTTTCTTGTGTGGGTTTCACCGTTACCTTTTTGGTATGGACATGCTTAGTTTTCTGGGATAGGAAAAATGTAACATTTTGGTGAAACTTATTTTTGTGTTAGAATTTTGACTTGGTGAGTTCTTATTAGAATTAAAAATCAGGTGGATGTTACAATGTCAAAAACAACATACCCAGTGAAATCGGAAAGCATTATAGAGCATTTAACAACCGCAAAATAATGCGAAAACAGAAGCACAAATTGATGATATGGGTTGCTTCATTGTAGCTTTTTTGTTTGGTGGTTTTAATCCGTTAGGGTAATAGGGAAATTTCAACTACATACGAGAAGCACTACATATCAGGATGTGCTGAAGTATGATTGTCAGTCCTATATGTGTCGTGTCTTGTTGATTCTTGAGATCTGAAGACCCTTAACATTTTGAATGTGTTAGTTGATTCCTAAAAACTGTAACCTGCATACTGAAAAGAGACGCAAATTTAGGATGTTGAAAGAACTCCTCGTGAAGTGTTCGATGGAACAACACCACTTGCTGCGGCATGTAGCTATTGGAAAATTTGGTGTCAGAGCTTCCCTTGTGATACTCATTGTTGATTAGTTAAGAGTCTTAAGATTTATTGCTGTTATATTTTTCATTTTTGTTCTTGTTTACGAGCTTTTAGTTAAGTTTTGCTTTATGTTGTCACTGATCTCCCTTTGATCTCTCCACTTTATGTCCATTTAATTGGTTCTTGTTTTTTGAATCAGATGTGGCATCATGCTAGCTGCATCTTGGGGAAAGCAAAACAGATAAAATCGTACGCCGCATTCATTTCCAAATATTACTGTTAAATTGTGGTTTGAGATGCTAGAAAGAACTTTATTTACTTTCATTTTGGTCTTAGTCTTGAAGATGTTGAAGGGGTTGACCAGTTGCGGTGGGAGGATCAACAGAAGATAAGGGAATATGTAGAAGTTGGTGGATCCTCAAACATTCCTACTCCTGCTGCAGTGGAATATGGTATTGACGTCTCTCCAACCTCCCGTGCTACTTGTCGGCACTGCAACCAAAAGATTGTTATAGGGGAGGTTGGTTTTTCACTCAATATGCTTTAGTTAGCTATACTACTACTAATTCTTTGTTAAATTCTAAATCTGCCGTAATTACTTTCCTGGGAATTATTTTTTAGTCTTGGTTGAATGTTGTCATAAATCATCAGGGCTTTTGTTCTTCTTGGTGCAAGCACCTGACTACGATGTGTTTCTTGGGTTAATTTTTCTCGTTCTTTTTAGAGAAAAAGTGTTATTTTAGACAAAGGCTAATCTCTAGGCGCGAGAGAACTTCTTTTCTCAAAATTAAATGACAATTACTGTTGTTTAAAACGCTGTATGCAGATCTGTACACAATGACAGAGCTTTGAATATCAGATCACCGGCTCATTAAGCATAAAATAAAGATAAAATGCTGGACAGAACAAATATGGTCCTCCAAGCACCAAGACCATGTTAGATGAGGAAATATTTTGGGAAAATGCACAACTAACCCCCCAATCTATGGTCGAATTTTCAGCACATACCCTATCTTCATGGAGGTCCTATTATCCCCTAAACTTTTTTTTATATGGGAATGGATACCATCCCAAAATGCTACAACCAGATCTGTGAAGACGCGCGCTTGACATGTGTATTCCTATTCAAATGTATCCTTTTTCACTTTTTCACATCTTCTTACATCTTTTCATTTCCTTTATACCATCAAAATCAAATTCAAAGTTTAGTGTTCTTTGTCAGGTACCAATTTTAAGAACTAAAATCTAATTAAATCTCTTCTTCTAATTTGTCTTCTCTATTATCATACTATGTTCAAATTCTAAACTTTGTTGCTATTGATTTTATTTGGAAAAAAAGAAATCAACAAAAAACACTTCATTTTTTCAGCAAGTTCTGGTTCTTCACATTTCCAATTTCGAATCTGAAATTCTGGAAGGCTTTTAAGGTTCTGATTGCGACAACACTGAATTTGAGTGTTTGTTCTACTTGAAAATCGGATGAAAGAAAAAATTTGGGTATTAGATTAGGTTGAACCCGCCATTGACGAACCTTGAAACTTGGAGTTGGTTTGAATTGAATTCAAAATTTTGAGGTTGACACCAATATGTTGTGGTTAATTTTGTTGAAATCGTCTGACTGGAGATAGTTTTGAAGTTTGGGATCAATTGGAGAACGTATTGGCTAGATTTGAGTAGAGATTGCAGCTGAAATTTGAAGAAGAACCACCATTGCTGAAAATTTGAATTTTTAGGTGTATCGCTAGAAAAAGATGTTAGCTATTGAGCTTGAATTGTGGAGGTGTGCGGCTGCTAGTGAAAAAGCAATGGTGGAAGGGAGGTGGTAAGTGGAGGAATTGTTGATGGAGGTGGAAGGTGAGTTGCTGATGGTTTCGCCAGTTGCTGCCATGGACTTTTCACCTTAGGGAACTTGGTGTTTTTTTACAAAAGAAAAAGGAAAAAAAGAATAATTGACTCTATTATAAAAAAAAGGAAAAAAAATATTAAGGATGTCATTTTAAGTAATAATGTTAATATTAATTAAAATTTAACCTTTTTCCCCTCGCATTCCTCAAAGAGAGTGTACATACTCTCTATGCCACATCAGCACCCATGGGTTTGCCATGTGTTTATTTCATTTTGAAAAGGTTTAGGGTTTAATAGGATCCACTTAAAGATGGAGTGTATCACTGGAAATTTGGTCATAGGTTGTGGGGCACTTATACAACAACAACAATATACCAGTGTAATCCCACAAGTGGGGTCTGGGGAGAGTAGAGTGTACGCAGGCCTTACCACTACCTCTTGGAAGTAGAGGGATTGTTTCTTAAAGACGCTCGGGTCAAGTGCAGCAAATCCAAGTACAAAGAAGAAGAGATCAGTGAAGAAAACATAGCAACTATCAAAGGAAACAGTGAAAAGATTAAAAGAAAGGGACAAGAACGACAACAAAATGGTGTGATAATCTAACACAATAAACAACAGACGATGATATATATCAAAAGCAAGAAGTACAGTAATATAGCTAGTCTAATGACACGCACTAACAACCCTAAACCCTCGAAAACCATGACAACACTTCACTACCTACAAACCTTCTACCTTAATACGCGTCCTCTGCATCCTCTTATCTAAGGTCATGTCCTCGGTAACCTGAAGTTGTGCCATGTCCTGTCGAATCAGTAATCACCTCTCCCCAGTACTTATGTTTTTCCCAAATTTTTTCATTCTGGTCACACCAGTAGCAATACATTGCTTTCTTTATGTTTGAATTACCAGAAAACTGTTTTAGTGTTTATCCCTCTCCCTCTCCCCTTTAAATTCATGATTCCTTAAACATGATGTATCCGTAAGATTGTAGGAAGCTTACTATAAATGTCTGTAAATGTTAGTTGCGAGAAGAACTCTTTTTTTCTGCATCACTATTTGTAAGTTCTTCTTGAACATCAGTAACAACAACAACATACCCAGTGCTTTATCAACAAAAAAATAAAAAATAAAAAATCCTACCAAGGGGAAGGCAAATGTACGTAGTCCATACCACTACCTCAGAGGTGAGATAGAGAGACTGTTTCCGATAGACACCCTGCTTAAGATAAAACAATCTAGACAAGGAATAGTAAAAGGACAAGATACAATAGAAATTACTACACCCAATAATACCATAGACAAGATTCACCAAGTAATACAACAAATGATACAACATCCTGAAATAATGCTAACCTTCTACTCTAATCTGTCTCCTCCACAACTTCCTATCTAGGGTCAACCTCTTATAATTTCATTGATTTTGAAAGTTTGGTTATTCTCTTTGATGTATGGCATTAAATTGTTCATGAATTCTCTTGCTTGTGTAAATGATATGGCTTTTAGCCTTTCTTATCTTGTCGAAATTACTGAGCAGCGTATGAAATATGAATTAATAATTGGATTTAGTAGCTGTGTTCTTATATATTAATTACGTATCATCCTAATGAACAGTCAACTAGAAGCTCAATACATTTTCTTAAGTACTTGCTATCTCTTGTTAGGTTCGCATATCATCAAAACCTGAAGGTCAACGAGCTAAGTCCCTTGCATGGCATCATGCAAAGTGTTTCTCTGAAATTTCTTCGACTACCCAGGTTGAAAAGTTATCTAATTGGGATACCCTCTCGGCTGCTGATCAGGCTGTTGTTCTATCCCTGTTTAAGAGTTCTGCATTGACGGGTATATTAAGAACTTTACTCTGTTGATTGCACATCACTGTCATGGTTGGATACTCTTTTTTGGCCTCGTTAGCAGCTAATGTGTTTGACAATTGTCTTAGGTAACACGATTGATCCCAAGGAGGAACTAGCACAGGAATCCACATCTAAGGCTGGTGCCAAAAGGAAAAAAACCAGTAACAACAGTGAGACATCAAAGGTTGCTAAAGCTGAAGCAGATGTTTCTGCTGGCAAAAAAGTGTTAGGCAGAAACTCTAACAGTGCGAAGGATGAACTCTCCAAAGCGTCTGAGCTGGAGAGTCAACTGGAGGCACAGACTAAAGCCCTATGGGCACTCAAGGATGATCTCAAAAAGCATGTCACTACAGGAGAGTTGCGAGAGATGCTTGAAGCTAATGATCAGGAAACTTCAGGATCAGAGCTTGATCTTCGAGATCGCTGGTGTGGTTCTTCTGCTGGTTAATCTGATACACCTAGATATGGCATTGGTCACTTATGATGCATTCAATATTCTAACTTTTTCTTCTCAATTGCCAACTTCAGGGTAGTTTGGTCTTTGATCTTGACTTATATGAGCTTCACTTTCCTTCCTTAGTTTACCTTAAGTCCATTGTTCATTGACCTTTTCTTCCTTTTGGATTTCTTTGTTTGTTGAATGTAAACTACGTGTTCAATGTGGATGGATGTTTTGTGCGGCACTCATACGTTTTCTTTTGTTCTTTTTCTTGGCTTTATCCAGTGCCGATGGGATGCTTTTTGGAGTGCTCCCCAGATGTTCCCTTTGTTCAGGACACCTTCGATATTCTGGAGGCATGTATAGATGCCTTGGCTATTTGTCAGAATGGAGCAAGTGTTCATACTCTGTCACCGACATAAAGCGTGATAAAGGGAAATGGAAAATTCCTGAAGATACCAGCAATGAGTATCTTCTGAAGGTACATAGTTAACAAATTCTAAAATCTGATACATAAGTATAAACAGCACTTTAAAGATTTCCTTTTAGCCAAAACTATTATTAAAGATGTGAATGGAAGTTTATGCTGCTCTTTAGTTGTAGAAATTATAGAACTGTTATTTTCTGTTCAGTGGCATAAGGCGCAAAAGTCAAAAAAACCAGAAAGGATACTGCTTCCGGTTACACCCAACAAGGCATCTGTGAGCCAGGCAGCTACTGGGCTATCTCAGTCTTCCAAGAGTGAAAACCTAGGGGATCTAAAAGTTGCTTTGACAGGATTGTCCAGAGATTCCAGGGTAAGACTTTTCCTTTTTCAATTTCTCTTTCGTCTAGTGGGTCTCTCATGAGTATTTATTCACTTACAATTTAATAGGAGAACTGGAAGAGAAAAATTGAGGAAGCTGGTGGACAGGTGCATGCCAAGTTAAAGAAAGGTGCCTTGTAAAGTTTCAGAATTTAGGTTTAAAATTTGTCAGTCCTTGTTATATTCTGAATGTTAGAAGTATTTGGACTTGCAGACACAGATTGCTTAGTTGTGATAGGGACGTTGGATGAACAAGATTCCGAGATAAAGAAGGCCAGGTAATTCCTTGCAAGTTGCAACCAATACATTTTACCCTGTCAAATTCTTCACTTTCAGCTGCTTCGTTCTGACAGGAGAATGAAAGTGCCAGTAGTTAGAGAGGATTATTTGGTGGATAGTATCAACAGGAAGAAAAAACTCCCTTTTGGCTTGTACAAATTAGAAGCTTATGGTGAGACTCAAAGCATGGTAACTGTCAAAGTTAAAGGGAGGAGTGCGGTTCATGAGTCATCTGGCTTGCAAGATACAGGACACATTCTTGAGGACAAGACCAGCATTTATAATACGACTTTAAACATGTCAGATCTCTCAAGTGGTATTAATAGGTGATGTATCCCTATTTTCCCCTCTGAAATATGCAATAGCAATCTAAAAGCCGTCTTTTTAGTCTCTTTTAGTAAGTTCTTCTGTGTTTCACTTTTGAACTTTTCTGCATCACTAATTGAGATGTCTCTGTGTAATGTAACTGTCATGTGTGGATTCTGCCTAACAATTGAATCATCATAAACTTTGTAAATAAGAAGTAAATTGGGGGATGTATAACAACATTAACCCCAAGCTAAATTCACTAATTTTAAAGTGAAGATGTTGGAAGTATTTGCTATTTAAACCTCAAGTGAATTAGAAGAAGTATACATAAACCATCAGATGTAGCTAGAGTATTTGGGGCCAAACTTACGAAATGGAGTGTTCCATCATTATCACAAAAGTTCAAGGAAAGTACATGAGAAATAACAATCTTTCTTCACACTTCATTTGGTTAGAGTTGGAAAACTAATATTCATGTGGCTAGGGAGTTGGATGTGAGAAAGTGGAATTAAGACTAACTAGTTTCAGAGAAACACACATAGAGTTAATGGAATGATGAGTGTGTAAAAGAAACGAGTTTGAAAAGTTGGTTGCAAACCTTATGCCTTGAAGGAATTCGTATTATGTGGCTCAATATGGGCACCAAAGAGATTCACGAGTCTAATTAGCTGAGCAGGTAGTGATTGAATCGAGTTGAATAATTACTTTGTGGATGCTATGGTTTTAGCAAATATTTGTAAGCAAATCCTATATGTGGATCAAGCGCTGCAGGCTACTACAAATTTTTATAGGCCAAAATACATAGACAACCCCTCTAACTTGTCCTTTGTTTTCATTTTGGTACTTCTTCTCAACCTTGTTCCATTTTAACCTTCCAACCCCATTTCTCGTGTACCATTTAAGCAAAGAAAATAATATTCGGTGTAGACTATTTACCACGATGATTTCGAATAGATAGTTTATAGTATTATCTTGTGGTTGTCTTGTTTCCCGGATTAGCTAGCAGTTTATTATCCCATTTTGTTGTGTGCTTTTTTTTTTTTTTTTGATTTGTTATACGGTTATCTGTCCTGAGCCCGGGGGTCTATCGGAAACAACCTCTCTACTTCACCTGGGGTGGGGCAGTGGTATGGACTGCGTACACATTACCCTCCCCAGGCCCCCACTATGTGGGAATACACTTGCGTACACATTACCCCCTAGGCCCCACTATGTGGGAATACACGGGGTATGTTGTTCTTGTTGTTGAAGAACAAAAAAAGGGTAAGAAACATCCAATTTAATAATGTGACGTGTTTTAGTTTTTCATGTCATTCAGGTCATCTGGGTTTAACCAAAATATCTGCCTCCTAATTTTTAACTCGGCCCCAATACGGGTTTAAATAATCCATCTTCAATACGGGTAAAAAAAGACTACGTTTCATTGCTAATACAACAACATACCCAGTGAGTTCCACATGTGGGGTCTGGAAAGGTTAGAGTGTACACAGACCATACCACTACCTTGTGGAGGTAGAGAGGTTGTTTCTACGAGACCCTTGACCCTAGTGCAACAAATCCAAGAAAAGGAAAACAGCGAGGAAGGCGTAAGAGTTTCATTGCTAATAACACTATTAAAAATGCTAAAACTCGGCAAAATAAATGGCGGACTCCGTCTGTTTGTCATTGAATTTTTTATTATTTTTTTGAGAAAATCGACGGATTTCACGAAAACTAATGTACTTTCTTAATTTTCCAGCAAAAGTGTGTGGAAACTATAAAAAAGAAATTAGTTTTTTTTTTAAAGAAAACCAACGGATGTCTGTCGATTTATTTTAATTTTTACGAAAATGGACCCGCGTCCTTTGATTTTTAAAGTACAAACTGTAGTTGAAGAGTATAAAAATAACGGTAAGTATAAAAATTTGTCTATTCAGTATTTTGTGTTTAATGGTACATGGAAATGGAGTTGGAGGGTTAAAATGAAACAGGGTTGGCTAAGCCAAGAAAGTCAGCCACCTTATAAGGAATTTGTTCTTCTTTTCGTATGTGCTTCCTAGGACATGAGTGAGTACCTCATAAGAGGACTTGATGGTGTAATTTCCTTTTCCGTCTCTGCCATACTAAATCTATCGTTTTCACTTGTGCCCTTGATGTGCTCCAGATTTCTAAAGTTCAACGATTCTACTGATTTCCCAATCATTCAGTGACCTTCTAAAATTCAAGTGCTATCCTTGTTGCCCTAAGTTTTACATACTTTTGCATCTTGCTGCTGACTTCGATTAAATTTAAAGGTATTTGGAAACAACCGCGTCGTAGTGCCATGTCCTAGCAAATTATCTCCCTGGAAATATGTTTTCATCCCATCCTATTTTGTGACTCACATTTGTACTGTAAGAGAAGGTCAATGAGCTCTGATTGATCTCCATACACTTACCACTTGGTATTAGGCATAAGGTGAAGCTACCCCCATCTGGAGCCCCAGTGGCCTTCGGTCCCATACTTTTCAAAAATAACCCTCTGCAGTGCTTGTTTCTCCAAAATAAACCTCCATGACCATTTCATAAACAGGCCTTTTAAATATCATTGGTTTGAATTTTCCGAAACCAAAATTTTAAAAGAAGTGGATATCTCTCTACTTCTACATTCTACATGAGTATTAGGGTGTTCTTTTAAATAGCATTTGATTTTGGAAATAGCTCGGTTTTCCATGCTGTGATGTAGTCAAACGTCTTCAAATTATAAAGCAGCAATTGTATGAAAGTTGAAAGAATGGTTCTTTCTCTAACTTTGCCCATTTGAGATCCTAGTTCTGTTTGATCATATGGTATTTTAGCATTTTTGTTTCTATTATTTGCAGTTACTACATCCTTCAAATTATTGAAGAGGACAAAGGGTCAGATTGTTATGTTTTTCGCAAATGGGGTCGCGTTGGAAGTGAGAAAATTGGAGGAAACAAGTTAGAGGAGATGTCTAAATCAGATGCAATACAACAGTTTAAGCGTTTGTTTCTTGAGAAGACTGGAAACTCATGGGAAGCATGGGAACAAAAGAAAAATTTTCAGAAGCAACCAGGCAGATTTTTTCCTTTGGATATTGTTAGCCACCTCTTCTCACCTCAAGTCTTTAAACATTTTTCTGTCTTTTATTTTGGGGGGATTGCAGCGCTGGGATTCTTCTCTAATAACACCGACTTTTGCTATTTTTGTGCTATAGAAACATCAAGAACCTTCATCAAATACTGAGATTTTCAAAATGATTTACTTTTTAGGATTATGGGGTTGACAATAAACCCACTACTAAGAGAAATCTCAATGACACAAACAGCAAACTTGCCCCGCCATTGATGGAGCTGATGAAGATTCTCTTTAATGTCGAAGCATACAGGTTAAATAAAATCTTACCGTTGAACTCCTTGTATATTTAAGAAATGCAGCTGAAACCACAAGTCATACAGGGCTGCTATGATGGAATTTGAGATAAATATGTCGGAGATGCCATTAGGAAAGCTGAGTAAAAGGAATATCCAAAAAGGTACATTTGTTCAGCTATCTACTTCTATTGGGTATCTCCTCTGTCTATTTATGTGGTGTTTAAGCTCATCTGCCGACCAGACCCTGATGATGTTTCTGGTACTTAGGTTTTGAGGCATTGACGGAGATACAAAATTTGTTAAGTGGTACTAATCTTGATCCAACTGCCAAGGAGACCCTTCTTGTTGATGCAAGCAACCGCTTTTTCACAGTCATACCATCTATTCATCCTCATGTTATTAAAGATGAAGATGATTTTAAGTTGAAGGTGAGAAACCTCTTTACTTCATATCAATGTCGCTTAATTTTGCTACCACTTTGCCAGCTGTGTTGTGCGGATTTTGAGGATCACCAACAGTTCACCATGTTTAAAAAAAAAATTACCAGCTGCCATGTCTCTTTGCAATCTTGAGGCTTACTTTTTTCCACTCTAAATCTGAATCTAGTTTTTAGCATTTTCTTTTTTCAGCAACCACTTATTAGCTCTTTAATAGATTTGAATCGTTCATATTTTGTTCAAAGTCTTAAAATCATTATGACCTTCCCTTAAAGTTTCATTAACATAACCTTTCATTGCTATTCTATTTCTTACCACCACCATGCAATCATCAGTCATCACCGCCAACCACCACCAATTGCCTCTGTCCACCAACCACCTTTATCGCTGGCCTCAACCTCACAACTACCAGCATCACTTACCACCACCAAACCATCAATCATCTCAACCATCCTCCATTACTAGCCATTGCCAACACCAACCACCTCCATCACGCAACTACCACCAGAGGCAGATCCAGACTTTGAAGTTTGTGGGTTCCCGACCATCTCAAATTAAAAAAATAAAAAGAGAGAAAATAAAGGTCTGCAAGGTGACCAAGAAGACAACAACATAGTCTGTAATGGGTCCCAAGCTGTATCTTTTAGATATTTACCGGACTTTCTAACATATATACAGAATCCGTGCAAAAGTTACTGGTTCCCATGAATCCCCTTCCAATACCCTGAATCTGGCCCAAACTACCACCGTTAACTACTAGTACCAGCAACCTCCACCACCCCCTTCATCGCACAACTACCATCGCCAGCCACCAGTACCAACCGCCTTCACCACACGCCTTTGCTGCATTACCACTACTACCAATCACATCCACTGCACAATTATCAGCCCACAACCACCATTAGCAATCCACTGCTATCCACCACAATTCACCATTGTTGCACTTCCATTGCCTTTGCTTACCACTATAAACCACCATCGGCCACCGTTGTACAACTTATCACCGTACTCCATGAACTAGGACCATTGGCAACCGTCACAATATCTAACACTTGGATTGGTGTTCATCAAAGACAACAATGTACATACACCAAATAAATTAAATCTTCTATAATATACTATGCATATAGTATTTATTACTCCCTCCGTTTCATAATAAATGAATTGTTGGATTTTGGCACACATATTAAGGAAAAACATTAAAAACATAAATTTAACACAACTTTCCATTTTTACCCCAAAAAAAGAAAAAATGTTGACCTTGTAATACCTTTTCAAAAGTTAATTGGTTGTCAAATCATAAGGGCAAATTTGGAAAAAAATTCAATGATTCACTTATTTTGAAACACCAATAAATACCCCAACAATTCACTTATTCCGAAACGGAGGGAGTATTTATTTATTTTAATTTTATGTTTATTGCTCCTAATTTTTAATTAAAGATAATTTTTACATGCTTAACGTTGAGAAAGTAATCCGTCTTAACTATTTAGTATTCATATCTAGGTACATCTTAATAATTTTATGTGTGTTCAGATTCAAACATCTTAATCTTAATTATAACAAAAGAGGCCTAAAAATAGGTGTCTCTGGTTTTGTTCATTCTTGGAACATCTATTATTGCATTTTGTGGCGCCTCTTTTCTGCAAATTTTCACTAGTTAAACAGGTTTTATGTGATGTTAGCTATCCGAATCAAAGCTTCCTTATGGTCTTCTATATCATAGCTTCCTTATGGTCTTCTATATCATCTTCCAGGGTCAGTGGTTACTCCTTTCCAAGTCATTATTCTACAACCATTTGTAGCATGAACCTACTGGGAAAACTCCACTCTTCACCATTCATTGCAATCTATTTGTTTTTTTATATGATAATCGTGGTGTTCGGGCCTGCTTGCATGCACCTTGATTAATTCCACGGGATACCTGCCACCTCCCACCAGCAATAGGTACCAGGTAACTCTGTCCACTAAGGCTAGAACATTTGGGTAGAAATCACCTAGTGTGTCTCTGTCAGGAATTGAACCTGAGACCCCATGGTGCTCAACCCAACTTAATTGAGCCACTAGGCCACACCCTTGGGTGCACAATTTGTTTGTTTTCTCCACATCCATTTTTGCCTTTTCCAATTCCGTCGGCCGAAGAGTAATACTTCCCATTTCTCAGTCTTTTTTTTTTTTTAACAACATTTCCACACTTTATTACTATAGCATTCACCATTCTGCTAAGTTCAGTGGGGATTGTTTTCAATTAAGTTACTCGGACTCGGGTGCGGATTTTCGATAAGAGTGCAGATCTAGAGGTTGGATCCTTCATGATCTAAGATTCAGGGCTATAGATACGGGTGCGGGGATTCGTCTTAAAATAATTCAAATTTCTAAAATTAGAGTTATAAAACCTAAATTCTGAGATATCATGTGGGAAAACATTGAAAAGAGGAGAATTCTGGAATGAGATAAAAGGAAAATGAGAGACTAAGAATGTGGCTTATGCAAAGTTGGTGGAGGGCAGGGATGGCGAGGAGAAATAGACGATTAGGGAAGAGCATAAGTTAGCTAGGAAAGAGGCTTAGTTAGTGGTTACTGCGGCTAAGACAACAACTTTTGAGAGCTTGTATGCGGCTTTAGAGGAGAGGTGGGGATAAAAAGTTGTATAGGCTGGCCAAGGCTAGGAAGCGGAGTGCTCGTGACCTTGATCAAGTGAAGTGCATTAAGGGTGAGGATGGCAAAGTGTTGGTGGATGGCACCCTCATTAGGAGGAGGTGATAGTCTTATTTTCATAGACTTTTGAACGATAAGAGGGACAAAGGTTTAGTGCTTGGGGACATGGAGCACTCAGAGAGGTATCGCAACTATGGATATTGTAGGCGTTTTTAGGTTGTGGAGGTCAAGGATGCTATTTGTTGGATGCGTAGGGGTAGGATGACTAGGCCAGACGAGATTTTAGTGGATTTTTGGAAGAGCATTGGCGGGGCAGGTATGAAGTGGCGGACAAGGTTGTTTAACATCATTTTTAGGACAACAAAGATGCCGGAAGCTTGGAGATGGAGTGCGATGATTCCTTTATATAAGAACAAGGGGGACATTCAGAGTTGCAACAACTATAGGTAGGTGTGGACATGGTACGGTAAGGTACGATATTTTAAACTTCGGTGCGGTAACTTCGGTTTTCGGTATCTAAAGGAACAATACCATTACCATACCAAATTAGTTCGGTATGGTTCGGTATTTTTAAATTCGATTTTGGTATTTTACGGTATGTTAATTCGGTGACCATACTTTATTTGATTTCTACTTACATATATTCATATAAAAGAACTTTAACTTTAAATTTTAGAAATGTCTCAATCATATTTAGACTAACAACTATCTTTGTTAATCAATTACACAAAAAGAACATTTCAATCACGATTGAATCGTCCGAGATGCAAACTCTGAACAACATTACCTAAACTTTAGCATAGTACTCCTAAATAATAAGCTTCCCAAAAAAATTATTTCTGAATAAAAGTTACTTTTGTGTTCAATTGGCTAGTGGATGATATATAAATACATTTAATAATCTTAAATATAATATATATATATGGGTTTTATATGTTATTAAAATATTTTGGTGCGGTATATGGTATTTCGGTATTTATTGCATAAATACCAAATACCGTACCAAATACCAAAATAATTTAAAACACCTACCACATACCATAACATCCATACTGAGGTATAAAAAATTTCGGTTTCGGTCTGTATTCGGTATATACCATACCATGCCCACCCTTAACTATAGGGATCAAGTTGTTGAGTCATACTATGAAAGTTTTTTAAAGAGTGGTAGAGTTAAGGTTGAGGAGGTTTGTGACTATTTTTGAGAATCAGTTTGGTTTCATGCCAGGTCGCTTGATTACCGAACCGATTCATCTTGTGAGGAGATTACTGGAAGGGAGATGAAGAAGGACTTGCACATGGCGTTCATCAATCTTGAGAAGGCGTAGGACAGTCCCAGGGAGGTCTTGTGGAGGTGCTTGGAGGTTACAGGTGTACCTGTGGCGTACACTAGGTTGATTCAGGACATGTATGATGAAGTGAAGACTCGTGTGAGGACATCAAAAGGAAATTCAAAACACTTTCCTGTTTTGATTGGTTTGCACCAGGGATTGAATCTTGGTCCGTTTTTATTTGCCTTGGTGATGAATGTTTTGACTCGGTATATTCAAGGGGAGGTGCCTTGGTGTATGCTATTTGCTGATGATGTAGTGCTTATTGACGAGACTCGGGGAGGAGCTAATGATAAGTTGGAGGTTTGGAGACAATCCCTAGAATCTAAAAGGTTTAAGTTGAGCAGGACCAAGGCGAAGTACTTGGAGTGTAAGTTTAATGATTTGACGCATGAGGCTGACGTGGTAGTGAAGCTGGATTCTCAAGCCATTTGAAAGAGAGATAGTTTCAAGTATCTTGGGTCTATGATTCAGGAGGAATGGGGAAATTGATGGGGATGTCATTGGTGCAGGGTGGTTAAAATGGAGGCTTGCTTCAGGATCTTGTGTGATAATAAGATGCCTTCTAAGCTTAATGGTAGTCAAGAATTTCCACATCCAAAAGTTGAAGGTCGCGGATATGAGGATGTTGAGATGGATGTGCAGATTTACAAGGATGGATAGGGTTGGAAATGAGATTATTCAAGAGAAGGTGGGCGTGGCTTCGGTGGAAAACAAAATGCTGGAAGGGTTGAGATGGTTTGGGCATGTGATGAGATGGAGCACGGATTTCCCAGTACGGAGGTGTGAGAGGCTTGCTATGGGTGGTTTCAGATGGGACAGAGGTAGGCCGAAGAAATATTGGAGGGAAGTGATTAGGCATGACATGGAATAGTTACAACTTACAGAGGACATGACCCTTGATAGGAAAGTGTGGAGGATGCGTATTAGAGTAAGGGTTAGTGGGTAGGTGTGGGTCCTTATTAGTAGGGAGGAGTGCTTCGTTTGGCGATTTTACCTGTAGTCGAAGTGTTGTGAATTTGTCTTGTAGCTTCTTATTCGTGGTGTATTACTCTATGGGTTTATTGTTTCTTCTATTATCTAGTGGTGTATTACCATATTTTTTTGTTTGTTTTTATGTTCTCTGCTTGCTTGATATACTGTTATTTGTCATGAGCCGAGGGTCTATCGGAAACCACCTCTCTACTTCATCTGGGGTAGTGGTATGGACTACATACACTTTACCCTCCTCAGACCCCACTTTGTGGGAATACATTGGGTATGTTGTTCATTTTCTTCAATTTCACGTTAGCTTTTGTTTTGATTATAGAAATCATTGAACCAGTCCAGAATTTTTCCGTTGATTTGGGTCAAAGTATCCAAACTCGATTGACCAGATCGGGTATGGATCCCTCACCCACTCCCATGTCGGTCGGCACCGGTGTGACACCACAAGTGAAGATGAGAACTTAGATTTTCAATACTATATGGATCCAAGAAGCATCTTTTAAAATGTTCCCGTGCATCTATGTGTCATGCAGCATTCGAACTTTCTTCACATCTCCAATTTTCATTCTGACGAGCCAGAACTCACCTCGGTCTTTTAATTTGTTTCCATCGGCCTGTACCATTGGAGGTTAAGACCTGTTTGAGCACTCTGGTTTTTGATTCCACATCGTTTGTATAGTAGGCTTTTGTTCAGTATTTGGTTTGTCATGCCTAATCACTTTCTTTCTTTTTCCGTAGCACCAGAGTCCACTTGACTAGATGAAACTTTGTCTTGATTTCCTTCCCATCATCTTGTAATCTTGACTCAAGGCTGAAGCAATAGGTATTGTATGAAATTTAAGTTAAGATTCAGGTGAGCCCAAGGTGGGGTTGTTTTAGGTGGTAAGAGGACAACACATAATGTATGGAGTGAGAAATGCATTACGAGTTGAGACCTGTTTGAGCACTTTGGTTTTTGATTCCAAATCGTTTGTATAGTAGGCTTTTGTTCAGTATTTGGTTTGTCATGCCTAATCACCTTCTTTCTTTTTCCGTAGCACCAGAGTCCACTTGACTAGATGAAACTTTGTCTTGATTTCCTTCCCATCATCTTGTAATCTTGACTCAAGGCTGAAGCAGAAGGTATTGTATGAAATTTAAGTTAAGATTCAGGTGAGCCCAAGGTGGGGTTGTTTTAGGTGGTAAGAGGACAACACATAATGTATGAAGTGAGAAATGCATTACGAGTTGAGACCTGTTTGAGCACTCTGGTTTTTGATTCCACATCGTTTGTATAGTAGGCTTTTGTTCAGTATTTGGTTTGTCATGCCTAATCACCTTCTTTCTTTTTCCGTAGCACCAGAGTCCACTTGACTAGATGAAACTTTGTCTTGATTTCCTTCCCATCATCTTGTAATCTTGACTCAAGGCTGAAGCAGAAGGTATTGTATGAAATTTAAGTTAAGATTCAGGTGAGCCCAAGGTGGGGTTGTTTTAGGTGGTAAGAGGACAACACATAATGTATGGAGTGAGAAATGCATTACGAGTTAAAACTCTGCTGCGGACAAGAGCATGGTAATTAAGTGGAAATGAGTAGAGGGGTGAACCCATTATCCTCTGGGTTTTGAATTTTGTGCCAGCTGGCCCTTGGGGATTTCTGGGTGGTTAAGAAAAAGTTGAGATTCAGATTTGTAGAAAGTTTGAGCCATATTTATTAACTGAACTCATTTATAAATTGCTTATATTTGCTTTCTTTCATATTTTTAAAGATCATGCATTGCTTGTTTAAAATGCTAGGTTTCATCATCTTTTGGTATTAATAAGTTTATGTAGTAAGAGGCCGTTTGGTTATTGGTTAGAGTTATCTAGGTATTAGGAATCTATGTATTATTTTATGCAGGGATTAGTTGTGCAGGTTTTAGTTATTCATGAATTAGTTATGTAGGTATTAGTTATTCATGAATTAGTTATGTAAGTATTAGTTATGTAGTATTAGTTACGTGGGAATCACAATATATATATGAATTTAATATGCATCCAAAGTTGATGGTAATGCAAATATGTTCAAAAAGTACACCTATAACAAAAATAACAATAACTTTTTTCCTTTTCTGGTGTTTTTTTTTCAATATTTGTTCTGCAAATTTTGTGTGTCGCAATTTTCTATCGATGCCATATTTTTCAACTTGTTCAAGATTTGTTTCTAATTCTTTTTTTTTTCTTTATATATCAACAATTCTTTCTTATTTACAAAGGCAAGGAAACAACATCAGTAGTTGGAAACGAAGTAACAAAGCATAACAATTAACTCAACCGTCAATGAAAACAAAAACATTAAATCATCGGTAACAAGAAATATCAAACCAGAGATTTGTATTAAATATTATAAAATATTTTTAATGGCGAATCTCAAGCAGCAGCTACTGCAAGCACTAAACTTAAGACAAAAGCTTGAAAGCTCCCACAATAAAAAAGATTTAGAATTGAATTGATTGGGTAAATATGTATGTAATTCTGTAATGTAATCCATGTATAAGTAATATCCACAACTTATTCCACCTACCTGGCATAAAATTATACCTAGATTTCCTCATAATTTATGCAAGTATTAATTACGTAGAATTACTAAAAACACAACCAAACACCGTCTAAAATTAATACATTAACTTTTATACAACATTTGGAATCTACCAACCAAACATTGTATAAAATTAATACATGAAGAACTTTTATCCTATTTGCAAACCAAACAATGTATTAAATTAATACATGAATAACCAAGTTATTCATGTATTAGCTTGGGCCTTATCCATTAACCAAACGACCCCTAAGTGCATGGAATGAGTTGAGAGGACATGCTCTGTCTGAGGTAATATGTCTCTTCAACATCCCATGTGGTGTTGTTTTCTTTGGCAAATCTACTGTTGTTTTTTTCACTCACCATCTCTTATAGCAAATCTCATTTGGGTGCCAGGATACCAGCTAACATATGTTGCTTGTGTATTTGGTGACAGATAAAAATGCTGGAAGCTCTTCAGGACATTGAAATAGCTTCAAGACTTGTTGGCTTTGACATTGCCAATGATGACACTCTGGATGAGAAGTATAAGAAGCTACACTGTGATATAACTCCACTTCCTCATCAAAGTGAAGATTATCGGGTGATTGAAAAGTATCTCCAAAGTACTCATGCTCCTACACATAAGGTGGGTTTAAGCCCCCTTTTAGTTTTGTGACTCCCCCTTTCTCTAACAGTCTTCCCTTAGAAGCTCGCTAGTTGTTTACTTCAATCTTTTTGTGTTTTGTACTAATGGAAACCCAAAATGGATCTATAATCACAGCGGGCTGGCGGTGGTGAGAGCGCCACTAGAATAGATGGAACTGAATCCTCTCCCCGCCCTCTTTAAAACCTTTAGCTATTAACCTCCTCCTTATTGAAACTATTTAGGAAAGACATCATGTTTTATGTTTTTCAACTTTTTGGAATAAAGGGTATGTGCTAATGTTGGAAATTTCTCAGGACTGGGTTCTAGAAGTGGAAGAAGTGTTTACTCTCGAACGTGAAGGGGAATTTGACAAGTTTAAACCCTTCAGAGAGAAACTGAAGAACAGAATGCTTCTGTGGCACGGTAAGTTGAAACACACATCAAGTCGACCTGTCAACTGGAGGAATTATCAGTTGAATGGGCTCAGAATATACATTGTATTTGAAATTTAAGGTTGTGAGATTATTATCAAACTGTGAAAGTGGACTTAACTGCATAGAAACCCTTTTCAGGTTCCCGTTTGACAAACTTTGTGGGTATACTAAGCCAAGGACTAAGAATTGCTCCTCCAGAAGCCCCAGCTACGGGATACATGGTATCACCTACATTTACATTTTGCACTTTCTGATTTGACCTCTGTTTCTTAGTTACTCTTTTGTCTGTATATCAAGTCATTTACTAAGTTAACACCTATCTGATGTGCAATGTCTTTTCCTACCTTGTAGTTTGGAAAGGGAATATACTTTGCTGATATGGTCAGTAAGAGTGCACAATATTGCTTCACTGATCGCAAGAACCCTGTTGGGTTTATGCTTCTCAGTGAGGTTGCTTTAGGTGAGGTTTATGAACTAAAGGGAGCCAAGGTGAGTTAATGCAGTAGGATTCCCATATCATACTGCTGTTATTTCATTCATTCAGTGTGTTGTCCTATTTCTCTCCGTCTGCCTTTTTAACCTTGTTACTTGTGATATTTGTGGCGGCTTTGTCTGGCTTCCATGTAGTATATGGACAAACCTCCTAAAGGGCAGCACTCTACTAAGGGTCTTGGCAAGACAGTACCTGAGAGATCAGAGTTTGTGAACTGGAGGGATGAAGTTGTGGTTCCATGTGGAAAACCAGTACCATCAAATGTTAAGAACTCTGAGCTTTTGTACAATGAATACATCGTCTATGACGCTGCCCAAGTAAGTGTTCTCGTCAACACTAGGTCTGTTTCTTGATAGAGTTTGGTGATAACCTTTGTGAGTATTCAACACCTATTCTTGTTTGATGCAGCGCTAACTCATCTGTGAATTGGTCAATTGGACGAACTATAGGGTTATGTATTTACCTTTTGCTTCTTTCTTATAAATCAGTAGGTTTATGTATTTCGTGAACATCAGAATTTTGTGCCACTGACATAAAGAAACGAAGTGTTCTAATCAATTAACCCCGTTGAAGCAGTTTCTTAGTTGATACACAGTGATAATTCAATTGTTTTGCATTTTTGACTTTCAGGATCGCTGTGTGCAGAAATCATTTATGAGCTTTATCTTTTAACAATTATACATATTTTGATATTGACGGGTAGGGATATGGAGCACATAGATGATAGATGAACATACTGATGGACCGACTGCTTTAAATTTGTTTGTTCTGCAGGTAAAGCTGCAGTTCTTAGTCAAAGTGAGGTTTCATTATAAGCGGTGAAGATATGATTCAGATTTGTAAATATGTGTCTCTTTTGCAAAGATGGTTTCACTCTATATTAGCAAAAAACTGCACCCTTCTTACTCATCATGTGAAGGCTTGACACGGAGGTTATCTTTTGTTGTGTATAGGGAGGGCTAGATCTCATTTTACGTTTTTAGGGGAGATCGCTTCCTGCTCATGTAAATGCCTCATTGTAAGAGATGAATCGTGTTTCTACATTTTGACGACTATGATGCTTAGCTTCGTGGTAATGATTAACATTAGCGGTATTAACTTGAGAGCTCTCGCTGCTAACTGTAGCTGAAGCTTCTTTTGCTCTATAAATTTCTCGGAGACCGGGGCAGGTTTGCATAGCGTACTTTCCACTGCTGCTTTCTTACGAGTTGCTAAGAAGTTAGACATGAAACTTGTTAGGGGTGCGTAGTTTCTCGTGGCTTTGCTTTTGCTAAATCGTGAACTGTTTGAAGGCCTAACAAGTAAAACAAACTATGAAGGGCTATAGCATGAAAGATGGAACTCCCTTCGCCTGATTTTATGTGGTATTCTTTTCGTTTTAGTCCGTCCTAAAAAAAATAATTTTAAAATTTCCTTTTTTTAATGAAATGGTTTACAACTACACAAATATCTAATATCTAAGAATTGTTTTTAAGTTATACTTCTTCCGTTTAAAAAAGAATGCCCTACTTTGTTTTGACACAAAATTTAAGAAAATAAAGAAGACTTTTGAATCTTGTGGTCTTAAATTAAAGTTGTGTCAAATGTACCAAAATGTTCTTTAATCTTGTGGTCTTAAATATGCCACATGGAAAGTTGAAATTAAAGTATTGTAAAAAAAAAAAAGGAGTCATTCTTTTCAAAATGGACTAAAAAGAAAAATAGGTATTTCTTTTTGAAATGGAGGGAGTACATTTTAAGTCTTTCCTTTTTTTTTCCTTAAACAATGTGTAAGTCAAACAGTGTCATGTAAAATAGGCTGAAGAGAAGCAAAAGGTTGCTCTTTCTGTTTGTCAACTTAAGTTGCAGGGAAGCACTGGAGCTACTAGTAACAAAAGTAGCTCTTGAAAATATGACCTTTCTAACCTGTTCAATTCTGCGACCCATCCATTTATTGGTTCTAAGCACTTTTTGACTTGTCCATTTGAATACATCTAAAAATTAGGCTGATGTGTAGCTTAACTTGATTTATGAGAAATTTTGTTAAAATATTTTGAAAAAGGTATTTTTTTCGTTTGATATGTAATATATAGCTATAATAAAGAATATACACGGACAAAAAGGAAATCAAAGCGTAGTGAGAATGGGGCAAATTGAGATATGATCTGTATTAGCTTAGCAAAAAGGAAATTGAAACCTAGCAAGAAGAGGGCAAACTGGGGTATGATATGTGTTTTAACTGATTTTAGTTCAATCTTTTTCAACTAAAGTAATTCACTCAGCTTATTATTAACCTTTTTCAGCATAGCTCATTTTGATATGTTTAAGTTGATTCATTCATTTGATACTTCTAACCTAAGTTAAAAGCTAATGATCCTAGAAAGTGGCTACTGACGAATGATCTAGGTAAGACTGCAAGATTCAAATGTTTGTGAATAACTTTGATAATGACATGATAAGTTTGCTTAAATGTGGGGAGGATGTTTGCTGCATCCATAAATGACAAAGGTGAGTCGTGCAGCTGATGCATGAACACAACACAACACAACACAACATAACATGGAGCTTCGCCATTTTTTCTGCAAACTGCCATTTTCTTTTGTTAGGATGACGAACCTCTTATTAGCACTTCCATTTGACTATAGACGTAGTTTGCCAGTTGTTCTCCTCCCCATGTGTTGTCCATTGGTGAGTTTTTTGGGTTGCAGAAAAAGTATGCGTGTCTCCTATAGTCCTATTTAATTATTGTTTTACCGGCAAAATATACGGATGACTAAGAGAACTACTCTCTTCATCCATTTTTCACTTGTCTAATGCTGCTTTCGTTACTGAATATTTTTCGTTATAGGTATTTCACAATATTTGTTATTTATGACAAAAATCAAGATATAATTAGTTGTGTATTTTAATCGCCACCCTTAGTCATAAATATGGAGAGAAATATTAAATAAAGATAAGTACATAATAAATAATTAGTTAAACTAACTTCTTGTTAATGTTTTTCTTAAGGAGTGCAATTTTAAAAGGCGACAAGTAAATAGAAATGGAGGGGATATTGACTTAACACATCCTTTAAGGAGCAATAAATGAAATACAAATTTTACTAAATCACACTTTGTATATAATAAATTTAATGTTTTAGAAAACATATTGGGAGATGTCTAAAGTTAATTATAAGGATAAATTAGAAGTAGCTGATAAATTATTTCTTAATTTTTTAAATCAAATTAATAAAAAATGGACATCTACTTCTAATTTTTTAGACAAGTAAAATTAGACGGAAGAAGTACTCCCTTGTTTCGTGTTAGTTGGTTCTTTTATTAAAAATATTTGTTTAATTTAGTTGTTCCTTTTGTGAAATTAAGAGGAATATGTTCTTTCAAGATTACCCCTATTATTAAATGAATACATAAAGTGTACATACTCACATTTATACTTTCAAAATATAATTAATAAAACTAATTTAGTAAAATAAATATTTAATTAATATTTTTAAAATAAAAATATCAAGTTAATAAGGACCAACTATTTTAAAACGGAGGGAGCAACTGTTAAAAAATATTACTACTAGAAATTACGTATTGTTTGCAACTTTTGTTCTTATAGTGATTTGACCTGTTGCTCAATATTAAATAATGTTTGTACTTCCTTCATTTTTTTTAATTTTTTTTTTCGTGAGTTAATTTGATTAAATTTTAAAATTAAATTAGATTTAAGTTAATTTTTAAAATTAATATTTAGATATTCAAAAACTACATAAAAAATATTATAGATTATAATTTTTCTTTTTCAATTTAATTATGAAATATATCATAAAATATTAATCAAAATTCGTATCATTTCACTATAAAAAAAAAGAGAAATTAAACAGAAATGGAGGAAGTATATTACACCCTCCATTTTAAAATAGTTGATCCTTTTTTACTTGACACTACCCTTAAGAAAATATTTATTAGGAGTTTATTTTACTAAATTAGCCTTATTAATTATGCTTTGAAAATATAAATTTGAGTAAATATACTTTGTTTAGTCATTTAATGTTGAGGGTAGTATTGAAAGAATATAACAAAATACTCTTGATTTCATAAAAAAAAACAGCTAAATTAAAATAAATATTTTTAGAAAAAAGCCAACAAAAATGAAACGGAGGGAGTTATAGTTAGTAACCGCAAATATGGAGAGTACTCTGTATATACGAGCAGCAGAGCAGTGACTGAGTTGATAATTGGAGGATATGTTGGTTGTATAACAGTACCCATTTATAAATTTGCTTCCTTATGACTCTATCGTATACTTTCTCCGTTCAATTTTACTCGTCACAAAATCAGATATTATTTTTATTAAAAAAATAATAATTGATAGTATAACTTTGTAATTTTGTCTTCATTAATGATTGTGCCATGTTATTTAATTAAAGTCAAATTTCAACATTGTTGAAATAATTATTTGAATGATACCAAAATATTTTTTGGATAAAGAGGAACAGGCTTTTACGGTATACTCTTAATGGTAGTTCATCCATTTTTTTTTTCTTTTTAAAAATTGGGGGGAGGGGAAGGAAAATGGGAGAGGGGAATCGAACCCTCATCAACATGATGGGAGTTCAGGTAACTAACCAACTAAGCTACTAAGATTCTTATAGTTCATCCGTTTTTGTTAATTCAATTTCAATAAAAATTATTTTCTTTAGTAAAGTTGTAGTAAAAAAAGAATTGGAGGGAAACAATTGAATTCCAACAAATGCTTCCATCAATATTTTTTTTGTATCTTTACTTATTTCTTAGAGCATAAAAGATATTCATAAACTTTTTTAAGAATAATATTTCAAATCAAAATATTTCGTATTATAGGAGTATGTTTTTATGCATTAATTATAACGAATGATTTAAACACTTTGTAAATTTTTCTATCATTAATTTGATTTTCAAAGACTTCAAATAGTCTTGAAACATTTTTCAAGATTTGTTAATTCAGTCCTACTAGGAGTAATCAATTAAGGGTATAATGCAATTTTTTTTTTTGTCTTATCTTGATTAATAAAAAATAATAAATAAAAATAGAAAATTAAATTAAAAAATTTGTGACGAGTAAAATCAAACGGAGGAAGTAGTACATATGTAGGTGCAACACTTAATTCACATGCTATAATCGGAGGTCATAGATATGTTGCGCTGATTTAGTGAGCATTTGGAAACTCGTGAGCAAGAAAGCATCAAATTCCCAAGGTCTTTAATGAACGTATATACCAATGAAAGTGGCTGTACTTTCTTCACCCCATATAACAAAAGCAAAGCATCAAATTCCCAAGGTCTTTAATGAATTACTCTCTCTGTCTAATTTTACTCGTCTTAATTTAATATTATACATTAATTAAAAAAATAATTAATAATAAGAATACTTTATCATAATATCTCTATTAAATGATATTTACATTTTAATTTGGAGAAAAAAATAATTAATACTAAGGATAAAAAAGGAAAAAAAATTAGCCTTCTCTTGATTAATGAAATATAACAAATAAAATAAAAAATTAAATTAAAAAATTTGGAATGAGTAAAATGAGACGAAGAGAGAGTATATACCAACGAAAGTAGCTCTACTTTTTCACCCCATATGTCAAAGTCAAAATAGTCATGCTCCCGTCATGCCTTTTACTTAGGTTTTTGTTGATTTGACACACTCTTTAATTTTTTTAACTAGTTTTTTCGCACGTGCCTTGCACGTATAACTTTTGATTTTTAAAATTAGATGATTTTGTCTATTGTGAAGATTTTTAATGAAGTGCAAAAAGTTTAAATCACTTCTCAAATATCCTTCACACTTTAATAAAATAATATAAACATAACATATATTTTATTGTAAGCACATATATATTTTATCATCAGAAGTTTCAAGTGGTTAATGGATCGTCACTTTTGCGTATGTCACGCAGTTCTCTTTTCCTTACTGTTACAGGCTAAGAGAGATGGATCGATTTGGACCATAATTATAGTATGATTATTTTTTTAATATTTTTTTTCTATATTTAAAATCTTTTCTTATTCTTAAAGTTAAATCTTTAGAAAATTGTTGATTACTTACTTAAAATTTTTAAAAATTTGGTACTTCTTATATTTTTCTTATTCTAACGCTTTCATATTTATTTCTAAATTTTTAAAATTTTAAAAATTAATTAAAGTTGATTTAGAATTCTTAAACTAATGAAAAAACAATAGTTGTCATTAATTTTGATGATTTCTAATAAGAAAATGTTTACTATACATATTTAATTAATTTTCAACTTTTAAATATTAGAAAAATTGTGAAAAGATGATTTCGTCTAAACCAATGACTTTTAATAAAGGAAAAAAAGTTCAAACAATATTTCTAAGACCCTTCACACTTTTAATATATTATAGATATATGTAGATATAGATATATATAGATTTATTACTCATTAAAGTCTAATTATCTTATTACTTAATCAATAAGGACTAACTTGAAAATTGTATTACATATTTTTAAAAATTAAAATAAATACAAATAATTTAAATGTCAATCATAAAACATGTTATCATATTGAACATAAATTAAACTTAAATTCGATAACTACTTAGAATATATAGATGATGATGAAAATTATAGAAAACAGAGTTATAAAAAACATCTAGGTTGTATCCAACTAAAACATAACATCCAATCCCATCATGAACTTTTAAATGTTCTTAGACTTAGTGGAAATACTGGCAATAAAATATTTGGATAAGGCATGAAAATGTGGCTCATACTCAGCGATAGTTATGGAGTCCTGCTCCAAGTGATCAAACTCGTCTCTCATCTGAAATAAACCTATCCAAAAAGGCCTTAACAAACTGATCCCAAGTAATTTTTGGTGAACCAAAGGGTCTATTGATAATGATTGACCTCTACTAATACCAGTCCACATCTCTCAACTGATAAGTAATGTAATCAACTCCATGCGACTCAAGCGATCCAATGCTATACGTCTCTCGGTAATCAATCAAGAACTCATAGACATCCTCGCCCATAACACCACTGAACTTGGGTGGATCCAAGTGAGTAAATCTCTCAAACCTCTTCTAATCCTCACAAGAAATAACAGTACCTAAAGAAACATGAGGAATAGTAAATCTGGCAAGTTGTGATCCTACCTAAGGGGGGAACATACATGAAGGCCGAATTACTGAATTTGAAATACCATACTCAAATACTGGCACAAAAGGAGTAACAACACTCGAAGTTTGTGGAATGCCATATAAAATATTGGTACAGATAGAAGAACCACACTTGGAATTGGAAGAACACCATAAGCAGACTTTGTCACAGATGGAGGTACAATATTCAGAGCTGAAAGAATACCAGGTATTATCAAAGGAACACTTTTCAAACGATTCAGAGAATGAATCAATAAACCCTTCAATACTGGGGTAGTAGTACTTTGTGGAACCTGAGTAGGTCCTATATTCCTAGCTTGCTCAAACTCGGGTTCAGGAAAGATCCCCCTAGTACTACCTCTAGAAGGGACAGATCCTCGTACCTATCCTATACCTCACGCCTATCCACGACCCATTACATATCCCCTAGGCTGGGCTCCCTCATCGGATGCTACGTCAGCATCCCTAGCATCATGGGATTTATTCCTCACCGTCTTTGCAGAAAAGAGTAAACCATAGATAGAATATAGGGTATGGAAAACCCGTATGATAAGGGACAAATCAAGAAAGTTTTCTAAAGATATCTTATCACCTCTCAAAGATAGATATGAAAGTTTATGTATCAATCCATGAAACTTTGCCAAACACCTTGTTCTTACACTGATGAGACAAATGAACCTGGCTGCTCTAATAACAATTTGTCATGACCCAAAAACAAATTTTATGATAATATTTATTATGGCCAACCTTGATAAGTAAGTCGATCACCCAAACTGTTAAGTACGAAGAAATCAATACAACAATTCCCAATGAGAGACTTTTAGAGCAAAGTCAGGCCCATACAAGTACAACAATAGTGAAAGTCTAAAATTTAAAGATACCACACTTTATCCCAAAACATGGTGTCACAATGTATGAATAATCTAAATTCAACTCATAATTAGAAATACAACTGAACCCAAGAAAAATGATAAGTCCATTTGTGAATACAAAATAAAGACATCAAATGGATTGGAAGATGTTTGAGGTTGACTTTGAAGACATAGAGCATCAAAATACCTCAAAGATGTCACTGACCAGCAACACAATCTTAGATGTGTGTGACACACTCGTACTTAGATCTACACCAAAAAGGCATAATATGGATGAATACAATCCACTTGTACTCAGTAGGTACCATAGGTTGACTGAGCAAAGTAGAAAATAAGATACATAAATACATACTATGAGCACGTCACGTACAAGTAGAAAATATCCCAAATGGTAGCTCACACCGTCTCCACTAACAGTTCTAAATATAACATATAAATAAGAAAATAGGTACATAAAATAAATAAAATAGATATGCATTAAATAAAACACAGAAGCTCTACACTAAAGATGCATAATGTATGAAATGCAATAATGATAATGATGATGTGATATGATTGAGGTTATCGCATAAACTCCGTATACACCTACCAAGCCGCAACGCCTCTAAGTAGGAGCCATGGGGTATTCGCAACCCATATATTTTCTCAATACTCAATCCCAATTTTAATATCAATATCTCCTTTCTGACTCGTGGACTATGGTAGAGGGTTTTGTAAAAGTGTTTCATTTTTGTCAAAATTAGTATTTTGTCAATGCTACTAATGTCTCATGAATTTATGTATTATATGAGTATGTAAAGATCACAGCCAAACCAGTAGGAAGATCTCAAATCCATTTAAACATATGTACACGTGAGCTCAGAATCTACTCAATATGTTAACCATCCATGATTTTGTATAAGCAATGTGTCATTAGAATAACTATTCATGAAAGGCATCATGAGTATTATATTAACCCCAAATTGAGTATTTCTATCGTGTTGAAAGCAACCAATGCTAGATAAGGCCTATTATTGTCAGATAAAGCCCCTACACGGGCATCACATAATAATTATCATCTCAAGTCACCAACAACGATAATATAAGCCCCCATATAGGCACATAACAATAATAATATTATTGAAATATATTTTTTATGATTACTATCCATACCCATAGCATGCTTTTCTATATACATTAACTACCCATCCTGAAGAACGTTAAGCCATAAACTGCCCCATGACATCAAAATCCAAGCCTAAAGTCCTTCAATGTGGACCTTTTCCCTTTCAAACAACCTTAAAATCAACTAAAACATAAAAATATAGAATCTACACGTTAAAAGAAAGCCAACAATACCTATACTGCCCACTTTTCAGTCGGGCTCAAAACGGACCACCAAAATGGATTTTCAAAATAAAATGGTAAAATTTAGAATTTTTATTTAAAAGAACCTTACCCATGATTAAAGAAATCCATAGGAGAAAACCCAAGTGAAAATGGGTTAAAATAAGGTTTTAATTAAAGAATTTCCTTTTTAAGCCTTTGTTGTGTCCTAGCGCAGACGCAAGTGTACATGGTCACCCAAGTAGTAAAGTGACCTTTAAAATCCAAGTAGCGATCCCATAGGGACTTGGTCGTTAGCAGACTATCCAATTTTAGCGTTACTAATTAGATTAATTAGTGCAAATGTAACCATTTAAATAATTGAGTTTGGTAATTATAAACTAAATAGCAAAAAAGAATAACAAAATAAAAATTATATTGTAAATAATATACAAAGAGTTCCAGGGTTGAGACCTTTACTTCATACTCATGTATATCTTGTAACGCCCTGGATTTTGATCCTCAAAATTTATTTGAGTTCTGAGCTTTCTAATCTGGCAACGACTCATCTAATGAGTTATAACGTGTCTTGATGGGTTAGTTGACCCTAGTCGTAAGGTTTCCACTGAATGGTGCTCGAGTTGCTGTCCTAAGTATGACTTCGTGGTATGAGCCATAGGGAGTTATGACGGGTCCTATGGATCCAATCGTAACCAAATCAAATATTAAATGAATAAGTTCTTTTATGAGTACGAGTGGATTACTATGATCTGTAAGGAATTATTATGAGTCATTGGGTGCAAATCGTAGGATGTTTAGTGTTTACCCAATTGGGTTATGTGTTGACTATGACTGCACCCTATGAGTCGTAGGGTTTCATTATGAGTGGTATCAGTTGAGTCATAGGGTCAACAGTAGGAGGGAGTTATAGAGACTGTCTTGGTCACAACTCGTGGTGACGAGTTGTAAGGAGTCTCTATGAATCAACGGTTGACCCATAGTCAATAGCGACACTTTTCAGCTTTTAAGTTAAGGGCATTTTGGACATTTTTCCTCTTACCCAAATTAAAACCCACATCTTATAACCCTATTAGGGTGTCATTAGCACTAAAAAATAAATCTAAGTAACTTCTCAAACACTCTAAATGGCTTTCTAAATTCCCTCAAGCAAGTCAAGCTAGGGTTTCATTAAGTTGGTCATCTAAGGGATCAAGGGTCGATTTCTCTCCAAATTTCTTGGTATTTAAGACTTGTTACTCTTCCATCATTGTTAATTTGTTAAAATCACAAGTTTTAAAGTATTTTTCATGAGATATTCATGTTGGTTTTATAACAAGGGTTGAGGGTTTTGAATGCTTGTTGTTGAATAATGTTTCCCCATAGTTATATATGATTTTTCATGCTATAATTATGATTTTGAACTTGTGGGTGAATGGGTATGGTGAATGAACTAGGGAATCGTGATTTTTCCAAACTTGTGACTTTTGAAGTGGTTATGACCCCAACCTTATAATGTAAAATTGGTTTTAATTATGAGAGATGTATAAATTTGTAAAATTGAACCAAAGGGGTTATGAATTTCCCCAAGTGATGTAATTATTTTTGGATGTTGTTGTTACCTAGAAAGTGTAGTTGGCATGAATATACCAACAATGTATGCCTAAATGTGTATTGTGGTTTAATAGATGGGATTATGTGATAAATGTTTTAATTGGGCTTTAATAGGGGTTGTGTAGCTGAGTCTTGAAAGTGGAGGTCAGAGTGACCGATACTGGAACCACGTTTGCCAATGAAGGGGTCAAAGTGACCAGGGAGGTTTGATTCCCCCTCATTATTATTTCATGATTAAGAAGGTTCGAGTTTCCCGTAAATAATCACATGATCGGGTGCTTAAGTCACTTTAGTATATGATTGGGGGGTTCGAGTCCCCCGTGTATATATATGAGATTATTCTTCAGTTTGTGAGACTACACGCACTGGGGCTCGACTAGGGGTGAGAGCTGGGGACCATATACCCCGTGGGTATATGTTATAACAGTTGAGCTATTTAATCCAGGCTAAAGTTTTAAAATGCATGTTAAGCCTTTTTTCCCTATCCCGACATGTGAAGTATATATATGTATATGCATTTGATTATGTGCATTGGTTTTAAATGATTCTAAACTGTTGATCATGGCATTATGTTATCTTTATCTCGAGTTTTATACTTGCGCTCCAACTGCTAACCATATTCGGACACTGTATCCCTACGTGATGTAGGAATTAGTCATATTTCTACTCTTCCTACTCATTTAATAGGATTTGGGATCAGCTCGTGAGTTGACATCAAAATGGTGAGATTTCATACATTAGAAGTCTATATCTTATATCTCAGATTGTTTAAACTTATTTTTGGCTATAATCAGGTGCATGTCTCGACACTTCATTGGTATTCAATTTTGTTTTTTAATTTAGAAGGATTTGTTTGGACTACTATGGTTATTGGGTGGTGTTGGTCGGCTATTTGGTCGATCACCGATCATCTATTATAAATATATTTTGAATTTTCTTAAGCTTATAACACGCTATCTTGTTATATGTTTGGAATTCATCCAAACTTGGGGGATGTTGGGTTTGGTTTGGTTAGGTGCAAGGGGTGATCTCCGGTCTACGTGGGACTTGAGATACCCGTCACGGCCAACCCCTGATTTGGGTCATGACAAAGATGGTATCAGAGCCTAGGTTTAGTGTCACTGGGTTTCCAACAAAGTCGTGTCAAGTAGAGTCTCATTTATGGGTGTGTAGCACACATACTTATAAGGGAGAGGCTATGAGGCATTTAAGAATGTTTCCCTTTTTTGTTTTTCTATTTCAAGCTATAGAGTCTAAGGTCTTGAATCTCCTCTAATTCCCGTGTGTTCGCTTTGTAGATCATGCATCCCAGAAGATCTGATGCTTGCGATAAAACTTCTGTCCCATCTGAGGACAATATGGATAGAGATTGTACAACTCCAGGAGTTCAGACCAATCTGGGGTCACTACTTCTAATTGCCTTGAGGGAGCTCCACCGATTCCCCTATCCCTCCTCAGGTACCTCGAGCTGTTGTATCTAATGCTAAGTTTTGCCAGTTGATTCATTTGCTTACCCAGTTGGTTGCATCTCATACTGAGCGTATTGCTTCTATTGCTTTATTATCTCAGGCCACTAGAGTTAACTATTCATGAGGTTGAGTCCTCCTATTTTCACTGGTTCTGAAGTTGAGGAAGATCCTCAAAATTTTATTGATGAGATAGAAGAGATTTTTTGTATGATACATGCTACTGATGTGGAGGGTGTAGAGTTCTCTTCTTATCAGTTGAAGGATGTATCATATCAATGGTATGGAAAGTGGGAACAAATTAGGAGTGATGATACTCAGTCCACCTTGTGGGATAATTTCTCTAGTATTTTTCTTGATCGCTAATTTCCTCAGGAGTTGAGGGAGGTAAAGGTTGAGAAATTCGTGAATTTGAAGCAATGAAGGATACCAGTAAAGGAGTATGCCTTGAAGTTTTATCAGTTGTCGCATTATGCTCCTGAATTGGTGTCCAACATAAGGGCTAAAATGAGAAAGTTAACCTCAGGTTTTTCTCATGTGTTGATCTTGGAGAGCAAGGCTACCTTGTTGAAAAAGGATATGGACATCTCTAGACTTTTGGTGTATATGCAACAAGTGAAAGAAGAAAAGAAGAAGCAAGCGGAGATGAGTGAGAGACAAAATAAAAAGTTTTGCTATTCAAATCAGGATAGAGGTTAGCAACAAAGTGATAAATATGGTGGAAAATGGTCTAAGCAGAAGTAGGGCAATTCTGGTTCTTACTCTACGGCTAGTGCTCCTTATTCGAAGTAGTCGGGTGACTATCGCTCTCAGTATGATAATGGGTTTAGTTCACCAGGATCCCAATATCAAGCTAGTAGAGCTCTGTCTCTCTGTCATATCCTCCTTGTAGATTTTGTGGTCAGGTGTATCATGGTTTCTTTTTTGGTGATAAAGGGAGGAATAAGTGCTTTAAATATGTCCAAACTGGTCATCTGCAGAGGGATTGACCATGTAAGTTTTTTTTTTAGGAAAAATAAGGTTCCCGTTGCTAATTCATCAGCTCCCGCACCAAAAGGTGCTACTTCTGTTTCTAGCTCCATCACTGGTCGAAATTGTCTGTACAGTCTTGTTACTTTCTAGGATTCTGAGGCATCCCCCGATGTTGTTTTTAGTATGCTTAAACTCTTTTCTTATGATGTTTATTATCTACTTGATCCAGGGTCTACTCTCTCATATGTTACCCCTTATGTGGCTACCCATTTTGGTTTTGATCTTGAGTGTATTCCAGATCTCTTTTCTGTGTCCACCCCTATGGGTAACTCTATTATGGCTAGGCGAGTTTATATGGGTTGTGTGATGTTGGTTTATAGTAGAAAGACCTTAGTGGATATAATAGAGTTGGACATATTAGACTTTGATGTGATCTTGGGGATGGATTGGTTGCATTCGTGCTATGCGTCTCTGGATTGTCGAACCCAAAGGGTCAATTTCCATTTTCCTAATGAGATGGCAATTGAATGGGAAGGTAGTTCCCTAGTACCTAAGGAAAGGTTTATTTCATATCTTAAAGCCCAGAAATTGGTTTCCAAAGGGTGCCTCTATCACTTAGTGCATGATAATGATCTAGATCTAAAGGTCGTTCCTTACAGACTGTCCCTGTGGTTTGTGAATTTTCTAAGGTGGTCCCTGTTGATCTTTCTGGTATTTCTCCTAATAGGGAAATCAATTTTAGGATTGATCTTCTTTCGGACACTCACCCTATCTCTATTCCTCCTTATAGGATTGCTTCGATTGAGTTGAAGAAACTCAAGGACAAGTTAAAAGATCTTTTTGATAAGGGGTTTATCCTCCCTAGTGTGTCTCTGTGGGGTGCTCCTTTTCTCTTTATGCGTAAGAAGGATGGTTTTCTTTGGATGTGTATTGATTGCCGCCAATTAAATAAAATAATCATCAAGAATAAGTATCCACTTCTGAGGATTGATGATCTCTTTGACCAACTTCAGGGTGCTAAGTTTCTTTCCCAGATTGATCTTTAATCTGGGTACTATTAGTTGGATATTAGTGAGGTAGATAACCCTAAGACTGCTTTGCGAACTCGGTACAGTCATTTTGTGTTTTTGGTAATATCTTTTGGTTTAACTATACCCTAGCCGCGTTTATAGATCTTAAGAATTGGGTTTTCCGTTAGTTCTTGAATTTGTTCATGATTGTCTTTATTGATGATATTTTGGTATATTCCAAGAGTAAGGCAGATCATGCCAATCACCTCTGCCTTGTGTTGCAAACCTTGAAGGATCAGCGGTTGTATATGAAGTTTTATGAGTATGAGTCATGGTTAAGTACTGTGATATATTTGGGTCATGTTGTTTTTAGTGAAGGTATCATGGTAGATCTAAAGAAGGTTACGGTGGTCAAGAATTAGCCTAGACCCACAACTCTATCCGATATTCAAAGCTTCTTGGGCTTAGCTAGTTATTATAGAAGGTTTGTGAAAAGTTTCTCTTCTATTGCTGCCCCGTTGACTAAGTGACTTAGAAGAAAGAAGGTTCTTGTGGTCTAATGCTTGTGAGGGTAGTTTTGAGAAGCTAAAGGATAAGTTGACTTCGGCTCAGGTCTTAACTCTGCATGAAGGCATTGATCGGTTTGTTGTCTATTGTGATGCATCCCAGGTGGGATTGGGCTGTGTGTTGATGCAGCATGGTAAGGTGGTTGCATATGCATGTAGATAGTTAAAATTTCATGAGAAGAATTATCCGACCCATTATTTGGAATTATTAGCTGTGGTGTTTGCAATAAAGATCTGATGGCATTATTTGTATGGGAACCATGTTGATATTTATTCTGATCATAAAAGCCTGCAATATGTGTTCACCTAGAAAGAATTGAATCTCATTCAAAGGAGGTGGCTTGAATTGCAAAAGAACTATGACATGAGTTTCTACTATCATCCAGGTAAGCTAACGTGGTTGTTGATTCTCTTAGCAGGTTGTCCATGGGAAGCTTGTATCATGTGGATGAGGAGAAGCGTGATTTGGTGAAGGTTATTCACCGTTTGGCTAATTTAGGAGTCTGTCTCTTGGATTCTGAGGATGGTGGTATGATCATTTAAGAAGTGGCGAGGTCATCTCTTGGTGCTAAAGTAAAGAAGAAGCATGTGTTGGATCCTATTCTGATGCAAATCAAGAATGATGTAGGTAAGCAGAAAGTGATGGTTTTTAAAATTGGTGGTGATGGTATCTTGAGGTACCATGGCAGACTGTGTGTTCCCGATATTGATGGGTTGCGACGAAGAATTTCAATCGATGCTCATGAGTCGCGTTATACTATTTATCCTGGTTCGATGAAAATATATCATTATCTTAAAGAGATTTATTGGTGGAATAATATGAAGTGGGATGTGGCCAATTTTGTGTCTAAGTGAATGACGTGTCAATAAGTGAAGGTAGAGCACCTGAGGCCCGGTGGGTTAACTCAAGAGATTGAGATGTCGGTATGGAAATAGGTGATAATTAATATGGATTTTTTTATCGGTCTTCCATGGTCTCACTAGAAATTTGATTTGATTTGGGTCATCATGGATAGAATGACTAAGTCTACTCACTTCTTGCCAGTGAGGACTAATTTTTCTTTTGAGAATTATGCCCGATTGTTCATTGGGAAGATCGTGAAGTTACATGGTACTCCAATTTCCATCATATCAGATCAGGGTACCTTGTTCTCATCTCACTTTTGGAGGTCATTCCATCGAGGTTTGGGGACTAAGGTCACCCTTAGTACCACCTTCCGCCCATATATAGACGGGCAAGCAGAAAGAAAAATTCATGTCTTGGAAGATATGCTTCGAGCTTGAGTGTTTGATTTTGGGGGTGGTTGGGTTGACCAATTGTCTCTCATAGAATTTGCTTATAACAACAGATCACTTTAGAATTGGCATGGCTCCTTTTGAGGCCTTATATGGTAGTAGGTGTAGGTCTCCTATTGGGTGGTTTCAGGTCGATAAAAATAAGTTATTTGGCCCTGATTTGGTTCACCAAGACATGGAGAAGGTAAAGGTGATTTGGGATAGACTTAAGGCCGCCTAAAGTAGCCAAAAGTCCTACGTGGATGTAAGGCGAAAGGAGTTGGAGTTTAGTATTAGTGATTGGGTATTCTTAAAGGTGTCTCCCATGAAGGGAGTGATGTAATTTGGTAAGAAGGGGAAGCTCAGTCCCCATTATATCGGTCTGTACTTGGTGTTGAAGAAGGTTAGTAATGTTGCATATGAATTGTATTTGCCCTCTAGTTTGAGCTTCATTGCAGTGTTTCATGTTTTGATATTGAGGAAGTGCGAGGGTGATCCTTCAACTTTGTTACTTTGGAAGATGTGGGTATCTCAGGTTCCTTATCCTACGAAGAGGTCTTGGTTGAGATTTTGGATCGACAAGTCCATCGGTTGCGGATGAAGAACATGGCTTCGGCAAAGGCTCTTTAGAAAAACCAAAAGGTTGAGGAAGATACTTGGGATACTGAAGAGGACATGAAGTCCAAGTACTGCCTCTTATTTCCTATTTCGAATAATCATGCTTAAGATATGTGTATTCATTAACATTTTTGTTTTCAGACTTTGTTAATGAAAAAGGTGATTTCCTTGGCATCTTTATTTTCCATCTTTATTAAAGGTAAGAGTAGGGGTATGTTAAATCAAATTGTTCTAATAAATTTCTTATCCTATCATTCGAGGATGAATGATCCTAACGAGGGACTATGTAATGCCCCATGTTTTTAGTCCTTAAAAACTTTTCGAGTTCTGAGATTTCTGCCCTAGCAACGAGTCATTTAATCATAATGTGCCTTGATGGGTCAGGTGACCCTAGTCATAAGGTATCCAGTAAATGGTGCTTGAGTTACTATCCTGAGTACGACTTGGGGGTACGAGTCGTATGGAGTCATGACGGGTCCTATGGACCCAATCGTAACCAAATAAGAAATTAAGTGGCTAAGTTCTGCTCTGAGTATGAGTGGCTCACTATAAGCCATAAGGACTTGTTATGAGTTTTTGGGTGCAAATCGTAGGATGTCCAGTGTTTACCCAGTTGTGTTCTGTGTTGACTACAACTGGACCCTATGAGTCATAGAGTCTCATTATGAGTGGTATCATTTGACTCGTAGGGTCAAAAGTAGGAGGGTGTCCTAGAGACTATATTGGTTATGAATCATGGTGACGAGTCGTAAGAAGTGACTAGGATTCAATGGTTGACCTGTAGTCAATAACGGCACTTTTTCAGCTTTTAAGTTAAGGGAAATCTGGAAATTTCCCATCTTATCCAAATTAAAACCCACTTCGATAATCCCTTTATGGTGTCATTAGCACTCCAAAAAAAATCTAAGTAACTTCTCAAACACTCTAAAAGGATCTCTAAATTTCCTCAAGCAAGTCAAGCTAGTGTTTCATCTAATTGGTCATCTAAGGGCTCAAGGGTCGATTTCTCTCAAAAGTTTTGGGTATTTAAGGCATGTTACGCTTCCCTAATTGTTAATTTGTTAAAAGCACAAGTTTTAAAGTATTTTTCATGAGATATTCATGTTGGTTTTATAACAAGGGTTGAGGGTTTTGAATGCTTGTTGTTGAAAAATGTTTTCCCATGGTTTACATATGTTTTTTCATGCTTTAATTATGGTTTTGAACTTGTGGGTGCATGGGTATGGTGAATGAACTAGGGAATCGTGATTTTCCCAAACTTGTGACTTTTCAAATAGTTATGACCCCAATCCCATAATGTAAAATTGATTTTAATTATGAGAGATGTGGGAATTTGTAAAATTGAACCAAGGGGGTTGTGAATTTCTCCAAGTGATGTAATTGTTTTGACATATTGTTGTTACCTTGCAGGTGTAGCTGGTATGATGATACCAACAATGTATGCCTAAATGTGTAATGTGGTTCTATGAATGGAATTGTGTGATAAATGTTTTAATTGGGCTTTAATGGGGGTTGTGTAGCTTAGTCGTGAAAGTCGAGGTCCAAGTGATCGATACTGGAAACCGTATTTACTGATGCGAGAGTCAAAGTGACCAGGGAGGTTCGAGTCCCCCTCATTATTATTTCATGATTAGGGAGGTTCGTGAAATTCAAGAGGAGGGGTGAATTGAAATTTTCTTCTGTGATTCAACTACTAACTCCTTATAGTCAACTCTCTTGCAGATCAGAACACTACACACACATATTAATATTATAATAGTTAAGTAAGTAAATAACAAAACATAAAGTAACAACACAAAGATTTATCCTGGTTCGGCACACCAATGTAGTACCTACGTCCTGTACCCTTGGGTTTTAAAGTTTCCTTAGATCATTGAAAGTTTGGCTCGAGTACAATGATAGGAAACAAGTTTTGAAGACTTATTTTGCTCTTCAGATCTTGAGACACAACTTCAGTTGATGTTACAAAGTTGACTCGATCCTACTCTTTATATAACAAATATAAACTGAAGTTACAGAGTTTTGTAAGACTAAGAATGAGACACTTTGAATTTTTTCCTTGAACTTGGTAACTTGTGTCTGTCTTCAGTTTTCATTATTTATAGTTTTGGCTGCTACTTTTCATAAGGAAACCCGAGAAATTTCTTCTTAATCAAGGATTTAAATTAATTCCTTGATTGAGAAATCTAGTCATTTGATATGTACATAGCATATATATCCATATACGGCTTAGGATTATGCCCATATTAGATATGTCTATGATCTATCTTTCCTTTTAGTCTTTATGGTTGTGGCCTTCCTTCCTTTGGTCTAGATCATGATTGACATTCTATCTAATCTGCCATGATTTCTGGAATGATGATTCCTTTTCCATTCACGATGTTTTATTTGATTTTCTTTCCATGCTATAGGATATTGCCGTAATCTTTTATTCTTTGACCATCCACAATCTTCGGGTAATTGTATCCTTTATTCATGCGGTAAGATATTGCCGTGATCCTATATTCTTTAACCATCATCAATCTTCCAGTATCTGTATCCTTTATTCTGCAAAGATTGATCCATTTATTTATCATTATTAAGACAATACTTAAGGAGGCTAACAATCTCTCCCTTTTTGATAATGACAAACTTAAACATCAGTTGACTTTCTTGGTAAGATTGTTGGCTAGATCCCCCTGATTTTTTGCCTTGGTGACTGCAGTTGGCTGAAGTTGGGACTAATGTGATAATAGTGGACTTGCATCCTTTGTTACCTGTCTAGTTAACAGGTGCACATATCTTCTCCCCCTTTTGACATAATAAAAAAGGACAGAGTAAACACAACAAGAGGAATATGTCCAACCATAAATAAGGGAAAAAATAGAGCAAAGAAAAAACATAGTACAACAAAATATCAAGTCAAAAAGCATAGAGTACTAGACATGCATAGTTATGGTGGCAACAAAAACATGTCAGAGAGAAGTATGTAGAGTCTTTATACAGGCTAGAGTACGTGAAGGGATAGACCCCTTTTTGATTAAAATAGTTCAACATCGTTTGTCAAGGAAGTAGGTAAGAGTGTTGTACATGTTAGAGCAGAAATGATCATACGATTTTTAAACACTCTTGGTAAAGTTGGAGTAAGAGTTCTGAACTGAGTTGGCAAGCTCATTTGAGGAGGAAGAGGATTCTAACTAGATGGTCTTAACTTAGGAAACATCCCGTTAAACAATCTCAGTCCTTCCTATTTGAAGCCATCAAGGGAGAGTCACACTTTGCCGATGTCAGTACTTGTCTCTTTGTCCTGTTGCAGCAGCTTGGCAGTCGACTCTTTGATGATGGCAATTTCTTCCTCGATAGTAGTGAGGCTATTCTTGATTTCTTCAACCTCCTTATCTGCATAGTTCATGGATTTAGGCATAGGTTTACTAACCCTGGACGTGCCAGGTCGGCTCTTGATAGACTCCTTTTTAGACCATTCTTTTTCAATCAGAACACAACCCATGCTTGTAAAGGCCTTTGAATCATAGATTGTAGAGACTTCTACCACTGTATAGGCTAAAATATCAATTCCATAGTGGATAAGAATTCGAGTGATGAGCAAATCATAGGGTAGACTTTCCGAGGCATGGGAGTCAGTTGCACTTTCCACCAAGTATTTAGGAATCTAGGTACTCCAGTTGATCTTGTTCTTTTAGATTAGGCAGTAAAGAAAAAATATATCTCTACAAGTTACATTAATGAGGGACCATTTTCGAGGAATCAAGGTGGTTACCACGATATGAGCCAAAATCCTATTGCAGAAACTGACGGACAGAGGACCAAAAGTGAAGTTATTTATGTCAGGATCTGAGAAAGCCTTCTTTGCTTCATCAAAGCTGACTTTAATGGTCTTAGTCCAGGTACCATTCATAAAAGGGAAAGTTCCAGTGAATTTGGTGTCAAATACTTTCTCAAATAATAATTCATTTAGAACAATACGAGTACCAAGAACAGTGTTTCCAGTTCCTCGCTGTCAGGGAAAATGAAAAGATTGGCAAAGAACATGTGAATAGGGTCTTAAAAAACTTCCAGGCCACAAAGGAGAAGCATTATTGACAGATCTTGAGCTTTGAGAAAGTGACCGATATTACAATGGGATTTATTTAGGATGGAGAGGTTGATGACTCATCCAGAAATAATAGGGCGATTCTTGAAGGTGAGAAACTTCTCTTTGTGCGTAAGAGTTCAGAACTTATGCATGTCCTCTGGAGGGAGAGACTCCAGAGAAGAGGATCTTATTTTGTTAGAGGATGAAAAGAGACTAGAAATGGTATATTTCTTGGACATAGTTGACTAGAGAGAGTGAGATAAGGCTTCTTCAGAGGACTCCGAGAGAAGGACAAGGTCAAAGTTGGAGGACTTTAGATTAGGGAAAGCTTTTGAAGGAGATGGATTAGCCAATAAATGGATTTTAGTCATAGTAGAGAAGATGGGGATGAATGAGTATAAGAATAAGATGAAAGAGAAGGGGAAAAGATAGATTAAGAGAGAAGAGCCAAGGCTTAGGGTTTAAGATGAAAGAGTGGAGGAGTTTTGGAAAGAGAGACTTGCAAAGAAGGTAATTATGAAGGAAGAGAAAATGGTGGCGTGTGAGGGGGGAAGATTTGAAAGGAAAGGATGGGGAGGGTTAAAAGGGTTGATGATTTTTGTGCCCAAAAAAAACTTTAGAAATCTTTTAGGGATTTTTTTTAAAAAAAGCACCAAGATTTTCTCCAACCAAGAATCCTTCACAACATATAGAAGTTTTAGTAAAATTGGTAAGATTGGACTAAGTAAAATGATTTGTGTCCAAAAATATGACTCACAAATAATTAACACCAAAAATTTTGGACAAATTAAAACATTTTGATAGGAACCAAATATCTTCAAGATTACTACAAAGCAATTTTCCCTAAATACACAAAATAGTTAAATAGGCCATTACCACAACATTACCATATGTTCTCGAAATAATCTCAAAATAAATAGATTAAAAACAAGTAGTTGACGGTGGATTCAGAGAATTAAGTACAACAGCTTCCAAGAGTTATGTATACTTCTCCGATTATTGGCGAGTCAGCAAAAGTTTGGGGCATTACTTATGAGACGAAGCTTTCATCAGAATGGTAAAATTCTCACAAGAAAATGTTAGAATTATCAGGAATAGTGTTAAGACATGTAGCAAAGATAATAGAATATATATATATATATATATATATATATATTTAAAAAAATATTAAATTTGCCTCCCTTTTCAGAAGGTTTTTAAATAGTTTTTCAAATTTTGTAGATTGTTTCACGAAAATCTCTTAAGAATTGAAGCATCTTAAAACATTTGAGAGTATCAACAAACAAGGACAATTTGTATTTAACTCTGACCTCGTCAAGGACTTTTTTGATGTCAGTGCCCTCTGCCTTTATTTCTATTTAAAGAGTCGGCTCCGAAGGGGACATAGTTGTCTCTGGTGACATTGACTCCATCATTCTCACTGAATCTGATGGTTTTTCATCTACATTATATACAAATAGATGAGACCTTTATCTTTCCAGCTATACTTCTGGAACATCCACGATCAATCACTCATTTTTCTAGATTCTGCAGATATGTTCTTACAAAATAAGAAGATTAATTCTGCTGAGGTACCCAAGCGATCTTGGGTCATTATTGGTTAGATATAATTCCTTTAGGATTAAAAACCCACGCACCTTTAGGCTTATGCCTGCAACTGTAGGATTTATTCCCTCTCTATCCACAGATGAAACAAACGGGCCCTCGATAGGAGAAAAAGTTCTTAGCTGATTTAAAAGATCCTAACGAGGAACTCAAATAGGTTTTAAAAGTATTTTATATTACAAAAATTTGGCTTGGAGATGCCTTAAAATTGTTTAATTTTATGTTTTAATCATCAAGCTCTTTATGAAGTAGGTCATTTTAATTTAACATGCTTCAATTTCTATTTGCCAGTTTTGTCATTCCTCTTTGAGTTTTTGTTTAAATTGAGCTTCACAACTTTTCTTCTCTTGGGAGAGTATTTTATACTCATATATAACTTTTTGAAGTTCATCAGTAATCAAATCTATGTTAGATTCGAGAGTATTACAGTTATGACAATCGTGTAGTCTTACATCGCTGGATTCACCTGTTTCCATAAAGCACATATTGACAACCTCTATTTCTTCTTCAATTTCATCTTCATTTCTCCAGGCTCCAAAATTTTAATTTTTTCTAGACAATCATCATCTTAATTTTAGACAGTTTTGTTTGAAGTATCCAGGCCTTCCACAGTAGTAACAGAGATCATCATTTTTGGTGGGTCATTTTTTTTTCCTCCTTGGGTTATTTGCTATCTCTATCTCATGATCTTTCTTACCCCATGGTTTATGAGGGCCATTCTTTCGCCATTAGCACTTCTAGAATGTCCTTCTCTATGATTGGAGCAACATTGAAAGCTACTGGTTCCCTCTTTTTATCTTTGTGAAACTTGTTGATATAATTTTTCTCATATGCAATAAGGTTACCTTGTAGTTCATCATATGTCATGTTGTGAAGATCTCTATCTTCCAGAATGGTAGCCTTAGTTTCCCAAGTCTTTGGAAGACTTTGGACCAGCTTATGGACTTACAGGCTGTGAGGATAAATCATCCTTAGTGATTTTAATTCAAACATAATTTTACTAAATTTGGTAAACATTGTTTTAATATCCTCATTTTCTTCTATTTTGAATAACTCGTATTCATTGACAAGGGTAGTAGTTTTTGACTTTTTGACTTTAGTGGTTTCTTCATAGGTTACATCCAGTTTGTCCCACATTTATTTTGCTGTTTTACACATTGAAATCTTGTTGTATTCTTCTCTACTAACTGCATATTAAAGTAAACTTATGACATGTGCATTAGTTTGAATTACCTCTTGCTGTTCTTTTATGACCTCGAAGCTTTCAAGGTCCTCTATGTCAGAACTGCTAGGTTCCTTATCTTTGTCCTTTGACTTCTTCTTGAGTCCTGGAATCGGCTTTGGACCCTTCTTGATAACAACCCAGGCTTGGAAGTCATTTGATTGGACAAAGATCCTGAACCTATTCTTCCAGTAAGAGTAATGTTGCCCATTAAAGTATGGTGGTCTTGTGGAACAGTAACCGTCCTAAAGAAGAGTACTGAGAATCAAAGAACTGGCCATTTGATCTTTGCTCGTTTGTGGTTAAGTAATGCTATCTATGAGACCTGCTCTGATACCAATTAAAATTCAAAGGGGGGGGGGGTGAATTGAAATTTTCTTCTGTGAGTCGACTACTGATTCCTCACAGCCAGCTCATCTGTAGATCAGAACACTTCATACATAGATTAATCTTAGAATAGTTAAGTAAGTAAATAATAAAACATAAAGTAACAACACAAAGATTTATCCTGGTTCAGCACACAATGTAGTGCCTACATCCAGTCCCCTTGGGTTTCGAAGTTTCCTTAGATCGTTGAAAGTTTGGCTCGAGTACAATAATAGAAAACAAGTTTTGAAGACTTATTTTGCTCTTCAGATCTTGTGACACAACTTTAGTTGATGATACAAAGTTGACTCGATCCTACTCTTTATATAACAATTGTAAGCTAAAGTTACAGAGCTTTGTAATACTAAGAATGAGACACTTCGAATTTTCTACTTGAAGTTGCATAACTTGTGTCTGTCTTTAGTTTTCATTATTTATAGTCTTCGAATGCGACTGTTCATAAGGAAACCCAAGATATTTCTTCTCAATCAAGGATTTAAATTGATTCCTTGATTATGAAATCTAGCCGTTTGATATGCCCATTTATGACTTAAGATCACATACATATCAGATATGTCCGTGATATATATTTCATTTTAGTCTTGATGGTTGTGGCCTTCCATTCTTTCGTTTAGATCCTAATTGATATTCTATCTCATCTGGAGTGATTTTTGGAAGGGTGATTCATTTTCCATTCACAATGTTTGATTTGATTTTCTTGCTATGCTGTAGGATATTGATCTTGGGTGTATTTATACGCCTAAGAACCATAACTTACCCATATTTTAGCTAAGTTTGGAGAACAAAGTGCCTAGTTTCTTATGTTTTTACTCTACTTCTATGTAATTGAGCTAACCGATGTGATTAGCATGATTTTAGGTATTAATGAGGTAGATGGAGACATAATGGGACTATGGAATGCGGATGACATATGACACAAGAGAGAGTAGCAGTCTGGACCAAATGTGGTGCCTAAAAACTATGTCCAAGACTAATTTGTCATTTAGAGTTAGTCTAGGGACTTAGAAGAAAATTATGAGGGAAAAGTTATTAAAACTACTTGATGCTTAAAAGTCATGTATTATTCATTATTCTGTATTATTTTTGCATTGAGAGTGGAGGCTTAGCACTAAGGGAGAAACGCAACTTCTTCTTCTCCACCAAAATTGGGTTTACTTTTTGGTATGATGAATATTTCTATTGTGATTCCCATTTTATTCATGAGTAGCTAAGTTTATTAGTTGAGGTTATGGAAGTCTTGTAACATACAATCTATTACTTTGGGTTTTTGAATTCATCATGTATTGATCTGCTTATATCATACTCTTTTCATTTATCTTGAATTCTCGTGGTTGCAAACATAAAGGATGTGCCTTAAAACTTAACTTGTTAGATAGAAAGGTTGAGGTTCGGAAAAGAGAATAGTGAAAAGAAAATAGGATTTCCAACCCCTATTTCATATGTTAATGCCTTAACAGGATTAACTACTTGGAGATTTCGTATTATTTTTCTAACTACTTTTGATTCGAGAGAACTAAGGTGAATTAGTCCTTGATTGTTGAGAAACACTAGGATTATGTTATTAAATACAATATGTTTCTCTGTAAGCATGATGCATGTATGAATTCATAAAGCCCATAGTTAGAAAGCATTGAAAAACTACAAGGTGGACATAACCCTAGCTTTGTATTTCTCTGAATTCGAATACTTCTACACATATCTCATCTTGTTAAACCGAAACCATTAATTTGTGAATTCAATCAAATCTCCCTTTTTGTTTTACGAAAACAAATGATTAAAAGTCAACTAATCTGCATATATCTTAATTGACACCATATTCCTTGTGGGATTCGACCCCAACCTAGTTGGGTTATATATTTGACAACGACCACTTACGCTCTTATAAGAGAGTTGTAATTTGGGCATATCAAATTTTGGCGCCGTTGCCGGGGAATACGGTTGTTGATTGAGTTTATGTGTGATAATTGACTGTTAGTCAACTTTACTTATTTTACGTTTATTTTTTGTTTTTGTTCGTTACAAGCTCATTATTATTTATGCCACGAACCAGAAGTTCAAGAGAACCATTATTGCCCTTCAATCCTGAACCTTATCTCATTGAAAGAATGGATAACCACTAGGAAGCTAAAAGATTAGCCGCTGTGGCTACTACTCAATTAAATTAATAGAATGCAGATAACCCAGGTCGAGTACCTAATCTAGATGAAGAGGACCTAAGAGCTTATGATTTAATTGACCCGGCTAATAGGAGGCATCCAACGAGAGTAGTTGCACCTGTAAATTGAAATCGTCCATTCAGAGGAAGACTAGACCGCCAAGCTGTGCAGTTTGATATTGACAATGATGAGGATAATTTAGATGGAGTTGTAGAAACAGGGGCAATCATTCCACCACTAGCTCCTGGGGTAAAATTCAAAATCACCAGTACTATGATCCTGCTACTGAATTTGAAAGAACTCTTTGGTGGATTACCTGGTGATGATCCAAATCTACATTTGGTGAATTTCATCAATATTTCTAAGTCATTTGATAATCCTAGAGCGGGACAAAGTGCTATTTGTTTGAGATTATTCCCACTGTCTTTGTCTGGAGAGGCAAATATGTGGTTGAATGAGCTGACTCCTGATTCTATAACAAACTGGAGACAATTAAAAGGATCTTTCCTAGAAAGATTCTTTCCGCCCTCTAGAATGTTACAGTTGAGGGATGAGATCAACAACTTTAGGCAATTGGCTAATGAAGCTTTGCATGAGACTTGGGCGAGTTTTAAAAAGAAGTTGACTCAATGCCCAAAATATAAGATGACTGATGAACACTTGATGGAAACATTCTACAGAGTTTTGAATTCACTTACAAAGCCAATAGTGGAGAATGCTACAAGAGGAGATTTTATGGAGCTCACCTTTACTGAGGCTGGGAACATGTTAGAAACAATGACTAAGATAAGTAGATCTTGGCATACCAGAGATTCTGTGGTAGCAAGCAATACTGGGTCTAGTGTAATATCAGCATAGCAACGTAGGAGAAAAGAGGAGCGTGATTAGGATATGGCTCACATGAAAAACCAGATGGATCTGCTCATGAAACATTTGCTATCAGGGAATATAGAAAAGGTAAAAGTTGTGGGGTTCCACTATAAAGGAGCTGAATCAAACACCGAGGAAGAGGATAACTACTTGCATAACCAGAGGGGTTTCCGTACTGGTGGTCAAGGAAACCAAGGGTGGAACCATCAAGAAAATTGGAAGAATAAAAGTTATAGGAGTGGATTATTTGTTCTTCCTGGAAGCCGTGATAATGCTTCCACTATTTCAGGCAAAATGTCTATGGAGAACATGATGGAGAAACTATTAAAGAGAGTTGAGGCGACCAATTCTGGGGTGACTATGATGAAGAGTGACATATCTTCTATGATTCAACTAGTAAATTCGCACTCAACTTCTATTAAACAACTGGAGTAGCAGATGAGCCAATTATCTGCAACATTCAACCAAAGACAAAATAGGACTCTACCTAGTGATACAGTTCAGAATCTGAGGACTGATGGATCGTGTATGGCTATTACCATAAGGAGTGGTAAGATGTTATCTAGTCTAGGATTGGGAGCATCCTCTCATACTGATACGATCAAAATGGATTGGGAGATGGTTGATGAATCTTCAGTGGTCCCTGTGGAGTTGGGAGGTTTGAAAAAAAAGAGTGCGGAAGTGGAACAACCACCTAAGCTGAAGCATGTTAGTGATGTGGAACAAGTCATAAGAAAGGAGGTAAAAGTTACTCCAGTTGAAATCCCAAGGCCACCCCCCATTTCCACAACAATTAAAGAAGAAAGAAGATGAAGGCAAGTTTAACAAATTCATGGCTATATTGAAGCAATTGACAGTGAACGTGCCTTTAGTTGAAGCACTTGAGCAGATGCCAGGATATGCTAAATTTATGAAAGATCTTGTCATGAAGAAAACAATGGTAAGCTACTAACCGGTGGATAATCTTCATCATTGTAGTGCTATTTCTACAAGGTCACTGGTGCAGAAGAAGGCAGATCCAGGAGCATTCACTATCCCTTGTACGATTGGGTCTCTGGATTTTTCTAAGGCCTTATGTGATCTAGGAGTTAGCATCAATCTGATGCCGCTAGCTGTTTATAAGAAGTTAGGTTTGGGAGACCCCACACCCATAAATATATGACTTGTAATGGTAGATAGATCATTGAAAAGGCCAGTTAGGATTCTACATGATGTACTTGTAAAGGTGGCCGATTTTATATTTCCTGCCGAATTTGTAATTCTTGATTGCGAAGTGGACTTTGAAGTACCCATAATTTTGGGCAGGCCGTTCTTAGCAACTGGGAGAGTGTTAGTTGACCTGGAGTTGAATGAGCTAAAATTTAGGCTCAATGGGAAAGATGTTAGTTTTGAAGTATGTAAATCCATGAAATAACAAAAGAAGTTAAGTATTTTCTCGATCGTTGATGTATTCCATGAAGATGAGGTACAAATGGTATCATCGATGTATCTTGGCGAATCCTGAGTAGTCAAGATAATCGAGTCGTGCTGGATGTTAAATCAGGCACTGTATGGGAGGCAACCCATGATTTTATTCTCATTTTATCATCTTAAATAAAAATACAAAAATAAGAGTTGAGCTACAACTAAAACTACGGCGCTTGGTGGGAGGCAACCCATCCTTCTAATTATTTTTAGTTCTTTTTGATTAAGTATAGGTGCATGAAGTACTAAGGAGGTGATTGGTACCAAATTTGATTTTGAATTAAGCCATATCAAAGGTGGTAAGTTTAGGAGTAACGAGAACATTACAGGTAAGTTGGAGTGGTCAATTGTTAAGGTTCGAATCGTGATTCGTATTAGAGTTGTGCCTGGAATTATGTTAATACGACCCCAAAAGTTTTGCGGTGTGACTTAATTTTTGTGATTTTCAATGAGGTTTGTAGTGGTAGCATAGGGATCGAGACAATAGGCTCGATCCCAGAGCCCGCCTCTGATCTCGATGGGGGTGCAGGGGCAAAGCCCCCGTGGTATGAACCTTTCCTACTGCCTCAATTAAGAGATAGAGTGGTCGTCAAAACTGCCTAAGTTATGTTATCCTTTGTGCAGTGCCCAAAGTTAACTAGGCTATGCCTTGTACGTCGCCTAACACATAGCCTAAGCCTACTGACTACTTGTGTGTTATGCTGAGCGGCGCCTAACTAAACTTGAGCGACAAGCTTTATGCCTTGTGCGGCGCATACCTTAACACATAGGCTCACTGGTCCAATTAGGCATTTGGTTGAGCGACGCACACCTTAACTTAGGTTTTTGGTTGTGCGACGCACACCTTAACTTAGGTGTTTGGTTGTGCGATGCACACTTATGATTAGCCAATAACTTAGGTGGCGCTTAATATAAAGCATACATCTACTGCCTAAGATATGCGATAACTTTTACGACGCAAAGGCTAATTTAGGTGATAAGTTGGGCGCTGCAAACTTATACTTGTGCGATACACAAAGCGGCGCACACTCTAACACACACACTCACTGTATTAATTAGGTGAAGCCCTATGCGCCGTATACTTAAGCATTGGCTATCCATTAGGCGACACAAATCACTCCAACTTCAACTAAATCCCCAAATTCTCTCTTATTTCACCATAAAACCGTGCCTTCGACACACTCTTTTTCCCACAAGCTTCTTTAAAACTTTCAAAACCCAAAAACATCCATACTCTTTCTTCAATCCTTCATCTTCAAGGTAAGTTTTCTTTTCTTAATCCTTAAGTCTTGTGACTTTATGTTGTAGTTTTTAATTAGTTTCTTGAGGATTAAATTCTTACCATGGCTATGTCAAAGAGAGGTTTTAAGCATCTTGGGAAGATAAACATCATTGTTGTAGTAGACACCATTGTTTTAGTACTTTAAACTTTTGCATGTGATTGAATTGTTCATGACTAACGTAGTTTAGTTGTGTGGCCATTATTTCACAACTTACTTGATGGAACATGGTGTTGGTTATATCGTGTGAAAGTGATGATTTTTTGTGTATATTGACATATTTAAGCTCTAAGGCATAACTTTGTTCAAAAATTATTTCATTGAAGTAAAATTGGTGGAATTGAATTGAGTGAATTGTATTGTAACTAATGTTGGTGCACCATATCAAAGTGTATGTCGGCGAAGTCTGAGTACCCTAAAATAACACTTAATTAGTTTATACTATCAAATTAAATGTGGGATGGTGACTTCACCACCTTCATCTTAATTATAGTTAGTTTCATTATGTGTGGCTGACATGGATGATGTGGTGAATATAGGAAAAATGGCTCCGATGATAATCTCCATGCAGGTGGCATGACTCCTAATGTGGATGAGGAGTACTACTAGCCAGGTTCTTTATCTTTTTATTTGCACTGGGGACAGTGTTTAGCTTAAGTATGGGGTGGCTGGTTATTTTGCTGCTTATTTTGTAAGAAAATAGGGCCTTTTCCTTAGTATACTTCTGTGATAGGATTAGTTATTTTGTTTATTCTGTTTCTTGTTAGATGTTTGTTTGATTTAGTTATAGTTAGGTGCTTTTCTCAATGATGAGTGGATGACGACTGTCTTAAGAGAAAATTAGTCATTTGTTACATGTAAATGTTCTTGTGGATCACATGGCATTATAGCATGAGTATGCGATGGATCATTATGTTTGAAACACCTAGGCTATAGTTGTGACTCTTGTTGTGATTGTTAGTTTTTGTTGAATTCATTTAATTATTGGGTCAAGAATCTATAATGATCCTGACTGAGTTGACATGTGCCATGCGTGTGTAAGACTATTGTATATTCCTTATTGGAATTAATGCTAGAACTTGCCTGGTGTGTGTGCAAAGCGAAATAAAGATTGTGAGGTTAGGAGATGATTTAGGCATTTCTTTGACAACCATTGTTCATGCCTTCTTTTGACCTACCTTTGCACATTATCTTAGCTAGCCCCATTGAGCCTTTATCTTGTTCTTTTGTTAGCCTCATATATAGCCTAACCCATTCTTTAATAGACCGTAATTTGATCCAAAAGCTCCTAAGCGCTTTAATGTAAAATCAATTTGAGTTAGGAGTTTGACAATAAGAGAAAAAAGGTGAAATTGATTCCCCAAAGTCTAGTTATTGGCGTGTACAATTGATGTGGTTGGGAGTAGCAAAAATTGTTGAAAAAGTTCCAAATTTTATCCCGGACATGTTACAATGAACCTGTTTTGGCCCTGGTCCTTCTTGGACATTGTGCACCTCAACTGTGGAAAATCGCTTAAGTTGAGAGTGGCTATCATAGGGGTGAGTAACGTGAAATAGGTGCAAAAAAAAATATTTGAAAGGGTTGCATACTCCCACCATAGTGTTATTAATTGAGTTTAATGGAATGGGGTGAAAACAAAAGATTGGATAGATGAAAGTGGTGTAAATTGGTTGTTGGAAATTGGTTTTAGTTGCATAATGTAGTGTATTAAAGCACTTAGGGAAGATAGTTACTATTTCTGGCCAAAATAGTTCCTACCCATCTTTTAGCCTGCATTACAACCCATAAAAGACCTATTTGATCCTAATCTTAGCATTCTGATATTAGTGGAGCATTACACTAAGGGAAAACATATGGTCATCAGTTGTAATTTGAGAATTCTTTATGAGAGTGACTGCAACTTGATTCTTGTACCCATTTTGTTAGAAATTGCATGATTGTGAGTGATTATGGGTAACTTTCTTGTTGTGAGGGCACATGGTTGATGAAGGTTGGGTAATTTATATGATTTCTTTGCTTAAATGGTATGCATGAATTTGCCAACTTAATGAGTCTATTCTTGAGGGTAGGTTGTCTTTAGTAATGATCCATGAATTTACTTCTTGTTCATAATTATTGTGTGAGCCTATTTGAGCATCTTGTTTTTCCTTCGTGGGTGTTAAGAGTTGTGTAGTATGCATAAATGGATAAGTTGTTTGAGGAAGAATAAAGCTTTAAGTGTGGTGTGGTGATCTTGGGTGTATTTATACGCCTAACACCATAACTTACTCATATTTTAGCTAAATTTGGAGAACAAAGTGCCTAGTTTCTTATGTTTTTACTCTACTTCTATGTAATTGAGCTAACCGATGTGATTAGCATGATTTCAGGTATTAATGAGGTAGATGGAGACATAATGGGACTATGGAATGCGGATGGCATATGACACAAGAGAGAGTAACAGTCTGGACCAAATGTGGTGCCTAAAAACTATGTCCAAGACTAATTTGTCATTTAGAGTTAGTCTAGGGACTTAGGGGGAAATTATGAGGAAAAACTTATTAAAACTACTTGATGCTGAAAAGTCACGTATTATTCATTATTCTGTATTATTTTTGCACTGAGAGTGGTGGCTTAGAACTAAGGGAGAAACGCAACTTCTTCTTCTCCACCAAAATTGGGTTTACTTTTTGGTATGATGAATATTTCTATTGTGATTCCTGTTTTATTCATGAGTAGCTAAGTTTATTAGTTAGGGTTATGGAAGCCTTGTAACATACAATCTATTACTTTGAGTTTTTGAATTCATGTATTGATCTGCTTATATCATACTCTCTTCGTTTATCTTGCATTCTCGTGGTTGCAAACATAAAAGATGTGCCTTAAAACTCAACTTGTTCGATAGAAAGGTTGAGGTTCGGAAAAGAGAGTAGTGAAAAGAAAATAGGATTTCCAACCCCTATTTCATATGTTAATGCCTTAACAAGATTAACTACTTGGAGATTTCGTATTATTTTTCTAACTACTTTTGATTCGAGAGAACTAAAGTGAATTTGTCCTTGATGGTTGAGAAACAACAGGATTATGTTAATAAATACAATATGTTTCTCTGTAAGCACGATGCATATATGAATTCGTAAAGCCCATAGTTAGAAAGAATTGAAAAACTACAAGGTGGACATAACCCTAGCTTGCCATTTCTCTGAATTCGAATACTACTACACATATCTCATCTTGTTAAACTGAAACCATTAATTTGTGAATTCAATCAAATACCCCTTTTTATTTTATGAAAACAAATGATTAAAAGTCAACTAATCTGCATTCAACTTAATTAATACCATATTCCCCGTGGGATTTGGCCCCAACCTAGTTGGGTTATATATTTGACAACGACCGCTTACGCTCTTGTAAGAGAGTTGTAATTTGGGTGTATCAGATATTGTCGTGATCTTTTATTCTTTGACCATCAACAATCTTCGGGTATCTACATCCTTTATTCATGCAGTAAGAAATTTTCGTGATCCTATATTCTTTGACCGTCGGTAATCTTTCAGTATATACATCCTTTATTCTGCAAATATTCATCCGTTAGTTTGTCATTATTAAAATGTTACTTAAGGAGGCTAACAGTTTGAGTCCCCCGTAAATCATTACAAGATTGGGTGCTTAAGTCACCTTAGTATATGATTGGGAGGTTTGAGTCCCCCATGCATATATATGAGATTATTCTTTGGTTTGTGCGGTAATATGCACTGGGGCCCGACCAGAGGGTGAGAGCCGAGACTCACATAGCCCGTGGGTACATGTTATATTGGTTGAGCTACGCAATCCAGGCTTATATTTTAAAGCGCATGTTAAGCCCTGTTTCCCTATCCTGGCATATGAAGTATATATATATATATGCATTTGATTATGTGCATTATTTTTGAATGATTTTAAACTGTTGATCTTGACATTATGTTTTCCTTATCCTGAGTTTCATGCTAGCTCTCCAACCGCTAACCATCTTAGGATGCTATATCTTCACGCGATGCAGGAATTGGTCATACTTCTACTCCTCATGCTCAGTGATTAGGATTTGGGATCAGCTCGTGAGTTGACATCAAAGTGGTGAGCTTTCATACATCAGAATTCTATATTTTATGTTTTGGTCTCTTATGTCTCAGACTGTTTAGGCTTGTTTTTGACTCAACACTTCATTGATATTCAGTTTTTGTTCTTTGTTTAGAAGACGTTGTTTTGACTACTGTGCTTATTGGGTGGTGTTGGTCGATTGTTTGGCCGGTCACCGATCGTCGGTTATAAAGATGTTTTGAATTTCTTAAGCTTATTGCGCGTTATCTTTTATATATTTGAAATTCATCTCACCTTCGGGGATGTTGGGTTTGATTTGGTTAGGTGTAGGGAGTGATCTCTGATCCACGTGAAACTTGAGATACCCATCACATCTTAACCCTAGTTCGAGTCGTGACACATCTGAGGAAGTAACTACCACGACAACACTTGCTGATAACCCTAAATCTTCTTTTGAGTAAGAAAAATTGATAGTGATGGGGGCATTGTGGTTAAACCTAAGTATGTTTCTTTAGTCTCCACCCTATTCCCAAATACAAAAAAGGGTTGCGCACTTATTAGAAGTACTCACAGGCGCAGAACAAAATCAGTTCCTAGAGACCCATCTTTTATACTTCCAAAAATTTCTAATACTAGGAAAAAGGCCACTGAAGTGAGAAAGACTGAAGAAGCAAAGAAAGCCAGGGTGGCTAGATAAAAAAGAAAGATAGGTGATGATGATAAATCTATAGAGATTTATAAAGAATAATAAAAAGCAAAAGTTGAAAAAGAAAATAATGAAGAGGCGATTACTGAAAATAAGGGAATAGTAAAAACAAACTATAAGGAGTTCTTAAGGATAGGTCCTGTATGCTAGTACTATTCTCAATGATTTATTAAAGGAACCTTTGATGACGAGGTAATGGATAATCCTTTTATTTCTCAGTTACTAGCAAAACTTAGGGTCCAGGCGAGGGAACATTTCTTTTAAGAACCTAATGTTGATTAGGGAAGAAATAGTTGAGTTCTATGCAAATTTGTAACTTTTAGAAGGGTAGGTGATTAGCTGTAGTGTTGAAGGAGTGAATATTGTTCTTGACCTTATTAATTAGAGAGGTGTTAGGTATTCCCTTTGAAGGATTGGAAGAATATGTATGGAAAATGGATGAGGAGTGTCTGTTGACTAGGAAGTTCACTCAGAAGAAAAAAAATAAGAAGCTAAGAAAAATGAACAAGGGGGAGATGACTCCTAAGAGCAAGTTGTTATTTGAAATAGTAAATAAGAAACTGTTGTCCAGAGGAGGAAGAAGATTAGAGGCCAGTTTTAAGAATCTATGGGTCATGAATGCCCTATATATGTGTGAAAAAGTAGACCTTCCCACTTTGATGAACAATCAAATGAGAAGGGTAACTTCACGTAAGACTTGACCGCATGGGCTTACATATGGCTTCCCTCTCTCCACTGTGTTTAAGAAATTTGATGTACCTCTAGGGAAGGTTTTTGCTTCCATAGAATAAAAGGTGCACACTTTCAAATCTATATGATTGTTATTGCATAGATGCAAAGCTTGCAGGAAAGAAGCACTTTATCCCCATCACTCAATCTTTTATCGATTTAGAAGCAGCTTAAAAGGAGCTAGCTCTGCTGAAAGAAGAAAATGCTGAATTCAGAGAGTGTGTGGTTATGTCCCAAGCACAGGTGGATTCTCGTAAGTCTCAGATGATCAAAATACAGAACAAACATTTTGAAAATATTCAGCAGCTTATGATCCTCATTTTCAAGCCTAGTCCTCCTCTTTTCTCCTCCACTTAAGCTTTGATTATATTGATTCTTTTGTTCTACTTCTAGTTTTGATGATAAGATAATTTTTTGGATAGGTTGTAACTAATTTTTGGATGATTTTGGTTGGGGCCAATGGTTGGCTTAATGTTGTGTTTATCTATGATCATTTCTCTACTCTTGATGCTAGTACTTGAGCAGTTATGATTGTTTTTTAACTTGTGTAACTCTCTTATTTGTGGCTCTGTGCCTAAATGACTTTGAGTTATTTACTATCTACTCTTACTAAGCATTGTCTCTATCTATTTTTTAATGATGTCAAAAGGTTAAAAAATGCATATATGTATCTTGTATGCAGTTTACGATTTACAGGTACAAGAATGTGAGAAGAGAAGACTTAAAGAAAACTTACTTTTATAAAAATGAAGTCAGGTTTGCTATCATCAAAAAGGAAAAATTGAAGATGTCTTGGTTCCTTGAATCCCAAATTTTGATAATTTAACAAAATTTATTTTTAGTATACGTCTAATTATGGTAACTCACTTGTCCTCAACAATAAAGGAAAGGAAACCAACTAAATATGTCCTTATTTAACAAGAAATGGTTTTTCAAGAAGGCAGGGTTTCATACATACATAAGGAGAGGTGCATTGGAACACTTATAAAAGGAAAAAAACAACATAAGTTCGTACACCTGTTGAATATACTGTGGTCAAATTATTATTCTCAAGCAATAGGAGATCTCGGCATAAACTTGAAAGATATAGTTGAGTCTTAGTTATCTAGTTCTGTAGTTGTGTTTTGATCCTTATTAAGTGTGTCAGTTGAGAAGATGTGGTCGTTATTGAGGTGTGTTGGTGAGGTTTTATAACAAGAAGTGGTTTTGGATTCTAGGAGAGTTGGTAGTGAAACAACTAGAGTTAACTGTTAGAGTCTAGGTGTTGAAGTTAAGGTTTGACTATTGAGTGGTAATGTAATACCCCGATTGTTTTTTAAGCCTAAATCCATCTTTTGAGTGAATATGGATGACTTACAAATTGATTGTTGTTTATATCATGTAGTATTTCACTAAATTCTACTTTCTATCATGTGGAGAATTAGATAAGCTTTCCATCGACATAAGATTCACCCAAATCGGACACCCGGTGAGGAAGTTAGATCTATTTTGTAATTTCCCGAGACTCTAACCAATAGTTCAACCATGAATCAAGCTCTTGAGAAATAAATTATAGTGCTTTGATTGTTTTCTAATCGAGGATGGTGTGTATTAAGGCCTTAAATATGTCCTAACGATTGGGCGAATAAAAATATTCCTTACCGATTGAATTCTTGGGAAGGATATTGGTATAGCCAACTTCACACGAGAATATCTCTCATTATACTTGGAATTTTTGAGCTCATGACCTATAAACAGATAGATAATTGAATTATCTTTCTAATGATACCAATTTTTCTAAAATCCGATATCGGAGCAAAGAGTTATACCCATTTTACTCCAGAATGGTCAAGCTGGAAAACGGAGAAGACGGTTCTGACGGGCTGTCACGTTTCTGACGCCATTTTTGACGACGTCGTCACTTTCTGACGACATTTCTGATGATGTCATCAGCCCTGGGTAGAAAATCAAGAATTGGACCCCTTTTTGTGACGACCATTCGTAACGGCCTATCACGGACCTGACGGCCCGTCACGGATGGCGTCAAGTATATTTTTCCAGCAACTCAAGGACGTTTTTAAAAGGGTATTTTGGTCTTTTCCTCTCATTTTTAGCCTCTATATATATACTAGTAGTGGAGAAAACCTTCATTATCTCTCATTCTCTTCCAAGAAATAGATCAAGAAACTAGGATTTTCTTCTAAAATCCTAAATCAAATCTTCTCCAAGAAATTTAAGAATCTTCCAAAGATTTCACCAAGTTATTCAAGAATCAAATTTTTTTAAGTCAAAGGCATCAAGAAACTTAGCTCAAAAGTGTGAAGAAGAGTTCCCAATCAAGCTTGTTCATCTTAAATCCATAATCCAAGGTATGTGGGGTTTGAACAAGAACACTTCTTTCATTCTTGAGCCCAAAGATTTAATTTCTACTATTGAAGTTCATGATTTTTACAAAATGGGTTTACACCCAAATTACTTTATTAATGATTTATGATATTTGAGCTATTCAAGATTGATACACATGACTATTTCATCATTTATTTCTTAAATTGATAACTTATGCCATGAGTTGAATATCGTTATTATGAGTTGATGATTTTCGAATGATTTGAGATAAGAGTCATGATTTAAGCTTTTCTATGAGAAGTTGATTATTGAATATATATAGTGATATTTGAGCTTGAGAGTCAAGAATGAGTCCTATGATGTTTTCTTGAAGTTTTTGATACATGATTATTTTAAAATTTCCAAATTTTGATTTGATAGTTAATATTGTTAATTTTATGTTTCAACCATGAGTTGGTATTTCAAGTGCTTTCAAGACATGTGTCAAGCTTTAAACTTCCTTATGACAAATTGGATTATTGAGTATATTGATTTATGAGATTGAGTCGTTATAATGAGTCTTGATATTTTCTCAAAGTTATTGATATTGTCATGACTTAATGAATTAATACATCTTGATGTTGAGAAAAATTGTTTGATTTTGAGTCGAGTTAGGGATCCACAGAGTATATGATTTACAGATGATATATATATATATATATATACATATATATATATTTATGTTTTGGTCTTTATAATAGACCCATGAGTTGATATTGATTAAGGTGGATTCCCTAACGCGTTCTAAGCTGAGTCTGGGAGGAGTATTTAGCACCGAGTGGGAAATTTGGTATTTTTCCGAAACTATGTGCCACCGTAGGATTGATATTAATGATTGTGGGCCAGAGGCTGAGTATGGGATTTTGATTGATAAATTGAGGTTGTACTCCTTGGCAAGAGTACGACACCCCAGTCAATGTGGGGTTCTCTCCTTAGGAGGGTAATACGTAGAACTCCATGCGGCTCACATGGTGTAGTTATGTCGGTTATAAGAAACTCCCAAGTCCATAATAGTCCATGTTTTCATGAGTTACCGAGTCACTCTAAGTCATGATTTAAAGAGTTTGAGTTGAGTATAATGATTTATGAGATTTATAATGCTTGTACTATTATTGATGATTTACAAGGAATATATTTTAATTAATTCAAGCAATGAAAGTCGTCATCGTCAGCATGCATGATTTTCATAATCATTTATGATATTATTTATAATGTTGCATTGAACCCCCACATACTCAATACATTCCTTAAAGTACTGACCCCCATATATTTCTATATGCTACAGTGCCTTATAATGTAGGTACAAGTTATAGCGTAGATACCGCATTCAGTCAGTTTGTAGCTTCCAGTAAGCAGGTGACGAGTCCTTTTGATTTGAGGGCTTGAGTTAGTTATATAGTTTGAGAAGTGTTGTATTTTTTCTTAGTTTAGTCGTATTGAGATTGGGTAGTTGGGATTCATGACCCATCTATCTGAAGTCAGTACCAGTAGAGGCTTTATAGACAGTCAGTAGAAGTTGATGTATTTAGTTTCAGTTTTATTTGTAAACGTAGAGTTGTGATCTTGTAAAGTTCATATTTGTATTGAGCAAGTTCTGATAAGTTCTATGTTTTCGCTGATCTTATATAGATTTAAGCATTTTATCCAGTTGTTTACGAGTTATGCCAGTAGGAGGGTTAACTTGGGGTCACTTGTGCCCCTAAGCACCGTGTGATGTCTCGGGACTCAAATTTCGGGGTGTTACAAACTTGGTATTAGAGAACAGAGTTTAAGTATCCTAGGGTGTCTATGAAGCTGTGTCTAGTAGAGTCTTGCGAAATGGTACGGAGATGTTTGTACTTTTCTTCGAGAGGCTACAAGACATTTAGGAAAGGTCTCCATTCTTTGAAGTCTTAGATCGTGCTATAGAAAGGTTTGTTGAGAAACTTATTCAGATTCTCATCTTACCCTATTTGGGGCATCCCTGCCTTATTTTCAAGGTATTAGAGACAGTCAAACTCAATTCTTTGCAGACAGTACTTTCTTAAACAATCCCCTCAGATAGTTAAGGAGTTTTAAATGAGCTAGAAAGTATCTTATTAGTGTCTTATCATGCCTTGCTTATGAATCGTGCAATAAGCCCAAGTTAGTTGCGCTTTTGGATTCCTTCTCAGAATCCATAATGATAATCTATACTTCTTTATCTATGTACTATTCTTGAGGTAACATGATCTGCAAGTTTCAATTTCCTTTCCTGACAATGTCCTTAGACTTACAAGAGAAAAATTTCAGAAGTCTCACAAAACAGACTGAGAATAGCTTACCAACCTGTTATGAGTTTTCTAAGTTCAATGTTATGCCCCCTCCCTTATGATTCTTTCAGTTGAGACAGAGTAAGATGTGTATTCTTTGATTATCAAATATTGTATGGCGAGTTTCTATCTTTTGTAACCTTGTTATCTTCATGATGTTGGAACTAAAAGTATAGTGAAGCCGTGTGGGTCTCTTTCGATTCACTAGCATAATTTCTTTGTTATCCATCTCAAATTCTTTTTCAAAATGCAAATCAAAGACTAGTGAAGCCGGGTGAGGCCTATTTTGATTCACTAGCGACTCCTTGTGTATCTTATTTCCTCATGTTGGTTAGAATTGGTTTAGAGGTGCGGTGGCAAGAAAGTGTAGAAAGGGTAATTTATTGGAAGTATGTATAGCTGAGCCTTTTGCATGTGATCGAGTGAGTGATGAAGTGATATTGTTCTTGTGTGTCAGCTCATGGAAGAAAGAGAAAGAGTTATTGGTGGAGGTAAATAATGGTTTGCTTAAGGTATGAAAAGAATTTTTGACGGTGTGTTGCACAAGATAAGTATAAGTTATGGATGATGATACTTAGTGGATGAGTATTGTTAACTTAGATGCTCCTGAGATTGCAATGGAAAGTTAAGTTAAGGATTAGAGAGTTATGAACTAAGTTAATATGTGTATGAAGGATAAATAGTAATGATGGGTAGAAGAAGGGCGTGTTGATGGATTATAAATGAGAGAGGCCATATGATTATGACCAATTATTATTATTAGGGGGTTTAAGTGGACTAGTGTTTATTGACGTTTTGTTTTATAATTTCCAAGTGAAATGGTGTGTGTGAGGTAGAGTTGTAAGTTATGCTGAGCGCTAGGCATTAAGCTTGGATGGATGGTGGCTATGAAGGTGGATGTGATAATTTCTTGGTCAATGGTGCTAGTTACAGGGAAGTGATCTAATGGGCTTGGACAATGCATGCGAGAGCTTAAGTTTGATCAACTTGTAATTAAGTTTGATTTTGTGTTCTTGGTGAGAAATCTTGCCCAAGGTGCTATGGGGCTGCTTTATTTTTCTAGGGTCATTGTATGTGGCGTAATTAGTAAGTCTCGTGGAGATGCTAGGTGGAGGAAGACTAGTTAGGTAATGAACGATGTTCCTAATAATTGGGTCAAAGAGTGTGATGGCTTTAGTCTAAGGGGGAGATAGTAGAACAAGTGATCAAGTTAGGTTGTCAGGTTCTAGGGGGTATGCCAATAAGTTGTGGAACAACAGTGAGAAGGGATACTACTCGACCCATTTTTATTTTAGTATTTTCAGTCATTCCTGTATTTATTCATGCTTTGCGTTTTGATTCCATGATCATGATTCACGTCCAGGCATGCCATAAAGAATCCTGTCCTAACTTAGTTACCAAAATGCGGAGTCTCAGACCTTTCACCGGTTGGAATCACATTTCATAGTTACGAATTCCCAATTTAGGTCATGCAACGCATGACTTATGTACTCGAGCTTTGTGATATGTTCAGTTCCAATGTTCAAGTGCTATTTTTAATGATCAGAATTCCAATTTATATCGTGCATGTCCCCGGGCCATATTTCTTTGATGGGTTTATGATGTTAAATCCTCTATTCCTCAAGCCTCAATTGAGTGTCAAGTTATTCATAGCATCTATTCATGTGTCAGATCCTCATGCTCTAATCTTTTAGTTATCTTTCCTTACCCAAGATAGTGGTGGTGAATAGTTTTTTAGTCCGAAGAGAGGAGATATTTCCTTATCAACGATAAAGGGTGGCATGCCTACTTTGGCTAAGCGATAATGTGAAGTAAGATTGAGGCTAAGTCTTTGATACATGTTATGGTTAGTTGAAGTTTAATGTGTTATGATTGGGAAGATTGTGGTGTGTTCATTTTGTGTAATTCCATAAGTTGGAAATAATATTGGGGTGAAGCGTTTGCGTAGGACTTGATTAGCAAGGAGTATGTCAGGTGTGCTTGACGTAAGTGCATGGAAATTTTCTTGATAAGAGGTGTGTAGGGTATGACGAAGAGGCTTTATAAGTGTTTGATTAGAAATGCGCATGTGGTTATGAAGATAGGCTTGAATGTCGTGTTTGTGTGCATGCGGATGAGTGCCTTGCACATTAGTAAATGGCTAGTGCTAGGTGGATTGGAGTTGTCGAAGTGGTAATGAGAATTACTCTTGAAGTGAGAGTGTTTGAGAAGTGTGGTTGGGTTTGAGAGTAAGGATTTGCCTTGGTTGAAGCTTAGTGCTTTTATCCTAACTTATGATTCATATGTTTAGGTTTCAAGTTGTGGGACTATGGTAATTCTATGATCTCTGATTCAGATGTCTTGTTTAGATCTTGCCTAAAGTTCTTTGCTCCTTCAGACCGTTAGAATTCCTTGGAAGGGTGTTGAAGGAATCCTCCACTTAAGTGTGAGTATCTAGTACGATTCAGTTTGCATGGTTAGCAACCCAGTTTTTTTAAAATTTGGCAGATAGGTTTCTATGATCTTCCATTTTTTGTTCGAACTAGTCTGGTCTTACCACTCAAAGTTTCATAAGTACGGGCAGTCTGATAAGTAGTTACTCGTGCCCAAATTCTACGAATTCAGTTCAGTATGTGTATTAGGCATCAGTTTCAGATTCAGATATATAATTGTGATTCAGTCTGTAAGCATTCATTGAACAATCTTTGTTTTCCAAGTATTCCAGTCCAGACAATGTAATACCCATTGTTTAGCCTTATCCTTGTTTCTCATAACCTATGCCTGCATAAATTATCTCTTCGCCGTCTATGAGTACGATTGCACTCTGGTCACATCAAGTGAATTCTAAACTCTCAGTATGAGCCCACTCTTTAATATAGGAAGAAGGCAAATCAACTCAGATTCAGTCAAGAATTACAGTTTTCCTCTATCGATTCTTTTCCAGTCTCGGATCCAGCTGTATAGCTATTCTCATCATGAGTTTATACATTCAACGAAGTACTTCAAAGTTTAGAAAGATATAGATTTAGATTTGCGAGTTGTTTCAGTTGTGTGTCTTCAGTTTTTTCTATATTCTTGGCCAAAAAGCAACATTCGAGGATGAATATTTCCAAGGGGGAGATATTGTAATACCCCGATCGTTTCTTAAGCCTAAATCCATCTTTTGAGTGAATATGGATGACTTCCAAATTGATTGTTGTTTATCTCATGTTTTATTTCCCTAAATTCTAATTTCTATCATGTGGAGAATTGGATAAGCTTTCCATCGACATAAGATTCACCCTAATCGGACACCCGGTGAGGAAGTTAGATCCATTTTGTAATTCTCCGAGACTCTAACCAATAGTGAAACCATGAATCAAGCTCTTGAGAAATAAATTATAGTGGTTTGGTTGTCTTCTAATCGAGGATGGTGTGTATTAAGGCCTTAAAGATGTCCTAACGATTGGGCGAATCAAAACATTCCTTACCGATTGAATTCTTGGGAAGGATATTGGTATAGTCAACTTCAAATAAGAATATCTCTCATTATACTTGGAATTTTTGATTTCATTACCTATCAACAGATATATAATTGAATTAGCTTTCCAACGATATCAATTTTGCCAAAATCCGATATCGGAGCAAAGAGTTATACCCATTTTACTCCAGCATGGTCAAGCTGAAAAACGGTGACGACGGTTCTGACGGGCTGTCACGTTTCTGACACCATTTTTGACGGCGTCGTCACTTTCTGATGATGTCGTCAGCCCTGGGCAGAAAATCAAGAATTGGACCCCTTTTTGTGGCCCGTCACGGATGCCGTCAAGTATATTTTTCCAGCAACTCAAGGACGTTTTTAAAAGGGTATTTTGGTCTTTTTCACTCATTTTTAGCCTCTATATATATACTAGTAGTGGAGAAAACCTTCATTATCTCTCATTCTCTTCCAAGAAATAGATCAAGAAACTAGAGTTTTCTTCAAAAATCCTAAATCAAATCTTCTCTAAGAAATTTAAGAATCTTTCAAAGATTTCACCAAGTTGTTCAAGAATCAAATTTTTTTCAAGTCAAAGGCATCAAGAAACTTAGCTCAAAAGTGTGAAGAAGAGTTCCCAATCAAGCTTGTTCATCTTAAATCCATAATCCAAGGTATGTGGGGTTTGAACAAGAACACTTCTTTCGTTCTTGTGCCCAAAGATTTAATTTCTACTATTGAAGTTCATGATTTTTGCAAAATGGGTTTTCACCCAAATTACTTTATTAATGATTTATGATATTTGAGCTATTCAAGATTGATACACATGACTATTTCATCATTTATTTCTTAAATTGATAACTTATGCGATGAGTTGAATATCGTTATTATGAGTTGATGATTTTCGAATGATTTGAGATAAGAGTCATGATTTAAGCTTTTCTATGAGAAGTTGATTATTGAATATATATAGTGATATTTGAGCTTGAGAGTCCAGAATGAGTCCTATGATGTTTTCTTGAAGTTTTTGATACATGATTATTTTAAAATTTCCAAAATTTGACTTGATATTTAATATTGTTAATTTTATGTTTCTACCATGAATTGATATTTCAAGTGCTTTCAAGACATGTGTCAAGCTTTAAACTTCCTTATGACAAATTGGATTATTGAGTATATTGATTTATGAGATTGAGTCGTTATAATGAGTCTTGATATTTCCTCAAAATTATTGATGTTGCCATGACTTAATGAATTAATACATCTTGATGTTGAGAAAAATTGTTTGATTTTGAGTCGAGTTAGGGATCCACAGAGTATATGATTTACAGATGAGATATATATATATTTATGTTTTGGTATTTATAATAGACCCATGAGTTGATATTGATTAAGGTGGATTCCCTAATGTGTTCTGAGCTGAGTCTGGGAGGAGTATTTAGCACCGAGCGGAAAATTTGGTATTTCTCCGAAACTACGTGCCACCGTAGGATTGATATTGATGATTGTGGTCCAAAGGCTGAGTATGGGATTATGATTGAGAAATTGAGGTTGTACTCCTTGGCAAGAGCACGACACCCCCGCCAATGTGGGGTTCTCTCCTTAGGAGGGCAATACGTTGGACTCCATGCGGCTCACATGGTGTAGTTATGTCGGTTATAAGAAACTCCCAAGTCCATAATAGTCTAAGTTTTCATGAGTTACCGAGTCACTCTAAGTCATGATTTAAAGAGTTTGAGTTGAGTATAATGATTTATGAGATTTATAATGCTTGTACTATTATTAATGATTTACAAGGAATATATTTCAATTAATTCAAGCAAAGAAAGTCGTTATCGTCAGCATGCATGATTTTCATAATTATTTATGATATTATTTATAATGTTGCATTGCACCCCCACATACTCAATACATTCCTTAAAGTACTGACCCCCATATATTTCTATATGATACAGTGCCTTATAATGTAGGTACAAATTATAACGCAGATACCGCATTCAGTCAGTTTGTAGCTTCCAGTCAGCAGGTGATGAGTCCTTTTGATTCGAGGGCTTGAGTTAGTTATACAGTTCGAGAAGTGTTGTATTTTTTCTTACTTTAGTCGTATTGAGATTGGGTAGTTGGGAGTCATGAACCATCTATCTGAAGTCAGTACCAGTAGAGGCTTCATAGACAGTCAGTAGAAGTTGATGTATTCAGTTTCAGTTTCATTTGTAAAAGTAGAGTTGTAATCTTGTAAAGTTCATATTGGTATTAAGCAAGTTTGGATAAGTTCTATGTTTTCGCTGATCTTATATAGATTTAAGTATTTTATCCAGTTGTTTACGAGTTATGCCACTAGGAGGGTTAGATTGGGGTCACTTGTGCCCCTAAGCACCGTGTGACGTTTCGGGACCCAAATTTCGGGGTGTTGCAGGTAATTTTAAACTTTGTTTGAAGAATAAAGGATTTGAGTTGTGGCCGTTAATCCTTCAAAGAAAAGTTTTTTCACATAAATTTAATCGTGTTAATTTTCTTTATTGTTTAAGTAAAAATCTACTAAGAACTAGGCCCCGACGAAAACTGTTGGAACTAGTTTTCTTAACAACTAATATTATTTTCATTTGTGGGGCTCCTCGTCTACTTGATTGGAATTAAGAGGAGATGACTAAAGGCTACTCTAAAAGAAAGATTTTCTCTTTAACCTTGTGTTGCTGAATATATTAAAAGATTGATACTCCATGAAAAAGATCAAAATATTATTGGACGTGTTATTAGGGATGTAGTTGCAACTTCCTCACTATAACCTAAGAATCGTTCAAAATTATATAAAATGTAATATTTACTTTTTCAATATATTATCTAAATCACTAACAATTGTTCAAAATTATATAAAAAGTAATATTTGCTTTTTCAATTAATTATCTAAAATACTTTAACAATATTGTTTACATGCCCAATGTTATACCACAAATTACAATAATTACAGTTGAAGTAAAAATGAAAAAAATATGATAATCTTCTTCTTGGCTGAGGCACGGATATCTCGCTCTCTTTAAGGAGATTCAAGACTATTGCGACATAATTTACACCGATCTAGCTGTATATCTCCTCACTTGTCCCCTCCAAGATAAAACAATCTATCAACGATGTACAACTCAAGCAACTCCGGATTAGTTGAAAAGCCCAAGGCTCCACCATAAGAACACCTTTCGTCAACACATTAAAACTTTTTTTTTTTTGTAGTGAATATAGTTAAAGACTTAGAATATTTTTATATGTCTCATCTCTCTCTTTCATTACTACACATTACAATATTTTCACACTTATATTTTTTCTCATGTCTCACAATATACTACAACTCATCTTTTTTCTTCTTATACCACAACAAAGGAAGAAACACCACTATTTATAGGTGAGGAATTCATCCTTGTATTGAATAAAAAGAATATGGTGTAGTAAAGTGGGTACATGAATGGTTTTTAGGTTACAAATGTTACAAGAGTTACAAGAGTAATGAGGTAGAGTAATGGTAGATGTTACAATAACTAAATGTCACATTCTACCATAAAATAACGAGTGAAATAAAGTGTCAGTGGTTATAAGAGTTACACAAAGTAAATACACACTTTTGCTCTTAATAGTATTCCACTAATATGCATTGGAGAAGTACAACCATCAACAACACACTTTGTCAATTTGATATAATGCACTTTAATATAATTAAAATATTAAAATGCACTAACATTTCTCCACTCATTTTAATATTCAAATAATAGAGTTCACCAATTTAATTGAAGTAAGATCATTATGCATAATGAAGGTGTGTTCTGCATTGAACCTCCACTTAGTAAAACAATAAACTTTACTCCAAAGTCAGTAGTGGTCTCAGACATGAACTATGATTGCTTAAGAAAAATAAAGTATTAGTGCTTACACACAACAATCAAGGTGTTGACATAAGCTTTATTAGTCAGCACATTACGATCATGTGCTATCCCAATTTTTCATGAGCATTTTTAAGAATAAGCCACATTCTCATAGGAAACAGCCTACTTCCACACTCACATTGGTGAAATTTGTCAAGGGTGATCCTGTAATTTAGACACCCCACTCATACGACATACATAATTTTATTAACAGTACTTAGAATCAACCTTCACAAATCTTTACAGGAACAAAATGCACTCACATCATAGAAATGATTAAACTGTAGTGCATCTCACACCAAGTCATCATATGATTCGTTCTTCCCATTGAACCTGGTTATAGGATCTCTACTCCCCAGGTTAGGTTTCCTCATATATGACATGATTTCCTTTATAGGCTTCTTCCCGCCCCCCCTCGATGTGATTCAGACCCTTTATCTTGTCAAGACCTTGCTTAGTTCATTGCAAAATAATCACATAATTTGACATACTCAATATTAGTGGTACCACTTGTCAAATATAATATCACAATATTATTTTATTCTCACGGGTCTGAATTTACTGTTGTAATCACAACTTCAAAATTTATCAATAATATTAGTGTCATCACAATAACTCAAAACTAGAGAAATTAATTTCTCAAAATAAATTGATTGATTAATTCACTTTTCACTAGTTGAATCTAAAATAATTAATACAACCTTTACGATAGAGTTAGCAAATAATAATTTACTTTTTCATTTCAACAAATAAAACTAATTTGTTTTTCTCGTTTTGCATCAAAAACACTTTTAAGTACAACAAGATTTATTTTAATAAAACAAGCCACAATTTTTTTTTCAAGCAAATATATTCGATTTGCTTGTATAGCCTGCTTAAGTATCTTTACACAATTTTAGGTCAAGTCCAACTAGCCACGTATCTCATATTTTATTAGACAAGTAAACTCTTTTTTTCACACCACTTTCACATATTTGAATCAAAAGGAGTTGCATGGGTCATACAATCAACAAAATGTACTTCACAATTTTTCACATAATGTGACTTGTCAAGAAAAGTTTTATCCCATGTGTTAGGATATTTTTCATTCCTAGAATGAAATTTATCTCACCCAAATATTAAATGTCAAATGTCTACTCAAAATTTTTTATCCTTTCTTTGATAGTATGTTAGAACCATATTTAAAGACATAAGTCATATGCAAATCAATAATGACATGTGATTTACTCCAACAATAATTATGCACTTATAACACTTTTTAACTCATTTTCAAAAGTGCAAATGTGACATTTTTATGGTAATTTTTTTTTCATTTTATTAGCCCGTACTATTTCAAGAATTTGAATAACACTTTATATTCATGAAAAGTATTATCACTTTTTTCACTAAACATATTAGGTAGAGGGGTTTTACCTTTCTTCTGTAAGAAATATAAAAATTCTTTTACCTTTCCTTAGTTTGAGTTGAACAAGTGGAAAAATACTTTACTCTTCATCTCTTTCCTTCCATCTCTTGAAGAGACTAGTGACGTTGAGATATTGAGATCTCTTATCTTGATATCTGTGATTTTTCAAACTGTAACAAAACATGAATCTCCTTAAAATTGTTGGTATAATATACCACAAATTACAATAATTATGATTGAAATAAAAATGAACAAAATATGAAGAAAATAAGATAATCTTCTTCTTGGCTGAGGCGCAGTTATCTCGCTCTCTTTAAGGAGATTCAAGCCCAATACGACATAATTTACACCGATCCAACAATATATCTTTTGACTTGTCTCCTCTAGGATAAAACAACCCATCAACGATGTATAACTCAAGCAACTCCGAATTATTTGAAGAATCTAAAGCTCCACCATAAGAACATCTTCCTTCAACACATAAAACTCTTTTTTTATAGTGAATATAGTTAAAGACTTAGAATATTTTTCTATGTCTCAACTCTCTCTTTCACTACTACACATTACAATATTTCCACGCTTATCTTTTTCCTCATGTCTCACAATATAATACAACTTATCTCTTTTCTTCTTATACCACAACAAAGAAAGAAACACCACTATTTATAGATGAAAAATTCATCCTTGTATTGAATAGAAAGAATATGGTGTAGTAAAGTGGGTACATGAATGGTCTTTAGGTTACAAATGTTACAAGAGTTACAAGAGTAATGAGGTAGACTAATGGTAGATGTTACAAGAACTAAATGTCACATTCTATCATAAAATAATGAGTGAAATAAAGTATCAGTGGTTATAACAGTTACACAAAGTAAATACACACTTTTGCTTTTAATAATATTCTACTAATATGCATTGGAGAAGTGCAACTATCAACAACACACTTTGTCAATTTGATATAATGCACTTTAATATAATTAAAATATTAAAATACACTAACACCCAACATTGTACATCTCGTACATAAAAAATATTACACGGACAAGGGCCAACCAATGAAAAATATGATAAGAATTAGGGTGTTTGGTAAGAAGGAAAATGTTTTCCATGGCAAATATTTTCATGAGAAAAAAGTTGGTTTATGACTTATTTTCTTATGTTTGATTGGTGAGTAAAAAATATTTTTTAAAAAATATTTCTAGTGTTTAATAGGTGAATGAAAAAATGTTTCTCAGAAAATACATTTCCGTGTTTAGATAAAAAGCACAAAATAATTTTTACAAACATAACTTTTGACCATGATTTTTTTTTCTTTTAAGGTGTGTTCAATATGGAGGAAGAAAATTTTTTCTAGAAAAATAAGTTGTTTCTTACTTATATTTTTGTGTTCGTTATGTAAGTAGAAAAATATTTTCTAAAAGTATTTGTATATATTTAACAAAAAATAATGAGAAAAAATAGGGTAAGAAGGGTAGGGTAAGAAAAAAAATTTAAAACTTTTTTTTAAAAATAAATTAAAAAACTAAATCTCTTTTTGCGTGGGTGGGTGGTGTGTGTGTGGGGGGGGGGTCGGAATAGATGGTAGGGGTGGGGTAAGAAAATTTTTTTAATTTTTTTTTTGGAAAAAATTTAAAATAATAATTTTTTTTGAGAGGGCGATGAGGTGGGGTGGGGGTTGGGTGGGGTGGGATGGGGCGAGGGACTGGTAGGGGAGGGGGGTCGAGTAGGGGATGAGGTAAGAAAAAAGTTTGAATATTTTTTAATAAAATTAAATATTTTTTTTGTAGGGGGCTGGTAGAGAGTGGGAGGTCGGGGTAGGGGATGAGGTAAGGAAAAATTTGAAATATTTTTAAAAAATTAAATATATTTTTTGGATGGGGAGTGGTGGTGGGGGGGGGGAGTGGAGGTGGTAGGAGATTGAGTGTTGAGGTAGGAGTGAGTGATTTTGAGAGTTATATGAACATTTCAACTTGAGAGTGATGTTGAAAGAGAGTTTTGAAAAATATTTTCCTTACTCTTTGAAGGAAATTCACTTTCCTTAGATTTAAGAAAAATAAGTTGATTTAATATTTTTTTTTTTAGTATTTAAGCCAATCCTTATTTTCCTTCATACCAAATACACTCTTAATCGAAAAAATGAGATATCATTTGTTCTTGTACAGTTTGAATTTTAGAAAATGACTTTTTCCAGATCTTCTGAAAAATAAAGATCTTTATATGTAGAAATAAAAATTTCTTCAATTATATGTCTTGCTGAGAGATTTTAATTCGAACTCACTTGTAAAATTTATACAAGAAAATACACAATATAATGAGTCACATTAACATACGCTGCATCACTTAATACATTGTACTTTCGTTTGGTAAAAGGGATAAGAAATAAATAATTTCGAAATTAATTTTAGATAAGCTTATTTCATATTTGATTGAAATAAAATATATGTAATAACTCATTCTAAAATTAATTATTCTAAAATTATAGTGTTATTTTAATTTCACCTTAAGAATAATAACTAATTCTAAAATTATTAATCTTAAAATGAATAACTTGGTTCTAACCAAATAATCAATCTCTACCCCTCTTCGATACTCTGGTCTCCATTATTCACAATAAATAATTCATCAGAAACAAAAAATTTAAAAACACACAAAAAAAGAAACAAAATAAAATCAAGCTTGGAAGTCAAAGTATAGAAGCATCATCACCACGTGTCATTTGTTAGAATCAAAGAATTGTTTTTTCTTTCAAAAAGCAACAAATAAGAAGCAGCAGTTTCCAGGTGCGGCGTTCGGCGGGAAATTATTTAACAAATACATCCTGTGCTTTATTACTGAAAAAATTAAAACGTAACGCTCAATATTAACAACAGGACAAATTATATTGGCCCTTCTTCTTTGTTGACTAGCAATGCTGGTAAACAAACACTTCCAAAAAATAAAATAAAAAAAGATTTGGGCTTTTCTTCCTCAATTGGAACTAGTATATTAATGCAAAAGCTAATCTGGTCTAAAAGACTTAATAAATCAAATAAAATATACGCTATAAATATATAAAATTATAAATAGTTTAGTTTGTATATACTTGCAATACATTTAAAAAAATAAATTAAACTATCGATCAGGTGACCTTAAAGAATAAACTTTAAGTACCTGCACATATGTAATACTCCTCATCTAGAATTATCAGTGTAATGGAGTAAAAAGTAAACTTCATGTTGGTACTGTACATATGTAAATAATGAATTCCCTTAAGATAATTATTTGTATATAGTGTCAAAATCTGACCTTTTTTCATTTTAAAATTTTTTAATTAGAATTTCTCTTTTCGTCATTGTACATGATGAGTGAAATTATTTATTCGAAAAAATAAAGCAATCATTTGCCACTAAGCTAAACTACAGTGACAATGTCAGAATTATTTTGTACTAACAAAAGTTAAACTCTTTCTTAGTTCCTATTATTCTCTGCTTTGTTTGATACAATTTTCTTATAAGCTCGTAAAAAACACATTTTATAATACAAAAACTAAATGATTAAAAGCCATTAGCTCAAGAAAATATATAGCTAGTAATTACACAATATATGTATATTAGCTAGCTGATATAAGTATTTTTGAATGATCTATCAAATGTGTAACTTCCCTTTTTATATTTTTAAATGAAAATCTTTACAGGCGCACAAACATTATTACATGTTTTGAGACTATAAGTTTGGGCAGTCCTATAATCATATAAATATGATGATATGTTCAAGGCTGCAAATTTCAGAATAAGTTGACACACAAGGGGTCTCCCATCTCAAGTTTATTATATGGAACATTTTATTTTACTTTATAAGAGTTAATGTGACTTATCTTTGAGGATAAATATAAGATTAAATCAACTAGATTTTTAAAATAAAAATTTAGATATTTAAAAATAATATAATATAAGTATTGTGAGTTGCAAATTATAAAAAAATAAAATATCGATCAAAGCTTACATAATTTGAATATATTGAGAAACGAAAAATGTCATATAAATTGAGACAGTGACAGTAAAAGTATATTCTCCTCGCGTCTCTGGTGATCTCAATATAATATTATTCTCTTTTCATCATATAAAATTCTCTTCATATTTATTAAGGATAAAAGTGACAAATCAATACTTAATTTTACTTCAATTCTTTTAAAAAGTAAAAACTATTTTAAATCAATTATTTTTAGCAAGTAGAACAACTTAAAATGATGCTGAGGAAATATTTTATAACTTGAGTGTATATATTACACAAGCCATTAATAAATGTCTCCTAAGAACCCCACACACAGACCTTCCTATGTCCCCTTTCCATGACACACTCCTTATAAAATCTCCCTACAAGTCCACTATTAGCCCCACCTTAACTAGCTTCCTCTCAGTTTCTTCATTATCTGCACCATTTCCTAGTCTGCTCGTGTGCACTTCTATCTTTTATTTTTCTTTTCTTTATTAATATGGCTTCTGGTACAGGGTCACCTTGTGGTGCATGCAAATTCCTGCGCCGCAAGTGTGCCGCGGACTGTATTTTTGCTCCTTATTTCTGTTCAGAACAAGGCCCTGCTAGATTTGCAGCCATTCATAAGGTGTTTGGAGCAAGTAATGTTTCTAAATTGTTGCTGCATGTTCCGGTGCCTGATAGGTGTGAGGCTGTTGTTACTATTGCTTATGAAGCACAAGCAAGGATCAAAGATCCTGTCTATGGCTGTGTTGCACATATTTTTGCCTTACAACAACAGGTAACTTAACTTCAATCTTTCATAGCCTAATATATGCTCATGTTTATATAGCCTTAGAGAGACTTTTGCTTTGCGAGTTGTTATCAGGAGTGGAGCTAACCGGTGTATGATAAGGTTTCGGCAGAATTCAGTACTAACTTTGGTTCATACTCCTGTGTCTGTCTTAAGAGTTTCATTATATATATAAAAATTATAATTAGAACCCAGTAACATAAAAGAACTTACAAAATTCCGAACTCATAAGTTTCAAATCTTGATTATAGCTCGAGATACCATTGCGAGCTCAATATATATATATGAGTTTAATTTCTGTGCAATAACCCTCTGGATCCCTATTCTGTTTATGTTCTTTGGTCTCTAATCAAAAATAAAATATTCACTTCAAGAAGAAACCTTAAAAGTTTATATACATCCTCATGAGTATAGCTTCTATAGTGATATAAATAGGTAGCCGTCAGTAACAAGTTGGATTAATAACCAGTACAAAAAGGTAGCTAACTACTAGGTTATTTTTGTGATAATATATGTAAAATTTCTTTGCACTGTGAGTATATATGAAAGTTACATAATTCCTTGTTGTCAAGTTTGACATTTTTCATCTATATTTCTGGTTGTGTTCTTATTACCCTTTGAAGTATGAAATGGAAATTTGTCGTATTACCACAAAAAAAAAAAAAGCAAATTTGTTGCTAATGGGAAGTATGATTGACTTGAGGCAATTATATATTGGAGAAAGCTGCCTTTTGGATGCATTAATAATCACTGCTTTTGTTTTAAGTTCCTGTGTTTGGTTTGAATGAAGAAAAAGTAATTGCTCTGGCAACCAAACACTAAACTAATAGTATTATACTAGTTTTCTTGAATTTTTTTTTCCATTCAAAGCCAAAAAAAGATTTTCTTCCATTAGATGATCTATTTGAAATAAATTTAAATTTTTAAAAATATTTTCTCATAAAGTATTTCCCGTCTACCAAATACACCCTTAATGTCATATTTTGATTCTTTTACTACTTGATCAAGGTCAAAACATAGAGATATATCTTGTCCTAGCTAGTATGAGAACAATGCTTTAAAAGCTTACAGAAAAATGCAAATTGCAAGTAGCACTAAAATAGAAAGTGGCTTTTATTGTTGTAAATTTTCAAGCTTTCCTTTCTTGGTAATTGATTTCAATTTGGTTATATTTGTAGGTAGCATACCTTCAAGCTCAACTTATGCAAGCGAAGACTCAGCTGGCACAAAGTTTACTCAACAATTCAAGAAATTCAGAAAATTCTTATCCTCAATGGCCCAACGATATTGCATCATCAGTTGGGCTAATGGCGCCATCTTTCCCAATAAATAATAACAATAATCCAACATATACTATGAACTCCAATTCATCACCACAGAGTTCACTTGAATCATTAGATCATTATAGTGATGGAATGAATAATAATAGTAATGTGCAAGAGATACAGAGTCGAGATCAAATGTTTTATCATCAAGGGGCCTATAGTAGTAGTAGTAGCAGGAAGAGACCTTCTCAAACTGAGCTGGGTGAACTTCAAGCATTGGCTCTTAGGATGATGAAAAGCTAATTAATTAGTAGTATTACCCTTTTAATTTCTTTGTTTAATCTAAATCATGTGTACATAGACTATGAGAAAAGAAACTTTGATCCCATCATATATTACCCAAGAGCCTACAAACGAGGCTTTTTTCCCACGGAGATTATATTACTGCAAAAATGATCTTTAATTTTCTTATCTGTGTTTCTTGCGAGCCTGGGATCTAGTTTCACTAGATTTAGAATGAATGTGGTCTTATTATATGTAAACAAATTTTACTTTCTTGTTTTTTTTTTTTAAAATGTATAGCAGCTCAGTTGAATTTACAAAACTTGTTTGTAGATTCACTTCAAGTTAGCTCCTTACTAATACTCCATCTAGTTCATACTAAGGCCTCGTTTGGTTGGAAATAAGTTATCCCGAGATAATGAATCTCCAAAATTAACTACTCTCATCTTCAAAAGGGGTACAAGTTATATGCCCTCCACACCAAGGAATTCCTAGTTAGTAGGGATGTCACATTAAAGAGTGTTTTTTCCTTTCTAACACATGAATTATCCCTCCTCTCTATTTCTTAGTCTCTAGTTTCAAGATATATCAAATGAGCCTATTGTACCTATGGCAATACCTGCTAATTCTGAGGTCAGTTCTTCCTCTTTGCCCACTGCTGGGAGCACAAATGACTCCATTTCTCATGAGTCATCTATCAGGCCATTTGTTGTTCCTATAGTGCTTCCTGTAGCTGATAGAAGAGCATCTACTAGGCGATCCAAACCCCCTGTGTGGCTCAAGGACCATCGTACTAGCAAATCAAAGTCTAATTCCGTTTGCTTGTATATTATGTCTAATCATGATAGCCATGATAACTTGTCCATCACTCATAGTGCAGCTCTGGCTGCTTATTCTTCTGTATATAAACCATCTTCTTTTGAAGAGGCTTCACTTGATCCAAAATGGATTGAGGCTATGAAGTCTGATGTGTCTACAATTGAAGAGAACAACACTTGGTCTACTGTTGATCTTCCTCCTGGTAAACATCCTATAGGATGTAAATAGGTTTTCAGAGTGAATTATTTAGCTTCAGGAGCTGTTGAGAGGTACAAGGCAAGGTTGATTGCTAAAGGATTTACTCAGAATTAAGAAAGGCTTAGATTACTCAAAAACTATTCCCCCTGTGTCTAAAATGGTCACAGTAAGATCAGTTGTTGCTGTGGCTGGAACAAATAATTAGCCTGTGTTTCAGATGGATGTTCACAATGATTTTCTAAATAGTGATTTAGTTGAAGATGTATACATGGTTATTCCATCTGGTTTTTGAAGACAGGGGAGGTTGGTAAGGTCTGCAAACTCTAGAAGTCCTTATGTGGGCTCAAGTAGGCTTAAGACAGTGGAACTTGATGTTGATAAAAGCTCTACTTGAACTAGGATTTGTTCAAAGTCATTATGACTACTCTTTGTACACCAAGAAAGAGAAATCATACAGTGTTGTGGTGATAGTATATATGGAAAATCTTCTCATTACTAAAGTAATCTCAGTAGAAATGATTAAACTAGAAATGATTTGAAACTTTAGTTCAAGATGAATGATTAGGGAATCTTAAATTCTTTCTTTGCTATTTAATTTGCCAAGACCAAAGAGTGGTATGTTATGAGTCAACAGAAATATGCATTGGAGCTGATATCTGAGTTAGGATTAAGTGAAGATAAGTCTGTACATGCCCACTTGATCCACTTATTATATTAACCTTAAGTATGATGCTCATGTAGATAGTTCAAATACAGTGTCAGGGGATAAACCACTGAAGAATATTAGGAAATATCAGAAGTTAGTAGCAAGGCTATCATACTTATCTATGAGAAGGGTAGATATCTCCATTGTTGTACAAGTCTTGAGTCAATATATGCATGCATCCAAGGAGTATCATATGGAATCTACAAGTACATTAAGTCAACCCTTGGACTTGCTCTGTTTATGCCATCTAAAGGAGCAAATGTATTAATTGCATTTTGTGACTCATATTGGGAAACTTGTTTACAAACTAGAAGGCCAGTGAAGGCTACTTGGTTAAATTTGGAGATGCTCTTGTGTCCTAGAAATCTAAAAAGTAAGAGACTGTGGTAAGAAGTTCAGCTAAAGCTGAATTCAGAAGTATGACATCGACAGTTGTAGAAATCACTTAGCTCATAGGTCTGTACAAGGAGTTAGGGGTAGATCTGCAACAACCAATAAGTCTATTTAGTGACAGTAAAATTATAATATAAATTGCAGTCAGTCTAATATTTCATGAGAGAACAAAACACTTAGATATTGATTGTCACTTTGTTAGAAAGAAATTACTGCAAGAGATGATCAAAACTCATCATATATCTACAAAGAAACAACAAGCAAATTTATATACCAAGATCTTCTTACATATCTTTTGTCCAAGCTTGGTGTGAAAGATATTTTCAACCACCAGCTTAAGGAGGGATGTTCGGAGTATTGAAGGCTAAATAATGTAACAATGTAAAGTACTAGTCCTAAGTTAGTTAGTGTACAGTAAATAGTCACAGAGTTAGTCACATACAGTTGTACTACATGGATTAGCTAGTTGTACTACACAGATTAGTTAGTTGTACTACACGGATTAGTTAATTGGTTATTAAGCTAAGATAAATTAAGTAGTGTAGTTGAGAATCACTATAAATAGAGTAGCTCAGGCATAGTTAGTATGTAGCAGTTTTCAGTTTTCAATGAAAAAATATCTCTTCTTCTCAAACTCTTCTTCCTAGTTTTGTACTATTGTCTAGATATGTAATCCATCATGGATGAAACTTAACAATTATTTATCCCACCATATATATGGAATAACATATTCCATCACAATAGTACAAATAGTGGGATAAATAATCCTAGGGACTAACTAATACGTTCAACCAAACACAAAATAATAAATAATTCTGTATTTTATCTCAGGATCATTATACCTTATATGTCACATCTAATGATCCCTATGTGAATTGTTGGGACTTTTTTTTCATATTTACCCTTTCTTTTAATGTGATTTTACCTACTTTACATTTTCTAGGAGAATAGTTTGGGAATAATCAAAAGGATAGACATCCTTAAATGTTTTTTAAGATGTATGTCATACCAAATATTCACTTAATATGAACCAGAAGGAGTAGCATATTTTGTCAAGCATCTTGGAAACTAAGAATGTTTATGAAACACCCAGGTTTCTGGACCTTAAAAAATTTCCTTGATTTTTTTATTTCTGGGCAAGATATGACTTAGGGGAATGAGTCGTACACTTGGGTATGGGTGGTATGGTCCAGTCGTATGCTGACCGGTGCTGGTTGGTAGGATGGATTTAGTTACTGGAATGAGTATGATTTGGGTGGTACAAGTTGTATTGGAGTATATGGGTTGTTTGGTTACTTCACTTAACCTTAGACTTGGTAACTTAAGTTGGATATGAGTATGAGTGGCTCACCATGAGCTATAAGACAGGGTATGATTCATACCCAAGACTCGTATGGTGGGTAGTGTTCAAACATCCTGGGATTCTATTTTGCCAGAGGTATGGTTTATGGTTACTAGTTGTACACTTGGATATGACTTGGGTTTGGGTGTGCTGTACCTTGGACAGTGTTGGGTCCAAGGGGGAAAGCCTAGGGTACGAGAGGAGGGTACCATTCTTACAGGATGGGTATAACTCGTAAAGGTCATTCGTACCCTATGCCGGGAATTAAATACAGTTTAAGTAAGGGAAATCTGGATATTTCTCCACTTACCTTAATAAGGACCCACGGCTTATATTCCTATTGGGAGGTTATTTGCCCTACTATTCTATTCTTAAACACTTAGAAAACACTCTTAAAAACTCTCTAGAGTTCTTGGACAAAGGAAGCTAGGGTTTTATTTTAAGGAGTAAATTGGGGCTTGTCTTGGTGATTTCTCTCCATCATCATCTTAGTTTAAGGCATGTTCTCTTTCCTTATTATAAGTTCCAACTTAACGCATGGATTTTATACAGTGTTTTCATGATTTGAATGTTGTATAATTTTGGGTTTTCAAATATGCTTTGGGGATTTTGGTTATAAATGCTTGGTTATAGTTTTTCCATGTTTTAATTATGCTTTTATATCATTAATGGTGGTTTTGGTTAATTGGTCGCATGGGAATGGTTGTTTGGTAATTGGCTTTGGCTTTGGAAATACTATGCCCCAATGTGTTTGATAAAATGCCTATAACAATGTTTTCATCATATTATTGGGTTTTCAATGGAACTTACGCATGGTTTAAACTTGGTAATGGAGCCCTATATAATATGAATGGTTTAAATGCTTTTGGAATGATTTGGCTTAATAAACATACTTGTGGGGTACAAGGGAATCCCCCAAGCTAATATGGTAATGGATACTTGTGCGGTACATGGGAATCCCCCAAGTTAATTGGATAATAGGGTCTATGGGTACATGGAAATCCCTTGACCAATAAAAGGTTTGGATAAGGACAATACTTACAAGTTATTGTCGGTATGACAATACCACTACTAATAGCCTTGGTTAATAATAATGGAATAATAGTTTGGTTGGAAATTGGTTTTAATTGGGCAATAGTGGTGGGGTGTGAAAGCTAATCGTGAAGGTGGGAGTCCAATGAATGAACACCGAAAAGTCATGTTCGCCGTTATGAGGGGTAGGTTATGAAGAAATTATATGATACTCATGAGATACACGAGAATCCTTTAAGATACACTGTACATATGTATCATGGTGAGTGAAGGGTACATAGGAATTCTCGACTCTTATGTATCTCTGGTTTATTCGATTACATACATCGGGGCCCGTTCAGGGGGTTACAATGGACCCATATAACCCGTGGGTGGTTTTAGGATGGTTAAGCTTCACATACCTAGGTTAAAGATTTTAAATGCATGATAAACCCTATTTCCTTTTCCTGGCATGGTTATATATATGTATCGGTTGTGTGCATATGGATGGTTTTACTTGGTTTTCTTAAATGACATTATTTTATCCTTATCCTGAGTTCATGCTAGCATTCACTCTCTAACCCATCTTCGAGCAATTGTATCCCCACACGATATAAGAACCAGCCATTCTACTCCTCTTACTTAGTATTCGGACATTCGGGGGTCAACTTTGTATTGAAGTGGTGGGCTTTTATTTTTCTGGAAGGCTCAATTTCATGGATGTTATTTCATACTTTAAAATATTTATAGATATTGGTTTTGGCTATGGTTGGGGGCATGTCCCAAATGGATTTTTGTATTTCTTTGGTTAGAGGATTTTGTGGAACTACTATGGGTTGGAATGGGCGAGATCAGTAATAGTGTAAGCCTTAGCATTGGTATTGGTATTGGTATTGGTATTGGTATTGGTATTGGTATTGGTATTGGTATTGGTATTGGTATTGGTATTGGTATTGGTATTGGTATTGGTATTGGTATTGGTATTGGTATTGGTATTGGTATTGGTATTGGTATTGGTATTGGTATTGGTATTGGTATTGGTATTGGTATTGGTATTGGTATTGGTATTGGTATTGGTATTGGTATTGGTATTGGTATTGGTATTGGTATTGGTATTGGTATTGGTATTGGTATTGGTATTGGTATTGGTATTGGTATTGGTATTGGTATTGGTATTGGTATTGGTATTGGTATTGGTATTGGTATTGGTATTGGTATTGGTATTGGTATTGGTATTGGTATTGGTATTGGTGCTAATACCGATTGATGATATTATTTGTTGTTCCATCCTCTTTTATTTTGGGATTATATATTTAATTATTAATGGACCTTATTTGGTTATGGTCGGATATATGGTTTGGTTTGACTTGTTATGGTTGGACGGTTGGTATGGGATGGTCGGACTTTGTAATAGACCTATCCTAGAGTCTGTAATCTGGAATATTATACTATCTTGTTATATGTTTGAAATTCAGCGAACTCATAACAGGTGGCTGAAGGTTGGGTTGGGTAACAGGGGTGGTCTCCAGTCTCGATTGGACTTAGGACGCCCACTACGATAAGGCCTCGGGATGGGTCATGTCAAGTTGGTATCAGTGCCAGGTTCATGGTCAATTGAGAGTCCATAAAGCCATGTCTGGTAGAGTCTCTTTTAGGGGTGTGTTGCACGCCACACTCATAGAGAGAGGCTATAGGGCATTTAGGAATATTTTACTCTCTTGGTATTTAATATTCAAGCTTGGAGTATGAGTCCTAAAATTCTTCTATAATCCTTGGTTGTTCACTTTTCAGATTATGCCTCACTGATCTGGAACATAAGGAAATTTTTCTGTCCCATCTGGGGATGATATTGATGGGGTGCATCCTACACTTGGAGTTCACACTAGATCTCAGGGTCCTATCCCTGATTGTTGTTGAGTTCCTCCAGTTGCTGCTAGTCCTCCTCAGGGTGAGGTGACTAATGCTAAATTTTGACAGTCCATTTATACTATTGCTTAGTTGATTGCTGCTCAGGCTGAGCGGGATGGATCTGTTGGGTTGTCTTCTGAGGCCACAAGGGTTGACCAATTTATGAAACTGAATCCTTCTACTTTTACTGGTGTGAAGGTGAAAGAGGATCCTCAGGCTTTCTTAGATAAAATGGAGAAAATATTCAGGGTAATGTAGGCTGCTAATATAGAAGGAGTAAAATTTGTAGCTTAGCATCTCAAGGATGTTGTGTACTAATGGTACAAAGAGTGGGATAGAGATAGAGGTGATGCGGAGGAGTTTTCCGTATGGGATATTTTTTCTAATTCTTTTTTGGATCGTTTCTTTCCATAAGAGCTGAGGGAAATGAAGATGGAGGAGTTTGTGAATCTCAAGTAAGGTAACATGTCTGTCAAGGAATATGCCTTGAAGTTTCATCAAGTGTCAAGGTATGCTCTTAATTTGGTAGCTGACACGAGAGTGAGAATGAGAAAGTTTACTTCTGGGCTATCTCGGGACCTGATCCTTGAAAGCAAGACTGCTTTACTAATAAAAAATATGGACATGTCAAGGTTGGTTGTCCACATGCAAAAGATGAAGGATAAAAAGAGAAAATAAGCAGAGTTTAGAGAAAGGCAGGGTAAGAGGAATAAGTTCTCTGAGTAGAGTGGTGCTTAGCATCAGGGTAATCAGGATGGAGGTAAGTGGATGAAGTAGAAGTAGGATAGTTCTGGTTCCTTCTCTACTGCTAGTGCTCCTTACCCGAGGCAGTCGGGTGATAGGCGTTCGTAAGGTGGTGATAATTTCAAGGTACAAGGTGCCCAATCTCAGGTGAGTAGGGGTCAATCAGTTTCTTCATGCCCTCCTTGAAGGTGCTTTGGTCGTATTCATCGGGGATATTATGATGAAGGTAGGGACACGTGTTTTAAAGGTGGCCAGCCAGGCCATATGCTCAGAAACTATCCTATCAAAAAAGGTGCTTCGAGAGCGATCAAAGCTCCGGTTGCTTCATCTTCTGCTCCTACACCTAGTGGTGCGGCTTCAGCATCTACTCCTGCTTCTAGTATCAACAAAGGACAAAATAGTTTGTATGCTCTTGCATCTTGACAGGAATTTATGGTATCACCTAATGTCGTTACTGGTATGTCACAACTCTTTTCTCATGACATCTATTGTCTGCTTGATTCGGGGTCCACTCTTTTTTATGTGACCCCATTTGTGGCTTTGTGTATTGGTTTTGATCCTGAGGTTGTCTCGAGTCTTTTTTTTATTTATACTCCAATAAGTGACTCGGTTATTACTAAAAGAGACTATAGGGGATGTGTGGTATTTGTTGGTAGCAAGAAGACCTTGGTAGATCTGCTTGAGTTGGATATGGTGAATTTTGACATTTTTTTAGGTATGTATTGGTTACACTCTTGGTACGTGTCCTTAGATTGTCGGACCCATAAGGTTATCTTTAGGTTCCTTGGTGAACCGGTTATAGAGTGAGAGGGTGGTTCCCTAGCTTCTAGGGGGAGGTTTATTTCTTATGTTAGTTCTCGGAGGTTAATCTCTGAAGGCTTTCTTTACCACTTGGTCCAGGTTAAAGATTCTACTCGGAAGTCCTTCTTTTCACTTGGTTCTGGTGGTAAATAAGTTTCCTGAGGTCTTTTCAGATTATCTTCCTGGTGTTCCTTTGGATTGGGAAGTAGAGTTTAGTATTTATTTGGTTTTGGACACTCATCCAATATCTATTCCTCCTTATAGAATGGCTCCGACTGAGTTGAGAAAACTCAAGGAGAAACTTAAGGATCTTCTGGATAAGGGGTTTATTCATCCTATTGTATCCCCATGGGGTTCGCCGGTGTTGTTCGTGCGCGAAAAGGATGGTTCCCTTCGAATGTACATTGACTATCGATAGTTGAATAAGGTAACGATCAAGTACAAGTATCCTTTTCCAAGGATAGATGACTTGTTTGATCAGTTACAAGGTGCCAAGTTCTTCTCTAAGATAGATCTTTGGTTTGGGTATCATCATCTTAAGATTAGGGAGGAGGATATCCCTAAAATGGATTTTCATACTCGGTATGAGCACTTTGAATTCTTAGTGATGTCATTTAGATTGACTAATGCCTCAACAACATTTATGGACTTGATGAATAGGGTTTTCAGCCAGTTCTTAGATCCCTTTGTCATTGTGTTTATTGATGACATTTGGTTTATTCCAAGAGTGAGGTGGATCATGCTAATCATCTTTGTGTAGTATTGTAGACCTTGAAGGAACCACAATTATATGCCAAGTTCTCTAAGTGTGAGTTTTGGTTGAACGCTGTGATTTCTCTTGGTCATATTATTTTTAGCGAAGGGATCATGGTGGACCGTTAAAAGGTGGCTGTAGTTAAAAAGTGGCCTAGATCCACGACTCCAACCGACATTCAGAGCTTCTTGGGTTTGGCTGGGTATTCTCGACAGTTTATGGAAAGCTTTTTGACGATAACTGCTCTTGTGAGAGATATTTGAGAGGCTTAAGGATTAGCTAATTTTGTCTCTAGTTTTGACATTTCCTGAATGTAATGAGGGGGTTGTGGTTTATTTTGATGCATCTAGGGTGGGGCTTGGTTATGTTTTGATGCAGCATGAGAAGGTGATTGCCTATGCTTCCAAGCAGTTAAAGGTGCATGAGAGGAACTATCCTATTCATGATTTAGAGCTGTTGGTGGTGATTTTTGCTTTGAAAATTTGGCGGCACTACTTGTATGGAGTACATGTGGACATCTTTTCTGATAATAAGAGTCTGCAGTATGTGTTCACTCAGAAGGAGCTAAATCTCAGGAAAAGAAGATGGTTGAAGCTTCTCAAGGACTATGATATGAGTCTTCACTATCACCCTGGTAAGGCTAATGTGGTTATTGATGCTCTTAGCAGGTTATCCATGGGGAGTTTGACTTATGTGAAAGAAGGAAAATGGGAATTGGTGAAGGATATTCACCGTTTGACCAATCTTAGGGTTCGTTTTTTGGACTCCATGGATGGTGGTGTGATGGTTAAGGAAGTGGTTAGGTTATCTCTTGGTGCAAATATTAAGGAGAATCAAATTCTAGATCCTATCTTGATGAAAATCAAGGGTGAAGTTGGTGGACAAAAGGTGATGGTCTTTGAGATCAGTGGCGATGGTACTTTATGATACCAAGAGAGGTTATGTGTTCCTAATGTCGATGGGTTGCGATATAGGATTTTGGCTGAGGTGCATGATTCACGCTGTGTTATCCATCTTGGTTTGACAAAAATGTATCATTATCGAAAGGAGATATATTGGTGGAATGGTATGAAAAATGATGTGGCTGATTTCGTAGCCAAGTGCATGGTGTGTCAACAAGTTAAAGTTGAGAACATGAGGCCTTATGGGTTGTATCAATAAATTGATTTGCCCATATGGAAATGAGAGGTAATCAATATGGATTTTGTTACCGGTTTTCCTCGGTCTCGAAACTAATTTGACTCGGTTGGGTCATTGTGGATAGGATGACAAAGTTTGCTAACTTCTTGCCAATAAGGACTACCTTTTCGATGGAGGATTGTGCGAAGTTATATATTTAGGAGATTGTGAAGCTATATGGGGTACCTGTTTTGATTATCTTTGATCGTGGTGTGCAGTTTTCCTATTATTTTTGGCGGTCTTTTCAGAAAGGGTTGGGTACCAAGGTTATTCTGAGTACTTCTTTTCATCCACATTCGGATAGACAAGTAGAGAGGATAATTTAGACATTGGAGGATATGCTTCAGGCATGTGTGATTGGTTATGGTGGCAATTGATTTAAGCATCTGCTTTTGGTAGAGTTTGCTTACAAAAAAACCTATCATTCTAGTATTGGTATGGCCCCTTTCGATGCATTGTATGGTAGAAGGTGTAGATCTCATATTAGGTGGTTTGAGCTTGCTGAGGCAGATATGTTTGGTCCAAACTTGGTTTATTAGGCTATGGAAAAAGTAAAGGTGATTCGGGATAGGTTTAAGGCTTCCTAAAGTCGCCAAAAGTCCTATGCAGATGTAAGGCGTAGAGACTTGGAGTTTGAGCTAAGGGATAGGGTTTTTTTAAAGGTTTCTCCCATGAAGGGAGTAATACAGTTTGGTCAGAAGGGGAAACTCAGTCCCCAGTTTTGTGGTCCTTATGTAGTTCTGTGAAGGGATGGTAATGTGGCGTATGGATTGGAGTTTCCTTCTAGTTTGAGCTTCGTTCATCCGGTATTTCATGTTTCCATATTAAGAAAGTGCATTAGTGGTCCTTTTTCGATTGTTCCTTTGGAGGGGTTGGGTATCGTGGACTCTCTGTCTTATGAAGAGGTCCCGGTTGAGATCTTGGATAGGTAGTTTTGTCGGTTATGAACCAAGGATGTGGCTGTGGTTAAGGTTATATGGTGGGACCATAAGGTGGAAGAAGCTACATAGGAAGCGGAGGAGGACATGAAGTCTAAGTATCCACACCTATTTTTCTGCTCCTGGGATTCGTGCGAATGGTATGTATTCTTCAACACATCTTTATTTTCTGAGTTTGTTAAAGGAAAGATTAATATCTTTATATCTTTGTTTTCAAACTTTGTTAAAGATTGGGAATATATTTGATAATGCAAATGACTCATGCGTGTGGTTACCCCTATCTTGTCCATTATTCGAGAATGAATGTTCCTAGTGGGGGAGACTAAAACACCCTGGTTTCTGGACCTTAAAACATTTTCTTGATTTTTGGTTTCTAGGCAAGACATGACTTAAGGAAACGAGTCGTATGCTTGGGTACGGGTGGTATGGTCCAGTCGTATTGTTACCAGTGTTGGTTGGTGGGATGGATTTAGTTACTGGAATGGGTATGATTTGGGTTGTACAAGTCGTATCAGTGTATATGGGTTGTTTGGTTACTTTGTCTAACCTTAGACTTGGTAACTTATGTTGGATCTGAGTACGAGTGGCTCACCATGAGCTGTAAGCCAGGTACGAGTCGTACCCAGGACTCGTATGGTGGGCAGTGTTCAAATCTCCTGGGATTCTATTCTGCCTGGGGTACAGTTTATGGGTACTAGTCATACACTTGGATACGACTTGAGTTTGGGTGTGTCATACCTTGGACAGTGTTGGGTCCAAGAGGGAAAGCCTAAGGTACGAGAGGTGGGTACCATTCGTATATGATAAGTACGACTCGTAAGGGTCAGTCATACCCTATGAAGGGAATTAAATGCAATTTAAGTGAGGGCAATCTGGACATCTCCCCACTTACCCTAATAAGGCCCCACGACTTATATTCCTATTGGGGTGTTATTTGCCCTACTATTCTATTCTTAAACACTTAGAAAACACTCTTAAATCCTCTCTAGAGTTCTTGGACAAAGGAAGCTAGGTTTTTATCTTAAGAAGTAAATTGGGGCTTGTCTTGGTTTAAGGCATATTCTCTTCGCTCACTGTTAGTTCCAACTAAAGCCATGCATTTTATATAATGTTTTCATGATTTGAATGTTGTATGATTTTGGGTTTTCAAATATGATTTGGGGATTTTTGGTTATAAATGTTTGGTTATGGTTTTCCCATGTTTTAATTACGCTTTTATATACATCAATGATAGTTTTGGATAATTGGTTGTATGAGAATGGTTGTTTGGTAATTGGCTTTGGCTTTGGAAATACTATGCCCCTAATATGTTTGATAAAATACCTATTATGATGTTTTTATCATATTATTGGGTTTTCAATGGAACTGACGCATGGTTTAAACTTAGTAATGGAACCCTAAATAATATGAATGGTTTAAATGGTTTTGGAATGGTTTGGCTTAATAAACATTCTTATGGAGTAGAAGGGAATTCCCTATGCTAATATGACAATGGATACTTGTGGGGTACATAGGAATCCCCCAAGTTAATTGGATAATAGGGTCTATGGGCATGAGGATCCCTTGACCACTAAAAGGTTTGGCTAAGGACAATACTTGCAAGTTGTAGTCGGTATGACGATACCACTACTAATTTCCTTGGTTAATAGTAATGGAATAATGGTTTGGTTGAAAATTAGTTTTAATTGGGAAATAATAGAGGGGTGTGAAAGCTAACCGTGAAGGTGAGAGTCCAATGGATGAACACCAGAAACTCATATTTGCCGACATGAGGGGTAGGTCATGGCGACCTTATATGATACTCACGAGGTACACGAGAATCCTCTAAGTAAACTATACATATGTATCATGGAGAATGAAGGGTACATTGGAATCCCCAATTCTTATGGTATCTTCGGTTCGTGCGGCTACACGCATCGAGGCCCGTTCAGGGGGTTACACTTGACCCATATAGCTCGTGGATAGTTTTCGGATGGTTAAGCTTTACATACCCAGGTTAGAGGTTTTAAATGCATGCTAAACCCAATTTCCTTTTCCCGACATAGTTATATATATATGTATGGGTTGTGTATATATGGATGGTTCTACTTGGTTTTCTTAAATGACATTATTTATCCTTATCCCGAGATCATGCTAGTGTTCTCCTGCTAACCCATCTCTGGGTTGTTGTATCCTCACGTGATGCTGGAACAGACCATTCTACTCCTCTTGCTTAGCGTTCGGACATTCGGGCGATGGGGATCAACTTTGGATTGAAGTAGTGAGCTTCTATTTTTTTTGAAAGGCTCCATTTCATGGATGTTATTTCATACTTTGGATTATTTATAGATATTGGTTTTGGCTCTGGTTGGGGGAATATCCCAACCAGATTTTTGTATTCTTTTTGTTAGACTTTTGTAGAACTACTATGGGTTGAAATGGGCGGGATCGATATTGGTGTCAGCCTTAGCATTGGTATTGGTATTAGGGCTAATACCGATTGACAATATTGTTGGTTGTTCCTTCCTATTTTATTTTGCGATTATATATTTAATTATGAATGGAACTTATTTGGTTATAGTCAGATCTATGGTTTGGTTTTGCTTGGTACGGTTGGACAGTTGGTATGGGATAGTCGGACTTTGTTGGGCTGGTCTCGGTAATAGTCCTGTCCCACAGTCTTTAATCTGGAATGTTACGCTATCTTGTTATATGTTCGAAATTCAGCCAACTCAGGGTAGATGGCTTAAGGTTGGGTTGGGTAACAGGGGTGGTCTCCGATCCCGGTCGGACTTGGGATGCCCATTACGTCAAGTCCTCGGGACGGGTCGTGTCTGTTTATTTCTTTATAACAAAGATTATTTTAGAGAATTGATGTGTTTGACTAAATTTTTAGAAAAAAAGTACTTTTCAAAATAGAAAAGCTATTTCTGAAAAGTTAAAATAATAATTTTTCTTCAAAGTTTATTTTGGAATCTTAACCAAATACAAAGTTCTGTTATAAATTAAATAGGTTTTAAAATCTGACGTACAAATTATAAATCCCTATAATCAATATTTTCAAAGTCATATTTGGGGCGTGTTTCAGGGCGAATCTTAAAATGAGCTGTATGAAAAATGTATCGAGGCGCAAATTAAAGGCATCGATTCATAAGGAGTATGTAATTGACTTTGGGGAATAAGCCCCGGATGTAAAAACGTAAGTTTCATTTGCAAAAACGTATGCCTTAGTCAGTAATTTTATTTTTTATTATTTTGAAAATATTTTTCTATAAATTATATTTTTTATTATTGATGTAATAATATTTATACTTTATGGTATTATGTTTTTTTCAGGTTGTAGTGATTTTTTCTAAAATATAAATAAAAAAGCAACTCTCATATAAAACAATATTGTCATATATAATCTTTTAGATAATCATGCCTAAAATTGAAAATGATAGAGATTTCATTGCACTATATTCATGAGACAACTTTATATATTTTTTTGTCATTACTTTTACACTTTTTATCATTCTCCTTTGAAATATATAAAAAATAATCAATGCAAATATTAGGAAGGACTAATAGATGTAGGGATTGATATATATATATATATATATATATATATATATATATATATATATATATATATATATATATATATATATTGATGATTTCAAAAATTATCTTGGTTATTATCAAATTTTGTGTTGATATATACTTTTCTGAAACACTAATTATAATATTTTTTTTTATATTATATGTGATTTATTTAAATTTATTTGTAGATGTTGGAAAATAAAATTTCAAGACCGACAAAATTAATAATCGGGAGAAGAAAAATATTACAACAATCATTTTATTGATTTCAATATGTTAGTGTTACAATCTCTTTGAATCCTCTGATTCACCTTTTCAAATATAAATTTAAGGGCTTTGAGCTTGATCTTGAATTTGAACCTGATTTGTGCATTTGATGGATTTGATCTTAACTTGTACTTCAATTCAAGGGTTTTTAGGCTTGTTCATGAATCTTATGGTCTTGATCTTGAATCTTGATGAACTAATTTGAATGCTTGAACTTTATAGAGAAATCGTGGCCCTGATCCACAAGCTCTCTTGATTCTTTTTAGAGTTGTTGGTCTCTTTTTCTGAATTATGAGACCCCTATTTATATTTGTAGGAAGGAAAGAGTTATTGTGAAGGTAGATTTCTTTTGACCAATCAGATTTAAGTGACATGGTGCATTTTATGGGCTTTTGATTTTACTAGGTCTGCTGCATCATTTTGACATGTGGAATGATCCTATTGACTCATTCATTTGACGTGACATCCCACATCATTCGACATGTGGCACCCAATTGGGCCTCTAGAATAAGATGACATTTTTGAGCTTAACAAAGTGGGCTCATCATTTGTGACCCAAATCAATGGACTGGCCCAATTGAAATTGGACTTTAATTAAACCCACAAATGTTTGAACTTAAATAAATCCAATTATATTAATCTTCCACACTTGTTTGGATTAATATATTTCAAATTTAATTTGAATAAAATTTATATGACTACAAATGCCTCCTGCTTCAAGACTAAATGCCCCCTGCTTCAATATTGGTCGAGTGTATACTTTGGAGACTAGTCTTGAAGTATGATTTATTTAAGCATGCTTCCTTCATGCTTCAAAGATTTTCATACATATGAACCCCCCATTTCATTAGTTGACAACATTTGAATTTGAACCATGCAATTTATATATTGATATTTCCCTCAAAAACTCTTTTTTTTCCGAGTCACAATATTACTTTTCTTAAAAAGATTGCTATGAATTTCTACACGTAAGACTCATTGGTGAAGCACGATATCCAATTATGATAATGAATTGCTTAATGATGTCCACTTCTACTAGAATATCTTGACTTTGTCCAATTCCAAAAAGATTAGAAAAACACCTCAGCTTCTTACTTAACCATTTTCAATCAAGAATATAACTCTTTCAATTTGAATTTTCATTGGAGATGGAAACAACCACCCTACAACTCTGTAAAAGGATGTAAGTTCTCAACTTTTTTAATATCAGTTTTGGGATTTCCAAGCCATGAATAATGTCGAGGTAATTTCTTTTCTTTCTACTTTTATTTTATTTTCATCACTTTTTTCCAGCCCAACATGTTAGTGGTAGAAAATTCACATCTTATTGTAGAAATGTCAAAATCATAAACAATTTGATATTCCAAAAGTTAGACTTTGAGTTTATAACATATCCAAAATTTAGTCCTAAAATCCTTCAATATAATTATATAAACTTTTTTGAAGTTAGCCTTGAATTTTATCATGATGAAAATTTTAGATCTACACGTCTTTACTAAAATTTTAATATCTTGATGTAGAAATGGAGAAATCATGAGATGCTTAATTCTATAGATACTAGATATATGCCTCCATAACATATCCGAGATTTATAATTTAGAACCTTCAAAATCATTCTTGATGATTTATTAAGTTTCTCCTAGATTTTGTTTGGCAGAGAATTTTAGATTTGCATCGCCTCACCAAATAATTTATATCTTGATGTAGAAAAGTCACCATCAAAGGACATTTTGATTGCTGCAAACCAGATTTTAAGAATTTCATTTTCACCAAAATATCTTGTCTCAATTTAATTTGGTGATACATGACTTTCAAGTTTGAAACGTCTTGCTAGGTACCAATATCTCTTCTACTTGTGTTTTCTTTGGGTTGTCTCTTTTTTTCTTTTGTAAAATTAAAACAAATAGCGATGTGCAACAGTTGGCTTAAAGTGCGACAGTTTAACTCCTCATCCGTACACCTTAAGACTGACCAATTTGGCTTCAAGGTTGGTGATTATACAATAATCGACTTAGGGTGCAGGACTTTAACTTTATCTCCGTACACCTTAAGACCGACCAATTTGGATTCAAGATTGGTGACTATGAAATAATCGGCTTAGGATGTGAGAGTTTACTTTGCCTCCGTACACCTTAAGATCGACCAATTTGGCTTCAAGATTGATGACTATGCAATAATCGACTTAGGGTGAGAGAGTTTAACTTCACCTCCATACACCTTTAAGACCGATCAATTTGGCTTCAAGATTGGTGATTATGCCTTAATCGACTTAGGGTGCGAGAGTTTAACTTTACCTCCGTACACTTTAAGACCAACCAATTTAGCTTCAAGATTGGTGATTATTCAACAATCGACTTAGGGTGTGAAAGTTTAACTTCTCCCTCCGTACACCTTAAGATCGATCAATTTAGCTTCAAGTTTGGTGCCTTTTCTGTAAGCATGGTCCCTTTTCTTCAAGTATGATCCCTTTTTAATGGTCAGCATAAAGTATGGGCTCTTTCACTTATGCACTTATGCTAAAGTCAGCTTTAAGTATGACCTCTTGCATCGATGCACTTATGAAATGGTCATCTTTAAGTATGGGCCCTTTCACCAATGCACTTATGTAATGGTCATCTTTATGTATGGGACCTTTCACCGATGTACTTATGCAGTGGTCATCTTTAAGTATGGGCCCTTTCACCAATGCACTTATGTGATGGTCATCTTTAAGTATGGGCCCTTTCACCAATGCACTCTATGGAATAATCATTTTTAAGTATGGTTTGTTTCACGATTCACTTATACAATGGTCATTTTTAAGTATGAGCCCTTTCATCGATGCACTTATGCAATGGTCATCATTAAGTCCAGGCCCTTTCACCGATGAACTTATGCAGTGGTCATCTTTAAGTATGGGCCCTTTCACCGATGTACTTATGTAATGATCATCTTTAAGTATGATCCTTTTCACCAATACACTTATGCAATGGTTATCTTTAAGTATGAACCCTTTCACCGATGCACTTATGCAATGGTTATTTTTAACCATGGTCCCTTTATATAACAAATTCATTCAAATTCTAGCTTAACGTACAAAGAGATAAATCTTGTCTACCTTAAGGTATGAAAATTTTGAGATTCTTTTAAGTAAACCCGTGAAATCTAGCTTAAGGTGCAAAGGGATAAATTTTATCCACCTTAAGGCGTGAAAATTTTGAGACCCTTTTAAGAATAAACCCATGAGAAAACCAGCTTAAGGTGCAAAGGGACAAATATTGTCCACCTTAAGGCATGGAAATTTTGAGATCCTCTTAAGGATAAATCTGTGAAAAGACCAACTTAAGGAGCAAAGGGAAAAATCATGTCAACGTTAAGACATAGAAATTTTGAAATCTTTTAAAGGATAAATCTGTAAATGTGCAGGTTTTAATAGGGAGATTTTGAAAGTTCCAACATGAAGACTTAATGAATTTGAATACTTCAACTTATAGACATAAATTATCTGAAGATTTCAACTATTAGACTTTGAAGGCTTTGATATGGTAGATTTGAAGATTCCAACTTAAAGAGTCGGTGAATTTAAAAACTTAACTTATGTGAACGAAGTTCATATTCCATTGGAGTTTGCCCTCATTGAGCCACTAATACTTGGTGTACGTCCAAAATTGGATGAGTATACTTGCAGACTTAACTTTTATATGACAGATCAAGAGGGAACATATTTTTGTGACACTTATGCAACTAAACTCAGAATAAAATTCTAAGAGACTACATACCTCAGTAAAGAGGATCAAGTCACAACGTAGTTTTGGGTGAGTATTTTTTTAATGTAGATTTTTTTGTGTCATAACTTTTGCCTAGGTTGCCTCTTTTGAGGTTTTCAACCTAGTGGACTTTCCCCCCTTTTTTGATCCGTACATAGTTTATACTCTTGCGGGCCAGGAGTGAACATGCAGTTTATACTCATGCTTAAGGAGTGCCATCTTCCTTCAAGGATAGTACTTATTCAAGAACTTGGAATTTATAGGACCAATTTTCATGCCATATGCATCAACAAGCTTCTAAGCACCATTTGAATGTGCCTCTTAAATGACATATGGTCCATCTCATATGAATGTGAATCTTCCCCCAGACTTATGACAAATTATAATGGGCTTTCTTACTGCAAGGACTTGGTCTCCAACTTGAAAGCTTCTCAAGCGAACCCTTTTGTTGAAAGAAAGATATAGACGATCTTGATAGAATTCAAGATTTTGCTAAGCCTTTAGCCTCTTTTCATCAAGAGCTTTCAACTGCACAAGACACAACTTAGCATTTTCTTATTCGATGAGTCCTTATTGAATAATAGTCTTAAGGAAGGTATTTGACGCTCAAGTGGTAGAACTTCTTCAACTACAAAAGCAAGGGAGTATAGGGTTTCTTGCATTAGTGTGCATTAAGTTACCCTATATGCCTACAAAGCTTCTTCCATTCATTCATGCCAGTCTCATTTGGATTTAGAGACAACTTTCTTCAATAGATTGTATAAAGTCTTATTAAATGCTTCGGCTAGACCATTGGTGGCAGCACGGTACATAGAAGACTTATGCTACTTGAAACCAAAGTGATCATAAATCTTGTTTCTCAGTTTGTTATAAAATGGCTTGCCATTGTCAGTTATTACGTACTGAGGGATTCCAAAGTGGTAGATGATATTTACTTGAATGAAGTTCGCAATGTTCTCTTTATTCACTTATTTGAGAGTAACAATTTCAACTTATTTTGAGAAATAATCTATTGCAACCAAGATGTATAAGTGTCCGCCAGATGATTTTGGCAGTGGTCCAATAACATCCAATCCCCAAGTGTTTAATCGCCATGATGCTATAGTTGGGCGTTGTAATACTTCAGGAGGTTGATGTATGAAATTCATATGGAATTGACAAGATTTACATCTTCTAGCATAGTCCAAGAAATCTTTCACTATCGTTGGCCATAATACACTATTTTTTTAATGTGAAAATAAAGCTTCCATCTAGACTAATGAGATCCACAAACTTTTGAGTCTGTTTCTAGAAAATTTTGAACTGCTTCTTCCTCTCCCAAATATTACAAGAGTACTCCTTAAAATGATCCTCTATAAAACATGTATTTTTAATAAAGGAAGCAAGGTACACGATGACATACGTCATTCCTTATCCTTGGATCCTCTAGAAGTATTCCATAACATAAGTAGTCAATGATAGGTTGTCGCTAATATTCTTTTACGACTTTAGAAACAACGATGAGGTGCTCAACTTTATTTTATACGTTCTTATTGTCATTTAGTGGTGGTACTACCCATTCTTGGAGGATAGTAAATCGTGTCTGACTTAAAAGAGTTAGGGTTAAGGATAAAACAGCTAGGACATTAACTTACCTATTTTCTTTCCTTGGCATATTATGGAGGGTTACTTCACTATGCCATCTCATTAACTTTTGAGCATAATCATGATAAGGGCATAACTCAGGATTTCTAACTTCATAACTTCCCAAGAGCTGCTTGACCACTAATTAAGAGTCACCAAATAGTTGTAATTGTAGTTGTTTTATGTCGACTACCATCTTAAGTTTAAGTATTAATGCTTGATATTCAGAAACATTGTTGGAGCAACGATTTGTTAGGGTAAAAAAGTATGGGATGACTTCTCTTTGTGGAGTGAAGAACACCACACCAACACCAACTCCACTTTGATGTGAGGCACCATCAAAGTACATATTCCACGAGAGTATGACTTAAATAACCATTGCATCTTTATCATAAAGTTTATTGGTCAATTTCCAATTATCAGGTATTGGGTGGTCTACCAAAAAGTTTGCCAATGCTTGTTCTTTTATGGTTTTTTGGGGGATGTATACGATCTCAAATTTCTGAAATTGAAGGTACTACCTAGCAAGTTGGTAACTAAGGATTGGCTTCGATATTACAAACTTGATGAGATTTTCCCTAAACACAAGATGAACGACATGAGCTTTAAAGTAGTGCTTCATCTTTTGGATTTAGAAGACAAATGCCAAACCCAACTTTTTGATCGGCTAATAGTTTAGCTCATTCGGCGTTATCAGTCTGCTCAGATAGTAGACGGAGTTTTCTTTGACTTCATTATTTTTTTGAGACAGTAGTGCCCCAACTGACCTTTCTTGTGCCATAATATATAGTTTTAATGGCTTTCTAGGTGTAGGTACCGCAAGAACGGGAGGCTCCATCAAGTATGATTTGATGCTTTCAAAGGCCTTGCTACAAGCTTGGTCCTATTCTAAAGGAGCATCCTTATTCTTGAGACGGCTAAATGGTTGACATTTTTTGGCTAGGTTTGAGATAAACCTTCTTAAATATGCTAGCCTTTCTTGAAGACTTTTTATCTTGTGAATGTTTCGAGGCTCAAGCATCTTCAAAATCACATCGACCTTGGTCTAACCAATTTTAATTCCTCGTTGTTATAGAATGAAACCAAGGAACTTTCTGGAAGTAACTCCAAAGGCACATTTTAATGGATTCATCCTAAGTTGATACCTTTGGAGCAACTCAAATACCATTCTTAGGTCTTTCAATTAGTCACCCCTTTTTCATGACTTCACCACTAAGTTATCTATGTATCACACAATATTTTTATGGAGTAGGGCATAAAAGATGTTTTGCATGGCCCTTTGATAAATGGCACTAGCGTTCTTCAAACCAAAAGGCATTACCCTGTAGCAATAAATACCTTTAGGCGTACAAAATTCAGTGAGATTTTTATTTTTTAGTGCCTTGCAAATTTGGTTATAGCCAGATGAACCATCCATGAATGAAATTACCTCATAATTAGTGGTGGCATCAGTCATCAACTCTGAAATGAGGATTGGAAAATCATCCTTAGGGCATATGTTGTTTAGATCCCTAAAGTCGATACAAACTTAAATTTGACCATTCTTTTTCCGCACAGGAACAATGCTTGAAATCCAAGTGGGGTGTTTTACTTCATGAATAAATTAAACTTTTATGAGTTTACTAACCTTATTTTCAATTAATGTCACTAATTCTGACCTGAAGCGCCTTTGGGCTTGCTTAATAGGATGAGCACCATTCTTAACTGCCAATTACTGGAATGCTACTTTTGGATCTTAGTCGGGCATTACCTTATAAATCTAAGAAAAGATATCCCTATATTATTTTAATATGTCCATATAAATGATTTCTTTATCCATTTCTAAGAAAATACTTAGGTAAATTGGTCATGGGTCCATTTCATTGTGAGAATTGGATTCTTTCAAAGGATCTATTGTGGTCTTCACTATATTTTCATGTTCTAATAGAGCATCCCAACATGTTTCTCCTTTTAAGGATCATCGTTGATGATAGATTCAAGTAACACCAGGAAATATCTTCTAACTCTTTATCAACCTTCATTTGAGATGAGGCGTAATTCTCACTTTGAGTTGTAATATGATATGAAGAGCCTATAATTTCTTCATATTATTCATGTTTATTGGTGTAAACTACAATATGATCCTTTGCTTTTAACACCTCCTTGCGTGAAACCCTGAGTTCCATCTTCATCTCATTCTAGAAGGAATCAAACTTTTGAAATCCTTCTGGATTTTGGGTAAAGAGTGCATCATAGTGCTTTGACAACTTCTCCGATGCTTGTTGCTTTTCCTCTTATTTAGTAGACCCAATCTCTCAAACATAGAAGCTCATGTGGTGGACTCTTTTTCCATAGTGATTTAGTTTTTAATTTCCCTTTTTATTGAGATTCAAACAAAAGGTGGCAGCGTGTACCCAAGGCCTTCACGTGGCTGCTTAGTTGTACTTTTTAATAAAATTTTACCCAACCTTGATGGATCATTTGGATTTTATCAAACCTTTATAAATAACTTATAAGCATTTGGTTCAAAGCTTTCTTTTGTACACTTCACAGGGAGTTTCATATCTTCTGGCAGATTTTGAGCCACAAATTCTCTAGGTGGCCTTGAGGATGGGCTTATTTCATCAATCTATTTGATAGATAGTGTTAGCACTACTAGTGCCTTATATTGGGTATTCAATGAATGATCTTCCCTTTTTTTTACCTTTTGTACGTAGCGGAGAATAGGAGTTGACTTTTTTTTCATAGACGTTATGCTTTCTTTATTCAAAGTGGAGAGAGGCTTCTTAGTGGAAACTTTTTTGATAGCCTCCAAGACCTTCTTAGCTATAAGATCATCACACATTATCTTAGAAATATTATCAACCCTTTTCTTATTCAACATAATTCTTTTAGTTGAATTTTGCATCTGCAAAGTATGACTCAGCCTCAGTGAATGGCTTATCATCAACATACTATCTTTCTTTCCACCCCGCCTTTGAGATACTTCAAACATTGGTAGTAAGAGGATGAGAGAATTTTGTTCTCATGTACATAAGGACTACTAAGAAATATGTTGTATGAAGTCTTGGCATCGATCACATGCATCAATCCAGTTGATTGAAAATAATCCATATGAATCCCTAACTTGATAGATCTTATGTCTCTCTGCCCCTCTTAGTTGAACCACTGACTCATCAAACGACTTTTAGTAAGTTTAACAGTAGTGATGCCAAGTTTCTTTATTATGCAAATAGCCAAAATGTTAACTCTGTGTAACGCCCCTGGAGTACCCCTATATCACACGTTGCCAAGGGTTACTAATACCCCCAAGCTAACCCTTGACATCTATATAGTTTGAAATTCTTATAGGAAGTGAACTAACATATGCATATAATACGAGAGGAAAAAACTTAAAATCTTTTTTCTCAACTTGAAATTTGAAATCTTAAATAAAATCTTTAAATTGAAAGATATATAGTCTAACAAGCCTGTACTACTAACTAGAGAGTCACTAGGACAGACCCTAACTAATCTAATATAAACTATAATCTAATAAATAAAGTAACATTCATAAATAATTAAGAGTCTAGTAAGCTGTGTCCTCAGACTATGAGGACTGACCAAATGTTGGGATGCAGGAAGTGATGTCCGTGATCAATCGTGCTACTGAAAACAAACACCAGAACCTAAATTATAATACAATGTAGCATATAGACATATATATATATGGGTCAGTACTTTGGAATGTACTTAATATAGGAGGGGTGAATGCATAAGTAAAACAAGAACTGAATATATTTTCAAATCATGCATGATAAGTGTAAAGGACTCACCTTGGACATGAATAGAATTGAAAATTGTATGTTGTTAAAACATGAATAATAAAGCATACTGAATAAGCTTAGTTAGCCATTACACTTAGTTTTTGAAATCTTTGCTTTAGTTTTTCTTGTGGGAGATTCTTCTAACTGACATAAACTATGTGAGCTATCATGGAGTCCAATGTCTTATCCACATTGGGAAGAACTGTTCTACTCTTTCCATAAAATTAAACCTTAAGTGATCACTATACTTTATCCATATTGGGAAAAGTAGACACTCACTGACGAGGTCTCTTAAACCTACAGTGGCTCATAATTTCCAGGAATTTAGGATATGCTCATCCATATTCCTTTCTCGGTGGTAAATACTAATCCCAAAAATATATGTATAGGATCATACTTAAGAAATCCACCTTAAAATAGCATAAGGTTTATAGTCTGAAAAACTAATTATGCTCCTCTTTACTTAAATCATAATTAGAAGGAATACTTATGGATTTCCTGTCTTATCTTATATCAAAAGATCAAGCTAAACTTTAATCATGCTGTATTACATGTAACTGAAGCTTAAAATTTAGGTTCCTTGTAAACTCAGTGTTTATGCTTATGCTTTGGAAATTCATACTTTCTTTCATAAAGCTTATGACAAATTATCATGCACAATACTTACATTGCAAGTCTTTTATCAAAATTTCAAGTCAACTAATGAAACTCAAGTCACAATAGCAATCTTGCAAGTCAAAATATGAATAGATGAAAAATCTTATGCACTTAAATCCTTCAATCACATGATAATGTTATGCTTAAAAAATATGAGAACTTGGGTATGAACTTTAACTAAAACATGTAAATTCAACCTTAAAGATCATGTTTTTAGGGCATAAGTATGAAAGAGTATCCTTCTTCAAAATCCACATACCTGGATTTACTTGACTTGTGAAGAGAACCTGAACTTAGAGACTTTAGAGATATCTTTGTTGGAGAAAAGCGTAGTTTTTCTATTCTTAAGGATAGAAGGAGAAAGAGTGTCGTTAATCGATTGAAATTAGGGGAAAATAATACCTCTTCTTAGGTTATAAGCCATGGCTTGGAAGTTTTTAGAGGGGAAAAGACCAAAATTCCCCTCAACTGAACTTATACAAACTTGATCATCGGTCATCATGAGTCATCTCATTACTCGTAACATCTAGTTATGAGTTGACCTAGTGACTCGTAACCTTGGAAGAAACAAATAAAGTATGTACTGGTCTGGATATGAGTCGTACCCTACAACTCGTAACATATCACTACGACTCATAGCAACCTCTAATAACCTGGAAAAAAACTTAACAGACGTACCCTGTTGATATGATAACTCTCCTTATACGACTCATAACATCAAGTGACAACCCCTAGAGTCGAGTCATCGTGTGACCAAAAAATTTAGGTCTTTCCACTAAGCTGGTCAGGACTGGACTATATGATTCGTATAGTCTCCTTATGACTCTTAGTGTCAAGTCGTACCTAAAATAGTACATTATTTTATTTCACATTTTCTTGGTTATGACTATATGATACGACTCGTGATAAGTCTTCATCAAGTAAGGAATGAGTCATATGTTCCACAATGACCTTAAAAGCACAGAGTATTACACTCTGAATCCCTCATCTATTAAGATTTTATCACCTTCTTTCCTAGAACATAACCCACATATATAAGGGATGGTTGTGTAGGGTTTTACCTGGTAGAAGATCATTATTTGTAAATGTGATTTTTGTATCACATACATGTGCCCTTTATTAAGAGGTTCAATAGACATTTTAGAAGATGAAGAAACTTTCATTAGTGGGTTTTCACCCTTTCCTCCTTCTTTGCCAGTATTAATACAAGATGTATCAAGGTTGACTTGAGCATTTTTTGTACAAAACAACTTGAAAAGAATTCTTCCAAAGTCATAGGACGCTGTGCTTTTTAGTGGTGATGCTCTACTACCCTCTTCCACTTTGGAAGTTACAATAGCCTTCTATGATACCCCAAGTTCTTGAGGTTTATACCCTCCAAGAGTTTAGTAATTGAATTAACTATGTTTCTAAAATAATGTCAAAACCGCTAGTGATAACAGTCCAGGGAATGTCTCGTTAGAAGGCATGACGAGTCATGATGAGGACTAGTTGTCTTGATAGTGAGTTTTGGTCCTTTGACAATGAGTTCTGGGTATGAACCATTGTGAGGCACAATAAGTCTTTAGGAGGGACTCATTGTCACAATAGAAAGTTACCTAGGTGTTCAATCCCTGACCACGAGTATGCGTCACGACTCGTGATGTCAAACAACAAGTTGTGATAAGTGACTCATTGTCATAATAGTGAGGGATTAAATTTTTGATCCTTAGGTAATGAATCCAGGCCATGACTCATGGTCTCATGAGTCGTTACCCAAGCCAGGATGACTATACTCAGTATTTTCTTGTATGTTTTAATTGGGGTCCTTTTGATTTTTTCCTCCCTTTACGATATTGCCATGAATTTAAAACTCTCTAATGACCCCTCTAACATCAATTATCAAAATCAAAATTTACTCTCCTTCTCTTAAACTCCCAAGGCAAGAAAACTAGGGTTTTACAAGGAAATCAATCAGTTAGACTTTAATTTAAAACCATTTTTAATTTCTTGTGTATTTTAGGCATATCTCTTATCCCCAAACTTGTATTTTACATTATGGCATGAATTGATTCAACAGTTATTTTATTTAGTTATTGGGTTAGAAATTGGATTGAGTGCTTTTGATTGGTTTCTAATTGAATTATTCCCCCATGATTTAAATGGGTGAATGGGTGCATTATTGTGACGATCATAATGGGGAACATGGGTTTCCACAAATTGATGGATTTTGGCTTGGTAATGGAAATAACCTCAATCCCTTCATAACTTTGGTTTTGAATATGGAATTTTCATAACTTAACTTACATTTAAAACCTTTCATTACATTAAAGGATAATGGATAATGAAAAATGGTTTTGGAATGCCCTTGGTGGCAATGGTTCGGATTTTAAATAGAGCTTTGGAGTGTAATGGTTAATTGGATAGGTTTGGCATAATTATATAAGCTTGTAAGCATATTGGGATTATGATACCATGTTGGTAATGCCTTAATAAATGACTCCTTGGTTAATGCTTGGGTTTATGTGCAAACTATTTTTATTTTGGCTTAAAGAGAATTGTGTAGCTTATCGTAAATTTGTAGATCCTGGGGGACCAACATTGGAAACCAAGTTTGCTGGCGTGGGGGTCCATATGACCATGTTATTTGTGAACATATTATATTTTGGATGGCTACCACCATTGTTTCTTTATCCTTTTCTCGATTTCCTCGGTTTATGCAAATAACATACACTAGGGCCCTTTTAGCAGGAGAAGCTAAATCCATATAGCTCGTGGATGTCTTTAGGATGGAGAAGGCTACATAATTCAAGATAACGGTTTAAAATTTCATGTTCATGACTCTTTTCCCTATCTCGATATCCTATATATATGTAAATATTAATGTTCTGTATGTGGTTTTGAATGATTTTTGGCAATGACATTATTTTATCACTTTCCCTAAGTTACATGCCAGTGCTTACCCCACTGACCATCCTTGGATGCTATATCATTTTATTATGTAGGGTTGGAGGGTTTCTTATCATTTATATAGAGCATTAGGTGGTGCGCTACAACGATTGAGTTGATGTGAAGTAGTGAGCCTCTATCTTTCGGAAAGCCCTGCCATTTTCTTATGTTTCTTTTTTGATTTTAGGAATTGTGAGTTTTCCTTTGTCATGGTCGGGGGAATTTCCCGACCTAGTTTGGCATTCTACTTTTAGAGGATTTTTCAGACAAATGTGGGTTGGTTGTTTATTTTGACTCTTTATTTGCATTTGGTTTATCTATTCTTTTTATCATTATTTTTAGTTGGCTTCTTCTATATTCACTTATTATGTTATGGATGTTAGGTTAAGGGGGTGTTCTAGGCTTATGGTGGGATTGAGATACCCATCATGACTTGGCCCTAGTGTGGGTCATGACAAGCTTGGTATCAGAGAATGGTTCAGGGTCGTTGGGTGTCTACAAATCCATGTCGAGTAGAGTCCCTTTAATAGGTGTGTAGAATGTCACACTTATAAGGGGAGGCCATAAGGAATTTAGGAATTTCTTGTGTTGTATTTTGGGCTATAGAGTCTAGTATCTTGTATCTTCTCTAACTCCTGGCTTACTCAAATTTTGGATCATTCCTCCCTGAAGATCTGATAGTCATAGAAACTCTTCTGGACCCTCTGTCCTACTTTTGGAAAATATGGAGGGAACTCGCCTTGTTTATGGAGTGCAAACCTAATATAGAGTCCCTACTCCTGACTGTAGTACTCCACATAGGGTTTCATCGATCCCTACTAGTCTTTCGTAGGATTGTCAAGCTTGTGATACTCATGCCCAGACGCCCTAGGGAGATATTTTTAATGCGGAGTTCTATCTGTCTATTTATATACTTGCTCAACTGGTAGCATTATAGTCTCATTGATCTGATCATGTTGGTCCTACTGTTAGTTCATCTTGGATTACACAGGTTGGATAGTTTATGATATTGAATCCCCCAACCTTTACAAAATCTAAGGTTGAAGAGAATCCTCAGGGATTTATTAATGAGATTGAAAAGATATTCAGGGTTTTGCATGCTGCTAATTTAAAGGGTATGGAGTTTACTGCCTATCAGTTGAAGGATATGGCTTATGAGTGGTATAACGAGTGTAAAGTGATGATGGGTGATGATGCTATGTCGGCAATGTAGGATAAGTTTTAAGGTGCTTTTATTAATCACTTCTTTTCTTAGGAGTTGAGGAAAGATAAGATGAAAGAGTTTGTGAACTTGAAGCAGGGTAAGATGAGTGTTAAGTAGTATGCTCTAAAGTTCCAATAGCTATCCTGTTATACTCTAGAGTTAGTGTCTAATATGAGGTCCAGAATGTGGAAGTTTACTTTTGGCTTGTCCCGTGATTTGGTGTTTGAGTGTAAGTCTACAATATTCAACAATGATATGGACATTTCTAGGCTGATGGTTTATATTCTACTGTTGGAGAATAAGAAGAAAAAGCAGATGGAGATGGGAGAAAGTCAGAGTATGAAATTCAGGTATGCAAAAAAGAATATAAATCAGCAAAATAATAGGAAAGATGGTAGGCAATGGACTAAGAAAAAGAATTGGGGAAATTTTTATTTGACGGCTAGTGCTCCTTATCCTAAGCCTTTTGGGGATTGTTGTTTTCAGGATAGCAGTGGTCCTAAGGCACAAGGTGCCCAGTTTTAGGCTAGTTGAGCTCAGTCAGCCCACTTTATCCTTTTTGTTGATCTTATAGACAACTTCACTGTAGATATTATGAGGAGGGGAAGAACTTTTGTTTTAATTTTGGTTATCTGAAAATAAAATTATCCCATAGCTAAAGTCTCCACTGGAACTAATAAGGTTACGATCGCCACTTCTTTGGCTCCTTCACCTAAGTTTGCCACTTCAGGTACCGTCACTAGCTGGAATCATCTCTATGAACTTGCTACTCATTAGGAATCTGAGGCATCTCCTGATGTTATCACTGACATGTTCAACGCTTCTCTCATGGTGCTTATTGTTTGCTTGTTCTGAGTTCTACCCTATATTATGTGATCTTTTATGTTTCTGTACACTTTGGTTTTGATTTTGAAAATATTTTTGACCCCCTTTCTTTGTATACTCCCAGGGAGATTCTATTATTGCTAGAATAATCTATAAGGGTTATGTGGTGTCCATTCATCATAGGGAGACATTGGTGGATTTAATAGAACTTGATTTGGTGAATTTTGATATAATCTTAGGGATGGATTCGCTTTATTCGTGTTATGCCTCTCTGGATTGTAGGACATGAAAGGTCAGTTTTTATTTCCCTAATGAATCAGTCATCGAATGGGAGGCGAATTCTGTAGCACCCAAAGGGAGGTTTATTTCCTATATTAGATCTTAGAAAATAATTTCCAAAGGGTGTATATATCATCTAGTTTGGGTTAAGGATTCTAACTCTGAGTATCCCTCTTTGCAATTTGTTCTCATTTTTAATGAGTTTCCTGAAGTTTTTTCCAATGATCTTCCTGGAATTCCCTCGATAGGGAAACATATTTTTTGATTGATTTTCTATTGGATACCCATCCCATTTCTGTTCCTACCTATAGGATGGCTTCGACTGAACTAAAGAAACTAAAGAAGCAGTTGATAGATCTTCTTGATTGGGTTTTAATCCGTTATAGTGTTTCACCGTATGGTGCTCCTATACTTTTTGTACGAAAGAAAGATGGGTTTCTTTGGATATGTATTGACTATCAATAGTTGAATAAGGATACAGTAAAGAATGAGTATACTCTTTCTAGGAGGATGATGATCTTTTCAACCAACTTTATGGTGCTAGGTGTTTCTCTAAGATTGATCTTCGTTCAGCATACCATAAGCTAAAAATTAGGGAGGTTGATATTCCTAAGATTGCTTTTCAAACTTGATATGGCCATTATGAATTTTTGGTTATGTTATTTGGGTTGACAAATGCCCCGGTTGCTTTCATGGATCTTATGAATTAGGTGTTTAGGTAGTTTCTGGATTTGTTTGTTATAGTCTTCATTGATGACATCTTGGTGTACTTTAAGAGTTAGGAGGATCATGCCAATCACCTCCAGATTATGTTACAGACTCTTAAGAACCTGAAATTTTATGCAAAATTTTTTAAGTATGAATTTTGGCTAAGTGATGTGACATTTTTTGGGCATGTTATTTCTAGTAAAGGGATAATGGTGGATCCATGAAAGTTGAGGCAGTTAAGAAGTGGCCTAGACCCATGACTTCAATAGACATTAGGAGCTTCTTGGTCTTGGATCGATATTATAGGAGATTTGCGGAGGTGTTTTTCATCTATTGCTGCCCTGCTGACAAAGTTGATTCAGAAAAAGGTTAAGTTTTTATGGTCCAATTCTTGTGAGGGTAGCTTTGAGAAGTTAAATGATAAGTTGAATTTTGCGCCATTTTTGACCCTACTTGAGGATACAGATGGATTTGTTATGTACTATGATGCATCCAGTATGGGACTGGGTTGTGTCTTGATGCAGCATTGTAAGGTTATGGCCTATGCTTCCAGAAAACTTTAGGTTCATGAGAGGAATTATTCATCTCACAATCTAAAGTTGGTGGTTGGGGTTTTTCTTTTAAGATCCGATGCCATTATCTATTTGGGGTGCACGTAACTATTTATTCAGACCATAAGATCTTGTAGTATGTGTTTATGCAGAAGAAATTGAACCTCAGACTAAGGTAGAAGCTCAAGTTAATTAAGGATTATGACATGAGCCTTTACTACCATGCAATTAAAGCTAATGTTCCTGCTGATGCTCATGGTAGGTAGTCTATGAGGAGCTTATCTCATGTTGAGAAATAGAAAATAGGGTTGGTGAAAGTTATTCGCAGATTAGCTAATTTAGGAGTTTGTCTCTTGGACTCTGAGGATAAGAGAGTGATTGTTCAGGAAGTGGCTAAATCATCTCTTGGTATTGAGGTGAAGGAGAAGTAGGCTTTGGATCCCATACTTATACAGATTAAGGTTTATGTGGGTCAGCAAAAGGTTATGGCATTCAAGATTTAGGGAGATGGCATTCTGAGGTATTAAGAAAGGTTTTGTATTCCTGATGTTGATGGACTACGGGAAAGGATTTTGATCAAAGCTCATGAGTCTAGATATACTGTTCATCTGGGTTTGACTAAGATGTCCCATGACTTGAAAAAATCTACTGGGGGAATAATATGAAGAGATATGTGTAAAACTTTGTGGCTAAGTGTATATTTGTTAGCAAGTCAAGGTTGAGTATTTGAGGCATGGTGGCATGTATCAAGAGATAAAGTTTCACATGTTGAAGTAGGATATGATCAATATGGATTTCGTTACGAGTCTTCCATGATCACACAATCAATATGATTCTATTATATCATAGTGGATACAATGAATAAGTCTGCTCACTTCTTGCACGTGAGGACTAATTACTCATGAGAGGATTATGTTAAGTTGTTCATTCAAGATATAGTTAAGTTGTATGGAGTGTTAGTGTCCATCATTTCAGATTGAGGTACACAGTTTTTATCTTATTTTTGGCGTGCATTTTAGAAAGGTTTGGGGTACTCAGGTGAACCTTAGCACTGCTATCCACCCTCAAATAGATGGAAAAATGGAGCATACTATACAGACTTTAGAGGATATGCTAAGGGCCTATCTGATTGACTTTAAAGGCAGTTGGGTTAACCATTTTCCTCTCATTGCATTCGATTATGACAATATTTATTATTCTAGCATTCAAATGGCTCCTTTTGAGGCTCTCTATGGTAGGAGTTGTAGGTCTCCTATTAGGGTGGTTTGAGGTAGGTGGACTAGTTTGTTTGTCCCTAATGTGGTTCACCAAGCTGTAAAGAAGGTGAAGGTGATTAGATAAAGGCTTAAGATTGCTCAATGTCTTCAAAAGTCTTATATGTATGTGAGGCAAAGAGAGTTGGAGTTTGAAGTAGGTGATTGGGGTGTTCTTGAAGGTTTCTCCTATGAAAAGAGTCATGAGGTTTGAGATGAAGAGGAAGCTCAGACATTGATCCGTATCAAATTATGAGGAGGATTGGAATGTTGCTATAAGTTGGATTTGCCAGCAAGTTTGGCCTCTATTCATCCTGTTTTCCATGTGTCTATGCTGAAAAAGTGTGTGGGTGACCCTTCTTTGATAATTCCTGTTGAGGATGTGGGTGTTTTAGACTCTTTGTCTTATGAGGAAGTCTCGATTGAGATATTGGATAGGCAGGTTCGTAGATTGAGGACTAAGTATGTAGCTTCAATAAAGGTGCTTTAGAGAAATCAAAAGATGGAGGAATCTATGTGGGAAACCGAGGAAGATATGTGAATCAAGTACCCATTCTAGTTTCTAGTGATGGGTGGAAGTTCTTTAGGTATGAACTTAGTTTCCCATATTATCACATTTTAAATTTTTCCTTGGATTCTATTTGCATTCTTTCTGTTATCGTGTTAAGGGTTCCCTAACTCCTAATTTAGGGATGAATGATCCTAATGAGGGAGGGGGGAAGAGGTAATGTGACACCCTATGTTTTTGAGGTTTATACCCTCCAAGAGTTGAGTAATTTAATTAACCAAGTTTCTAAAATAATTTCAAAACTGCCAATCATAATGGTCCAGGGAACGACTCCTTTAGAGATGTAACAAATCATGATGAGGACTCATTGTCTCAGTAGTAAGTTTGGGTCCCTTGTCAATAAGTCTAGGGTATGACCTATTGTAAGGCATAATGAGTCCTTAGGAGGGACTCGTTGCCAAAATAGAAAGTTACCCAGATGTTCAGTCCCTGACCACGAGTATGCGTCACAACTCGTGATGTCAGACAATGAGTCGTGATGAGTGACTTGTTCTCATAATAGTAAGGGACCAAATTTTTGATCCTCAGGTAATGACTCTAGGCCACGACTCGTGGTCAGGCCTCACAAGTCGTTACCCAAGCTATGATGATGTACTTAGTATTTTCCTGCACATTTTAATTAGGGTTTTTTTGGTCTTTTTCTCCCTTTACACTATTCCCACATCTTAAAAACACTCTACTGACCCCTCTAACATCAGTTATCAAAACCAAAATTTATTATCTTTCTCTTAAACTCCCAAGGCAAGAAACACTAGAGTTTTACAAGGAAATCAATCAGTCAGGCTTCAAACTTGAAACCCCTTTTCAATTCCTTATATATTTCAGGCATGTCTCTCATCCCTAAACTTGTATTTTACATTATGGTATAAGTTAATTCAATGTTCATGTGATTTAGTTGTATGGTTTGAAATTGGGTTGAGGGCTTTTGATTGTTTTCTACTTGAGTTGTTTCTTTATGATTTAAATATGTTATTCATGTTTTGATTAATGTTTTTTAGGGCTGAATGGGTGTATTATTATGGGGATTGGAATGGTGAACATGGGTTTCCCCAAATTGATGTACTTTTGGCTTGGTAATGGAATTAACCTCAACCCACCTTCATAACTTTGGTTTTGAATATAGAATTTTCATAATTTAACTTATTTTGGAACCTTGCATTGCATTAAAGGATAATGGATGATGAAAAATTATTTTGGAATGCCCTTGGTGGCAATGATTTGGATTTTAAATGGAACTTAGGTGTATAATGGTTAATAGGATTTTCTTGGATTAATTATATAAGCTTGCAAGCATATTGGTATAATGATACCATGTTGGTAAATGCCTTAATAAATGACTCCTTGATTAATGGTTGAGTTTATTTTCAAACTATATTAATTTGGGCTTAACGGGAATTGTGTTGCTCACCGTGAAAGTGTATGTCTCGGGGGGGGGGACCAACACTAGAAACCACGTTTGCCGGCGTGGGGGTCCATGTGATCGTATGCTTGGTGCACACACTATATTTTAGATGGTTATCACCTTTGTGTCTTTAGCCTTTCCTCAATTTCTTTGGTTCGTGCGACTAGCACGCATTGGGAACTTTTCAGCAGGGGAGCTGAACTCATATAGCCCATGGGTATCTTTAGGACAGAGTGAACTACACAGTTCAGGAAAATGGTTTAAACTTTCATGTTCATGACCCTTGTCCTTATCTCAGCATCCTATATTTGTATATATTAATGTTGTGTAAGTGGTTTGGATTGGTTTCTTGAAATGATATTATTTTATCACTTTTCCTGAGTTACATGCTTTTGCTTTCTCCACGACCGTCCATGGACGCTACGTCATTTCACAATGTAGGGAGAGAGGGATTTTTTGTAACTCCTACGCAATGTTAGGTGGTGTGGTACGACGGTTGAGTTGCTGTGAAGTGGTGGGCCTCCATATTTTGGAAAGCCCTTCCATTTCATTAGTTTTTTTTCCCAGATTTTAGGAATTGTGAGTTTTCTTTTGTCATGGTCGGGGGCCTATCCCAACCTAGTTTGACAATCTGGTTTTAAAGGCTTTTGTGGACAAGTATGGGTTGTTTGCTTGTTTTGACTCTTAGTTTGCATTAGATTTATCTATTCTTCTTATCTTCATATTTTGTTGGCTTCCACTGTATTCATTATTGTGTTCTGGATGTTAAGCTAAGGGGTGGTCTCCGACTAATGACGTTCAAGCAATACCTCTTTTTAGATGATGATACGGTTGCTGTCAAGATATAGTAACCTAAATGAGGTTGGAGTAGAATCCCAAGGGAATACGTAGATTTGCAGCTATCAGCAGTTGTAGTCTACGGGTTATCGGTCTATCAACATCATCTTCAAGGAGAATGCCCCTCTTTGGCTTTGACACCCTACTATGTGTTTGTATGATCTTCTCTGATATAAGTGGGAGTACGGGATTGCCTCTAATCCACGTGTTAGGCATAAATTGGCTTATGCCCAACTAAGAACCAAATGAAAAACCTAAAACCTGCAAAGACTTTAATCCACAAATCAACACCGTATTCCCCGGCAACGACGCCAATTTTGCCAATTTCTTAATGACGTCCAAAAATACCTCCTTTTAGACGATGATATGATCGTTGCCAAGATATAGTAACCCAACTGAGGTTTGGGTTGAATCCCAAGGGAAACGTGGCTTTGCAACTATTAGAAATTGTTGTCTACGGGCAGTACTGGAAAGTAAATGGGAGGATTTTCTTGTAGTAGGATCGAGCAATTAAAAATATTAACTTTCGTTGAAATCAGTTATAGGTGAACACTGGGATTGCGTTCCTCCTGGATTCTCAACTTTGTAGGTTTATCATGCGTTGTTGAACCAACCCAATACCTTGCATATAGAATTGATAAGTTATGTACCTCCTAGAGTTTACTGGACCTGTAGAAGGATTTCACCCTTTAGCTTTTGAGTCTTAGGATGTCATATTACTAACCCTTATCTTGATTCTAGTTAACTATTACCTTTTGAGTGTCTAGTTATTTGATGAAAGCTAATGATCATTCACTATATTCCATCGTGTGTCAATGGATCGACAATTAACTCCCAAGTTACTGTTGTCATTATCTTTTCCTAGTCAATACTCCTCTTTTGCAGTAAGTATCAATATCTGGGAAGGATGCCAACGTTTATAACCGCAAAGACAACTATTATAATGAAGATAACACAATGGATAGCATGAGTATTGGTCTAATTCAACTATCACACTTCCCCTACTTCATCAATTAGCCAAGGTTTGTAAAACCCTAGCTATGGGTTTTTAGCAACTCATACTTGTGAAAAAATCAATAACATTCATATTTGAAGGCAAAGATGAAATCAAAATGATAAGATGAATAAAAAGCCACAATCGTAAACTGAATAATCAATCAAAATCAACACATAGAAATCTCAAGATCAAAGATGCATCTTGAAATAAAAATATGTTTCTAAGTGTTACAAGTGTGTTATCTCTACTAAAAAGTACATAAGGGGTATTTATAGTACACGAAAAAACCCTAAAAATGAAGCCTGAACAAATTTGGAGAAAACTGGGTCGGTGGCCACATATGGTCTGCACCTACGGTTTGGGCATGGGCGCAGGTAGTGCCTGCGGTCTAGCTCCGGGCACAGGTATGGAATGCAGGTGAAAAATTCTTGCAAGTTAGCTCTCAAGATTTTGGCTTTCTGGAACCCGCTTTGTGTACCTGCGATCTGTAGGTCGTACCTACGGTCCATGGATCACTTAGTAGGTGTTGGGAGTCAGTTTTTCAGCTCTTTTTCGACTCTCGAACATGCAGTGATCACGATCAACCCAAAAAACATCCCGAACATCTATAATCACTCCAAAAGTGGCCAAAAACACCTTTTCACTATTTTTACGAACTTATCATCCAAAACATGATTTTCTGCAAAACATACCCAAAATAGATCAAATCTAACAAAAAGGCCTTAGAAACCTGCATATTTTCCTTGTTTTAAGCATCGAAAGTGCTATATTTCTATAGAACGTCAACACCCTCAACTTGGAATGTTTGCATGTCTTCAGGCAACAAAAACACAACTAAACAAAAATGACGCTTAACTAAGAGAATTTAAGATATTCAAGGCAGTCAGTCATCACATTTAGTTCAAATCATAACATCCCCTCTTATATCTCTTTTCAAAACCAACTATGTATGAACATGAAGTACAATAGTGTGACACAATGGGATCAAGGTATGGAAGTTACATTAGCAAATGATAACCACTCATATGTATAAATCATACTACCCAAAATAATAAAATAGATAGCAACATGACTCAAGTGCCTTTACAATAAAGATATCCTACTCACTCATATATGAAATCAAGTATGCTAATGCAGGGATTGTCATGACACACTCATCCTCAACAAAAAGTTCCAGTCAAAGCATGTTAAATACCATAAGCTTGTCCTTGTTTTCTTTACCTTAGCATTCAAATAGTCAAGTCAGGATCACTATAGGACTTTTCTTGGCTTGTAATGTAGGCTTAGGGGGTATGGTATGACATATATGGACATTTAAAGTGACTAAGAATCCTTGGAAGTACACTAACTTTGGGGTCTTACTTACTAGACAATTTCCTTTTATTCCACCCTTATTTCTCCCTTTTATTCCCCTTTTACACATTTAGGTTGGGTGTAGTCTTTTATTCTTTTTTTTCTACCATATCCAGCCCTACTAACTTTTTCTCTTACTTTACCCTTCTTCATACCTATTTTACACTATGCACCCCTATAATAGCCACCCTCAACTTAGGTATTTTTCCTGAGCTAAGGTGCACAATGTCTAAGAAGGACTAGGGTCAAAATAGGTTCATGGTAATACAAATTTCAAGGTGAATAGTTAAAAGAAGAAAAATAGGCCCTAAGGCTCAAAACAGGGACCAAGGGATACAATTTGCACATGGAAGGTCATTTAGGCTAAAAGTGGACTGAAATAAAAAAGGGCCTATGATCCTTTCCTAACTGACTATCCTTTAACCTAGGCAATACTAACCAGGCAAGTTTTGAATTTAACACACAAAGAGAACTAGGTAGTATGTCTCTCACACATAGCATATAGTCAATATCACCAACTACTACCTATCTAGTTCATGCAATTGTCAACAAATGGTTATCATTTCCCTAATACTAATGCCACAACAAGATCCACAAAGGTTCACACATATATACATCAACATATTTCTAAAAACACAAAATTTTGAAGGGGTATAAAAAATCAATCAAAACATGACTACTGCCCTAAATTCTTAAAAATCTCCTAATTACACTGAAAAAACACAATACACTATAAAATTATCCTAGACATGCCGGTTCTGCAACCATACCATGACTGATAGGAAAAAAAGCATGACAACAAAAACCTGCGGCGACTATGGTACATCTCAACCTAACTACAAACTATACACTGTCCTTAATGCACTAAAATAGAGGGAAGTGAGAACACACCTGGGATGCACTAAGAATCCTTGTCATGATCTTCCCCCAATGGGGGTATATCCACAGGTAGAGACCATGGTAGTGTCGGTGCACTATGAGAAGGTGTACCCATAGCTAACTTACCATGCCTATGCCTATTAATAAACACAGTCTCCATCGAATCATCGGTGGCCCTTTTCAGGGCTTACATATATTGCCTATCTGGATTCTGCAATTCTCCCACTCAGCCTTTCTTGGTCCCTACTATGAGAACTAGCATATTATTCATAGAGACTAAATTAAAGTTTTTGGGACCATACAAAGGTGATGGCTGAATAATTGAGGATACAACTAGAGGGATGAAAATATATAGATATTAATGAGAGAGTGGTTTACCATACGGTATCCACCTCCTTTTTCATATATCCTAGATCTAGTGTCTCAATCTTTTCAAATTGATCTGCCACACGTCTCTCATTAACACCTGGTGCATTTGGTACACTGGCCTATGCTACAGACACCACTCGCATATCGTCTGGCTACTGTACTATCATACACACATCAAACACTACTTGCCCATTATTTAGTTTGAAGGTGATCTCCTAATAACGCTCAAACTACAGCTCTCGTAAGAGTGTAAGCAGTTGTTGTCAAATATAGAACCCAACTGGGTTGGGTGTCGAATCCCACAGGGAATACTTGGTCACTAAGTATGCAACTATTAGTAGACTGTTGGTCAAAAATTCTACAAAAAGGAGGGGATTTTATGCGTGAAGAAAAACTATCAAAATAGCAAAGTAAAAACGGAATGCTTGGTAGGTTTTAATCAATAAGAATTGTAAGTTAGGGTTATGTCCACCTTATCAGTTCTACGTATCTATTGGCTATGAGTTATGCGGAATTCAGACATGCATGCGCTTATAGAGATTCGTATTCTATGGTAAATCCTAGCGTCTTTCGACCATCAAGGATTATATCACTTTAACTCTTTCGAGCTTAAAGCGTATACTAATGGTACGAATTCTCCAAGAGGTTAATCCAATTATGACACTAACTTTTAAACAGGGGTTGGTAGCCCTATTTCCTTGTCATTCTCTCTTTTCCAAACATGTAACTTTTCTTTCGAACAAGTTAATGCTATACTGGCGTATTCTATATGTTTGCAACCACAAGAATTCAATTAAGATAAAGAGAGTAATGATATAAGCAGCATACGTATCAAGAATTCACAAACTCATAGCAATAGATAGTATCTCATAAGGCTTCCATAATCCTAACAGAGAAGTTTAGCTACTCATGAGCGCAACGGAGATCACAATAAACATCATCATCATATCAAAACTAGAATGATCTCACGTTGGAGAGGAGTGTGGCGTCACAACAAGGTTGACGTTTTTCCTCTTGGTGTTTCCCACGAATTAGCGTTTTTCTCTGTTAACAATTGTAACGTGAATTAGGAGCGGAAGTTGAATAAAAAAGAATTGAATTAATGAATGAGTGAATAATAAAAAGTTTGCTGAAAAATTCAGCAAATAGGGTTTTTATAACATCCTTGTCCTAGTTCTACTGAAATAGGGTTTTTATCCTTGTCCTAGTCCTACTGGGTTACTGCATACTTGTCCTAATCCTACTAAGCTACTGCTGATCCCCCAAGTCTTTAGAAATGCTATTTTTTCCCGGGACAAGTTCTCCATGTATCACTTTCAGTCCACAAGCTTCCAGAAGCTGCCTTCCTTCTTACGTGAAGTTTCGTTTGGCGTCCAACAGTCCATAAAATGCTGAAATCTTCATCATTTATTCCTGAAAACTTGCTAATCACGTTGGTTAGCTGACTTACAAGAAAAAGGACTAAAAGTGCAGGAATTATATACTTTGTCCTTTAAAACTTAGCTAAAATATGGGTAAATTAAGGTGCTTTAGGCGTGTAAATATGCCTAACATCAACACCCCACACTTAAAGCTTTGTTCGTCCTCGGACAATATATCATGTCCATATAAACATCTACTTAGGGTTTCACCGTAACAGCACAAAATATTCATCAAGACAGGCACAACAATTATTAACAAAGAGTAGTTTTCTAATCACTTCTAGAAACAATTTCAACCTCCAACATAGACTCGTGATGATGGTTAATTCGTATTCAAAAGTTAAGGCACAAAGAATCATACAAGACTACCCAAAACTCATCAACCATGTGTGTATCACAATATATCACCCATAATTACTCACAAGTATTTCATTTTTCAACACATGGGTATAAGATTATCCTTGCTCTCACTCTCACAAAGAATTCATATGTTGCAACTGATGACCATAGGCTTGCCCTTAGTGTAATGCTCTACTAATATCAGAATGCTAAGCTTAGGATCAAATAGGTCTTTTACAGGTTGTAATGTAGGCTAAGGGACGGGTAGGACTATTTTGGCCAGAAATAGTGACTATGTTCCTAAGCGCTTTAATACATCACATTATGCCATTAACACTCTCTTTTAATCAACCCTGCTACCTTTCTTTCATCTATCACTCCTTTTCACCTATTTTGCCATTCAAGCATAACTATCTTTTTATTTAATCATAAACACAATTTATCTTTTTGTTTTTCTATTTTTTTTAACACACCTCTATGATAACCACTCTTTTTCATAATAAATTCAAGTACCAATACACTCTAAGGCATCACTCTCACCCAATTTCCTCTTATTTTGTCACATGACTTCACAATTTAAAGCACTTAGGAATTTGGATCAAATTATGGTCTTGGAAAAAAAAATGGATTAGGTTTACATATGAGTCTGTCAAAGAAAATGGCTAAAGGCTCAAAGGGGTTGACTAGGATACTGTCCACGGGTAGGTAAAAAGAAGGTAAACAATCACAGGTTGTCAAAGAAATGCCTAAATCATCTCCTAAACTCACACTCTTTATTTCGTTTTACACACACACCGGGCAAGTTCTAGCATCAGCCACAAACATAGAATATACTATCATCTCACACACACAAGGCACATGGTTAACTTTATTGGGAGCAATATAGACTCTTGACCCAACAGATGAATGAATTAAACCACACAAGTATCACACAGTGAGTCACACTTGGAGCCTAAACGTCTCAATAGCTATGATTTTAGCACAAACTCTTGTCATAATACCATTCCGCCTATCAGAACAATTTCATGTAAAATCTAAAAAAAATCTAAAAATAAAAAAATTTAACTACAAATGAGAATAAATGCAGGAAAAGAAGTACGCTACAGCATACAAATACCCTCACCCCACACTTAGACGGGACACACTGCCCTCAGTGGAAATAAGTAAGGAAAACCTGATTAGTCGGACTCCTTTTCTATGTCTGGGGTCAAACCCCCTGCGTCGGAATCATCATCAGAGTCGTCATTACCAGAGTTGTCCTTCACATCGTCATTCGAGGTATTTGCAGAGAAGAGGATTCAGCTTGCTCTTTTCTTCCCCTTTTCTGACCTTTCTGTGAGGTGGACGCTTTTTCTTTTACTGGTCGACCTTTTTGAGCCATTTTACCTGAGACTAAAATAAATTCATGCTAGCTCATCTCGGAAGATTTAATCGACAAACAAACAATAGTGACACCACCCCACACTTAATTTGTTTTGACAAACTAATTAAGTGAAATATGTCGATTACTCAGACTTCATCGATATACGTTTAGGTGTTATGTTCCAACAATATAATCAGTGCAGTCATAATTTTCTTGTCATCTTAACTATCCTTTTTGATTCTATTTCATGAAATCTTGGCAATACTTTTATGTTTGGATTGATGTACCTTTTGAGCAAGACTACTGCAATGAGATTGAATCAAGTTATGACATTAGAAATAATCACAACATCGTATGTTTGTAGTCAACCATGATTTTAATCTCGATGAACAAGTCATTCCAACATGTAAGCTTTCTAGTTACAATATTATGCACTTTTCTTGACCATGTCAATTCCGCAAAAGTATGACAATGTATCAAAATCAAATACAAGTTGGAAACAAGTCAAGAGAATCCTTACGTATTCTTTCACTCACTTAGTTGTATCACAACAAATCAACCATATTCAAATCACCAACGCTACTTCAAGATTTAACAATTTATTATAGGCGTAGTAGTGTAGTACTTTACAGAATATAAAAGAAGAGCAAAGAAGTAATTACTTGGTTGATGGCCTCGGAAGATGTTCTTGCAAAGTTAAAAGAGCAAAAGGAAATTTTTTGAGAGATTTTGGAGAGGTAGGCGGCGCTTAGGTTGAATTTACAATGCATTTTTGTTCTAAGACTAAGGTTCTATTTATAGGACAAGCTTGGGTCAGGTTTTGACCCGTTTGGAATTGAATTAGGAGACCAAAAAGTGAGCATAGGCGGCGCCTAATGCTTTGCCTATGCTTGGCATAGGCGGCGCCTTTTGCAAAGCCGAGTTGAGCATAGGCGGCGCCTATGCTATGACATTGTTAGGCATAGGCGGCGCCTATGCCATGGCATTCTAGATTCAGAGACAAAAGGCTTTTGCATAGGCGGCGCCTATGCTATGGCATTGTTAGGCATAGGCGGCGCCTATGCTATGGCATTCTAGATTCAGAGAGCTTAGGCCATAGCATAGGCCTTGCCTTGTTCGTTGCCTAGATTTTCATAGGAAATGCCTAACTTATAGCCTTTTGCTTCTTTATTCCCAACTTACCACCTTCAACATGCAATACTTCCAAATCAAAATTTGAAACCAATCTCCTCCTTTACACCTCTTGCACCTACACTTATTCAAAAACAACAAAAACGATTAGAACGATGGGTTGCCTCCCATCAAGCGCCTTAGTTTTGGTCGTGGCTCGACAAAATCCTAGGAAAACAAAAACAACAAAAATAATTAAAAATGATGGGTTGCCTCCCACCAAGCGCTTGATTTATTGTCGCGGCACGACATAGTTATCTCGATTACTTAGACTTCATCGAGATATTTGGTGCATCATTTTCTGAATGGATTCAGACGACGCTGATGCTTAATTGTGGGCATGCAATCTTCTTCGAGATGCATATTGTGCATACATATCCCAGGTGGGATACCAATTATATCATCAATAGACCAACCAATGGCTCTCTTGTACCTCTTCAGAGTAGAGATGAGAGCCTCTACGTGCTGTTCACCTAAATCAGCCGCAACACTCACTAGAAGTGTATTTCCACTTCCCAAAAATACATACCTTAGGTGACTGGGGAGCTCTTTCGATTCTACCGCTGGTATCTCTTCAATGGAAGTCTTCGCTGTTGGTGAAGATTGATTCTTAAGATCAAGGCCCAACTTCTTAGGATCATGAGAATAGGACCTTATTCCTGTTAGAGCACGAACGGTTTCTTTTTGTTCTTCAGCTTCCTCACGTTCAAAATTCAGTAGCACATCAGATAGTGACTCAACAGTAAGCTGCTTCTCTACAGATAATTCTTTCTCATCCTCATAGTAAACATCAGCTACAGAGAACACATCCATATCTCTAGGCTGCTTCATCAATTTACATACATCAAAATGGACCACTTCGTCATTCAGCCGAAATAAAATCTCATTAGCTCTTAAATCAATCAGCACACTTCCAGTTGCGAGGAAAGGAAGCCCCAAGATTATGGGAACTTCAGAATCCACCTCGCAATCCAAAATAACAAAGTCTGCAGGAAAGATGAAGGTGGAAACCTTCACCAATACATCATATAAGATACCAACAGGTCATTTTACCGACCTATCTTCCATCACAAGTCGCATATTGGTTGGTGTAGGATCGCCCAACCTCAACTTTCTGTACACAGATAGCGGCATCAAATTGATGCTAGCTCCCAAATCGCATAACGCCTTAGAAAAATCCAACGATCCAATCATGCAAGGAATAGTGAAAGCACCAGGATCTGCCTTTTTCTGAACTAGCGATCTTGTAGCGATTGCACTGCAATGATGAACATTATCTGCCAGCTCATAGCTTACTGCCCGCTTTTTTGTAAAAAGGTCCTTCATGAATTTAGCGTATCCGGGCATCTGCTTTAGAGCTTCCACCAAAGGAACATTAATAGTCAGTTGCTTCAACATAGTCATGAATTTACTGAACCTGGTATCATCAGCTTTCTTCTTCAGTCTCTGCAGAAAAGGTGGTGGTGGAAGGGGAATTGTTTTCTCCACCACTTCCTTTTTATCTTGCTTCTGATTATCAACCTTTTCAGGAGTGTCGTCAGCCTTCTTCTTCAGTCTTTGAGGAAAAGGTGGTGGTGGAAGGGGAATAGTTTTCTCCACCACTTTCTTTTTACCTTGCTTCCAACTATCAATCTTTTCAGGCTGCAGACATCTAGGGGTGACGTCATGAACACACTCTTCAGTTTCTTTGGCCTCTTCACATTCTGCATCAATAACATTATCCGCTATATCATCAACTACCTGCTTGCCTTTAGATGGATTTTCCAACACTTTACCACTTCGGGTAGTAATAGCCATACACGATCCATCATTCCTCAGATTTTGTACTTTGTTGCTAGGTAGTGTTCCATCTTTTCTTTGATTGAATGCCGCTGAAAGTTGACTCAATTGCTGCTCCAGCTGTTTTATTGAAGTGGAATGTCAGTTAACCAATTGATTTATTGAAGACAAATCGTTCTTCACCTTATTCACTCCCGTATTAGTTGCCTCCACTCCTTTCAGCAGCTTTGCCATCATATCTTCCATAAAAATCTTCCCCGAACCAGATGCCGCGGCCTCACGATTTCCAGGATAAATATACAAACCACTCCTGTCAGTCTTATTCTTCCAACTACCTTGATCACGGTCCTTGTTTCCAGATTTATCATAATAGTTCCGACCTTGGTTTCCTTGGGCATTGCCTCGGAAACCCCCCTGATTATTCAAGTAGTTAGCTTCTTCCTCAGAATCGGATTCGTCTCTTCCTTTTGATGCAACCGCTTTTACTTTTTCGGTCTTCCCTGATAATAAATGCTTGGTAAGAAGATCCATCTGTATTTTCATGTGCGCCATATCTTGATCACGTTCCTCTTCTCTTCGCCTTTGTTCTGCAGTCATGCCAATAGATATGGTAGAGCTTGCTACCTCTGAATCCCTTGTATGCCAAGCTCTACTTTTCTTTGTCATACGATCTAACATATCACTTGCCTGAACAAAAGTAAGGTCCATGAATGACCCTCCTGCAGCATTATCAACCACTGGCTTAGTCACTGAATTCAAAGACCTGTATAATATCTACATCAAGTGGACATTGGTCATATGATGATTTGGGCACCGCATAAGCTTCTTTTTGAACCTCTCCCATGTTTCGTGGAGAGCTTCAGTTGGAAGCTGTCAAAAATTACTGATCTCATCTCTCAACTGTGCTCTCTTGGATGGCGGAAAGAATCTTTCTAGGAAAACGTCTTTCAGTTACCTCCAATTAGTAATAGAATCAGGAGTTAGCCCGTTCAACCATAGAGTTGCCTCCCCAGATAGAGACAATAGAAATAATCGCAGCCGAATTGCATTCTGTCCAATGCCTGGATTGTCGAATGACTTGCATGTAAAGATAAAGTTGACCAGATGCATATTTGGATCATCACCTGCAAGTCCACCAAATAGTCCCTTAAGCTGCAATAACTGAATCATGGTGCTAGTGATATTGAACTTGGCTCCGGCTGCCAAGGGCGGCGGAATAATAGCTCCTGTGGCACCAGCTCCATCCAGATCGTCATCATCATCATCAAAAGGAGCCTGCACAGCTCGGCGGTCAGGTCTCATTCTAGCTTGACGATCTCTCCTGTGCATAGGTGCTTCCACTTCATCTGCACGCCGTGGATTCAGTAACTCATCATCACCCAGGTCCTCATATCAGGATTTGTTTCTCGCCCTGGGTTATCAATATTCTGTTGATGCACTTGAGCAGCTGCCAATGCAGCTAATCTAGCTTGCTCCTGTTGAGTAGACCTTCTTTCAATGTCACGTTGTGCATCCATTCTGCCAATAAGTTGTGGTTCAGGATTGATAGGTAATAACGGTTGACCTGAACTTCGAGTGTTTGGCATGCACTTAAGCAAACCTGAATAAAACAAAAACAACAATTAAAAGTAAAATTTGAGAATTTTTTTTGACCAAAGGGTCTAGTAACTATCACAAACTTAGTTGACAACTATATTCCCTGGCAGCGGCGCCAAAATTTGATAACGCTCAAACTACAGCTCTCGTAAGAGTGTAAGCGGTCGTTGTCAAATATAGAACCCAACTGGGTTGGGTGTCGAATCCCACAGGGAACACTTGGTCACTAAGTATGCAACTATTAGTAGACTGTTGGTCAAAATTCTACAAAAAGGGGGGGATTTTATGCGTGAAGAAAAACTATCAAAATAGCAAAGTAAAAATGGAATTCTTGGTTGGTTTTAATCAATGAGAATTGTAAGTTAGGGTTATGTCCACCTTATCAGTTCTACGTATCTATTGGCTATGAGTTATGCGGAATTCAGACATGCATGCGCTTATAAAGATTCGTATTCTATGGTAAATCCTAGCGTCTTTCGACCATCAAGGATTGTATCACTTTAACTATTTCGAGCTTAAAGCATATACTAATGGTACAAATTCTCCAAGAGGTTAATCCAGTTATGGCACTAACTTTTAAACAGGGGTTGGTAGCCCTATTTCCTTGTCATTCTCTCTTTTCCAGACATGTAACTTTTCTTTCAAACAAGTTAATGTTATACTGGCGTATTCTATATGTTTGCAACCACAAGAATTCAATTAAGATAAAGAGAGTAATGATATAAGAAGCATACGTATCAAGAATTCACAAACTCATTGCAATAGATAGTATCTCATAAGACTTCCATAACCCTAACAGAGAAGTTTAGCTACTCATGAGCGCAACGGAGATCATAATAAACATCATCATCATGTAAAAACTAGAATGATCTCACGTTGGAGAGGAGTGTGGCGTCACAACAAGGTTGACGTTTTCCCTCTTGGTGTTTCCCACGAGTTAGCATTTTTCTCTGTTAATAATTGTAACGTGAATTAGGAGCGGAAGTTGAATGAAAAAGAATTGAATTAATGAATGAGTGAATAATAAAAAGCTTGCTGAAAAATTCAGCAAATAGTTTTTTTATAACATCCTTGTCCTAGTCCTTCTGAAATAGGGTTTTTATCCTTGTCCTAGTCCTACTGGGTTACTGCATACTTGTCCTAATCCTACTAAGCTACTGCTGATCCCCCAAGTCTTTAGAAATACTGTTTTTGCCCGGGAAAAGTTCTCCATGTATCACTTTCAGTCCACAAGCTTCCAGAAGCTGCGTTCCTTCTTACGTGAAGTTTCCTTTGGCGTCCAACAGTCCATAAAATGCTGAAATCTTCATCATTTATTCCCGAAAACTTGCTAATCACGTTGGTTAGCTCACTTACAGGAAAAAGGACTAAAAGTTCAGGAATTATATACTTTATCCTTTAAAACTTAGCTAAAATATGGGTAAATTAAGGTGCTTTAGGCGTGTAAATACGCCTAACATCATCTCCCCTATGTCTATATCAATCAATACCCTACCAGTGGATAGAAAAGGGTCTACCTAATATAATGGGATCTTAAGAATTCACCTCACAATCAAGAACTATGAAATTAGTGGGGAACATACAGGATGCAACCCTTACTTCTATGTCACACAAAACACCTACCGGCTTCTTGATAGATGAGTAGCCATCAACAGCTTTATGGATGTAGATTTAAGTTCCCCCATCCTCAACAACTTGTACACAACCAATGGCATCATATTTACTCCTGATCCTATGTCACATAAAGACTTCTTGGCATTAAAATTCCTAATAGAACATAGAATGGTGACTTCTCTAAGATTTTCTTCTTTTCTCCTAACAGTAAGAAAAGGGGTCACACTATAAGGGTGAAAATCATCATTGGGCTTGACAACCTAATCCTAACCACTATCATACTTAAAATCATCATCACCACTTATCGATTTCTCAGGCTCTACCTCAGGTATCTTATTACTCTCAGTGCTATCAATCTTTAACTCTTCAATAGACGGTACATAGGGATTATCAGTAGTGGCACCACAATTAGTGGTGATGTCTATACAATGACTTATAGATAGAGAACTCTAAACTTTTTCACTCAAAAGAGTAACAGGCTGTTTCTATTTGATCGTAGCAGACATTTGCCTAAATTGGTACTCCAACTTCTTAATTGCAGTGGCATGAGACTTTACCTTCTAGGTTAACCCTAAAATGTCTGACTTAATCTCCTTAAGGACGTTCTCCTGATTTTCTTGACCTTTCACCAGTTTTATCAGCATTTTTTCCATTCTTAATTCCCTATCTTATCTGCCAGGTAGAATATTACTGCCTCTTTTTTTCTTGTAATCATCTCTCCATCTCCAGTTACTGTCTCTATCCCTACTGCGGTCTCTATAATGTAATCATAGTAGTTCTAACCTTGGTTTCCTTGCCCTTGGTCTTGGAAACCATACTACTGACTATCTGATTACCTAGCCTCCTTTTCTAATATTTACTCATAAACTCTAGAAGCTACACCCTGTGCTCCTACTGTATACACCTTTTGGAATTCATAGTTATGAAATGCTTTGCCATCAACCCAAGATCAGTCCTTAGTAGTGCAATATCTTACACTACAGAATCATCAACTACTCTCTAGTCACTAGCAGCTTCAATGGTGTAAGTAATAGAACATCTCTTTGCCTCCCGAGTTTGCCACCCTTGGTTAGTTTGAGAGATTTGGTCTCGAATATCAGAAGCTACCTCCTAGCGTAATCTCATAAAATATCCTCTAGAGATAGTATCTACCATAGCTCTAAAATTAATAGTCAGGACTCTATAGAATAAGTCCATCAAGTTCATCCCTAAAATATGATAGTTGGGAACCATATTCAGCTTCTTCTTGAACCTGAACCAAGCCTCATACATGGGCTTAGACTGCAATTGCCTGAAATTACAAATATTATCCTTGAGCAGCAACACCCAAGATGAAAGAAAGAACCTATTGAAGAATTATTTTCGTAGCTTCTTACATGTAGTAATAGACCATTTGGATAGTTCCCCTAACCATAATGATGCTTCTTCTGTAAGCAAGAAAAGGAACAACCTCAGTCTTAGTGCCTCCTAATTTACCCTCAGTATGGTTTATGAAGTGCAAATTCTAATAAAATTGGCAAGATGCATCTTTGCATTATCTATAGGCAAACCCGCAAACACACCCTTCATGTATAAGAGCTAGATCATAGCACCGGATCACGACACCAGTCTCTGCCATCTAAAAGTACCCCATATCCTATTCGTCATCCTTGTATGGATGCAAATACTAATATGCTGGGATCACTTGAGGTCAGTCTCTATTCTGATTTCCACCGAGTACTGCTCAGCAGTCTGTTGTCGATCTCTCAGCACCATCCCAAACTCCATCTTCAGTGATATTATCTCTCTTTGGCTCTTACATCCTACCATGTGGTAGTAGGATCTTCTCTGAAATTAGTGGGAGTGCGGGATTGCCTCTAATCCATGTGCTAGGCATACATCATGTATGCCCAACTAAGAACAAAAAGAAAATCCCAAAAACTACAATGACTTTAATCCATAAATCAACACCGTATTCCTTTGCAATGACACTAAATTCTTGATGAAGTCCAAGAAACACCTCCTTTCAGATGATGATACGGTCACTGTCAAGATATAGTAACCCAACTGAGGTTAGGGTCGAATCCTAAGGGAACACGTGGCTTTGCAACTATTAGCAGTTGTAGTCTACGGGTAGTATTGGAAAGTAAACAGGGGGATTTTTTTGTAGTAGGCTTGAGCAAGTAACAATATTAACTTTGGTTGAAATCAATTATTGGTGAACACTAGGATTCCATTCCCCTTAGATTCTCAACTCTGTAGGTTTATCATACGTTATTGAACCAACCCAATACTTTGCATACAGAATCGATAAGTTATGTACCTCCTAGAGTCTTTTGGATGAGTATAAGGATTTCACCCTTTTTCTTTTAAGTCTCAGGATGTCACATTACTAACTCTTATTTTGATTCCAGTTAATTATTACCTTTTGAGTCTCCAGTTATTAGATGAAAGCTAACGATCATTCACTATATTCCATCATGTGTTAATGGATCAACAATTAACTCCCAAATTATTATTTTCATTATCTTTTCCTAGTCACTACTCCTTTTTTGGAGTAAGTAGCAATATCTAGGCAGGATCCTAACATTTGCAACCACTAAAACAACTATTATAATAAAGATAATGCAATGCATGCCATGGGTTGGTCTAATTCAAATATAATACTTCACCTACTTTGTCAATTAGCCAGTGTTTGCACAACCCTAGCTATGAATTTTTAGCCACTCATACTTGTGAAGATATCAATAACGTTCATATTTGAAGGCAAAGATGAAATCACAATGATAAGATGAATAAAAACCCACAACCGTAAACCGAATAATCAATCAAAATCAATATAGAGAAATCCCAAAATCAAAGATGGATCTTGAAATCAAAATATGTTTCTAAGTGTTAAAAGTGTGTTACCTCTGCTATAAAGTACATATGGGGTATTTATACTACAAGAGAAAACCCTAAAAATGAAGCTCGAATGAAATAGTAGAAAACCAAGTCGGTGGCCACATGTGTTCTACATTAGTGGTTTGGGAATAGGCACAGGTAGTACCTGCGGTCTGGCTCCGAGTGTAGGTACGGACCACAGGTATCGGATGTGAAAAATTCCGGCAAGTCAGCTCTTGGGATTTTGGCTTTCTGGTACCCGCTTTGTGTATCTACGGTTCGTAGGTCTTACCTACGGTCCGTGCATTACTTAGTTGGTGTCGAGAGTTAGTTTTTCAGTTCTTATTTGATTCTTGAACATGCATTAAGCACGATCAAGCCAGAAAATATCCCGAACACCAATAATTGCTCTAAAAGTGGCCCAAAACACCTTTTTTTCACCATTTTTACAAACTTATCATCCAAAATATAGTTTTCTGCAAAACATACCCAAAACAAATCATATCTAATAAAAAGGCCTCAGAAATCTACATATTTTCCTTGTTTTAAGCATCGAATGTGCTATATTTCTATAGCACATCACCGACTCATGGTGGACTTTAGATACCCGTCACGACTAGGTCCTTCTTTGGGTTGTGACACCTATATTTTCTTAGTTTCTTCACCATCTTCCTTCTAGTTGGATGCTTAGATTATTATTTTTGTAGACTCTTCTTCTTGCATCTTTGGCTTGTCACCAGAGCCCAACCTTCATCAACTAAAAACTTACCATGTTTGAATGACTTCTCTTTATGCTCTTCAAAGCATATTTAGACCGAATTGAGTGAGACAAAAGTAATAGATATTTGATGAGAATTAGCCTTCCTATCATCAAAGCAGATTTTCCCATTTGCCAATTGCATTACTTTGTCCTTGAAGAGAAAATATTTTTCCAGAGGGTGATCCACAAGCCTATGATACTTGTAATAGTTTGGATCATTGGTCCTTCCAGCTTTGTTGGTCCACTTTATCTTTGGTATCTCAATATGATTTTGCTCAAGAAGTTCATAAAAAATTATGATAATATCTGAATTAAGGAAGAGGTAGTCCTTCTCTTACATATTTTTCAAGGTTAATTTTTGATTTGAACGTACTGGAGCAGTTGTCTTCACACTTTGTTTTTTCCTCACCTTTGTGGTGATCTTTACATGAGACACGTCGATATTCATAGAATTCTTATTATCACCTTTGGGGACAAACTTGCTCCATCTTATGAGTTCCAATTTATCCTTTTCCTTTCAAGGGTTATGGATATGCGCTACTCCTTTTTCGAAAGAAGACATGCTAAACTCCATGTCATTAGAACGAGTATCTAATTCCTTAAAGGATTTGGTTTAATACCGTACAAGATATAGAGAATCTCCTAGTGCATTCCTTGGATGCACATCTCTATTGCAGAAGTTTTGCTGAGTCTATCATTGTAGTTTAGGCTAACATTTTTTCATTGATTGATGAAGTCAATGAATGGCTTGTCCTTTCTTTAATAAGTATTTGTAAGCTCTACCATTCTTACTGTATGCCTGGTGCTATTGAAGCAATTCAGAAACTCATGCTCCAATTGCTTCCATCTATCGATGGAATTAGGCTCAAGATTCGTGTACTAATTGAAGGCATTTCCTTTTAGGGAATGAACAAATTGTTTGACAAGATAGTCACCATTGGTTTTGACATTATTACATGTCTTAACAAAGTGCGCGACATGTTGCTTTGGAATGCCTTTGACCTCAAATTGTTGAAATTTGGGGGTTTGATAAAAGATAGGCATTTTGAGGCTATCAATCCTTGTAGTGTAGGGCTTGGCGTATGTTAGGGAAATTTTTTTGACAACATCATACTAGTCTTTGAGATTCCCTTCAATGAACTCCTTCAATTGATCAATTAGGATCATTCCCTTTTAAGAAACTTGTACCTCCTTAGGTGGTGGTGTTTGTTTTAGAAGATGTTCTAGCTTGTGAAATTTTGGAGATTTTCCAGGTGCATGACCATACTCTCCATCTTTTAAGCCATCCATCCTATCTACCATATATCAATATGAGTGTCTTAATTTTGCACATATTTGGTCAGACTCTCAATTGCCTTTGTCAGGTTTGCAAGATGATCCTCTATAGATGAGGCATTATTTACCATTGTTTGCATAATAACTGGAGGCGTTAGAGAGTAAAATGGATTATTGCACAAGTTGATCTTTGAAGTGCTCATCTTATGCGATGTAAGTGGAGATGACGTGTTGGTTGAAGGACTATCATTCTTTATGCCAAACTATTTTGAACCAGAGTGCTCAACTAGAGCTAGTCTTCTTAAGTGACTCTGCCATATTTCTTTCTTTTTTTTGAAGAACTTGCATAGGACCTTACTTTTTTTGCATTTGAATATCCAAAAATTAGAGTTGGTGCAGTTGTTATCCTAGCATAATCGTCTTTCTCCTTGTAACAACTCCAAAACTTCCAAAAGTAACACCAAGGATGCTCTCTACTTCAGTAGAGGGAGCAGTTGATTGAGAATTGACCTTCTTAGAAGTCATTTCAATTTTCTTAAACTTTGAAGTTGGAAAATTTGAGATGAGAGGTAGAGATCATTTCATTGGGCATGTCAAAATTTGTTGGACAATAAATATTGAGACCAAAAAAAGTAATAATCGGTGCAAGAAAAATATTGCAATAATTATTTTATTGATTTTAATATGTGAGTGTTACAATCTCTATGAATCTTTTGATTCACCTTTTCAAATATAAATTCAAGGGTTTTGAGCTTGATCTTGAATTTGAACTTGATTTGGTGGATTTGACCTTGACTTATACTTCAATTCAAGGGTTTTTGAGCTTGTTCTTGAATCTTGCAGTCTTGATCTTGAATCTTGATAAATCGAATTTGAATTCTTGAACTTTGTAGAGAAATTGTGGTGCTTGATCCACGAGCTCTCTCTTGATTCTTGTTCGAGTTATTAGTTTCTTTTCTAAATTATGAGACCCCTATTTATAGTTGTAGGAAGAAAGATCCATGGTGAAGGTGAATTTTTTTGACCAATCAGATTTAAGTGACATGACACATTTTATGGGCTTTTGATTTTACTAGGCCCACTGCATCATTTTGACATGTGGCATGATCCTATTGACTCATTCACTTGACTTGGCATGCCACGTCATTTGACACATGACACCCAATTGAGACTCTAGAATAATATGACATTTTTGAGCTTAGCAAAGTGGGATCATCATTTGTTACCCAAATCAATAAACTGACCCAATTGAAATTGAAATTTAATTAAATCCACATATGTTTGGACTTAAATAATTAGTCCAATTATATTAATCTTCCACAATTATTTAGATTAATATATTTCAAATTTAATATGAATAAAATTTATATGACTACAGTAGAATCATTAAAAATTTACCTTTACCTATTTTTTTAGTGATAAAAATATAAAATTGAAGATGCATGAGATATACGCCCCGTATCTCAAAGATTTTGCCTCTCTCCATGCTACATAAAATGTCTCTCTTTGCGCCTCGATTTTTAAAACATTGCCTATATAACATTGTTTATACTAGGGGTCATAGAAAGCTAGGAGTCTGAGAATAGTAATGAAGCATATGACTTGCAATGAAGACTGAGTAAATAAAGATGGTACCCCCTTTGACACTTTGGAAGAAATCCTAGGAATTTTAGCTATACTGATTATGATATCCTCATTTAAGAATTTTACTAGTCTTTAATCTTTATCAAGAAGGATTAGAGTACTCCAGTTTCATTTCTCGAAGAGAAACCCCCCTTTTTCTTAAATAAATATAGTCCAAGAAATCTAGGTTTTTTTTTCAATTGATCCATTTTATTCAAAAAAGCAAAGTCTAGCTTCTACAAAACTATATGGTGGAGTAATTAAATTAATATATACATCTACATAAATTAATTATTTTGCATGTTTGGCGGAGTTATTTTTTTTTTAACCTCCTAGGAGCTCCCACTCCTTTAGCTCCCTTAGTGACACAAACACACAACTTTCAAGTTGGTAGCTAAGTTATTTTTGATGGCCAAATCTACACTAAGAATGCCTCTATGATTAATTAGAAATACAACGTAATGTTTGTTTGGAAAAAATAGGCAACTTTAAGGGACATTGAGGTATCTTGTTAATGTTTGCCTCAGAAAAAAATTGGTGTCCTGTCAAAAAACACTGAAATAAGTATGCCAGTACTTCAAGGACAAGCAAGTCGTTTGATGGAACTACAAGATTTTTGACTTGACATTATGATGCAAAGAAGAAGAATATACCTTCATGGTACATTAACCGAGTAATAAATTGGATAGGTTGCATACATCAAGATACTCAATCATTACATGTTCCAATTGAACACTTAAGTAAATAATACAATATTCCTATTAAACACTTCTATCTCAAATACTAAAAATATTTTGTGTGTGATCTTATTAGCATCTTTCAAAAGTATGATAGTTTGTACACCATTTGAAAACAAATTAATTTAAACTTCTCTATTATACTTAATTGCTACTAATTTTTATGGTAAACAAATATCATGACATAGTTAAAGCTACATGTTTTAAAGAAATTTTTCTTTCTTTAACTTTAGGCATAACCAAAATATATTGCATAAATTTAAAAAATAGTAGCATCTTATTGAACCCCTATATAAAATAAAGCACTATAACAAAGACCATGTATGAGGACAACACACACAAACACATATTGTATCTCTCCGAGTCTGGTACCCCGGATGCTACACGATGCTCATAATCCCAAAGGACTATAAGCTAACCCATGACTGGTAGCTGCTACAATAACTGAGTAATAATAATGTATAATGTAGAATAATGGGCTGAAATACCATAAGGTTCAAATCTGTAATACTGAAATAAAACTAAAGTAAGGTATCTCAATACCAAAACTGAACAACTATCTGAACATCTAGTCTAGAAAGTCTATAAAACTGAACTGTCTAAATAAGGAGTTGATGGGAAAATCCCCCAACTAACTCCATCTAATAAAATGCTGAATCTAATGAGATAATAAAATAAAAGAATATCCTCGAAGGATAGGACTCACTGCTTGTCTGTCTACTAAATGTCTAATCTGCTAAGAATACTCTAGGGCCCATACGTCTGAACCGATAGTATAAAACACCATAGCACAAAAAAAAAGTATGCGTCATTAAGTGTGAATGTACTGGTATGTAAAGTGAGGTAAGGATGAATGCATGGGTTCATATGAATGAACAATAATAACTAAATAACATGAGTATGACTGAATGAGAGTACATGCATGAATACGTGAACTATAACTGAAATCAAGATAATACTGAATACTGACCCTGAATACTAATTAACTAATGTAACTGATAATTGATATACTGTTTACTGAGTGGCTGTGTCTGATAGTCCTGATTCTGATGGAACTAGCTGAGTTCTGTACTGAGCTAAGAGACTATATCTGACTGTCCTGAAATCTGTAGAACTATCTGAGTTCTTCACTGAAGATTAAGACTGAGACTGTGAGAGGTAATCATCTAACCGACATGCCCCTTTTTTGAATAGATTTGGGGTTGAATTGGTAACCCCAGTTGGAAGGGTATCAGTACTATGCCACGGGTAAAGAACTGAAGAGAAACCCTTATTTAGCAGGTACTAAAATGAGAATAGTGGAACCCTCAACTGACAGGTTAAGACACCTCATCAACCCTCATCTAGTAGGTTTTGATGTCTCAACCTACACTAGATACATAGTTCTGGAGCGCAAGGGATACTTCTAAGGATCACACCCTCTACTAAAAGGTGAGTCCCCATCCTTAGGTTCACTCGGTGCTGAATCCTACCCCCAACTGAATAGACACCGGAATGATTTCCTAGTTCATACTAGGAGTGACTGAGCTATTTCCGATTGTACTGATTTATGGAGTTGAATTAAGTTTACTGAGTTTTCCTGAGTTCTATAACTGAACTAGAGTACTACTGATTGTGACATGACTGAGACTATTTTGTAACTGACACTGGCTCCAGGTACACAACTAAATTATGGTATTAAATACCCAGGACTCAATAGCATGACATGACAATTCTTTAATACTCGACAATAGTTAAAAACTCCCAATACAATTTATGAGGCATTTCATCAATAACTTGAAAGTCATGAACTTGCACATTATTAGGAATGCATGCTGACACATCAAAATTTTATTAAAAAAATCTCATGAGCATTCCATCAAACACATACAAGGTATAGCTTTAGCATGGAGGACATTGTGAACATGTGGGTGTAGCATAAGTTCATCATCTAGACCACCAAAGGATCATAAAAGCACCATAATCTCTATTTAGTAATTTATAAAACAGATGGTAGGCGTGGCTTTATACTTGGGCATGAACAACAATGCTAATACATCATGACTTCATAATTTAAGGGTTTCCATATAAGAGAATCAAAATTCAACTTACATGCTATCATAAAAACAAGAAATACATAAAGATTTCAACTTGGAGCACATACCATAACATCAGTATGATTACATTCAAACCCACAACATATAAATCACAATTCATGCTTTTAAAAGAAGTTTCTTGAACTCCAAGGGTGGAAGGGACCCTTGGATGAACACTTTACATACCTTATTGCTTGAATTTGGAAAGATTGATGGTGAAATCTCTTGAATTTGATTCTTGAATTGATAGACCTAGGGTTTTGTTTTTGAGGATTTTATGAATAATGATTGTATTATATCTCTAAAAGGGCTAAATTTCGTGTTTGGGGCTGAAGGTCGAGAGAAAAAGACCCAAATACCCCCAAGAATGCAGTGTTTTTAATGAGCAAAACTGGGCTACCAATGCGATATCTAAAATGGCGCATCGATGGCATCGACGTTATATCCAATGCATCACGTCATGATCACATCGGGTCACTGGAATGGCACGCTAGTAGCTGGGGAAAATATCTACAACGTGATAGGCGTTGTGGCGCCCCAAGATCGCATTGGTACACTATTTTGGGATTTTAAACATGGCTTAAACGAGGTCCAAAAAATTTGAAACTTGTTCGAGAACACCCATTGACCTTCCTGATCATGAATTAACTAAAATATAGATATTTAAAGGACATTAAGGTCGCGAAATGAGATTGCCAACTTTCAAAGGCTAAAAAAAATAAACTATGTCTGAAAACTTAGCTAGAATTTTTTGAGTCTGGGACCCCCCCTTAACAAGATTAAAGGACTAAATTAAGCTAGAAATTTTGCGGGGTCTTACAATATCTCCCCTTGGGAACATTCATCCTAGAATGAGACTGACTGAACTGAGAGTATTAGTAGGCTGAACCTACTCATGGACATGAACATCTGGAACATAATTATAGGACTGATATTACTGATATACTGAATAACCACACTGAACATGCATATCTGATGCACGAGTACATAATTGAGTTGATTCATGAGTACATGACTGGGATTTCTGATAAGATGAGTTTCTCATACTGAACATGTATATCTGATGCATGAGTACATAACTGGGATTTATTATAAGTGGAGTTTCTCATACTGAACATGTATATCTGATGCATGGATAAATGACTGAACTGACTCATGAACATATGATTGAACATGCAATGGTATTTAATACCAATTTGTAACTGAAATCTGAACATAAAACTGAATAAGCTTAGGGAAAACTATTACGTTGGGATGAGTCTAGTTTGCGGAGAATAAGTGAGGATACTTGGTCTGCATGTCTACTTATGCTTCCCAAGTAGCTCTCTCAACGGACTGATTTTTCCAAAGAACTTTGACTAGAGGGACTTCTTTGTTCCTCAGTCTGCGAATCTGATAATAAAGGATTTTAATTGGGATCTCTTCGAAAGAGAGGATATTTTGAATATCTAAGCCCTCTGTAGGGACTACGATTGCTGGGTCACCTATGCACTTCTTAAGAAAGAAGACGTGAAACACTGGATGGACTGAAGATAGATCTGAAGGCACTTTGATCTCATAAGATACTTTGACGAAGCGACTGAGAATTTTGAAGGGGCCAACATATCGGGGACTAAGCTTCTCCTTCTTGACAAACCTCTTCACTCCTTTTATGGGAGATATTTTCAAATACACATAATAGCCAATGTCAAACTTGAGATCCTTTCTGTGCACATCTGCATATAATTTCTGTCGGCTCTGAGTTGTCTTAAGCCTTTCTCTGATCAACTAAACTTTTTCTAAGGTATCGAACTCCAAGTTAGGCCCTACCACTGTGGCCTCACCTATTTCAAACCAACTAATAGGAGATCTATACCTTCTCCCATAAAGCACCTCAAATGAAGCCATCTTAATACTGGAATGATAGCTGTTGTTGTATGCAAACTCAATCAAAGGCAAGTGGTTATCCCAACTACCTTTAAAATTTATCGAACACACTCGCAGCATATCCTCCAAAGTCTGAATGGACCTTTCTGCTTAACTATCTGTATGAGGGTGAAAAATTGTACTGAGGTAAACTCGGGTGCCAAGATCCTTTTGAATGCTTTCCAGAAATTAGAGGTGAACTGGGTACCTCTATCTGAGACAATGGACAACGGGACACCATGTAATCTGAGAAACTCTCTGATGTAGAGTTTGGCATAATCCTCGGCTGTATAAGAGGTATGGACTGGAAGAAAATGAGCTGATTTGGTCACCCTATCCACAATGACCCAAAATGAATCATGCTGATGATGAGTACGAGGTAAACATGTCATAAAGTCCATGTTCACTTCTTCCCACTACCAAATAGGAATATTGAACTCCTGCATGGACCCACTTGGCTTCTGATGCTCAATCTTAACCTGCTGACATGTTGAGCACTTAGCCATAAATTATGCAATATCTCTCTTCATCCCACTCCACCACTAGATCTCCCGCAAATTGCGGTACATCTTAGTATCCCCTGGATGAATTGAGTAACACGCACCATGCACTGCTGTAAGAATTCATTGTCTTATGTCATCAATACCTTGTACACACAGACGACCTTGAAAATGCAGAACATCATCTCCCCCATGGGAGAAAACCTCCACCTTCTGATCTCTGACTTACCTTTTCAACTTGACTAAACTAGGATCTCTATCCTACTTTTTCTTTACTTAAAAAACTAGAGATAATCTGAACTATTCCAAACCCACACACTACCTTCTGCTGAATCAACTAAATAGACACCTAGTCGGGTAAGCTGATAAACTTCCTGGGCTAACTTCTTCTTACTGTCCTCAACATAAGAAACACTACCTATAGACAGTCTACTAAGAGAATCAACCACTACAGTGGCCTTGCTCGGGTGATACAGAACATTCATATCATAGTTTTTCAACAACTCCAACCACCTTCTCTGATGGAGGTTTAGCTCATTCTGAAAGAACATATACTGGAGGCTCTTATGATTATTGTAGGTATATCAAGTTAGAGGAGGTAAATGGGTCTATTCATAGGATACGTCGGGATAGGGCGAAGGGACATACGAGATTCCAGTAGATTTTTGGAAGAGCACTGGTGGGTCAGATTTAGAGTGGTTGACAAGGTTGTTTAACATTATTTTTAGGGAGGCAAAGATGCCTGTAGCGTGTAGGTAGAGTACAATGATTTCTCTGTATAAGATCATGGGAGACATTCAGAGTTACAATAATTATAGAAGTATCAAGTTGTTGAGTCTTACTATGAAGGTTTGGGAAAAAGTGGTAGAGTTAAGGCTGAGAAGGATCGTGACTATATTTAAGAATCAGTTTAATTTCATGCCAGGTCGCTCGACTACGGAGGCCATTCACCTGGTGTGGAGATTAGTGGAGCAGTTTTGGGAGAGGAAGAAAGACTTGCACATTGTGTTTATTGATCTTGAGAAGGATTATGACAGAGTTTCCAAGGAGATTTTATGGAGGTTCTTAGAGGGTAGAGGGGTTCCTGTGGCGTACACTAGGGCAATTCAGGATATATATGATGACGCAAATACTCATGTGAGGATGGTAGGAGGTGATTTAAATCTCTTGTGACATTTTTTCAATTGTTCTATTAATTATCTGAGTTCAGCAGGTGCCATTCTATATGGAGGAATAGATATGGGCTTAGTATCTAGGAGAAGATCAATTTCGTAATTGATTTCCCTTTTGGGAGGAACTCTGGGAAGATCTTCAGGAAACACATCTTGGAATTTACATGCTATTGACACTGATTAAAGAGTAGGGGTTTCTAAACTAGAGTCCTTGACTCGCACAAGGTGATAGACACATCCCTTAGATATCATTTTTCTCGCCCAAAGGTAAGAAATAAGCTGACCACTAAGTGCTGAAGTACTACTCCTCCACTCTAGGACAGGCTCATTTGGAAAATAAAACTGGACAATTCTATTTCTATAGTCGGCTGAGGCATAGTAGGAATGAAGCCAATCCATGTCGAGAATGACATCAAAATCAGTTATCTCTAATTTGACTAAGTCTGCTGAAGTGACTCTCTGAGATACCATAACTGGAATGTTCCTGTATACTTGCGGGGCTATGATGGATTTACCCATTAGGGTAGATACTGAGAATGGCTCTGCTAGAATTTCAGGACTGACTCTGAAATCAACTGCTATATAAGGAGTAACAAAAGACAAAAAAGCTCCTGGATCTAGCAAAGCATAAACATGTATATGAAAGATATGTAACATACCACTGACCACATTAGGAGAATTTTCCTGATCCTATCGAGACTGAAGAGCATAGAGTCTATTTGGGCGTTTACCAATGGTGGCACTAGATGAGGCACCCTTCTGATTCGGGCTACCGGACTGAGTTGGAGGACGGTTTCACTGACCCTGAGAACCTGAATGGGGACAATCTCTGACTCTAGGGCCTGGCTTGCCACATCCAAAACAAACATCACTTCCAGCTCTACTAATACCCTGATGGTTCTTTCCACAAGTCTATCAAAGAGGATTGGTTCAAGCACTGCTAACAATACCCTGAGATTTAGAGCCTGGCGCTCTATCTTTATCGCCGTCTCTGAATTTTGGCACTAGAGCACTGGATGAGGATGGAGCTGGAACTGAGGATTTCAAGCAGAACTGAGAATGATTCCCACCCTCTGACTTGGGTTGAGCAGAGTTAAAACTACCTGTTCTAGCTCTTTTGTTCTACTTTTCTCTCTCCTTATCCTTTTCCTCCTTTATCTGCTTAGCATGGATCATGAGCCTAGCCAATTCTATCTCACTAATCAACATTGCATTCCTGTACTCTTTGACCACACTATTATTCACCCATACATAAACTTACTTATTTGGGATCTTCTATCTACCACCACATGAGGAGCATATCTATCTAATTGAGTAAACTTGAGAGAATACTCTTTCACTGTCATATTTCCCTGCTTTAGATTAATAAACTCTAACACCTTAGCTTCTATCAGCTCTAGGGGAAAGAATCTATCTAGAAAAGTAGTGGCAAACTCCTCAAATTAAATGGGCCATGCATCCGCAGCCCTCTTTGCTTTCTATTATTTGAACCAAGTGTGAGCCACATCCTGCAACTGGTATGCAGCTAGCTCAGCACCCTCACTAGAAGTCACCCCCATAATATCTGTAATCTTTTACACCTAATCAAGATACTCCTAAGGGTCCACATCTGACTTAGTCCTAGTAAAAGATGGAGGGTTCATTTGGGTGAAGTCTCAAATCCTGGCAACATCTGTATTGGCCACTAGGTTGGCTGAAATGGTAGTTGGGCATTCATTTTGGGATGCCACAGAATGAGCTAGGGTGGTGAATGCTACTCTAAACTCTGTGTGGGAGACATGTTCGACCAAAGAATTGGGCTGGTCGGGCTGAGGGGCTGGCTGGTCTCCCGTTCCTCTTCCCTAAGTCCTCTTTGGAGGCATTTTTTGTAAACAGAAGAGAAACTTGGATTAGAAAGAGAGTTTAACTGGATCTCATGCTCACTCACACGACATGAATACTGAAATAAGGGAAACTGTTCCTAAAACATCTCGTAGCCTCGTGCCCATATGTGTGACGTGCTACACACCCATGGATAAGACTCTACTAGATGCGTCTTTCAGACTTCCTAGGACTTTATTAAATCTTAGGCTTTGATACCAAGTTTGTAATTCCCTGAGTTTGGTACCCCGGACTCTACATAGTTCTCATAATCCCGAAGGTCCACAAGCTAACCCATGATTGGGACCTGCTATAATAACTGAGTAATCATAATGTATAATGCAGAATAATGGGCTGAAATACCATAAGATTCAAAACTGTAATACTGAAATAAAATTGAAATAAGGTATCTCAATACCAAAACTGAATAACTGTCTAAACATCTAGTTTGGAAAGCCTCTAAAACTGAATTGTCTGAATAAGGAGTTGATGGGACAATCCCCCAACTAACTCTATCTACTGAAATGCTGAATCTAATAAGATAATGAAATAAAAACATATGCCTAAATGATAAGGACTCATGGCTAGTCTATCTGCTGAAAGCCTGATCTGCAAAGAATGCTCTGGAGCCCGTACGTCTGAACCTAGGTTATAAAAGACCATAGCACAAAAGAAAAGTATACATCAGTACGTATGAATATACTGGTATGCAAAGTGAGGTAAGACTGAATGCATGAGTTCATATGCATGAACAATAATGACTGAATAACATGTGTATGACTGAATAAGAGTACATACATGAATACGTAAACTGTAACTAAAATTGAGATAATACTGAATATTAAGCCTGAATACTGATTAAATGATATAACTAATAACTGATATACTATTTACTGAGTGACTGTGTTTGATAGTCCTGATTCTGATAGAACTAGCTGAGTTTCGTACTGAGCTGAGTGACTGTATTTGACTGTCCTAAAATCTATAGAACTATCTGAGTTTTTTATTGCAAACTGAGACTGAGACTGTGGGAGGTACTCATCTTACTGACATGCCCCTTTTTCTGAATAGATTTGGGGTCAAAATTGTAACCCCAGTTGGAAGGGTGTCAGTACCGTGCCATGGGTAAAGACATTGAAGAGATACCTTCATCAAGCAGGTACTCAAATGAGAATGGTGGAACCCTCAAGTGATAGGTTAAGACACCTCATCAACCCTCATCTAGCAGGTTTTGATGTCTCAACCTATGCTGGCTACGTAGTTCTGGAACATAAGGGATGCTTCTAAGGATCACACCCTCTACTAAAAGGTGAGTCCCCATCCTTGGGTTCACTCGGTGCAGAATCTTACCCCCAACTGAATAAACAATGGAATGATTTCCTAGTTCATACTAGGAGTGACTGAGCTATTTCCGATTGTACTGATTTACGGAGTTGAATTCAGTTTACTGAATTTTGCTGAGTTCTATAACTGAACTAGAGTACTACTGATTGTGACATGACTGAGACTGTTCTGTAACTGACATTGGCTCTAGGCACACAACTAAATTTTTTGGTATTAAATACCCCCAGGACTCGATAGCATAACATGAAAATTCTTGAATACTTGACAATAGTCAATAACTCACAATACAATCTGTGAGGCATTTCATCAATCACTTGAAAGTCATGAACTTGCACATGATTAGGAATGCATGCTAACACATAAAAATTTCATTAAAACAATCTTCTGATCATTCCATCAAACATATACAAGGTATAGCTTTAGCATGAAGGACATTGTGAACATGTAGCTGTAGAATAAGTTCATCATTTAGACCACCAAAGTATCATAAAAGAACCATAATCTCAATTTAGCATTTTATCAAACACATGGAAGACGTGGATTTATACTTGGACATGAAAAATAATGCTAATACATCATGACTTCATAGTTTAAGGGTTTTCATATAAGAGAATCAAAATTCAACTTACATGCTATCATAAAAACAAGAAATACATAAAGATTTCAACTTGGAACACGTACCACAACATCAACATGATTACATTCAAACCCACATTATGGAAATCACAGTTAATGCTTTTAAAAGAAGTTTCTTAAACTCCAAGGATAGAAGGGAACCTTGGATGAACAGTTTACATACCTTATTGCTTGAATTTAGAAAGATTGATGGTGAAATCTCTTGAATTTGATTCTTGAATTGATAGCCCTAGGGTTTTGTTCTTGAGGATTTTATGAATAATGATTGTATTATACCTCTAAAAGGGATAAATTTTGTGTTCTGGGGATGAAGGTCAAGGGAAAAAGACCCAAATACCCCCAAAGAATGCGGTGTTTTTAATGAGCAAAACTGGGCTACCGATATGATATTCGATGCGGCGCATCAATGGTATCAATGCTATATCCAACGCGTTGCTCCAAGATCCGCTGGGTCACTAGAATGGCATGCTGGTATTTAGGGAAAATATCAACCAACGCGATAGGCGATACGGCACGCCAAGATCACATTGGTACACTATTTTGGGATTCCAAATATGGTCCAAATGAGGTTCGAAAAATTTAAAACTTGTCCGGTAACACCATTGACCTTCCTGATCTGAATTAACTAAAATATAGATATTTAAAGGACATTAAGGTCGCGAAATGAGATTATCAACTTTCGAAGGTTAAAAAAAATAAAGTAAGTCTAAAAACTTGACTAGAATTTTCTAAGTCTGGGACCGCCCCTCCCCCCTTTAACAAGCTTAAAGGACTAAATTAAGCTAGAAATTTTGTGGAATACTTGTGGAATAATTAATTGGCTAGAAATAAGATAAACAACCATATAATTTGGTCTTTAATATAATACTTGTGGAATAATTAATTGGCCATACCTGTATTGTCTGACTAAGTTTATGTTTATGTAACTACTCCAAAATTGTACTAAGTGCATGTACATACAATTCTTCTTTTCAAAAGTCACGTTGAATAAAATTTCAAGATAGAAATTCTAATGATTACACTATTAAGAAATTTAGTTTCCCTTCAAAATTCAAGATGTTCAGTTGTAGTAATCCAAAAATAAATTACACATTAATGTAAAAGAGATTATCACCACATGACAGAAGAAAGGTCATAGGCATCTACTTTTACATGAAAAGTGACCTTGTAAATAATTTTACTTGAAGTTCTTTTATTAAGTAGCAACAATGAAACAAAATTGAAAAAGTTAATGAAGAGAGGGCACTACTTATATTATCTTTCTACGGTTGTGTAGATATTGGATAAGTCATTTCTTTTATTATTTCCAATTCATTTGCATGAAGCGTTACTAACAAGATTTCATGAAGCGTTACTGACAGGATTTTAAAACAGATTGAAAATTTTAAATTTAACTTGTTCAAGCTCTTATTTCCTTCAAATTATGAATCCAAAACTTGTATATTTATGATATAAGTAAAAAACGGTAAGTTCAAACCCATATTCAAAATTATGAGATTGAACGAAAACCTAATCTTAAATAGATGTGTGAAACATGTTGTCAGCTTTTGTTGAAGCTAGTTATAGATGTTAGTTAGAGTTAGTTAGCCAGCTGGCTAAAGATGGATCACAACTAATTTAATTGTACTCATTAGTCAATTAGTTAGTTAGATGGTTCTAAGATTAGTCCACTAGCTAGCTTAGAAAATTTGAGATTCTGTATACACTCTGATATAGTTACTATTTCATTGAGAAACTGATCATAATATCAAATAGTGAGTTTTTTCTTTTCTTCGTCTCCTAAAATATCCTCTTTTATTTCCATGTGATCTAGAGCTATCATAGCTCATTCTATAATTTCTCATGGTATCAGATCTTGAATAATCGATCGTCAAGATTCTCGTTGTTGTTCATCAACCCCTACTTTCTGAAAATCTCTCTTAGTTTCCTTATTTTTGATCCAATTTTTCAGTTGTCTCCTTAACCCTAGAAGTTAATCTCCATAGATTGTTGAAATTGAGCTTTGAAGAAAGCATTAACGGCTACAACTGATAGAGAAACTAGAGAAGCAGCTGGTGATACAACCATGCAAATCATAGACCAACATCATCCTCTGTTTTTGCAACTATGGTACACTCCAGGTACCTCATTAATCTCTGTGAAACTTACTGGACCTAAGAATTCCATATTGTGAAGTATCACTATACGTATAAGTTTATTAGAAAAAAGAAAATCGAGCTTTGTTGATGGTAGATACCTTAAGGAAAAATTTCACTCTTCTTTACATGAACTTAGGGAGAAATGCAATGACATAGTTTTATCATGGATTATGAGCTCAGTAAGTGCTAAATTGTTGAGTGGTATGGTCTATGCATCCAGTGCACATAAGTTTTGGATAGATCTTCAGGAGATATTTGACATGGAAAATGGATCAATAATTTTATTCTTGCACAAAGAGATAGCTACACCCACTTAGGGAATTTCCTTTATATCTTCTTATTTTTCAAAATTAAAAGAATTTTAGGCTGAATTTGATGCACTCATGCCCTGCCCTGGTTGTAGTTGTGAAGAATCCAGGAAATATGTTGAACCTTTTGAGCACCAAAGGTTACTGTAATTTCTAATGGGTCTCAATGAGACCTATTCTTAATCGAGTAATCAAATTCTGAACATGATCCCTATACCTTCTATTAACAAAGCTTATTCCATGATTATTTCTGAAGAGAGTAGGACAAGTATATCTCTATATCATGTTACAAAATTAAATGAAGGCACTTCTTTTCTATGTAACAACAAGGCAAAAAGGTGCTTAATTCTCCCTACGAATCTTCTGGAGCTTCTAGTTTGACCACTCAGCACCATGGTTCTAGCTCTGGCATAAGAACTAGATCTTCTCATTCATATGGAGGGAAATCTACAAGAGGTGTCGGTGGTGGTTTTCACTCTGGTAGCAGTAATTTTCTTGATTCTAGTTCCTACAATAATTCTCACACTTTAGGTCCCAATTTTGTTAGCCACCATACACCAAGTACAAGTTTTTGATCCAATAATAGATTAAAGAAGAATAATTTTTTTATGACTACTATCACTTCAAAGGGCATACGAAGGTCAATTACTGCAAGTTTATAGGATACCTTAGTGATTCCAAACAAAAAAAGTGGTTTGATTCAAATAGTTTTTCTGGTCCTGCAACTTATTTTACAGAAGATACTGCTAGAGTTTTAGGAGGTAGATAAGCAGGTGTTAAAGATATGAACAAAAATTCTAATGAATCAATCCCTATCATCCCTCAGTTTACATAGGAATAATACAATCAATTACTAAACATACTTGGAAAAGGAGATGCTACAACTGATCAAAAAATGAAGAAATGTCGTGGTTTCATGGCATATTTGATGCTTAACTTAGTGAAAATATGCATCTACTTTGGTTGTTTTGTCGGATATGATTTGTGTTTTGTATATGTTACAGGTAAATTAGGTTGGAAGTGGTGCTTGACTATAAAGAGGATGAAAATGCTCTAAAAATTTAAAGTACTAGCCAGTCTACTAGTCGTGTTGTCACCTTACGACTCATAGCCAAAGCCGTAGTGTTAACAGTGAGTAAACTTAAGTTATGGGAGTGAAGTAATGGAAGACTATGAGTCATAAGGTCAGATTACAACTCATAATATGAAGTCGTATGTTGAACAATGGATAAAAGTTCTAAGGATTGATTCTCTAGTGTTGACGAGTGAAGACCATGAGTCGTATGGACTGACTACAACTCATGGTAAAGATTCATAATGATAACAAACTCAAGACCCCTAAAGGTGAAAAACTACTGGAGTAACTATGATTAGTACCATCTGACTCATAAGGTTACCCTATGAGTCGTGACCACTGAAGCTAAAAGAGAGCGATGACAATAGTCAACGAGTCGTGAACAGTCCTAATGACTCATTGCCACAGGAATGATCAGTGCCAACATAGTTTTACTATTTTATTTTAATTAGGTTTCATTTATTATTTTGGGATGTTATAAATACCCTTGGGTTATGCTTTTATTATATTACACACTTTTGGTATTTTTTCACATATATTGACGTCTTGATATTTTTTTTCTTAGTTTTTTTTTGGTTTTGTAACCAATTAAAGATTTTATATTTTATTCTTTTCATCTTGTGTAATTAATTCAATGTTTTATTCTTTGAATTCTATGGATTGTTGCATAACCATGCCCGCTAAATTCCTTGACTAGGGTTGTGGGTGCCCTAAGAGACTAACAAAGTAGGAGAAGTGGGTGATTCATCTATTTTGCTATGATTGTGTGTATTGTGATCTTCTTTATATTAATTGTCTCCTAAGCTACCGAAGAAGCTTTAAAATTGCCTATATTTGAGATCGTCCTCACAAGGGTGTTCTAGATTGGTAAAAGGGGATTACGATAGTGATTCAAGGCTGTCAACCCTCATCTAAGAAACTCAATACTTAAAAGGTTATAGTTGTACTGGCGTTTAGGATAAGGGATAGGAAAGAAACACCTTAAGGATCACAAGGTAAAGGGTGATATTTATCAATACGTTCACAAGATGGTTGATAGTACATAGCTTGTCAAACTACTCATTCAGAGCAGTGGGATAGGTAAATTAAAGATAGAAACTTTCATTCTTAGAAGAAGAGGGACACGTTCCTAGTGTTCGTTTTCTATTGTTTACCACCACAAGCAATCAAGTTTGGTTACTTGTTACTGTTGATTTTCAAATTCCCCCATTTACTTTTCCACACTGCTCGTGATTTTATTATGTTTCAAAGATGATTCCGTGCATTTTCTATGGGTTATAACCCAACGTGGTTTGGGTTACTATATTTGTCATGACCGCAACTTACTTTTTTGGAGGTGTAGTTTTTGGGAGACATCAAATTTTGACATCGTTGTCGGGGTAATATGATGTTGAGTTGTTGATTGGATTTTCTAAGGTTTTGGGTTTTTATTTTTTATTTTTAGTTGGGTATACGCCAGTTTATGCCTAACACTAGGAGTCGAGGCAATCCCTTGCTCCCATTGGATCACAAACTAGAAAGACTGCTACAGTCTAATTGTATGATAAGCAAACCAATATGAACAAGTGATTTAAAAGGGGTTTAAGATAATCCTCAAGCTGTACCACCTCCTGATCCTGGTGATTCATAAAATATTGCTGATAGAGAGTTGTAATTACTATTAGAAGAAGCTTCTAAATAGAGAAAACAGGCTGAGGAAGCCTCTTTGGCTCAGCAGGCTGATCTAGATGGGGCAAGACCTGTAGTTGATTATAGAGAATCACTCAATGATGATTGAGATAGAGCACGAGGTAGTAGATCTTGAGTGATACTATCTTATCAGTATCTACCACCATATAATAAAGATAAGGATATAGGATATGTTGAGTGTGTTGAGACATAAAACATTATTCCTTCTGCTTTGCTCCCAAATGTTAAGTTTGATATCACAAGTGCAATGATCCAATTGTTGAATGTAAAAGGGTGTGTTTTTGGGGTTGTCAACAAATGATGCGAACATGCATATTGACAATTTTACTTGGATTTGCACTTCGTATAGCATTCCAGGGGTGGATCATAAAGCATTGAGATTGAGGTTGTTCCCATTCTTATTGACCAGTGAAGCATCATTTTAGTTGGGGAAACTTCCGAGAGACTTAATTACAAATTAGAATAAGTAGCTTAGACAGTTTTTGAATCGGTTTGTTCCTCCTGCTATGATGCTATAGACAAAAGATAAAAATTACAACTTTAGGCAGTTGCCCATTGAGTCCATGTATGAGGCATGGTTTTTGTTCAAAAAGAAGTTAAGCATGGTATCTAATAATCAAATTCCAGGGTTTAATTTTGTTGTGTTATCCTACAGAGCCCTCTATAAGTTCTAGGGAGATGGAAGATACCATATCTAAAGGCATATTTATGCATTTTCACTGGGATATAATGTAAGAAATGCTAGAGAAGATATCTATCACTAATCGAAGATGGCACACTCGGGCAGCTGATAGGGGTGATATGGGTTTCGGTTAAAAAAAAAGTTAAGAATGGTACCTAATCACCAAATTCCAGGGTCTAATTTAATTGAGATATTCTATAGATCCCTGACTATAAGTTCTAGGGCGATAGTAGACACAATATCTGAAGGAGAATTTATGTGTCTGCACTGGGATATAATGCAAGAAATGCTAGACGAGATCTCTATCACTAACCGAGGATGGCACACTCGAGAGTTTAATAGGGGTGTCGGTACGTATTCCATTAGAGCTGCTAGTGATTACCAAGATGGTGATGATTCGATAGCACAAGAATTTACATAACTCAGAATGAATTTAGGGTGCTAACAAAATTATTTGCAATAGTAAATTTTAAAAAAGTGAATGTAGTAGGGTACAAGGGTATTCTTCTAGAGAATTTGAGTCTAATATAGATAAAGAAGCTAAGTATCTAGATCAATAAATATAGGGTTTCCGATCAAAGGGGTAAGAAAACAAAGGTTGAAATTACTATGGTGATAGATATTGTCCAATCTAGTAAAATCCCAAGAGAGTCAGGAGAGCTTCCTTCAAGAGATTAAGGTGGATATATCACGATTGAACCAAAAAGTTTTGTCGTATGCTACTACGATAAAACAACTGGAGCAGCAGTTTGGCCAAATGTCGACCACATTCAATCGTAGGCTGCCTGACACTCTTCCTAGCAGTATAGTGCAAAATCCCAAAAATGATAGTCATTGTCTTGATATTATCACTCGAAGTGGTAAAACCACCATGGACCCCCCATTCCTGGTGCGGAAGAGCCAATGAATGATGGTGATGCCATAGATATTAATGATACACTTGTAGCACAATCTGAAAAATTAACAGGTGTTGAACATATTTGTGATAAGGATAAAAGGAAAGGGAAGTCTGATGAGCCAAGGTTGAAGATTATTCTGAGTTCTCCCCTGCCGTTTCCTCAAAGGATGAAAAAGAAATAATAACAAGGTAAATATCAAAAGTTTTTGTCAAGGTAAATATCAAAAGTTTTGTCAAGTTTTTGTCTACGCAAAGTTCATGAAAGATTTGTTCACTAGGAAGGAGACAGTGAGTTTTGATCCTGCTGAAAATGTGCACCACTGTAGTGCTTTGGCTTCCAGATTATTAGTATGAAAGAAGGAGGGCCCAGGAGCCTTCACTATTGTATTTACTATTGGGTCCTTCAACTTTGCTCGAGCTTTGTGTGGTTTGGGTGCTAGCATCAATATGATGCCGCTGGAGTCTTATAAGAAATTAGGATTGGGGGCACCCAAATCGGCATCGATAATATTATTGATGGCTGACCACATAGTAAAGCAGCCGGTAGGTATTTTTTTGATGTGTTGGTGAAGGTAGCGCCCTTCATATTTTTAGCTAATTTTATTATTATTGATTGTGAGGTGGATTTACAAGTCCCTATCATCTTGGGTAGACCCTTCATATCCATAGACAGGGAATTGATTGATATGGAATTGGAGCAGATAAAGTTCAAACTGAATGATGAGCAAGTGAGCTTTAATATGTGCTAGTCGATGAAACAACCTGATGATATATGGGTTGTTTCTATGATAGACAACATTTATGGTAGTGTTGATGATGTTGCTGTGCCTACTGAAGTGCCACTTGGAGTCGAGGCATTAGCAGTGGTGATTATGAATTTCAATAATGATGGTATTAAGGAATACGATGAGACAATGGGCACTCTGTATGGGAGAGGTTCTTACACTTATGCCCTAAATAAACTTGATCTGGATCTGAAAAATAGAACCACTCCCCCACTCGATCAGCTATTGAGGAGCTACCAATCTTTGAGTTGAAGGTCCTCCTACCTCACTTGCACTATATATTCTTGGGGGCTAACAATACCTTATCAGTGATTATTGTGGCTGACTTGGTTGAATCTGAAGTAGAGGCATTATTATTAGTGTTATAGAGGTTCAAAAGAGCTATAAGGTGTACCATTGTAGATATTGTGGGTATTTTACCAGGAATTTGAACTCACAAGATCTAACTTGAATCGGAATGCATTCCCAGTATTGAGCATCAACATCGGCTAAATCCTCTTATACAAGAGGTATTAAAAAAGGAAATTATCAAGTGGTTAGATACTGGTTTAGTTTACCTCATTATGTATAGTAAGTCAGTTATTTCTATTCAATGCATCCCAAAGAAAGGAAGAATTACTATAGTGTCGAATGAGAAAAATGAGTTCGTGCCAGTGAGACCAGTCACAGGTTGGAGAGTGTGCATGGACTACAGAAAGCTGAATACATGGACTCAGAAGGACCATTTTAAAATAATGTTATGGATCAGATGCTAGACAGGTTAGCAAAAAGGGTTTGGTATTATCTTCTTAATGTGTATTCGGGTTACAATCAGATCACTATTGCTCTCGAAGACCAAGAAAAGATGACCTTTACTTACCCCTGTGGGACTTTTGCATTCAAAAAGATACCATTCAGTTTGTGCAATGCTCTGGCCAAATTTCAGAGATGTATGATGTCTATATTCTCTTACATAGTGGAAGACACCATTGAGGTCTTCATGGACGACTTTTCAATAGTTGGTGATTCTTTTGATGACTGTTTAACCCACTTGGACAATGCTCTTCATAGGTGTGAGGAATGCAACTTGGTATTGAATTTGGAGGAGTGCCACTTTATGGTAAAATAAGGTATTGTACTCGAGCACAAGATATAAAAAAGGGCATTAAGGTAGATAAATAAAAAATTAAAGTAGTTGAGAAATTCCCACCACCAGTCTCGATGAAGGGTATTAAGAGTTTTTGGGTCATACTGGCTTTTATAGCAGTTTCATTAAGGATTTCTCAAATATTGAAAACCCCCTATGTAAGCTTCTTGATAAAGAGGTGAATTTTGATTTCGATGATGTATGTCTAAAGGTTTTTGAGTGTTTGAAGGAGTGGTTAGTGTCAGCTCCTATTATCGTGTCCCCTAATTGCTCCCTGCCATTTGACATCATGTGTAATACAAGCAGTGTAGTGTTAGGGGTTGTCCTAGGCCAACGGTGAGAAAATATCCTTAACTAATTTAGTATGCCATCAAGGCACTAAACCCTTCACAAAAAAACTACCATACAGTTATTGAGCAAGAGTGGCTTGCCTTTGAAAAATTTCAGTTCTATTTGATTGGGACTAAGGTTATAGTCTGTATAAATTATGCAGCTTTGAGATACCTAATGGCAAAGAAAGATGCAAAAGTAAGGTTGATTCATTAGGTACACTTGTCGCAAGAGTTTGATTTTGAGATGAAGGCATGGAAAGGCACGAAAGCCAAGTTGCAATCAATTTTCAAACTTAAAGAAGAAGCTATGTAGAAAATGGAGGATGGGATTGAAATCAGTGATACTTTTCCAGATGAGTAGATTTTGGCAACATCACAAGACCTAATCCCCTGGTTTGTTGATTTTAACAATTAATAGGCAAGTCATTTTGTCCTAGAAGACTTGTACTTCTAGTAGAAAAGGAGATTTTTGCATGAGGTGATGAAGTTTTTCTTGGATGAGCCTTATCTATTAAGAATTTATGCAGATGGTATGATTCAAATATGCATCCCAAAGGTGGAGATAATGAGTATTCTTTAGTGTTGTCATGCTTTACCTATTGGGTGTCACCATGGAGGAACCCACACAACCCACAAAATCTTGAAATATGGGTATTACTGGCCTACAATATATAATGATGCTCATGTCTTTGCACTTTCCTATGAGCAATGTTAACGTTAAGGAAATATTTCACAATGCCATAAACTCTCCTTGACCTATATTCTGGAGTTAGAGCTATTTGATGTATAGGGGATTGACTTCATGGATCTATTCGTACTCCTATGGTATGAAATATATTTTGGTGGTGATTGACTATATATTAAAATGGGTGGAAGTGGTGGTGCTCCCTAATAATGAAGGTAGAAGTGTCATCACCTTTCTAAAAAAACATATCTTTTCTCGGTTTGGCACTCCATGTTTGATCATTAGTAATAGTGGGTTGTACTTTTGCAATTGATTGTTTAAGGCTCTGCTAAAATAATATAGTGGAAAGCATATGGTGGAAATACCTTACCATCCTCAAACGAACGGATAGGTAGAGGTCTCCAATAGAGAGATAAATCCATATTGGTGAAAACTGTAAATGCCAATAGGATGCATTGTCGCCTATCAGATAGCTTATAAGACACCCATAGATGCCTCTCTATAGAAGGTTGTGTATGGAAAGTCATGCCGCTTGCCTATTGAACTTGAGCACAAGGCACTATGGGTGCTGAAAAAGCTTAATTTTGTGTGGCATGATACAACTAAGTTGAGGATGAGCAAGATAAATGAGTTCGATGAGTTCCGACACTGTGCTTATGAGAATTATTCTCTTTACAAGGATAAGAAGAAGCTGTATCATGATAAAAAAATTGAGAAAAGAGTGTTTGCGCCTGGTGATCTGGTCTTGTTTTCTAATTCAAGACTTCTCTTGTTTCTAGGCAATTTGAAGTTTAGGTGGTATGGACCATTCACCATGGTTAGGGTGTTCCCATATGGTGCTATGGATTGAAAGCGTGATGGTGAAACCCCTTTCAAGGTGAATACAAAAAGGGTGAAGCACTACATGGGAAATACTGAGGAAGTAAAAATGATTGATGATTTGAGCCTTGGTGAAGTCTGAGTAACCATGGAAACTGTGTCGTGCTGCGATGCTAAATCAGGCGCTGTATGGGAGGAAACCCATGAGGCTGGTTGGTAAGGTCTGAGTATCCAACCTAGCCATGTCTTTCCGTGATGTTAAATCTAGCACTTCGTGGGAGGCAACCCATGTTTTGTACTTATTTAATTATAGGGTAACTTATGTGCTCAGTGTGCAGGGTTGGAGATTGTAAAAAGGACCAATTTGTTTTTGGTTCCATACTTTACGACCCACTTCACGAGTCCTGATCATACTTCATGGCTCATCACTAGAGTCGTAGGGTGTTGGAACTCAAGCTACTCTCAGGTATTTGATTTCTGGAGTCATCACGACTCTCAGAATGAGTCGTAGTTAGTGAATACAACTTGTCACCTTTAGTCCTGATGAATGGAGACCCAAGTAAGGTTCCAGTCATTACAGGGGGAGTCTGCATCTGTACTTTATGGAAATAAGTTGTTAAGATGACTCGTTACCAAGACCGACATCATGGGCCTATCTGGTCGACTCGATCCGATCTTAATGATTTAATTAAGGGAATCTAATGCAAATGATTGGAATTTACATTTTGTAAACCAAGTGACTTCCTGCATTCCTGTATCCAATCAAACCCTTTAAAACAACACTCCATTTTTTTCATCTCCCAACATCATAATTGACATCAACAACTCTCCCATAGTAAGAAATTCTAAGAACTAGGGCTCAGATATATAAGGCATTGCTTAAAGGAACTAAAGAAATTAAATAAAGTAAGTTTTTTTCATTTAATTCTTCATCTATAAATGTTGTACTTCAATGTGTACATTTTCGTTGGTTCTTTGATTGAAATAAATGCATAAATACACCTTGGGCCTTGTTCTTGTAATAAATTTGCAATGTAATGAATGAATGGTAGTAAAAATGTAATTTGTGCTAAATGTTGTTATTTGGGATGTATTAGGAGTTGTTGATATTGTGTAATGTAAATTGTTTAGTTGGATTTGAGAATCAAAACCAACCCCTCTAAACACTTATGTTACAGTGGCTACGATACTCTTAAAAACTCATAGGGTCACCAAACGAATTGTTACTTGACTCGTAACCACTACTAACATGGTGAGTTAGAGAAGTTGAGATTTTGTTGACATTATGACTCATCTCACGAGTTGTATCCATACCATACGACTCATTGTAAGGAATCATAATGACAGTAAATGGTCAAATATGAGGGGAATTGTTCTAGTCAGACAACGAGTGTTGGTAATGAGTCATTGTCTAATGTATCAACTCATTAGGAGGAGTCATTACCTAAACGGTGACCATTCCTTATGCATAATCTTACCTTAAGAGTCTCACCACGACTCGTGACCATAGGGTACGACTTATACTCTATAGTCGTATAGTGACTAGTCCCTACCATATTGACAAAAAAATTCTTATTTTTCTTTCCTTTTCTTAGAACTCACTAATAGGTTTGTTTCAAAAGGTACCAATGGCTCCAAAAGAAGATTTGATGAAAAAGCAATCATCAAAGAAGAAAACCCCAAAAAAACCTGCCTCAAAATCTAATTGTAAGTTTATAAATGAGAATTCTAATTCATCAAGTTAATCATTCAAGGAATATCCCATGGAGGGGTAGGTAGAGATAAGGGAGAAGCAACTTTGGGGTGCAAAAGAAATCTCAGAGAAGCTCACACCACCCAGGACTATGCCGAGAATGATGAAATCTAGCACCTCACCACCTCATTCACCATCCCAGTATAAGAATGATGGTGATAATAATGAAAAATATATTGGTAAGGATAATAATGAAGGGGAATCTAGCTATGAGAAAAAGAACAATGAAAAGGGGGCTGATGATAATGATGGGTCTAAATCCTGAGATGAGAGTGAAAGTGAGGAGAACAATACACCAGTTAAGATTTTACCACCACGAGCACTTCTCACTTCATTATCCATTGATCTTGCTCTAGTGTCCATCATTAAATGATGGGGGTACCCCAGCATGCGAACCCTATATGAAAAAGATATTTCCATAAACCCCTCCAATGGAAAACCATAGAGAGGCATCTACCTGGAGAAAAAGATTGTCACCATAGTCATGTATGAAATGTCTGCATTTGATACTCGATTCAGACATTACCATTTTGAGTGGATGAACATGGCTCTGGGATAGTACAATTTAGCTCTAGTCCTTGAATTTTATACTACATATCATATAAAGCCGAAAAGATTATATCCACAAGGGAAATTATGAAAAATTTCAGACTCATTGTCATACCTATTAATTCGAAGTCTTCGGGTAAATATCTCAGCTCAGACCATCTCCCTAGTTGTGGGCTAGAGTTCAAACATTTGGCTAACAATATTAAGATCGACTTTCGTGTTGATGAGATGTGGAAAGTGAAGGTGAAACAGATAGGATAAGATGATAAGATTATTCATTTTTAGTGGATGGTCGGACTCATTACTGCAGACCAAAATAAGGCTTCCTGGGTAGTTGAAGGTGTTGGTGGCTTGTCGTCCATCACAAAGGGCAACCTGAACTTTCAGTCAAAAACTTGGTGAACCTTGGTATGACACAGATTAGGTCCCACCTTAGGGGACAATATATTGAGTCCTGACAAAAAAACCTTGGTCACAGGCATTATGAAAGGCTATGAGATAGATATATCCAAATGAATAGCTAGAGAGATCAAAGATCGAGCGATGAGTACCAAACGTCACGTCCTTCCCCTGCTTGCTAACACAAATTTATTTTTATGCAGGAGTACAAGAACTCCTAGTTGTTGATCAGTTTATCAAGCCGTGCACTACTATCGACTTGGGTTTTATTAGAGATGTTGATAACCCTATATCAAAGGCTGCAAAGATGGGAGCCACTATGATTAGAGAGACACGAGGCTGATACTACAAGGTTTACCAATGTGGGTAAGACCTTAATGGAGACTGGCAGTATAAGACTTAGACCTCTACTAATTTATAAGACACCTCCTAAACTCTGACTCCACCACTCTCTATAGCACCACGATCATTCACTTCCAGATCAACTCTATTTGGTTATGCTTTAGTTCCATAATTATTCCTAACTAAAGTAAGAAAGAGGTTAAGCATAGTGGAGGAGAGGAAAAAAGGGTAAATACCTGGGTGACTAGGCAGATCAGAGAGGATATGAGGATGACGCAAACCAAATTTAATGGTTTTGAGAAGCATATCAGAAGCACCTTGGGTTTGGGACCCTTAGAAAATTTTCCAAATTTCTAGGTTCTGGACAACATACGACTGGTGGGTGAAAATCATATAATGGGGTACGAGTTGTATGCTTTGGTTGTATGTTGACCAATATTAGTTGGTGGGTTGGATTGGTTTCTGGAATGGGTATGACTTGGGTTGGTATGAGTCATATAGTTGGATATAGGTCATTTAGTTTGTTTTTTTCCTTCACTTGATTTAATACTTAGCAAAATAACTTGCATCTGAGTATGAGTGGATCACCTTGACCTGTAAACCAAGGTATGAGTCATACCATGGATTCTTATAGTGGACAGTGTTCAAACCTCTTATGATTCTATTCTGCAGGGGGTACGGGTCATGGGTACTAGTCATATACTTAGGTACTACTTGGTTTGGCTAATTCATATGTTGGATAATGTTGGGTCCAAGGAGGAGGCTAAGGGTATGAGTGGTGGGTACCACTTGTATTGGAGGGTACGACTGGTATGGTATAGTAGAACCCTATGATGGGATTTTTATGCAGTTTAAGTGGGGGAAATCTAGACATTTCTCTACTTAACCTATTAAGGACCCACGACTTATATCATACTTGAGAGGTTATTTTTCCTATTATTTTATTCATTAACACTTAGAAAACACTCTCTAATCCTCTCTAAGGCTTTTGGGTAAAGGATGGATAGGGTTTCACTAAGATAATCATATAAGAAGTGGTATTATTGGGGCTTATATTGGGGCTTGTGTTGGTGATTTATATCCATCATCTTCATCATCTAAAGCAAGATACTTCTCCCTGATTGTTATTTCCAATTAAAGGCATGATTTATACAATGTTTTCATGGCATGATTATTGTATGATTTTGGGGTTTTCAAATATGTATTGAGGTTTTGGTATTAAATGCTTGGTTATGGTTTTCACATGTTTTAATTATGGTTTTACATGCTTTAATGGTCGTTTGGATAATTGGTTGCATGGAAATGGTTAATTGATAATTGATAATTGATAATTGGCTTTGGAAACACTATTCCCCCAACATGTTTGATAAAATGCCTATGATAATTCTTTTAATATATTATTGGAATTTCAATAGAACTATTGCATGGTATGGTTTGGTAATGGAACCCTAAATGGTCTAAATGGTCTGGAATGGTTAAATGGTATGGTTTGGTGGTCATGGTTATGGTTAATTAAACTTCTTTGTGGGGTACAATTGTGGAATCCCCCAAGTAAACATATTAATGAACAACTTATGGGGTACATGGGATTCCCCCAACCAAACCTAATAATGGAACCCATGTAGGGTACACGGGACTCCCCCAAGTTAACTTAATAATGTAATCTATGGGTACTTGAAAATCCCTTTACATTAAATGGTTGGCTAAGGTTATTACTTGCACGTTATACTTGGTATGATGATACCACTTCTTATAGCCTTGGATAATAATAATGAAATAATGATTTGGTTGGTTAGAAATGGTTTTAATTAGGCAATAATGGCAGGGTGTGATAGCTAACTGTGAAGGTGCAAGTCTAATAGACGGACACTGAAAACTCATGTTTGCCGACATGAGGGGTTGTTCATAGCGACCATATATAATAATATAGGGTACATGGGAATCCTTTAAGTACACTATACATATATATATAATGGAGAGAGAAGGGTACTTGGGAATCCCCTACTCTTATTGTATCTTTGGTTCATGCAGCTACACGCATCGATGCCCATTCAGGTGGTTAAAATGGACCCATATAGCCAGTGGGTGGTTTTAGAATGGTTAAGCTACATATACCCATTTTAATGATTTAAAAAGAATGCTAAACTTGGTTCCCTTTCCCAATATAGTTATATATATATGTATGGTCTATATGCATATGGTTGTCTTACTTGATTTTAATGGATGACATTATTTTATCCTTATTCTAAGTACTTTCTAGTGTTCACCTGCTAACTCATTCTCGTGCAGCTATATCCCCACACGATGCAGTAACCAGCCATTCTACTCCTTTTGCTTAGTGATCAGATATCGGGATTAGCTACTGGATTGAAGTGTTGAGCTTCTATATTCTGGAAGGCTCTATTTCATGTTCATGGATGCTTTTACACACTTTGGATATTTTATGGATACTGGTTTTGGCTATGGTTGGGGGTATGTATGAACTAATTATTGATTTTCTTTTGGTTAGAGGCTTTTGTGGAAATACTATGGGTTGGTATGGACGGGATCGATATTGGTGTTAGCCTTAGTATTGGCATTGGTATTGGGGTTGATACCATTGGACTAAATTTCTTACTTTTCCATCTTTTTATGTTATGCTATGGAACTTGGTTTGGTTATTGTTTTAATTTTGGCTTATGGTTTTGGTTTGGTTATGGTTATCAGTTGGGTTTAGGATGGTTGGGCTCATTTGGGTCGGTCACAGTTATAGACCTATCCCAGAGTCTAGAATTATACAATTACACGCTATCTTATTATATGTTCAGAATTCATCTGACTTAGGGTATATGCAGGATAATTAGGTTGGGTATCGGGGGTGGTCTCTAGTATTGGTTTGACTTGGAATGCCCATTATGATAAGGCCCCTGGTTGGTGCGTGTCAATATCAATCGGAGTTGGAGGGTATCTGGTCTCCAGATTTAACAGGTGTACAGGTGAGCTGGTCACACTCAGAATAATGGTTGAGGATTTACAGGATATACAAATCCTTTCGATTCCATGATGAAGCATATCCATAAGGAGAAGGAGATCCAGGATATTTGGGGTGTTGGAGATTTGACCCCTACAACGGATACTGATGTTGGTGAGAAAGGAAGGAAGAAAAAGACGAGAAATAGAAAAATGAAGGACAATGCGGAGGCTGCAAAAGTAGCTAGTAGTTAGAGTGAGTTGGATCGAAAGACTATGATTCATGAGATAGCGGAAGGAGGTGGTAGTTCCTGTCTTGGTGATACTACTGATTTGAGAAGTAGTGCAGATCCGCCACCAGATCCACCATTGAGCGCGCCGGCCATAACTGGTTTCACTATTGATGCGAGCGTCCCAGCACTGGGACCACTGATGTTGAGAGTGGAGCCCTTTCTGAGGACCCCCATACTTATGATATTTGAGATGGCGCTTATCATGCCCAGGTATGTCTTCACCCCTTGTTTTTATGTTATACATGTGCTGGGAATAATGCAAATGATTTTAGTTGGGGGTAGGGGCCTGCCGCTTAGTTGTCGTGGGTTGTTGTTGCCATGTTTCTCTTCCCGTTGGCTTCGGTTTGAATGCTGAACCGACATGTCTTGTTTAGTTTAAATGTGTGTTGTTCTATGTTCATGTTTAATTGTGATTTTTTGTTTTCTTATGTTTAATTAGGAAAAAAAAATTATACCTAAGGCAGTTGACCTGTGTTAATGTGTTTTGAGTGATTGTGATGAAATTATTTTGAATTTGTTTGAGAAAATTGTACCCCTCCAAAAAATTTCATTATAACTGTGTGAGATATGTATGTGTGTGATCGCGGTGAATCTGATAATGGCATTAAAATTAGAGACGTAATAACTGTGGTGAACAATTGTATAGACTAGTGAGGGAGTAGCTAGCAATATGACCCTGTGCAATATGTGTGTAAGACGTTACCTAGTTCCCTGGGTGGATGGAATTTAGAACTTGCCCGTTTGGTCTTGCCTAGGTCATAGGGTAGTCCACTTTAGCCTAAAATAACCAACCAAATGTAATAAGTATCCCTTGATCACAAATTTGATCCTTAATAAACATATTTTTTGCTTACACCGATTCACCTTCCTATTTTTAATTACAATGAACCTATTTTAGCCTTGGTCCTTCTTGAACGCTGTGCATCTCAACTCAGGCAAATCGCCTAAGTTGAGTCTATCATAAGGGTGCATCAAGAAACATGGGTATGATGAAGGAGTATGAATAAAAAAACAAGTAGGGTTCGGTGTGGTAGAAAAAGAAAATTAAATTGTAAAAAAAAGAAACCACAACCATCCTGAATAAGTAGAAAAAGAATAAAAAAAGAGAAATAAGAGGTGGATTGAAAGAAAAGTTGGAAAACAAGTGGGCCACAAAGTAATTGTAGTGCCAAGGAGGCTTAGTCACTAAAACTTTCCAAATTTATCATTCCAGCCATAAGCTTACGTTACAAGCCAAATAAAGTCCTATAGTGATCCTAAATCGATTCTCCAAAAACTATGGAAAGGAAAATAAGGGCAAGCCTATAGAATTCTGTGCATACTATGGAACTTCTTTGTGAGTCAGAGAATCTTTTGACCATCCCTGCTTTATTATGTTTGATCTATCTGAGCAAATGTGACATCTTTGATTGTGAGGGTACATGGGCGTTGTTAGATTACTTATATGTTTGGGCAGTGTGATATTTATATATACATGTTTGTTTGTTGCTAATATAATTCCATCACTTGATTCCCTTGTGTCATGTTGTTATGCTTCATCAGTATACACATTTGGATTTTGAAAGTTTAAAAGTAGGAGAGGGTAATGTGTTTTGAGAAAAAGTTGATAATCGACTACGAAAGGAATCTTAGGATCTTCCTGGTTAAGCAACATGTTTGTTTTTGTTTTATGTTTTTGCTTGAGAACATGCAAACGTTCTAAGTTGAGGGTGTTGATATGCCGTGATTTCATGGCACATTAGATGCTTAAAACGGTGAAAATATACATCTACTTAGGTTGTTTTATCAGATATGATGTGTCTTTTGTGTGTGTTATAGACAAATTATGTTGGAAGTGGTGCTTGACTGCAAAAAGGATACAAATGCTCTAAAAATTTGAAGTACTGTCCAGACTACGAGCCATGTAGTCACCTTACGACTCGTAGCCAAATTCGTAGTGTTAACAATGGGCAAAGTTGAGATCCAGGAGTAAAGTAATGGAAGACTACGATTCGTAAAGTCAGACTATGACTTGTAGTGTGAAGTCGTATGGTGAAAAATAGGTAAAAATCCTAAGGATCGATGCTCCAGTGGTGACGAGTGAAGACCAAGAGTCGTAAGGACTGACTACGACTCATGGTAAAGAGTCATAACGACAATAAACCTAAGACCCCTGAAGGTGAACACCTAATGGAATGACTACGATTAGCAGCATAAAACTCATAAGGTGACCCTATGAGTCATGACCACTAAAGCCATAAGATAGCTATGATAGCAGGCAACGAGTCGTGAAAACTCCTAACGACTCATTATCAGAGGTGTGACAATTGTCTACATAGTTTTCTTATTTTGTTTTAATTAGGTTTCCTTTATTATTTTGTGATACTATAAATACCCTTGGGTTATGCTTTTATTATGCTACACACTTTTGCTAATTTTTACGCATAGTGACATCTTGATATTCTTGTTCTTTTTTTTTTGGTTTCATAATAAATTGAAGATTTTGGATTTTATTCTTTTCATTCTTGTGCAAGTAATTCAATATTTTCATCTTTGAATTTTGTGGATTGTTTCATAAGCATTGAGCAGCTAAATTCCTTGACTAAGGTTGTAGGAACCCTGGTGGACTAACAACATAGGAGAGTGGTAGATTAATCTATTTTGCTATGATTGTGTGTATTTTGATCTTCATAATATTAATTGTCTTTAGAGCTACCGCAGAAGCTTGGAAATTGCCTTTATTCAATGTCATCCTCACAAGGGAGTTCTAGATTAGGAAAAGGGGATTATATAGTGATTTGAGGCTGTCAACCCTCGTCTAAAAAACTTGAGACTCAAAAGGTGATAGGGTTACTGGGGTTATGGAAAAGGGATAGAAATGTGACACCTTAAGACTCACAAAGTGAAAGGTGAGATTTATCAATATGTTCATAAGAAGGTTGATAATACATAGCTTCTCAAACTTTGCACGCAGAGCAGTGGGATCGGTGAATTAAACTTAGAAACTTTCATAGTTAAAAGCCAGGAGGAACACAGTCCTAGTGTTTGTCTTCTATTTTTTTACCATCTCAAGTATTTAAGTTCGGTTACTTATTACTATTGATTTTTAAGTTCCCCTATTTAATTTTTCATACTGCCCGTAATTTCATTAAGTTTGAGAGATAATTCCATTCATTTCCTGTGGGTTTGACCCCAACCTGGTTTGGGTTACTATATTTGACATTGACCGCAACACACTTCTTTAGAGGTGTAGTTTTGGGTGACATCATATGACAATAGGTATGTCATTATATGTTGTAGCCTGTGGCACTTCACACACTAGTCATAAGGGGATAGTTAAATTTGGAGCATCAAGTCATATGGCCAATACTCTCAACTTGTTGACAAACCTTAGAAGTTTTGATAATACCAAAAAAATCAAGGTGCCTACCGGTGAAGTTTCTTATGTGCCACATCTAGGTTCTGCTCATATTTTTGGAGGTCAAAGAATTTCTAATGTCCTTCATCTTCCTGACTTAACATACAACCTTTTATCAGTTTCAAAACTGATATAGAAACTCAATTTGGATATGTTATTCTATCCCAATCTGTGTCTATTTTAGGATCTCTAAAGTGGTTAGTTTAAGGGAATTTATAGTAAATATAATGGTTTATATGTGATTAATTTAGGAGACAAACATGAACTTCAAGCTGTAGTTGAAAGTATTTAAAGAACTATTACAACTAATACTGGTTTACCTCAGTCAGCAAGAATAAGAAGTCTGATGCTGCCTTAGTTAGTAAGAATAATAAGTCTGATGATGGTGTTTTTTGGAATAGGTATCTAGGTCATGTAACTATAGGTACTTTATAGAAAATAAGTAGTTTTCACCCTATCATTAGTGATGGAAGAGTCAAAAATTATGTTGTGCGTCTGTTGGCAAAACAAACTAGATTGCCTTTTTCCTTTAAGTACTACTAATGTTGGCTTTTGTTTTCATACTATACATACAGATGTTTGAAGTTCCTATATAATCCCTACACGTGATTGTAAAAGGTACTTACTTACTCTAGTTGATGATCACTCAAGGTACACTGGCTATTTCTATTACCTACAAAGTTTGATTTAATTGTTGTAATGAAATCTTTATTTTCTATTCTATAAAATATGTATTCTCACTCAGTGAAATATTTGAGGTCAGATCATGGATATGAGTTTTTTAACTCTTTAATGCATGACTTGCTTTTATATCTAGGAATCACATAACAAAGCACTTGTGTCTACACTCCTCAACAAAATGACATTGATAAGAGAAGGCATAGATATATCCTAGAAGTTGCCAGATCTCTTATATTTCAAGATAAAGTTCCTTTGAGATTTTTGGGAGAATGTGTGAGTATTGCAGTTTACATTATTAACAGGTTACCCTCATTAGTTCTTTAAGGACTATCTCTTTTTGAAAAAGTATTTGGTTATGCTCATGATCTCTCTCACATAAAAGTTTTTGGATATCTAGTTATGTGACACATGAAAAAATTTGATAAGTTCACTTCAAGAGCAGTCCCTGCAATATTTCTTGGTTACTCTCAAACTCAGACAGGTTACAAAATGTTTAGCATTTTCACTAAAGAGTTTCACATCAGTAGATATGTTATCTCTAGGGAAGATATCTTTCCCTTTATGCATCTACTTCTCCTTATGCTACCATCCTTTTTCTCGTTGTGCATTTGTTTACCTCCATAAAATATGATTATGCTACTTCTCTAATTCATTCCACCTTCAATGATCCCTCCATAGGGAACTTAGATGATGTGCATACTCGGAATCTATCACACTCTTCTTCTCTTTATGAGAGTTTAGAACTTGAAGTTTCACATACTTTACCTCTATCTACTGCAGCTCCACCTTTACTTCGTACTAAGAGGTTATCAAGACCCTTCAAACACTACTCTGGATGTAGGACTACATAACTAAAGCCAAGGGAAATTCCACCTGCAACTATCCCATCTCTAATACTGCTATCTATTCTAATATATCATCTATATTCAGTATTACTTTAGCATCTTATTCTCATATTATGGAACCTAAGTTTTTGTCTGAGGTTATTAAAGATTCTAAGTGTATAGAGGCCATGCAACAAGAGATATCTTCCTTAGAAAAAAAATCAAACTTGAAACACTATTGATTTGCCTTCAGGTAAAGTCCCAATTGTCTATAAATGGGTGTTTAAAGTCAAATATACTTCCTTAGAAAATGTAGAAAAATATAAAGTTTGGCTGGTTGTAAGGGGTATAGTTATAAGAAGGGGTTGGATTATATATATACTTTTTTACCTATGGCTAAAATGGCATAGTAAGATCAATGTAAGCCATTGCTGCATCAAAAGGATGGTATGTCTATCAAATGGATGTATGAAATGCCTTTTTTACAAGGTGATCTAATAGATGAGGTGTACCTGGATATTCCTTATGGATTTTCCTGTTATAACACTAAGCTTAAAATCTGTAGGTTGCTCAAAACTTTGTATGGCCTCAAACAGGCCGCTAGACAGTGGAGCAAAAAGCTTACAAATGCTCTATTGCAGTTGGGATTCACACTAAGTCATTTTGACTATTCACTGTTTACCAAGAAAGTGTAATCTCATCTGGTGGTTGTACTAGTCTATATAGATGATATACTAGTCACAGGTAGTAATCAAGACTTGATTTTATAGACAAAGAATGATCTACAACTAAAGTTCAAACTGAAAAAACTTAGGAGAACTTATGTTCTTCCTAGGTATAGAATTTTCAAGATCCTCCAAAAGTATTATCGATGTCACAGAGGTTGTATGCTTTAGAACTAATTGTTGAAATGGGACTTGGATAATCTAAAATTGTTGGTACTTCTCTTGAATCCAACTTGAAGGTTACATCAATAAAATTTGATAAGGTGATACTATTAGAAAATCAAGGTGTTAAGGATAAGGAATTAGAAGATGTTGGGCAATATCAAAAATTAGTTGGTATACTTTTATATCTTACAATGACTAGGATTGATATAGCACATGTAGTTTCGGTCCTTAGTCAATTCTTTTAGAAACCTAAACAATCCTATCTGGATATAGCTCTAAGATTAGTAAGGCACATTAAATCAACTCCTGGTCATGGTATACTATTGCCTTCGACATGTTCTGGTAAATTGGACACATTTTGTGACTCTGATTGGAGTTGAGGTCTATAAACCAAAAGGTCTATCACTGGTTATCTAGTCTTATATGGTGGTGCACTGGTTTCTTGGAAATCAAATAAGCAAGCAACAATTACTAAGAGCTCCACAGAAGCCAAATTCAGAAGTATGGCTTCTATAGTAACTGAAATCACTTGGTTGAAAGGTTTGTTTAGAGAATTAGGAGTTATTCTTCAGAGAATTGGGAGTTATTCTTGATTTTCCAATTCATTTATATTATGATAGCAATGCTTCCATTCATATTGCAGCCAACCCTATCTTTCATGAGAGAAGTAAACATATTGACATAGATTGTTATTTTGTTAGAGAAAAGAGTTCTACAAGGTGTTGTCAAAAATTTTCATGTATCAACAAAAGAACAACTTGCTGATCTGCTAACCAGGAACCTTCTCAAGTAAACTCATGGCTACTTGTTATAATTTACTGTTGAAAGATCATTTTTTATCATCAACTTGAGGAGGAGTGTTGAAGTGAAACACCCCAAATTTTGGCCCTTTAAAATTTCCTGAGTTTGAGCTCACTGCCTTGGGTATGATAGGACCCCATGAGTTGTAGGTTGTCTTGACAAGTCATTGGGACGAGTTTTAACCAAACCAGTAAGTTTGTGTCTCTATTTTACAATTTGTACAAGTGGCTAACTAAGAGTCGCAGTCTAGTGTATCCCCAATTTATGTTTTGTGTTAACTATGATTGGACCCTACGAGTTGTAGAGTCCTATTACTGTAATACCCCATGATTTTCCTAGCTTAAACTAGTCCCAAAAATATCAAGGATTAGCTTCTAGAATGAATGATGTTAATTTCGTGTGGAATTCTTTAGATTTAGACTTTCCATTGAGTAGGAAATTGAATTAACTTTCCAACGATATAAGATTTGCCAAAATCCGATAACCGGGTAAGAAGTTATGGGTATTTAAAGTTCCAGTCGCAAAGCACCATCATTTAGACCCTTAGAACATCGCGGAGCAGTGTAGAATCCCAACTGTCATTTTCCAATGTCCCTCCACGATAGCACCGCATCGCGAAGAGGGCCAAATTCCTATTTGGAATTTTCCAGTGAGACCCGAGATACTGGCATGTCGCACCAGTGGTCAAAATGATAATATAAAGGGCTCTGTCATTATGATGCGTTGCGGAGGAAGCCTAGTTCCCGTTAGTCCCTTTTCCAGTGAGCCACCACGATAGTGGTGCATCGGAGTGGCAACCCAAATCTAGAAAATATACGTTTTCCAGTTTCATTTAAAAGTTTAAAGGGGGTATTTTGGTAAATCCCCAACCCCTAAATCCATCTAAAAACACAAGATCAATCATATTTGAGAGAACTTTATGCCTCATTCATCATTCTCTCTCAAACAAAACCCTAAGGCTCATACTTCCTCTCCAAGAAATCTAAAATTTCCTCCATAGATTCTCCAATAAAACTTCAAATTGAGGATTCCCAATGCAAGATAATCAAGAACCCATCCTCAAGAACTCAATAGGAATCCAAAATTCAAGGTTTCTCCATCTAGGCATCAATTAAGGTATGTGGGGATATAAAAAAGGACAATCCTTTCGTCCTTGTGCCTAAAACTTGATTTTATTGCGAAAGTTATTTGGTTTTATATGTTTTTCTACGAATTTGAAGTTTGGGTTTACACCCCATATTGTTATTCATGAGATTATGAGATTTTCAAAGATTTAAAAATCGAATTACATGTGTATGTTTTTATTTTTATGCACACTGCTGAAACTTCCAGATTTTAAGATGATTTATCAATGTTTGTGTTATCAAGCATGAATTTTGAGATGTTTTATCATGAGATTAATACATGGGTCATTAAACCCTATTTAAAGATTTTTATTCAAAGAATTATTGTTCTATAAGCGCCCCATGAATAGAATATTTTTAGATTATTGAGAAAGATTTGACCTTGTGGTCTCAGAATAGATTTGAAATCCATCTTACAGATTTAAATTTTAGATTTACAGGTTGTTTTCATTATAAACCATTAGATTACTTTTAAAGTGGATTTTCTGGAGATCTTGAGCATGAGATTGGGAGTAGTATTTAGCACCGAGATGGGTACGTTACTACGGTTTCATACCCCAGAACTATTGGCCAACGTAGGATTTAGATTATTCCCACTTCTACGTGGATGACTAATATTGTGATCACTGAGATAAGATTGTTCTATTCTGATGGCAAGGGTAGAAAAGCCCTTACCTTACGGGGGCTAGTCGTGGGACTCCATGGATGCTCACATGGTGTATGTCGGTTAGAAGAACGTCCCAAATAGATGTCCCCCACTCCTAAAACATTTTTAATTATTTAAAGTCTTGAGATAAAGTGTTTACTATGTAGAATAAGTTTTAGACTTCTTTTAGCCTATATGATTTGAGAACAACAACAGAATACAGATTTTAAAACTAAGTGTAATGACTCGCAAGATTCATACTACATGCTTTATTATTAATGATTTATGATTTTTAGATTTCAGATTTACTCCAGCTATGTGAGTCATTTACATTTAGCATGCATGATTTGATAAACTGTAATGATATTGTTTACTTATTGCATGCACCCCCATATACTCAATACATCCTCAAAGTACTGATTCACATATATGTCTATGTGCTACATTGTCTCATAATGTAGGTTCAGGTGTTCAATCTCAGCAACGACAGTGATTTCCGAGCATCTCATCTACATCCCTACAGTTGGTGAGTCCTTATAGTTTGAGGACTTAGCTATTCATGTTCTAAGTTTATTAATAGATATTTTATTTTAGTCCGAGTCAGCTGGGGCCTGTTCCAGTGACTCTAGATTTAGTTAGTAGAGGCTTGTCGGACTACCAAATTTAGTCGTAGATCTCAGATATCGTATTCAGACTTTTTAGTATTTATTTAATCAGATTGATGAGATTAGTACTTTCAGATATATTCAGATTATTCAGATAGTTTTCTACATTTTATCATGATTTCATACTTATATTTCCTCCATGTTAAGATTCAGATGTATTAGAAGGAAGCCAGGGTTAGCTCAGGACTACTTGTAGTTTGAAGCACCGTGTGGTATCCCGGGAACTAGATTTCGGGGCGTTACAAACTTAGTATCAAAGCCTAATGTTTAGAGAGTCCTAGGGAGTCATACAAGATGCGTTGCATAGAGTCTTGATCATTGGTGTGAAGAGCACCACATCTATGAGTAAGAGGCTATGTAGCATTTTAGGAAATCATCTCTTCTTTTATGATCTATCATGTATTCAGTGTCTCTATCTACTTCTAACTCATGCTTTCACATGACAGAAAATGCCTCTTCATCGAGATAATGACCACAGAAATGATTACCAACCACCTCAGCCCGCAGATCCTTCGAATGAGAATATGTCACCTGCAGAGTTTTGAGCAGCTTTTCTGGCGCTAGCCCAAGCTGTGACAGCTAATGTTTAGGGAAACCATCAGGCTGTAGTCCCACCTCAGCAGGATAGGGACATAGCCGCATCCAGAATTGAGACTTTATGAGAATGAACCTGCCAAAATTATTTGGGTTAAAAGCAGGTGAGGACGCACAATTGTATCTTAATAAGGTGAAGAAGATCACCCGAATTATGCATGTTTATGAAGAGAAGAGTGTAGAATTGGCATCCTATAGGCTGTTGCTTATGATTGGGTGGTGATATGGAAGAAGAGTAGAGGGGAGAATACAACTCTCATGACTTGGTTGACGTTTTAGGATGCATTTTTAGACAAATTCTTCCCACTTGAGATGAGGGAAGCTAAGATAAAAGAGTTCATGAACCTGAGGCAGGATTCTATAATAGTAAAAGAGTATTGCCTCAAGTTCAATCAATTGCCTATGTATGCCCCTGATCAGATGGCTGACCCTAGATCAAGCATGAATAAGTTTGTGACTGGTGTATCTGGATTAGTAGTTAAGGAGTGTAAGACTGCTATGCTTAATAGATACATGGAACTTTCTAGATTGATGATGCATGCTCAACAGATTGAGGTAGAGAAAGTGAAGAAAAGAAAGAGAGTAAATAAGAGGGCTAGAACAGGGCAGTTTGATTATAGTCAGAATTGGCTAGAAAGAGAAAACCATTCATAGTTTTAGAATCGATCATCTATGCTAACACCTTCTTCAGCCAGTGCTCCCACACCCCAAATCAAGAAAAAATAATGGGGTAAGTCTTCTATGTCTAGATCTTAGAATAGTGTGAGTGGAAAGCCCAATCGCCCCCATGTGATAAGTGTGGTAAGGATCATGGAGGTAAATATTTGTGGGGTTAGAAAGGTTGTTATGGTTGTGGCCAAAAGGGTCACAGTATTAGAGATTGCCCGCATGCTAGACAGGTAAATAGAGATGTTCATCCCCAGACTCAGGCTAATAGTGCACCAGCTCCTTTAGGTTGCCCAGCTCCTCCTCAGGGCGCATCATCCAGTACGACTGGCGTTTAGTGCCAGAACCAATTTTATGCTTTACCCTCATGCCAGGAGCAAGAAGATTCACCTGATGTTGTTACTGGTATGCTTCTTGTCTTTCATCTTGATGTTTATGTGTTGTTATACCCTGGGTCGAGTTTCTCTTATGTGACCCCATTAGTTGCTGTGAATTTTGAGATAAGTTCTGAAAAGATCCCTGAGCCTTTCTTCGTTTCTACCCCAGTAGGTAAGTCAGTTGTTGCTAAAAAAATCTATAAGAAGTGTCCTATCACTTTTCTTTATAAATTCATGTTAGTAGACCTGATAGAGTTAGACATGGTCGATTTTGATCTTATTCTTGTTATGGATTGGCTCCATTCCTATTATGCTTTTATAGATTATCGCACCCGAGTGGTGAAGTTTTAGTTCCGAGATGAGCCAATCTTTGAGTGGTTTGGTAATTCAGTGTCTCTCAAGAGTCATTTCATATCCTATCTTAAGGACAGAAAGTTGATATCCAAAGGTTGCATTTATCATCTAGTTTGAGTTAACGACACTAAGTCTGAGACTCCAATAATTCAATCCATCCAAGTGATCAGTGAGTTTTTGAATGTTTTTCCAGAAGATCTTCCAGGGGTACCTCCCGATAGCGAGATAGAATTCACTATTGACCTTCTCCCAGATACACAACTATTTCTATTCCTCCATATCATATGGCTCCCATAGATCTTAAGGAGTTGAAGGATCAACTCAAATATCATCTAGATAAAGGTTTCATAAGGCCTAGTGTTTCTTCATGGGGAGCTCCCATCCTATTTGTGTGAAATAAAGATAGTTCTTTGCGTATGTACATTGACTATCGTCAGCTAAATAAGGTCACAGTCAGGAACAAATATCCTCTTCCTAGAATTTATAACCCATTTGATCAATTACAAGGTGCAACTTATTTCTCAAAGATAGACGTTAGATCTGGCTATCATTAGCTTAAAGTTAAGGAATATGATATTCCGAAGACTACCTTTACAACCCGCTTTGGTCATTTGGAGTTTTTATTCATGTATTTTGGGCTAACCAATGCTCCAGAATCATTCATGGACCTCATGAATTGAGTGTTCAAGAAGTAACTAGATATGTTTGTCATAGTGTTCATAGATGATATCCTCGTATACTCTCGTAGTGAGGATGACCATGCAGACCATCTTAGAATTGTCTTACAAACTCTTAGAGATTATCAATTTTTTGCCAAATTCAGCAAGTGTGAATTTTGGCTAAGGTCAGTAGCCTTTCTTGGTCATATTGTTTCCGCTGATGGCATTAGAGTGGACCCCCAAAAGAAAGAAGACGTAAAAAATTAGCCTAGACCTATCTCTCCATCAGATATTAAGAGTTTCTTGGGTCTACCTGGCTATTACCGTAGTCTTTTTGAAGATTTCTCATCTATTGCATCTCCTATGTCTAGATTGAGCCAAAAGAATGTTAAGTTCCTGTGGTCAGATTCCTGCGAGAAGAGTTTTCAGGAGTTGAAGACTCGACTCACTTTAGCCCCAGTATTAGCATTACCTGATGGTACAGATGGTTTTGTGGTGTATTGTGATGCCTCTAGAGTTGGTTTGGGTTGTGTATTGATGCAGAGAGGTTAGGTCATAACCTATGCCTTTAGACAATTGAAGCCTCATGAAAAAAATTACCCAACCCATGATCTGGAATTAGCTGCTGTGGTATTTGCCCTAAAAATCTGGAGACACTATCTGTATGGTGTTCATGTTGATGTATTCATAGACCACAAAATTTTGCAATATGTGTTTACTCAGAGGGAGTTGAATCTTTGACAGAGGAGGTGGTTAGAGTTATTGAAGGATTATGACCTGAGTGTGTTGTACCATCCGGGCAAGGCTAATATAGTGGTAGACACCCTTAGCAGGTTGTCTATGGGAAGTGTTGCTCATGTGGAGAATAGTGAGATAGAGTTAGCTCGAGAAGTTCATCGTTTGGCTAGATTGGGTGTTAAGTTGGTTGATTCAGCGGAAGAGAATGTTTGGGTTCAGAGTAGTTCCAAATCTTCCCTAGTTTCGGAAGTGAAGGAGAAGTAAGATATGGATTCTAGTTTGGTCAAACTAAAAGAGTCAGTTAGAGACCAAAAGGTAGAGGTTTTCTCTCAAGGGGGAGATAGCGTGTTGAGATATCAAAGTACATTGTGTGTTCCATGTGTTGATGATTTGAGGCAGCGGATTATGGCGTAAGCGCATAGTGCGCAGTATTCTATCCATATAGGTGCTACCAAGATGTACCGCGACTTGCGAGAGATATATTGGTGGAATGGTATAAAAAGAGATATAGCAAAGTTTGTAGCTAGGTGTGCAACTTGTCAACAGGTTAAGGTGGAGCACCAAAGACCTGGTGGTACGTTGCAAGAGTTTGGTATCCCCACTTGGAAGTGGGAAGAGGTGAATATGGATTTTGTGACTGGTTTACCCCATTCACGTCGTCATTATGATTCGATTTGGGTTATCATTGACAGATTGACTAAGTCAATGCATTTCTTGCCAGTTCACACGTCTTATACAACTGAAGATTATGCGAAATTATATATCCAAAGGATAGTTAGATTGGATGTGGTTCCTTTATTTATCATCTAAGATAGGGTTACTCAGTTTACCTCTCTATTTTGGAGAGCTTTTTAGAAGGGTCTTGGTACCCAAGTCCACCTTAGTTCAACTTTCCACCCTCAGATAGATAGTCAAGCAGAGAGGACCATCCAAACTCTAAAGGATATGTTGAGGGTGTGTGCTCTTGATTTCAAAGGTAGTTGGGATGAGCATTTTCCATTGATTGAGTTTGCTTATAATAATAGTTATTATGCTAGCATTTAGATGGCCTCATTTGAGGCTCTCTATGGGAGGAGATGTAGGTCACCCATAGGTTGGTTAAAAGTGGGTGAGGCCGCCTTGCTTAGACCTGATGCAGTGTTTGAAGATATAGAGAAAGTCAAGTTGATTAGTGTAAGATTAAAAATAGCCCAGAGTCTTCAGAAATCGTAGCAGATATAAGAAGGAGAGATCTTGAGTTTGAAGTTGGTAATTTAGTGTATCTGAAGATTTCACCCATGAAAGAGGTGAAGAGATTTGGAAAGAAGGGGAAGCTCAGTCCCCGATATATTGGCCCTTTTAGCATTTTAAGTCATATTGGGAAAGTAGCTTATGAGCTTTTAAGTTGCCTGTAGACTTATCAGCCGTTCATTATGTATTCCACATCTCTATGCTTAAGAAGTGCATTGGTGACTCCATCGTTGTAATTCCTTTAGAAAGCTGAGATATTCAGAATATCCTTTCATACAAAGAGATTCCAGTTGAGATTTTATATCATTAGATCCGTAGACTAAGGAACAAATAAGTTCCCTTGGTCAAAATTCTTTGGTGGAATCAGTCGGTTGAGGGCACTACTTGGGAAACAGAAGCAGACATGCGAGTCAAGTACTCACACCTCTTCTCCGCAACCTTAGATTTTACCGAAGGTAATACTCTTCCCTAATTCAGTCCTTTTCTAATCACAGATTGAGCTATATAATCGTCTTCATATAAGTTCATGCACTCACAGAATTACTCAGAAGCTTAGAATGATTTAGATTCAGTTGCTTAGTTCTTTTCAGTTGTGCATGCTATCTTATTCTCTCAGGTTCCTCATAAATTTCATCTTAACTAGCCATATTCAAGGATGAATCTTCCCTAAGGAGAGATATTGTAATACCCCACGATTTTACTAGCTTAAACTCATCCCAAAAATGTCAAGGATTAGCTTCTAGAATGAATGATGTTCATTTCATGTCGAATTCTTTAGATTTAGACTTTCCATTACGTAGGAAATTGAATTAGCTTTCCAACGATATAAGATTTGCCTAAATTCGATAACTGGATAAGAAGTTATGGCTATTTAAAGTGCCAGTCACAAAGCACCATCATTTGGACCCTTAGCGCATTGCGAAGCAGTGTAGAATCCTAATTATCTTTTTAAGTAACCCTCTACGATAGCACCATATCGCGAAGAGGGATAAATTCCCATTTTGTAATTTGCAGTGAGACCTCGCGATGCTGGTGCATCGCGGCAGTGGTCAAACTGACAAATTAAAGGGCTCCGCAATTGTGACGTATCACAGAGGAAGTTCAGTTCCCTTTCCTCCCTTTTTCAGTGAGCCACCGCAATAGTGGCGCATCACGGTGGCCACCCAAATCGGGATAATGTACGTTTTATAGTTTCCTTTAAAAGTGTAAATGGGGTATTTTGGTAAATCCCCAACCCCCAAATCCATCCAAAAACACAAGATCAATCTTATTTGAGAGCACTTTATGCTTCATTCATCATTCTCTCTCAAACAAAACCCTAAGGCTCATACTTCCTCTCCAAGAAATCTAAAATTTCCTCCATAGATTCTCCAAGAAAGCTTTAAATTAAGGATTCCCAATGCAAGATAATCAAGAACCCATCCTCAAGAACTCAATAGGAATCTAAAATTCAAGGTTTCTCCATCTAGGCATCAATTAAGGTATGTAGGGTTACGAACAAGGATAATTCTTTCGTCCTTGTGCCCAAAACTTGATTTTATTGCGAAATTTATTTGATTTTATATATTTTCTTATGAATTTGAAGTTTGGGTTTACACCCCATATTGATATTCATAAGATAATGAGATTTTCAATGATTTAGAAATTGAATTACATGAGTATGTTTATATTTTTATGCACACTACTGAAATTTTTAGATTTTAAAATGATTTATTAATGTTTATGTTATCAAGCATGAATTTTGAGATATTTTATCATGAGATTAATACATGAGTCATTAAACCCTATTTAAAGATTGTTATTCAAAAAATTGTTGTGCTATAATTAACCCATGATTAGAATATTTTCAGATTATTGAGAAAGATTTGACCTTGTGGTCTCAGAATAGATTTGAAATCCATCTTATAGATTCAGATTTCAGATTTATAGTTGGTTTTCATTATAAACCATTAGATTACTTTTAAAGTGGATTTCCTGGAGATCTTGTGCATGTGTTTGGGAGTAGTATTTAGCACTGAGATGGGTACGTTACTACAATTTCATACCCCAGAACTACGTGGCCAACTTAGGATTTTAATTATTCCCACTTCTACGTGGATGACTGAGATTGTGATCACTAAGATGAGATTGTTCCATTGTGATGGCAAGGGTAGAACAACCCTAGTCTTACGAGGGATAGTCATGGGACTCCATGGATTCTCACATGGTGTATGTTGGTTAGAAGAACCTCCCAAGAAGATGTCCCCCACTCTTAAAACAATTTTAATTAGTTAAAGTCTTGAGATAAAGTGTTTACTATGCAAAATAAGTTTCAGACTTCCTTTAGCCTATATAATTTGAGAACAAGAACAGAATACAAATTTTAGAACTAAGTGTAATTACTCATAAGATTCATGCTACATGATTTACTATTCATGATTTATGATTTTTAGATTTTAGATTTACTCAAGCTATGTGAGTCATTTACATTTAGCATGCATGATTTCATAAACTGTGATGATATTATCATGCACCCCCATATACTCAGTACATCCTCAAAGTATTAATCCATATATACGTCTATATGCTACATTGTCTCATAATGTAGGTTCAGGTGTTCAATCTCAGCAACGATAGTGATTTTCGAGCATCTCATCTACATCCCTGCAGTTGGTGAGTCCTCATAGTTCGGGGACTTAGATATTCATTTTATCAGTTTATTAATAGATATTTTAGTTTAGTCCGAGTCAACTGGGGCCTATCCCAGTGACTCTCTAGATTTAGTTATTAGAGGGTTGTCGGACTACCAGATTCAGTCTTTGATCTTAGTTGTCGTATTCAGACTTTTCAATATTTATTTAATCAGATTGATGAGATTAGTGATGATAGGCGAATTTACACGCCTATAGCACTATATTTTGCCCATATTTTAGCCTAGTTTTGAGAACAAATTATATATTTCATGCACTTTTAGTCCTTTTTCCTGTAAGTGAGCTAACAAACATGATTAGCAAAGTTTCAGGTATAAATGATGCAGAATTCAGCATTTTATGGATAACTTGACGCCAAAGAAAGCTTCACGAAAGGAGAAAAGCCAATCTTGGACGCCAAGGACTAATTAGTACTTTTAGATATATTCACATTATTCAGATAATTTTTTGCATATTATCATGATTTTATACTTATATTTACCCATGTTGAGATTCAGATGTATTAGAAGGCAGCTGGGGTTAGCTCAGGTCTACTTGTAGTTCGGAGCACTGTGTGGCTTCCCGGGAACTAGATTTTGGGGCGTTATAATTAAAATTGGTGACATTGAGTCGTAAGGATAATAATGTAGGGTGCCTTGGTAGTAATGCCTTAGTTATGACTTATGGTGACAAGTTGTAAGGAGTGGTTACGAGTCAAGGGGATGGCTCGTAATCAAAGGCAACACTTTTCAGCTTTTTAAGTTGACGGTATTCTAAACATCTTCCCTTTTAACCAAATCAAAACCCATGACTTATAACCTCTTTTAGGGTGTCATTATCTCTCAGAAACATCTAAGTAACTCCTTAAATAATCCCAAAGCCTCAAGGTCAAGAACACTTAGAGTTTTCAAAATGATTATTAGTTAGGGTTTTTAAAGGTGATTTCTCTCCATATATCTTACTATTACAGGCATGTAACTCTTCCCTCATTTTTAATGTTATAAAAACATGTGATTTAAAGTATTGTTCATGAGATTATTGTGATGGTTTTGAAATAAGGGTTGATTTTTTTTGAATGTTTCTGAATTGAACAAAGTTTCTCATGATTTATTTGTGATTTCCATGCTTTGAATATGGTTTTGAACTTAGAGATGCATGGGTATGGTGAATTAACCAGGGAATTTTTATTTTCCAAAACTTGTGGCTCTTAAAGTTGTTATATAACCCCAACCCTGTAATATGAAATTGGTTTTAGTTGTTGGAACTGTGGGAATTTGTAAAATTAAACTAGTCTTAAAATATTGCATGATATAAAAAAGGTATTTGGAATAAAATAGTATGATTTAATGAACAAAGAGAGTCAGTGTTCCCAAATGTGTATTAATGAACAAAGGGAGTTGTTCTCCCCAAGTTAATGGAAATTATTTTGGCCTGTTGTTGTTACCTTGCAAGTGTAGTTGGTATAACGATACCAAAATTATATTCCTTAATGTGGAATGTGGTTAAATTAATGGGAATGTATGATACTTGTTTTAATTGAGCTATAATAAGGGTTGTGCATCTAAGTTGTGAAAGTGGAGGTCCAAGTGACCGATACTGAAAATTACATTTGTCGATGCAGGGGTCAAAGTGACCAGGGAGGTTTAAATCCCCCTTATTATTATTTCATGATTAGGGAGTCTAGAGTATCTTTTAAATCATTATATAATCGGGTGCTTAAGTCACCATGGTATATGTTGGAGGGTTTGAGTCCCCTATGTGCATATATATGAAATAATTCTCTGGTTTGTATGACTACATGCACTGGGTCCCAACCAGGGGGTGAGAGTTGGGGCTCATATAGCCCGTAGGTACTATTATATGATGGTTGATCTACACAATACAGGCTAAGATTTTTAAAAATATGTTAAGCCTTGTTCCCTATCCCAATATGTGATATAAATGCGTGTGTGTTTGTGCATTTGATTATGTGCTTGGTTTTGAATGATTTAAACTGTTGATCATATCATTATGTTATCCTTATCCTCGAGTTACATGCTAGCGTTCACCCTGCTAATTATCTTTGAATGCTGTATCCCCATATGAAGTAGGATCTGGTCATACTTCTACTCCTTCAGTATAGTTACTTGGATTCAGGATCATCTAGCGAGTCAGATTATAGTGATGATCTTATATACTTCGAAAGAACCCATTTCATGATTATGGTTTCCTTTACATTTTGACTATTCCTTTAGATTTGTTTTTTTCTATTATCGGGAGCATGTCCCGACACTTTATTGATATTTAGTTTTGAATCATAGTTTAGAAGACTTTATTTGGACTACTGTGGCTGTTGGGCGGTATCGGTCGGTCGGTTGGCTGGTCAGCGGTAGTTGATTATGGACATGCATTTAAACTTTCTTAGACTATTGTACACTATATTATTGTATGTTTAAAATTTATCCAATCTTAAGATGTGGTAGGTTTGGTTTGGTTAGGTACACGGGGTGATCTCCGATCCACGTGAGACTTGAGATACTGATGTTTGGTGTATTTATGCATTCTAGTGTCACTATTCTAGTCTTTTTAGCTTTGTTTTGAGGACGATTCATATTCTATATGGGTTTATAATGAGATAAATGTGTATTAAAGTGTTATATCATGTGTTTACAATGTTCAAAGTGAATTCCAAATAAGTTTGTGCTTAATTAAGTCATTTAGAGTTTAACCCGAAAAACTAGTGTTACTAGCTTGAGCTAGGTTCTTGTATAGTTGGTCTCACTGGATTCTAGTATGTTAAATGAGTTTCTTATGGTTTAAATATGTGATTATGAGTGTAATAACTTGTTGGGAGTGAGTAAAGTTCAATTTGATTTAGTTGAGAGTCGGAACATAAAGCTAAAGTTCAATGCAAACTAGCTTAGCTTAGCTCTTGTTTTCATTCATTGTTATAGATGTAGTGTTGTTTAAATTTCTAATTCGTGTGGTGTGATTATGTAGGATTCTTTGGGATATGAATAAGATAATATTTTGATGTTAAAAAGGCTGGAAATCCATGGGGAAGATATCACAAGACAACGAACTAAGAGGGGAGACTCAACACTTAACCAAAATTCGGAGAACAAATTGCAGAGGCTCAAGGCGATATGGAGGTGACACACTACTTGTATCGGGGATAAAAGCAAGGCTCAGCCTTACCTGGAGCAGTGCTTTAGCCAAGGCGGTGCCTCACCTGGAGCGGGGCTTAACCCAGGGCGGCTCCCTTTCCACTCCAGGGCTCAATAACTAAACGTTTCCAACTTCTACACGGGTTTGGTTTACCACAGGGCTATAAATACATCATGGTCACGTTTTTTACATATCTTTGAATATATTTTGGAGAGCAAGGGGCTGCTACAACTTCATAATTAGGTTTTTATTATTTTAATTTAGTTTATACATGTTTTTAGTCGTTAATTACCACTTTGTGATTACAATTATGACTATGCATGGCTAAACGCCCTTTTTCGGGGTTAAAGCCAAAAATATGAGTACTATTTTTTTTAATTGAATTCGTTTAACTTTGCTTATCATTATTGGTTGTGTGTTCTTCTTTGAGTTAACTATTTTAAGGATTCACGACCCTTAGAATACATCAAATGTCTATATTTTGATCTCGGAAGAGGAAGTAGGGGACAGAACATGGAGATGAACAAAGTATGGTTTGTATTCCTTTATGAAATTTGGAATTTGAATTAGTGTCTAGGACGGGGATGTACTTAGATACCTTACTTCACTCACAGGTAGGATGATAGCTTAAAGAACTTAAGTGGACTATTACATCCCTGCTCAACGATGTAGTTGTAAGGTTCAACTTAGGTAAGGGATTAGAGTTCGGGAGACCATGATCACACAATTAACCCTACAAATCTACAACCAAGATAAGCCAGTTAATGAATGATGTTCAAAAACCGAGTATGATTTTTCAAAGTGCTTTAACCTTGGGTTTTCTCCTAGTGATTGTTTCAAGATCTTTACATTACGTATTGTTTACTTTTCTCTAGTTATAAATTACAAACTCTCTTTTTGGTTGTGCTTGCATCAATAAAATCTAAATTTTGAACTAAAATAGAATTGTTGTGGAATCAAGTCTCTGTGGGATTGATACTTGGCTTTTATTAGGCCACTTCACTACTTGATAAGACCACATACACTTGCATGTGTGCTTGGGCACTGTCAGATAACCATCACATCCAGGCCTTGGTTCAGGTCGTGACAAAGGTGGTATCAGAGCCTAGGTTTGGTGTCATTAGGTGTCCAACAAAGTTATGTAAAGTAGAGTCTCAATTATGGGTATGTAGCATGCCACACTTATAAGGGAGAAACTATGAGACATTTAGGAATATTTCCCTTTCTTGTTGTTCTATTTCATGCTATAGAGTCTAAGGTCTTGAGTCTTTCTAATTCTATTTTGTTCGCTTTTCAAATCATGCCTCCCCAAATGATCTGAAGCTTATGTAAACTCCTTTGTCCCACTTAAGGACAATGCTGATGGGATACACCCTGCTTATTGGGTGAATACCTAGTCTAGGGGTCTAGTTCCTGATTGCCCTCTTTGAGTTCCACTGGTCTCTTTTAGTCCCCCTCGAGCCTCTCAAGCTGATATGTTGAATGTGGAATTTCCTCAGTCTATTCATATGTTGGCTTTAGTTGGTAGCTTCTCAGTTTGAGCATGTAGCTTCTGTTACTCTATTTTCTGAGGCCACAAGGGTTAGTCAGTTTATGAGACTAAGTCCTCCTATCTTCATCGGTGTTAAGATTGAAGGGGATCCTCAAGTTTTTTTTAATCAGATAAAGAAGATCTTTTGGGTTATACATTCTACTAATGTGGAAGGTGTAGAATTCATAGCCTATAAATTAAAGGATGTAGCATATTAATGGTATGAGGAATGGGAACAACCTCGGGGAGATGATGCCAAATCTGCACTATAGGATGGTTTTTCTGGTGATTTTTCTAGACTGCTTCTTTCCCCAGAGGATGAGGGAGGAAAAAGAGAAAGAGTTTGTTAATCTGAAGTAAAGTAGGATGATAGTTAATGAGTATGCCTTGAAATTCCATCAGTTGTCCAGATATGCTCCCAAGTTAGTGTCTAACATGAGGGCTCAAATAAGAAAGTTTACTATTGGGTTATCCCATGATTTGATTCTAGAGAGTAAGGTTGCCTTATTGGACAAGTATATGGACATCTCCATATTAGTTATGTATATGCAACAGGTTGAGGAAGACAAAAAGCAGGAGGAAGATATATGGGAAAGGCAAAATAAGAAGTTTAGATTTTTTTATGAAGGTGGATGTCAACGGTGAGTGGTAGAGATGGTGGAATGTGGTCTAAGAAGAAGTAGAAGAGTTCTGGTTTTTACTCTATGGCTAGATCTCTTTATCTGAAGCCATTGGGTGATTGTTGTTCTCAATATAATAGTGGGTTTAGGGCACAAGGTTCCCAATCTCAGGCTGGTGGGGCTCATCAGCTCTATCATATCCTTCTTGTAGATTCTGTGGGCAAGTGCACCGTGGGTTTTGTAAAGAAGGAAGAAACAAGTGTTTTAAATATAGTCAGATTGGTCACTTACAGAGGGATTGTCATTCTAAGGTTGCTTCATCGGAAAATAAGATTCCCATTGCCGCACTATCAAATCCTGCACCAAAGGGTGCCATTTTTGCTTCTAGTACCGACACTAGCCAAAATTACTTGTATGCCCTTATTACCTGCCAGGACTCTAAGGCATCCCCTGATATCATCACTGGTATGCTACGATTGTGATGTGTATTTCTTGCTTAATCTAGGGTCTACTCTTTCTTATGTGACCCTATTTATGGCTGTGCATTTTAGTTTTGGTCCTGAGTTTATCCTCGATCCCTAATCTATTTTAACCCTAGTAGGTGACTCTGTGGTTTCTAGAAGAGTCTATAGGGGTTGTGTGGTATTTGTTGGTAGTAGAGATGGTTGAATTTGATATCATATTAGGGATGGATTACTTGCATTTATGCTAAGCCTTCTTAGATTGTCGAAACCATAAGGTCATGTTTAAATTACCTAATTAGGCAGTCATTGAGTGGGAAAGGGTTTCTCTGGTGCCTAAGGAAAGATTCATATCATATCTTAGAGCCAAGAAGTTGATTTTAAAGGGATGTCTTTATCATTTGGTCCGAGTTAAGGATTCTAACTCAGAGGGTCCTTTATTGACATCTGTTCTCATGGTCAATGAAGTTTTTGAGGTTTTTCCTAATGATCTTCCTTGTGTTCCTCCTTATAGGGAGATTGATTTTGGATTGACCTTATTCTTGACACTCGCCTTATCTCTATCCCTCCCTATAGAATGGCTCTGGCTGAGTTTAAGAAGCTTAAGGAGCAGTTTAAAGACCTCCTTAACAAGGGTTGTATCCGTCCTAGTGTGTCATCGTGCGGTGCTCCTATTTTTTTTGTATATAAGAGGATGGTTCCCTTTGAATGTGCATCAATTACCGTCAGTTGAATAAGGTTATGGTGAACAATAAGTATCTTCTTTCTTTGATTAACAATTTTTGACCAATTTTAGTGTACTAGATAGTTCTCTAAGATTGATCTTAGGTCGGGTTATCATCAACTAAGGATTAGGGAGGTGGATGTCCCTAAGACTGCCTTCCAAACTTGGTATAGTCATTATGAGTTCTTAGTCATGTCTTTTGGTTTGACTAATGCCCCAGCGGGATTCACAAACTTGATTAATAGGGTTTTCCATCAGTTTTTAGATTTTTTTGTTATCATGTTCCTAGATGATATTTTGGTGTATTCCAAGAGTGAGGTTGATCATGGAGATCATCAGCGTATCGTGTTGAAAACCTTGAAAGATCAGTGTTTGTATGCTAAGTTTTTAAAGTGCAAATTTTGGTTGAAGACTGTTACTCTTTTGGGTCATGTCATCTCTAGTGAAGGTATCATGGTGGATCCACAAAAAGCTATAGTGAGTGTCTTAGAACCAAGATTCCAATCAATATTTGGAGCTTCTTAGGCTTATCCGGATACTATAGGATATTTGTGGAGAGTTTCTCGACTATAGCTGCCCCGTTGACTATGTTGACCCAGAATAAGGTGAAGTTCTTGTTGTCTGATGCTTGTGAGGGTAGTTTTGCAAAGATGAAAGATAAATTGACTTCAACTCCAATTTTGACTCTGCCCGAGGGTATTGATAGTTTTGTTGTCTATTGTGATGCATCCCGTGTGGGTTTTTATTGTATGTTGATGTAGTATGGTAGGGTGATGGCTTATGATTCTAGGCTGTTGAAAGTTCATGAGAAGAATTATCTGACCCATGACTTAGAGTTGTTGGTTTTGGTGTTCCCATTGAAGATTTAGCATCACTATTTGTATGGAGTCCATGTGGATATCTTTTCTGATCATAAGAGTCTGCAATATGTGTTCACCCAGAAGGAGTTGAATCTCAGGTAGAGGAGGTGGCTTGAGTTGCTGAAAGACTACACTATGAGTCTCCACTATCACCCAGGTAAAACTAATGTGGTTGCTCACACTCTTAATAGGTTATCCATAGGGATTCTAGCTCATGTGGATGAAAATAAACGGGAGTTGGTGAAGGATATTCATCGTTTGGCTAACCTTGGAGTTCGTTTCTTTGACTCTGAGGATGATTACGTGTTTGTAAAAGAGGTAGAGAGGTCATGACTTATTGCTGAAGTAAAGGTGAAGCAGGTACTGGATCCTTTCTTTAAGAAGATTAAGAGAGATGTGTGTTATCAAAAGGTTGTAGCTTTTGAGATCGGTGGTGATGGTATCTTGAAGTACCAAGGTAGATTATGTATTTCCAATGTAGATGAGTTGAGAAAGGGGAACTTTTCTGAGGCTCAGGAGTCTCGTTATGTCATTCATTCCTATTTGATGAAGATGTATCATGATTTTAAGGAGATTTATTAGTGGAACAATATGAAGTGAGATGTCACAAGTTTTGTGGCCAAATGCATGGTGTGTTAATAAGCGAAGATTGAGCACTTGAGGCCCGATGGGTTGACTCAAGAAATCGAATTGCAGGTGTGGAAATGGGAGATAATTTATATAGATTTTGTCACTGGTATTCCTCGGTCTCAGAATCAGTTTGATTTAATTTGGGTCATTGTGGATAGGATGACTAAGTCTACACACTTCTTGTTAGTGAGGACTAATTATTCGGTAGAGGATTATGCAAAGTTGTTCCTCCAAGAGATCGTGAAGTTACATGAGGCATATTTTTCTATCATGTTAGATCATGGTACAAGTGTATGGCCCAATTTATGTTCTATGTTGACTATGATTGGACTCTACGAGTCGTAAGGTCCTATTACTATTGGCACCATTGAGTTGTAAGGATAACAGTATAGGGTGCCTTTATGGTACTGCCTTGGTTACGACTCATGGTGACGAGTCGTATGGAGTGGTTATGAGTCAAGGGGTTGACTCGTAATCAAAGGCGACACTTTTTAACTTTTTAAGTTGAGGGCATTCTAGACATTTCCCCTCTCCAAATAGAAATCCACGACTTATAACCTCTTATAGGGTGTCATTATCTCTCAGAAACATCTAAGTAACTTCTTAAATACTCCTAAATCCTCAAGGTCAAGAACACTTAGGGTTTTCAAAAGGGTGATCAATTAGGGCTCTCAAGGGTTATTTCTCTCCGTGCATCTTACTATTATAGGCATGTTACTCTTTTCTCATTGTTAATTTTGTAAAAGTATGTGATTTAAAGTATTGTTCATGAGATTATTGTGATGGGTTTGAAATAAAGGTTGGTTTTTTCTTGATTGTTTATGAATTAAACAAAGTTTCTCATGAATTATTTGTGATTTTTATGCTTTAAATATGGGTTTGAACTTGCGGTTGCATGGGTATGATGAACGAACTATGGAATTGTGATTTTCCAAAACTTGTAGCTTTTGAAGTGGTTATATAACCCCAACCCCATAATGTGAAATTGGTTTTAGTTATTGGAACTTGGGAATTTGTAAAATTGAACTAGACTTGAATTGTTGAATGATATAAAAAAAGGTATTTGAAATACAATGGTATGATTTAATGAACAAAAGGAGTCAGTGTTCCCAAATGTGTATTAATGAACAAAGGGAGTTGTTCTCCCCAAGTTAATGGAAATTATTTTGGCATGTTGTTGTTACCTTGCAAGTGTAGTTGGTATGACGATACCAACATTATATGCCTTAATGTGGAATGTAGTTAAATGAATGAAAATGTGTGATACTTGTTTTAATTGAGCTATAATAAGGGTTGTGTAGCTGTATCATGAAAGTGGAGGTCCGAGTGACCGATACTGAAAATTGTATTTGCCGGTGTAGGGGTCAAAGTTACCAGGGATGTTTGAGTCCCCCTTATTATTATTTCATAATTAAGGAGGTTCGAGTCCCTCGTAAATAATTATATGATCGGGTGCTTAAGTCATCATGGTATATGTTGGAGGGTTTGAGTCCTCCATGTGCATATAAATGAAATTATTCTCTGATTTGTGCGGCTACACGCACTGGGGGCCAACCAGGGGGTGAGAGATGGGGACCATATAGCTTGTGGTACTATTATATGACGGTTGAGCTTCACAATCCACACTAAAATTTTAAAAAACATGTTATAGATATGTGTGTGTGCGTGTGCGCGCTCATTTGATTGTTCTTGGTTTTGAATAATTTTAATCTGTTGATGATATCATTATGTTACCCTTATCCCAGAGTTACATGCTAGCATTCATCCTGCTAACCGTCTTCGAATGCTGTATCCCCACGCGATGCAGAAATTGGTCATACTTCAATTTCTCCTGAATAATGACTTGGATTTGGGATCATCTAGCGAGTCAGATTGAAGTGGTGAAATTTCATATTTCGAAAGACCCCATTTCGTGATTGTGGTTTCCTTTACATTTTTACTATTCCTTTGGATTTTTTTTTGACTATTATTGGGAGCATGTACCGATACTTTATTGATATTCTATTTTGGATCATAGTTTAGAAGACTTTGTTTGGACTACTGTGGCTATTGAACGGTATCTGTCGGTCAGTTGGCCGGTCGTCAGTGGTTGGTTATAGACATGCGTTGAAACTTTCTTAGACTACTGTATGCTATCTTGTTATATGCTCAAAATTTAGCCACCGTTGGGGTGTGGTGTGTTTGGTTTGGTTAGGTACAGGGGGTTATCTCCGCTTCACGTGAGACTTGAGATACTCATCATGGCCAGGCCCTGGTTCAGGTTATGACATGAAGCTAGTTATAAATGTTAGCTCGAGTTAGTTAGCCAACTGGCTATATCTAATCCAGGCTATATCTGGATCACAACTACTTTAATTGTACTCATTAGTCAGTTAGTTAGTTAGATGGTACCAAGATTACTCGACTAGCTAGCTTAGAAGATTTTAGATTCTATATATACTCCAATGTAGTTACTGTTTCATTGAGAAATTGATCATAATATTAAATATCTGGTTTTTCCTTTTCTTCCTCTTCCAAAATATCCTCTTTTCTTTCCCTATGATCCATAACTATCATAGCTCATTCCACAATTTATCACTTTTTATCCCGCAGCCTGATTCAATATTGCTATTTACTCTGATCCGATTCAGATGGTTTCAATTTACCCAGTAGGCTTCTCTTCTAGCGAGTCTACTTTGAACCTGCAAATCGTATGGTTGGTCAATGGGAAAATATTTACTTTATTCAGTTCATATAATATATTGATGTTTTTTGTTAAAGTATAGAGTTAACAACTTAGATGGTCACTCAACTTTTAACTTTTATCCCAGAAAGTCACTTAACTTTGAACTTTTATTAGAAAGTCACTCAACTTTAGATGTTTTACTCAGAATGTCGCTCAACCCATTTTATTATTCTTTAAACTAATTTTGCTCATGTAGATTTTTTTTTTTACAAAATTCTAAAAAATATGTATCCATTTAATGACCCTTTTATCCTTTTCTTTATTCCTCCAAATTATCTTTACCACCTCTTTCTCACATTTTGCTTCTCCTTATCTCTTGTTGAACATAATAAGTATTTCAACCTGTTTTATTCCATACACACTAGTATCCAAAGTATTGACTCATGTATTTGAAACTTTATTCATCACTTGATAAAGATAGTCTATAAATTACCATTCAAACGTCACTGAATAAACAACATCCCCTAACAGAAAATACCGCCTATTATAAGATAATACATGCAACTAATGGGTAAAGGTCATACGATCACAAATTTTAATAATTCCTGTTAACATGAGGGCAAAATCAAAGTTATGTCTTTAGAACATGCTCTTGGAATTTGTACCTTAATTAGCATTCCTACTCTTGATGCAAATCATAGACACGAGTTACATGACTTTGCTATTTTAGTAGGAAGCACGTTAAGGGAGAAACTCATAAGTATTGGTGAGGAGAACATTGGGAAATCCCTAACTAAAGAGGAAAAGAGGAAAAGTGAGGAGAAGCAGGAATCCCTTGGAGGAATGAAGGATTAAAGGGTAAAAAGGTCATTAAATAAATATTTTGTATTTTTAAAAATTTTGTTATTAAAAGAAATTTCACATAAGCAAAATTTAGTTTAAAAATAATAAAATAGGTTGAGTGATAAAATATGTTGAGTGACTTTTCGAGTAAACTGCTTAAAGTGAGTTATTTTCTGAGTAAAGTCCAAAGTTGAGTGACTTTCTAGAATAAAAGTTCAAAATTAGTGAAATCTTCTCAAACATAGAGAGAGTTTCACTAAATTACCTTTAGTTAAATATTACTCCCACCTATTTAATATGATTATGTAAGAATTCACATATCTAAATAAGAGTTAATTTTTAAAAAATTATTACCACTTGATTATATAAAAAAATGTTTATTTTGAAATAAATATAAAAGCTCCATCATATAATCTGAATCATGAGCACAAGAAGACTAGAAGATATCATTATTCATTTATTCTGAAAGGTCACATGTTTCAGATTTAAAGTATCTACTAAATTAAAGGGTGGTCCCACTTGAATAGAATTGATGTTTAATTAGGTAGGTTTACCTAACATTAACTACTGTTTATAATTCTAGTATCCTTGATTATATGCCCATGTATTCGAATTTTTAGACATGTTGTCCCCTTGAGGAACTGCAACTTGTCTGCAATATCACCAAATTTATATTCTAATAGAAATTTAAATCAAACTAATTCTCTATTCTTTAAGTCTTTTAGTTGAAACATCACATTGTGCTTTTACAACTAATATTTTTTGAGTATGCCAAGTTTTTTTCTAAAACATTTTAGTAAGTGGACAAAATAAGGTTCAGAACTCTTCCAATTCATCGAAAGAACAAGCAATAAGTTTAACTAATTTAACTGATTATGTCAATCATATCAGGTATACTTCGAGCCCCATGACCAAATGTAGAAAATAATTAATAGAGCCAATTCAGTCAAGCTGCATGTAACAACTTTCAAACTTCATTTCGGCGTTAAAAATTGAAATATCCTTACTGTTAACTCCATTAATTGCACTTACGAAGGTAATTATTCCTTGATACTGTTAGTTAATTAAGAGCACGATTGGTGGGGGCTTTAATTAATCATATTTCATTTATGTTCAACAAGAAAAAGTTCATTTTTTCAAAAGTTGTAAGTTGTAAGTTGTAACAATAACCAGGAAAAAGAAGACCAACAAAGAAAATGCACTTCATAAAGTTTAGTTAAGAAAAGACAAAGTGGCAGTAAAGTTAAATAAAAAGCAGACTTAAGAAGAGAAAGAAAGTTGTCACTTCTGCTTTAACTCTCAGTCCACAAGATAGCAAATTGCTGGCATGTAAGTTATACTCCCTCATTATTATTTTATGATTTTATCCTTAATAAACTAATTATAAGTACACAAATATCTAAATATTATTTTACACTTTAAATTTTAAAAATCTTTCTTCTTTTCTTAAATATCATACAAAGTCAAATAATGCCACATAAAAAGGGAGTAGGATTTTTAACACTCTAGAGCAGCCTCCGAAAGAATTCGGCACATCATTGATAATGTCAACAATCTCAAGAAAGAAAAGGCAAAACCGGAAAATAAGGGATAAATGAGATCCATCAGCTCACAGATTAGTCAAATAACCCTTTGGATTTCAAGAATGATAGCGTCAAATGCAAGTATTGGATAAACGTCCCGTGGCAACCGACTTGGTACCTTCATATAATGTGTAGAAAATAAATACGCGTGAGTACTAATTCACACCTAGTCAACAATGTTATCAGTCGATCCTAATTCGAAGTGATGACAAGCGCTTGCCCTATATTGCCTAAACTTGCACTAAAACTCAGATAAATACATCGAACCAAATAGCCATGAACTAATAAAGATACACCAAAAACAGTTCAAACACACATTGAAGTCCACTGTCAGATAAAGTTAGATAATCATTACCATATTTCACAATATCTAGGCGCATATCCATCAAATAAAATCATAAATATCCCAAGTAAAAAGGAGGTGAAAGGATGAATGCAACACATATATTGTGTATACACCTGCTGTACTGTATAGCTAGCTAGGACCTATGAGGGACTCGTGAGATCTATGTACTAGGCAACCCAATATATCAATAATAATAACAGACAAATGTTCCACTCCAATCTATCTAAAATTGGGCAGACATGATGCTCAAATTCATATAGCATTAGGCAGGCATGGCATTCTGATTCATATAAAGTGTAACACATTATGTAAAGATATGCAACTCCGATCCCATAAACTACAAGTGGTAATGATCCTTTTATTGTTACTAAAATCATCATGTCCAAAGGGAACATGATATGGGAATTTCTATAATATTCTCGAATTGATTCATAAAAAACTTAGTTAAATAAATTCAAAGTAGGAAAATTTTAAAATGGGCTGATGTCATTTTTCCATAGAAGAAATTTTTACGCTATAGAGATACTGAAAGTGTCCTATCGGATGCTATAACGGGGAACTGAATATGGTCCACCTGAGTTTTAAAGCTCTTTTTTCTTTTCAGTTGTAAGCTAGTATGAAACTTTATTCTTAAATCCCTTAGGGTTTTCTCAAGGCTATGTAGCAACGGAGAAGAAGGGGTACACTTATAGAGAATGAAATCAAATATTTTCTTACAATATTCATGCTGGAGATTGGTAGAACAAAGCCAGGATTGCAAGTTCATACCTTTATAGCAACTTCTTGGCGTCCAGGTAGGCTAGATTTAATTGAGTGGTATACCTTTGTTAGAAAATGTATGCATAACATAGATTGATGGGATATTCCATGCTTAGGCTTGCAAGTAAGGTGTTTTGGATGGATAAAACTAGTAATTTAGGGATTTGTGGATGAGATTGATATTCCTAAATGCAGTGTATGTTTAGTGATACTGTCATGTTATTTCTTATGCATGTTTAGTCGATAAGTGAATAAGAATGGGTTAGTTAAGTTTGAGTGTTATTGTTCATGGGATAAGTACTAGTAAAGGTGATATCGATGCCAAAATTCTTGCTCAGTTGGACAAATTGAGTAGTGCATTGATGACTTAGAACTAAGATGGAAGTTGAGGTAATTAAGTTAAAGTTAGAAAGAGTTGTGTATATCCCTAGTATATATTAATAGAAGGTCATCCTGAATTAAATAGTGCTTAATTACTTTCATAGGTTAATTGACCCTGGGTACCAGTGTTGACGGGGTAGATGACTGTTGAATTGTAGTCAAAAACTTAATTTTTTATATGTGAGCATGTTAATTTCCTAATTATCTACTTGCTGCAATGCGTACTATTGGATGCTGATTTGCTAGATGATTAGGAGTTGTTTGATCACCTAAAATGAGAATAAGTTAAATGGCTTGTGCAAATGTGGTTGAATTATCTCATTATGTGATTGTACATGTTATGACATGGCCTGATATTGTGACATGAATTGGTAATGGTTGATTGACATAAAATTGGTGAATTTTAGGGAGTATAAGGATTGGGAAGATGGAATAAGGGTGATATAACACTTTATTAGTGATAAAAGTGCCAACACTACTTGTCTAGGTTATTTGATACATGGACTTAGCTCTTTCCTAAATGTCATAACTAGTGGATATTTCTAAAACTCATAACATGTGCGTACACGATTTTGAAGAGTCCAACGGTTCTACAAATGAATCAAGTTATGTTATTGCTGTTGTTTGGGCCCCTTGAGTGGACCGAGTTATATGGTGATTTAGTTAATTGTTTCATAAAAAAGTCAGCTTATACTATGAATGTTAATTGGATTATTGTCTGTTTGATACTATTGATGTACTTAAACTAAACCGACATTGTTGAAATTAAATAAAGAGGTAGTGGTGACAAGGTTGAGTCCTCTGTTTATGAGTAATGGTAATTGATTGGGTGGATTTTTTATATTGTTTTATGCTTTTATGTTAATGTGGTCGAGTGCTTAAGAGAATCTATGAAGGAAAGACCAAGTTAAGGTATACTTGCTAATGTTAAACAACTATCCCTAGTTTTTTAATTTTTTGGTTGAATGTGGTTGTTACACAACATACTTATGTCGATCTTATGAGTAAAGTGATGTTGTTGTGAAGGAGCCTGAGTGTAACACCCCAAAAATGTGTCCCGAGATGTCACACGGTACTCGGGACTACGAAAAACCCTAAGCTATCCCTTTGAGCCTTCTACTAATTTAGAAACTCATAAATAAGGTAACTTAGGCATGTGAATCTATGGAAATACTGAAATACTGCATTTGCTATCTTAACTAAACTGAGTTTAAATTAATATAATGTCTGAAAGTGCTTGGCTTAAAGATCTAAACAACCAATACTAGAAATCTGAAACATTACTAACAGTATGATAAGCCTCTACTTCTAATAACTAGAGAGTCACTGGGACAGACCCCCAGCTAACTCGAGCTAAAAGTAAAAACAACTGATCAAGTACTGCAAAAGCTGAAAATCTGAATAAATGGGTCTTTGAACCATGAGGACTCACCAACTGTCGGGATGTAGATAGAGATGTCCGCGGCCAACTACGTTGTTGGAACTGAGCACCTGAACCTACATTATTTAACAATGTAGCACATAGACGTATATGTGGATTAGTACTTTTGGAATGTACTGAGCATGTGGGGGTGAATGCATAAGTTAAATATTAATGCAATATTTTAAAAAATCTTACAAAGAATGCATGCTAAGTGTAAATGACTCACCTTGGCTCGAATAAAACATATACTGTGAAATATTAGAACATGAGTAATCTTTGTGAGTCAGTCATAACACTTAGTAATAAAAGATGTATATTTACTCTTTCTAGAGGGAGTTTCATCTAACCTACATAAACCATATGAGCTATCATGGAGTCCAATGTATCGTATCCACGTTGGCAGAGTTGTTTTACCCTTGCCATCAGAATAGAACCTAGCTAGAGTGATCACTATACTGAACCCACTAGGGGTGTTAAAACCTCTTGTGACATGTAGTTTTGGGGAATTAGACCTTGGAATCATACCCTACTTGATGCAAAAGACTAGTCCCAATCTTTTGCTCAGAACTTTAGGAAATCCACCTTATAATAGCACAAGGGATTGTAATGAAGACCAATTATGCTTCTCTTCTTTAAATCTCAAACTGTATGAATAGTGTGGATTCCTTATCTTAGCTTAGGATCAAAAGATAAAGTTTCTTAAATAAATCTTGGTAAAAATTTCATAAGAGAGGCTAAAAATCATAATCTTGTTGAGCTATCAATACTTCAAACTTAGGGCTTTAAAACTCACTCTTTAAACTCATGCAAACTCATAGCAAGATGTTGTTCTCAATACACTTCTTGAAATACTTCAAAATATCAAAGTAAAGAAATCAAAGTCATAATATCATGCTTGGAAACTTAATTGAAGATCTTTAAAATCATATCACACACATAAAGATGTGAAAATAGACATGCAATTCAACTTTTAAGTCACTTGTAACATCATAATATTCAAATAATGATAATTGGGTACGAATCCTAATTTGCAATATATGAAATCTCAAGTAAAAATCAAGTTTTGGGCACAAGGATGAAAGGGTATCTTTGTTCATAAACTCCACATACCTTAATAGTGATTAAATTATTGAAAGATTGGACCTTTAAGCTTGATTGTGCAACCCTGTTTGTTTTTTCTCCTCTTGGTTTCTTAGATGATGGACTTATGATGTTAATAAGGTTAAAAAGTGATTAGGAGATATTAATTTCATAAGGTTATGTTTAGGGATGTTTAAGGTGTGTAAAAAGACTTGGTTTCCCTTATAATGACTTAAAAACAAAGTTTTTACGTCCTTGGGCCATAGGGCATGCGACACATTGCCTATAGCCTAAGCTAGGTTATGCAGTGCATTGCCCATCGCTTAAAATAGGTTGGGCGTCGCATTTCCCATAACTTAAAATAGGCTGGGCGATGCATTGCCCATGGCACAACAATTCCAGTAGCCTTAGGCGATTGCTAGGCGACGCACGCCACTTTGCAAGGTCATAACTTTTCGCTTAGTAATCGGATTAAGGAAAAATTGGTATCATTGGAAAGCTAATTCAATTATCTACAACTTGGTGGGTCTAAATCTGCCAAATACCACATGTACATCAAGTTATACACGTTCAAAAATGACCCTTACAAAATCAAACACTAAAACTTGATGGATTCAAAAACTCTTAGATTGTTTCACTCTAAGTGAATCTTATGAACATGCTTTACACATCATAAGCTCTCTTCTCACTAGGATAATCATTATAAGTCATGTACTCAAATATGAATTACAAGATTAGAGGTTTCACACGTAGGAACAACGGTCTATTTTTTAGCTTAGAAGTATATGGGGTATTACAATATCTCCCTCTTGGAAATATTTGCCCTTGAATGAGATTTGCTAGACTGAGAATATTGAGGGTCTGAGATTACGTACTAAACTTTGCTTGACTCAAAACATGACTGTATGACTAAACCAATCAGTGATTGCACTCACTATCATGAAATAACTATATAAAACTGGAGCTAAAAATGGAAATGAGGAAACTTGTTACCTTAAACTGAGTCTAGACTTGAGGAGAAAAGGAGAGGGTACTTGGCTCGCATATCTGCTTCTGCTTAGCAAGTGGCACCCTCATCGGACTGATTCTACCAAAGAACTTTGACCAAGGGAACTTTTTTGTTCCTTAGTCTACGAGTCTGGTGATCAAGAATCTCAACTGGAATCTCTTCATAAGAGAGGCTATCATGAATCGGACTGATTCTACCAAAGAACTTTGACCAAGGGAACTTTTTTGTTCCTTAGTCTACGAGTCTGGCGATCAAGAATCTCAACTGGAATCTCTTCATAAGAGAGGCTATCATGAATATTTGTGCTTTCTAAGGGTACTACCACAGATGGATCACCAATACATTTATTCAATAAGGATACATGGAACACAGGGTGAACATATGACAAATTTTCAGGCAACTCAAACTCATATGCCATCTTCCTAACATGGCTCAATATCCTGAAAGGACCAACATATCGAGGAATAATCTCTCCCTTTTTACCAAATATCTTCACCCTTTTCATAGGTGAAACCGTTAAGTTAACTAAGTCATCCACTTCGAACTCAAGATCCCTTCTCCTCACATCCACATTGGATTTCTAACGACTCTGGGCTATGTTCAACCTTTCTCGAATTAATTGGACTTTCTCCATGGATTCAAACACCATCTATGGCCCTATCAAAGTGGCCTCACCCACCTCGAACTAATCGATCGGTGATCTACAGCTTCTCCCATAGAGCCTCAAACGGGGCCATCTGAATGCTCTAATGGTAACTGTTATTATAGGCGAATTCAATCAATGGTAAGTGATCATCCTAACTACCCTTGAAGTTAACTTGGTACCCAAGTTCACCTCAGTTCATCTTTTCACCCTCAGACCAAATGCCCTTAACATATCCTCATGGGTCTGAATAGTCATTTCTGCCTGGCCATCTGTCTGAGGGTGAAAAGATGAACTGAGGTGAACTTGGGTACCAAAACCCTTTTGAAAGGATTTCCAAAAGTGAGAGGTAAATTGAGTACCCCTGTCAGATATGATAGACAAAGGAACTCTGTGCAATATGACCAACTCTCTAATGTACAACTTAGCATAATCTTCGACCGAGTAGAACATGTGAACTGGCAAAAAATGGGCTGATTTGGTCAATCTATCTACAATGATCAAAATTGAATCATATTGCCAACACGAATGAGGTAACCCTTCCACAAAGTCCATATTTACCTCTTCCCACTTCCAAGTGGAAATACTAAACTCTTGAAAAGTACCACCGGCCTTTGATGCTCCACCTTAACCTGTTGACAAACGTCACACTTGGCCATAAATTTTTCGATATCTTTCTTCATACCACTCCACCAATACACTTTACGCAGATCGCGGTACATCTTAGTGTCTCCTAGGTGAATAGAGTAATGCATACCATGTGCTTCGGCCATAATCCGCTGCCTCAAACCATTAATACATGACACACATAGTCTACTCTGGTATCTCAACACACCATATCCCCCTGGGGAGAAAACCTCTACCTTTTGATCTCTAACTGACTCCTTTAAGTTAACCAAACTAGAATCTTTATCTTGCTTCTTTTTCAGAAACTAAGAAAGATTCTGAACTATTTTGAACCCACACGTTTCTCTCAGCCGAGTCAACAAAATGCACACCTAGTCTAGCTAATCGATGAACTTCTTTAACTAACTCTTTCTTATCATTATCCACATGAGTAACACTACCCATAGGCAGTTTACTAAGGGCGTCTGCCATAACATTAGCCTTGCCCAGATGATGCAATGCACTCATGTCATAGTCTTTTAACTATTCTAACCACCTTCTCTGACGGAGGTTCAACTTTATCTGTGTAAACATATATTACTAGCTTTTGTGGTCCATGAACACATCAACATGTAATCCATATAGATAGTGCCTCCAGATTTTCAAGGCAAAAACAACCGCAACTAACTCAAGATTGTAGGTAGGGTAGTTCTTCTCGTGAGGCTTAAGCTATTAAGAGGCATAGGCTATGACCCTAACTCTCTGCATCAAAACACAACCCAAACCAACTCTATAAGCATTACAATAGCTAACAATTCTATCTGTACCATCAGGTAACGCCAAAATGGGGGCTGAAGTAAGTCGAGCCTTTAACTCCTAAAAACTCTTCTCACAAGAATCTGACCACTGAAACTTAACTTTTTTTCGAGTCAATCTAGATATGGGGGACACAATAGATGAAAACCCCTCAACAAACTATTGGTACTAGATGGCTAAATCTAAGAAATTATTGATGTCTGATAGAGAAATGGGTCAAGGCCAATTTCGTATTGCTTCAGTCCTTTGAGGATCGACTGTAATGACATCAATGAAGACAATATGACCGTGGAAAGCTACTGACCTTAGCCAAAATTCACACTTGTTGAATTTGGCGGACAACTGGTGATCTCAAAGAGTTTGCAACATGATTCTAAGATGGTCTACATGCTCATCCTCACTACGAGAATATATAAGGATATCGTCGATAAAGACTATGACAAACATATCTAGGTACTGTTTGAACACATGGTTCATCAGGTCCATGAAGGCTGTTGGGGCATTTGTTATCCCAAAGGACATGACGAGAAACTCAAAGTGACCATAATGGGTTCTGAAAGCTGTCTTTGGAATATCACATTCCCTTACTTTAAGATGGTGATAGCCGGATCTAAGGTCTATCTTAGAGAAGTACTTGCACCTTGGAGTTGGTCAAATAAGTCATTAATCCTAGGAAGAGGATATTTGTTTTTAATTATGTGTTTATTCAACTGACGGTAGTAGATGCACATTTGGAGAGAGCCATCTTTCTTAGACTTGAATAGGATGAGAGCACCCCATGGAGAGACACTAGGCCTTATGAAACCCATATGTAAGAGGTCCTTGAGTTTCTCTTTGGACATTTTAAGTTTGGAAGGAGCCATACGATATAGAGGAATGGAAATGGGTTGAGAATCTGGAAGAAGATCAATTTCGAATTCTATTTCTCTATCCGGAGGCACCCCTGGTAGATCTTTGGGAAAGACTTCAGGAAACTTATTGACTACACGAACTGACTGAACTGGGGAAGTCTCAGACTTAGTTCCTTTGACTCAAACTAAATTATAAATACACCCTTTTTATATTAAATTTTTGTCCTTAAGATAGGATGTGTAATGGCTCTTGGGAGATACTGAATTACCTTCCCACTCAAAAACTGGCTCGGCGGGAAACTGAAACTTCACCACTTGGGTGAAACAATCTGTAGATGCATAACAAGAATAAATCCAATCTATGACCAAAATAAGGTTAAAGTCGACCATATCTAATTCTATTAAATCTGCTAACATGATCCTGTGAAGGGGAGTGATAGGACACTTTCTATAGATCTGTTTGGCATTAATTGACTCACCTACTGGGATAAAAATTGAGAAGGGCTTAGAAAAATTTTTAGGACCCATTCCAAAGTTTACCGCAACTAACGGAGTCACTTAAGAAAGATTTGATCCTGGGTCTAACAGTGCATAAACATAAAAATAAAAGACACGAAGCATACCAGTAACAATATCTGGTGAACTCTCCTGCTCTTAGAGGGATGGTAAAGCATAAAACCGATTCTGGCACTGATCGCCACCGGTACTGGACGATGTGCCCTGAGGAGGGGCTAGGCGACCTAGAGGAGCTAGTGCACTAGTAACCTGAGTCTGGGTAAGAACAACCCTATTTTCTTGCTTAGCATACAGACACTCTTTGATTTCATGACCTAATGTACCACGTACATAACAACCCTTTATTCCCTTCAAATACTTACCAAGATGGTTCCTACCACACTTCGCACATAGTGGGTAATTAGTCTATCCACTCACACTACTCTGAGAACTATAAATAGAAGTCCTACCCTACTGATCCTGCTTGGTTCTGGGTGTAGGGGCACTGGCTGAAGATGACGCTGGCGTAAATGAGTAACTCTAAAACTGCGAATGATTTCCGCCTTTGGACCTGGCTTGGACAAACTCAAACTAACCAATTCTAGCCTTCTTATTTCCCCTCTCTCTCTCCTACAATTTCTCTACCTCAATTTGTTGAGCATGAATCATCATTCCTGCAAGATCTATATCCCCAATTAGCATGGCAGTCCTACACTCCTGAACTACAAATTCAGACAGTCCAGTAACAAACTTACTCATACTAGATCAATGGTTAGCTATCAAATCTGGAACATACTTAGATAATTCGTTGAACTTAAGGCAGTACTTATTCACTTTCATCGAGCCCTGCCTCAGGTTCATAAACCCCTCTATCTTAGCTATCGTCTTCTCAGACGGAAAGAACTTGTCTAGGAACGCATCCTGAAATACCTGCCAACTTATGGGGGCTATATCCTCACCTCTACCATTATTCCACATAACCACCCAATCATAAGCAATATTCTTCAGCCTGTAGGATGCCAATTTGTAACACCCTGAGTCTGTACCCTGGAAACTACACGGTGCTCATAATTTTAAAGGATCACAAGCTAACCCATGACTGGTACTTGCTGCAATAACTGTGTAATAAATACTGTAATGATTGCGAAAATAGGTGGAAACATCTTCCATAAGGTTCAAATCTGTAAATAAATCAGAATGCGGTATCAAAATACCAAAAATGAATATAAGTACTAAAAAATTGAACAACTATCTAAAAATACTCTAGTCTGAAAAGCCTCTAACTATCTGAACTGTGGAGTTGATAGGAAAAGCCCCCAACTAAATCTATCTACTAAAATAAAAATGAAGTATTATAAATGATGAGCATATCCTCGAACTATGAAGACTTACCACTACTATGAAAGCTGAGAATCTAAACTGCTAAGGGTACTCTGAAGCTCGTGCGTCTGTACCTATGATATAAGAAATCATTGTGCGAAGAAAAGCATGCGTCAGTACTTTGAATATAATGGTATTCTCAGTGAGGTAGGCTAAAATTCATGGGTTCATATGCATGCACAATAATAGCTGAAGAACATGAGTATGACTGAGTAAGAGTATAAGTATGAATACATAGACTGTAATTGAGATCGTGATAATACTGAGTACTGAATCTGAATACTGATAACCGATATCTGAGTTTACGAATACTGTATTATTGATTATCTGAATGACTATATCTAACAGTTCTGGATACTGTGGAATCATAGTGAGTTTCGTACTGATCTGAGTGACTATGTCTGATAGTCCTGAATCTGTAGAATTAAACTGAGTTCTATTCTGAGACTGAGACTGGAACTAAGACTGTGGGAGGTAATCATATAACCAATATTCTCCTCTCTAAACTAATTGGGGTCCAACCTGTAACTCCATTTGGAAGGGTGTTAATACCGTGCCACGGATAAGGACAAGTTGTGAGTTTATTTTCTCTGACAGGAAGCTCTTTCGTCTACCCTTGCTGGCAGGATAACTCAAATGAGATATATCAACCCTCAATATATCTGGCAGGAAGATATCTCAACCTATGATGACTACATAGTTTAGTAACGTAGGGATTGCTACTAAGGGTCAAACCCTCTGCTGGAAGGAATACCCCCATCCCTGGGTTAACTTGGTGATGAATCCTACTCCCAACTGAATAGACACTATATTGATTTCTAGTCTGTACTAGGCTGGACTGAGTTGTTATTTATATTGCTATTTAACTAAACTGAACTGGGTACTCTGAGTTCTGTGGACTGATTGAAACTACTGAATTTATTAACTAACTGAGTTTACTGAGGTCTGGACTGAGTACTGAACTAGACTAGAAGAATACTTAGTCTATTGATTTTTTCCTAAGTTTTGTAATTGACTGAGAGTACTACTGATAGTGATGTAACTATTACTATACTATGACTGAACATGGCTCTAAATAATCAGCTAAATTGTCGGGTACAAGTACCCCAGGACTCGATAGTATAAAATAAGAGACATGGCATAAACTTGAAACATATAAACTAAGCATTTGATCATTCTTCATTCATTGGGGAATTTTAACAAACAATTGCATGTCATGATCTTGAATGTATGCTAACATGACATACTTTCACTATTCAACTCACATGCTCAATTCATAAATCACATAAAATACGCACATAATACTAATTAACCTGTGAGCATACAATTCCAAATACCAAATTCAAAATTTGAAAGACTTAACATGATTTAACATGGTAACACATATAAAACAATTAACCCCACATGAAATTAATCATGAAACATGGATTTGAAACCCAATTAGTCATTCTAAACAATGAATATTATCTAACCCAACATGAAAATCATGAAATCAATTATACTTGAAGTTTAAAAGGATTTCTTGGACTCCAAGGGTGGAAGGGACACTTGGATAAACACTTCACATACCTTAGTTAAGGAATTTCTGAAAATTAATGGTGGAATCTTGAGTTCTTGATTTGAAATTGAAACTTCTAGGATTTTGTTCTTGAGAAAATTTGAGAAAGAATGAGTTTATTTGCTCCCTAAAGTGATTAATTTCTTGTTTTGGGGGATGAAGGTTGAGGGAAAAAGACCTAAATACCCCCAAGGATGCGATATTTTAATTACTGAAAAACTATACCATTGACGTGCATACTGATTCACTGTGTCGTTAGCATCAACACGATAGCCAATACATTGCATCGAGTCTGCGTCGACTCACTGGAAATTAATGCTGGGAGATGGAGAAAACATTTATCAACGTGATAGTCGATGCGGCATGCCAAGATTGCATTGATCCACTATTTTAATATTCCAAAGGAGCTTCAAACGAAGTTCGAAAAATCTGAAACTTGTCCAGAAACACCTACGGACATTCCTGATCATGAATCAACCTAAATATCCACCTATAATAGACGTAAAGGCCATGAAATAAAATCACCAACTTTTAAAGACTAGAATGACACTAAGTCTGAATACTTAGCTAGAATATTCTAAGCCTGGGACCCCTTAACAAGCTTAGAGGACTGAATTAAGCTAAATATTTTGTGAGGACTTACATTATCTCCCCTTTGGGAACATTCATCCTCGAATGAGACTGCTGAGACTTAGAATACTGAGAGACTGGGCTTAGATACTGGGAATGCACAACTGAAATATGGTTTCATGACTGAGATCACTGAAAAACTGAATTATCGTGCTGAACATGCATATCTGATGCATGAGCATATAGCTGAACATAATTCATGAATGAATGACTGGAATTACTGATAAACTGAGTTTCTCATCCTGGACATGCATATCTGATGCTTGAATACATGACTGAACATGCAATGGTAACTGATACCAAGTTTGTAATTGAAATCTGAACATGAAACTGAATAAGCTTACGGAAAGCTATTGCCTTGGACTGGGTCTGATTCTACAGAGAAGAGGTGAGGATACCTGGTCTGTATGTCTGCTTCTACTTCCCAAGTAGCTTCCTCAATGGACTGATTCTTCCAAAGAACTTTGAAAAGAGGGACTTCTTAGTTCCCCAGTCTACGAATCTGGTAGTCAAGGATTTTGACTGGAATTTCTTCATAAGAGAGGTTGTTCTGAATATCTATTCCTTCTACAGGGACTACCACTGCTGGATCACCTATGTATTTCTTTATCTAGGAGACGTGGAACACTGGATGCACTGAAGATAGATATGAAGGCAACTTAAGCTCGTAAGCTACCATTCTGAAACGACTGAGAATTCGGTAAGGACCGATATATCGGGGACTCATTTTCTCTTCTTGCCAAATCTCTTCACCCCTTTCATAGGAGAGATCTTCAAATACACCAAATCTCCAATCTTGAACTTGAGATCTTTTAGGTACATATATGCATACAATTTTTGTCGGCTCTGAGATGTCTTAAGTCTTTCCCTGATCAACTGGAATTTCTTTAAGGTATCAAATACTAAGTCAGGACCTACCGCTATGGCCTCACACTCTTCAAACCAACCAATGGGAGATCTACACCTCCTTCCATAAAGCACCTCAAACGGAGCCATCTGAATACTGGTATGCTAGTTGTTGTTATATGCGAACTCAATCAAAGACAAATGGTCATCCAAACTACCTTTGAAATTTATCGTGCATGCTCACAACATATCTTCTAAGGTCTGGATGGTCCTTTTTACTTGACCATCTATCTAAGGATAAAAGGTTGTACTGAGGTGAACTCGGGTACCAAGACCCTTTTGGAATGCCTTCCAAAAATATGAGGTGAACTGGGTACCTCTATCTGAGATAATGGACAATGGAACACCGAGCAATCTGACCAACTCCCTGATATAGAGTTTGGCATAATCCTCTACTGAATAGGAGGTATTGACTGGAAGAAAATGAGATGATTTAGGCATCCTATCTACAATGAACCAAACTAAATCATGCTAACAGCGAGTATGGGGCTAACCCATCACAAAGTCCATGTTCATTTATTTCCATTTATAGGTGGGAATGCTGAACTCCTGTATGGACCCACTAGGCTTCTGATGCTCAATCTTAACCTACTGACATATTGAGCACTTAGCCAAAAACTTTATAATATCTCTTTTCATCCCATTCTACCAATAGATATCCCACAAATTGTGATACATCTTAATGGCCCCTGGATGAATCGAGTAGAGCACACTATTCGCTTCTACAAAAATTCGCTGCCTCAAGTCATCTACGTCTGAAACACATAGACGACCCTAGAAATACAACACACCATCTCCCCCTTGGGAGAAAACCTCTACCGTCTGATTTCTAACTGACTTCTTCAACTGGACTAGACGTGGATCCCTATCCTACTTTTCCTTTACTTTGGAAACTAGGGATGATTTTGAGCTACTCTGTACCCATACACTACCTTCTGCTGAATCGACCAAGCGAATACCTAGTCGGGCTAACTGATGGACTTCCTGGGCTAACTTCTTCTTACTGACCTCAACGTGGGGCAAAACTACCCATAGATATTCTACTGAGGGCGTCGGCCACTACGTTAGCCTTGCCGGGATGATATAGAACACTCATGTCATAATCTTTCAACAACTCCAACGACCTTCTATGATAAAGGTTTAAGTTTTTCTGAGAGAACACATACTATAGACTCTTATGATTAGTGAACACATCAACGTGCACACCATACAAATAGTGCCTCCAAATCTTTAAGGCAAACACTACTACTGTTAACTCATGATCATGAGTAGGATAGTTCTTCTCATTTGGTTTAAGTTTTCTAAAGACATAGGCTAAGACATTACCTCTCTGTATTAAAATACAAACAATCCAACTCTGGAAGCATCACAATACACAACAAAGCCGTCGAAACCATCTGGTAGGTTCAAAACTGAAGCTGTAGTGAGTCGAGTCTTTAACTCCTGAAAAATCTTCTCACAAGAATCTGACCACTGGAACTTGAATTTATTTTGAGTTAATCTGGAAATAGGGGATGCAATAGACAAAAATCCCTTAATAAAGTTGGTAATAGTCGACCAAATCCAAGAAACTCCTAATTTCTGACGGAGAGATGGGCCTGGGCCAGTTTCTCATTGCTTCGGTCTTTTGGGGATCAACTCTAATGCCATCACCAGAAATGAGGTGGCCAAGAAATGCTACTGACCTTAACCAAAATTCACACTTACTAAATATGATGAATAGCTGATGGTTTTTGAGAGTCTGCAATACTATTCTGAGATGGTCTGCATGATCGTGTTCACTATGGGAGTAAACAAAAATGTCATCTATGAAGACTATGACAAATATGTCCAAGTAGTTCTTGAACACACAGTTCATCAAATCCATGAAGGCTGCTGAGGCACTGGTAAGACCAAAGAACGTGACTAAAAATTTGAAGTGACCATACCAAGTTCTGAAAGCTATTTTTGGGATATCACATTCCCTGACTCTGAGCTGATGATAGCCTAATTTGAGGTCTATCTTAGAGAAATAGCTGGCACCCTGAAGTTGGTCAAACAAGACATCGATTCTGGGAAGTGGATACTTGTTCTTGACCATAACTTTGTTTAAATGACGATAATCTATAAACATTCTGAGGGAACCATCTTTCTTATGCACAAATAACACTAGCGTACCCCATGGCGACACGCTGGGTATGATGAAGCCCTTATCTAAGAGATCCTTTAACTTCTTTTTTAATTCTTTGAGTTTTGCAGGTGCCATTCACTATGGTGGAATAGATATGGGCTGAGTAACTGGAGGGAGATTAATTTTACAGTTAATTTCCCTTTCAAGAGGAACTCCTGGAAGCTTTTTGGGAAACACATCTAGGAATTCACATGCTACTGATACTGATTCAAGAGTAGGGGTTTCTGAACTAGAGTCTTAGACTCGAACGAGATGGTAGACACACCCCTTTGATATTATTTTTCTAGCCCGAAGGTAAGAAACAAGATGATCCCTAAGTCCTGAAGTACTACTCCTTCGCTCTAGGATAGGTTAATTTGGAAATTGAAACTGGACAATTCTGTTTCTGCAGTCGATTGAGGCATAATAGGTATGAAGTCAATCTATACTGAGAATGATAGCAAAATCAATTATCTCTAATTCAACTAAGTCTACTGACGTGACCTTCTAAGACACCATAATCGGACAGTTCCAATATATCCGTGGGACTATAGTGGATTCAACCTTTGGGGTGGAGACTGAGAAAGACTTTGCTAGAATTTTGGGACTGACTCTGAAATCAACTGCTATATGAGGAGTAACAAAGGACAAGATAACTCCTGGATCTAGCAAAGAGTAAACATAAAAATGATAAACTTGTAACATACCAGTGACCATATCAGGAGAACTTTATTGATCCTGTCGGGAATGAAGAGCATAGAGTTTATTTGGGCGTTACCCACTGGTGGCACTAGAAGAGGCACCCTACTGATTCGGGCGACCAGACTGAGATGGGGGGACATGTATGCTAACTCTATGAACCCACATAAGGACACTATCTAACTTTATGGCCTGACTTGCTATATCTAAAATACATATCACTACTAGCTCTGCAGATACCTTGGTGGTTTCTGTCACACTTCTGGCAAAAGAGATTGGTTCGGGCACTGTTAATACTGCCCTGGGGCTTAGGGCCTAATGCCCTATCTCTGTTGCTATCTCTGAATTTTGGCACTGGATAACTGACTGAGGATGGAGCTGGAATTGAGGATTTTAGGCAGAACTGAGAGAGATTTCAACCCTCTGACTTAGGCTGAGTGAAACTAAAGCTAACTGTCCTTGCTCTCTTATTCTCTCTCTCCTTCTCTTTATTCTTTACCTCCTCTATCTGCTGAGCATGGACCATAGCCTGTATATGTCCCGTCTTCTTTATCAGCATTGCGGTCCTGCACTCTTTAATAATATTGCTAGACACCCCTGATACAAACTTAGTCATCTTAGATCTACTATCTGCCACAACATGCGGGGCATATTTTGACAATTGAGTAAACTTGAGGGAATAATCCTGCACTGTCATCTTGCCCTTCTTTAGCTTTATAAACTCCAAAACTTTTGCTTGCCTCAACTCCAGCGAGAAGAACCTATCCATAAAAGCAATGGAAAACTCCCCCACTCTATGGGCCCTGCATCTACGACCTTCTTTACCTTCCACTGTTTAAACCATCAGTGAGTCACATCTTGTAACTGATATGTGGCCAACTTAGTGCTCTCAATAGCAGTCACCCTCATGATATCGATAACTTTCTGCACCTGATCAAGAAATTCCTGAGGGTCCTCATCTGACTTCTACCCAGTAAACAATAGAGGGTTTATTCAGGTGAAATCTCGAATCCTGTAAGTAGCAGTATTGGCCACTGGGTTGGCTGGAACCACAGTTGGACATTAATTCTGGGCTACTATAGAATGAGCTAGGGTGGTGAAGGCTGCTCTGAACTCTGCGTGGGAGACATGCTTGCCCAAAGGATATGGATTGATAGGCTGAGGGGCTGACTGGTCTCCTATTCCTCTTCCCTGAGTCCTATTTGGAGGCATATTTTGTAAATAGAAGAGGATCTTGGATTAGAAAGAGAGTGTAACTGGAGCTCATGCTCACTCGTACGACATAGATACTGAAAGAAAGGAATTTTTTCATAAAATATCTCGTAGCCTCCTGTCCATAAGTGTGGTGTGCAACACGCCCATGCGCATGACTCTACTAGAAGCAGCTTTCAGACTTTATAGGACACTGTTGAACCTTAGGCTCTGATAGCAAGTTTGTAATGCCCGAGTCTATATCCCAGATGCTACACGGTGCTCACAATCCCGAACGACCACAAGCTAACCCATGTCTGCTACCTGCTGCAATAATTGTATAGTACATACTATAATGATTTTGGAAATAGGCAGAAACATCTGCCATAAGGTTCAAATCTGCAAATAGGTATGAATACGGTATCAAAATACCAAAATTGAATATAAGTACTAAAAAACTAAATAACTTTCTGAAAATACTCTAGTCTGAAAAGACTCTACCTGTTTAACTATGGAGTTGATGGGACAAGCCCCCAACTAACTCTATCTACTGTAATAAAATTGAAGTACTGTAAATAATAAGCATGTCCTTGAACTTTAAGGACTCACCACTACTATGAAAGCTGAGAATCTAAACTGCTAAGAGTGCTCTGGAGCTCGTGTGTCTGAACCTATGATATAAGACATCATAGCGCAAAGAAACACATGTGTCAGTACTTTAAATATACTAGGATGCTTAGTGAGATAGGCTGAAATGCATGGGTTCATATGTATGCACAATAATAACTGAATAACATGAGTATGACTGAGTAAGAGTACATGCATGAATACATAGACTGTAACAGAGATCGTGATAATACTGATTACTGATTCTGAATATTGATAACCGATATCTGAGTTTATAAATACTGTATTACTAATTATTTGAATAACCATATCTGACAGTTCTAAATATTGTGGAACCATATTGAGTTTCTTACTGAGCTGAGTGACTATGTCTGATAGTCCTGAATCTGTTGAACTGAATTAAGTTCTATTCTGAGACTGAGACTGGAACTAAGATTGTGGGAGGAAATCATCTAATTGACATGCCCCTCTCTAAACTAATTGGGGTCCAACCTATAACCCCAGTTGGAAGGGTGTCAATACAGTGATACGGGTAAGGATAAGCTGTGATTTAACCCTCTCTGATAGGAAACTCTTTCGTCAACCCTCGATGGTAATATAACTCGAATAAGATATATCAATCGTTAATATATCTAGCAAGAAGATATCTCGACCTAAGCTGGATACGTAGTTCTGTAATGCAGGGATTACTTCTAAGGATCAAACCCTGTGCTAGCAGAATTGCCCTCATCCCTGGGTTAACTCGGTGCTGAATCCTACTCCCAACTGAATAGACCCTGAACTAATTTCTAGTCTGTACTAGGCTGGACTGAGTTGTTATTTATATTTCTATTTAACTTAACCAAACTAGGTACACTGAGTTTCTTGGACTGACGAAAACTACTGAATTCTGTTAACTGACTGAGTTTACTGAGGTCTGGACTGAGTACTTAACTAGACTCAAAGAATACTGAGTCTACTGAGTTTTTCTTGAATTTTGTAACTAACTGAGAGTACTAATGATAGTGAAGTAACTTTTACTGTACTGTGATTGAACATGGCTCTAAATAATCAACTAAATTGTCGGGTACAAGTACCCCCAGGACTCGATAGCATAAAATAAGAGACACAATATATACTTGAAACATGTAAACTAAGCATTTGATTATTCTTCATTCATTTGGGCATTTTAACAAACACATGAATGTCATGAACTTGAATACATGCTAACATGACATACTTTCACTATTCAACTCACATGCTCAATTCATCAATCACATAAAATACGCACATAATACTAATTAACCTGTGAGCATACAATTCCAAATGACAAATTCACAATTCGAAAGCCTTAGCATGATTTCACATGGTTAGACGTATAAATCAATTAACCCCACATGAAATTGATTATGAACCACGGATTTGAAACCCAATTAATTATTCTAAATAATAAATATTATCAAACCCAACATGGAAATCATGAAATCAATCGTACTTGAAGTTTAAAAGGATTTCTTGGACTCCAAGGGTTGAAGGGACCCTTGGATGAACACTTCTCATACCTTAGTTAAGGAATTTCTGAAAATTAATTGTGGAATTTTGAGTTCTTGATTTGGAATTGAAGCTTCTAGGGTTTTGTTCTTGAACAATTTTGAGAAAGAATGGGTTTATTTTCTCCCTAAAGTGATTAATTTCATGTTTTGGGGGATGAAGGTTGAGGCAAAAATATCTAATAACCCCAAAGGATGCGGTCTTTTAATGACTAAAAAACTATACCATCAACATGAAGACCAACGCGTCGCATCATTGGCATCGATGTGATAGCTAACGTGTCGTGTCGACTCACTAGAAATTGACGCTGGGAGCTGGGGAAAACATTTATAAATGCCATAGTTGACGTGGCGTGCCAATATCTCATTAATCCAATATTTAAGATTCCAAAGGAGCTTCAAACGAAGTCCAAAAAATCCCAAACTTGTTTGGAAACACCTACGTACATTCCTGATCATGAATCAACCTAAATATTCATGTATAATAGATGTAAAGGCCATGAAATAAAATATCCAACTTTATAAGTCTAGAATGACCCTAAGTTTGAATACTTAGCTAGAATATTCTAAGTCTAGGACCCCTTAACAAACTTAGATGATTGAATTAAGCTAAGGATTTTGCGGGGTCTTACACAATTCTATGATCTCCTCCTCAATTACATGCATAATTTGGGTGATCTTTTTCACCCTATCAAGATAGAGTTGTGGGTCCTCACCTACTTTTGACCCAAAGAATTCAGGCGGGTTAATTCTTATGAAGTCACGAACCCTGGCTGCAGCTAAATCACCATTCTGCTAAAATTGAATTGCAGCCTGATGGTTTCCCTAAACATTGACAGTCACATCTTGGGCCAATGCCTGAAAACCAGCTCGAAATTCGGCATGGGATATCTTCACGTTCAGAGAGTTAGCGGGCTGGGGTGGTTGGTTATCATTTCTATGTGTGTTAGCTCGGTAAGGAGGCATATTCTGTCATGCAAGAGCACGAGTTAAAAGTATATAGAGATAACTTAAAAAACGATAGAGAATGAAAGAAAAGGGTGATTTCCTTAATCACTTCATATCCTTTTGCTCATAAATGTGGCACGCTTCACATCCATGATCAAGACTCTACGTAATATGGCTTGTCCAACTCCCTCTGACTCTTTAAATCTTAGGCTCTAATACCAAGTTTGTAACACCCCAAAAATGTATCCCGATATGTCACACGATGCTCAGGATTATGAGAAAACCCAAGCTAACCCTTTGAGCCTTCTACTAGTTTGAAAACTCATAAATAAGGTAACTTAGGCATGTGAATCTACTAAAATACTAAAATTCTGCATTTTCTGTCTTAACTGAACTGAGTTTAAATATATATAATGTCTGAAAGAGCTTGGCTTAAAGATCTAAACAACCAACACTAGAAATCTGAAACATTAGTAACAGTCTGACAAGCCTCTACTTCTAATAACTAGAGAGTCATTGGGACATACCCCTAGCTGACTCGAACTAAAAGTGAAGACAACTGATCAAGTATTGGAAAAGCTGAAAATTTGAATAAATAGGTCCTCGAACTATGAGTACTCACCAACTGTCAAGATGTAGATAGAGATGTCCGTGGTTAACTACGCTGCTGGAACTAAGAACCTGAACCTACATTATTTAACAATGTAGCACATAGATGTATATGTGGATTAATACTTTTGGAATGTACTGAGAATGTAGGGTTGAATGCATAAGTTAAATAGTAATACAATATTTAAAAAAATCTTACAAAGAATGCATGCTAAGTGTAAATAACTCACCTTGGCTCTAATAAAACATATACTGCGAAATATTAGAACATGAGTATATATAACATGAGTAATCTTTGTGAGTCATAGAACTTAGTAATAAAAGTTGTATCTTTACTCTTTCTAGTGGGAGTTTCTTCTAATTGACATAAACTATGTAAGCTATCATGGAGTCCAACGTCTCGTACCCATGTTGGCAAAGTTGTTCTACCCTTGACATCAGAATAGAACCTAGCTAGAGTGATCACTACACCGAACCCAATAGGGGTGTTAAAACCTATGGTGGCACATAGTTCTGGGGCATGAGACCTTGGAATCATACCCTACTCGGTGCTAAAGACTACTCCCAATCTGTTTCTCAGAACTTTAGGAAATCCACTTTAAAATAGCACAAGGGTTTGTAATGAAGACCAATTATGGTCCTTTTCTTTAAATCTCAAACTGTATGAACAATGTGCCTTATTTTAGATTAGGATCAAAATATTAAGTTTTTTTCTTAAATCATGGTAAATATTTCATAAGAGAGGCTAAAAATCATAATCTTTGTAAGATATCAATACTTCTAACTTAGGGCTTTAAAACCCACTCTTTAAACTCATGCAAACTCATAGCAAGATATTGTACTCAATACACTTCTTGAAATTCAACAATATAAAAGTAATGAAATCAAACTCATAATATCATGCTTAAAAACTTATTGAAGATCTGTAAAATCATATCACATGCATAAAGATATTAAAATAGACATGCAATTCAACATTTAAGTCACTTGTAACATCATAATTGTCAAACAATGATAATTGGGTATGAACCCTAATTTACTATATATGAAATTTTAAACAAAAATCAAGTTTTTGGCACAAGGATGAGTATCCTTGTTCATAAACCCCACGTACTTTAATGGTGATAAAATTGTTGAAAGATTGGACCTTCAAGCCTTATTGTGCAACCCTAGTTATTTTTCTCCTGTGTTCTTAGATAATGGACTTATGATGTTAATAAGGTTAAAATGTGATTAGGAGCTATTAATTTTGTAAGGTTATGTTTAGGGACCTTTAAGATGTGTAAAAAGAATTGGTTGCCCTTAAAATGATTTTAAAATGAAGTTTTTATGCCCTTGGGCCATAGGGCATGCGATGCATTACCTATAGCCTAAGCTAGGTTTTGCGATGCATTTCCCATCGCCTAAAATAGGCTTCGCATCGCATTGCCCATCACTTAAAATAGATGGGGCGACGCATTTACCAAGGCACAACAATTCCAGTCGCCTTATGCGATTGCTAGGCGATGCACTTCACTTTGCAAGGTCATAACTTTTTGCTCAGTTATCGAATTAAGGCAAAATTGGTATCATTGGAAAGATAATTCAATTATCTCCAACTTGGTGGGTCTAAATTTTCCAAATACTATATGTACATCAAGTTATACTCATTCATAGTATTTTATTGAGATTGGGCATCCATTTGAACCCAGTTTATAATTTTCTTCAATTTTCACTTATATTTTAAGTTTACATCATCATGGTTCAGTGCTGAATAGATATCATGAGTTAGCTTCGGGGCTACTTATAGTCCTAAGCACTATGTGACGTCTAGGGGGTAGCCTCGAGTTGTTACAGTTTATTAATTTCTTGGTATTCTTGAATCAGTATATGTTATTGGGTTCTTTAATTGAATAGACAATAGATGTATAATACTGAGAGAGCTGCCTGTTAGAGTGAACTTGTGTGGTAGGCCGGCTAGAGGATAGTTAGAGCACATAGGTTAATTGGTGTATGAGAGTGAGTGGTGATTGCAAAATGCTATGGAAATATAATATAATTATTTTTTATTAGTGGATGTTTTATTTTGGATGTTATTCCTATGTGATTTAACTTGAATTAGCTGGTGATGCTTTCTAGTACATATGGTTGTACTGATGCTACTCTTGCTATACCTTTTTTGGGTATAGCCGATTACAGGATGAATTCAGGTTTTATTGTTTGATGAGGATAGGGATCTTTAGTAGGTTCCATCTTATTACTCCTATAGTGGAAGCCAAGTATTGTATGTTATTCTTTTATCATATCCGTATATTTTTAAAAAAGGGATGGTAAAAGGTTCTTTATCTAGGTGGTTTAGAGTAGGTGGCCACATGATCCAATTAGTGGCATCACAGGTTCAAGAGAAAATTCCAAGTATATTCCTGTGGATTGGTATGTTGACGTCCATATCTAATCTTTGGGAAACTATAAGGCATTTTAGGAATAGTTTTCTTTTTTTGTTTTCTCCCGTGCTATCCTTCTTGATTATTTGTATGAATTGGGTCCAATTGGTTTCTGTTGATTCCAATTTCTTTCTCAATAGATATAACGTAGCTCTATTTAGGATAAATAAGAAAAAGAATTAGAACATGAAAGGTTCCGATTGGTAGTTTGATGTAAGGGCTATTTTTAATATATTTGATGATCAACTACTGTCCATCAAGAATGTGGGTTGAATGATATATTTAGAGAATCATAAATGCTGACTAAGTTGATTATTTAATAAAATTCTCTAAAACTGATGTCCGTGTGAGATACAATTTATTGGACATTTGAAAATCTATGATAAGTGAAGTAATAATCAATTGAACTACGTGTTATTGATTGAGAACTTAAATGATGTAAGATTTGATGAAGTTTTGTTGCTTGGGTGCTCGTCACTTTGGATAGTATGTGTAAATGTAGTTTGAGGGAATTGATGAAAGTTTTAGATCCTCCTTGACTTTAAGTGGTTATTATTTGAAAAGCCAAAGTGTGATGAGTGCTAAATGTTTGAGAAATGCCTAATGTGCTCATTGATTTTGAATTTGTAATTTATAGATGGTGCAAAAAATTGGTGCTTTGATTAATTGTTAAGTTTTCAAATTGTTGGGTTTCGATCATGGAAGCATGTTTTAACTACTGTACTTAAACTATTGCAGAAGGGAATAGGGTTGAGGAAAATTGGGAGTTTGAACTTTCTTTTGGTCCGCTACGAGTGGGCTGCTATAGTAGGCATTACCCCTTTACCACGACCCTATTAAAGAGGGAATTATTCCACTACAATGGGGCCATGATAGAGGCATATAGGCTGCTATAGTGGGATAGGATTGGGCAGAATCCCTATCCTATTTCCCCTATTTTGTATTTTATTCCCAACCTATTCAAATACAATTTTAAGCTACCACTTATTAAATGATTACTATAACACGCAAGGTAAAATTAATAGTAGTGCATTCATCAATAGAAATATACAAAAATGAGCATTCAAATGTGCGAGAAATTTGCTTGTTATATGTTATAAATAGAGGCACCCCAAATCTTAAAAATATAATAAAATAAGAGGAGAGGAGAGGAAGGATAAAATTCTCCCAAGCTTGTACATCCTATTTCTCTAGATTGGGAAGTGAGCAATCAGGGAAGACATACTTGAATGTGAATTTAATGTTCTTCCACGTTCGGGAAAGCATGCGATTTCAGGAGTGCCTTTTTTTTCTTCTCCTTATCCATATCTCTCCAAAGCTCTACATAGCCCTGATCAGTACTTGGCGGTGCTATGGATCTAGAAGGGGATAAAACCTAGAGAGGCACATGAGGATTCTAAAAAATCTTCTCACATTATCCATGTACGTCTCCAGGCTCTCATAGGATATCAAGGGCCGTAAGGGTGGGTATCCTCCCCCCCGGCCACTCTACTACTCTCCCCTAATTTCCCCACCTTAATCTTTTTCATACTCTATCCCTATGGACCCTCCATCTTAAGAGGATTGAAGGTAATGACACCCCCTATATCTTGGTCGACATCCTTCATAAGCACCCCTATGCGGAGGCACAACTCAGTAGTTAACCTGAGAAAGTAGGGGGAATTTTAGTTGCCTCGATAGATATTCTTCCAGTCTGCCACTATCCATGACCCCACGTTGAGTGGAATCTCCTGTATAACACAAACCATCACTAGAGCTAAGGTATATGTCACATAAGATATTTTAGCAGAATGATGAATCCTTTGAGTCACCAAATTAAACCACCTCCGTGCATCTACACTAAAGTACACACTCTTAATATCCTAGGGACCAGCCTAGTAGAATTTGTCCCTGTGAACCTCATAAACCAACATATGACTTATCTACTGTATATCCATCTCCCGAGCCTTGGCCTCATACTTAGTGTTGGGGACATATTGTAACCCATGACTTTGTTGCTAGTGGCTATATCCACGGGGACATCCACTACCCAAATGCATAGAGTGGGGTAGGGTTCATCTTAGTGCATGGTCTGGAGTATGGCATAAAACTCCCAAATCCATTTAGAAACCCCACCCCCAAGGAGACTTTACTAGGGGTATCCACTCGAACTGCTGGAGCTAGGAATAAAACTCTGATGGCTTTTCTTCCATATATATCATGATGAATCACTTCTCATAGTAAAAGCCAATTATATGTTAATCTGAATACCTATCTTAGTAATTTAGATCAGGGAATCTCTAGAAATAAGGGGTATAATTATCTTGGTTTCCATCCATATAGTTAATACTCCTGCAAAAATCGTGTGAAAAATAAGTTAGAATCCATAAAATATGCTTAGTCAATTGCAAAGTTCTAGAAAAAGCTAAGTCTCAAATTCTAAGGGAGGCTACTACCGGCTTCCTGCTATAGCAGAAGGTATCCCACGACCATGAACCTCTATAGTGGGACCACCATAGAGATATGAGGCTATTATATCATCTTTTATCTTTCCTAAATTTTAACTTATGCTTCAATGGCACATTTTCATAATAATTATCCATCATTAACTTTTTCACATAGATCAAGGTTGAAGAAGTACCATTGGACTATTATATACTAAATTTTAGGTGTTTAAACCCATATACAAGCCCCAATGATCAAGAATTATTTATCAATAACCCTTTGCATTCAACCCACTTTCAAGCCCTAAATCGGCCATGAACTTTGTGAATCTTATGCCTAGAACACTATAAGGGTGTTGTAAACGTAAGAAAAGCAACTATTCTTGGAAATTCACCCAAATTTTTTATTTTAAAAAATAACCCTAAAACCCTCTTGTGTTCTACAATGTCGAGTGCTAAAACATTTATAATGTGAGTAATAATGCAAAAAATGAAGTTAACACACAATATCTTGATTTTGACGTTGAGAGCAACGTGATTTGAGTGAGAAGGGGAGTTTTTGAGTTGGAAAAAAGCAATAAATATGAAAGAAACCCATTTCTTAACTCTTAAAACTACCCTATCCTTCTATAGTAGCCTTCAACCTTCTACTGCGGCACCTCTATAGTGGAAAAATTTTGCTATAATAGGGCAGTCCACTTTTTGGGGGCAAAAAAATTTCATCCTTTCATTTTTAATTTATTTATTATTTTTTGTAAATGTATTGGGGAGACTCCAGTTAGATTAGGTACTCATTAGATTTTTTCAAGGGAGTCCTTGTGTGAATCTTTATTTTGAGAGATTTTATAAGAGTGTCATATTTAAATAGTTGTAGTGTAATCAGCCGAACTCTATCATAAAGTTTGGTAGGAGAAGTTTTGAAATAAAAATATGTAATTAATGTGTGAGTATTAGTGACCCAGGTACACATTTGTCTAGATCTTTTCCTACCGTGATTGTTCACTAATGAAAGATAGATAAATTACTATCTATTGTAACAACCCATTCTATCGTTACTAAAATCACTGCTTCCAAAGAAAATAGGGTATGAGAATTTCTTTAATATCCTTGAAAGGGTTCGTTAAATAAATTTGGAGTAGGAAAATTTTAGATTGAGATGATGTCATCCCATTATAGTAGGAATTTTCCCACCATAACAATGCCATAGTAGTAGCCTACAAGTTTCTATAGCAAGAGGGCCAAAAATAGTCCACCTGAGTTGTAGAACTTATTATTTAGTTGTAAACCAAAATGAGTCTTATCTAAAGCTTATAAGGTTTGACTCAAGTATCTAGAGCAATAGAAAAGAAGGAGTATGCCTAGATAGGGTGAAACCTAACATTTTTTGTAGTATTCACGATAAAGACTGCTAGAACAAAACCAGGATTGCAAATTCATGCGTCCATAGTAGATTCTTGGTGCCTAGGTAGTCTAGGTTTAACTGGGTAGTATACTTATGTTAGAAAACATATGTATAGCATGGATTGATGGGAGATTCCATGTTTATGCCTTTAGGCAAGGTGTTTTGGATGGAAAAAATTGGTAAATTAGGGTTATGTGAATGAGATTGATATTCTTGAACAAAATGTTGTATTATTATTGATGCTGTCCTGTTATTCCTTGTGTTTGTTTAGTGAATTAGTGAATAATAATGGGTTGGTTAAGGCTGCATGTTGTTTTTAATAAGTATATACTAGTAAAGGTGATGTTAATGCCTGAATTCTTGCTAAGTTGGACTGATTGAGTGGTGTAGTGATTACATAGAGTTAAGAAGGAAGTTGAGGAGGTAATTGAGTTCAAGTTAGACGGAGTTGTATATATCCCTAGTATTTATGAATAGAAGTTCATCCTGAATTAAACGTGTTCTTAGTTTCATAGGTTAATTCACCTAGGTACCATTGTTGGTGGGGTAGGTGACAATTGATTTATAGTTAAAAACTCAATTTGGTTTATGGGTGCATGATAACTACCAGTTTTTCCTTACTGCATTGAGTGCTATTGAATGATGACCTGTTGGATAATTCAGAGTTGTTTGATAACCTAAAATAAAAATATGTGAAATAGCTTGATTAAAATGCAAGTATAGCTGAATTACTCATTATAAGATTGTATAAATTATGACATTGGTTGATATTGTGAAATGAAGCTATGACCCGAACCGAACCAGAGCCTAGTTGTGTCGGGTGCCTCAAGCCTAACCGGGACCGGAGACCGCCCCCATTACCCACCCATAATCTCCATAAACCATATGTCGAATAATTTTAGATTATATAGCATAACAAAATGGAACAATCATAAATCAAATACAGTCGAATGGTATCGTCCCCAATACCAATACTAATGCCAAGGCTAACACTAATACCGATACCGTCCATGCCAACCCAAAGTAGTCTCACAAATCCTCTATCCAAAATCAAATCAACATCCGGTCGGGATATGCCCCGACCATAGCCTAAAACCAAAGTCTAAGGAATAAAAAAAGTATGTAGGTAAGACCATAATAAGAACTGGAGCCTTCTAGAATACGAAATCTCACGACTTTAATCCGGCACAAAGTTGTCCCGAGTTCAAGTCACTAAGCAAGTGGAGTAGTGTGGCTGATTCCTTCATCATGTGGGGATACAACACCCGAAGTCGAGTTAGCGGGTGAAAGCTAGCATGTACTCAGTAATAAGGATAAAATAATTCCAACATTAAAACGAAATAAATAACCATATGCAATCAGATACATATATATATACCATTCCGGGAAAGGGAACTGGGTTTAGCATGTATTTAAAACCTTTAACCTGGGTTTCAGTAGCTTAATCATCCTAAGACCACCCACGATCCATATTGGTCTAGTGTTACCTCCTGAATGGGCCCCACTACTTGTAGCCATATGAACCAGAGAAATCATAGGGGTTAGGGATTCCTGTATACCCTTCACCCTCCATGATACATATCTACAAATATAACTTAGGGGGATTCTCGGGTGCCCCATAAGTATATGGTCACCATGAACATACCTCATGTCGGCAAACATGAGTTTCCAGTGTCCGTCCATTAAACTCACAGCTTCACGATTAGCTATCACAATCCGCCATTATTGCCTAATTAAAACCTTTAACACATAATCAAACCACCAATTCAAGATTTAATTACCAAGGCATTATGAAGTGGTATCATCATACCGACTATCGCTTGAAATAAATGTCATTAGCTAATCCTTAGGGATTCCCATGTATCCCGTAGTCTTCATTATTAAAATTACTTGGGGGATTCCCGTGTACCCCATAAGGTTTTTCATTTTAACCAAAGCCATGGATACCAAGTCCTTACCATTTAACCATTTAAACCATCCAAACAAACTTTATGTTTCATTATCATATTATGCAATGCTAAGTTTTCAATGAAAGTTTAACTAGGTAACAAAACCATTCTCATAGGCATTTTATAAAAAAGTGTTAGGGGGCATATAGCTTCCAAAACCAAAACAAGGTACCAGTTTATAATTCACATCCAACCACATGTTCAAACTACCATTATAGCATGAAAAACCATAAATAAAACACGGGAAAACAAGATTCATTCATCAACAACCAAAACCCCCAACACATAGTTCAAAGCCAACTAATACCCACAATGAAACCATGAAAATAATTCATTGAAACATGAATTTAGTTTAACTAACAATGAGGGAGGAGTAACATGCCTTAGATACCAAAGAGTACGGAGAGAAACCACCCTTGGAAGACCTAATTGACCATCTTGAAGAAAACTCTAGCCTCTTTCTTGAACCAAAAGCTTGAGAGAGATTTGAGAGTGTTTTCAAGTGTTTTAATGGAGAATAATAGGGTAAATGAAGTCCCAATAGTGTTTTAAGTCGTTGGGTCATGAGAGGTTAAGAGGAAAAATATCCAAAATACCCCTAACTTAAACAGTAAAAATCACCGCAGGAGGGTACGACTACACCACCCAAACCATACCCACAACATACGAGTGGTATCCACCACTCGTACCCTAGACAAAATATTGGACATTACACACTATCCACCATACGACTCAACTTTCCAAGTCATACCCATACCATATGAGTAGTACTCTCAAACCGTATCTGAGATAGAATCAAAGGGGTTGGAGACTAGATAACATAAAAATTGGACAATACCACTCATACCATCTCCATTTGGCCTTTATGATGTCCATTCATAACTTGGACAGAAACCAACCAAACCACACTAAGTAACATATGAGTTGAGGACCCTAAAACGTACCCATATCGTAAGACAAGTAACCTCAAGACATATGATGTCCAAAAAGTTCTAAACCTAGGAAACTTCTAAGGCCCAGAACGTTGGGTGTTTCAATTCTCCTCCACTTGGATCATTCGTCCTCGAATGATGGAACAAGGTAGAACAACACGATTCACACACCAACACCCCGATTTCGACCTTTAACTAAGTTAGAAAACAAAGTTGTAAGGAATTAGTCCTTCCTTTAACAAAGTTTGAAAACAAAGACATTTTGAAGAACACATACCTTCCGCAAGAATTTTTGGAGGAGAAAACAGGAATGGATACTTGGACTTCATGTCCTCTTCAACTTTCCAAGTAGCCTCTTCAACCTTATAGTTCCTCCATAGAACCCTAACCGAAGCTACATCCTTGGTATGATACCAACGAACCTATTGATCTAAGATCTCAACCGGGACCTCCTCATAAGACAAAAAATTTGAAATACCAATATCCTTAATTGGCACAATATGGGAAGGATCACCAATGCACTTCCTCAACATAGAAACATCGAATACCGGGTGACTAGAGCTCAAACTAGTAGGCAATTCCAACTCGTAGGTAACACTTTCAAAATCACATAAGGATCCATATACTGAGGACTGAGCTTCTCCTTCTTACCAAATCACATCACTCCCTTCATAGGACATGTCTTCTGGAATACCTTATCTCCAACCTCAAATTCTAAGTCCCTTTGCCTCACATCCTTATAGGACTTTAGGCAACTTTGGGCAGGCTTATTCCTTTCCCGAATCACCTTCACCTTTTCTTATCCTGGTGAGCCAAATCTAGGGCAAACATATCCACCCCACCAAGATCGAACCACCCAATAAAAGAACTATACTTCCTACCATAAAATGCTTTAAATAAGGCCATCCTAATTCTAGAGTTGTAGCTATTATTGTAAGAAAACTCTACAAGAGGCAAGTTCTCAACCCAACTACCACCATAGGCCATACACAAGCATGAAATATCTGAATAGTCTTTTGTTCTTGCCTATCCGACTGCGGGTGAATAGCAGTACTCAGACTTACCTTAGTCCCCAACCCTTTCTGGAATGACTGCCAAAAGTGAGATGAAAACTGCATACTGTGATCAGAGATGATAAAAATTGATACCCCATGCAACTTCGCAGTCTCATGGAGATACAACCTCACATAATCCTCAGCTGAGAAGTTAGTCCTTAATGGAAAAAAGTAAGTTGACTTTATCATCCTATCCATGATGACCCAAATCGAATCAAATTAGTTCCGAGACCGGGAAATACCGGTAACAAAATCCATATTAATTATTTCCTATTTCCATTCTAGAAACTCTATTTCTTGATACAACCCTCCGGACCTCATATGCTCAATTTTAACTTATTGACACACCATGAACTTAAAATAGCCACATCCTTTTTTCATATTGTTCCTCCAATACATCTCCTTAAGGTCAAGATACAATTTTGTCGATCCAAGATGCACAACATAGTGTGACTCATACGCCTCAGTCAAGATCCTCTCATGTAAGCCATAGATATTGGGAACACACAACCTCCCTTGGTACCACAAGGTACCATCTACACCAATCTCAAAAGCTATCACCTTCTGCCCACTTATATCACCCTTGATCCTCATCAAGATAGGATCTAACATCTACTTCTCTTTGTTTTCAGCACCAAGAGATGATCGCGGCACTTCCTGTACCAAAACACCACCATCCTTGGACTCCAAGAGGTGAACTCCAAGGTTAGCCAAGCGGAAATATACTTTACCAACTCCCGCTGCTCCCTATCCACATGAGCTAGACTACCCATGGATAACCTGCTAAGAGTATCAACAATCATGTTAGCTTTACTTGGGTGGTAGTGAAGACTTATATCATAGTCCTTGAGAAGCTCAAGACATCTCCTTTGATTGAGTTTAAACTCTTTCTGAGTAAACACATAATGCAGGCTCTTATGATAAAAAAAGATATCCACATGCACTGCATACAAATAGTGCTGCTAGATTTTCAATGTGAACACCACAACTAATAATTTCAAGTCATAAGTTGGATAATTCCTCTCGTGCTCCCTTAACTTTCTAGCGGAATAAACTATCACCTTTCTATGTTGCATTAGAACATAACAAGGTCCTACACGAGATGCATAACAATAGACCAAAAACCCATCAATGCATTCAGGAAAAGTCAAAACTGGAGCCAAAGTGAGCTTATCCTTTAACTTCTTGAAACTCCCATCACAAACATTAGACCAAAAGAACTTTGCCTATTTTTTAGTCAATTTAGTGAACAAGGTAGCTATAGTTAAAAAACTCTCAACAAACCTCCTATAATAACTTGCTAAACCCAAGAAGCTCTGAATGTCGGTTGGAGTCGTGGGTCTAGGACACTTATTCACCATTTCAACCTTCTGTGGATCCACCATGATCCCTTCACTAGAAATAATATGAACCAGAAAGCAACAATGTTAAACCAGAATTCACATTTTTAAAACTTGGTATACAATTGCTGCTCTTTCAAGGTCTGTAATACAATGTGGATATTATTCGTATGATCCACCTCGCTCTTAGAATAAACTAGAATATCATTTATGAAAACAATGACAAATAGATCTAGAAATTAATGAAAGACACTATTCATTAAAATCCATGATTGTCACAAGGGCATTGGTTAACCCAAAAGACATAACCTGAAACTCAAAATGCCCATATTAGGTATGGAAGGAAGTCTTAGGGATATTCTCCTCCCTAATTTATAACTGATGATACCCGAATCAAAGATCAATCTTGGTGAAAAACTTAGCACCCTGCAACTGATCAAATAAATTATTTATCCTTGAAAGAGGATACTTATTCTTTACCGTCACCTTATTCAACTGCCAGTAAGCAATGCACATCTGAAGGGAACCATTTTTCTTACACATGAATAACACTGGTGCACCCCTTGAGGAAACACTAGGATGAATGAAACCCTTATCTAAAATATCCTTGAGTTTCCCCTTAAGCACCTTTAACTCAGTCGGAGCCATTCTATATGAGGAAATAGAAATTAGATGAGTGTCCAAAACAAGATCAATCCCAAACTCAATCTCCCTATTAGGAGGAACACTAAGAAGGTCATCGAGGAAGACCTTAAGAAATTCATTCACCACAGAAACATAATGCAAAGAAAGACCACCCAAGTTAGAATTCTTAACCCGAACTAGATGATAGAGACACCCCTTGGAGATTAATCTACGAACTCTATGATAAGATATGAACTTCCCCTTAGGAGTTAGGAAATCACCCTCTTACTCAATAACCAATTCAACAGGGAATTTGAAGACAACCTTATGGGTCCGATAGTCTAGAGAGACATAGAATGAGTGCAACTAATCTATCCCCAATATGATATTAAAATCCACCACATCTAATTCAAACAGATCCTCCAAAGTGTCTTTGCTACTAACACATACCACACATCCATTATAGACTCTTCTAGCAATCGCAGAGTCACCTACAGGGGTTGAAACAGTAAAAGGGTCCGAAACACTCTCTAGACCAAATTCAAAATGCACAACCACAAATGGGGTCCCATAAGAGAGAGAGGACCCTAAATTAAATAAACAGTACACATCACAGGAAAAGAGTTTCAACATACCTTTCATGACATTAGGCGATACCTCAGACTTCTCTAGGGTAATGCAAAAATAAAAATGGTTCCGAGCAGTGCCAAAACTAGATGGTGTACCCTTTGGTACCGGAGCTGATAATAAAGTAACTAAAACTTTATTCTCCCCCGAAGAAACCATACCAAAGGGAAAATTTCTAAGCATATGCCTTAGCTGGCCATATTTAAAACACCTATACATCCCCTTATCATAGAAAACCTGATGGAATATACCTTAAAACCTATAGGGAGAATATGATGGATCTGACTAGGCCCCACTAGCCTAAGATTGGGCACCCTATGCCTTGAAGTGGTCGCTATATTGGAAACATCTATCACCCGACGACTTTGGGTAGGGAGTAGTAGCCATTGAGTAAGACCCAGAATTGCCCTACTTTTTCTTGGGCCACTTCTCACCATCCCTGCCACTATGCTATTACCCACTACCCTGCTTATAGAACCTAAACTAATTGCCCTACCTCTCCTCTATTTCAGCCTACTTTTTTTTCTCTTCTTCTAACTGTTGTATGTATACAACCAACATTAAGATAACCTTCCTTGATTAAAAATGTAGCCTTACTCTCCAATATAAAATCATTGGAAAACCCGAAAGCAAACTTCCTTATTCTATCCCTCATGCTAGAAACCATCTTCGGAGCATACCAAGACAGTTACTGAAACTTCAAGGTATACTTTCTGCCAGACATCTTACTTTGTTTCAGATTAAAAAACTCTTCCACCTTAGCTTTTCTCAACTCCTGAGGAAAGAAGTGGTCTAAGAAAGCATTAGAAAAATCCTCCCATAGGTCTGAGTCATCACTGTCACCCCTTGCCTGATCCCATTCCTCATACCACTAGTACACCACATCCTTCAGCTGATAGGTGGTAAACTCCACAGCCTCTATATTTATGTAATGCATAAAATAAAAGATCTTTTCTATCTCATCTAAAAAACCTTGAGGATCCTCCTTAACCTTAACACACATAAAGGTTGGAGGGTTTAACCTTATGAATTGGCAAACCCTTGTGGCCTCAGAAGATGGAGTAATAAGAACACCACAATCAAACTGAGTAACTACCAATTGTACCAATATATGAATAGATTGACAAAACTCAATATTCATTACTTTAGCCTTAGGAGTCTGAGATGGACTAGAGGGAAATGGTGGAACTCGAGAACAGTCCAGAATAGGTCCCCTAGACTGAGTATGGATCCCAAGAGTAGAGTGTGTCCTATCAACATTGTCCCCAAGAGTTTTCGTGAACTTTAGATCATCAAGGCATAATTTAAAAAGGGAATGAACGGGAATTAAAGAAGAATTTGGGACTTAGACTCCACATCTTGAAAATAGAACACAAAAAAGTGAAATATTCCTAAATGCCTTATAGCCTCTCCCTTATGAGTGTGGCGTACTACACACCATTTGAAGAAAATCTACTTAACATGGCTTTGTGGACTATCAAGTGACCATGAAGGTAGGGCTCTGATACCAATTTGACATGAACCAAACCGGGGCCTAGTCGTATTGGGTGCCTCAATCCCAATCGGGATCAGAGACCACCCCCATTACCCACCCATAACTGCCTTACACCATATGTCGATAATTTCTAATTATATAACATACCAAAATGGAACAATCATAAATCAAATATAGTCAAACAGTGTCAGCCCCAATACCAATACTAATGCCAAGGCTAACACCAATACTGACACCACCCATGCCAACCCAAAGTAGTCTCACAAAGCCTCTATCCGTAATCAAAATAATATTTGGTCGTTATATACCCCCGAACATAGCCAAAAACCAAAGTCTAAGAAATAACAAAAGTATATAGGGAAGACCATAACATAAAATGGAGCCTTTTAAAGTATGGAAGCTCACCACTTCTAGCTTACACTAAGCTGTCCCTGAGTCAAAGTCACTGAGAAGGAGGAGTAGTATGACTGGTTCCTGCATTGCTTAGGGATACAATGCTCGAAGATAGGTTAGTGGGTGAATGATAGCATGTACTCAGGACTAAGGATAAAATAATGCCAAAATTTAAAACCAATTTAATAACCATCTGCAATCACACACACATATACATATATACCATGTCGAAAAAAGAAATCAGATTTAGTATGCATTTAAAACCTTTAAACTTGGTTTGTGTAGCTTAATGACAGTGCCCAAGCACACACACAAGTTTACATGATCTACTAAGTAATATAGTGCCCTTCAATAAAGTCGAATATCAATCACACAGGAACTTGTTTTAAAGACTATTCAATTCTTATTCACAATTTAGATTAATTGATGCAAGTGTAACCAAAATAGAGTAAAGTAAAAATTGTGCAAAATAAAGGCCTTGAAACAATCAATTGGAGAAAGACCAGGGTTAAAGCACTTTAGATAATCATACTACTTTATTGGACTTCATTCGTTAACTCGCTTATCTTGATTGTTCATTTGTAGGGTTAATTTCATGATCATGGTCTCCTGACCTCTAATCGTTTACCTAATTTAGGCATGACAATTACATTGTTGAGCGGGGATGTAATAATCCAATTAAGTGCTTAAGGCGATCATCCTACATGTGAATCCAGTAAGGCTTCTAGGTACATCCATGTCGTAGACACTAATTTAAATTCCTTATTTTATAAAAGAATACAAACCTTACTTTGTTTATCCCCATGTTCTATCTCTCTATTTCCACTCCTGAGATCACAAGGTTGGCAATATATGTATTCTAAGGGTGATCAATCCTCAAAATAATTAAAATAAGAATAAATAAGCAACCAAATATGATAAGTGAATTAAACAAATTAATCCAAAACAATAGTAGTCATGTTCTTGGCTTTAACCCCAAAAAGGGAGTTCTTAGCCACTAATAGTCATTATCGTGATCAAATATGAATACATCATATAGTATAATTGAAATCTAAATAAAGAGAATATAAAAACCTAAACCGAAGTGCAGCAGCTCCCACTTTTGTCCAAGGACATCCAATCCGTAACCAGATCCAAGTTTTTTTTTTATAAAGTGTGTAATGTGTGTGTATATATAATAAACTAATCCTAAACCTTGTTGGATTAAAAGCTGTCAAGTGATTTTAAGCACTAAACTAGAGCATTAAAATAAAGCATGCGATGCTGGCTTTGACTGAAGTGAAATAGAGCATGTTGCGCATCCTTGAGAGCATGGGTATAGAGCATACGACACATGCTATTATCCACCAGGATAGATCATGCATCGCGGGCTATTAGCGTGGTGCAACTAGAATTACACTTCACCAATTTTTCTAAGGCAAAGAAGCCTATTATTGAGCTTGCTTTGCATGCTAATCACCTGAAGCTACTGAAAGTTGCCCTCAAAATATTTTCTAAGTGTTCAACGTCCAACTTTTTGTCCCATGCCTTGTGACGTTATTTTACTTTGAATTCCCATCTCTTAGTGTTGTTCTTCCCTTAATTTTCTAGCATGTTGAAAATACATATATTACCATAATCTACTCCACAAGAATCTTACATTATCAAACACCATGGATTAGATCTCAAGACAACATAACATTCACAACGACGAGTAAGAAACACGAGCTAAGACTAGGCTTGCTCTCTTAATCTTTAATCTTTTTCTTTGGCTCTTGACTTGAATTGATTACACTTTGCATGTTACAAATAAGTTGTTACACACCTAATTACATAATAAAACCACTAGGAACTCATTTTACACACTAAAATCCAACACAAGATACTAGAACAACACCTAGCTCAAGCTAGTAAAACTAGTTTTCTCGTCTAAACTCTAATTGAATGATTTAAACCCAAACTTGTCTGAAAACACTTTTAAACATTGTAAGAACCTACTTGAACACTTAAATGATTATTTATATCATCATCAACACATAAACCACATGAATTATTCTCAAAACAATACTAAATAATCTAGAATAGAAACACTAGAGTGCATAAATACACCCAACATCACTTAACCATCCTTAGACCACCCATGGGCTATATGGGTCCAGTGTTATCCACTGAACGGGCATCACTGCATGTAGCCGCACGAATATTATAGGGGTTAGGGATTCCCGTCTTCTCTTCACCCTCCATGATACATATATTTAAATATAACTTAAGGGATTCTCGTGTACTCCACAAGTATATGGTCACCATGACCATCCCTCATGTCGGCAAACATGAGTTTCCAGTGTTCTTCTATTGGAATCACACCTTCATGGTTTTCTATCATAAGACTCCATTATTGCCCAATTAAAACCTTTAAAACATAACCAAATCACCAATTCCAGAGTTAATTACTAAGGCATTATATAGTGGTATCGTTATACTGACTACAAGTTGCAAGCATTGTTATTAGCCAATCCTTAGGGATTTCTATGCACCTCGTAGTTCCATTATTAAAATCACTTGGGGGATTCTCGTGTACCCAACAAGGATTTTCATTTAAACCAAATCCATGTCGACCAAGGCCTTACCATTTAACCATTTAAACCATCCAAACTAACTTTAAGGTCAATTATAATATTATGCAATGCAAAGTTTTCAATGAAAGTCCAACTAGGTAACAAAACCATTCTCATAGGCATTTTATCAAACATATTGGGGGCATATAGTTTCCAAAACCAAAAAAAAGTACCAATTGACCATTCTTATACAGCCGCATATTCAAACCACCATTATAACATGAAAAACTATAAATAAAACATGGATAAAAAAGATTTATCCATCAACAACATAAATCTCAACATATAGTTCAAAGCTAACCAATACCACAATTAAACCATGAAAATAGCTCATTAAAACATAAATTTAGTTGATCTAATAATGACCACCTTGAAGAAAACCCTACCCTATTTCTTGAACCTAAATCTTGAAAGAGATTTGAGAGTGTTTTCAAGTGCTTTAATTGAGAATAATAGGGTAAATGAAGTTCCAATAGCGTTTTAAGTCATAGGATTATGAGAAGTTAGGAGGGAAATTTTCTAGAATGCCCCCATCTTAAACTGTAAAAATCACCACAGGAGGGTACGACAATGCCACCCAAACCGTACCCATAACATACTAGTGGTATCCACAACTCATACCCTAGATAGAATGTTGGACATCATACACTTTCCACTATACGAATATCCCTGCCTAAGTCGTACCCTTACCATATGAGTATCACCCTTAAACTATATCTGAGATATAATCAAAGGGGTTGGACATTAGACAACATATGAATTGGACTATACCACTCTACTATCTCCATAAGGACCTTATGATATCCATTTATACCTTGGACAGAAATCAACCAAACCACACTAAGTAACATATGATTTGAGGACCGTAAATCATATCTATATCATACGAAAAGTACCCTCAATTCGTATGATGTACAGAAAGTTCAAAACCCAGGAAGCTTTTAAGGACCAGAACTTAGGGTGTTTCAACCGATAAAAGTTGATTGTCAAAAAATTATTGGATTTTAGGGCGTATAAGGCAAGGTCCATTGGAATAAGAGTGGTATAACACTTTGTTTCAATAAGTGTGGTTGACACTAGTTGTCTAAGTTGTTTGGGACATGAACCGAGCTCGTTCCTTATAGCTCATAACCAGTGGGAGTTTATAAAATTCATAGCATTTGTGTACCTAGTATTTGAGAGTTTGGTAATTTCATAAGTGAATCGGGTTATTTTATTGTTGTTGTTTTTATTCCTTAAGCGGATTGGTGTGACACCCTGAGACTATTCCCTAGACATCACACATGCTTAGAGCTATGAGTGATCCCTAGCTATCCCATGGTACTGGAATAATGCATGCGAAACTAATTAAAAATATATAAGAGCTAACCATACTGAGTAGAAGCATAATAAAAAGATAATCTATTCTAATACATTGCTGTTAAGAGTTACAACACTGATTATATAACTAAAACTGGATGCATCAACTCTGAATAACTATCTATGAAGCCTCTACTAATACTTACTATAGGTAGCTGCGACATGACCTTCAATTATCCATAGTCTATACAATTTAACTAAAATAAAGTACTAGGACTATAACTAACTTGAGTCCTTGACTGACGAAAACTCATCACCTATTGGATGGAAGCTGTGATCTACCTGTTCATGTTTTTTTGAGCTACAACTGATACCTACTTTATGAAATAATGTAGTCACACAGATGTATATATGGTTAGTACTTTTGTAAAGTATAGAGTATGTGGGGGCACATACAATAAGTAAAATTGGTGTATATATCGTTAAATAAAATATGCATGCCACGTGTATACAGACTCACCATGTTCATCAATAAAATTGAAAGCTGAAACGTCATAAAGCATATGTAGTAAAATAATCTGGTAAAGTCAGAGAGTTGTTATACTTAGTTTCTAAAATTATCATTTTTGTGGGAGATTCTCTTAATCGACACAAACCATGTGAGGAACATAGAGTCCAATGTAAACTCCCCCATTGAAAGGGACTGATATACCTTTCCAGGGTATAAAAAGGACCCAATATACCATTTGGACAAGTTGAATAATGATGGCACGTAGTTCATGAAACTATGATATGTTAATAACTTGTCCCTCAATTCTACATACTACTCCCAAAATTATACTATTTCTCATAAAATAAATGAAATTCTCCTTACTATAAGCATATGATCTGATAAGTTTGAAAACCATAATATGCTTCTATTTCTATTTCATTACCATAAGTACATATATAAATTTCAATCTAAATCTGAAATCATAAGTCTAAATTTCATATAAATTGAGTGAATCACACTAAAATCATATACATTTACCAACTAGTCATACTTCATTCCAAGAACACTAACATTCAATTTATGAGATCAACCATACGAGTAAAAACATAAGTAAATCATGATTTTTTAGAAAAAATATAATTTAACTTATAAGAGAGCATCATAATTTAAAATCATGTAAAATGGGTATGGTGCCTATACATCAAATCCGTAAAATCCTTATAAAACTATGTTCTTAGGAATATGGATGAAAGAAAACCCTTGTTAAAACCCCACATATTTGAATTTCTCAATTTCTGGTAGAAAACTTTGAGTTTGGATTCCTTGAGGTGGAAATTTGGAAGAAACCCTAATTTCATTTCTCTTGAGTTGAGAAAGAGAAATAAAACTTGATAAATTCTAAGAAAATAATATTAATTGAGTGATTTAATTCATGGGAAAAGATTTTGAGGTAAGGAAAGGACCAAACTACCATAATGAAACTAAAAAAATATAGAAATTTTATGTTTGACGACTTGGTTGATGGCCCATCAATCCATTGATGATTCGTCAACTCAGGTCTTCAATATCTGACCATTTTTTATATTTAATGGTTAGGTTGATGACTTTAGTTGATGGGTCATCAACCAGTTGACAACTCATCAACTTAGATCATGAATCTCTGACAGATATATAATCTCAGGTAAAATAATCATAACTTTCTGTACTAATATTAGATTAAGGTAGAATTGTATGTATTGGAAAGAAGACTAAAAAATCTTTCATTTGGTGAGAATTGTTATGCAAAACACTTCATAGTTCATGAGTTATGATCGTTTGAAGTTAACTAAAAAAGAATCTCACACTTGAACTTGACCGAAAGAGGAGTTTTCTATTCAACAACGTGTTAGGAACTTCTCGTGACCCTAAAACACATAGTAAACCACTAAGAACATGCATAAACTTTGGGAGTGTTATAACTGGGTTATATGGTGATTTAATTAATTGGTTCATGAGTGAGTTGAGTTACTTTGTGGATGTTAGTTTGATCCTTGCATGGTCCGAGCTATTGATGCACTTCAACTAAGCTAATATTATCAAAATTAAATAAAGAGGTTGTTGTGAAAAAGTTGAGTCATCTACTCATGAGTCATAGTAATTGACTTGGTTGAATGGTTTTATTGTATTATCTTTTCTTTTATATATGGATGAGTGTTTAAGTGAACTTGTGAAAGAATAACCAAGTGGAGGTACACTTGCTAATGTTAATAAGGTATTCCTGGTTTACCAATTTGTTGGTTGAATTTAGTTATTGCATGACATACTTATATTGGTCTTACGAGTTACAGTGATATTGTTGGGAATGAATTTGAATTGTTGGGTTTATCAGTTGGCTGGGTATTCTTGAATCAGTATATGTTATTAGGCTTATTAATTAAATATATGATAGATATATATAATGATGAGAGAGTTGCCTGTTAGATTGATTGTTATTTGGTAGGTCAACTGAAGGATAGTGAGAGCACTTCACTTAAGTTAATTGGTGCATGAAAGAGAGTGTGGACTCTAATGTGCTCAAGAAATATAATTTAATGTTATTTTATAAGTGCATATTTATTTATGTTGTGCTTACATGATTTAACTTGGTTGGACGATGATGCTTACCAGTACGTGTGGTTATACTGATGCTACTATTGCTATACCCTTTTTGGTGTTTAGCCTGTTACAAGATCAGTTCAGGTTTCCTTGCTTGATGTGGATAGGGACCTTCAACAACTTCCATCTTCTTACTCATATGACAAAAATTGAGTCATATATTATTCTTTTATGACCTCAACATGTTTTTTAAATAAGGATGGTAGAATAGGAACTCATAATATTCGGTTGGTGGGGTCGTAACACAAGTATAACTGCAAGCAAGATATTTCTCATCATAAATTAATACAATTATCATATAAAGTTCTCCTCTATTTAGAACTTACAATCAATATAAGCTCTCTTCTTTGACCCATAAATGCAAAAAATCTCAATTTTTTTATCAATTATCGTCATAATATAGCTTAGGTTCTATCATGACCCAAAATTCAGGTTATGGTGACATTTATTTTAACCACTAGTAGGTAAGCCAAATTATTGACCGAAATGATCAATAATGGGATAATAGGAGAACATGAGAGAACCAAGGTAAATCAATATTTAAAGCAATTACAAGGGGAAATATATAACCATGGCATACAAAAAGAGGGGAAAGGAAAAAATATCCATAATGAATCCCCTAAGACCTGATAAGGCCAGTGAAAGAGCCACTATACAGAAAGAGTAGCCTCCAAAGATACAAAATAAAACTAATACTAGAATAGAAGGAGATGAATCAACTGATGGATGCTGAAAGCTCATCCTAATCTCTGGTCAATAGCTTTGCCCAAAGTTGGCATCAACGATGATGACTCATACTAGGATTTACATCATGAAAAAGATGAAGAAATATAGTATGAGTATCAAAACACATGATACTTAGTAGGCATCATAGTACGATTGAGCTCAGTTAATGTTAAACCATAATAACATGTTAATCTACACTAAAAGGCAATAAAAAAGAGTCAGAGTAGAAATAACAAACTATGCAATGCAAATACGAGAATCGGATGAAAATAACTTAAGAGTGAAAATAAATGCCTAGCTATAACCTAACTAGACACCCATAAGTCCAGAAGTTGCACACAAAAAAATAAAACCCAATAAAGCACCCATAAGAATGAATGGTGTAAACAGGGAGGAATATCAGTATAAAACCAAATGCAATAGTAAGAAATGTGAAAAATAACTAAGATATATGATTAATGTATTGTATACTCTTCCTTTAGCCATATCCATAAATCATACTAGTCTCAAAATAAATCTTCAACCTGAAGCAACAATAATGTATACCAAACTCAAACTAGGACAAAATGGATAGATAAATAGTAAAACTAGGCTCTAGACATAGATAAACTAAATAGGTAATAAGAAGTGAAACTAGGAGCCAAACTCAAATCAAAGATAATTATTAATAATTAGTAAAAATAGATTCTGAACTCGAATCATAACTAAATATGCAATACGAGGCAACAATCTAAAGCTCATACTCAACCCAAGTCTAACTAGTCCTTTTTCCTATTTTATAAGACCAAAATCCTTAAATATTCACAAAATCCTATATTCAGTTAAAATAGCGGTTTAAGGCTAAAAATGCTAAAATACTAGGGATAGCAAGTCAACAACAACAACAACAATATAGTGAGAAAACTGATCTAGTAATAATAACCAGCCCACCTAAGTGTTTGTAGTTATTTACAGCAAGAAAGGACACTACACTATGGTACTTTATCTTAGAAATGTATGATCATGCCAACTACAAATTTGAAAAATCCAACCTAAGGCAAGAAATTACACGAACCTAGATTAACGCATATAAATATGAACCCATGTCCCTAAGTATGCTAAGTCAAACCATAAAGGAGAAACAACTACTGAACCTAAGAAAATCAAGATAGAAACCTACCCTAAAGCCTCCTAATTAGATAAAATAATCAAAAGTATCCTAAAGGAATACATGAACCATAATAACCCACCAATAATTTTCAAATTACCATGCCAATGCAATAAATGAGAAAAGTCGAAAGGAAGGTAAGCCTAGCCTACCTAGAGGCCAGACATTGCACTTTTGATCAACTTTTCTGGGGCATTTCTTTCTAAGAAGCCTCTGACTGCTTCCATGCTAGACTTTTGAGTTCCAATAAAATCAACATAGGTAGTCAATTTTATTTTGGTGATTAAATATATTCTTAAACTATCTCCATTATTTCAAATTGATTTCAATGGATATATAAAATGACTAAAGAAACATCTGCAAAGAGTTCATTATTTAAATGTGGTGTGATTCCACATTTTGTGCCTATATATGGAAAAAGTTGGAAAGTATTAAAGTCGTCATAGTAATTTAATTGCTAAGTGTTAAATCACACCACTTATGTATCATTGCTTCCATAACTAATTTTTATGTGTGTGTTAACAACCACACCTCCCCTTATATAATTAATGACAAGTGGATCAATGTATTTGGCTTCGGATATATCATAGGTTAATGGTAAAATAAACATAATATTTTAAATATATAATAATTAATAGAAATTTACTTCTAATAAAGCCTCATTGAATAATACATATTTCAATATAATTAGACTCACTTTTTCGGTTTAAAATAGTTATAAACTTATAAATTCTTCTTTCTCTTTTCTTAATATATATATATATATATATATATATATCATAATCAATTTTTTTTCATAAACATGTAAGACAATTAAAGATGAAATTCTCATAAAAGTTCATTTATTAGGAGTTCAAGATAAATACCAATTTCTCAACTCCAAAAACTCCAAAATAGGAATACTGGCATAAAAACCAAACGAATTGCCTAAATATTGAACTTTTAGTTCCAATAAATCACAAATGATTTAGGGTAGCTATAGGAAAACTCTAAACATATAAAAAGTATTTAAAAGCAAAAAATGATATGGAGGGTCATTACAACATTCTCTACTAAAAGGACTTTCACCAGCAAAAGTCAAAAGTCAAAAAGTACCCGAGAATTAATAGGTGGAGATACTAGGTCCACATGTCATGCTCGGTCTCCTAGGTAGCCCCCTCAGTTGGGCGGTATCTCTACTGAACCTTTAACACTGAATTTTTCTTTGAATGCAAATGTCAAACATCTCTGGCTAGAATGGAGACTAGCTCTTCACGAAAGTCAACCTATTATCCAGCGCAACTGAATCCCACTTACGCACATAAAATTCATTTAAGATGTAATGCCGAAACATTGACACATAAAAAATTTGGTGAATAGCTAAACCAATTGAAGGTAAGTCTAACTCATTAGCTACCTCCCCAACTCTTTGAAGAATAATAAGTGGCCCGATATACCCGAGGAAAATCCTTTCTTCTCAAATCTTATCACGCCTTCATGGGCGAAACTCGAAAGAAAATAGAATCAACAACTCCAAACCTGAAGCACGAAGCCTGTACTCAACATAACTCTTTTAGTTACTTTGAGATGCTTGTATCCAATTCTAGATAACCCAAACTATGTCAAATAACTCACAAAGTAAATCGATTCCTCATGGCCTTTCCTCGAAAGTCTCAAATAAATTAGTTGGAGATCGATACCTCCTACCATGCAATGCCTCAAATGGGGCTATCCAAATGATCGAGTGGTATTTATATTGTAGGAGAACTCTGATACGTCTAGAAACTACTCCCACTAACCCCCAAAGTCCATAACACTTCAAAATAGAAATATTTTGCTCCCACTGACCATCAGTTTGGGGTGAAATACTATTCTAAGGTTAACCTGGGTACCCAAATCCTCATGCAAAGATCTCTAAATGTTGGAAGTGAATTAAGAATCTCTATAAATATAATAGCATGGGAACCTTAAAAAGATGAACTACCTTTCAAACATAGATCCTAGCCAACTATTTGACACTGAAGAATGACTGAATAAGTAAAAAATAAGCTAACTTGATCAACTGATATACAATCACATATATGATATTAGAACTATAAGAAATGCTGGTCAAACCATCCATAAAATCAATATAATCTAGTTCAACATCTACTCTAGAATGGGTAGCCTCGACCACCTATCGCAAATGCTGAAACTTCACCTAATTATAACACAAACATCTTGCCACAGAATCTACTATATCTCTCCATATGCCACTTCTCCGATAATGTTACCTCAAGTTTCTAAACATCTTAGCTATCTTAGAGTGAATAAAGTATATTGAGCAATGAGCCTCCTAAGGTATAATTGTGTCAAACCTCCTACCCTCAAAACACAAATATGACTATCAAACATTAAAATACCCTTAAAGTCTACATCGGTCCTCTTAGACTCTCCTTCTTCACCTAATTTAAAAAACCACACACTTTATGGGTGGGACCTATAACACATAAGTATAACCGTGAATTAAAGTTCAGAAGCTGAAAGAGAAGTTTGAGTTCCATGAGTCCATCCATGACTCATAGATGCAAACCATGACTCGTGGGTGGTAGGGGTGAGTTCATGTTTTGAAAGTTGAAGACTAACTCTGGTTTCAACAATTAAAGCCATGACTTATGGGTCTTATCCACGACCAAACCCACGAGTTGTAGGTGCTGCTAGCCTAGTTTTTCTATACAACTTAGGATAGGATTTATTTGGTATCTATAAATACTCCCTTGATATTTTATTTTGAGTTACACTCTCTATATACTTTTTACATTGTTTCAGTTCTGAGATACATTATTGATCTTGGAATCATTGATACTGTTTTTAGGGTTTATAATCATGTTGAGATTTTGGTTTTCATCTTATTCTTGTAAGTTTAACATCATGCTTTCATCTATGAAATCTTCACATTTTCTTACGATCATGAGTAGCTAAACCTCATAACTAGGGTTATGAGAACCATGATGAATTAATAAAGCAGGTTAAGTGCGAAGTCATTCTAGATCGATGTTTATGCATATATTAGCATTTTCTTTGGTTTTATTACTTTCTTGATGAATATTAGAAACTCACCTATATTCTTAACTTACTCGTGAGAGAGGTATAGATTGATAAAAGGGAATAACAAAAATAATTTAAAGATACTAACCTTTATCTAATTAACTTGAGTTGTAATTGGAAAAGTTAATTTGAGATCATAAAACAAGAGTCAATAATGCGATGCTGTGAGTTTGAGAGAATATGAGTGAAATTCACCCAAACCAAGGTCGAGAGATGGTTATGTGATACATATCTTGTTAGATTTTTCATTTATGGCATCGGTATAGTTTGATAAGCACGAACAATCAGTGGAGTTATGAAGTCATGGGGAACACATTCCTAGTACTTGTCTCATATTAATCAAAATACCCTTAACCAATACATTTTAGTATCTCTCTTACTATTACCAACCCCATCTTTTTATTTACACAATTCCTAATTACATCAATAGACTCTCGATAGATTTTTGGCCTATTCCTCATGGGGTTCAACCCTCTCCTAGTTGGGTTCTGTATTCTATCTATAAACCACTTTATACTTTCTAAGAGGTGTAATTGGGGCGATATCAAATTTTGACACCATTGACGGGAAATACGATTAGAAATTGATAGACCGAGTTTGTTAAAGTGTTGGTTTCATTTGTTGATTTTTGGTTTTCTATTTTTTTAGGGCTCACGTCAATGTATGCCTAGTACTGGGAGTCAAGGCAATCCCCTAATTCCATTTGATCCCAACCTTAATAGAACTATAAGAAAAAATTATAACATAGAGATAGAAGGAGTTCATGATCAAGGAGACCTTAAAAGTATTCAATAAACTTTAGAGTAGGTAATTGCTCACTTAATGGATAAAACATCTTCTAGGGTAGCAACTGCCTATAGTGCAGCTAGGGAAGAACGGACTATACAAAGAGAGAAAGAGCATTAAGCTACACTTGAAAGAGATAGAATAAGAAGAAATAGATGTCAACAACCAATCCAATGATATCTACAACCGAATGATAATCTAGATAAGGATTTTAGGGTATCACTGACTAGTTAAAATAGGTGCAATCATTCCTCCAGAATTACCCTAAGGGACTAAATTTGATATTACGAGCGTGATTATCCTATTATTGAACATGAATGGGGTATTTCCTGGTCTGCCTATAGATGATGCAAATATGCACCTTATGAACTTTCTGGGGTTTGTACTTCATATAATTTGCTGGGGGTGAGTCAGGAAGCTAAGTAACTGAGGTTTCTCCCATTCTCACTGGTAGGAGAGGACATTTTATAGTTAAGAGAGTTGCCTTATAGATCTATAACTAATTGAAATGAGTTGAGGACATATTTCTTGGACTGATTTTCCCACCCTCTAAATATTGTAGTGGAAGGATTCTATTATTTTAGGAAGTTGTATTGAGTGGAATTACATAAGACATGGTTGAGGTTTAAAAACAACTGCAGGATTTTCCAATCAGAGAATAGAGAGGAGAAACTTGCTTGAGATATTCTATAGATCCTTAATGCTAGTACCAATGATGTGTCAAATACTATTAGAGAAGGAGCATTTATGATTCTTTATTGAGACCATGCTTAGAAATTTAGACTGGATAACTTAAAAAAATTAAGGATGTCATATTTAGGAGATGAATAGATCAACCAGTAATTATGGTATTAGAGCTTTTAGTTAGCAAAGAGCATTAGATAAGTTAGTGGATCAAGAAATTACACAACTAAGAACTAATATAGAAAGGTAAATGTGGTGGGTTCATGAGGTACGACTTCTAGACATAAAGAGTCATATTTTGAGAAAGAAGCTAAGTAATTAGATATAGAGATAATTGGTTTTTAAGCAAATGTCCATGAGTCTAATCAAGACAATTACAACTCAAGGCAAAGAAATCAAGGTAATAACTAATATGGATATAGTTAGAGGGATAAGATTAGAGAGAGTGTTAGTGATTGGAGGAGAAAAAATGACTACAAGGAGTAGAGTGGACTTTATTTTCCACTCGGGAATCAAAATTCTGAGTCTAGAAGTTTGAGACTGGAAGCATTTCTTGCAAATCTTGTGAAGGCTTTAGAAATCCAAGTGACTTTCTTAAAGGAGATTAAGATAGATATTTTAGTATTGTGCCAAAAGTTAGAGTCCTATGCAACCTCTATAGAGCAGCTTAAGCAATAATTTAGGCAGATGTCTTCCATATTGAACCAGCATCAACTAGGAACTCTTCCTAGTAACACTATTCTAAATTTAAAGATAACAATCATTATTTAACTATTACCTAAAACACCCCGGGGTTTTGCCCTTTAAAATTTCTTGAGTTGGTAATGGTTAGGTACGAGTTGACCCTCCAACTCATCACCATAATATACAACTGGATCTAGTTAAACTGTAACGACTTACAATATGTCATTTGGTTTGGTAATGGTTCATTGGGTTGGTTCTTAACATAATATTAAACATAGTAACTTGACTTGGATCTAAGTACGAGTGGATCATTAAGATCCGTAAGGATAGGGTACGAGTCATCGCCAGAAGTTGTAAGTTGTACAGTGTCAATCCCTTTGGATTCCTCCATGGGTATGACTAAGACTATACGAGTTTTATACTCATGAAACAAGTTGGGGAAAAGAGTTGTATGGTGGACAGTGTGTGGGTGTCTAAATTTTTGTTTTGGGTACGACCAGATGGTACCAGGTGTATATTATGGTGACGAGTTGGAGGGTCAACTAGTACCTACCTGTGGGAATTTTTACAGTTTAAGTTGGGGGTATTCTGAACATTTCCCCTCTTAACTTCTCTTGACCCTATGACATAAAACACCTTTTGGAACATCATTAACCTCTTATTCTCAACCAAAATCTCTTAAACACTCTTGAAATCTCTCTCAAGCTTAGGGTTCAAGAAGAGGCTAGGGTTTCTTCAATGCAATCAATTAAGGCTCCTAAGGTTAGTTTCTCTCTATCTTCCTTTTTGTTTAAGGCATGTTACTGCTCCCTCACTGTTATTTTAACTAAAAATATGTTTTAATGAGTGGTTTTCATGGTATTATTGTGGTATTGTTTTGGCTTTAAAATAGGTGTTGGGAGATTTGGTTGATTATGGTTGGATAATGTTTTTCCATGTTTTGGTTATGGAAACTATATGCCTTCAATATTTTTGTTAAAATTCTTATGAGAATGATTTTATTACATAGTTTAATTTTTACTGAAAACTTTGCATTACATAATATGGTAATAGAACTTAAATTGGTTTGGTTTGTTTTAAATGGTTTGGAAAGGGCTTGCTGGCCATGGCCTTTGTTAAATTGGAAATCTTATGGGGTACTTCATGATGCCTTGATACATGACTTCTAGAATTGGTGGTTTGATTTTGTGTTAAATGTTTTATTTGGGAAATAATGGCGGGTTGTGATATGATTTGATAAGATTTGATTTAATGTTACCGTTCTTCTCAAATCTTATCACGCCTTCATGGGTAAAACTCGAAAGAAAACACAATCAACGACTCCAAACCTTAAGCACGAAGCCTGTACTCAGCATAACTCTTTTAGTTACTTTGAGCTGCTTGTATCCTATCCTAGATAATCCAAACTATGTCAAATGACTCACAAAGTAAATCGATTCCCTATGACCTTTCCTCGGAAGTCTCAAATAAACAAGTTGGAGATCGATACCTCCTACCATGCAATGCCTCAAATGGGGCCGTCCAAATGCTTGAGTGGTATTTATATTGTAGGAGAACTCTGATATGTCTAGAAAATACTCCCACTAACCCCCAAAGTCCATGACACCTCAAAATATAAATATTTTGCTCCGACTGACCGTCAGTTTGTGGTGAAATACTATTCTAACGTTGACCTGAGTACCCAAATCCTTATGCAAAGCTCTCTAAATGTTGGAGGTGAATTAAGAATCTCTATAAAAAATAATAGCATGGGAACCTCATAAAGATGAACTACCTTTCAAACATAGATCCTAGACAACTACTTGACACTGAAGAATGACTAAATAAGTAAAAAAAAGCTGACTTGGTTAACTGATATATGATCACACATATGATATTAGGACTATAAGAACTGCTGGTCAAACCATCCATAAAATCCATATAATCTACTCCAATTTCTACTCTAGAATGGGTATCCTAGACCACCAATTGGAAATGCTTAAACTTCACCTAATTATAACACAAACATCTTGCCACAGAATCTACTATATCTCTCCACATGCCACTTCTCCGATAATGTTGCCTCAAGTTTCTAAACTTCATAGCTATCTTAGAGTGAATAGAGTATATTGAGCAATAAGTCTCCTAAGGTATAATTGTGTCAAACCTCCTACCCTCAAAACACAAATATGACTATCAAATCTTAAAATACCCTTAAAGTCTACATCGGTCCTCCTAGACTCTCCCTTCTTCACCTAATTTAAAAAACCACTTAACCGACTGTCCTCAAATTGTTGATCTCGAATATGATTTAACAAAGTAGACATGGAATCAACACTAGAAAAACTCATTTTTATGTCTAATATATCAAGTTGAATCTTCCTATTGGATAAGGACTGGATATTCGATGCTAATGGTAACTCCAAAATTTAAAAGAAGGTCAAACTCTCTATACTTACTACCTTTTGGATCAAGGCATTTGCCATATTTACCTTGACTAGAAGTCATAAATAGATAGGTCACAGTCCTTCAAAAAGTCAAGCCTCCTATGCTACATCAAAATTAGATATTTATAAGTTAGAATTTACTAAAGACTATGGTTATCGATGAGTATCTTGTAGTGAACACCAAAGGGGTAATGCCTCTAAATTGTTTACGTAAAAATTATGATGCCAACTCAATGTCATGATTTGGGTAGTTATGATTAAGAAACTTTAACTATATTAAATCATAAGTATTAACTTAGACCTTCTACATCAGAACAAAACCCTAACCAATATCAAATGTATCACAATATACTATAAACCCTTCACCCTCAACTGGAAGAGTCAGAATAGGATCTGAAGAGAGTAAGGCCTTGAGCCTTGATGTGCCATGGTTTCATGAAAATTTGATGCTTAAAATAAGGAAATTATGCAGGAACTTATGTCTTCTTGTTATATATGATGCATTTTTACGTTGATTATGAAGGAAAATAGGTTTTGGAGCTGAGTTGGTGGCCCAAGAGTCAACCCACACTCTATGGGTGGGACCCATAACATATGAGTATGCTCGTGAATTAAAGTTCAGAAGATGAAAGAGAAGTTAAAGTTTCATGAGTCCATCCATGACTCATAGATGCAAACCATGACTCGTGGGTGGTAGGGGTGAGTTCATGTTTTGAAAGTTGAAGACTAACTCTGGTTTCAACAATTAAAGCCATGACTTATGGGTCTTATCCACGACCAAACCCATGAGTTGTAGGTGCTGCTAGCCTAGTTTTTCTATACAACTTAGGATAGAATTTATTTGGTATCTATAAATACTCCCTTGATATTTTATTTTGAGTTACACTCTCTATATACTTTTTACATTGTTTCAGTTCTGAGATACATTATTGATCTTGGAATCATTGATACTATTTTTTAGGGTTTATAATCATGTTGAGATTTTGGTTTTCATCTTATTCTTGTAAGTTTAACATCATGCTTTCATCTATGAAATCTTCACATTTTCTTACGATCATGAGTAGCTAAACCTCATAACTAGGGTTATGAGAACCATGATGAATTAATAAAGCAGGTTAAGTGCGAAGTCATTCTAGATCGATGTTTATGCATATATTAGCATTTTTTTTGGTTTTATTACTTTCTTGACGAATATTAGAAACTCACCTATATTCTTAACTTACTCGTGAGAGAGGTATAGATTGATAAAAGGGAATAACAAAAATAATTTAAAGATACTAACCTTTATCTAATTAACTTGAGTTGTAATTGGAAAAGTTAATCTGAGATCATAAAACAAGAGTCAATAATGCGATGCTGTGAGTTTGAGAGAATATGAGTGAAATTCACCCAAACCAAGGTCGAGAGATGGTTATGTGATACATATCTTGTTAGATTTTTCATTTATGGCATCGATATAATTTGATAAGCACGAACAATCAGTGGAGTTATGAAGTCATGGGGAACACATTCCTAGTACTTGTCTCATATTAATCAAAATACCTTTAACCAATACATTTTAGTATCTCTCTTACTATTACCAACCCCATCTTTTTATTTACACAATTCCTAATTACATCAATAGACTCTCGATAGATTTTTGTCCTATTCATCATGGGGTTCAACCCTCTCCTAGTTGGGTTCTGTATTCTATCTATAAACCACTTTATACTTTCTAAGAGGTGTAATTTGGGCGATATCAAATTTTGACACCATTGACGGGAAATACGATTAGAAATTGATAGACCGAGTTTGTTAAAGTGTTTGTTTCATTTGTTGATTTTTGGTTTTCTATTATTTTTAGGGAACACGTCAATGTATGCCTAGTACTGGGAGTCAAGGAAATCCCCTAATTCCATTTGATCCCAACCTTAATAGAACTATAAGAACAAATTATAACATAGAGATAGAAGGAGTTCATGATCAAGGAGACCTTAAAAGTATTCAAAAAACTTTAGAGTAGGTAATTGCTCGCTTAATGGATAAAACATCTTCTAGGGTAGCAATTGCCTATAGTCTAGCTAGGGAAGATCGGACTATACAAGAGAAAGAAGAGCATCAAACAACACTTGAAAGGGATAAAATGAGAAGAAATAGAGGTCAACAACCAATCCAATGATATCTATAACTGAATGATGATCTAGATAAGGATTTTAGGGTATCTTGAACTAGTTAAAATAGGTTCAATCATTCCTCCAGAATTACCCTAAGGGACTAAATTTGATATTACGGGTGCGATTATCCTATTATTGAACATAAAGGGGGTATTTCCTGGTCTACCTATAGATGATGCAAATATGTACCTTATGAACTTTTTGGGGTTTGCACTTCATATAATCTGCTTGGGGTGAGTTAGAAAGCTAAGTAACTAAGGTTTCTCCCATTTTCACTGGCAGGAGAGGCCATTTTATTGTTAGGAGAGTTTCCTTATAGATCCATCACTACTTAAAATGAGTTGAGGACATAGTTCTTGGACTGATTTTCCCTCCCTCTAAATGTTGTAGTTAAAGGATTCTATTATTTTAGCAAGTTATGTTTAGTGGTATTACATGATATATGGTTGAGGTTAAAAAAATTGTAGGAATAGAGGGGAGAAACTTGCTTGAGATATTCTATAGATCCTTAATGCTAGTACCAAGGATGTTTCAAATACTATTAGAGAAAGAGCATTTATGAGTTTTCATTGAGAGCATTCTTAGAAATTTAGACTGGATCACTAAAACCAATTGAGGATGGCATATTTAGGAGATGAATAGATCAACCAGTAATTATGGTATTAGTGCTTTTAGTAAGCAGAGAGCGTTAGATAAGTTAGTGGATCAAGAGATGGCACATCTAAGAACTGATATAGAAAGGTAAATGTGGTGGGTTCATGAGATAAGGCTTCTAAACATAAAGAGTCAGATTTTAAGAAAGAAGATAAGTATTTAGATAGAGAGATAACTGGTTTTTAAGCAAATGTCCAAGGGTCTAATCAAGACTATTAGAACTCAAGGCAAAGGAATTAAGTTCATATATAATATTGATATCGTTATAGGGATATGATTAGAGAGCGTGTTAGTGATTGGAGGAGAAAAGATGACTACAAGGAGAAGAGTGGACTTTATTTTCCACTCTGGAATCAAAATTTTGAGTCTAGAAGTTTTTAGACTGGAAGCATTGCTCGCAAACCTTGTGAAGGGTTTAGAAATCTAAGTGAGTTGCTTGAAGGAGATTAAGATAGATATTTTTGGATTGAGCCAAAAGGTAGAGTCCCATGCAACCTCTATAGAGTAGCTTGAGCAACAATTTAGGCAGATATTTTCCATATTAAAACAACATCAACTAGGAACTCTTCTTAGTTACACTATTCTAAATTCAAAGAACAACAAGAATTATTTAACTATTACCTAAAACACCCCGGGGTTTGGCCCTTTAAATTTTTTTAAGATTTGATCTCACTATCCTTGTAAAGTCTTACTATATATGTTATTTGGTATGGGTATGATTCAGGTGACCTAACTCATAAGTTGTCCAGTATGTGGTGGTTGGGTTTATATTATGGTTATGGCTTGGTGGGTATGGGTCGCATGGTTTGGTAATGGTTTATTGGGTTGGTTCTTAACATAATCTGAAACTTAGTAACTTGACTTGACTCTAAGTACGAGTGGATCACTAAGAGCCATAAGGATAGGGTACGAGTTGTGGCAGGAAGTCGTAAGTTGTACAGTGTCAATCCCTTTGGATTCTTCCAAGGGTACGACTAAGACTATATGAGTTATATAGTTATGACACAAGTTTGGGAAAGGAGTTGTATGGTGGACAGTGTGTGGGTGTCCAACTTTTTGTTTTGGGTACGACCAGATGGTACCAGTTGTAGATTGTGGGGACGAGTTGGAGTATATGAGTTATATAGTCATGAAACAAGTTTGGGAAAGGAGTTGTATGGTGGACAGTGTGTGGGTGTCCAACTTTTGTTTTGGGTACGACCAGATTGTACCAGTTGTATATTGTGGGGACGAGTTGGAGGGTCAACTCGTACCTACCTGTGGGAATATTTATAGTTTAAGTTGGGGGTATTCTAGACATTTTCCCTCTTAACTCCTCTTGACCCCATGAAATAAAAAACCTTTTATAACATCTTTAACCTCTTATTATCAACCAAACTCTCTTAAACACTTTTGAAATCTCTCTCAAGCTTAGGGATCAAGAAGAGGCTGGGGTTTCTTCAATGCAATCAATTAAGGCTCCTAAGGTTAGTTTCTCTCTGTCTCTCTTGTTGTTTAAGGCATGTTACTTCTCCCTCACTATTAGTTTAACTAAAAGCATATTTTAATGAATGGTTTTCATGGTATTATTATGGTATTGTTTTGGCTTTGATTAGGTGTTGGGGGATTTGGTTGATTATGGTTGGATAATATTTTTCCATGTTTTTCTTCTAGTTTTTATGTTACATTAATGGTTTTGTACACGTGTTTTCTTTGGAAAGGTGAATTGATATTTGGTTTTGGTTATGGAAACTATATGCCCTCTATATTTTTGTTAAAATTCTTGTGAGAATGATTTTGTTACATAGTTTAGTTTTTACTGAAAACTTTGCATTACATAATATGGTAATGGAACCAAAATTGGTTTGGTTGGTTTCAAATGGTTTGGAAAGGGCTTGGTGGCCATGGCCTTTGTTAAATTAGAAATCTTATGGGGTACTTCATGATGCCTTGATACTTGGCTTCTAGAATTGGTGGTTTGATTTTGTGTTAAATATTTTAATTTGGAAATATTGGCAGGTTGTGACAGCTAACCGTAAAGTTGTGAGTCCTACGGACGGATCCTAGAAACTCATATTTGCCAACATGAGGGTTGGTCTTGGTAACCATAGGCTTTTGGGGTACATGGTAATCCCCCAAATTTATATTATACTTGTATATATGTATCATGGAGGGTGAAGAGGACACGGGAATCCCCTACCCCTGATATCTCTGATTCATATGGCTACACGTACTGGGGCCCGTTTAAGGGGTAACACTGGAGCCATATAGCCCATGGGTGGATTATGATGGTAAAGCTACATAACCCAGGTTAAGTTTTAAATGCATGCTAAACCCGATCCCCTTTCCCACCATGGTATATATTATGTATATGAATGTCTATGGTTATTTACTTAGGTTTTAAATAATGGCATTATTTTATCCTTATTCTTGAGTACATGCTAGCATTCACCCGATAACCGTCTTTGGACGTTTTATCCCCATGCGATTGAGGAACCACCTATACTACTCTTCCTGTGTAGTGACTTGGATTCGAGGACAACATTAGTGTCAGACTGAAGTGGTGAGCTTCCATACTCCGAAAGACCCCATTTCATGCTATGGACCTCTTTTTATTCCTTTTGTTATTTCCTAGACTTTGTTTTTTTCTATGGCCGAGGGCATGTCCTGACCGAATGTTCTTGGATTATAGTTTGAGGCTCTATGAGAGTACTATGGGCATGGGAAGTGTCAGCAATGGTGTTAACCATGACATTGGTATTGGTATTGGGGTTGTCACCGGTAGGATATTTGGTTGTCTACGATTATGAACTTCTTTAAATATCTTTCTATTAATTTTTCTTTATCTTGTTATATGTTCAAAATTCATCCTATATAGGGTATAGGGCAGTTATGGTGGGTATTGGGGGCGGTCTCTGATCCGAGTCGGATTTGTGATACCTGGCACGAATAGGCTCTGGTTTAGGTCAAGTCAGATTGGTATCAGAGCCATAGGTTCATGGTCACTTAGGAGTCCACAAATCCATGCCTAGTAGAGTCTCTTTTGAAGGTATGTAGTGCACAATACTTTTAAGGAATAGGCTATGAGGCATTTAGGAATTTATCTCTTTCTTGTGTTCTATGTTTTAGCTGTAGAGTCTAAGGTCCTGAATTCTCCTCTAATTCCTATTTGTTCCTTTTTCAGATCATGCCTTCTCAATGATTTAAAGCTCATTGAAACTCCTCTGTTCTACCTGAGGACAATATTAATGGGACCCATTCTACTTATGAGGTTCAGACCTAGTCTTGGGGTGCAGTTCCTGATTTCCCTCTTGGAGTTCCACCGATTCTCTCCAGTCCTCTTCTAGCTCCCCAAGCTAATGTAAAAAATATAGTGTTTTGTAAATCGATTCATATGATGGCATAGTTGGTAGCTTCTCAGGATAAGCGTGGCACATCTGTTACTCCTCTTCTGAGGCCACAAGGGTTGGCCAGTTCATGAGGTTAAACCCTTTGACCTTTACTGGTGTTAGGGTTGAGGAGGTTCCTCAAGGTTTTTTAGATGAGATGGAAAAGATATTCCTTGTTATACATACCACTATTACAGAAGGCGTGGAGTTTGATACTTACCGGCTTAAGAATGTAGCATACTAGTGGTACAAGGAATGAGATCAGACAAGGGGTAACGATGCTAAGTTAGCTCCATTAGAGGATTTCTCTAATGCTTTCCTGGACCGATTCTTTCCTCAGAAGTTGAGGGAAGCAAAGACAGAAGAATTTGTAAATTTGAAGCAAGGCAAGATGTCAGTCAAGGAGTATGCCTTGAAGTTTCACCATTTGTCTCGGTATGCTCTGGAGATGGTTTCTAGCATGGGGTCTAGAATGAGAAAGTTTGCTTTTGGGTTGCCCCGAGACTTGATATTAGAAAGTAAGGCTGCCTTTTTGATCAAGGGCATGGATATCTCCAAGTTGGTTGGGTACATGCAACAGTTAGAAAAAGAAAAAAAGAAGCAGGCTGAGATAGGAGAGAGGCAAGGAAAGAAGTTTAGGTTCTCTGAGTAGGGTGGTAGCCAACAACAAAGTGGCAGGGATGGGGAAAAGTGGCCCAATAAGAAGTAGGGAAATTCTAGGTCTTAATCGATGGCTAGTGCTCCTTACCTAAAGTCGTTGGGTGATAGAATTTCTAAGGCGGTGACAACTTTAGGGGACAGGGTGCCTAATCTTAGGGTAGTGGTCCCCAATTAAATTTATCATATACTTCTTACAGGTTTTATATCAAATTGAATCACGGTTTCTATGATGAGGGAAGGGATAAGTGCCTCAACTATGGTCCGGCAGGGCACATGCTTAGAAACTGTCTTGTTGGTAAGGTTGCTTAAGGGTCAAACAAGGTTCCTATTGCTTCATCTTCAACTCTGGCACCTAAGGGTACACAATCTAGTTTTGGCTCTAGTTGGAACTATCTCTATGCTCTCAATACCCGACAAAAGTCTGAGTCATCGCCTGACGTCGTGACTAGTATGTTGAAACTCTTTTCCCATAATGTACATTATTTACTTGATATAGGGTCCACTCTTTTTTATGTGACCCCATTTGTGGATGTGCATTTTTGGTTTTGGTCCCGAGTGTATTTCGAACCCTTCTTCTATCTCTACCTCGGTGGGTGACTCTGTGGTGTCTAGAAGAGTCTATAGGGGTTGTGTGGTATCAGTAGGTAGTCGGGAAACTTTGGTGGATCTGTTTGAGTTATACATGGTTGATTTTGATTTCATATTAGGGATGGATTGGTTGTACTCATGTTATGCTTCTCTAGACTATCGAACTCGTAAGGTCATCTTAAATTTCCCTAATTAACCTATTATTGAGTGAAAGGGTGGTTCCATATCTCCTAAGGGAAAGTTCATATAATATCTTAGAGCTCATAGATTGATCTCCATGGGATGTCTCTATCATCTAGTTCGGGTTAAAGATTCTAACTTAGAGGGCCCTTATTTACGTTCATTTCCGGTGGTGAATGAATTTCCTTAGGTCTTCCCTTATGAACTTCTTAGTGTTCTCTCTGATAGGGATTTTGAGTTTGGGATTAATATTGTTCTGGACATTCATCATATTTCTATTTTCCCATATAGAATGGTTGTGGCTTAGTTGAAGGAGCTTAAGAAATAACTAAAACATCTTTTAGACAAGGGTTTTATCCGTCTTAGTATGTCCCCATGGGGGGTTTACTGGTGTTATTCATATACAAGAAGGATGGTTCCTTTTGGATGTGTATTGATTACCAACAGCTGAATAAGGAGACAATAATGAATAAGTATCCACTTCCAAGGATAGTTGATTTGTTCAATCTGGTGCATGGTGCTAAGTTGTTCTCTAAGATTGATATTCGATCCGTGTGTGATCATCTAAAGATTAGGGAGGTGTATATCTCTAAAACTGCCTTTCATACCCGGTATGGATATTTTAAGTTTTTGGTTATGTCTTTAGGGCTGACCAATGCCTAGCGGAATTCATAGATTTAATGAATAGGGTCTTCCGTCAGTGAAACACCCTAAACCTTGGCCTTTGTAAAAATTCATGGGTTTTGGACATTCTGTCCATGGTACGACTCATTTATACCAATCTTACCAAAATTTATGACTTAGGATGCCTCTCTCGTATGTTAGGTAGTGGGTTTTGGTTGGGATTCTGCCTAAGGTATGACTCAATATCATACTAGTCGTATGGTAGGATACAAGGTGTATGATACCAAGTTGCATGATGCTTATTGGCTTGCCTAGTTAAATCTATCCAAGATATGACTTAGACCTAGGTAGTCTTAAGGTAGTTTGTATTAGAATAGAGGTATGACCAGACGTATGGAGGATCCAACAGCATGCGAATCCTCATCAGTAAATCCCCTCAATGATCTTTCATATTAAATGAGGGTGGTTAGAGAGTTAGTATCCAGATTACCTCAGGGTCCGGGAGAGCCCTCTACAGCCCGTCATTCATATGTAACGCAATCTGACTATAAAAAGTTCATTAAGGAGTAGTAGAAATAAGGAACCACCATCACCAGCCTAGAGAGAGCATACTCAGCCTTAGCGGTATCACACAGGGACCTCAAGCAATAACAATAGAAGATGGTACAAAGAGATAATAAGAGAGAAAAGTTCTTCAAGAAGCTGTGGAAGGGAGTAAAAGGAAACTTTAAGGTGCTCAAACCAAATGATAAATTACCTTCTTCAAAGCTAGATGGTGAAGATGAGACCCCTACTGATTGGTCGGTTGACGAGACTGGTAGTGCCAATAAAGAGTTAGATAGGGAGACCAGCTCTTGAGGCATATTTAGGGAGACACTTATTACTCTTGCTTTATTCTGCATATAGTGAGGACACTGTATTTTATCTCATTAGGGGTTACCCCCGGAATCGTGGTGTTTTGATGACCTGATGCTATACACCATTTCTTTTATGTTATTATTTTGGGATGATGTTTGGGATATTATTTTGTTTTATGGATTATCATGTTTTTCTTTTATTTCTAGTTTTAGTTTACTATACGTAATTTAAATTTTATTATGGATCCTAGTTATGCATGACTAGCGTTGCATATGAGTTGTTGAGACAAGTGTGCAAGGAAATTCTGAGAACCCGTAGCACAACTGTCAAAGATGCAAGGGAAGTCTGAGTACTTATGGCATTTTATTTTACATTGTAATGGTGGTGATCACTTCATACACCATTGGCGAAGTCTGAGTAGATATATGGTTAGCTCTCCCGTTTTGAGCCAAGATGTGATACTAAGGCTTGGATTGTTTCCATAGTTTAGCAATTTTGGCATGGTGCGATTGCAAATCAGGAAACCCCCTCTTTCCAATTTTTTGAAAAATCAAGGGCATGGACGCGAGCAATGTGCAACAAAACTTTTTCTCGTTTTGTGGCTTCATCAATTTTGACTTGTAGATAAGAGATAGACACTCCATGATTATCTCCATCGAGAGGGATATTTGAGCTCCCTTAATGAATTTTGCATGTTATGTGTGGTGAGAATATTGCTTTCATCTCTTGTATACTCGTGTTATATAGAACTTGCCCCATTAGTATTACCCACTTTGAGCTTTTTAACGTTTCTTTGAAAAACATGTTACAAGTCGTGAACCATTCTTTTTATCCCTCATTTGAACCATACCCTCCTTGAACTTGAAAATACAACTTGAGGCTAAAATCCTAAGTTGGGGGTGGTAAGAATCAATGGAAGTAAGTTTAAGGTCATAAAGTATTAGTGAAATGCCAAATGTGCCTAAGTGTTGAAAATGAATGTTTAGAAAAAAAAGGATCTCATAAAATAATGACTTACACAGAAATGCAAGAAAATGAATGTAAAGGGAAAGTGGGGAACAAAGGAAGCAAAAGACAGGCATGAACAAAGAAAGAAAATAAAGAAGAGTTACCCTTAGTCGAAAGGAGGAGTGTTGTAAAGTGTGATGTAGATGCTCAAGGTAGGTTGTAACCAAGTTCCCTAAATGATATCCTACCCTAACCCAAACCTACGTTACAAGATTAGAATGTCCTTTGATATCTCCAACCAATACCTTATTGTGTAGTGGTGATTGAAAATAGGGGCAAGCCTATGGTATAACACTTGTTGCATCGATATTTCTTTTGTGTGAGAGAGAGTTTTTGCACTTAAATTTTCTTGGTGCATGCTTAGTGGTTTGGTGTGTGGAAATTTCTTTTCTTGCAAGATTGGCATGCGAACAAGTTGAGATGGGTGATTTTTTCACCTCCCAAACAATGAAACGAATGGAGTATAACTTGATTGTAGTAAAGAGGGAGCCACCTCTAGAGTATTAGCCTTTGTTGCTTGATTTCTCTTTACAGTCTTATGTATTCATTGAGTATTGCATTTTATAATGAGGGGTGTTTGGAAATTAGCATAGCACATGTGCAATGAGCTACTTGTGGTTGAGATTCAAATCAAAGTTTCTATGACCTTAAAGGCATAAAGTTGGGCAAAAACAATTGTATCTCTTAGTGTAAGGTAGTGTTGTTTGAGCACAAGAAAAGGCTTTAAGTTGGGGGTATTGATGAGTGGTGATCTTACGACTCAATCACACTCAGTTTTAATGCACATTACCTTGTCTAAAACGAGTAGATGAGACATAATTGTGATTTGATGTTATAATATCCACTCTTTGCAGGTATAGAAGTTGACAAGACAAAGAGATATGGATTGGGGCTTGAAATTATCAAAAGGGAGCATAAAAGTGTTGTTGAAGACCTGCAGTGAAATAGCCTCAGTTACCGTAGCCGCGGTCCATTGGCCACAGTCGAGGTCAGTCAAGATGGTAAATCAACCACGAGCGTGTGAGTCAATCATGGTTGTGTAGCCGCGGTCACAGCCAGACTTGCGTGATCATGGCTTGGCAGAAATGTTCAGACCAAGGGCAAAACTATAATTGCATGTGCTGATCCAAATTTGAACAAAAAGACTCAAACCCTAATTTGATGTATCATTAATTCCATCACATTCCTTCTTCCCCAATTTTGGAAGATTTATCTTGAGACTTTGTAGCCTCCAATTTTGGAGAAGAAAATATTGTATAAATTTTAAGTGAAGAATACATTAGAGACTTTCTAAGTGGAAGATTTGCTCATTTCCATTGTTGATATTGTGGGAGAGTCAAGTTTGAAGTAACATTCGCTTAGATATTCTACAACCTTGATTCAATTGAGATTATGGGTATATCTATGCTTATTTATCTTATCTGTAGTTAAATCTCCGTCTTGGGGTTATGTGTGAATAGGGGTTAAAGTGTGTGTTAGTTGTTATTGTTAGCATTTATTTGGTAGTTTGTGTTTATGGGTTCTATTATTGCTATGCTATTTTGGTTGGGATTTGATAGGTGAAATCTCCAAATACCCACATGGGTTTGATGAGTGAAAGCTCTAAGATCTAGAAAGTTTAATGTCATCTTCGAAATAAGATGAACTTTAGGAATCCATATCATCCTCGAAAGAGGGATATGGGGACCAAAGCAATGATAGACAATTATGCGTGTAGTTTGCTAAATTTTCACTATCTTAGACATAAGGGTGAATGTGCGGTTAACTATGCCATGGGTGTCATCCTAGAAATAGGGATACCTTGATTGAGGTTGTGGTTGCTAGTTATTGAACACACCCATTAGGTATTCTAAAGGATCAATGGGTGAAAGTTTGGTGTTTTATTGAAAGACTAGCATCAAAATCTATACCCAAGCCTACCCATATTTGACTTACTAAATCGATGTTGATGAATAACTCCCACATGTCACTCCCTTAGTAATGCATAATACCAAGATCCATGCATAATTGTTAAAACTCTAGATATTCGTAGCCCCAAATTTATATAAGAAAATCCCAAAATAAAAATTAGTGTAGGAACTCACCTCCCCCATTTTATCTTTTTATAGTATTTGTTTGAATTTAACTTGTAACTATCATTTTAAATTAATTGATCGTCACTCACATTGTTCCATATGGATTCGACCCCGACTCTAAAGTTGGGTAAATATATTGACGACGACCGCCTTGCACTGAAATTAACGTGTAAGTTGAGCGTTATCAGTACCTCTATCTGAAATGATGGACAACAGGACTCCATCCAATCTAACCAACTCCCTAAGGTAAAGGTTGGCATAATCCTCCACTGAGTAAGAAGTATGAACTGACAAGAAATGAGCTAATTTGGTCATTCTGTCTACAAACCCATATCAAATCATGCTGATAACGCATACGAGGCAAACCCATCACAATATCCATGTCTACCACTTCCCACTTCCAAGTATGAATGCTAAACTCCTGCATTATACCACTAGGCCTTTGGTTTTCAACTTTAATATGCTGACAGTTAGAACACTTAGCTACAAATTCTGCGATATCTTTCTTCATACCACTCCACCAATAGATTTCCCGCAAATCACGGTACATCTTAGTGGATCCTGGGTGAATAGAATAATGCATACCATGTGCTTTTGCAAGAATTCACTACCTCAAATCATCAACACATGGCACACACAGCCTACCCTGACATCCCAACGCACCATCTCCCCCTTGGCAGAAAACCTTAACTTTTGATCTCTTATTGATTCTTTCAACTGAACCAAACTGGGATCCCTATCCTTCTTCTCCTTTACTTCATCAACCAAGGAAGATTCCAAACTATTCTAAACCCAAATGCTACCTTCAGCTGAATCGACCAATCGAACACCTAATATAGAAAGTTGATGAACCTCCTGAACTAACCTCTTCGTATCATTCCTAACATGAGAAACACTACCGATAGACAATCTACTAAGGGCATTTACCACCACATTGGCCTTGGCCGGATGACAAAACACACTCATATCATAAAATTTTAACAATTCTAACCACCTTCTCTAATGAAGATTTAAATCTCTCTGTGAAAACACATACTGCAAACTTTGTGATTCGTGAACATATCAACATGAACCCTATACAAATAGTGCCTCAACATTTTCAAGGCCAAAACAACTGCCAACTCAAGATCATGGGTAGAATAATTCTTTTCATATGGTTTAATCTATCTAGAGGCATAGGCTATGGCATTACCTCTCTGCATCAACACATATCTAAGACCAACTTTGGAAGCATCATAGTAAACAATAAACCCATCTGAACTATCTGGCAAAGTCAAGACCGGGGCTGAAGTGAGTCGAGTTTTCAACTCTTGAAAACTCTTCTATCAAGAATACTACCACTAAAACTTGACTATCTTCTGAGCCAATCGAGAAATGGGGAATGAAATAGACAAAAACCCTTCAACAAACCATCTGTAATAGCCATCCAAACCTAAGAAACTCCTGATATCTGACAGAGAGATGGGTCTGGGCTAGTTTCTCACAACTTCAGTCTTTTGAGGGTCAACTCTAATGCCATCATCGGAAATAATATGGCCAAGGAAAGCTACTGATCTTAACAAAATCTAGCACTTACAGAATTTGGAAAATAACTGATGGGCTATAAGAGTCTGCAATACTACTCTGAGATGGTCTGCATGATCATTTTCACTACTAGAGTAGACAAGAATATCATCAATGAAGACTATGAAGAACATGTCCAAGTAATTCTTGAACACTTTGTTCATCGAGTCCATAAAAGTTGCAGGGGTATTTCTTAGTCAAAAAAGCATCACTAAAATTTTGAAGTGACTATACCGGGTTCTGAAAGTTGTTTTCAGAATATCACATTTTCTAACTCTAAGCTGTGATAGCCAGATCTGAGGTCTGTCTTAGAGAAATAACTATCACCCTGAAGTTTGCCGAACAAGTCATCAATTCTGGGGAGTGGATACTTATTCTTCATTGTGACTTTGTTCAGCTAACGGTAATCGGTACACATTCTGAGAGAACCATCTTTCTTATGCATAAATAAGACTGGAGCGCCCCATGAGAAAACACTTGGACTAATGAAACCCTTATTTAAGAGATTTTTAACTATTCTTTCAACTCCATTAGCTCGGTTGGAGACACTCTATAAGGTGGAATAGAGATATGCTGGGTTTCTGGAAGGCAATCTATTCCAAAGTTATTTCCCTCTCAGGAGGAACTCCAGGAAGATCTTCAAGAAACATATCTGAAAATTTGCTCACTATTGGAACTGACTCAAGACTCGGAGTCTCAGAACTAGAAACTTTGACTCAAACAAGATGGTAAACAGATCCCTTAGATATTTTCTTTCTCGCTCTAAGATATGAAAACATTTGAACCCTAAGCACTGAAGTACTACCCATCTATTCAATAATTGGCTCATTAGGAAACTGAAACTGAACGATCCTATTTCTATAGTCAACTGAAGCATAGCATGAGTGGAGCCTATCCACGCCGGGAATGACATCAAAATCAGTCATCTCTAACTCTACAAGATCTGCTGAAGTGATTTTCTGGGATACCATAATCGGGCAATTTTTGTACACCCATTTTGCTATGCCAGACTTACCCACTAGGATAGACACTAAGAAATGTTCTACTAATGATTCTGGGTTGATACCAAAATCAATAGCTATATAGAGGGTTACAAAATAAAGTAAATCTTCGGGATCTAGTAAAGCATACACATGAAGGTGAAAGACTTGTAATGTACCCGTAATCACATTAGGAGAACTTTACTAATCTTGGTGGGAATAAAGTGCACATATGCTATTCTGGTGTTGTCTATCGGTGGCACTGGATGTGGTGCCCTGCTGAATTAGATGACCTACTGGTGATGCTAGAGAATTATTCTGACCCTGTTGGCGATTATTCTTACCTTTCTACATACTTATCGGTCACTTCTTAATATTGTGGCCTGGCCTGCCACACCCAAAACATACATCATTACCAGCCCTGCATTCACCTAGATGATTCTTACCATATCTCTGATAAAGTGGGTTAGTAAGACCACTGTTTACACTGCCCTGTAACTTAGAGCCTGACGCTCTATCTCGACTGTCATTCTTGAAATTTGGAACTGGAACAATAGATGAAGATGGAGCTAGGGCTGATAAGTTCTGACAGAACAGAGAACAGTTACCACACTATGACCTTGGATGAGAAAAGTTAAAGCTACCTGTTCTGGCCTTCTTATTCTCTCTCTCTGTTTCTCCTTAAACTTCTGTTCCTCAATCTGTTGAGAATGGACCATAAGCCTAGATATGTCCATATACTTATCAACATTGCGGTCCTACACTCCTTGACCACATTATAAGCTACACCAAAAACAATCTTACTCAATCTAAACTTATTATCAGCCATCATCGAAGGAGCATACCTCACTAACTGAGTAAACTTAAATGGTTACTCCTTCACACTCATATTACCCTACTTCAAATTAATGACCTTTAATACCTTAGCTTTCCTTAATTATAACGGAAAGAGTCTACCTATAAAAGGCTGTAGGGAACTCCTCCCACTCTATATCCCTACATCATCACCACGATCCTCCTTTTACTTCTTAAACTAGGTGTGGGCTACATCTTGTAACTAATATAAAGACAACTCTACACTCTCACTCGAAGTGGCACCCATGATATCTATCACTTTCTTAACCAAATCAAAAAACTCCTGCGAATCCTCCTTAGAATTGGATCACGAAAACAAAGGGGGATTCATTCGTGTGAAATCTCAAATCCTAGCTGCAGTCATATTTGCTCGTGGATTGGCTAGAGAAAAAACTTGCTAATTGTTCAGAGAAGCTAAAGAATGGGCTAAGTCTATGAAAGCGGCCCTGAACTCAGCGTGAGAAACATGGTATTTTTGGGGATCTTCCTGAATAGGTGGTGGTGCGGGCTGATTCCTGTTCCTTCTTCTGTTATTTCTTTTGGGAGGCACAGTTTGTAAATGGAATAAAGGATAAGTTAGAAAGAGATTTTAAATAGAGCTCATGCTCTATACGACATAAACACTGAAAGAAGGGAAATTTTCTTAAAACGTCTCGTAGCCTCTTGTCCATAAGTGTGGCGCACTTCGGACCCACACATAAGACTCTACTCAATATGGCTTTCAAACTCAGTAGGACTCTTTAAGACCTTAGGATCTAATCCCAAGTTTTTTCATGACCCGAGGCTACCCCTTAGTTTCGATAATAGTACTTACAATCATAAGTGACCACAAGCTAACCCATGAACTGGCACCTGCGGTGAGCACTGAGTGATATAGTAATAATAGACATGCATGAAAATAACTGAATAATGCCATAAAGTTTAAATACTGAAAAAAATACAATTGAACCCATAAGTCTGAAACATATGTAAAAATACTTAAATCTGACTGATAAAACTGACAAACTAACTGATTGTCTGAAATGTTTAAAAGCCTCTAACTAACTGACTGTGAAGTTGATAGGACAAACCCATAACTAACTCTAAATTACTATGAAAAAGGAAATACTGAAATAATTGAAAGAAACATAACAGGTCTACAAAATATAAGGACTCTCCACTGCTATTGTTGCTTTCTAGCTGGATTGTCTAAGAACGATCGGGAAACAGAGGGTCTAAACCTATGATATTAATAATCATAGTGCAAAGAAAAGTATGCGATCGGTACTTTGAATGGACTGGTATATGAGATTAGGTTAGGCTAAAATGTATGAGTTTATGTGCATAATGTAAAAACTGACTGAATAGCATGAGGTTACTAAATATAAATACATGACAACTGTAAAATTTGAGAATGCATGACGAAGTATATAAGGTAATTCTAAAATAGTCTGTAAATTGAAATATTGAAATCTGATCACTGAATTACTGATAGACTGTATGCTATGGTCAAGCAAACCTGAACTGAATTCTGTACTGTATACTAAACTGAGACCATGGGAGCTATCTATAACCGACAGGCAGATCCAATATGTAACCCCAATTGGAAGAGTACTGGTACCTTACCAAAGGTACAAGAAACTGACTGACGATGTGGACTCCACAAGGATGAGCTGATGCCTTGAAGGATGAAGGTGTCACGTTGAGACCCCTTTAAATCTATGGTGGTGTCATAGGTCTAGAAATTAGGAACTGATACAATTGTCTCATCCCTAACTGATGGAGGAATACAACATCCCTGGGTTCGCTCGGTGCTAAGGGTTACTCCCAACTAAATGACATTGAAATACTGATTGGTGTATGCACTGAAGCTAGTAAGCTCAGTTCATGGTATTTTAAAAACAACGGTGCACACAGATTCTGAAAAATACTGAAATTAAGTAAACAACAAGGTATCAGATATTCATAACCCACCAGAACTAAATTGACATAATAATGATTCCATATGAAAGATTTAAAGACCATAATAGAGGATCATTGCGCAAAACCCAATATTTAGACATTTCATCAAACACATAGGAGTCATGAGTTTAATAATGGAAATGGGTAAATCATGTGATAATAACATAATTACAATACTAACACCATGAATTAGGGATTTTAACATGAAAATTCTATCTTTCAAATGTGTAAAAACTCACTCATCGAAAAACACATGTTAACCTAGTTTATAACCAAAATTCATAAGAGTTTCAAGGATATAATTCATCATAAATATTTAAAATTCATAATTTAAAACATGAAAATGGATTCTTAGACTCCATGAGTGAAAAGGACCCATGGATGAACATCACACTTACCTGAATATTGAAGCCTACTATTGGGGAGAATAAAATTGCCCCTTTTTCTTTGTGATGGATGATTTTTGAGTTATGATAGATTAGGGTAATATTTACGCTTGATAAACTCTATTTGGAGGGTTAAACGACGTTGTTTTGGAGTTAAAAGAGTAGTAAAAGACCAAAAAAAAAACCTTTAAAAATGCCTTTTCAATGCTGAACTACCCCGAGTGATGGTCTGGGTGACGAACCGTCAATCTAGTGACTGACCGTCACTCCAACCATCACTAAATGACCAAATTTCGACCTTTCTGCCTAAAGGTGACGGTTTGATGTGACGGTCCATCATTTATACGATGGTCCGTCACCCTGAATGTCGCGCCTTGGCAGACTAACACCTCTCTGGTAAAATAGACATAATATTTTACCCCATTATCGAATTAAGGAAAAACTAGTAGCATTGAAAAAATAATTCAATTCTTTATATGTTGGTGGGTCATGAGCTCAAAAAATCTTAGTAATACAAAAGTTATGCTCATTTCAAGTTGAGTATAGCAATATTCTTTCCAAGAACTCAATCGGTAAGGGATATTTTGATTATCTATAAGCTAGGAGTTATTTAAGGCCTTAATATACATCAAACTAACTCATAAATCTACCAAATCACTATAATGTATTTTTCATAAGTTTGAAGCATAATTGTACTATTGGTCTTGATCTACGGGGTATTACACACATGATTACCACTACTTAAACCAATCATGAGTAGTACCTTCAACTAATACGATTCCAAGTTCACACACTCCATCTCAGTAACATGCATAATCTATGTAAGCTTCTTTACCTGATCTGGAAAGAACTTTTATCCTCATCCACCTTCAAACCAAAGAACTTCGGTGTTGACACCTAATTTTTGTCCTCCGTGAAAAATATAATTTTGAGTTACATTAGTTATAAATTATTTCAAAATATTTATTTTATCCAGATTAAAGCTTTTTAAAAGATGTATCTAAGTTAATTTTATCATTTTAAGTAGCAATTACATTTTTGTATTCATATATACAAGATTGTATAATTTGTTACTTATATTACTATTTTATAAAAAAAATTAGGTTTTTAATCAACCAACCATTCATATGGTTAAGTCTTACTTTAAATATAATTTGTTCTTTAAAAAAATTAATAATTTATTTGAATAATATTTTTTTAATTTATTAATACAAGAAGCTCGAGACTAAATCTATTGTAAAATTGTTTGAAACTTGGTTTAACTTTAGCCAATTTATTAAATTTGATCTCAATTGAGATTAATTTGGCCACAATTGCAATTCAATTGGACAGTTGATTTACAATTAGGCTAAAATTTAAATTCAATTTACTAAAATAATAAAAATTAGACTATTTAAAATATAGCCTAAATAGCCTAATTCCGAATTCATATTCCTAAACTAGCCTAACTAACCTAACCACGTTCCAATTTAATTTACCCGAAACCCAAGCCCAAATCCTCGTAACCTGACCAGGCCCAAGTTTTCCTTAATTATCATTTTTGTCCATCAACAATATTATCAACAACAATACGAAAAAACATCAACAAACGACGACAACACCAACCCTGCAATGCCCTATCCCCAAATTCCTTTTTCTGTTTTAAATTTCTTTTTTCCTCAAAGTAACATGTGAATCTCACGAAAATAGTATCTGTAAAGGTTGTAGAATAGTACCCAGGTGGACTCTCCAATGTCAAAACCCATGAATTATGGTAGAAATCCATCAAAATCGTATCGAGAAATACATATTTGTCAGTTTTTGATTGGTTGTTGAGGAAATTTTGGATTTTTAGTAAAATTTCCAGTTTTGCTTTGTACCAATTTCATCCTAACTAGTACATGGATGAGTTGAAATCTTATCCCATTTCAAAATTCAAATCTCCAAAAAAATTACAAAAATGCCCTTGATTTTTTCTCTCCCACATTGATCAAAGTCCTAAATTTTAATCTAATTCTGCTTTATATATACCTCTATTACTTCCAATGATGAAAGTTAATATTTGGAAAATTAGGTTAGAGGCGTTAATTAGCAGAGAACCAATTGAGAAAGGAATTTTGCTAAATTAAATTCATATGCTGAATTCTTGTATGACTATTTGACCTAGGATTCTGGCTAAGGAAGTTAGTTCGAGTTTTCTGATGGTGCGAATGAAATTTGACAAGATTCAATATTCAATTTTCTTCTCCTCAAAAGGTTATATTCTTTTTCTTTGGAGTAATTTTGTAATTGTGAAATTTCTAGTTATAGATGTCTTTTGGTCCAGTTCTTGAATGTTTACCTTCCTTTATTGTTTTCACTTTCTGTTGATCATTTTCTATTATAGATAATGTTCGTTGATTTTTTTCTATAGATAGTAAACAACTTAATTTTTATCACATCCCGTTGATGCCTTGTTTTCATTATCAATTTATATGATGAATGTTTTCCTAAATATTTAATTTTTCTTACTCATTTTTGTTATTTGAATGATGTTTGTTTCTCCTAAAAATACCCTTAATAGATTTTGAGAAAGTATTGAATTTGTTTGATCACTTGGTGGTTGGGTATGAAATTGATTTTTGTGCGACAACTCCAGAATTTGAATGGATGTGTTTTAATCTTGTTGGAGTTTCTTTCATTTATTTTTTGGAATGATATACTAAGAGTGTTTGAAATTTTACAACTAGATTATTGGTTTGATTCATAAGCTCACTTTTCCTCTTAAAATTTTTAACGATGATGTGTTTTACTTGTTAATAGTTTTTCTTATTTTGTGCTTTGATATTAATCTAATCTCTATCAAACTATTAATTTGGAATATGGATTTGAAAATCCCATTGAATCTCTATTATGATTGTATGTTATTTGCACCTCCCTTCAAGCTAGTTGTTTGAATGTGTAAAACCCATGATGTCTCTTATATGTTAAAATTGGATTTTCAGTTATTTATACTAAGTTGTGTCTATAAATGGAAATTGCAAAAGGTTCAAATCTCCCAAGGACCTTCCTAAATATCCTTTTTTCTTTGATAAGCTAGTTTTGACCCTTTTGATGATTACATGAGAATTTGGACGCTCTTGTTTTTTACTGCATAAAGAAATAGGTCTTGAATAGTATAAAATTATATTTTACCTTATGAATGCCTCATGAGTTTGTATTTTGTCGCTGCATTTTCTTATTTTCTATTTTTGGCCTTTGATACATGTTTTTTTATATATAATCTTAGTTGTTTACAAATGCATCCCTGGCGTATGTTGATTTTTTTTTGCATGTAATCTATTAGTTTGAGTTTTATCTCCCTCTTTTATAATTGATTTGGTGATATCTTGAACATAGAGACTACTATAAAATGATCTAAAATGAATTTTGTTTAGAGAACAAATGTCTACGTTTTCCACTCTATTTGATGTATTATAGAGTGTAAAAACTTTAAATTATGAAGAGGTATTAAACATCAAGTAGATTCATTCTAATAAAATCTTGAATCTTGACTGCAACTACGCTATCATTTTTCTAAATCACAACTGTCGTTGGCTGATTAATCAGTGTAGCCATAACTTGAGTCAACACCTAAAACGTAGCCTAAAATTCAGTATGAAAATACTATCTTTCAAAGGATCCAATGGTGGTGGTGGGGATGGCTGATTCTTTTTTCTGTTAACGTAAGCTTTGTATGGAGGAATTTTTTGTTATGTGAAAAACATAGGTTAGAAGGCATATAGAGTTAAACTCTAAATCATGAAAGAAAGCATAAAGTAAAACTTTTAATCATGTCTTGTAGACTTTTACTCATAAGTGTGGCATTTTTCACACCTATGAACAAGGCTCTACATAACACAGTTTGTCAAACTCCCTAGGACACTATAAACCTTGCTTTGATATCAAATTTATAACAGTCCAAAGCCTCCTCCTGGGTGTTACACATTTCTTAAGACTATAAGAAGCCCTAGAGCTAACCCATGACATCTACTCAACACTAAATCATCATCATATATATTGTAAAGCATGAGCAGAAGCTGTCAGCTTATAAGGTTGAACTAGTTTTGAAAAAAAATACCAATAACTTCAAGAAATAACTGAAAGTTATCTGAAGCACACTAACAACTTAATATATTTGATAAGTCTAGACTAGCTTCTACACATACTTAAGAGTCACTGAGACAGACCCTACTGACCCAAAAATAATAAACTCTAAAATAAACATAAAACTACACTACTAAAGCAAATCATAATTCAGGTCCTTGGAACATGAGGACTCACAACTGATAGGAGTAGGCATGACGATCGAGGCTAATTTTAATTTTGAGAATGAGAACCATAACCTAAATCATGATAGAATGCAGCACAAAGAGTATATAATCAGTATTATGGAATGTACTGAGTATATGGATAAATGCATGTACGATATAAATACAGTAATAATGATTCAATAAGAGAATAAAACATATGCAATGAAAAGTACATAATGAACCACTTATTACCAATGCTAAATGGAGATAATAAAATATGGACATAAAGTATAAAGATTTAATAACTGAGTAAACAATGAGTTAGATTCACTTTAAGTGATCAAAGGATCTTTTCGTGGGAGTTTCTCATAATCGATATATCCCACTTGAGAAATATCGATCCCAACTTGTTACCTTTGTTGGAAGGGCGTTCAATACTTTATCAATGAAAAAGACTAATTTTACATGAATTCACTCATATACCCCGTGTTAGACAAAAAATAATAGTCTCAACTAGTAAGGCCCCCTACATAACCTATGGTGACACTGAATTTGAGATTTTAGACTTTTATCTAACCCCGTATTTTCTTGATGCTAAATACTATTTCCAAACTCATAGTGATGCTCATTTATCACAGATTTAGCATAGCCATTTTATAGTTTTGAAAATTATTTATGCTACTGCATAGGTTTCATAATCATGAGTCAAATCCATGAGTTTCATAAGCATTTTAAATCATAAGATCATGTTGGTGATCGTAGTTCATGGAATGTCAAATCATTTAATGCTTACTAAAATATGGAGTTTCATGTCAAGAGATAGCAAAACATAATATTGGATTAAAACCTCAAAAATAGGATGATAAACAAATAATAGAATCATGAATTTAGTAATAACACAAAAATAAAATCATTTAGGAGTATAAAATTCAAGATCCTAATAATTTGGGTTTAAACCATAATTGATACATTTATTCTTAAATAATATAGAGTAATTGAGAAAAAGGATGAAAAAAAAAAATCCTTGTTGAATATCCATATACCTAAACTTTTTTATTTCTTCAGGGAAATTCTGAGTTTAGAGCCCTAGGTATTGAATTTTAAGAGAAACTCGTATTTGTGTGTTCTTGAGAGTTTTAGAAGAGGTAACCAATAAATTTGAGTCAAGTAATAACAAAAAATAATTTAGTATAAGTTATAAGGTCATTCAGGATCAAAAGGACTAATTTACTCTCGAAATCAAAAGAGAAACAAAAATTTCATGTTGGCTTGAACATTAACATGACACAGTGAAATCGCACCAGGGCACTAGCATAACACACCCAAAATATGACATACAGTTAGCATGAATTGGACTAAATGTGCCTAGACACTGATTTTGAACATGTGTCGTGTCTTTCCTATGTGGCACGGACCTAACAAGTATCCCTACTAGTTCAGTATTGCATTTTGCCCTGAAACTTACTCTAAAACTTCTAAAATACTTTCTTATGATTTCTTTATCATTTTTAATCATTTATCAACCTTAAAATTGCATCTAAATACGTGAAATCTATTAAAATAAAATTATTGAACTTATGGTACAAATAGATACAAAAATGTAAATCCTTAGGCGATGAGATAATGTCATCAGATCATGAAAATAACGTCTTTTAACGATGATTCTTTTGGACCATGAGAAGTAGAAAGTAAATTCTAAGGTCATGAAATAATGTTTGCATGCTAAGAGGATGATACCTTTTTATTATGACGCCTTTGGATAGTTATATGATGATTAAAGAAAGTGTATCTGTCTTGGGTAGCATAATGTAGAATTTAGCTTGGTTTGTAGCAGTCTCATGTGATGCCTAATGTAGAGTCTGTCCATGAAATATAATATAATCATTGAGTATGATGTAAACTCTATCAATGCATTGTATTATCGAGTTTAATGTTGAGTCTTTCAATGAAAAGCAATGCCAAGTTTGATATTGAGTTAGTCAATACATTGTAAAACTGAGTCTATCAATGCAACGTATTATCCAGTTTGATGTCGATTCTGTTAGTGCAATATATTTTCAAGTTTGATGTCGAGTCTGTTAATACAATATATTATTGAGTTTGATATCAAATTTCCAATGCAATGTATTATCAATTTTTTGTCGAGCTTGTCAGTGTAATATATTGTCGAGTTTGTCGTCGAGGCTATCAATGCACTTCATTATCAAGTTTGCTATCAATCTTGCCAATGCAATGTATTGTAGAATTTGATGACTTTAAAATTGAGGAGATAGAATAGCATAGCATCTTTCTCATGTTTGGAGATATATTTTGGGTGTCCTTTCATGATGATTGATCTGGTGCTACAAGGTAGTTCCTGTATTTGTACTTATTGTGTGCACTCAAAGTAAAATTTTATATTTTAAAAAGTATGGTTGACTCATTCCTTTACATGTCCTGAATTCTTGTCATTGTTTTCATTTTATGGACTGATTTCAACTCCATATAGTGAAATATTCCTCAAAAATTTCTACGTCTATATAGAATAAAGATGTTTTCATATGTCCTTATAAATTTGAATGTCGCTTGTTAATTAAATTTTTGAGGTTTTCTAAAATTTCTTCAACCATTCACTTATGGAGTCTTATAATCCTGCTACACTCCAAAAAAATATTATTTCAATGAAATAGTTATCTTACATTTGAACCTCGAGTGTTCAATTTTAAATTAGCATTTCGCCAATATGGAGGTCATGGAATGACCTAAAATACACCAGCTTTACTGATTAGAGAGTCTTGTCGAATGTCGTCATGGTTTGAATATGAATGAGAAATATAACTTTTATTAGATCGAGATCGAACTCAATATTACTCTATGTATCTAATGGGATGTCCGATAAAATATAGTTCATGAAATAAAAAATATAGTGGATAAAAATAGAAAATTTTATTGGTCATAAAGCAGATGAGAGAAAGTGATGACATTTTTATATTATCATGCCTGAAAAAGTATCAAGATTGGTGTGTGTTGAAGGTAACCGTCCAGAGGGTATGAGAGAAAGATTAGAACGAGAAAAAAATCTCAATTTTTTTTAATATTGAGTACATTTGTTATATTGCAGATTCTCAATTGAGTCTATGATCAAATGATAGACAAATTTTAAGCAAAAATAAGTAAGTCAAATAAAATAAGAATTAATATGCACAAAATTTAAGGTGCTAGTATCAAAAAGTGAGTTACTAGTCAAAGAAGACTTTAGAATGAATGAGTGAGCTTTAAGGTTGTAAAATAATTTGATATCAAAATATGACAGATACGCTCTAATTCATTGGATCTATAGGTAATCAAAAAATGATTTGAATGGTTGATTTTAGAGGGTGCAATAATTTTACAGATATTCAAAATATCAAGTTCGTACTTGAAGTTGGAGGAGGAAACGAGCGATCAAAGATTAGATATTTAAAAGAGACGCATGAGAGATTTGATAAAACTTTATTTTAAATGGTGGAAGGACTAAAATTTTTTAAGAATTAATTAAATTGAAACGTTTAGTTTGAAATAATTGAGAATTTCAATGATTGTGAAAATTATTTAAATTGTCTGAAAATGCTCTAATTTTCACTCTTAAAACATTATGTGATGATGAAAAAGAAATAATATAAGATTTGATGGGAAAATTATTTGAGTAATAGAGATTGCATCACATTTTCAAAAAGAATGAAAAAGGGAGGACCGCATTCGTACATGGGATTGCCTATGTATCTTGTTGGAATAAGAACAGGGTCAAATGTAGTTCAGAACTTGAAACTCAAGGAAATTTGAATATTGATTGGAGACATACTATAAGTTGAATGACACTATCTATAAGCATAGTTAACACATAAGTCACAATGGTTAATGCATGATTGACTTTAAATCTTTTAAGATTTTGATTGTCACGGACTCAAGGTATGCTTATGCAACAAGATACATGATTCCATAATATCAAAATTATTCACTCACCCCTTGTCTATACCAACACTCTAAATAGGGTATTTGAAAGAATTTGAAAAAGTGCAAAACCACAACGTATGAATATAGTGTAATTTATATAAAAGAATGAAGTTTTTAAGTGTGGAAAATTATGAACGAAATGTCATTTATATAAAGCGATAACAGCTAGTACATTATAAGAAATGGAAACAATATGAGTAACTAAGGAAAAACAAATATTTAATAAAATGATAAGGAGCGAATACATGAATAAGAAGGTATGTAAAAAGTTATGAAATATTTCAACACATAAATAAAAAGATATCTAGATATGATTAATCGTGAAATGAAAGTCTAACAAGAAAATAAATAAGAATGAATTAGAAAGAGAACTTACAGAGAATAAAATAAAAACACAACTTTAAAGAAGAAGACACATAAAGGGGATATGGAAAAAGTCCATTTAGAGGTAAAGTAAATTATGAGAGAAACGAATGCAAAAAATATTTAGTCAGGAAGAAAAGTTGGTAAGAAAATACGTAAAGAGGACAAGGAAAGTGAGTATACATTAAATTTAAAGAAGTAACAAACTATGCATATGCACATAAGTTATGAAGACATACTAGGTTTATCAGAATACATATCCATATGGTTAAGTCTAGAGAATTGTAATAGTTTACTAGACTAGTTTCCTGAAATGCATTACTTGAGAGTGGAAAAGCTAATGACTATCGATGCACCACTGGTCAAACAATTTATGATACATTTTTTTTGATGAATTAATAAGAAAATTTATTGCTGGCATCAAGAAGATACAGAATAGTATATAAAGTTAGAGAAAGACAGTAGTGCTTTAGCTCAAAAACAAAAAAAGGCTATACTAGTACCCGAGAGCTAACAAAGTTCAAAAAGTTCTTAGGGGAATATATGGGTGAAAGGTTATGCCAACTATATAGATACAAAATACACCTAACCTTAAGGGAGTGATTTAGAGTTGATAAACCTTCAAAACATCTATTGTTCCTTTCAGACCATATGCACCAACAAATACAAGAAGGAATCATCTTTCAGATTGACTCAATGGCCTTACTAACTCTCCAATTTCACCAACACTCAAAGGCCTCTTTGGTGCTATATGGAATTACCCAATTAATATCAAATATATATAGAAATATACTCCATAATCCAGCAACAACTTTAAAATGTAAAAATAGATGATTGTTGGACTCAACGTTCTGATGGCACATGTAACATCTGTTGGCAATCTGAAATTTCCTTTTCTTAAGGTTATCTTTAGTAAGGCAAGCTTCATGAAGAGCTGTCCAGCTGAAGCATATGATCTTTGGTAGGAGCTTTATCTTCCATATCAACTTCCATGGCCAGTTATCAAGCACGCTCATTAGGAGAAAATGAGATTACATAGTTTCCTTTCACCGAGTATTTACCATCCTTGTCACTATACCACCTTAACTTGTCTGCTTCCTGGACATTTATCACCTAGCCTTCTAGCCTAGAGAATATGTTGACCACTTCTTTGATTTTTCAATCCTGTAGGTTCCTTCTAAAAATTATATTCCAGGTGTTATCTTTCCTATTCTGAGAGATGGAAGAATTTGGTGCACGTGCAATTTGAAACAACCTAGGAAATTCCTCCATTAGAATGATATTGTCCAGCCACCTATCCTTTCAAAACCTGATATGTATACCATTACCCGTTACCAACCGAGTGTTTTGAAAGAACTCATCTTTAAGCTTGCATATACTCTTCCATAGGCCTACACCATGAGGGGAGTTGGACAGCTTAGAGCACCAATGATTTTCGACTTCATGTTTTGCCTTAATTACTTTTTTCCATAGAGCTTGATCTACCTGAGTATACCTCCATATCTATTTGATTAGTAAGCATTTATTGTGAAGTGCTAAATCTTTTATGCCCAATCCTCTCATTTTTTTTGGCCTTACCACTTTAATTCACTTTACCAGGAGAAATTTGTGATCCTTATTGTTACCCTTCCATAAGAAATTCCTCCTGATCCTATTAAACTACTTCAATATCTTGTTAGGTATGGGAAATAGAGTCATGTAGTAAGTTAGAATACTGTCTAGCACACTCTTAATTAGTGTCAATCTCCCACTCATTGAAAGATATTTCATCTGCCAAGATGCTAAATTTTTCTCGAACTTCTCAATCACCCCATCCCAAATAGATGTAGATCCAAAGGCGGCACCTAAGGGTAATCCAAGATAAGTGGTTGGGAGGGAACCAGTGTTACAACCAAGTATTCCTGCAAGCTGTTCTAGATCTGAAATCTCATTAACAACGAATATAACACTTTTTAACATGTTTATATGAAGGCCCAAAAGTGATTCAAAGATAAGCAGTGTTAGATTTAGGTAAAGAACTTGAGATCTATCTGCTCCACAGAAAATAAGGGTGTCATCAGCATACAATAAGTGTGAGACATTAACAGTGTTCCTTGTTCCAATAGTAAAACCATCTATCCATTGCAGCTACTTGACCTTATCCAACATAATACTAAAGCCCTCCATGGCTAGGATAAAAAGAAAAGGACAGAGGAGATCTCCCTGTCTGAGCCCCTTTTGTAGTGAGAAGAAACTAATTGGACTTCCATTCACTAGAACTGAATACTTCACTATGGTGATGCTGAACTTGATCCATTTAACCCACTTTTCTCCAAAACCCATTTAGTTTAAAATGGAGAAGAGGTATGACCAATTGAGTTGGTCAAAAGCTTTTTCTATGTCTAGTTTACATAGGATGCCCGGTTCCTTACTTTTCATTCTCTAATCCAGAACTTCATTTGCAATTAGAGCCACATATGTGATTTTTCTGTCCTTGATGAAAGTATTTTGATGATTGGAAACAAGTTTTCCCATTACAACCTTGAGCCTTTCTGCAAGCATTTTGGCCGCGATCTTGTAAACGCTCCCAATTAGACTAATTGGCCTATAATTTTTTAGGTGAATTACTCTTTTTTTATTTGGTAGAAAAGAAATAAAGGATGAATTGCTAGATCTGACCATCCTACCATGTTGGTGGAAATAGTTTAGGGCCCCCATAACATTTGATTTAATAAACCCCCAAATTTTTTGATAGAAAGCCATTGTAAAACCATCGGGGCTGGGTGACTTATCTGGTGAACATGACTTAATTACGGAAAATACTTCTTCTTCAATTATACCTTCCTATCTCATACTTTTCTCCCCTGTTATATTGGCTAGCCCTTCAAAATTTGCACTTGGTCTCCATGGTTCTTGTTTTGTGTAATGATTTTCATTAAAATCCAAAATCTCCTTCCTTCTTTGTTCTTGGTCTTCAATGATTTCACTTCCAACGGAAAGTTTCTCGATGTTTTTGTATCTTCTCTGAGAATTTGCCACCTTCTAGAAGTATTTTGTATTCCTATCCCCCCTTTGAGCCATAAATACCTAGACTTTTGTCTCCAAGATGTTTCTTCTGCCTTTGCCAACTTTTGCAGCTCTACTCTCAGGTTTTGCATTTCAACTGACTCTACTATTGATGCTAGTCTTCTTTAAGTTGATTATTCCAGGGCTAGCAATTCATCAAGAGCTTTGCTTTTTCTGGTTTCTAATTTACCAAACACCTCTCTATTCCAGCTTGTAATATCCTTCTTCAAGTTCCTTAATTTTTGTATAAGAATATAATTTGGACTACCACTAAACGTATATCCTTGCCACCACTCCTTCAATTTATCCAAAAAGCCTTCATATTGAAACCACATATTTTAAAAATTGAAATAAGAAGGGCTAACTTCCCAGTCACCATTCTCCAAAAAAATAAGCCTGTGGTCAGAGATGACTTTGGGAGAGCTAGTTATTTCACAACTTAAAATGAATCACCCCATTCAGAGGAGATAAGAAATCTATCAATTCTAGATGCTTGTATATAGTTAGCTCCCCTTTACCAAGTGTAATATGCACCTTGTAATGGAAGATCAATGATTTGCAAATCTTGTATGATATCTGAGAAAGTTTTTATAGCCTTGGATCGTCGTATACAATTTAACCTTTCACTCTCATATCGATAAATATTGAAATCACCACCCAATACCCATTGGTTGCCCCACAATCCCCTAACTCCTGCAATTTCATCCCAAAGTTCCTATCTCTCAGGGTTGGTATGAGGACCATAAACCCCGTAAAACACTACATGAAGTCCTCTTGTAGGCTTTCTAGCATGCATGAAATTGTATATGAGCCTTGATGGGAGTAGATACAGTTTCACTGTCTTCTATTCCAAAGTATAACGATACCACCCCTAGCGCCACATGGTTTTAATTCTACCCAATCTGCCCATCTATTTCCCCAACTCTGTTGTATCAATTTAGAAGACCACTCTTTAATCTTTGTCTCTTGTAAGCATAGAACATCCACTTCCACTTGCGAATCAGTGACTTAATTGTGCTTTTTTTTTCCCCATCGTTCAGTCCCTGCACATTCCAACTCATGATCTTGGCTTTCATCTAGAGAAAGATCTTTGGTGCCTCCCCTTGTACTATTCCCCTCTCTAGCTTTTCAGTCATAATTTATTCCATAGATTAATCTCTTACATTCGCCTTCCCCCTTGTTCTTGCTTTACTTCCCAAAATTTCGATCACAATTTTTCTCTTGTAGTTGAAATTATCTTCTCTGCTCCATTCTAATAATCATGTCCAACAACTCATGTTCAAAACCATTAGCATTAACCCCAAAAGCTTTGCATGTGTTGATCATGGTAAGCTTTTTCCATTTAGAAGTTTCAATCACTGTTGGTTCTTGTACTATTTGAGGATTAGACCCCTCCCGATAACAGGGCAATTGAGGAGTTTCAGAAAGAGAAGGAGAGGAAAAATTCGAATCGGAACACTGTACCAGTGGCAATTCTTGTCTAAAGATTTGTTGGTGCAGTAGTTGCTCGAAGTTCGTAACTGGATTGGCTTCGTCATCTACTTCTACATGAGAACCCTCTTAAATTATAGATGGGAGGGAGGAGGAGGAGTTGTTTGTGGGCTTAATGTGGTGGTGAGAGCAATTTCACCAGATAAAACTTTAAACCTGTTGGCACTAGTGTTGCAGGAAATGAACATCACGCAATCATGCAACTATTCTTAACGAAAAAAAGGTCTGCTAGTGGAGGAATGTATAATCAGAATGTCAGTTATGTAAAAGTTTAACAAGGAAACATATAAAAGATACAAGAAAAGCGGTTTAACATAGATGGAAAAAAATTTAAACAAGAAAACAAATAAGTATGATTTAGAAAGAGAACTTACAAAGAATAGAAGAAAAATACAACTTTAAACAAGGAGACACATAAAGGGAATATGAAAAAAGATCATTGAGAATTAAAGTAAACTAAGAGAGAAACGTCTGCCACAAATAATTAGTCAGGAAGGAAAATTGGTAAGGAACCAAATAAAGAGGACAAGGAAAGCAAATATACATTTAATTTAAAGTAACAAATTATGCATATGTACATAAGTTATGAAGACATTCTACCTTTATCGAAGTACATATGCCTCAGTAAAGAATATATGATTAAGATCTAGAAAATAAGATTGGTTTGCTAGACATAGTTCTCTCAATGGATTACTTTAGAGTGGAAAAGCTCATGACTGTTGATGCACCACTGATCAGTCGATTTATGATGCATTTTTATAAGGGTGTTGTAGGAAATGAACGTCACACAATCATGCAACTATTCTTAAACAAAAAAAAAAGACTCCAAATGAAGGAAAGTATGATCGAAATATCAGTTATATAAAATAGTAAGAAATAAAATATAGTAAAAACGCAATAACACGTACAAATAATTCATGAAAAGTGATAAATAAATAGCATTGGCATTATTCAATGCATAGGTAAAGAAAAAAGATAAAGAAGATAGCAAAAACGAGGGATATTAGAAGAACATAAGCAAGTAATGGATTTAGCATAAACACAACTTAAACATTCATGTAAATAAGTAGAAAAAAAAAAAAGGAAAGTGGATAAGCATGAAAAAAAAAAATTTAAGGCAACAAAATATTCGAGAAAAGGGAAAGGTTTATCATGAAAATTATTTAGGAAAACAAAAAAATAACCAAGGCAATGCAAATAACTCATTAAGAAAACAAATCAAAAATAAAATATAGAAAGAAATTGACTATCCAAAGAAACAAATAACGGATCAAAACAAAAGAGTTTATTTATTAAAAATTATACAAAAAAAAGTGTAAAATCCCACATTAAATATAACACGTAAATTTATAATGGTTAGAATCCAAGAATTTCTAGCAGTGTTGTCATGTTGTCACCGTCATTTTTCTCCCACAACGGGATAACTCTTTTAGGATGATTTGAAATCGAAGAGTCACCATCTAACGAATTAAAGTGTATTAGGGCACCGTTCTACTACTAATTACAAATATTTATTTTATTGATCTACTACATCACCAAAAATCTAATAAATGTTTAAATTACCTCAAAAGAAAGGTGTTAAGCACCTTTCTAGGTTCACAAATATGGGTCACAAATGGAGTTGTTATGTAGGGGGATTATAAGATAACAAAGGTCCAAACAATGAAAACATATATATAACTAGGTGCTAAATAAACAAGTAATCCAGTAAATATGAATCTAGGTAAATAAAGAATAATATAGAAGAGGAGAGCGCGAAATACTAATTTAAAGTCGATTTAAAAATTTACCATTTTAGATTATTATTAAACGCGAGCAGCTAAAGCAAATAAATAACTATAGTAACAAACAGCCTGTAATACATAAAATTTGAGATGTTGGCCTCTTGTAATTAAGGCGAATAAGGATTAAAAGATTTCTTGTTAGGCAGCAAAATAATATCTAATCATATGAGTTAAGCTTAACATGCATCATTCACGTTAAAAAATTACCAAAATCATGTTGAATAAAGGAAGAAAAGAAAACATTCTGTATCAAGAGTCAGAGCCGCACCCTGTTTGCTCCATTTAAAATTCTTAAGAAGCATTCCAGCGATAAATGGAAATGAAGGTTCTTCTTGCCAGAGCAGTGCCGCATAGTGTGTGATGAAAAAACTCTTTCTCAAAATAAAAGAAACTTACTAGTAAAGTGCATGCCACCTTAACTTTGGTGGCGAATTTAATTTAAAGAATTTAAGTAAGCAAATCAACAATACATACAGTAAAAGTTAAGTAGGAGAAAAGAGTGAGATCCGGATATGACAAACCTAAAATGGATCTAATGTAATGTTACTTATGTTATTTTATGGTGTTCGGGTACAAGAATCTATATTTAGGCACAACAACTTCAACACTAGTTCATGTTTAAAACAAGAACACAATGACGTACAAAAACACCCTCAACACAAGATCAAAGTGATCTTTCTAAGAAGTGTGTTTTATTTTTTCAGAAATTAAGATGAAACAGAAATATAAAGCCAAGTCCCCCGACTTCACGGAGTGTCCTTAAGGAATAATTTCCCTCACTATACCTGAGGTTTTGGAATCTTCCTCCCAGGATAAAATGGCTTTCAATCCAACTATAGTGGTACCTCAAATAATTGGATTCGTCGAACTCACTCAACGATTTGATTGATCACAAAGAATGTTTTGAAGACAAGAAGAGTTTTTATTTCAGAAAATTTTTCATTCATTTCTAAACCTGTGGATGAAACCTGTGGATGAAAGTAGGTTTATATAGCCATCAGATGCCTCTTCTGAAAGGTGGAAATGGTTCACATAAAAGGTGTATCCTTTGAAAGAGTCATGTCTGTTCATTCGAAACATTGTGTCTTTTTCTGAACAGACACAACTATCTGAATAGTCACACCTTTTTCTAAAAAAATATATCTTTTGCTCAAAGGTTGTGTCCCTCCATTTTTTATTCACACCAATTAAACCCAACAATCTCCCACATGAATGGGGAATGACTATTCTTTGTAAAACTTTACGGAAAAGTATGTGATCATCAAGCAATGAATGATTGCATCTGGATAAGTTGGTTTTCCTTTCAACTTTCCGTAGTGAAGATGCATCGGATACACTCGGTCAATCGGTAGATTTGATATATTTACACCGTCGAGCTTTAATGTACACCTAGACAACACATGTCACACAACCAGCCTTTTACCGTCTATGGTTCTCACGGTTTTGCTCTTTTCATCCATGAACACGTCCCGATTTTATGAGAGCTTAGAGAATAGACCTTTACTAACATTCTCCTTGAAGCGACTTCCACTTCGCCCTCACATAGGTGATTTCGAAACATTCAATTATATAGATTAAACTATTTGGTCAAATCTGCCAAATTTAGATAATCATTAAAAGACTTTTCACTTTAAGTCTTATCCTTGTTTACTAAACATTGTCTACATCATGAGAATGGGTTGGGTAATTGACAATGTTGAACCTGTCAGAAACAACTTTGTTTGACCTTCTTGAACCTAGCTTTTGGGATCTCTAGTCTTCTAGGTAGAGTTACCGCCATGCTGACTTGTCCTAGGCCTTAAACTCATTCCCTTGGATGTCCTTTCTACTCCTTCTCTAGATAGGGTTTTTATAAGTGGATCCGACACATTATCCTTTGACTTAACAATGTCCTTTCTACTCCTTCTCTAGATAGGGTTTTTGTAAGTGGATCCGACACATTATCCTTTGACTTAACATAGTCAACAGTGATAATTCCACTAGAGAAAAGTTCTCTAACAGTATTATGTCTCCATTTTATGTGACGAGATTTACCGTCGTACATCATGCTCCCTGCCCTACCTATTGCCACTTGGCTAACACAGTGTATATATACTGGTGCCACTGGTTTGGGCCAATAAGGAATATCTTCCAAGAAATTTTGGAGCATTCCGCTTCTTCACCAGCTTTATCCAATGCGATAAATTCAGACTCCATTGTAGAACGAGCAATACAAGTCTGTTTGGATGATTTCTAAGAGACTTCTCCTCCACCGATAGTAACTACATATCCACTTGTAGATTTTACTTCATTTGATCCGGTGATCCAATTTGCATCACTATATCCTTCAAGTACCGCAGGATATTTATTATAATGCAAGACATATTTTAGATACCCCGAAACTCTTTTCATTGCCATCCAATGAGTTTTGTTGGGATTACTTGTGTACCGACTCAACTTACTAATAACACATGCTATGTCTGGTCGTGTACAATTTATTATATATATTAAACATTCTAATACTCTTGCGTACTCCAATTGTGAGTCACTTTCACCTTCACTCTTTCGAAGTGTAAAGCTCACATCCAATGGAGTCTTGGCAATACCGAATTCCATATACTTGAATTTGTCAAGTACATTTTTGATATAATGAGACTGTGACAATGCCAACCCCTGTGGAGTTCTATGGATTCTTATACCTAAGATCACATCCGCAACTCCAAGGTCTTTCATATCAAACTTTCACTCGAGTATTCATTTCGTTGCATTAATGTCAGAAATATCTCTACTGATGATCAAAATATCATCCACATATAAAAAAATAATGACTTGGCGATTCAGAGTGTCTTTAATGTAAACACATTTATCACATTCATTTATCTTGAACCCATTTGCCAACATGGTTTGGTCAAACTTCGCATGCCATTGTTTAGGTGCTTTCTTTAGTCCATACAATGACTTAATAAGTTTACACACCTTATTCTCCTTTCCTGAAACCATAAAACCCTCAGGTTGTTCCATGTAAATTTCTTCCTCCAATTATCCATTTAGGAATGCGGTTTTCACATTCATTTAATGGATTTCAAGACCATATACTGCCGCCAAGGCAATTAACATTTGAATCGATGTTATCCTTGTTACTGATGAGTATGTATCAAAGTAATCAAGGCCTTTTTTTGCTTGAAGCTTTTTACTACAAGTCTTGCCTTGTATTTGTCAATAGTACCATCAACTTTTATTTTTATTTTGAAGATCCATTTAGAATCTAAAGGTTTATTTACTGGAGGAAGATCAACCAATTTCCATGTATGGTTGCTTAAGATTGAATCAATCTCACTACTGACTGCCTCTTTCCAAAAGAATGAGTCTGACGACGACATCGCTTCTTTAAACGTTTGAGGCTCATTTTCTAAGAGAAATATTACAAAATCTGAGCCAAACATAGTAGAAGTTCTTTGACGTGTACTATGTCTTGGATTCTCTTCATTATGTACATTCTCACTTGGTTCATCTCGAGGTCGTTTAGATCCTCCAATAGACTGTTCATGTCTAATTTTATAGGGGTAAATATTTTCAAAGAATTCAGCATTATCTGATTCAATTACTGTATTTTTATTTATATCCGAATGTTTGGATTTATGAACCAAAAATCAACATGCTTTACTACTTTTAGCATATTCTATGAACATAAAGTCCACCGTCTTAGGTCCTATCTTAACCTTTTTAGGCATAGGAACTTATACCTTTTCTAGACACTCCCACACTTTGAAATATTTCAAGTTGGGTTTCCTTTCTTTGCATTTTTCATAATCAATTAATTGTGTCTTACTATGGGAAACTCTATTGAGTATACGATTGGCTGTAATGATAGCCTCCCCCCACAAGTTTTGCGGTAAACCGAAACTTATAAGACATTCATCATTTTCTTCAAAGTTCAATTTTTCCTTTTCGCAATTTCATTAGATTGAGGTGAATACGAGGCCATAGTTTGATGGAAAATTCCATTCTCTGCACATACTTCGGCGAAAGGAGATTCATATTCTCTGTCCCTATCACTTCTTATCATTTTTTTATCTTTTTCTCTAACTGATTTTGTACTTCAGTTTTGTATTGCCTAAACACATCTATTGTTTCATCCTTACTATTTAGCAAGTAGATGTAACAGTATCTAGTGCAATCGTCAATAAAAGTTATGAAATACTTTTTCCCTCCACATGATAGTGTTGACTTCATATCACAAATGTCAGTGTGTATTAAGTCTAAGGGATTGGAATTCCTTTCAACGGACTTATAAGGATACTTTGCATACTTTGATTCCACACAAGTTTGACACTTTGATTTATTTCTCTCAAAGTTTGGTAAAACCTCTAAGTTAATTAATTTTCGTAATGTTTTATAATTAACATGGCTTAAACGTTCATGCCACAAATTATAAGACTCAAGCAAGTAAGAAGAATTTGAATTTTTATTGATTTCAACATTCATTACATTCATCTTATAAAGGCCCTCGGTGAGATATCCTTTTCCTACATACACTTCTCCTTCGCTAGTTATAATTTTTTCAGAATCAGTTACACATTTGAATCTGTTCTTGTCTAGAAGTGAAACAGAAATCAAGTTCGTACGTAATTCCGGAATGTACAAGACATTGTTAAGTGTCAAGACCTTTCCTGAAGTCATTTTCAAGCCCAGTTTTCCTATTTTTTCTACCTTCGTCGTAGCGGAGTTAGCCATGTAGATCATTTCTTCTACTTGAGCCGGAGCAAATGATGAAAACAACTCTTTGTTGGCACAAACATGGCGGGTGGCACCAGAATCCATCCACCACTCGCGAAGATTCTCCACCAAGTTGCATTCTAAAAATATAGCACACAGATCATCACATTCTTTATTGTACTCAATCATATTTGATTGGTCTTTTTTCTTGCCTTTCTTAGGGGCACGAAAATCTGTGGACTTATGGACAATCTTGCCACAGTTGAAGAAATTTCCCTTGAATTTCTTCTTGGGTTGATTTCTTCCTTGTTCAACTTTCTTCCTTTTCTTAGAATTGTTTTGGTCATCTTCTACAATATGTGCTCCATTAATTGTAGAATTTCCTTTTGACCTTCTCTCGACAACCTTATTATCCTCTTCAATACACAGTCAGACAATAAGAGTTTCGACATTCATCTCCTTGCGTTTGTGCTTCAAGTAGTTTTTGAAGTCTTTCCACATAGGTGGTAGTTGCTCAATAATCGCTGCTACTTGAAATGCATCATTCACAATCAAACCTACAAACTAGTTTATTTGAGTACTAAGAATATTTTCAATTTGTTCCACTAAGGTATTTTTCAAAGATGTACCTTTCTCTAGGAGATCATGAATGATTACTTGCAATTCCTGCACTTGAGAGACAATCAATTTGCTATCTATCATTTTAAAGTCCAGGAACCTTGCAACAAAGAATTTCTTAATTCTCACATCCTCTTTCTTGTATTTCCGTTCTAGTGCCCCCCACAATTCTTTCGATGTCTTAGTTCTACTGTAAACATTATAGAGGTCGTCTTGGAGACCACTCAAGATACAATTCCTGCAAAGGATGTTTGAGTGCTTCCAAGCCTCTACAATCATGAAATGCTCTTTGTCCGAGGTTCCCTTGGGCACCTCAGGAGCATCCTTACTAGTGAACCTTTAAAGTCATAGAGTGGTGAGGTAAAAGAACATCTTTTACTGCCATCGCTTAAAGTCAATGCCCTCAAATTTTTCGAACTTCTCCGCAGGCGCCATTGGTTGCGGAGCATTTACTCGACTTGTTGAGGCAATACTAGTTGCCCCCATAGTCGTAGCCGCATCTTGCATTTGACTTTCGTTAGTCATTTTTCTTGTCACCACAAGACAATAAAATTTAGTCTTTTCAGAATACTATTTATAAAGTTAAGCAATTTTAAACTCTTCTTCTTGTTTCTAGTTAACGATGAAGTTTTTATGACTTCCAATCGTCAACCGAATTATCTTTAACTTGTGATGAAGATTTTATGTCTTCCAATCACTAGTTAAGTTCAAACGGAGTAGAAAGATTAAAGGTTTAATCTCCAAAAACAAGCAATACAGATTCTACAAGATTTATTTCTTAAGATTGTTATTTTATGGTGTTCGGGTACAAGAATCCGTATTTAGGCACAACAACTTCAACACTAGTTCAAGTTTAAAACAAGAACACTATGAAGTACAAAAACACCCTCAACACAAGATCAAAGTGATCTTTCTAAGAAGTGTATTTTATTTTTTCAGAAATTAAGATGAAACAGAAATCTAAAGCCAAGTCCTCCGACTTTATGAAGTGTCCTTAAGGAATAATTCCCCTCACTGTACCCGAGGTTTTGGAATCTTCCTCCCAGAATAAAATGACTTTCAATCCAACTATAGTGGTACCTCAAATAATTGGATTCGTCGAACTCACTCAACGATTTGATTGATCACAAAGAATGTTTTGAAGACAAGAAAAGTTTTTATTTCAGAAAGTTTTTCATTCATTTCTAAACCTGTGGATGAAAGCAGTTTTATATAGCCATCAGATGCCTTTTCTGAAAGGCGGCAATGGTTCACTTAAAAGGTGTATCCTTTGGTAGAGTCATGTTTGTTCATTCGAAACATTGTGTCTTTTTCTGAACAGACACAACTATCTGAACAGTCACACCTTTTTCTAAAATAATATGTCTTTTGCTCAAAGGTTGTGTCCCTCCATTTTCCATTCACACCAATTAAACCCAACAACTTACTCTATTTCATTTTTATGATCGACACTATTAAATCCCTTATTAGTAAAGTGCATGTCACCTTAATTTGGTGGAAAATTTAAAGTAAGCAATTAAAGTATGTAAATTTACTATGCAAAAAGTAAAAATTAAGTACGAGAAGAGAGTGTGAGATTCGAATATGACACATTTGAAATGGGCTCAATGTGATGTTATACTATCTATTCCTATTTTTATGATCGACTCTCTTAAATGTTTTAAGACAAGATGAAAACAATTCTTGAAGAAAATTATTCAAGATTATTAAATAAAATATTTGTGCATTTGAAAGTCATGTGAAGGTAAAAATAGACATGTATGATATATAAATTGTATCAAAGCATGTCAATAATTTAGTATAATAGTAAAAATTGTCAAGTCTTTGAGTTTTTTAAAAGGGTGACATATACAGTAACAAAAGAAAAGAGTAGCAAGGTGCTTTATATTTTTCATAAAGCTATATACACTACATAAAACAAGTCAACTATTATTTTTGTCATCATTTCTCAAACGTACCTGGCCGTCTCTGGGAGGCAATTCCACTTGAACTTTGTTTTGAGTGTCGGCTCCTTCACTCTCATGGTTGAAGTCCAAGCCACAATATTTAATTGTAGTGTACATGTAAAAATTTTCAAAATGAGTTAGAGTAAGTATGTTTTTAGTTTTTGACTAATTAACCTAATAATCTATGCGATAAAAGTAACAAAAAATCTTAATAAAAGTAAGAATATGAGAAAGAGAAGGGATGGAAAAGGGGAGTTTTTAATTCCTCATTTTTACTGGACAATAGGCTATGAAACAAATTTGTATCCCGTCCTACTCACATCACATGTGAAAAATTAATCAATGGAGCATAATATGATCTTAGACATCCAATTAATAACAAATATAATTCATGTCCTGTCCAAATAAGTCCACAACGTAGTCATTATGCTAAAAGGTTAGCTGAAAAATACTTGAACGCATACATTGAAAGCAAATTTATAGAGAATACACATACATTGAGAGAACATGATAGAGAGACATGCGTGGATACACCGATAGATAAAGGAAACAATTCAATTTTTTAGTCTGCTCACAGTATGTCAATGATCCATGTCAGCATTATATGCATTATTATTTTTAACGGAAGTAACCAAACGGAGTCAATTTTCAGAAAATGTGCATAACTTTCTTAACTTGTTCAAAAAGTGAGTTATATTTAACTTGCTTTTTTCCTTTACGTAAATATAATAAAAATTATATAACTCACTTTATAAAAACTTACATATTATATGAACAATTAATTTATCTTTTAAAGTTTTATTTTTTTAGAAAGAAGGCCAACTATTATGAAACGGGGAGAGTAAAATTCACTGATTATATGAGTCATGCAGAAATAAAATGATAACTCGCTATTTAAATGAGTTATCCATTATATGAATATAACTCTACAAATATATGAGTTATGTGCAAATAACTTTTTCCACCAACATTCATATTTCTCCTATTTAAACAGAAGTATACATTATAGACTCTTCATTCTTTATTCACGCATCTCCTCTTTTGGAACTGCATTGTACCAGATGATATTGAAAATGGTGACCAGCCAAATTATGGTGAATAGTCACAGGGCGATGATAGTGAGCCTAATAATGCTGAGGGCGGTGAATGCCCTTATGACTCATCATCAAGTGACGATGATGTGAGGTCAAATTCTGAACAAAGAGGCATGTTCATGAGTCCTTACCCTCAAGAAGAATCAATTCCACAGTCGGCGTCAATATCACTACCAATCAATAGGCCTCATTTTTATTTCAATGAAGAAAAATGCAGGTTCAAAAGAGGAGATGGGTGAATAAAGAATGAAGAGTCTATAATGTATACTTCTGTTTAAATAGGAGAAATATGAATGTTGGCGAAAAAAAGTTATTTGCACATAACTCATATATTTGTAGAGTTATATTTATATAATGGATAACTCACTTAAATAGTGAGTTATGCATTTTATTTCTACATGATTCATATAATCAGTGTGTTTTACTCTCTCCGTTTCATAATAGTTGACCTTCTTTTTAAAAAAATAAAACTTTAAAAGATAAATTAACTGTTCACATAATATGTAAGTTTTTATAAAGTGAGTTATATAATTTTTATTATATTTACGTAAAAGAAAAAAAAAGTTAAACTTTTATTATATAACTCAATTTTTGAGCGAGTTGTGTGGCTTCTATTACATTACTTACTTAAAAAGTGAGTTATGTAAAAAGAAATACATAACTCACTTTTTAAGTGAATTATGTAATTTTTTAATATATAACTCTCTTTTTAAGAGAGTTATGTTAAAAAAAATGCATAACTCTCTTTTTAAGAGAGTTATGCACATTTTCTGAAAATAGACTCCGTTTGGTCATTTTCGTTAAAAATAATGCATATAACTCTCTTTTAAAGAGAGTTAAGTATATTTTGATCACACTTTAAAAACATGACATATTTTGATATTTTTTTTAGTTCCATGACATATTTTGGTCCCAACTCCAAAAATACAAACCGTAAGGACCAACTACTTGACCATTTGAAACAAAAGAGATAACAATTAATCAATCTATTCACAGAAATAGATCAAATTGACGAAGAGTACTAAACACTGTATTAAGATAAACCCTTTCGCTAATGAAAGGATCAAATATAGACATGCTGGTCATTTTAACTATATTAAATATTAATGCTCTTAATCGACACCAAGTGAGTATTAAAGAATATAAACCCCATTCTAAATAAGAAATATATACTAACCCGATACAAAAATTGTATCCAAAACATACATACTAGAGAAAATTAACATAGCCATTTTGAAATAAATTATCCTTTAAAATTTCAATCATTGTATAAGGTAGAACTCTAAACTTTGTGTATTAGTCAATAATGAGGTAGGAACTGGACCTTTACATCAAGGAACTCGACACCAACACCTTTGAAATCAAAAAATAAATAGGCCTTGAACCGAAACTTTGAGTTTGAGACCTTGCCGAAATGGTGATTTCCTAGAAAATGGGTAAGGTTTGGAGATTGTTCCCAACTGTCCACAATGGTGGATGTTTTTGTTTATTCTCAGTTTTGGATCCAAAAAAATGATCATAGACTTATTTCTTGTGTATCTACGTATTGATAATGAATGTCTAGGTATCCATGTCTATTTCTTTTGGCTTCTATGGTGTAGGATATTTATGAAAGGGTAGGAGAAAAGAGACATTGGGGATGGAGGATTAATACTGGTAGTCAAGATTTATAGTGATTTTGGGGTAGTAATGTGTGAGGGAAGCCGTAGTATATGGAAAAAATTAATCAAAGAGAGAGTAAACTTTTGTCAAAGTAAATAAAATAAATCTTCTTACTAGGTGAAGATATTTTAAAAGATTTGGATATTTTTGAATTTAAAAACTTATGTTATAAAATATAAAAGAAGAAAAAAGAAGAGTAGAGAGAATAGAGAGTAATTCTTATTTCTCTTGAGGGATGAATAACATTGAATGAAAACTCATTTATTTATAGGAGAAAATTAACCTGGGGTTTGTAACTTTACCATAAATAGACATACAATATATGGTAAATTAGGTATTCACTATATATGGTAAAGTAGACATTCACTATATATTACAATACATTTATAACACCCCCCTTGAATGTCTAATTGATAGACAATAAGCATATAGGTTACCTCATTAAAAACCTTACAAGGAAAATCCAGTGGGACAAAACCACGTAAGGAAAAAAGAGTACATGCGTATTAACCCGCCCTAATGTAACATCCTTGAACCTTTACATCCCGATCTTGTACACCATCTTCTTGAAAGTTGCAATTGAAAGAGGCTCAATGAATAAATCAGCTACATTGTCACTTGAACGAATTTGTTGCACGTTCATATCACCATTCTTTTAGAGCTCATGTGTATAGAAAAGCTTTGGCGAAATGTGCTTCGTTCTATCTCCTTTTATGAATCCTCCCTTAAGTTGTGCTATGCATGTTGTATTATTTTCATATAAAGCCGTGGGTACTTTGTCACATTTTAAATCACATTTTTCTCGAATGAGATGTATTATGGACCTCAACCACACATATTCTCGGCTTACTTCTTGAATAGCTATAATCTTAGCATGATTCAATGAGGTGTCTATGATAGACTGCTTTGTAGATCTTCAAGATATGAAAGTACCCCCATATATGAACACATAGCCTGTTTGAGATCGAGATTTATGAGGGTAAGATAAGTACCCAGCATCAGCATAACTGACAAGATCGGGACGACAATCTTTAGAATAAAATAAGTTCATATCAGTAGTCCATTTTAGATACCGTAATATGTGTTTGATCCCATTCTAATGTCTCCTAGTAGGAAAAAACTATACCTTGCTAATAATTAACTGAAAAGGCTATATCAGGCCTTGTAGTATTTTCAAGATACATTAGTGCACCAATTGCACTATGATATGGTACTTCAGGACCAAGGAGTTCTTCATTCTTTTCTTGAGGTCGGAATAGATCCTTATTCACATCAAGTGATCGAACAACCATCGGAGTACTTAATGGATGTGCTCTATCCATATAGAATCTTTTTGACATCTTTTTTGTGTAGGCAGATTGATGGACAAAGATACCATTTGTCAAATGCTCAATTTGTAAATCAAGGCATAATTTTATCTTTTCGAGATCTTTCATCTCAAATTCTTTCTTTAGGTGATCAATTGTCTTTTGAAGCTCTATTAGAGTTCTAATAAGGTTTATGTCATCGACAAAGACAACAAGTATAACAAACTCTAACGTTGTTTTCTTTATAAAAATACATGGGCAAATTTCATCAGTCGTATAACCTTTCTTAGATAAATATTCACTAAGATGGTTATACCACATGCGTCTAGATTGCTTCAAACCATAAAATGATCTTAGCAATCTAACGGAATACATTTCTTGAGGTTAACTATATGCTTTCGGCATTTTAAATCCTTCGAGAATTTTTATGTATATCTAATTATCAAGTGATCCATATAGATAGGCTGCTACCACATCTATAAAATACATTTCAAGTCTCTCATTGACAGTGAAACTAATACGATAACGCAATATTATTGCATCCATAACTGGTGAATATATCTCGTCATAATCCACACCAGGCCCTTGTGAAAATTCTTGTGCAATTAGGCCTGCCTTATACCTTTGTATTTCATTTTTCTCATTTTTTTCACACAAAGACCCATTTATAGCCAACGGATTTAACACCATTAGGTGTTTGAGCTATAGGTCCAAAAACTTCATGTTTGATAAGTGAATTCAATTCAGGTTGAATTACTTCTTGACATTTTAACCAGTCATTTCTTTGACAATATTCTGTCACAGATTGAGGTTCAAGATCCTCAGTATCTTACATGATTTTTCTTGCAACATCATATGCAAAGACATAATCCATAATTGTTTCAGATCGATTCAAATTAGTTTTAACATCACTTGAATTTATGGATAGTTCCTCGTTTTCTTGAGTCTCAGGCCCATTGATTCCTTCAGGGATATCAACATTGCTCAAATCTTGAACTTCCATATGAGGATCTTTCGTAGTGTCATCTTGACCATTTTTTTTCTTTTTCTAGGATTAATCTTTTGTACTTCATGCTCACAAATTGAAGAACGTGGATCAAGATGAGATAGTGATGGATTTTCCTAAAAAATTTCTCTTTTTATGTCACTATCTTCTCCCGCTAATTTTGGGAAAACTATCTCGTCAAATCGATAATCTACAAATCGTGCAGTGAACATATCTTCCGTTAATAGTTCAAGATACTAAATAATGAAGGGTGATTCAAACCCAACATAAATTCCTAACCTTCTTTGGGAGCCCATCTTGGTGCGATTTGGTGGTGCTTTAGGTACATATATACCACACCTAAAAATTCTCAAATGATATATCGTAGGCTCTTGACCCAAAATCAATTGCAACAAAATTTTTTTATGATACTTTGTCGATCTAAGATGAACAAGTGTTGCAACATGAAAAATCGCATGACCCCAAACAGAAGTGGGCAACTTAGTTTTCATAAGTAATGGTCTTACTATCAACTTCAGATGTTTAATTAATGACTCGGCAAGGCCATTTTAAGTGTGAACATAAGGTATAGGATGTTTCACTCTTATCCCAATCAATAAGCAATAGTCATTAAATGCCTGGGATGAAAATTATGCAACAATATTAAGGAGAATAGACTTAATCTGATTATCAGGAAACTATGAGCGTAATCATATTATTTGTGCCAATAATTTTGCAAATGCCAAGTTGCGAGATGAAAATAGGCATACTGAGACAATCTAAAAGAAGAATCTATTAGGACCGTAAAGTATCTAAACAACCCACTAGGTGGGTGAATGGGTCCATAAATATCTGCATGTATGTTTTCCAAGAACGCAGGAGACTCAATCCCAACTTTTATTGGCGATGGCCTCACAATCAGCTTGCCTTGATAACAAGCATTACATGAAAATTCACCATTTGAAAGAGCCTTCAAGTTCTTTAATGGATGCCCATTTAAATTTTCGATGATTCGTCTCATCATTATAGATCCAGGATGTCCTAGACGATCATGCTAAAGTACAAAAGTATTGGAATTAGTACACTTCTGGTTTATTATTAAATGTGCCTCAATTGCACAAATCTTTATCCAATACAAGCCAGAAAATAAAGTAGGGAACTTTTCTATAACACATGTCTGCCCAGAGACATTCTTCGTGATACCAAGATATTCAAGATTCATCTCACCAATTATCTTGTTGTGATAACCATTTTCACTGATATCATTAAAACTCATCAAGTTTCTTCGAGACTTAGGAGAAAACATAACATTATTTATGATGAGTTTAGTTCCCTTGGGTAAGATTATAATGGCTTTTTTGAAGCCTTCAATCAAATTAGCACTACCAGAAATTGTAGTGACATTAATCTTGCCCATGTTTAGATGAGAGAAATATTTCTCGTCTTTGAATATCGTATGTATAGTGCCAGAATCAATCAGACAAATATCTTCACAATTGCATAGCTTACTTTGAAAATTTTTCATATCTTCAAATAAAATGACACTCACCAAATAAAATATATATTAAATCTTTGTACAAAGTAAAAACTTATACTATAATGAATGGTTAATTATCCTTTACTAAGCAATTAAATAAAGTATGTCCATCTCAAAATATCACACTTTCAAATGCCTTAATACTTTACTGGAGAAAAGAAAATATTTTATTTTTTTCAATTGTTTATAATTGTACGTGCTTAGCTGGCTTTTCCAGAAACAATAAGAAAAAAGCCGTGGCTCTTTTTTTATAAAAATAATTTATCACACAAATCAGTAGACTAATTTAATTATATAATTTTAGCACTATTGTTGTCTGGGTCATCAGAACATGCAAATAATATATTATATTATAAAAAAATATACTTCCTTCGTTTAAAAAAGTATGATCTACTTTTCTTTTTAATCCGTTTAAAAAAGAATGATTCCTTTTCTTTTTTGACAATACTTTAATTTCAACTTTCCACATGTCATATTTAGGACCACAAGATTAAAAGGCATTTTGATACATTTGACATAACTTTAATTTAAGACCACAAGATTCAAAAGTCTTTTTAATTTTCTTAAACTTTATGTCAAGTTAAAATAGATCATTCTTTTTGAAACAGAGAGAGTAATAATTTAATGATATATTTGAGTAGTATCGTTTTTTTCATAACTAATGACTTACACTTTTACTGCTCCCAAAAATCTATGCAACCCTTTTTTTCGTTCTGTTTTTTTTCTCAATAAATAATGAAAAAATTAAAATTTAATTCAATTCAATTCAATAATAAATTAGAATAATATAATTAAACTAACCAATACTAATCAAAAACTAATACTGATGCAAACAACTATTTTTACATGATTTTTTTATTCACTAAATCTTACCAATAAAAAAATAAATTAAAAATCATTCATTCTTCCATGTTTACGGAACCATCACCAATCAAGTAATCAATCTTTCCTTCAAGGTGCTCGAAAAAATCTGCTACATCCAAGCTTGTGATGTCAACATTATTTTCAGAGAGAAAGTTAGCCTTGGGATTTTTTCCTTTCTTCTATAGTGATGCTTGATACAGGTCAACCAAGTGTTTAAGGGAACGACAATCACGTGAATAGTATCCATTTCCACCACATCGGAAACAAGTAATTGCTTCACATTTCTCATTTTTTCTCTTTTTTCGATGAATGATTAACACCAGGAACAAGGTTTCTTTCTTGGTCATTATGACCACGACCACGTCGACGACCAGAGCTGCGACCTTTTCCACGCCTAGCATAGTGAGCATGCACATCATTCACCTCAAGGAATGGTGTAGATCTAGTAGGACGATTCTCGTAATTTTTCATCAACAAATCATTATTTTGTTCAGCCACGAGAAGATGAGAACTCAGTTCAGTATACTTCTTGAAACCATTCTCTTGATATTGTTGCTGTAAGAGCACATTCGAGGCATGAAAAGTAGAGAGAATCCTTTCCATCATATCGTTATCATTGACAGTCTCTCCACATAGTTTCAATTGAGAAAACATTTTGAACATGGCAAAGTTGTACTTATGAATAGACTTGAAATCTCAGATGTATCCATTCATATCATGCTTTTGGGAGGATGACTATCTTTAAGTGGTCAAACCTTCCTTTTAGGCTATTCCACAATACGAGTAGATCCTTAGTAGTACGGTATTCAATTTTCAGAATTTGATCTAGATGATGATGCAAGAAAATCATATCCTTAGCATGATTTTGACAAGATGTTGTATTTTTTTTCTGTATGGAATTTCCAAGACCCATAGCATCTAGGTGGATTTCAGTATCCAACACCCATGAAAAATAGTTCTTGCCCGAAATTTAAAGGGCAACGAACTCACACTTTGTAAGATTGTTAGCCATATAGAAAAGGAAAGAAATAAAAAATAATAATTCCTTAGACTTAGCCTTCAAATTTGATATGGTAGAGTCTCGTGCTGATAACGTGTTATAAAATATATGAGAATAAAGAAGAAGAGTAGAGATAATAGAGTGTTCTTATTTCTCTTGATGGATGAATAACAATGAAGGAAAACCCCTTTATTTAAATGAAAAAACTAACCTTGGAGTTTGTAACTTTACCATAAATAGACATACAATATATGATAAAGTAGGTATTCACTATATATGGTAAAGTAGACATTCACTATATATGGAAATACATTTATAACAACATAGAAATAGTAGGATACTTGACTCTTACTAAAGGAAAGAAAATAAAAAAAATATACTAAAAATAAGTACTTATATTTTGTCAAAGCACAATATCAATATTTACGATAAAATTTAATGTCCAACAACTCTTTGAGGTACTTGTTCAAATATTTATAAAAGTAACAAAAGTGAAATATGCAAAGAGAATAAATAATGATGACTCAAAATACTGTAATAATAATAATAATACCATCTAGTGTAGTGCAAGATATGAGTCTCTTTGAGCGCAAGTTAGCATAACGTGCGCATCCATGGGAAAAAGAGCTTGTTTCCCCTAACAGAAAGCGTTAATGGCATAGAGAGTAACGATGAAAGGTGGTGGTACTCAAAAATGGAACGTAGGAAGTGTGGTAGGGACTTCTACACCTGCTAAGAGCATAAAGTCACAGAAAGGTCATGGAATTGAGAACTCAAAATTGAAGGATGGCTCATCAGGAAAGAGAATTGAGGTGATTAATGAAGAGGAGAAAGTAGAAAAGGTAATATCACCACCCAGGAAAGCTACAAACCCTAGGGAGGAGTTACAAACAAATGCACATAAATTGGGTAAAGAATGGTCAGCAGTATGTAGTCGAAATAGACGCAAGTGTTGGATTGACAAGGTCGAAGCTGAGGATGAGCTGGTGTGGAAACCATCAATCTGGGAGAAATTTTATATCACAAAGTTGTCTAATGCGGGGTTTAAGCTCAAATATGTTGCACCTACAGTACATAGAACAACACCTGCTTGTTCAATTTACATGGGTGACATTAGTACTGAGATTGAATTTTAGAAAAATTCTATTGTATGCTACGTGTTAGGGACACATCCCTCTTTTGCAGTTTTGAACGGATTCATACAACAGATATGGTCGAAGTGGGGATTTAACAGTGTCGTAACAATGAAAATGGAAATATTCTAGTTAAATTTGACTTGGTAGATGGTAAAGAGAAAGCAATACAAGGTGGTATATACTAATTTGACAATAAGCTATTTATTGTGAAGGCATGGTCTCTGGATATGGAGTTTACTAAAGAAGAATTTCACTCAGTGCCAATTTGGGTGAAACTACCGGGACTAGATTTCAAGTATTGGAGTCCTGTTGGTCTAAGGAAGATTGGAAGTTTAATAAGCCGAACTTTAATGGTGGACAGTTATACAGAGAAGAAATAAAGGTTGCAATTTCTAAGCTACTGATTGTAGATATTGATAGAGAGTTGCCAGAGAAGGTGATGTCTAGAAATATGAAAGGTGATCTGGTTGAAAAAAAGGTCCAATATGAGTGGAGACCTATCATATGAAAATTTTGTAAGAAGTATGGGCATGCTGAAGCTGACTGTAGGAAGAAGAAACCAATTAAAAAACTAACTGATGAACAGGGCACTGTAGAGACAAAGAAAGTAGTGGATAAAGATATTGTAGCTCAAAGGAAATAAAAGCCAGCAACGGTGGAGGAAGCAGGGCCTAGTTCTCCTAGAAAGTAGGTCAAAATTGAGTGGATTACACCAGTAAGGATAAAGAAGGGTACTATAGCTCAACATGGGTATCAAAAGCAAATGCAAATAGAGTTGGGTAAGAATGAATTCCAGGTACTACATCAGGAGAGTGAAAGTATAACTGGACATAGTAAACAGTCTATGAATGCAGGGAAATAAACTATTCCCAGTAAGGGGAATGGATAGCATCTTAAGTTGGAACATTAGGGGTTTAAATGTCCCCAATAAGAAAAAAAAAGTAAATATGCTTTGCAATAGAGAGAGGGTTGGTTTAATAGGGTTGGTGGAGACAAAAATAAAGGTTGGCAATATACAAGAGACAACAAGGACAATGTTTGGTGGTTGGGAATATGTAACTAACCTACAATACCACTATAATGGTAGAATTAGGTTGTCTTGGAGATCAAATATTTACTATGTGGTGGAGTTATGTGGTAATGCTCAGGCAATAACTTGTCAAGTGACTCAAAATGATAGAAATATATCATTTCTATTGATTGTGGTATATGGTATGGATAGTAGAGTAGAAAGAAATGAGCTATAGAAGTACCTGGAGATGGTAAGCATGGGATGTAATGACCCATGGCTTGTAATGGGGGATTTTAATTCAATATTTAACATGGATGATAGAAAAGGGAGAAACCCTATAACTGTGGCTGGGGTGGAAGATTTTCAAGCATGTGTTACTACTTGTGAGCTGCTAGAGCTACCTTCTTAGGGAAATAGATACACTTAGAGTGACAAACATGGTACTAATAGAGTGTATTGCAAAATTGATTGGGTGTTTGTGAACAATCTTTGGTTAAATAGGATTCCTAACTACAGTGCAATCTTTATGAATTAGGGCATCCGTGATCATTTACCTATAAAAATTGAATAGATTATGACAAGGAGTAGGAAGAACAAGCAATTTAGGTATTGCAATGTGTGGGCAAGCCATCCAATGTTTTTGGAAAAGGTGGAGGCAGTGTGGAGACAAGGAATTAAAGGATGCCTTATGTTTCAAGTGGTGAAGAAGCTGAAGTGTTAGCAAAACAACATTTAAAGGATCTCAACAAGCAATATTTTAGTAACATCCTTAAGGAGGTTGATAAGGATAAAGACACACTAGATAAAGCACAACAGGCCCTGCATAATAATCCTAATGACCTAGGACTGCAATAAATGAAAAAGGAGAAGTGTTACAAATTATGGAGGTCTTCATATCTTGCTGAAATATATTTACAACAAAGAAGAAAAGCCACATGGATTAAACATGGTGATGACAATAATGGTTATGATGTGTATATCTTCAACAATATTCTCAGTCAAGGTTAATGGAGAGGGGAATTGATACTTGAAGGGAAAAGGGGCCTTAGGAAAGAAGATCCAATATCTCCTTTGCTCTTTGTATTGGAGATAAAGTACCTAACTAGAACACTTAGGAAAATGAGAAAACTTTCAGATTTTAAATTTCACCCCGTATGCCAGGAGCTCAGGTTGACACACCTAATTTTTGCAGATGATCTCATGATATTCTATAAAGGAGAGGTAAATTCTATTCAAAGGGTATTGGGGGCTTTAGATCACTTTCATCAAACTATCGGGCTAATGGCTAATGTGGAGAAGACAAACATATTCTTGACTAGAATAATAGAGGAGGTCCAGACAGAAATTTTATCTTTGATAGGATTTTCTATAGGCCAGTTACCAATAAGATATCTTGGCTTGCCATTAACATCCAAGAAGTAAGAAAAAATGGAATGGCACCAGCTTCTTGAGAAGATCGCTGATAGAATCATTAATGCTTATGCTAGGAAACTATGCTATTTAGGTAGATTACAAATAGTTAATGCAGTCTTATTCTCCATCTATAATTTTTGGGGAGCTGTCTTTATTCTTCCACAAAGTGAGTTAAACACTATCGATAGGAAATGTAAAGAGTTTGTATGGGGAAGTTCTGAAGATCACAGGAAAAAACAATTAGTTGTATGGGACAAGGTTTGTATACCCAAGAAATTTAGTGGTCTCAATGTAAAAGGGTGTAGAAAGTGGAATGAAGCATCAGTGGGTATATTTTCATGGAAAGTATCAGAGAAACAAGATGTTTTATAGGTTAGATGGGTACATGGGGTCTATATAAAACAACATATGAATGTATGGGACCACAATTATCCAGGTGATTGCAGTTGGTATTGGAGAAAGCTAATGGCTCTAAAAACTGATATGTCTAGATGGTATCAGGATACGAGGTACAAGCTGACAAAGAATGAGATTTACTCTGTAACAAGGAATTATAATGAAATGTTAGGGATGCAGAATAGGTTGAGAGTAGCTGATCTTGTATGGATAAGGTTTTTGCATCCAAAGAACAAATTCATTATTTGGTTAGCAAACTAAAATAGGTTACTCACCAAGACTAGGATGCTAAGATTGAAAATATCCGTAGAAGAGGAGAACTGGTGTCTATGTAACGCTGGTATGTTAGAAAATCCACAACATTTGTTTTCTAAATGTGCTTGGGTTACTAAGGTTTGAGATGGGTTGTCACAATGGATGGGTGTGGCTATGGTCAATAGGGATGTACCTAATAGTCTAATATGTTAGAGATAGAGAAAATGGTTAAAACTGAAGAAGGAAATAATGGAGGATATTTGGGGGGGCATGATATACCACAGATGGAAAGCAAGGAACTGGAGGATATTTTGATAAATACATGTAAATACATAATTCACGATCACACAAATTCAGAAAGAGGTAAGGGATAGGTTGGGAGTACTGCAGGAAAATAAAAAAGTTGAGAAAGTAAAAGATGTATTGCTTAAGCTGGGTTGTGGATAGTGTTTAATTTCTCATAGTTCTTCTAGTATTAAGTTTGAGTTTACCTTGTCTGTAGTGGTCGTTTTGTTTTTCTTTGGTAGCATGTACCAAGGCCTGATAACTTACAGGTGCTCTTTAGTTTGTACAAAATCAGAGAAATTTTGGTGTAATGGTAATATTTCTCAGTTGTTACCAAAATAATAATAATAATAATAATAAAAAAAAGTAATGCAGATAATCTTTAATAATCTAAAATCTTATAAAAATAAAGTATAATAGCATTTTTACCTTGTGAGAAAGATAGACATCGGAATGATTAAAATAACAAAAAAGAGGATCAAAATTGGGTGCCAACAGGTACTACCCCTTGAGTGGTTTTGGTATGTCGTCGGGACAAATAAGCTAATATGAGTTGTCGGGGAGCATATAAATGATAGTAAAAACTCATAATGGTGTGTTGGTGGTGTTGTGTTAGTTATAGCATTGGTTAGTATCTGTGATGCCTCGGGAAAAAAAATTTCCGTTAAGATCTCGAACAAAAATGTGTTGAATTCTGTTCTTTATCGTGATTAATAATTTTTCTGTGTGGAATTTTTGGATATGCAACCCGTCATCGCGTAGAGAATCGAATAAGATTTCCAATGATAAGTGTATCATCCAAAACGGACACTCGAGCGATGAGTTATGATCATTCCGATCTAACCGTGAATAGCGGTGAACAGTAAATATGCAGGAAAAAATACTGAGGCCAGGCGAATTTTAGGGTCAACTTCAAATAATTATAAATCCTTGTACATAATGATCTGGGTAATCTACTATATATCAACAGAAATTTCTGAAAGTCCTCTTTCCAATGAATTTGGTTTCATCCATTTTGTCCATCGGAGCAAAAAGTTATGGTCGATCTACTTCAGCCTATCAAAACAGTCCATCAAAGGACAAATTTGACATTATTTGATTTTTAAGGGTATTTTGGTCATTCTCACTCCAATCCATCCGGGTAAACCATGGATTTAAGTCCATTAAGATCATTCAGTAGCTCATTTTTCTCCAAAATTTCCTAAGGCTCAAACCCAATCCCACTACTCCAAATTTCATCCTTCTATGTCTCTTGATTGAACCGTAGAAATTTTAAATTGATTTGGGATTCATGTTGATCATGTTAAGGACTTCGAGAAGCACCCTTTATTTTTGTGAATAAAGTTCCGGAGTCGAAAGTTCATATTCATCTTCCATTTTTAGGTATGTGGGGCTTTGAACAAGATTATCCTTTCGATCTTGTGCCCGATATTTTTGTTGAATTACATTGACATGTGATTTTACATGTTTTACCAAGAATTGGAAATATAGTTTTATATCTTATATTATTGTTCATGAGCTATGGGATTATGTCATCCGATAAGTGTATGATGTTGAGATGGAATTATGTCCAAAAAATATTTGATTATGAGAGTATGATGATTTAATTTGTTAAGCCTTGATTTATACTATCATTCCACTATTTTCTTATTATGAATTTATAATTGATATTGGAAATTCTATATCCTTACTATGGGTTGATGTCTCGAGTACCTTTAAATGAGAGTTGGATGACAAATTGAGAAATGTTGATATTGAAGTTGCAATGAGTCTTGGTATTTTTTGGGTGATTTTGATGAGTTAAATTGTTGAAAATATTATGTATTGAGTCTTCATATCCTTGTACAAATGTCGAGTCAGTTTTGGTTCAATGCATTGATACCTTGTCGATGTTGAGGAAGATTAAAATGTTTTGAGCTAAAATGTGTTGAGTTAGGAATCCACAAATTGATATGATTTGATAAATGAGAAAGAGATTTAATTTGATCTTTATGATAGACCTTTGTGATGTTGTGGTGGATTTTCTAATGTGTTCTGAGCTTGTCGGGGAGTAGTACTTAGCACCGAGAGGGAAATTTGGTATTTCCCCAACCTATGTGCCACTATAGGGTTGTTTGATGATGATATTATTGGCCAGAGAGCCCGATTGTGATTATTGCAGTTTTAAGGTCGTACTCCCTGGCAAAGAGTATGACGCTCCTTCCAACGGGGGTTTCAAACATTGGTATTCCACGTAGCTCACATGGGGTTGTCGGTTATAGAAAACTCCCCGGTCCATAAGAGTCATGTTTTTTAAAATACCGAGTCACTTCGAGTTTTGATGTGGTAAGTCAAGTTGCCTATGATGATCTATAATGATTTATGAGGTTTTTCTCCTGCATTTCCTATCTAAGATGTTATGTGTAGCATGATTTAATGTCACTCAATCTAGGTGTGTAATTATGGTCCGTATGTACGTTTTTATGAAATTTATGATATTATTTATATTTTGCATACGCCCCCACATACTCAGTACGTATCTTGTGAAGACCCACATATTTCTCTATAGGATACATTCTTACCATGATGTAGGTTCAGGTACTTAGCCGCAGCCACGACAGTGATATTCGAGTGCCGCATCTACGTTCCTTCAGTGGTGAGTCCTCATGGTTTGAGGACCAAGTTGCTAGTTTTGGTGCTGTTGTTTTGTGATCCCTTTGGACTATTGAGTCAGTAAAGGGTTTGTCCCAATAGCTCGTTGATTTTTCTGTATAGAGGCTATGTCAGACTAGTGTATTGTTGGGTTGGTTTGTGTATAGACATTCCATATATGTACAGTCTAACGATATTTCGTGCCATGCGCGATGTGATATGATATGTTCTTATATATATATCCCTAGCATAGCGTGTATGTTGTTGTGTTGGAACCCAAGGGTAGTGTTTTGGCTTAAAGGGTTAGCTTGAGGCTACATGTAGCCTTGGGCACCGTGTGGCATCTCAGGAGGATATTTCGGGGTGTTACAAACTTGGTATCAGAGCCTAAGGTTGTGAAGAGTACTAGGGAGTCTGACAAGCCGCGTTACGTAGAGTCTTGAGCATCGGTGTGTAGAGCGCCACACCTATGATCAAGAGACTGCGGGGCGTTCTAGTAAAAGTCGTTTCTTTCTTTCTACAAGAGTCTATCCTTCTTACAACTGTTTCCTTCTGCTGTTAATTCGTGCATTCTTATGAAAGAAAATGCCTCCACGTCGAGCTCGTGGAAACAACAACCAACCTCAACCCGTTGATCCATTACATGAGACGGTATCCCATGCCGAATTTCAGGTAGCTTTTCAGATGCTAGCCTAGGCTGTTACCGCCAATACTCAGGACAATGCTCCACCTCTATAGGAAAATAATTCGGCAGCAACACGAATTTGTGATTTTATGCGGATGAATCCGCTAGAGTTTCATGGGTCGAGAGAAGGTGAGGACCCGCAAATGTATGTTGATGAAATAAAGAAAATTACACAGATTAAGCATGTGACCGATGAAGAAAGTATGGAGCTGGCTTCTTATCGGTTGAAGGATGTTGCCTATGACTGAGTGCAGATGTGGAATAAGGGTAGAGAGGAAGATACCGCTCCGGTCACTTGGCAATTATTCCAAGATGCTTTCTTGGATAGATTTTTTCCTCTTGAGTTACGAGAAGTTAAGATAGAGGAGTTTATTAATTTGAGACAAGGATCTATGTCGGTTAAGGAGTATTGTCTTAAGTTTTATCAGCTATCAAAGTACGCTCCCAATATGATGGCTGACTCGAGGACTAGTATGAGCAAGTTTCTAACTGGGGTGTCGAGTTATGTGGTGAAAGAATGTAGATCTTCTATGATCAACATGGAGATTGATCTTCCTAGGTTAATGATTCACGCCCAACAGATTTAGTCAAATAAGATAAAGGAAAGAGAAAGAGTAAGAGGGATTATGAGAGTCAGATCGGAGCAACTGAGGTTTGGTTAGACTAGATTCTCCGGAGGGAGTCACCCTCAGTTTCAGAGACGTCCATTTATACCTACGCCTTCCTCAGCTAGTGCTCCTATATATCTGGGTAGGCAGGGGCTCGGGAATAGGTCGGTACCTTCTAGGTCTCAGGACAGTGTAAGTAACCGGCCTCATCCTCCTTCGTTTACTAAGTGTGGTAAATACCATTTTGGGGAGTGTTATATGGGGCAACGAGGCTGTTTTAGTTGTGGAAAGTTGGGCCACATACTTAGAGATTGCCCGTATGCCAGACAACGGAGTCGTGATGACCTTCCCTAGAGTCAGGCTACCAGTGCCCCGCCTACCGCAGCCCGTCCAGTTCTTCCTCAGGGTGCTTCATCTAGTACTGCTGGCGGTCAACACTAGAATCATTTCTATGCTATACCACCTCTTCAGGAGCAGGATGACTCTCCCGATGTTGTCACTGGTATGCTCCGTGTTTTCTTTTTTGATATCTATGTGTTGATGGAACCCAGTTCGAGTTTTTCTTATGTGACACCTCTGGTTGCTGTAAATTTTGAAACGGATCCTGAACTAATTTCTGAGCCTATTTTGGTTTCTACTCCGATAGGAGAGTCTGTCATTACTAAGTGGGTGTATAAGACCCGTATAAGAAATATCCCATTACTGTTTTTCATTGGGTTATGTATGATGATTTGATTGAGCTAGATATGGTTGACTTTGATATAATTTTGGGTATGGATTGGCTTCACTCATGCTATGCGTCTATTGATTGTCGTGCCTATGTGGTCAAGTTTCAGTTTCCTGATGAACCTATCCTCGAATGGTCTGGGAGTTTTGTGATTCCTAAGGGTCATTTCATATCCTATCTCAAAGCTAGGAAGTTGATTTCCAAGGGTTGCATCCACCACTTGGTTCGGGTTAAAGACACTAAGCCTGAAACCCCGACTATTTAGTCAATTAATGTTATTAATGAGTTTCTTGATATCTTTCCAGAAGATCTCCCTGGAATACCTCTTGATAGAGAGATAGAGTTTGGGATTGACCTTCTTCCCGATACTCAGCCTATTTCCATTCCTCCATATCGAATGGCTCCCGTGGAACTTAAAGTTGAAGGAGCAATTGAAAGATCTTTTAGACAAAAGCTTTATCAGACCTAGTGTGTCCCCGTGGGGTGCACCTGTCCTATTTGTGCGTAAAAAAGATGGTTCTTTGCTGATGTGTATTGATTACCGGCAGCTTAATAGGGTTACTATCAAGAATAAATATTCGCTTCCTTGAGTTGATGATTTATTTGATCAATTGCAAGGTGCGAGCTACTTTTCGAAGATAGACCTCAGATCCGGTTATCACCAACTTAAGGTTAGGGAATGTGACATCCCCAAGATAGCTTTCCGAACCCGTTACGGTTATTTTGAATTTCTAGTGATGTCTTTCGGGTTAACTAATGCTCCAGCGGCTTTCATGGATCTTATGAACTGTGTATTCCGGCCATATATGGATTTATTTGTAATAGTCTTCCTTGATGATATTCTTATTTACTCCCAAAGCGAGGGTGATCATGCGTATCATCTACGAATCGTGTTGGAAACTCTTCGAACTCATCGGTTGTATGCTAAGTTCAGTAAGTATGAGTTCTGGATGAACTCTGTAGCCTTCTTGGGTCATGTTGTTTCTTCCGAAGGTATTAGAGTTCATCCTCTAAAGATAGAGGCTATAAAGAGTTGTCCTAGACCTATTTCTCCTTCTGATATCTAAAGTTTCTTGGTCTAGCTGGTTATTATCATCATTTTGTTGAAGGGTTTTCATCTATTGCATCTTCTATGACCCGTTTGACCCAAAAGAAAGTGAATTTCCTGTGGTCCGAATCTTGCGAGAAGAGTTTTCAGGAGTTGAAGAATCGACTCACTTCAGCCCCTGTGTTGACTTTGTCTGACGGTGTTGATGGTTTTGTGGTGTATTGCGATGCTTCCAGAGTCGGTTTGAGTTGTGTATTGATGCAAAAGGGCAAGGTTATAGCTTATGCTTCCAGGAAGCTAAAGCCTCACGAGAAGAATTATCCTACCCATGACCTTGAATTAGCTGCCGTGTTTTTTGCTTTGAAAATCTGGAGACATTATTTGTATGGTGTCCATGTCGACGTCTTCACGAACCATAAGAGCTTGCAGTATGTATTCACCCAAAAGGATTTGAATCTTAGGTAGAGACGATGGTTAGAACTGTTGAAAGATTATGATATAAGTATGCTATATCATCCGGGAAAGGCCAATGTAGTAGAAGATGCCCTTAGTCAAAAGTCCATGGGTAGCGTAGAACATATGGAGATTGGTAAGAAGGAGTTAGCCCGTGAGGTACATCGTTTGGCTAGATTGGGGGTTAGGTTGTTTGGTGATGCTGAGGGTAGTATAAGAGTGCAAAGCGGTTCCGAATCCTCTTTAGTTTCGGAAGTGAAGGAGAAGCAAGACAGGGATCCTACCTTGGTCAGGTTAAAAGAGTCAGTTAAAGACCAAAAGGTGGAGGTTTTCTCCCAAGAGGGAGATGGCGTTTTGAGACTCCGAGAAAGATTATGTGTTCCTGATGTTGATAACTTGAAGCAGAGGATTATGGCGAAAGCATATGGTACGCGATACTCCATCCATCCCGGTGCTACCAAAATGTACCATGATTTGCGAGAAATCTATTGGTGGAACGGTATGAAGAGTAACATAGTAGAATTTGTAGCGAAGTGTTCCACGTGTCAACAGGTTAAAATAGAGCATCAAAGGACCAGTGGCGTGATGCAAGAGTTTAGCATTCCTACTTGGAGGTGGGAAGAAGTGAATATGGACTTCATAGTTAGTTTGCATCCTTCTCGTTGCCATCATGATTCGATTTGGGTTGTGGTAGATTAGCTGATGAAATCAGTTCATTTCTTGCCTGTGCATTCATCATATACTGCTGAAGATTATGCTAGAATATATATTCGGGAACTCTTTAGACTTCATGGAATCCCTTTGGCTATTATTTATGACAGAGGTACTTAGTTTACCTCTCAGTTTTGGAAATCTTTCCAGAAGGGTCTCGATGCCCAAATTCGTTTAAGTTCTGTTTTCCATCCGCAAACACATGGTCAGGCCGAGAGGACCATTCATACTTTAGAAGATATGTTGAGGGTTTATGTGCTTGATTTTAAAGGTAGTTGGGATGAGCACTTAGCATTAATCGAGATTGCTTACAATAACAGTTTTCATGCTACTATTGGAATGGCCCCGTTTGAAGCTTTGTATGGTAGAAGGTGTAGATCACCCATTGGTTGGTTTGAAGTTGGTGAGCCTGCCGCGACTAGACCGGATGCGGTGTTCGAGGCCATGGAGAAGGTTAAGTTAATTCGGGAAAGGTTGAAAACCGCCCAAAGTCATCAAAAATCATACGCAGATGTAAGGAGGAAAGACCTTGAATTTAATGTTGGTGATTTAGTGTACTTGAAAGTTTCACCCATGAAAGGGGTGAAGAGATTTGGGAAGAAAGGGAAACTAAGTCCCCGTTACATTGGTCCCTATAAGATTGTGGATCGCATTGGGAAGGTAGCGTATAAGGTTGAATTGCCCGCGGAGTTATCTAACGTCCATCCGGTTTTCCATGTTTCTATGCTTAAGAAGTATATTGGTGATTCTGTTGTGATTGATCCTTCCGAAATCTCGGGTATTCAAGATAGTCTTTCATATGAAGAGATTCCAGTTGAGGTTTTTGACTTTCAAGTTCGTAGGCTAAGAAACAAGAAAGTTCCTTTGGTTAAAGTGCTTTAGTAAAATCAATCCGTGGAGAGTGCTACTTGGGAAGAAGAAGCGGATATGAGCGCCAAATATCCCCACCTCTTTCCTATGAAAACTAAGCATGTCAAAGGTATCGTTCTCTTTTGATTTAATCCTTATTGCTATGTTTATCTTGGCTTGTGTGTTTTCTACGATATCCAAAAAATCTAGAATGGAGTATATGCTTGGGCAAGATGATTTTTCTCTATATACTCTTATCATAGTATTCTTGAACTACCTATCAACATTCGAGGATGAATGTATTCAAGGGGGAGATGATGTGATGCCCCGGAAAAAAATTTCCGTTAAGATCTCAGAAGAAAATGTGTTGAATTCTGTTCTTTATCGTGATTAATAATTTTTCTGTGTGGAATTTTTGGATATGCAACTCGTCATCGCGTAGAGAATAGAATAATATTTCCAACTATATGTGGATCATCCAAAACGGACACTCGAGCGATGAGTTATGATCATTCCGATCTAACCGTGAATAGTGGTGAACAGTAAATGTGCAGGAAAAAAATACTGAGGTCAGGCGAATTTTAGGGTCAACTTCAAACAATCATAACTCCTTGTACATAATGATCTGGGTGAGCTAGTAAATATCAACAGAAATCTCTGAAAGTCCTCTTTCCAATGAAATTGGTTTCATCCAATTTGGCCATCGGAGAAAAACGTTATGGTCGATCTACTTCAGCCTATCAAAACAGTCCACCAAAGGACAGATTTGACATTATTTGATTTTTAAGGGTATTTTGGTCATTCCCACTCCAATCTATCCAGGTAAACCATGGATTTAAGTCCATTAAGAGCATTCAATAGCTCATTTTTCTCCAAAATTTCCTAAGGCTAAAACCCCAACCCTACTACTCCAAATTTCATCCTTCTATGTCTCTTGATTGAACCGTAGAAATTTCAAATTGATTTGGGATTTGAGTTGATCATGTTAAGGGATTCGAGAAGCAACCTTTATTTTCATGAATCAAGTTCCGGATTCAGAAGTTCATATTCATCTTCTATTTTTAGGTATGTGGGGCTTTGAACAAGATTATCCTTTCGATCTTGTGCCCGGTATTTTTGTTGAATTACATTGACATGAGATTTTACATGTTTTACCATGAATTCAAAATATGGTTTTATTTCTTTTATTATTGTCCATGAGCTATGGGATTATGTCATCCGATATGTGTATGATGTTGAGATGGAATTATGTCCAAAAAGTATTTGATTATGAGAGTATGATAATTTAATTTGTTAAGCCTTGATTTATACTATCATTCCACTATTTCCTTATTATGAATTTATAATTGATATTGGAAATTCTATATCCCTACTATGGGTTGATGTTTCAAGTACCTTTAAATGAGAGTTGGATGGCAAATTGAGAAATGTTGATATTGAAGTTGCAATGAGTCTTGGTATTTTCCGGAAGATTTTGATGAGTTAAATTGTTGAAAATATTATGTATTGAGTCTTCATATCCTTGTCCAAATGTCGAGTCGGTTATGGTTCAATGCATTGATACTTTGTCGATGTTTAGGAAGTTTAAAATATTTTGAGCTAAAATGTGTTGAGTTAGGAATCCACAAATTGATATGATTTGATAAATGAGAAGGAGATTTGATTTGGTCTTTATGATAGACCCTTGTGATGTTGTGGTGGATTTCCTAACGCGTTTTGAGCTTGTCCGGGAGTAGTACTTAGCACCGAGAGGGAAATTTGGTATTTCCCCAAACCTATGTGCCGCCGTAGGGTTGTTTGATGATGATATTATTGGCCATAGAGACCGATTGTGATTATTGCAGTTTTAAGGTCATACTCCCTGGCAAAGAGTATGACGCTCCCGCCAACGGGGCTTTAAAACATTGGTATTCCACGTAGCTCACGTGGGGTTGTCGGTTATAGGAAACCCCCTGTCCATAAGAGTCATGTTTATTTAAATACTGAGTCACTCCGAGTTTTGATGTGGTAAGTCAAGTTGCCTATGATGATCTATAATTATTTATTAGGTTTTTCTCCTATATTTCCTATCTAAGATGTTATGAGTAGCATGATTCAATGTCACTCAAGCCAGGTGTGTCATTATGGTCCGTATGTACGTTTTTACAAAATTTATGATATTATTATATTTTGCATGTGCCCCCACATACTCAGTATGTATCTTGTGCTGACCCACATATTTCTCTACGGGCTACATTCTTACCATGATGTAGGTTCAGGTACTCAGCCGCAGCTGCGACAGCGATATCCGAGTGTCGCATCTACGTTCCTTCAGTGGTGAGTCCTCATGGTTCGAGGACCAAGTTGCTAGTTTTGGTGCTGTTGTTTTGTGATCCCTTTGGTTTGTTGAGTCAGTTGGGGGTTTTTCCCAATAGCTCGTTGATTTTGCTGTATAGAGGCTATGTCAGACTAGTGTCTTGTTGGGTTGGTTTGTGTATAGACATTCCATCTATGTACAGTCTAACGATATTCCATGCCATGTGCGATGTGATATGATATGTACTTATATATATATCCTTAGCGTAGCGTGTATGTTGTTGTGTTGGAACCCAAGGGTAGTGTTTTGGCTTAAAGGGTTAGTTTGAGGCTAGGTGTAGCCTTGGGCACTGTGTGGCATCTCGGGAGGATATTTTGGGGCGTTACAGTATCAAGACTCGAACTAGGGCCTATTCGTGACTGGTATCTCAAGTCCCACGTGGACCAAAAATCACCCCATGCACCTAACTAAACAAACACAACATCCCCCAATGTTGGATGAATTCCGAATATATAACATGATAGTATCCAATAAGCTTAAAGAAAATCAAAACATGTCTATAACTGACGATCGATGACCGACTATACAACTGACCACATCACCCAATATGAACAGTAATCTAAATAAAGCCTTCTAAACAAAGAACAAAAATCAGTCTTGGTCGGGAAAAGTTCCCGACTCTACCAGATGACAATGAGAATGAAAATGATAATGTTAATGATAATGAAAGTAACTATCAACTCAAATATAAGAATGAAAATGGATGAAATGCCTAAGACTTTTGGGGAATGGAAGCTCACTAGTTTGTCGCAACACAATGAATGAACAGACTGAGCCATCCGACCTAACTCTGCACTGGAAAAGTAAAGTTAGCTCCGGTGCCTAGATCGCATAGGGATACAACATCCAAAGATGATTAGTGGGGTGAATACAAGCATGTAACTCAGGGATAAAGATAACATAATTCCATGATCAACAGTTCAAAATCATTCAAAACCAATGCACATAATCAAATGCATATACATAGAGATATATCATATGTCGGGATAGGGAACACGGATTAACATGCACTTTAAAATATTAACCTGGGTTTTATATCTCAACCATCATAACTTATAAAGGAACCCATGGGCTATATGGGCTCAGTTCTTCCCCAGCTAATAGGTCCCTAGTATGTCTGGCCGCACAAACCAAAAAGTATACAAATGCACTATGGGGGACTCGAACTTTCTTTTATATCAAGGTGACACGAGCACCAAATCATCTAATAAGATGTGGGGGACTCAAAAATCCCAATCATATGATAATAATAATAAGGGGGACTCAAACCACCCAGTCATATAAACCCCGACGCCGACAATCGCGATTTCCAATGTGGGTCCATTGATACGACCAAATTACAAATTTTCTTAGAAAATGTAAGCGTTCATTGTCAAATATATAACCCAACTAAGTTGGAGTCGAATCCCATAGGGAATATGATGTTAACTAAGTTATATGATTATTAACAGACTATTGATCAAAGGTTTCCAAAAATAAAGGGGGTGTGTTGTTAACAAATATTGTTGATAATATCAATTCGTATTCAAACTTTTGAGTATTTTGTAGAATTCATTCAATGAGATTAAGTAAACTCGGATTATGGTCACCAAGGTGTTAATGAAATCAGGGTTGTGAGTTATTTCAAATCTCTAATTAATAATTTCTATTGCAAAGTTAATCAAACTCTAAAATCCCTATAATTATTTGTCGACCTTAATAGATGACTACACTTTAATTCTTTTAAACTTAAAGAGTGATATGAAATGGTCAATCCAATCCTCAAGTGGGCTTGATTTTCTTGTAACTGTTCTCTTTTCCCAACACCTACTTTTCAACTTAAACAAGTGGGGTCTATCGGCACACCCTTCAAGTTTTTAACCAAGAAAGATCATTAATTTGAAGAGAAGGTTATGAAATTACAATTATGTCAGAAATTTGAGCATTCTCACAACCCTAGCAACAAATCACACCAACGCTTCCATAACCCTAGTCATGGGAGTTTCAACCACTTATAATTAAAGAGAGGAAATTCATCGTATATTTCATAAACAATGTAGAATCACTTACAAAGATACAATAATTCTTCCAAATCTTTAAATGATTATGAATAAAATGAAAACCCAAAGTAGTAATCTTATTTCTCAGAGAATTCTCAGTTATAAAATGTTTTAGCAGGAAAACGGTATCTAATCTAACCCTAAAGTGGGTATTTCTATGTTCCCAGGAGGTGTATATTTAAAATTTAAAATGCAAGTTACTATATCATCGGTGACGGTAAAAGTGACGGTCTGTCGATGGCCTAACGGTCGATTTCTTGGTTCGTCACTTGAACCCAAGTCTCAATACTCTCTATTTCAGACCGTCGGACACAACGACAGCTCGTCATTAGCCCAATGGTCTGTCACCTAGTCCATCACTTGGACATGGGTTCTCTATTGTTCTGCTTAAGCCTGATGGCCATAGTGATGGTTTGTCGCTGGCGTGACAGTCCATCACTTGGGCCGTCACTTGGTTCTATGTTGAATTCAATTCTGTTTAAGGTTGACGAGCATAGTGACAGTTCGTCGTGAGGCTGACGGTCCATCACTTAGTCTGCACATGCTTTTAATTCCTACTTTTCCAAGATATTTCTTTTTCCAAGTCGTTCACCTGAGAACACATAAAAACCAACATCAAGCACTTCAAAAGTTTCTTAAAAACATACAATTATCCCTTGTAAAAGGTGAAAATGTTCCGCCAAAGATCAGAACATCAACACCCTCAACTTAAGACAATTACTTATCCTCAAGCAACTCAACACCATATCATACGCATAACCAAGAATAATAACGGGCCCTTAACTATTGAATTATGCATTATACACCCACTTAATTGGCACCTTACTCATGAAGAATCAACATATATGGATCCACAATTTGCATTATTCCAAGGTTGAACACAAACATGCTCATGGACAGAAAATCTCAAAGAAATCAGTAATGACAAGTACAGTTCAAATTGCCCTCACAAATAAGGAAATCCACCACACATTCTTGTTTAACATGCTGACTCTCACAATGGAAGTTTCAAACAAAGCACATACACCTATAAACTTTCCCTTATCATCTTATGCAACCTATAGTTGATTTGAAAGGATCAAACAAGACTTATTTATAGCTTGTAATGAGACTTTTGGTGACAGGTGGGGGATATTTTTGGGGTAGTTATTTCATACTTATGCTTCACCCTACTTGTCTTTAAAACAACTCACCATGACTACTTTTTTTCAATTTTCTTCGCAATCTGCACTATTCATCCTTCAGTCTTAAAAATAACCCCCCTTTATATATATATATAAGTCTACATCAGCCACCCTTAACTTATGTTGTTGCCATTAGTTGAGGTGTATATTATCTAAGTAGACCAGGGCCAGATGAGACTTATTCACACAATTTAAACTACTTACTTTGAGCGATTAACTTCCTAGAAGTAGCTACCCTCAACTTAGGTATTTTGCCTGAGTTGAGGTGAACAAAGTTCAAGGAGGGAACAGGGACAAAGTCAAATATAAAAAAATCAAAAGAAATTAAACTAAGAATTGTAGGGGTAAGAATAAAAATAAAGGCTCAAAAAGCGTTCAAATGAATTTTTTTTGGTATGGCTTTTTAAGTCTTTGTGGACTCGAATTTGAAGGAGGCCTGTTATCCTATCCTATTTAATCCCCCACAATTCTAAACAAATAAATTGGGAAAGTTCTCGCTTTATACATAATGTTAGAACTGTAACAAATTGTCACACACTGTCAATGAACTAATACCCATTTTACAGACTCTTGGTCTTGCATCACAGGATTATGCTTGTTCTACTTCAATATTCTAATGCCAATTGCAGATTCATAAAGGTTGATCATCTTATAATATTTACAATAAGTATCAGACTCTCAATTCATAGGTTTCTATCACATCATTATTCCTCAACACACATGAAAGGTACAAAACACTTTAGATATTAGACAAAAGAAAAGAGCATATTTATAATCAGAAAATTACACTTAAGGAAAACTAACAACCTAAACATATCGGTTCTACTAGATAGCATATGATGGAAAAAAACACAGGCAACAAAAACCACTGTGGTGACTATTTTCCCAACAAGTACCCCCACCCCCACAAAAAATATATGCTTTGTCCTCAATGCATCAAAATTAAAGTACATGGGAGAAGAATACTTGAACAGCCTTTAGGCTTGTGAATTAGTCGAATCAGCTAAGACATCCTTTGCTTCAGGGTATAACAGCAACAACCTCTTCATTAGTTGGGGTACTCAACATAACTTCCTCCCCAGTAAGAGGTATCATAGTAGGAATTAGTTTTGGCACGTGCTCATTTTCTCGGGATGAACTTGTGAAAACTCGTGTTGTTTCATCAGCGACTTTTTTCTTTCTCTTCTTTTCATATATCTATAATATTTGTATTGTCTTCCTCAAATTTCTTTCTTCTGGTGTTTTATATCAGCACCTTTTCTTCATCTCTGACTTTGTGTAGCTATTTTTATCAATCTTTTTACCTTTGTCCTTGAGTGGCCTGCCCATGATATAAACAAGGCCTTCATATTCATCACTTACAACCATTGAAGGATCAAATTCCCTTGGTGATAGATGTCTCTTCAACTCAGAAATATTATCTTGTGCCTATTTAAACTTAGCCACAAACTTTACAAAATCTGGGATAGATAGCTCTTTCAGACGACTATTTTCTCTCTCCTCCATATCATCTATTCTTACATGTAAGTTTTTATATGGATTGAGAGCTTCAACAAAAATCTGGTCTACAAATGGATTTAATTCCATCGACCAAGCATTTAGTCGCTTAAATTTCTTCTGAGCTTTCACTATCTTGGCAAAGTTCTCTTGTGTCAACATGTACTCTGAATATCTCAGTGGTACTAAAGCAGTGTATGATGTCTCTCCCTTGGGAAGCATTAATTCTAAACCTGCAGAAGTACCTAGTGGCTTATAACCTAGTGGTACATAAGTGGCTAATGGCAAAGGCATACCTGGAGGCATTTCTGAAGCCTTTAGAGAGGGTGCAGACTGTAAATCATAAGATGGTGGCTTATGGACTTGCATCTCTAACTTAGAATCATTTCTTTTCCGCTTAATGTCTTGCCTTCAGAATGCTTGAACTCCATTATCCACTCCCCTGAGTATAGGGACATTAGCTTACATATACAATTGTATGATCAAGCACGGAAATGGTAATGTGCTGGCTGTCTTATGAGCCCAAACAAATATTTCATCAGCAATTATGTACTCAAAGTCAAACTTTAGCCCCTCGATCATGCTGGCTACTTGTACTACCCTTTTATTATCCAAATTAGCATCACCTCCAGCCGGCAACAACCTTAGTCTGATGATGGCCTACTAAAACTTTGCCCTAAAACTTAGGGATGACTTAGCGATCCTCTCATTGGCCTGCATCCATGATGTGTTACCATCATATGTTATAAGCCGAACCAACCAGGGCCTTTGTCTAGATGTTGTAAACATATGATGCTCAAGATCGGTACGATGGATGAGGCTTTATAATCTGGTCCAAATAGCATCCTGTTGAGTGTACGGTCTGAAATGTCGATCATTACCCCTCTCACAGGAACCTGTGTTGTATTCCTCATATTCATGATTTTTTCACCTTTGGGATAATCTTTTTCCAATAAATCCAAATAGTTAGCAAAGAATTCCCGAACTAGATTTGAGTAGTATGTAATTGGAGGCTTGCTCAGCCATGCCAACTCATATTCAGTAAATCTTCTTTCCAATTCTGGGTACTCATCCAGGTCAGGCGTGATAAAAAGATACTCTTCCGTGATGGGCATCTTGATGGGTCTATTCTAAGTAGGATGAAGCCTATCATAGAAGTGTTTCCTTGCACCTTCAACTTTTACCAATTCGATTCACACACTTCTGGGTCTTTGCTTTTGATTACATTTACTTCTTCAGGTTCTGACGCCTTGACTGGGTCAGGGTTTGATGTGTCAACCTTTCCTCATCAGGGCTAGAACTTGTGCTACTGCTACTCTTGCTTTTACTCTTCCCTTTAGACTGGGAGAGTGCTTATTTCTTTTCTTCACTTTGACAGGGGTTAAAAGCCGGTGTTTTTTCAACTTATTCCTATTTATCTCTACTTCTTTGAGTAGTGGTATCTCAAGACCGTTACGATCACCTACCACCATTCCTTGCTAGTAGTTTTGAGTCATTATGCCTAAAAATAGAATATAAGATCACATCACTAAGTCAAAATATATAACAGGTTGTAAATGCACATGAAGAAAACTTTCTGTCTTGAACTGATAGTTGAAGTGACAGTCCATCGTGCTAGAGATGTCCCGTTAGTTCATCTGTCGTATCTTAACCAGAGACTCAGTACTTCAGTCACTCAGTGATGGTCTAGTTGACGGTCCATCAGTTGGCTGAAGATCCATTGCTCCATCCGTCTCTGCTTAAATAATAAGCCTTTGAAAATTCATTTTGGTCACAACTTTGGTGACGGTCCGTCATAATGTTGACGGTCTATCAACTTAGCCGTCAACTATTCCCTTTCTTAGTTCATGCTTCTTTATGGAATTTTGTTGAACACCTGGTAGATGTAGGTTTGGTATTTGCAAAATATATGCCAAAACGCCTACTTTCAACCAAATTCTCAACACTTTAGGCTATGGGTTAATCAGACTTCACCCTGAATCAACTAATACCAGTGTTCAACTCATAATTATTGTAAACATAAGAAAGATTTTCTTCACAGAATCACTTGTACTTACATGTTGGCGGGCTCAGTATTTCAAACAAAGAGAAGAAGTTTAGATCATACCTTGTGACTGATACTTCACTTTACTCTTCACAAAATCGCACAGACTACAACTAATTTTCACTTTATGCTTGAGAGAGTAGGAATTTAGAACTTGATCCTGATGAATTATAAGAGATGGTTGGCTATTTTAAATAGGAGAGGAAAGAACGTAAAAAGCCTTCAGAGAATGAATCCAATTTAAAAACAATGAATATGCAAGAGTTTCTATCATTTTGGGAGTTAGAGAGATAGGAACGTGCATGTAACTGATTCCATTTATCCATTTAAAAATTCTTTGAGTTGGTTAATATATTCCCATAGGCCTTATTTGACCCAACCCGCACTTTTAAAAACTAGGTTTTTTCTGATGGTCTAGATGACGGTCCGTCGGTTTAACCGTCGCGGCTTACCAAAAGCATATGTCGACCATCTTGTCTCGACGGTTGAAGTTACGGTCTGTCACACTTCCCGTCAGTCCTTAACTAGAACAATCAACTTTTAACCAGTTTATAGTAGTTGAAGTTACGGTCTGTCACTAGGTTGATGGCCCGCAGGATTCTTATCGCCTTTTATCCAGAATAACTATTTCTTGACTCTGCTCTCGAAGGTCTTTGTGATGGCCTATCAGGGAAGTAGCAGCCCATCAGTGGATCCGTTACTTCTTGTCAGATTGCTTAATTCCTTATCGTTGAACTAAAACTCTTGCACACAAAACACCCACGTTAATTGTATCCTAAAAAAACATAAAATCTAAATGAAACTTACAACAACAAAATATGGGTTGCCTTCCACAAGCACCCTATTTAGTGTCGCGACATGACTCAGTTTACTTGATTACTCAGACTTCATCAAGATAAACTATACTTAACCATTTCACCGAGTTCATCAGACCAATGTATTGCTTGATACTCTATCTTTTTACCTTAAATACACCCCTATCTCTATTCTACAATTCAACTACTCTAGATGAGTAGACTTTGAGTGGATTTGAAGGGCCCAAACCATTTTGATTTCAGCTTACTAGGGAAGAGCTTAATCTTTGAATTGAAGAGCAATACCCAATCACTAACCTAAAAGTCCCTCGTCTTTATTCTTTGATCATGGTATCTCTTCATTATCTCTTTATATAAGTCAGCCCTTTCATACTAACCGAGAAGGAATTCGTCCATCTCATTCAGCTGACCTAATCTCAATTCTGCTGCCTCCTTCAAATCCATGTTCAACCACTTGAGTGCCCACAAAGCTTTGTATACCAGCTTGATCGAAAGATTTCATGCTTTGACAAAAACCAAATGATATGGTGACACCCTAAAGGTTGTCTATATAGCCATTTGATATACCCACAAAGTATCATCGAGCTTCCATGACCTGTCACTCCTGTTTGCATTCACAGTTTTGGCCAAAATTTCTTTGATCTCCCTGTTTGAAACCTCCACTTGCACACTAGTTTTTGGGTGATATGAAGTGGACACTTTGTACTGCTTCACACCATATTTCATAAATGCATCCAGAAACACCTTGTTGCGAAAGTGAGATCCCCCATCGCTTATGATTGTCCGAGCTACCCCAAAGTGTGAGAAAATATTCTTCTTCAGGGTTGCAACTACCTTTTTTCCCTTCATTTACAGATAAATGAATGACTTAAACCCACTTGGATACATAGTACACAACTACTAAGATGTACTTATGTCCATAGGAGTTTGCAAACGGTCCCATCAAGTCAATGCCCTAGACATCAAATAATTTAACCTCTATCATCTTTGTCAGTGGCATTTCATGATGTTTTGAGATTGAATCTTGCCTTTGGAATTGGTTTTATTTCTTCACAAACTCAGAAGTATCCTTATATAGTGTCGGCTAGTAGTACCTACTTTGCAACACCTTTCGCGCTGTATGATGTCCCCCAACTGGAGAAGTATGGCAAACTTACAAAATTCTTTGCATGTCAACTTCTGGGATGTTCCTTCTGATAATTTTTTCTCCACATCATCTAAACAAGTAGGGTTCATCCCCAAAGTATCTAGCAGCATCATGGAGAAACTTCTTCTTTTTATGGAAAGAAAAATTCTCCAGAATAACGTCACTAACAATAAAGTTAGCAAAATCAGCATACCAAGGAACCATTTAAAGAGAAGCCACTAAAATTTGCTCATCCGAAAAAGCATCATCAATATCAAGCTTCTCCATAGTAGACTAATCACTTTCTAACCTGGATAGGTGATTTGTAACTTGATTTTTACACCCCTTTTGGTCTTTGACTTCAAAGTCAAATTCCTGCAGCAGTAACACCCATCTGATGAGGCTTAGTTTGACATATTTCTTCACCATCAAGTATCTTAATGCAACATGGTAGTGGGTTACTACTGGGGTAGAGGGATAATGTCCAAAGTTCTCTTAATAAAGACTAAAAATTATCACAAGTGACGACAGGTCAATATATGACTAGTATAGATGAATTATGAATCATCACAAAGAGTTATAGTCAAGATAAAACCACCAGGATCCCATACTAGTATGGCTAAGATTCATACCAACAACTTGTAACCACACTTGATGACTTATAACTACTTCTCATACTCAATACAACAACAAATTTGGGATAAAACACTGGAAATCCTATGATTGGTACATAACAACTCGTCATGAGTCTTTACGAATCGTGGACTTAGGTCATAATGAAGACAGTGTCTTGGGCCAAACTTTCTAGACACCTTACAACTTGGTTCTTATGACCTATAAAACGTCTTGAGACTAGTTGAGAGTCACTTATACACAGAGCAGAATACTAAGACACTTGTTCTGATTAAGTTGAGACCGAGTTCCTACGACCCATCATGACTCCCTACAACTCGTCAATAGAGTCGTAGTCAGGAAAGTGAGGATAAAATTTTAGAAAATCTCAAGGACAAAAACCCGTGGAATTACATACGCCTCCCTTAGGATCATTCATCCTCGAATGATAGGACAAGACATTTATTAGCATGATTGACTCCACATATTACTACTCTTACCTTTAACAAAGACATAAAACAAAGATGCCAAGAAATTCACCATTTCCTTTAATAAAGTTAGAAAATAAAAATGTTAAGGAATACACAAACCTCAAGAATGATTACCCATAATGGGAAAAAAGAAAGGATACTTGGAATTCATGTCCTTCTCAGCTTCCCAAGTAGCTTTCTTAACCTTTTGGTTCCTCCAACAAACCTTTCCAAATCCATGTCCTTTGTCAGCAATCGGTGGACTTGTCGATCCAAAATCTCAACTGGAACCTCCTCATAGGACAAGGAATTAGAAATACCCACCTCCTCTAAAGGAATAATTATCAAAGAATCACCCATACACTTTCTCAATATCAAAACATAAAACACCGAATGAATAGAGGTTAAACTAGAAGGCAACTCCAATTCATAAACGATGTTACCAACTTTCTTCAAATCCAAGTACAGACCAACATAAAAAGAATGAGCTTCCCCTTCTTACAAAACTGCATCACTCCCTTTATGGGGGAAACCTTCAAAAATACCCAATCACCAACACTAAACTCCAAATCCCTTCTCCTCATATCTGCTTAGGACTTTTGACGACCTTAAGTCTATTCCGAATAACCTTCACCTTCTTCATGGACTGGAGAACCAGATCTGGACCGAATAATATATTTTCACCAACCTCAAACTATCCAATAAGTGATCTCTACCTCCTACTATTCAATGACTCAAATGGATCCATACCAATGCTAGAGTGATAATTGACATTGTAGGAAAATTCTATGAGAGGCAAATGGTCAAACCAAATACCACCAAAATAAAAAACACAATCCCAAAGCATATCTTCCAAGGCCTAAATTGTTTTTTCCAATTGACTATCCATCTGCAGGTGGAAATTAGTGCTAAGGGTTACCTTAGTCCCTAAACCTTGCTAGAACGATCTCTAAAAGTGAAACGAGAGCTGGGTTCCCCGATCTGATATGATGGATATTAGAGTACCATGCAACTTCATGACCTTTTCAATGAAAAACTTGACATAATACTCAGAAGATAAATTAGTGCTCACTGTTAAGAAGTGAGCAAACTTACTCATTCTATCCACGATGACACAAATCGAATCAAATTATAGGTGAGACCGTGGAAGACCCATAAGAAATCTCAATTAATTATCTCCCATTTCCAAATCGACAACTCAATCTCCTAAGTCAACCCATTGGTCCTCAAGTTCTCCGCCTTCAATTGTTGACACACCATGCAGTTAGCCACAAAATTGGTCACATCACACTTCATGATATTCCACCAATAAATTTCCTTAAGATTATGATATATATTCATCAAACCAGGATGAATAGTATAACACAGCACATGATCTTCGGCCAAAATTCTTCCTTGCAACCCATCAACTTCAAGAACACATAATCTTCTTTGGTACCTCATGTAACACCCCACACTTTTGGGCTAAAATTTGAAACATTATTCATACGTGTGTAAACTCTAATTATATAATTTGTATATGAATATATGTGTCATGAACATTCACATTGTGTATAAATTGTTTTCGATGAGAATCATGATCATAGGAAGCACTTAGAGCAAAGTCGAGTTGAGACAGTTTTATCGATTGAGTTTCTGTATTTGATCCTACAAGGGTCAACTTTAAATGAGTGTATCTCCAATAATATAACTATTAAGGTTTACTAATATATATCAAATTAAAGTTCATTTAGCTTTATTTCCATCTCAACCAATTTCACCTTAATCCAAGATCGGAGAAGAAAGTTATGCTCATTTTACTTTAAAGTTTCCGTCTGTCGACTAGGTGATGACAAAGCAACCAAGCCATCACTTAGGTGATGACTAAGATGATGAGACATCAAATAAGTGATGATCCATTAGCTCTTGTTGTAAGCCTAGGTCAATAAATGGTAAATCCCAACCTGAAAGTGACGGCTCGGGTGACGAGCCGTCACCTAACTGATGGGCTATCAACTTTGTTGTCAACTGAAGATTTTATATTTTATTTTAGTTTCTTTAGGGGTATTTTGGTTGTTTCCTTACCTCAAACCCTACCACCACGAATTGAATCACCCTATACATGATAGCTTCACATCATTAGTTAGTTTTTAATATTTATCTCCTCTGCACTCTCAAGAGAAAATAAATTCGTGTTTCTTCCCAAGGGCAAGAAATTCAAGCTTTCCTCCATAATAACTCCAGAATTCAAGTTCCAATTTAGAGATTTCAAGAAGAAATTAAGAAATTCAGGTATGTAGGGTTTTGAACAAGATTAATCTTTCATCCTTATGCCCGAAAGTATAATTTTCAAGTTGAATCTACATGTTTTAAATTAGGGTTCATCGCCAAATTATCCTGTGTTGAAGCATAGCATTACCCTATGATTTAAAGGACTAAAGAGCATAAGAGTTGTACTTATTCATGTTTTAAACTACAAGTTTGATATTTTGTTTGAATTTCACTATTTTGATGAGAAATTGTTATTCTCCTAAGTTTAACACGTCCTTATGCTTAAATTCATGTATTATACTCATGTAATGAATTATCCAGTGTTTTTGGTCTCTTAATTATGACTTCATATTACTATATTAAGAGTTTGTTATGTATTTTAGTAATTATTCAATGCTGGAAAGTTATGAACACCTGATACTTACATATTTACTTACATTTCAGACTTTTTCAAGTAATGAGTCAGCCAACTTATGATTTCAGTGTTAAACTCAGTTTGTTATGATCTTTTTAAGAACTATCAATTTACAAAGTTATGATTATTCCATACCTTGTCTGTACTATTTTTTTCAAAATACCATGATCTGAGCTTATTAGTAATCAGTGCTGATGTGGGGTGTATTTATGTACTTTAGTATTGCTATTCTAGCTTATATATCCTTATTTTGAGGATGATTCGTGTGATTTATGTGTTGATGATGATCTAATAAAAATATAAGTGTATTTAATAATAGTGTTTTGAAATGTTTTCAAACAAGTTTGGGTTTAAATCATTCAATTAGAGTTTAGGTGAGAAAACTAGTTTTACTAGCTTGATCTAGGTTGTGTCCTAGTATATAGTGATGGATTATAAGGTGTTAAATGAAATCCTTATGGTTTGAATGTAAATATTTGGGAAAAAACTTGTTTAAAGTTTGCAACATTCAATTAAAATGAGCCAAGAGTCAATAATACATTGTATTGTAAAGTGGTCGAGACTAGTGCTTAGATTGAGCTATTAGTTCACCATTCTCGTCATTTTGATATATTAAACTCTAATATTAGTGTTTGATTTTATAGGATGATTGTGGAGTATATTATGGTGATATATATATGTTGAACGATCTAGAAATTGAAGGGAAAACAATACCAAAATCTTGGAAGGGAAGGCAAAATAACATCACAAGGCAAGAGAAATATTGAACACTTCAAAAATATTTTTGATGCAACTTTGAGTGAGGGTGTTCTATATGAATGCGGTTCAGGTTCCATAGACGGCTCCTATGCCTTAAGAGAAAACTTGTGAAGTGTAATTCTAGTAAGGGCAAGCGAATAACCCGCGACGCATGGTCCATCCTGGTGGTGTAGTGCCCGCGCCACATGCTCTAAAACAGTGATCCAAATATCACGCCGTCTACTTCATTTTGGTTATGCAAATCACGAGACATATTTCACTCCTACACGGCCTAGGCTTCTTTGTTTTATAAATCCACATGTGATACACTTTGTTAATTAACTTGGTAATGTCTTTGGCGAATTGGGAGGCTGCTGCACTTTATCTTTTAGGTTTTATTATTTTTAATTTATATTTATATTAGATTATGTAAATTAGTGGCTAAAAACTCCTTTTTCGGGGTTAAAGGCAAGAACATGACTATTATCCTTTTGAATTAAATTGGTTTGATTTGCTTATAATATTTGGTTTCTTGTTCATCCTTGTTTTAACTATTTTAAGGATTGTGCACCCGTAGAATATATCAATTGTTGATCTTGTAATCTCGAGAGGGGGAATAGGAAGATATACCATGGGGATGAACAATTTAGGTTTATTATTCTTTTATGAAATAAGGAATTTGAATTAGCATCTGGGACAGGGATGCACCTAGAAGCCTTACTTGATTCACATGTAGGATGATAACATTAATCACTTAATTGTATTATTACATTCCCTCTTAATGATGCAGTTGTAATGTCTAAGTTAGGTAGACGATTAGAGGTCGGGAGACAATGATCATGTGATTAAACCTACGAATTAACAACCAAGATAAGTGATTTAGCAAATGAATTTCAATAACTTAGTTTGATTATTCGAAGTTGTTTAAACCTTGGATTTATCCTGTTGATTGTCCCATTACCTTTATTTTACCCATTGTTTACTTTACCTTAGTTTACAAATATTTAAAACTCTCTTTTGGTTATGCTTGCATCAATTAACCTAAATTGTTAACTAGAATTGAACAATCATTGAAACAAGCCCCCGTGGGATCAATATTTGGCTTTCTTGAAGGCCACTATATTACTTGGTAGATCATGTACACTTGCATGTGCACTGTCAAGTTTTGGTGCCATTTCTAGAGACTTTTAATTTGGCAACTATTTTATTTTTAGTTTTGCTTTTTAGATTACTTTGGTGTTTTATGCTTGGTCTTGGGTTTGTATTTGTAGGAAATAGGTTTTCAAAGTAGTAAGATAACAAGGGATCAGGAATTGGTTGAACCAAGCCCCAAAACTGAGCAACTCTACCATCAAGTAAGGAGAGAAGCAATCTTTCTCCCCCATATTCTGAAAATCAAAGAAGATCAAGATAACCCTTCCCTCATGGCTGAAGAATAAGCAGCCCACAAGACAGTTAGAGAAGTGGCAATCCCACTTTAAATAAATTTGGCCTCCCCATTCCAGAAACTGGCTGCTAAAGGTAATTTTAAGCTCAAACAGAATATGGTGCAACCTCAGATTAGTAGTGGACACTTTACCGATATTTCACATGAAGATCCAAAAGTCCACTTGTGAAACTTTCTGGGTATTAGCGACACATTCATCCCTATGGGTATGTCAACTAACTATGTGAGACTGGCAATATTCCATTTTCCAGTTTTGGGGGAAACAAAGAAGTGGATGAATGATGAGCTGGCAAACTCAATCACATCATGGGATGACTTGACTTAGAGATTCTTCATCCTATTTTTCCTATTTGGAAATACTACGAGACTTTGCAGTGAGATTGTGTGCTTCAAACAGAAGCAAGACAAAAATTTATATCATGCTTAGAGAACATTTCAAGGATCTTCTTCGGGACTATCAGCACCATCAAAATTCCAATAAGGTATTAGCTCATACTTTTGTAGAGGCACTTGACCATAACTCAAAAATTTTGCTAGATTCATCTGTAGGTGTTCAAGTTCTGGAGATGACGTACGATGAGCTATATACTTTATTAAACCGAATTGCAAAAGAAAATCCAGAGTGGCATTCAAACTCAGAGAGTGATACTAATAAGGTTGCAGGTTTTTAGGAGGTGGATTAGTTTACCATAATACCAGCCCAAATTGCTACATTACAAAATCAGTTGACTACAACTCAAAAACATGAAATTGGGTGCTACACCCCCGGCAATCACAGTAAATACAATTCAAAAGTCAAGCACTTTGTGTGTGGTGTGAGGAAATAGTGGTCACTCTACAAATATGTGTACTATAAATCCTAAGTCAGTTATATTTGTGGGAAATGTTCAGAGGCCTAAGTATGGGAATGCTTACAACATGAAGTGGCAGAATCAAACACTAAATCAATAATGAAAAAACTCTCTGCAATAGTATCAATAACCACAGGCTCAAACAAGTCAAGCCATAACTAAAACTAGAAATGTGGAAGAGATATTGAAACAAATTATAGACAGACAAGCACAATTGGTTGAAAAGATAAATAGTCAACAGGCAGAAATAAAAAGCTAGCAAATGGCTAAAAGGAGCTTGGAGTTGCAGATAGGACAGATATCATCAACAAAAAATACAAGGCCTCAAGGTAGGTTTCCTAGTGTTACTAAAAATCCAAAACAAGTGATGGTAATCATTTTGAGCAGTGGTAAAGAGCTTAATAAAAAATTTCCAAAGGTAACTAAGAAGGTAGATGATGATGCCGTGATTGAACTGGTAAATGGCAAAGTTTCTTGAAAGTCAAGAAAGTCTGAGTATTCGAAAGAAAAAGTTACTGAAGAAGTTAAAAAGTTCCCACAACTACCTGTCCCAAAGAAGAATATAAAGGCAAAGGAGAATATGTGCTTCAAAATGTTCTGTGACATGTTCAGAGAGCTTTATATAAATTTACCTCTTTTAGATATTTTGCAGGGAATGCCCAAGTACGCTAAGTACTTGAGGGATGTGGTTTCTAATAAAGTTAAGCTGGAGAAAGTGAAGGCGATAACACTAACTAAGGAGTGTAGTTTTGTGGTGACTCAAAAGATGCCCAAAAAGCTTAAGGACCCAGGAAGTTCACTCTTTCCATTCAGATTGGAAACAACGTGGTGGTTCAGGATCTTAGTGATTTAGGGGAAAGTATCAACTTGATGACCCTATCTCTGTTCAACACATTGGGCCTGGGAAAGCCTAGACCTAGCTCAGCACTACTGCAGTTGGCAATTGAGACCATAACCTATCATAAAGGAGTGATAGAGGATGTTCTCATAAAGGTTGGTAAATTTATTATTCATGCTGACTTTATTATTTTAGATTTTCAGGTAGATAAAAGAGTACCATTCATATTTGTTCATCCATTTTTAGCTATGGGGGATTCTTTGATTTATGTGAGAGAGGGTACGCTCATAATGAGGTTGGAGAATAAAGAGCCAATTTTTAAAATGTATAAACCACTTAACACACTATCCCACTATAAAGATTTGTATATGATTACTGTGATTGAAGGGGATAAGTGTGGGGTGGTGATGCATAGTCCACAAAAGACCTCTTTGGAATTCATCATTAAGCAGCCTAAGCCACAACCACCTATGCCCAATATGATACAGATTGATGAGACTGAAAAGGATATAGTAGAAAGAGCTCCCAACCTTAAGAGTTCATATTCAAGAGGTCAGAAATGAATAAGAATATGGACTCCAAGTGTGAATAAAAGGATGGAGGAATGTGGATAAGTCGTAGTTGGTCATGTCACGACACTAAATCAGGCGCTGCTTGGGAGGCAACCCAAGTTAAGTTGGTATTTTATATTTTTAATTTTTTTGTAGTTTTTACTTCACGTAGTTTTTGTTTTTGTTGAGTCATAGGTTGATGGAAAGTTTGAGTACCAGAAAACCTGAGCTAAGGAGCATGGCAAAGACTGAGGGTGGGTTCTCCAGACCCTCTTGAAATATAAAGATGCTATTAGCTAGGACTAAAGGCCTCAGAGAGTATATCAATCTCTACTTCTAAAATATACTTAGGGGACAAAGTATATTTTTAAGTGTGGGGTGGTAAAATTCCCATTTTTAGGTTTAATTTAAAATTTTATTGGTGTTATATTTGATTGCATGGTGCAAATGTTTTGTTTGTGAAAGCATGTTGATTATGTGAAGGACTACTTTTTAGACTCTTAGGATCATGTTTATGAATCTTGTAATTTTTTACTTAAAGTTTAATTCATGCTATTGTTTGGTTAAGAGTCTATGAGGATCCTACTTGAAGTTGAGCATGTACACTGTGTATGTAAGATATTTGTATACTCCTGGTTGTATGTGATGTCTAGAACATATCTGGTGTATGTGCAAAGAGAAATAAAGAGTATGGGTTTTGAAGATGATATAGGCATTTCTTTGATAGCCCTGGTTTATACCTTCTTTTTGACCTACCCTTGAGCATAATCCTAGTAAGCCCCATCAAGCCTTTAGCTTTTCTTTTGGTAGCCTCATGTGTAGCTTAATCCTTTCTTTGATAGACCTTAATTTAATCATAAGCTCCTAAGCGCTTTAGTGCAAAATTAGTGTGTTAAGGAGTGTGAAATTCAAGAAGGAAAATTTGAAATTGAAGCCCCTAATATTGGTGTTTAAAAGAGTTGTTATGTGTTGTGGTGGGGAGTTGAGTAATAAAGAAAATAAGAAAATATGTTCAAATTGAATGAATTATGCATAGAATACTCTCACCATAGTATTGAGAATGAGCTTAATAATATGGGGTGAAAAAAAAGGAATGGGGTAGACAAAAAGTGGTGTTATCTGGTTATTAGAGTTGAATTGAATGTATAAAGGGATGTATTAAAGCGCTTAGGGAAGATAGTCACTATTAAGACAAAATAGTTACTACCCATCCCTTAGCCTACATTACAACCCATAAAGACCTATTTGATCATAATCCTTAACATTCTGATATTAGTAGAGTGCTACACTAAGGGAAAGCATATGTTTCATCACTTGTTACTTGGGAATTCTTTTGTGAGCGTGAGAAGAATTTGAATCTAGTACCCATTCTATAGTAAATTGCATCATTGTTATTTATTAGGGGTAACTCTCTTGATGTGATGGGAACATATTTGAAGAATGTTGGGTGATTTTTATGATGTCTTTTACTGATAAATATGCATAAGTTTTCCACTTGTAGAGTCAATTCTCGAGGCTAGGATGTTTGTAAGTGGTATTCTTGAGCTATCAATTATGTACATAACATGCTTAGTATAGAAACTTGAATTTCCTGTAGTCATTGTTGTACTAGATTGATTGTCTTGCATGTAGTAGAAGGGTAGAGTATCCTTATCTTATGATGCTTAGAATAAGGAGTTGTACAAGGACGAATAAGGCTTTAAGTGTGGGGTGGTGATGTGGGGTGTATTTATGCACTTTAGTGGTGCTATTCTAGCTTATTTAGACATGTTTTAAGGACTATTCATGTGCTTTATGTGTTGATGATGATATAATAAGCATCTAGGTGTTAAAGTATGTAATTATAGTGTTTTGAAGTGTTTCCAAACAAGTTTTGGTTTAAATCGTTCAATTAGAGTTTAGCCGAGAAAACTAGTGATACTAGCTTGAGTTAAGTTGTGTCCTAGTCTATCATAAAGGATTCTAAGGTGTTAAATAAGGTCCTTATACTTTGATTGTGTAATTATTTTGGAAACAACTTGTTTAAAGTGTCCAACGTTCAATTAAAATAATCCAAGAGTCAACAATACATTATAGCATAAAGTGGTCTAGATTAGTGCTTAGATTGAGCTGTTAGTTCATCATTCTTTTTGTTTTGATGTGTTGAACTCTAATTCTTAGTTTTTGATATTATAAGATACTCATGGAGTTGATCATAGTGATATGTAGATGTTGAATGAGCTGGAAATTAAATGGAAAACAAAACTAAAAGGTTTGAAAGGGAGGCAAAATAATGTCACAAGGCAAGAGGAACATTGAACACTTAGAAAATATTTTGGATGAAACTTACAATGAGGGCGTTCTATATGCCCACGATGAAGTCTCCATAGCAGGCTGCTTATCCTTAAAGAAAACTTGTAAAGTTTAATTCTAGTAAGGGCATGTGATTAGCCCGCAACGCATGTTCCATCTCGGTGGTGTAGTGCCCGCACCGCATGCTCTATACCAGTGCTCCAATGCCTGCATCACCTACTTTAGTTCGGTGCTGCAAAGTACGAGACATCTTTCACTCTTACACAGACTAGGTTTCTTTATATTATAAATACACTCGTGATACATTTTGTTAATTAACTTGGTAACGTCTTGGATGAATTGGGAGGCTGCTGCACTTCATCTTTGAGGTTTTATTATTCTTAATTTAGCTTTTTATTATATTATAACATGTATTCAACCCATTGGATCATGATTATGTCAATTTGTGGCTAAAAACTCCATTTTTGGGGTTAAATCCAAGAACATGACTATTATCATTTTGAATTGATTTTATTTGATTTGCTTATCATATTTGGTTGATTTTCCATCCTTGTTTTAACTATTTTAATTATTTCACACCCTTAGAATACATCAATTGTTGACCTTGTGATCTCGGAAGGGGGAATAGGAAGATAGAACATGGGGATGAACAAAGTAGGGTTCTTATTCTCTTTTGAATAGGGATGTACCTAGAAGCCTTACTTGATTCACGTGCAGGATGATAACGTTAAGCACTTAATTGGATTATTGCATCCCTTCTCAACTATGTATTTGTAATGTCCTAGTTAGATAGATGTTTAGAGGTCGGAATACCATGATCATAAGATTAACCCTACGAATCAACAACAAAGATAAGTGATTTAATGAATGAAGTTCAATAACATAGTTTGATTGTTCGAAGTGCTTTGACCCTTGGATTTCTCCTACTGATTGTCTCAAGACATTTATTTTACACATTGTTTACTTTAACATAGTTTACAAATATTTAAAACTCTCTTTTGGTTACTCTTGTATCAATTAACCTAAATTGTGAACTAGAATTGAATAGTCGTTGAAACAAGTCCCTGTAGGATCGATATTCGGCTTTCTTGAAGGCCACTATATTACTCGGTAGACCACGTACTTTTATATGTGCGCTTGGGCACTGTCATGTTTTTAGTGCTATTGCTGGAGACTTGTAATTTGGCAACTATTTTATTTTTAGTTTTTCTTTTTGGATTACTTTGGTGTTTTACGCTTGGTCTTGGATTTTTATTTCTAGAAAATAAGTTTTCAAAGTAGTAAGATGGTAAGGGATCAGTAATTGGTTGAACCAAGCCCTGAACCTGAGAAACTCTACCATCAATAAAGGAGAGAAGAAATCCTACTCCCCCGTATTCCGCAAATCAAAATCAAGATAATCCTGCTCTCATGGCTGAAGAATAAGCAACCCGTAGGACAATTAGAGAAGTGGCAATCCTATTTTAAAAAAATTTGACCTCCCCATTTCAGAAACCGACTGCTGGAGGTAATTTTGAGCTCAAACAGAATATAGTGCAGCTTATGATCAATAGTGGATAGTTTACTAGGATTTCACATGAAGATCCACAAGTCCACCTGAGAAACTTTCTGGAGATCAGTGCCATATTCATCCGTACAGGTGTTTCAACTGACTATGTGAGGTTGACATTATTCCTCTTTTCACTGTTGGGGGAAGCAAAGAAGTGGTTGAATGCTGAGCCGACAAACTCAATCAAATCATGGGATGACTTAGGGCGGTCCATTTTTGGCTATACATACATTTTCACAAATAAACTGTCCAAGACTTCGGAGATTCCTCATCCAATTTTTCACATAGGACTGATAGTAGCAGCATAAAATACCAAGCCTCAAGGTGGGTTGCCAAGTGATACTGAAAATCCCAAACAAGTTTTGATAATCACTTTGGGGAGTGGTAAGGAGCTTAATGAAAAACCTCCAAAGGTAACTAATGAGGTAGATGCTGATGCAGTGACTTAACAAGTAAATGGCAAAGTTATTAAAAAGTGTAGGAAGTCTGAGTACTCAAAAGAAAAAGTTGCTGAAAAAGTGAAAAAGATCCCACAACTACCTTTTCCAAAGTAGCATGAAAACACAAAGGATGATGCTTGCTTCAAGAAGTTTTTTGACACGTTCAAAGAGCTTTATATAAATTTACCTCTTTTAGATATTTTACGGGGAATGCCCAAATATGCTATGTACTTAAGGGATGTGGTTGCTAATAAAGTTAAGATGCAGGATGTGGAGGTGGTAACACTCATTGAGGAGTGTAGTTTTGTGGTGACTCAAAAGATACCCATAAATCTTAAGGACCCTAGGAAGTTCAATCTGGCCATTTAGATTTGCAACAACTAGGTGGTTTAGGCACTTAGTGATTTAGGGAAAAGTATCAACTTGATTCCCCTATCCTTATTTAAGACATTAGGCCTGGGAAATACTAGACCTAGCTCTATGTTACTACAGCTGGCAAACGGTACCATAGTTCGTCTTGAAGGAGTGATAAAGGATGTTCTCATAAAGGTTGGTAAATTCATTATTCTCGCTGACTTTATTATTTTAGATTTTTAGGCAGATAAAAGAGTACCAGTCATTTTGGGACATCCATTTTTAGTGATTGGATGAGCTTTGATTAATGTGAGAGAGGGTACACTCACAATGAGGTTAGAGGATGAAGAGGTAATTTTTAAAGTGTACAAACTGCTTAACACACTCTCTAACTATAAATATTTGTGCATAATTATTATGATTTAAGGGTATAAGTGTGGGGTGATGATGCATAGTCCATAAAAAACCTCTTCGAACTTCCTTATTGAGCAGCCAAAGCCACAACCACCTAAGCCCAACATAATGGAGATTAATGAGACTAAAAAGGCTATTGTTTAAAAAGCTGCCGACCTTGAGAGTTCAAGATGAAAAGGTCAGAAACAAATAAGAAGATGGCCTCCAAGTATGAGAAAAAGGATGAAGAAATATGGATAAGTCGTAGTTGGGTCGTGCCACAACACAAAATCAGTTGCTTCTTGGGAGGCAACCCAAGTTTAATAGGTATTTTTATTTTTAGTTTTTTAGTAATTTTTACTTTATGTTGTTTTTGTTTTTTAGGAACAGGTTGGTGGGAAGTCTGAGTACCAGTAAACCTAAGCTAAGGAACATGGCAAAGACTGGGTGTGGGGTCCCCAGACCCTATTGAAATATAAAAATGCTACTATCTAGTCCTAGAGGCCTCAAGGAGTATTTCTATCGCTACTTTTAAAATATACTTTGGGGGGAAAGTAGATTTTAAGTGTGGGGTGGGAAAATTACCTTTTTAAGGGTTAATTTTAATTTTTTTTTGTGCTATTTTTGATTGCATAGTGCAAGTGTTTTTCTTGTAAAAGCATATTGATTATGTGAATGACTACTTTTTAGACTCCTAGGCTCATGTTTATGACTCTTATACTTGTTGGCTTAAAGTTGAATTCATTCTATTGTTTGGTGAAGAGTCTATTAGGATCCCACTTGAAGTTGAGCATATGCTATGTGCGTGTAAGGTATTTTTATATTCCTGGTTACATGTGAAGTCTAGAACTTACCTAGTATGTATGCAAAGCGAAATAAAGAGTGTGGGTTTCGGAGATGATATAGGCATTTCTTTGATAGCCTTGTTTTATACTTTTTTTTACCTGCCCTTGAACATAATCCTAGTAAGCTCCGTTGAGCCTTTAGCTTTTTTTGGTAGCCTCAAGTGTAGCTTAATCCTTTCTTTGATAGACCTTAATTTGATCCAAAGCTCCTATGTTCTTTAGTGTAAAATTAGTAAATTAAGGAGTGTGAAATTAAAGAAGGAAAAGTTGAAATTGAAGCCCCTAAAGTGTTAGCTATTGGTGTTCAAAATAATTGTTATGTGTTGTGGTGGGGAGTTTAGTAATAAAAATAATAAAAAATATGTTAAATTTAATGAGTTATGCATAGAATACTCTCACTATAGTGTTGAGAATGAGCTTAAAAGATGGGGTGAAAAACAAAAAGTAATAGGGAAGACAAAAGGTTGTGTAATCTGGTTATTAGAGTTGAATTGAATGTATAAAGTGATGTATTAAAGTGCTTAGGGAAGATAGTCACTATTAAGCCAAAATATTTACTACCCATAGCATAGCCTATATTACAAACCATAAAGACCTATTTGATCTTAAGACTTAACATTGTGATATTAGTGGAGCACTAGACTAAGGGAAAGCAAATGGTTCATCACTTGTAACTTGTGAATTCTTTTGTGAGAGTGAGTGGAATTTGACTCTAGTACCCATTCTATTATAAATTAAATTATTGTGAGTGATTAGAGGTAACTCTCTTGATGTGGGGGGAACATGTTTCACAAATGTTGGGTGATTTGTATGATGTCTTTTACTAATAAATATGCATAAGTTTTTCACTTGTTGAGTCAAGTCTTGAGGCTAGGATATTTGTAAGTAGTATTCTTGAACTATCAATTGTGTACATAACATGCTTAGTATAGAAACTTGCATTCAGTGTACTCATTGTACTACTTTATTGAGTGTCTTGCATGTAGTATAAGGGTAGATTTTCCTCAGCTTATGATGCTTAGAGTAAAAATTTATTCAAGGATGAACAAAGCTTTAAGTGTGCGGTGGTAATGTAGGGTGTATTTATGCACTTTAGTGTTGCTATTCTAGCTTATTTAGTCTTGTTTTGAGGATGATTCGTGTGGTTTATTTGTTGATGATGATATAATAAGCATATAAGTGTTCAAGTATGTAATTATAGTGTTTAGAAGTATTTTCAAACAAGTTTGGGTTTAAATTGTTCAATTAGAGTTTAGGCAAGAAAACTAGTTTTACTAGCTTGAGCTAGGTTGTGTCCTAGTCTATCCTGATGGATTCTAAGGTGTTAAATGAGTTCCTTATGGTTTGAATGTGTAAATATTTGGCCAACAACTTATTTAAAGTGTGCAACTTTTAATTAAAATGAGCCAAGAGTCAACAATACATTATAGCGTAAAGTGGTCGAGACTAGTGCTTAGATTGAGTTGTTAGTTCGTTGTTCCTGTTGTTTTGATGTTTTGAGCTATAATTCTTAGTTTTTGATGTTATAGTATGCTTATGGAGTTGATTATGGTGATATATGGATGTTGAACGGGCTGGAAATTGAATGGAAAACAACACCAAAATCTTGGAAGCGAAGGCAAAGTAATGTCACAAAGCAAGAGGAACATTGAACACTTAGAAAATAGCGGTCTACTTTACCTTAGAGAAAACTTATGAAGTGTAATTCCAGTGAGGGTGTGCAAATAACATGCGATGCATCGTCCATCCCGGTGGTGTAGTACCCGTGCCTCATGCTCTATACCGGTGCTCTAATGCCCGCGCAACCTGCTTTATTTCGGTGCTGCAAATCACGAGACATCTTTCACTCCTACATGGCCTAGGTTTCTTTGTATTATAAATACACGCATGATACACTTTGTTAATTAACTTGGTAATGTCTTGGTCGAATTAGGAGGCTGCCGCACTTCATCTTTTAGGTTTTATTATTCTTAATTTAGCTTTCTATTAGATTATAACATGTTTTCAACCCGTTTGATCATGATTATGTCAATTAGTGGCTAAAAACTCCCTTTCTGGGATTAAAGCCAAGAACGTGACTATTATAATTTTGAACTGATTTCGTTTGATTTGCTTATTATATTTGGTTGCTTTTTCATCCTTGTTTTAACTATTTTAAGGATTGCACACCCTTAAAATATATCAATTGTCGACCTTGAGATCTCAGGAGGGGGAATAGTAAGATAGAACATAGGGATGAAAAAAGTAGGGTGATTATTCTTTTATGAAATAAATAATTTGAATTAGCATATAGGAAAGGGATGTACCTAGAAGCCTTACTTGCTTCACATGTTCGATGATAAAGTTAAGCACTTAATTGGATTATTACATCCCCGCTCAATGATGTAGTTGTAATGTCCAAGTTAGGTAGACTGTTAGAGGTCGGGAGACCGTGATTATGTGATTAAACCTACGAATCAACAACCAAGATAAGCAATTCAATGAATGAAGTTCAATATTGTAGTTTGATTGTTCAAAGTGCTTTGACCCTGGGCTTTCTCCTATTGATTGTCTAAAGACATTTATTTTACACATTGTTTACTTTACGTTAATTTACAGATATTAAAAACTCTCTTTTGGTTACGCTTGTATCAATTGACCTAAATTATGAACTAGAATTGAACAGTCATTAAAACAAGTCCATATGGAATCGATATTCAGCTTTCTTGAAGGCCACTATATTACTTAGTAGACCACATATACTTGCGTGTGCACTGTCAAGTGCATGCACCAGTTAGTATTTCATTGTATTTCTATTGGGAGTATGATTTATCATCGAGTGGGAAGTATGGGTTCAACATATCCTACTTCTCCAGAATCTACGGGCCACCGTTGGTTTAGAGGCCTCGCTAGAGAGTTTTTCTGCTTGCCCAATATGGGCTCTGTTTAGTGATTACATCAGTTCAGGTTCTACTTCGATGGAGAGGATAGAACAACCCTCCTTAATGTGGGTCAAACGTTGGACTCCATGATAGCTCACATAGTTTATGTCAGTTACATATAGCTCCCATAGTTTCAGTTAGTATTCAATTTATCTCAGTTTAGGTTTTCTTGACCAAGTAATCAAATTCAGTAATTATTTAATTAGTTTTATAGATTATTCATGTTATTCTGATCATGGAAGTACATGCTATACTTGGTCTTGCATTCTCAGTTTTACATTTCCATGTTTTCATGCTAAATATCCATACACGATCCTCAGTTAAGTTTTACAACATGTCCAGCTTTACATGAGATTTACATACAATATTATTGTTTTACTACTTCTTAGATTCAGTTGTACTTATTTTACAGAGGTAAATATTAAAGAAAACTAAGTCTAATGATTCACCAGCTTATTGGATTATGTTTGTTACTCATGTTTTAATATACTTCATCTTTCAGTTGATTTCTTTCTCTTGGTGAGTCTACTTGCACTTAGCATGCATGTTTTAAGATTATATATCTATTTAGTTTTACTTAATGAATTCACCCCCACTTACTAAGTACATTCCAAAAGTATTGACTTGTAATACCCCGTACTTTTGTTAGTTCAGTCCAGCTCCTAGTTGCATGTGTAGGAGGCTTAAAGCCTAAAAATTTCTCTAAGTTTTGGGGACTTAGTTATTTTTAATTACTCTTAACTTTGAGGAATTTTAAATTGGTATTTCCGACCCTGAGACGTAGGTTTTTGAGTTAATTCATGTTCATGGGTGTAAGGAGTATGTCTCATGGAAGTATCAGATATTTTAGATGAGAATTCGGTCGTGTTTGGATTTTCATTCCAGCACCTCACCGAAATAGCATCGCATCATGGTGCTTATAGCGATGGACTCCTCATCACGTGGAAGTAATGCCTTAAAATGCATTCCAATTCTGAATTTAATCTCCTAAGGTGAAGTTATGTCGAATCAATTCATAAATCCGCGACTTAAACCTTCAGTTAGGGCATTATGTGTCCATATTCTCCAATTTCCTTAAAAGTAAACACTACCATTTCCACAAGATCATCAAATTCCATTCTTTTCTCTCCAAGTAAACCAAGAAGTTAAGTTCCCTAATCCAAGAACTTTCAAGGAAGCTTAAATATTTGTGTTTCTCTTTCAAGGTTTAAGGTTTAAGGAATGTGTGATGTTCATACATGGGCCCTTTTCACCCATGGAGTCCAAGAATCTATTTTTATTGTTTAACTGATGAATTTTACATGTTTATGATGAATTATCTCCACAAATCTCTTATGAATTTTAATTTATGCATTGTGTTTACATGTTTTTTGATGGAATGAGCCTTTACACGTTTAAATCATGAAATTTTCATGTTAAATCCCTAATTCATTATTTTAGTATTGTAATTATGTTATTATAACATGATTTACCCATTCCCATGTGTAGGTTCATGACTCTCACGTATTTGATGAAATGTCTAAGTGTTGGATTTTGAACAATGATCTCATACTATGGTTTCAAAGCTTTTACATAGCATTATTGTTAATTTCATTCAGTGCTGGCGGAATATGAACCCACGATACCTCTGTGATTAATATAAATTCATCTTTTCAAGTATTCAGACAGTCAATCCATGAAATTTATTAGTATACTCAGATATTCATATTCATGATGAGAACTATCAGTTATAGAATAACTCTCAATTAAGTCTAGTTCAGTTCTGAATCTGTGTCAATTCAGTTAGGAGTTGGATTTAGCACCAAGTTAATCCAAGGATGGCGGCTTCCCTATCAGTTATGTAGAGTCATTAATAGCAGTCCTTGTATTCCAAAACTACGTAGCCAGTGTATGATATAGGGAGTTATCCATTAGTTAGGGTTGACTTTCTCTGAGCATTCACCCGTCAGTTAGGCTTGACATTCTCTCAGGGTTCACCAGTTAGTTTCGCTTGACACCCTGGTCCTTTGGGAACCAGTTGAGAGGATTTACATAGCCATTATTAGAGTCCATGGTATGGCACTGACACCCTTCAAATAGGGGTTATAGGTTGGACACTTATTAGCTCAGATTGGGGCATGTCAGTTAGATGATACCTCCCATAGTCTCAGTATAATACTTAGTATAGAATTTAATTCAGATTTCCTTGTCCATAGGATACATACCTCCAGTTTTTAAGTTATCATATTTCAGTAATTCAATTTATAGATTATTTCAGAAACACTATATGCTTGGTCTTTGATTCTCATTATTTTAATTTTCATGCATGCATACTAAGTTATCTCATGCTACTCAGCCAGTCATTATTTCATGCACAGTTAACCCTTACATTTTAACCTAACCTTATCTCATATACCAGTACATTCAAAGTACTAACCACATACTTTTATTCATGCTATGTTGTCTTATATCTTTAGTTCGAACGCTAAGTTTCTTGACCGCGCTTAGGCAGTTTAATTTATCAGCAGCATCAGTTGTGGTGAGTCTTCATCTATCGAGGACATGATTGCTTTTTTTTTATCTCAGTAGTTCAGTATTTCCATTTAGTCGTAGTTAGCTGGAGGTTTGTCCCATCAACTTCACGGTCAGTCAGTTAGAGGCTTTTCAGACATTAAAATAGTTAGTCATTTTATCAGTTGTTTTATCAATCATTTTAGTATGCCTTCAGATGTTTCAAATCTATGATTTAATCATGTTTCAGTATTTAAACCTTATGGTGTTGATAGTTGATTTTTGCACATGTGTATTTTGTAACTTTATTCAGTGCTCACAGCAGGTACTAGCTCATGGGTTAGCTTATGGTCACTTATGACCATAAGCACCATTGTTGTGACTAAGGGGTAGCCTCGGGTCGTGAAAAAACTTGGTATCAGATCCTAAGGTTTCAGAGAGTCTTAAGGAGTCTGAAAATCCATGTTAAGTAGAGTCTTATGTATGGGTGTGAAGTGCGCCACACTTATGGACAAGAGGCTACAAGACTTTTTAGGAAAAGTTCCCCTGCTTTTAGTATTCATTTCATGCGAATGAGCATAAGATCGATGAAAAACTCTCTTTTTGACTGATCCTTCATTTCGCTTATAGATAATTCCTTCCAAAAGAAACAATAGAAGAATGAATAGGAAGCAGCCACACATCCGCTTGTTAGAAAGATCCCCTGAATGAGCATGTCTCTCAAGTTGAATTCAAATCTACTTTCACTATCTTAGCTTATTTAGTAGTTTCTAAAAACTATCAGCAGGTTGTATTATCTAGGCTTATGGTTTGTTCTTAGTAGAGTGAGGATGAGAAGTGTAGGGAGAAAAAAAGGGAGACTAAGAGGGCTAGAACAGGTTGTTTTAAGTCAAGTTTAGATAAAGGTAATCATTCCCTATTTCATCAAAAAATTCTTATTCCCAACACCTTCTTCAGTTAGTGCACCAATGCCAAAATTTAGGAATGATAATCAAGATATAGAGCTAGGCTCTATGCCTTAGGGTAGAATGAATAGTGGTCAAACTTATTCTCTCTATGGGAGGTGTGGTAGGAATCATCAGGGTATATGTAGGGCTTGTAGTTGTGTGCGTTTTGGATGTGTCAATCCAGGCCACAGAGTCAGAGAATTCCAACAGTTAGGTCAGCATAGTCGTTCCCAAGTTCTAGGCAGTCGCCCGACTCAGCAAGGTATCGCTTTAGTGCAACCAGTGGACAACACAAAAGCAAATTTCATGCGTTCTAGTCCCGACATAATCAGGAACATTCTCCTAATGTGGTTATGGGTATGTTGCAGGTTGTTCATTTTTATGTTTATGTTTTGCTAGATCTTAGAACTTTTCTTTCTTTTGTGACTCATTATATAGCTGTCAATTTTGGTGTTAGTGAAGAAATATTAGCAGAGCCTTTCTAAGTATCTACCCCAGTGGGTAAATCTATTACAGCCAGACGGGTATATAGAATAAAGTATCCAAGGAAATCACTTTAGTAAATCTTGTGGAGTTAGAGATGACTAATTTTGATATCATTCTCAGCATGGATTGGATCCACTCATGTTATGACTCAGTTGATCGTAGAAAAAGAGTCATTGATTTTCGGTTTCCCAATGAACAAGTCATCAAATGGAGGGGTAGTACCTTAGTGCTTAGGGGTCAAATGTGTTTTTAGATCCTTTCCCAGAATCCTATGACAGCATATGATCTAGAGTTAAAAGTATAAATCTAGAAGTTTAGAAGCAATAAGGTGGTGATGGCATTTAATGGTAGTTAGCAGATGGTGTATCCATCCGATTAGCTGTATGAAATATGAATCAGTAGGCCTGAATTAGTGTATGTAAGAAATTAAGTTAAGTATGATGGTGTGGGCTCACTTATATAGTACATTTTTGTTGGTAAGTTTTAATGAGGCTAGTAGTGTAGTAATTGATGATCTTACCAGCAAAGTTATGGGCTATAGGATGATGATGTCGGATGTTCAGGACTAATGGAAATTCTCATGGTTTCCAGGAAAAATATAGGTTTGGAGGTAGGATATTAGTAGGCTATGGAGGAGGTTAGTATGGTTTATTAAAAGTTTGAGAATATTCATGTTACGTGTTAGAATCTAAGATTGAGTCTTAGATTATATATCTAATTATAAGGAGAATTGAAACTATAGGTGGTGTGAAATCATGGTATGGTGATACTCATCAAGATGTTAAGTTAATTAGTGTTTAAGTTATTATGTGATGACTATTGAGGCTATAGAAAGTTAAGTGTTGCATCTCAGAAGGGAGTATTAGTAGCGGGTTGCACTTTCAAGTGTAGTCTTTCAGGGTGAATTTATTACTGATGTGTATTGTCATATTATTAAATTTAGAGTAAAGTGGTTGCAGTCTAGTTTAGAGTTTATTAAAAGGGTCCTACAAACTTAGAGTGATATCTTATAGATAAGGGAGAGATGATAGAATAAGTAACCAAGTCAGGCTCTTAGATTCTAGTAGTGATGCTAGTGTATTGTAGAACAGTAGTAAGGGAGGATTATTCCAAACCCATCCTTATCTCAATGTAAATTTTTGTTATTCAGTCATCATGATATCTACTCATGCCATACATGTCAGTTCCTTGATCACAACTCAAATTCACATACCTTCCATAGAATCATGTACGCTTCCAGTTCTTAGTATAAGGAGTTCTAATTTGCTCAGTTGTATGAATCATATTCCCTCAAATTTATGAACTCAAAACTCAGGTCATACAACTCATGACTCATATACTCATGCTACTCTCATAATGATCAGTGAAATTCAGATTATGTCAAGTATATGCTCTATTTTTATCTCTATAATGAATCCATGTTGTGGATACTTTATTTCTCAGGCCTCAGTTAAGCGTCGAAGTTATGTATAGTATTCTTTCATATTTTAGGTCCTCATGCTCTAACATTTCAGTGACCTCTCCATAATATAAAGATAGTGATGATGAAATTTTTTTTAGATTGGAGAGTAAATTTTTCTTATTGACGAAAGATTGTTGTATGCTTGTTTTAGCTAAGGCTGTAAGTGTGAAGTAATATTGAGGCCTAGTTTTTGATATATTTCATGGTTCATTGAAATTTTGTTTGTATTTTCTTGGGGTAGTGCATGGAAGTTGTTATTGATAGAGGTTTAAAAAATATGAGAAAGATGCTTTTAAGGGTGTTTTTCTTGAAGTTTATATATGGTTATAATGATAGGCTTGAATGTAATGTTGGTCTATATTAGTTGATGGGTGCATTGAGCATTATTGCATTCCTAGTAAGAGGATGAATTTAGTTGTTGATCTGGTGAGAAAAATTATTCTTGAGATGAGAAGTTGTCAAAATATAGGGTGTAGTGAATTCATGATTCCGACTAGTATTACAATGTTATGGGTGCACTTTGTTGTAACACCTCGCATTTTGGGCTAGAATAAAAACCATGACTCTAATGCATTGATAATCCCAGAGCCTTAAATCCTATGCCAATTTGGCATGTTTATGTAGTATGTGAATCCATTTGAGCATGAATTTTGACCATAGAGGTCCTTCAACTCAAGGACGAGTTGAAACTATTTCGATCGATTAAGTTTTAGTGGATGTTGTAATTTGTGTCAGTTTCCATCGACCATAAATCTCTGTATATGTCGAATTAGAGAGCCTACTATGTGTCAATGATAGGTCTTCGAGTTAACTTTCCAACGATACCAATTTTTCTAAAATCCGACACCCGAGCAAGAAGTTATGGTCTTTCAAAGTAGTATGCGTCGCCTAACCAATCGCACATGGCCACTGAAAAGCATATGAGATAGCATATGCGGAGCCTATGTAAATATAGGCGATATCATATGCGGCACCTATGTAAATATATGCGATATCATATGCGGCGCCTATGTAAATATATGTGATATCATATGCGGCGCATATCTTATGGTTTCAAGTGACTTAAACACTCCGTTTTTGGGGCAAAATGGTCCTTTTCCCACCCTTATTCAGCCATAAACACGAAATTCAGTCCCCAATTCTCCAAAATACATCCACAATAATCTAAAAATTCTCAAGAACACTCCCAAGGGTTTCAAACTAAAAACCCAAATAAATCAAGACTCAACTGTGGGTTTTCAAAATTGATTACAGTTTCGAAATCCCTAATCCACAGGCTTCAAGAAGCACCCATTATTTTCCGAAATAGAGGTACGCGAGGTTTTTCTAAATTCTCATGGACATAGAAAAATCATATTTCAGAATGGGGTTTTTGAATCTATGTATATATTTATGTATTAAATGTTTTAACATCATTGTTTGGGTCTTTTGACCTTTCCCAAAGTGATTTGAGAATATGAATGTATGAAACCATGTATTTAAGAATGAATTCTTGTTGAGAGCATGATTTTTGGTGAATTCCCTTTTATTATGAATTTTTCAGATTTCTCATAGCATATGAATTATTTTGCGATGCATCCTTGAAAAGCACTATATGAAATGATTGAACTCTTGTCATGATTTAAAGGTGGTTTTAAATCACTAAAGAGGGAATCTAGCATGAATGTTTAATGTTCATGATGCATGTAATGAAAGAGTGCATGGATTTGCTAAAGACACTAGACCACCATATGTTGATGAAGTTTTTGCATGATTTTGACTTGAGTTTTGAAACATGAATCTTCTATATCAGTTGCATGTTTTTGGTGGTCTAAATTATACTTTAAATGAAAGATTTAGTTTAATGTATTATGGCTCGGAAATCATGACTTGCAAGTCTTGGTATGACGATACCAATTCAGAACAATGCCATATCAGACTCAGACTAATAGACATTTCAGACTATCATAATTTTAGACATTCAGAATGTTGCATGTACAAAAAAGGTTAAAAATGGGCATACAGAGATGTTAGGTGGTTCCCTGAAGAGGCCTTGAGTTCAAACAACTCATTGCCTAAAACCGTGGTTTGCCGACCCGGGTATATTATTATACGCTGACTTAAGTGTCCTGTGGCGTATCAGATTCAGGAACTCCAACCATTGCAGTATACTCGGGTTGGAGGCTTCCCCGTCGAGTCAATGGCTGATTCCATATCGCTCGTGGAATATCAGACTTGTAGGGGATACCACCTAACTCAGAAGTAATACACAGATCAGAGTTTGAGATTTACAGACAGGTTACATGTTTTCAGAAGGTGCCCATGTGTTTTTCAGAAACTGTTTTATGCATAATGTTTGATGAACATTTTCTCTCATGTATTATATATATATATATGTTCAATTACTATATTTTGGATTACTTCACGTGCCAGTACAATTGTGTTGACCCCCCTTCCTCCCCGGTACCGAGGCGTAGTCTAGGGGTCTAGATCCTCAGTAGAGTCTACAGACAGGGTTGTCTCAGAGTTCAGTTGGTGACCCTTCGTTTCTTCGGAAAGCCTAGTCATTTAGGTATTTATTCCTGTATGGTTTTTGGTCTGCTGGGGGCCTTGTCCCAGTTATTCAGATAGTATGTCAGTAGAGATTTCACAAACTATTGTAGATGTTTATTAAATATTGTTGGGCATGTTTTCAGGCCTTTAACTGTTTTAAATTATTGGCCATGTTTCCGTATTATTGTGTCTATTCCGTATTACTTTGATCATATGAATTATATGCATGATTACCAGATAGACAGAGGGTGTTCTGGGCCTTCGGGTTCAGGAATGCTCGTCATGGCCAGGGCCCCGGTTTGGGTCATGAAAAACTTGGTATCAAAGCATGGTTCATGGTCCCAGGGTGTCTGCGAAATCACGTCGGGTAGAGTTTTATTTATGGGTGTGTAGTGCGCCACACTTATAAGCAGGAGGATACAAGGTGTTTTGGAATGTCTCTCTTTCTTCATGTTCTAGTTCGTGCTATAGATTCAGAATGTTCCTCCTTCATACTCTAATTCGTGCTATAGTGTCACCCATACGAAAAGAAAAGTTATCCTAATTTCTTCCTTACTCTAGTGTTTCCAGATATTCTCCGATTATCTAGAAAAAATTTTAGAAGTCCCACAAAGGATGGGAGATGAGTTCCCTAGTGTAAAATTTTGTCCTCGTTCTTATGAGGCGTTCAGTTAAGACAAGAGTAAGATGTGTATTCTTGAGTCATTGAATATTTTGTATCAAGATTCTATCTCTTGTAATCTTGATATCAGTGTGTTGTTGAAAACAAAAGTCTAGTGAAGCCGCGTGAGGCCTATTTCGATTCACTAGCAACTTGTTATTCATTTTGTTGTTCTTGTGTTTGTTGGAACTGTATTTCCACCCGAGTAGTAGTATAAGTTAGAGTGTCAGTGTTATGACCTATTGGTAGTGAAATTAGACCAAGAAGCTTGTGATATGAAGTCATAAGGTTAGAGGTCAGAGTGAGGGTGACTTTTGTGATTAAATATTTATAGTTGAATACCCGTTGATTGAGAGTGATTTTCCCTTTCGTGGTGGTAGACTAATGTGGTGGTACTATTTATAAATTGTATGGTAGTCCGTGGAGGAAGTGTTGACTCAGAATGTTATTTTTCTTCTTCCTTTCAAAGTAGAGAAAGAGCCCAGAGTGGATACTTAAGGTGGTTATAGAAACCCCTTATAGGCTATGAATAAAAATGGCTAGATTAGCTAGTAGGTTGTAAGTATAGACTCATTGTCATATGGGGTATCTGAAGGTAGTCTAAATGCCCATTGGGGTAAGTAAGTGTGATGTGAGAAAGCCGTATAAGTAGATAAGATTGTATGGTTATAATATAAGCTTAAGGTTAATCATGTCTATTATGTGACCTTACCCCTTAACCTTCTTCTCATTGGTAGTTGTAAACTAATACTACTTGTGAGAAAGTATGTAGTATATTTTTGAAGTATTTGGGTATAATATCCTAATTTGAAGGATTAGTATATTTATATTATGTTGCACTCTTCATTCGTGGTAAATGATTGATGCTAGACTATAGGCTTGAATTTAAATGGTGTGGTGGTGAATAGTGGAAAGAGATTGATGATACATGTTTTGTGGGATTAGATTTGTAAGCTTGATGTGTGAAATAGTACATGCTGATGGATTATGACAAGGAAAACCGTAAGGTCATGATCGATTATTATGATTATGAAGTTCTAGTGTACTAGTGTTTCTTGATGTTTATTTCATAGTTTCTAAGTGAGGATTGTGTGTAAGGTTGGTTGTAAATCATGTTTAGCACTAGACATTAAGTTTGAAACAATTGAAGGCTATGAAGGTGGATGTGATGATTTCTTGGTTAATGATACTAGTTATATGGAAGTGATCTATAGGCTTGAACAGTGTATGAAAGTGCCTAAGTTTATTTGATTCGTAATGAAGTATGACATTGTATATGTGATGTAGAAGTATGCCCAAGATGGTATGAAGCTATAGTATTATTCTAAGGCTATTATATGTTGTGTGTGGCTACTGGTACCGTTGAGTTGCTAGGTGGAAAAAGACTAGCTAGATGGTATATAGTGTTCTAAATAGCCAAGTTAAGGACCTTTGATTAATAGCGTTGAGCCTTTTGATATTAGCTTGATTCTCATGGTAGAGGAAAATAAGTTTGAAGTTGCTATGTTGGTAGACTATGATAGAAATAGAGTGGCTCATTGAAGACTTGGTGATACCTATGCTAGGTGTTATAATCTAAGCTTGAGTCCTTAAAAGTTGTGCTAATAGAAATAAGAGTAGAGGCACTAGAGGGTTTGCACTTCAACTTTGGGGATACTCATGAAGATTCGAAGTTAGTAAGTGTTCGAGTAATAGATGATGACTATTGGGGTTACAGAATGATAGAGTGTGCCTCAAGAGGTAGTATTAGCAGTGGGCGTTCCACTCTCATGTGTGGTCTTTCGGGTCAAGTTTTATTAATTTTGTGTATTGTCATATTTCAGAACCCAGAGTGCAGTGAGTGCAGTTAAGTTTAAAGTCTAGTAAGGTACCTCCCAAAACTTAAGATGATGGCTTGAAACTAAGGGGGAGATGACTAAACGAATAACCAAGTAAGACTCTCAGATTGTTGTAGTGATGCCATGATGATATAGAACATCAAAAAGTAAGGGTGTATCTTAACCCATTCCTATCTCAGTATTTCTCAGTGATCCTAATACCTACTCATGCTTTATGATTTAGTTCCATGATCAGTTCAAGTTCATACATATGATAGAGAGTCATGTACTCACGCTTTATAATGTGCTCCGTTTCTATAAATCATGTTTTACGCCAAATGATTGGCGATATTCAGCTTATATCCATGAATACCCTAAATTCAGAGCACTTTGGTGAGTCCCTGTTGTTGTTTTGCTATTCCACAGGCCTCAGATGAGTGTCAAGCTTCATATAGTATCATTCCATGCCTCCAGATCTTATGTTCTAACCTTTTGTGACTCCTCCTTATGCGATGATAGTGGTGGTGAGTAATTATTCCTTGTTGATGGAAGATCATAGTACGCTTGTTTAGATAAGGCCATAAGTATGAAGTAAGATTTGGGGCCAAGTTTTTATTTATGTGATGGTTAGTGGAATTTTGTATGTGTATGTTTTTGGGGTAGCTCGTGGGAGTGATATTGATAGTGGTTTAGAGAATATGTGAAGTATGCCTTTATGAGTGTTTTCTTTGAAGTTCATATGTGGTTATAAAGATAGTCTTGAATGACATGTTGAGATTGTTGTAAAGGAACGCTATATGGGCTAGCGACTTCATAGTAAGAGTTCAGAGTAGTCATTGAAGTGGTAAGGCATGTTATACTTAGGATGTGATCTTTAAAGGAGATATAGAAGATTGCATCATATGGTTTAGAATAATAGTGTGGTCTGGCATGTTGTATTTTTGTGACTTAGAGTTAGGCTTAATCACGACGAAGGGCTTAAGTTATTTCCGACATTAGTAGAAAGATTTGTCAATGCTCATATAAGAATTTTAAGATGAGTTGAATGAATATGATATTTAAGGAGAATAGTATAGTTAAGTGATATACGAGAAGTGTGATAAGCTTGAAAGTAAGAAGTTGTAATGCCAAAAGCCTGGTAATTCTATCCTAATTCAGGAGTTATATGCCTATGTTCCAGACTGCAGAGTAGTGTCAATGTGGTGATTCCTCAGTTGGATGTCTTGTGTAATCCATACCCAAGATTCATGGCTCCCTATTACAGCTAGAATTTCTTTAGAGAATTGTGCTGAAGAGATACTCCAGTTAAGTATGAGGGTGTAGTATAATTCAGTCTGTATGGCCAATAAGTCAGTTTAGCAGTCAGATTCGCTTGACTTGTTTTCTCGTCTTTGCACTTATTCATGCTACTCGAAAGCTCAGACATGCTACTATTCCATGATAGAGTATACCAGTAGTTACGAGTATATCCCAGTTCATGCATCATACATTACATTCAGATTCCAGATGTTCAGTTATGATTCAATTTGTAGGTTCCCTGTGCATCGCCTCAGTTTTTTGAGTATCTTAGTGAACTGAGCATTCATAGAGGGACATAGGGTACCAAGGGGAAGATACCCCATTCAGTTGCATGCATAGATTCTTATTACAAGCTTCGCATCAGTTATCATTGCGTATATAGCCATACATTCATACGTCAGTTCAATCAGATATGTATGCATTAGAAATGCATGTTCAATAGAAAAGTTTAGCATATCAGTGTATTTAGTCCTACATTCATGAGAACAACTCGGTCACAGATCCATGCATCAGATATGCATGATTCATTATGAGAATTCAGCCTATGAGTAGCTTCAGTCGTGTGTTCCATGCCTCAGATATGCATGTCCGGCATAAGCATTTAAAACATCAGTAGTTCTAATCTTATAGTCATGTTTTCGATCAGTGAATTCTTTCTTAGGGAACATATCATATCCACGTTATCCCATACCCTTAAGACTTCGACATTCTATCCATCATTCGGGGATGAATGATCCCAAGGGGGAGATAATGTAACACCCCGCATTTCAGGCTAGAATAAAAACCATGACTATGATGCGTTGATAATCTCAGATCCTTAAATCCTATGCCAATTTGGCATGTTTATGTAGTATGTGAATCCATTTGAGCATGAATTTAGACCATAGAGGTCCTTCAACTCAAGGACGAGTTGAAACTATTTCGATCGATTAAGTTTTAGTGGATGTTGTAATTTGTGTCAGTTTCCATCAACCATAACTCTCTGTATATGTCGAATTAGAGATCCTACTATGTCTCAAATGATAGGTCTTCGAGTTAACTTTCCAACGATACTAATTTTGCTAAAATCCGACACCCGAGCAAGAAGTTATGGTCTTTCAAAGTAGTATGCGTCGCCTAACCAATCGCACATGGACACTGGAAAGCATATGCGATAGAATATGCGGAGCCTATGTAAATATAGGCGATATCATATGCAGCGCCTATGTAAATATTTGCAATATCATATGTGGCGCATATCTTATGGTTTCAAGTGACTTAAACACTCCGTTTTTGGGGCAAAATGGTTCTTTTCCCACCCTTATTCAGCCATAAACACGAAATTCAGTCCCCAATTCTCCAAAATACATGAACATTCATCTAAAAATTCTCAAGAACACTCCCAAGGGTTTCAAACTAAAAACCTAAATAAATCAAGACTCAACCGTGGGTTTTCAAAATTGATTAGAGATTCGAAATCTCAAATCCACAGGCTTCAAGAAGCACCCATTATTTTCCGAAATAGAGGTACGCGGGGTTTTCCTAAATTCTCATGGGCATAGAAAAATCATATTTTAGAATGGGATTTTTGAATCTATGTATATATTCATGTATTAAATTTTTTAACATCATTTTTTTGGTCTTTTGACCTTTCCTAAAGTTATTTGAGAATATGAATGTATGAAACCATGTATATAAGAATGAATTCTTGTTGAGAGCATGATTTTCGGTGAATTCCCTCTTATTATGAATTTTTCAGATTACTCATAGCTTATGAATTATTTTGCAATGCATCCTTGAAAAGAACTATATGAAATGATTGAACTCTTGTTATGATTTAAAGGTGGTTTTAAATTACTAAAGAGGGAATCTAGCATGAATGTTTAATTGTAATACCCCATGAAATTTTTTGTTGAAATTTTGTGCGTAAACGTGTTGGATTCTATCTTCTAGAATGAATTATAACTTTTTCATATGGAATTTCTTAGATTATGACCCACCATTACGTAGAGTATCGAATAAGATTTCCAACTATATGTGGATCATCCAAAATGTACACCCGTGCGACGAGTTATGAACATTCCGATCGAACCGTGAATAGTAGTGAACAGTAAAACGTGCAGGAAAAAGTACTGAGGCCTGGCGTATTTTTTCTCCAAATTTAAATGATCATAACTCCCTGTACATAATTATATGGGTGATCCACTATATATCAACAGAAAGCTCTGCGAGTCCTCTTTCCGATGAAATTGGTTTCATCCAATTTCTTTATCAGAGCAAACAGTTATGGTCGATCTACTTCAGCCTATCAAAAGTGAATTTTTGGGTCAACTTCAAACGATCATAACTCCTTGTACAGAATGATATAGGTGATACTATATATCAACGGAAAGATATGAGAGTCCTTTTTCTAATGAAATTGATTTCATCCAATTTGGATATCGGAGTAAAACGTTATGGTTGATCTACTTCAGACTATCAAAACAGTCCACAAAAGGACAGATTTGAGAATTAGTTGATTTTTAAGGGCATTTTGGTCATTATGCCTTCACTTCATGGACGAAAATTGTCCATTTATACCTATATTGAGTCATAAAATTCATGTTCTTCCATAAAAAACATTGAGAAAACTAAACCCTAGGTCCATTTTGAGCTCCAAATATCTTCCAATTTCAATGTAGGAATTCAAATTTGATCCGATAATCGAACTCATCATCTCGAGACCTTCGAGGAGCACCCCTTATTTGTGTGAACAGGATTCCATAATCAAGAGGTCAATTTCGAGGTATGAAGGGGGGTTTTCAACAAGAGCACTCTTTCGTTCTTGTGCCCAAAAGTAATTTTCTTTACGAAGACCTAATTTTTACTTGATTATTATGATTTTGAAGCATGAACTCATATTCTATGATGATTATTATAAAATTTTGATGTCTATGATTTTGAAAGATGGATTTACATGTGTGGTGATATAAAGCATGAATCTTGAATGATATTTATCATGATTTTGATATTTGGATCTTGAACCCTATTTGAAATTATGTCATTGAGAAAATGTGTGCTATAAGTACGTTGATGTTGAATATTTGAGATGTGTTGAATGATTTGACCTTTTGGTCTTAATGGAGTCGCTTTGAACTCGAATGTGAAAGATATCCACAACGTGTTTGATTATGATAAATGGGTAGCATAATGGCTCCCGATGTATACTTATATATTGATGAAAATTGTTTTCTTGTGGATTGTCTTTGAAATGATCTGAGCTAAGTCCGGGAGTACTCTTTAGCACCGAGTGGGAGGTATAAAGTGACCTTACTTCCCTAGAACTGCGTACCCCCATAGGACGTGAGCCTGAGGCTGATTTATATAGTGATCACTAGTGTTTTTGGATTGATATTGGAAGTCCTACTCCGATGGCAAGGATAGGACGACTCTCCCCAACGTGGGTTGGACGTTGGACTCCATGTGGCTCACATGGTTTATGTCGATTATAGGATCTCCCAGTGTGTGTGTGTTTCCTTGTGTGTATGGTGAACGGTGAAGTGATTTGAAAGTGGAATTGTGAAAGTTATTCTTTTGAAAGATTTTAAATGATATTTACATTATGAGAATTGATATTCTTGATGAACTGAAAGTGATTGACAAATTATATGATGACTCACATGTGTTATTATACTTATTTCATCCTCTCATGATTATGATAATTTTCTTCGGGTTATGTGAGTCTTTCATACATCCTGCATATTTCTTATAAATATTTATGATGATGATGTTTATAAAATTGTATACACCCCCATATACTCGGTTTCTTTCCATGGTACTGACCCACAGTTTTGGATGTGGGCTGCATTTTCTCGGAATGTAGGTTCAGATGCTCATTTCCAGGTTCGACAGTGATTCTTCGGGCACGCTGTTCTATATTCTCTGTTGTAGTGAGTCCTCATGTTCCGAGGATGTGATGTCTGATGTTGGTTTCACGGAATTGTTTAAATTTGATAACTGAGTATGAGTCAGTTGGGGCATGTCTCAATAGCTCACTGGTTTTATTGATTTTCTTAGAGGCTTGTCAGACTAGCATAGATGTTGGGAGTTAACTAATAAGTCGTATTTTGTTATTTTTTTAAAATTCTTTTATTCTTGGATGATGATTACTCTGTTGATATTTGAGGGTTATTTATGGAAACCCCATTGATTTGTGTTAAACTGAATGAAAATGGTTCAAAGGGTTAGCTTGGGGCTACTCGTAGCCTCAAGCACCGTGTGACTCTCCGGGACCTATTTTCGGGGCGTTATAAATTTGGTATTAGAGACTAAGGTTTTAAGGTGTCTTAGGGAGTCTGACAAGCCGCGTTAAGTAATGTCTTGATCATCGGTGTGTAGCACGCCATATCTATGAGCAAGAGGCTACAAGACACTTTAGGAAAAAGTGTGATTCCTTCTTTCAGAAGTCTATCATGCTTAAAGTGTCTCTCTCTGCTATTGATTCGTGCTCTTCTCTTTCAGAAATATGCCTCCACGTCGACCGAGAAGAAATAATGATGGTCAGCAACCTCAACCCGCTGACCCATTGAATGAAAATGTGTCTCATACTAAATTTCGGGCAGCCTTTCGGGCGCTGGCCCAAGCTGTTACTGCAAATATTCAGGCCAACCTAGCACCGGCTCCATAGCAGCAGGGAGGTGATTCAGTTGCTACCAGGATCCATGACTGCATGCGGATGAATCCGCCGAAATTCTATGGGTCCAAGTCTGATGAGGATCCACGGTTGTTTTTAGAGGAGGTGCGGAAAATTACTCAGGTGATGCATGTATCTGAGGAACATAGTGTGGAGTTGGCTGCGTATAGGTTGAGAGACCTTGCTTATGACTGGGTTGTTCCTTGGAAGAAAGGTAGAGGTTAGGGAGCTGTCCCTACGACTTGGCAAGATTCCAGGATGCATTCCTAGATAAGTTTTTCCCTTTGGAGATGAGGGAGGCGAAGGTGAAAGAGTTTATGAACCTGCGACAGGGCTCTATGACTGTTAGGGAGTACTGTCTAAAGTTCAATCAGTTGGCCAAGTATGCTCCTGACTTAGTGGTTGATAATCGGGCTAGTATGAGTAAGTTTGTGACTGGAGTGTCTAGTTATGTGGTTAGGAGTGTAGGTTTGCTATGCTGAATAGTGAGATGAATCTTTCTAGGTTGATGACTCATGCCCAACAGATTGAGGCAGACAAGATTAAGGAGAGAGATAGAATGAGAGGGAATAAGAGAGCTAGGTCTGAGCAGCACGGACAGGGTCAGACTAGATTACAGGGAGGGAGTCGCCCTCAGTATCAGGATCGTTCGTCTATGCCAGCACTATCATCTGCTAGTGCTCCCATGCCTAGAGGTAGGCAGGAGCAAGGTAGCAGGTCATATGCATCCAGGTCCCAGTATAGTGTTGGCAGTAAGACAAATCATCCCCTATGTCCTAAGTGTGGTAGGGCTCATCCGGGTGAGTGTTAGGGTGAGAAGAAGGGTTGTTTTCGGTGGTGACATGGGTCACAGAGTTAGAGATTGTCCACAGAATGGAAAAGGGCATCGTGACTATCGCCCTCAGACCCAGACTCAGACTGTTTGTGCTCCAGTTCCAGCGACTCGTCTGGCCCCAGCTTAGGGCACCTCTTTTAGAAATGCTGGCGGGTAGCGCCAGAATAGATTCTATGCTTTACCATCCCGCCAAGAATAGGAGGACTCTCCCAATGTTGTTACTGGTATGCTTCGTATATTTCAGTTTGATGTGTATGCTTTGTTGGATCCTGGATCCAGTTTCTCATATGTTACACCTTTGATTGCTGTGAATTTTGAAATAAGTCCTGAGATTATTCCTGAGCCTATCCTAGTTTCTACCCCAGTGGGTGATTCGATTGTTGCCCAAAAAGTGTATAAAAAGTGTCCTGTTACCGTTCTTCATAGAGTCTTGTTGGTTGATCTAATTGAGTTAGACATGGTAGATTTTGATGTGATTCTGGGTATGGACTGGTTGTATTCTTCTTATGCCTCGATTGTTTGTCAGACCTGAATGGTCAAGTTTCAGTTTTCGGGTGTATCCGCGTTTGAGTGGTCTGGGAATTCTGTGTCACCCAAGAGTCATTTTATCTCTTACCTCAAAGCTAGAAAGCTTATTTCCAAGGGGTGTATTTACCATTTGGTTAGAGTCAAAGACACTAAGTTTGAGACTCCAACTCTCCAGTCTGTTAATGGTCAATGAGTTTTCTGATATCTTTCTGGATGATCTCCCAGGGATACATCCTGATAGAGAGATAGAGTTTGAGATTGATCTTCTTCCCGATACTCAGCCCATTTTTATTCCTCCTTATCGTATGGCCCCTGCAGAACTTAAGGAGTTGAAAGAGCAACTCAAAGATCTACTAGATAAGGGTTTCATAAGGCCCAGTGTTTCTCATTGGGGTGCTCCTATGTTGTTTGTGAGAAAGAAAGATGGCTCTTTACGTATGTTCATTGATTACCGCCAAATGAATAAAGTCGCCGTAAAAAATAAGTACCCCCTTTCGAAAATAGATGATTTGTTTGACCAATTGCAAGGTGCAAATTATTTCTCAAAGATAGACCTTTGTTCCGTCTATCATCAACTCAAAGTTAGGGAGTGTGACGTCCCGAAAACCGCTTTTCGAACTCGTTATGGCCATTTTGAGTTTCTTGTTATGTCTTTCGGGTTAACTAATGCCCCAGCAGCTTTCATGGACCACATGAACCGAGTGTTCATACCATATCTAGATATGTTTGTCATAGTGTTCATCGATGATATACTGGTGTACTCCCGTAGTGAGGATGAACATTCAGATCATCTCTGAACTATCTTGCAAACCCTTAGAGATCACAAGTTGTTTGCCAAGTTCAGTAGGTGTGAGTTTTGTCTAAGGTCAGTTGCTTTTATAGGTCATATCATTTCTTCCGAGGGTATTAGAGTTGATCCCCATAAGACCGAAGCTGTTAGAAATTGGCCTAGACCTATTTCTCCGACTGATATCTAAATTTTCTTGGGTTTAGATGGATATTAGCGCCGTTTTGTTGAGGGTTTCTCCTATATAACGTCTCATATGACTCAGTTGACCCAAAAGAAAGTGAAGTTCTTGTGGTTCGAATCTTGTGAGAAGAGTTTTTAGGAGATGAAGACTCGATTCACTTCAGCCCCTATTTTGACTTTGCCTGATGGTGTTGATGGTTTTGTGGTGTACTGTGATGCTTCAAGAGTTGGGTTAGGTTGCGTATTGATTCAGAAGGGTAAGGTGATAACTTATGCTTCTAGAAAGTTGAAACCCCATGAGAAAAATTACCCTACCCATGACCTTGAGTTGGCTGTTGCTGTGTTTGCTTTGAAAATCTGGAGACACTATTTGTATGGTGTCCATGTTGATGTTTTCACTAATCATAAGAGTCTGCAGTATGTGTTTACCCAGAGAGAATTGAATCTTAGGCAAAGACGATGGTTAGAATTATTGAAGGACTATGATATGAGTGTGTTGTACCATCTGGGCAAGGCCAATGTTGTGACGGATACCCTAAGTAGAGTGTCCATGGGTAGTGTTTCGCATGTGGTAGAAGGTAAGAAAGAGTTGGCTTGTGATGTACATCGTTTGGCTAGATTGGGGGTTAGGTTGTTTGACTCTGCTAAAGGTAGTATAGGGGTTCGGAGTAGTTTCGAATCCTCCTTGGTTTCAGAAGTGAAGGAAAAGCAACACTTAGATGATAGTTTGGTCAGACTGAAGGAGTCAGTCAAGGACCAAAAAGTAGAGGTTTTCTCCCAAGGGGGAGATGGTGTGTTGATATTGCAGGGTAGATTGTGTGTCCCGAATGTTGATAATCTGAGACAGAGGATTATGGATGAAGCGCATGGGGCACGATATTCTATTCATCCTGGTGCCACCAAGATGTACCGAGACTTGTGAGAAATCTATTGGTGGAGTGGCATGAAGAAAGATATAGCAGCGTTTGTAGCTAAGCATGCAACATGCCAACAGGTTAAGGTTGAACACCAAAGACCTGGTGGTATGATGCAAGAGTTTAGTATTCCCACCTGGAAGTGGGAAGAGATAAATATGGACTTCGTGATTGGCTTACCTCCTTCCTGACGCCATCATGATTCCATTTAGGTAGTGGTTGATAGATTGAATAAGTCTGCTCATTTCTTGCCTGTTCATACTTCATATACTGCTGAGGATTATGCTAGATTGTATATCCGAGAGCTAGTCAAACTGCATGGAGTTCCCTTGTCTATTATTTCGGATAGGGGTACTTAATTCACTTCGTAATTTTGGAAAGCTTTTTAGAAGGGTCTTGTACCCAAGTGTTTTTGAGTTCTTCTTTTCATCCACAGACTGATGGTCAGGCTGAGCGGACCATCCAGACCTTAGATGATATGTTGAGAGCTTGTGCACTTGACTTTAAGGGGAGTTGGGATGATCACTTACCGTTGATAGAGTTTGCTTACTATAACAGTTTCCACTCTAGTATTGGCATGGCTCCGTTTGAAGCCTTATATGGGAGGAAGTATAGATCACCCATAGGTTTGTTCGAGGTGGGTGAAGCGACTGTGAGTGGTCCTGATTCGGTATTTGAGGCTATGGAAAAAGTTAAGTTGATTAGGGAAAGATTGAAAATTGCGCAGAGTCGCCAGAAGTCATATGCGGATGTTAGAAGGAGAGACCTTGAGTTTGAAGTTGGTGACCTAGTGTATCTGAAAATTTCACCCATGAGGGGGGTGAAGAGATTTGGAAAGAAGGGGAAGCTTAGTCCCCGTTATGTTGGTCCTTACAAAATTCTTAGCCGTGTTGGTAAGGTAGCTTATGAGGTCGAGTTGCCTTCCGAGTTGTCCTCTGTTCATCCAATATTCCATGTCTCCATGCTTAGAAAGAATATTAGCGATGCTGTGGTAGTGGATTCCTCTGTGAGTGCTGATATTCAAGAAAATCTTTATTTTGATGAGATTCCTGTTGAGATTCTTGATTTCGGTGTCCGAAGACTAAGGAACAAAGAAGTTCCCTTGGACAAGGTGTTATGGCGAAACCAATCTGTTGAGGGTGCAACTTGGGAAGCTGAGGCGGATATGCGATCCAAGTACCCGCACCTATTTTCCGCAAACTCCGATCAAGCCGAAGGTACCGTTCTTTCCTAAATCATGCACTTTTGATAAAAGTTGCAGCAATTCAGCTGTCATTTATTATGTGTTCAGCTGTAGTTTCTTGAATTTATGCATTCTATGTTGCATTCGGAGTGAGAAATGATGTGGTGATGAGTCTAACGAAGGGTTTCAGCTGTATTCTCTATTCCCTATCTAATCTTGTCATGTCTAGCGTCATTTGAGGATGAATGTTTCCAAGGGGGGGATGATGTAATACCCCGAGAAATTTTTTGTTGAAATTTTGTGCGTAAACGTGTTGGGTTCTATCTTCTAGAATGAATTATAAATTTTCCGAGCAAAATGCCTTAGATTATGACCCACCATTGCGTAGATTATCGAATAATCTTTCCAACGATATGTGGATCATCCAAAACGGACACCCGAATGACGAGTTATGACCATTCCGATCGAACCGTGAATAACAGTGAACAGTAAAACATGCAGAAAAAAGTACTGAGGCCTGGCGTATTTTTTAATCAACTTTAAACGATCATAACTCTTTGTACATAATGATCTGGGTGATCTACTATATATCAACGGAAAGCTCTACGAGTCCTCTTTCCGATGAAATTGGTTTCATCCAATTTGTCTATCGAAGTAAAAAGTTATGGTCGATCTACTTCATCCTAACAAAAGTGATTTTTTAGGTTAAATTCAAACGATCATAACTCCTTGTACACAATGATATAGGTGATACTATATATCAACGGAAAGATATGAGAGTCCTCTTTCTAATGAAATTGATTTCATCCAATTTGGATATCGGAGTAAAACGTTATGGTTGATCTACTTCAGACTATCAAAACATGCCACAAAAGGACAGATTTGAGAATTAGTTGATTTTTAAGGGCATTTTGGTCATTATGCCTTCACTTCATGGACGAAAATTGTCCATTTATACCTATATTGAGTCATAAAATTCATGTTCTTCCATAAAAAACATTGAGAAAACTAAACCCTAGGTCCATTTTAAGCTCCAAATATCTTCCAATTTCACTGTAGGAATTCAAATTTGATCCAATAATCGAACTCATCATCTCGAGACCTTCGAGGAGCACCCCTTATTTGTGTGAACAGGATTCCATAATCAAGAGGTCAATTTCAAGGTATGAAGGGGGGTTTTCAACAAGAGCACTCTTTCGTTCTTGTGCCCAAAAGTAATTTTCTTTACGAAGACCTAATTTTTACTTGATTATTATGATTTTGAAGCATGAACTCATATTCTATGATGATTATTATAAAATTTTGATGTCTATGATTTTGAAAGATGGATTTACATGTGTGGTGATATAAAGCATGAATCTTGAATGATATTTATCATGATTTTGATATTTGGATCTTGAACCCTATTTGAAATTATGTCATTGAGAAAATGTGTGCTATAAGTACGTTGATGTTGAATATTTGAGATGTGTTGAATGATTTGACCTTTTGGTCTTAATGGAGTCGCTTTGAACTCGAATGTGAAAGATATCCACAACGTGTTTGATTATGATAAATGGGTAGCATAATGGCTCCCGATGTATACTTATATATTGATGAAAATTGTTTTCTTGTGGATTGTCTTTGAAATGATCTGAGCTAAGTCCGGGAGTACTCTTTAGCACCGAGTGGGAGGTATAAAGTGACCTTACTTCCCTAGAACTACGTACCCCCATAGGACGTGAGCCTGAGGCTGATTTATATAGTGATCACTAGTGTTTTTGGATTGATATTGGAAGTCCTACTCCGATGGCAAGGATAGGACGACTCTCCCCAACGTGGGTTGGACGTTGGACTCTATGTGGCTCACATGGTTTATGTCGATTATAGGATCTCCCAGTGTGTGTGTGTTTCCTTGTGTGTATGGTGAACGGTGAAGTGATTTGAAAGTGGAATTGTGAAAGTTATTCTTTCAAAAGATTTAAATGATATTTACATTATGAGAATTGATATTCTTGATGAACTGAAAGTGATTGACAAATTATATGATGACTCACATGTGTTATTATACTTATTTCATCCTCTCATGATTATGATGATTTTCTTCGGGCTATGTGAGTCTTTCATACATCCTGCATATTTCTTCTAAATATTTATGATGATGATGTTTATAAAACTGCATACACCCCTATATACTCGGTTCTTTTCCATGGTACTAACCCACATCTTCGGATGTGGGCTGCATTTTCTCGGAATACAGGTTCAGGTGCTCAGTTCCAGGTTCGACAGTGATTCTTTGGGCATGTTATTCTACATCCTCTGTTGTGGTGAGTCCTCATGTTCCGAGGACGTGATGTCTGATATTGGTTTCACGAAATTGTTTATATTTGATAAATGAGTATAAGTCAGTTGGGGCATGTCTCAATGGCTCGCTGGTTTTATTGATTTTCTTAGAGGCTTGTCAGACTAGTATAGATGTTGGGAAATGACTAATAAGTCGTATTTTGTTATCTTTTTGAAATTCTTTTATTCTTGGATGATGATTACTCTGTTGATATTTGAGGGTTATTTATGGAAACCCCATTGATTTGTGTCGAATTGAATAAAAATGGCTCAAAGGGTTAGTTTGGTGCTACTCGTAGCCTCAAGAACCGTGTGACGCTCCGGGACCCATTTTCGGGGCGTTACATTAATGTTCATAATGCATGTAATAAAAGAGTGCATGGATTTTCTAAAGACACTAGACCACCATATGTTGATAAAGTTTTTGCAAACTTGAGTTTCGAAACACGAAATATTCTATATCAGTTGCATGTTTTTGGTGGTCTAAATTATGCTTTAAATGAAAGATTTAGCTTAATGTATTATGGCTCAGAAATCATGACTTGCAAGTCTTGGTATGACGATATCAATTTAGACCAATGTTATATCATACTCAGACTAATAGACATTTCAGACTATCATGATTTTAGACATTCAGAATGTTGCATGTACAGAAAAGGTTAAAAATGGGCATACAGAGTTGTTAGGTGGTTCCCTGAAGAGGGCTTGAGTTCAAGCAACTCATTACCTAAAACTGTGGTTTGCCGACCCGGGTATATTATTATACGCTGACTTAAGTGTCGTGTGGCGTATCAGATTCAGGAACTCCAACCCTTGTGGCATACTCGGGTTGGACGCTTCCCCACCGAGTCAATGGCGGATTCCATATCGCCCGTGGAATATCATACTTGTAGGGGATACCACCTAACTCAGAAGTAATACACAGATCAGAGTTTGAGATTTACAGACAAGTTACATGTTTTCAGAAGGTGCCCATGTGTTTTTCAGAAACTGTTTTATGCATAATGTTTGATGAACATTTGCTCTCACATATTATATATATATATGTTCAATTACTCTATTTTTGATTGCTTCGCGTGCCAGAACAATTATGCTGACCCCCCTTCCTCCCAGGTACCAAGGCGCAATCTAGGGGTCTAGATCCTCAGTAGAGTCTACGGATAGGGTTGTGTCAGAGTTCAGTTGGTGAGCCTTCTTTGCTTTGGAAGGCCTATTCATTTAGGTATTTATTTCAGTATGGTTTTTGGTCTGCTGGGGGCCTTGTCCCAGTTATTCAGATAGTATGTCAGTAGAGATTTCACAGACTGTTGCAAATGTTTATTAAATATTGTTGGGCATGTTTCCAGGCCTTTAACTATTTTAAATTATTGACCATGTTTTCATATAATTGTGTCTATTTCGTATTACATTGATCATATGAATTATGTGCATGATTAGTAGATAGACAGAAGGTATTCCGGGCCTTTGGGTTCGGGAATGCTCGTCACAGCTAGGGCCCCGATTCGTGTCGTGACATTTGTAGATTTAAGTAGCCTTGAACATAGTGAGAAGAATTTAGTTCAGCTCAGACTTCAGTAGATAGAGTTTTTAGTGCCCATGTACAGACTATCAGTAGCCTCAAATAGAGTGCAGTATTGAAGGGTAGCATATAGTCAAGGGGGTACTGAGGAGTATGTCTAAGATCGAAAGTAGTAGTTGCATTGTCTAAGGCATAGTAATTCTATCCTATTTTATGTTTTGTAGGCCTATGTTCCATGTCACAGGACTATAACCATGTTGGGATTCCTTGTACAGATGTATTATTCAGATCATGCCCAAGATTCCCTACTCTCTAATATTATTAGAAATTCTTAGAAAGAGCATTGCAAAAAAATGCTCCAGTTGAGTATAAACTTTTAGTCATGATTCAGTCTGTAAGTGTCCCGTGCATCATCTTAGTCTTTCCTTAGCATTTCAGCCAAGTCAGTATCATTCAGGGGTTGAAATATACCAAGGGGGATTTATTGCAATGCCTCGAGTTTTTATGTCCTAAACCTATCAGGTTTTCTCCATGAAACAAGATACAACTTTAAGTGATGGGTAGTCATAAGTTGACTCTATTATTTCTATCTTAGCCTTATAACCATTCTTATTTCATTGCATGCATTCACAAATCAGTTCAGCCATGGATCATGTTTCAGACCTATCCATGTAATCATGTTTACAGTTATACATGTTCAGTATATTATCTCAGTTTCCCCAAAAGTCTCAGCTTAATCAGACTCATTTTAGGAAGAATTTTCCCAAGGGGGAGATATTGTAATACCTCATACTTTTCTTAGTTCAGTTCATCTCCTAGTTGCATGTATAGGAGGCTTAAAGACTGAGACTTTCTCTAAGTGTTGGGGACTTAGTCATTTTTAAGGACTCTTAACTTTGACAATTTTTAAATTGGTCTTCCCAACCCTGAGATGTAGGTTTTTGAGTTAATTCATGTTCAGGGGTGTAAGGAGTATGTCTCGGGGAAGTTTCAGATTTTTTGAATGAAGATTCGATCCTGTTTAGATTTTGATTCCAGCACCTCAGTATGATAGCATCGCATCACGGTGCTTATAGTGATGGACTCCTCATCACATCACAGTAATCCCTTTAATTATGTTTTAGTTATGAATTTAATCTCCTCAGGGGCAGTTATGTCTTTTCCTATTGAATCAATTCATAAATCCATGACTTAAAGTGTCAGTTAGGGCATTATTTGCCCATTGTCTCCAATTTCCTCTAAAAGAAAACCCTACCCTTTCCCCAAGATCATAAAAATTCATTCATTTCTCTTTAACGAAACCAAGAAATCAAGTTCCTGAATCCAAGAACCTTCAAGAAATTTTAAAGATTTGTGTTTCTTTTTCAAGGTTTAAGGTTTAAGGTATGTGTGATGTTCATCCATAGGCCTTTTTCACCCATGGAGTCCAGGAATCCATTTTTATGTTTTAAATGATGAATTTTACATGTTTATGATGAATTATCTTCATGAAGATCTTATGAATTTTGATTTATGTATTCTGTTAACAAGTGTTTTGATGGAATAATCCTTTACTCATTTAAATCATGAAATTTTCATGTTAATTCCCTGACTCATGATTTTAGTATTGTAATTATGTTATTATCACATGATTTACCCATTCCCATGTTTAAGTTCATGACTCTCATATGTTTGATAAAATGCCTAAGTGTTGAATTTTTAACAATGATCCCCCACTATGGTTCCAAAGCTTTTACATGGCATTATTGTTAATTTCATTCAGTGTTGGTGGGTTATGAACACCTGATACCTATGTAATTTATATAAATTTAGCTTTTCAAGTATTCAGATCGTCAATCCATGATCTTTATCAGTATAATCAGATATTCATATTCATGATGAGCACTATTAATTATAAAATAACTCTCAGTTGAGTTTAGTTTAGTTCAGAATTAGTGTCAGTTCAGTTAGAAGTAGGATTTAGCACCGATTAAATGCAGGGATGGTGACTTCCCGGTTAGTTAGGCAGAGTCATTAGTAGCAGTCCCTGTATTCAAGAAATATGTAGCCAGCGTAGGATATGAGGATTCACCCTTCAGTTAGGCTTGACTTCCTTTGAGGAGTCACCCATCATTAGGCTTGACTTTCTCTCAGGGCTCACCCATTAGTTAGGCTTGACACCCTTGTCCTTCAAGAAACCAGTTGAGTGGATCCACATAGCCATTGTTGGTGGTCATGGCAAGGTACTGACATCTTTCTAAATGGGGTTACAGTTTGGACCTCGATTAGCTCAGATTGATGCATGTTGGTTAGTTGATACCTACCATAATCTCAATATATTATCAGTACAAAATTCAATTCAAGTTTACTTGACCATAACATACATACCGCTAGTTATTCAGTTATCAAATTTCAGTAATTCAGTTTATAAATTATTTCAACAAGATATATGCTTGGTCTTGCATTCTCAGTATTTCAATTTTCATGCATGCATACTCAGTTATCTTATGATACTCAACCAATCATTATTTCATGCACAGTTAACCGTTGCATTTCAGCCTAACCTCATCTTATATACCAGTACATTCAAAGTACTGACCGCATACTTTTCTTCATGCTATGATGTCTTATATCATAGGTTTTGATGCCTAGTTTCTTAACCGTGCTTAGATCGTTCAGTTTATTAGCAACAACAAGTATGGTGAGTACTCATCTATCGAGGACATTATTTCTTTATTTCAGTTTATCTCAGTAGTTCATATTTCTATTCAGTCAGAGTTAGTTGAGGGTTTTTCCCATCAACTCCACAATTAGTCAGTTAGAGCCTTTTCAGATATTTAGATAGTTAGTTGTTTTATCAGTTGTTTTATCAGTCTTTTTAGCATGTCTTCATATGTTTCAAAATTATTATTTAATTGTGTTTTAGTATTTAAACCTTATGGCATTAACGGTTGATTTTTCCACATATGTATTTTATTACTTTATTCAATGCTCAGAGTAGGTACCAGCTTATGGTTAGCTTGTGATAACTTGTGACTGTAAGAACCATTGTCGTGACTAGTGGGTGGCCTCGGGTCATGACATGACCATATATACGTCTGTATGGATACATTGTTTCATAATGAAGGTACTAGATGTAGTACATACACCATCTTTCAGCCAGTAGGTGATAAGTTCTCCTATTTTGGGAACTCCAATCTATTGTAGTTCATGTTGTATTTTAATTATCCATATCTATTGATTGGTTGTAGTTTAAAGCATGTCCCAGATATCTATAGTCAGTATAGTAGAGACTTCGTTGATAGTTAGCCAGAGTCATGAAATGTAATTCATATTCTTTCTTCAGATTTACCAGGTTGTAAACTTTATCAGTATTACATTTATTCAGATTTTCCCATGGTTATGCTCCCGCTCAGCAAATTAAGTTTTGTTTTGTACATATTAAACCAGTGGCTCAATAGTATGCTAGTACATGAGGTATCTTAGGATCACTTATGGTTTTAAGTACCGTGTTATGACTAGGGGTAGTCTCAGATTTTGACAAACATGATATCAGAGCCCAGAGTTCAAGTTTCCTAGGGTGTATATGAAGTCGTGTCTATTAGAGTCTTGCATAATAGTATGAAGACATCTGTACTTTTCTTTGAATGGTTGCAGGGCATTTAAGAAATGTTACCTTTTTTCCATATCTCAGCTTGTGCTGTAGAGATGTTCTCAAAGAAACTTATAAAAATTCCTGTCTTACTCCATTCATGTCAACTATGCCTTATTTTTAAGGTAATATAAACAGTCTAAAATTCATATTGATAGGGCTTTCTCAGACAGTCCCCTCAGACAGTTATGGGATTGCATGTGGGCTCAAAAAGGATCCTATCAGTACCTTTATGCTCTAATCTTTGAAATTGTTCATTCTTATTTATGAAAAGAAAGCGTGTATTGAGCCAAAGTTAAATGTGCTTTAAGATCCCTTCTCAGAATCCTATGAAAGCATGTGATATAGAGTTAGAAGAATGAACTTAGAAGTTTAACAATAGTAAAGTGTGGATGGAGTTTATCTGATTCTAATAGGTTAAATATCCATGGGAATAGTAGTATGAAAGGTGAACCATTAGGCTTGAAATAGTGTATGCAAGGATTTATGTATTTTGATTTGAAATTAAGTATGATGATGTGGGTATGATTTAGAGGTGTATTGTAAGACCCCGCAAATTTTTTTAGCTTAAATCAGTTCTTTAGGCTTGTTAGGGGCCCCAGAATTAGAATATTTTAACTAAGTATTCAGACTTAGTGCCATTAAGCCTTCAAAAGTTGGAAATCTTATTTCATGACCACATCCTTTAAATTTTAACATTTGAGTTAATTCATGATCAGGAATGTCAGTAGAGGTTCCTGGACAAGTTTTGGATTTTTTGGATCTCATTTAGACCATGTTTAAGTGCCCAAAATAGTGGGTCAATGCGATCTCAACGCGTCACGTCGACCATCGCGTCGATAAGATAGTTTTTTCCCAGCTTCAGTGCAAATTCTAGTGAACCAATACGAACTCAACACGACACGTTTGCTATCACGTCGATGCCAATGATGCGGCACATCGGCATGTGCGTCAGTAACGCAGTTTAAAGGAGTTAAAAAGCCGCGTCCTCAGGGTTAATTAGGTCTTTTTCCCATGCCCTTCAACCCCCAAAACACAAAATTAAACCCTTTGGAGAGAAATTATATTCATTCTTTTACAAATTTCTCAAGAACAAGAACTCTAGGTGTTCAAATTTCAAATCAAGAACTCAAGGACTCACCATTAACTTTCAGAAATTCATCAACTAAGGTATGTGAAGTGTTCATCCAAGGGTCCCTTCCACCCTTGGAGTCCAAGACACTATTTTAAACTTCAAGTTTATGGATTCTATGAATTCCATGTTGGGTTTGATTAAGTTCATGTTTATAATGATTAATTGAGATTCTAATCTATGTTTTATGATACATTTCATGTGAGGTTGATTGATATGTACGTAATATCATGAGGATCCATGTAAAACCCTTGAAATTGTCAATGGGGATTTGAATTATGATGTCTACTTGTTGTTTAGTGTTATGTGCATATGTATGTTCACCAAGTGCTTAACGAATTGTTTATGTGAACTAATAAGGGAAAGAAATCATGTCATGCTAGCTTATTTGCAAGTTATACCATGCAATAGTTTGATAAGATGTCTTTATAGATGCATTATGAATTCAATGTGCATGTTTATGCTAAGCAAGATTATGTGATACATTATTTTCATGCTATTGAGTCCTGGGGTATTTAATACCTGATAATTTAGCTGTTTTCCTAGGGCCAGTGTCAGTTATAGAATAATCTCTTTCATGTCATGATCTTAGTACACTTAGTCAATTACAGGACTTAGGAAAACTCAGTAGATCCAATATTAATCCAGTCTAGTCCAGTATTCAGTTCATACCCCAGTAAGCTCAGTCAGCTAACAGAACTCAGTAGTATTCCGATAGTCCAAGGAATTCGCTGAACTCAGTTCAGTTCAGTTCAGTTAAATCGTACGATCAGTAATAGTTCAGTCAAGCCTAGTATAAACTAGGAAATTAGCTCAGTGTCCATTTAGTAGGGAGTAGGATTCAACACCGAGTAAACCCAGGGATGAGGGTCCACCTACCAGTAGAGGGTGTGGTCCTTAGAAGCTATCCTTCTGTTTACAATTATGTAGCCAACGTAGGTTGAGATATCTCTCTGCAAGACTAGGGTTGATATATCTCATTTAAGTTTTCCTACCAGTGAGGGTTGATGGAAGAGATTCCTCTCAGAGAGGGTTAACTCGCAGTTTATCCTTACCCGTGGTACGGTATTGATACCCTTTGAACTGAGGTTACAGGTTGGAACCCAATCAGTTCAGAGAGGGGAATGTCAGTTAGATGATTACCTCCCACAATCTCAGTTTTAGTCTCAGTCTCAGAATAGAACTCAGTTCAGTTCTACAGATTCAGAACTATCAGGTATAGTCACTCAGCTCAGTAAGAAACTTAGTATAGTTCCACAAAATCAAGACTGTCAGATACAGTCATTCTGTTATCAGTAATTCAGTATTAGTATACTCAGATATCTAATAATTAGTATTCAGATTTAGTATTTAGTGTTATCATGATTTCAGTTATAGTATACGTATTCATGTATGTACTCTCATTTAGTCATATTCATGATATCCAATTAGTATTGTTCCTGCATATGAACCCATGTATTTTAGCCTACCTCACTAAGCATATTAGTGCATTTAAAGTATTGACGCATACTTTTCTTTTGCGCTATGATGTCTTATATCATAAGTTTAGATGAACGGTCTCCCGAGATCCCTTAGCAGTTCAGATTCTGAGCATACAGAGTTAGTGGTGAGTCGTCATAGTTCGAGGACATGATTAGTATTTCAGTATTTTAGTAACCGGAGTTAGTTGGGGACTTATCCCATCAACTCCATATTTCAGACTGTTTAGAGGTTTTTTCAGACTAGAGTATTTTCAGATAGTTGTTCAGTCTTCAGTATTGATGTTCATTTTTGGTATTGTGATACCATATTCAGTATTTTTTTTAAAGTATTGAACCTTATGGCCAGTTTTCCGCCTATTTTTTGCATATTAAAGTATTATCATTCAGTTATTGCAGCAAGTACCAGTCATGGGTTAGCTTGTGGTCTTTCAAGATTATGAGCACCGTGTAGCGTTTGGGGTATAGACTCGGGGTGTTACAAACTTGGTATCAGATCCTAAGGTTCAACAAAGTCTTAGGAAGTCTTAAAACTGTATCTAGTAGAGCCTTGTGCATGGGTGTGTTGCATGCCATACTTATGGATAGGAAAAGATGAGATGTTTTATGAAAAGTTTCCCTTCTTTCAGTATTCATGTCATGCGAGTGAGCATGAGCTCTTGTTAAATTCTCAGTGTAATCCTTTCTCTTCCGTTTATAGAATAGGCCTCAAAAGAGGACTAAGGGAAGAGGAATGGGAGACTAGTTAGAACCTCAGCCCGTTTAGGAAAATCCTCTGGATGAGTACGTCCCGCATGCAAAATTTAGGGTTGCATTCACTACTCTATCCAATTCAGTCGCAACTTAGAATGAATGGCCAGATACTGATCCATCCAACCCAGTGGACAATACTACTGCAGCTAGGATTCAGGACTTCTCCCGATTGAATCCTCCCTTATTCTCAGGTCTACAGGAGTTTCTCGATTAGGTTCAGAAAGTCACAGATATCATGGGAGTGACTTTCAATGAGAGTGTTGAGTTAGCTGCCTATTATATACAAGATGTAGTCCATACATGGCTTAAGTAGTGGAAGGTAGACAGGGGTGCAGATGCAGAGTCCATAGAATGGAAAGAGTTTGCTATGACCTTTTTAGATACATTTTTTCCCTTATAGTTGAAAGAAGCCAAGGTGTTAGAGTTCATCAATCTCAAGCAAGGCAGTATGAGTCTGAAAGAGTATTCCCTCTATTTTACTCAGTTAGCCAGGTATGCTCACCATGTAGTAGCAGTTAATAGATCTAGAGTGAACAAGTTTGTGTCTGGGGTATCGGGTAGAGTGGTTAAGAAGTGCAGGACTGCGATGTTGATTAGAGAGATGGACATATCTAGGCTTATGGTCCATGCTCAACAGATTGAGGAATAGAAACTTATGAAGAATGAGAGAGAAAATAAGAGAGCCAAAACGGGTAGCTTTAGTTTTTCCCAACCAAGGTCAGAGGGTGGTAACCATTCTCGGTTTAGTTAGAAGTTCCATCTTCAGCTAGTACACAAGTACCAAGGTTCAGGACTGTCAGTCATGATGGGGCGCTAGGCTCCAAAACCCAGAGTAGTGCAAGCGGTATTTGTACGAATCTGATTTGCGAAGAATGTGATTAGAATCATAAGGGTTTGTGTAGAGCCAACAATGATGTGTGTTTTGGATGTGGAGAGTGAGGTCACAGAGTCTGAGACTATCCTAAGGCTGGTCCAAAAAGTTAGCATAGTCGTCCTTCAGCTCAATCCGATCACCCAAATCAGCAGGGTGCCACTTTCGGTGCTGCCAGTGGGCAGCGTCCAAATAAGATTTATGCACTTCAGTCCAGGCAAGACTTGGAAAGTTCCCCTGATCCAATCACTGGTACGTTATAGACCTTCTATTTACATATTATGTCTTATCAAATCCAGGAGCTTCTCTGTCTTTCGTAACTCTTTGCATAGAAGTTAACTTTAAAACCAGACCAACTATTAACAAAACCTTTCTCAGCCTCCACACCAGTGGGTCAGTCTATCATAGCCCAGCGGGTATACAGGAACTGTCCGGTTATGATATCTCAGGAAATCAGGCTTCCAGATTTCAGTAGTAATGTTAGTATGTATAGAAAAGTAATGGGTGAGAATAATGTCCAACCCGTTCTTACCTCAGTTCAAAGTTTTGTAGTTTAGTCATCACGATACCTACAAATACTTTACGTCTCAACTCCATGAACACAACCTATATTCATGCACTTTCCATAGAATCGTGTGTGTTTCCAGTTCTTAGTATGAGGATTTCCTATTCACTCAGTAGTACGAATCATGTTTCATGAACACGGAAACTCCAAATTCAGGTCATGTAGCTCATGAATTCTGCACTTATGCCTTATAGTGTGTTCAGTCCCAGTTACCGTTTGAATCATAGTCTTAGTTAAAACCTTAGTTATAGTGTCAGTCTCAGTCCAGTAATTAGATTAGAAACTCAGTTTAGTTTCAGGTTTACTTGACCATAGCGTACAGTTACCAGCTATTCAGTTATCAGTATCTTAGTACCTCAGTTTACAGACAGTTTCAGAATAGTTATACGCTTGGTCTTGTATTTTTAGTTATTATAATTTTTATGAATTCATGCTCATTTATCTCATGTTACTTAGTCAGTCCCTTCCTCATATGCATAACACTCTACAGTTTCAGTCCAGATATTCATGCCAAGTACTGTTCAGTCTTACATGCCCAGTGTTCAGTTATCAGTCATTTAGTTAATCAGATAAGTTAGTATGCTTATGCATTCGTGCGTAGCGCCCATGCAAATATTTTTTTAGTAGTCCCAAGTGAAGTGTCGTACTAAGGTGGAAAGTATAGTTGAGAGAGTATTTAAGGGGTATGTCTAAGCTTAAAAAACTTTATAGTTGTAGTGCATAAGTCTTAGTCACTTCATCTTAGATGATGTTTCATAGGCTCTGACTCAAATTACAAAATTTTAGCTAGGATATGATTTTTCTTACTCACCTATTTTATTCAGCCATGCCAAGACTCCTTGCTCCCTAAAGCCACTAGAACTCTACAGAAAGAGTGTCAAAGAAAAGCTCCAGTCGTATATAAGTTTTCGGCATAAGTTAGTCCGTAAAAATCAATAATTCAGTCTAGCAGTTAGGCGGACAATGTTTTTATAGTTGGGTTTCCCATCCTTCCATCTAGTTTCACTATCCAAAGTCTTATGAATGTAACTATTCCAAGATCAAGCAACCATGTGGTTGCGAGTTCAGCTCAGTTCAGGTGTCATGCCTCAGTTTTAGATTCCCGATATGCAGTCCTGATTTAGTTCGTAGGTTCCCTATGCATCATCTCAGTTTTTTCCTTAGTAACTCAGCCAAGTCAGTATTTTTTAGGGATATAGTGTCCTAAGGGGGAGATGCACTATAATCCCCCGAGCTTTCAGGACCTAAACCTTCCATCTTCTCTTTACATAATGAATCCAGTTCAGAGTAGTGGGTACTCATATATGGACCCTCAAGTTCCAAACTCAGTCGTAAACCATGTATTCAAGGGCATAGTTTAGTCTATGATATTCAGTTCTTGTATCACATTTCAGTCTCAGTTATGTTCTCATATTCCCATTAATTCATGCTTAGTAAATAATCTCAGGTTCATCAGTATTCTCAGCTTAAGGTAATAGTCTTCCTTAGATTGGCTTAGACCATGTTCAGTTACAGTTACAAACTTGGTATTAGTTACCATTGCATAATCAGTCATATGTTTATGAGTCAGCTCAGTCATGTACACATGCATCAGATATACATGTTCAATATGAAATTCAGTATGTCAGTAATGTCAGCCAGATAATCATGTGTCCGATGTTCAAGTCCAGTATGTAAGTTCAGTCTACCAGTATTCTCAGTTTAGTTAGTGTCATTCGAGGACGAATGTTCCCAGGGGGAGATAATGTAAGACCCCGCAAAAATTTCTAGCTTAAATCAGTCCTTTAAGCTTGTTAAGGGTCCCAGACTTAGAATATATTAACTAAGTATTCAGATTTAGTGCAATTTTAGCCTTCAAAAGTTGGTAATCTTATTTCATGACCTTTACATCCTTTAAAGGTTGACATTTGAGTTAATTTATGATCAGGAATGTCAGTAGAGGTTCCCGAACAAGTTTTGGATTTTTCAGACCTCGTTTAGACCATGTTTGAGTGCCAAAAATATGGGTCGATGCGATCTCGACGCGTTGCATCGACCATCACATTGATAAGATAGTTTTTGTCCAGCTTCAGTGCAAATTCTAGTGAATCAACATGGACTCGACGCGGCGTGTTGGCTATCGCATCGATGCCAATGACGTGATGCATCGGACTGCGCGTCGGTAACACAGTTTACAGGCATTAAAAGGTCACATCCTCAGGGTTAATTAGGTCTTTTTCCCATGCCCTTCAACCCCCAAAACATAAAATTAAACCCTTTGGAGAGAAATTATATTCATTCTTTTATAAATTACTCAAGAACAAGAATCCTAGGTGTTCAAATTTCAAATCAAGAACTCAAGAACTCACCATTAACGTTCAGAAATTCATCAACTAAGGTATGTGAAGTGTTTATCCAAGGGTACCTTAAACCCTTGGAGTCCAAGGAACTTTTTTAAAACTTTAAGGTTATGTATTTCATTAATTTTATGTTGGGTTTGATTATGTTCATGTTTATAATGATTAATTGAGATTTTAATCTATGTTTTATGATACGTTTTATGTGAAGTTGATTGATATGTATGTAATATCATGAGGATCCATGTAAAACCCTTGAAATTGTCAATGAGAATTTAAATTATGATGTTTACTTGTTGTTTAGTGTTATGTGCATATGTATACTCACCATGAGCTTGACGAATTGTTCATGTGAACTAATAAGGGAAAGAACCCATGTCATGCTAGCTTATTTTTAAGTTATACCATGCAAGAGTTTGATAAGATGTCTCTATAGATGCATCATGAATTTAATGTGCATATTTATGCTAAGAAAGATCATGTGATGCTTTATTTTCATGCTATCGAGTCCTGGGGGTATTTAATACCCGATAATTTAGATATTTTCCTAGAACCAGTGTTAGTTACAGAATAATCTCAGTCACGTCACGATCTTAGTACACTTAGTTAGTTACCGGACTCAGGAAAACTCAGTAGACCCAGTATTAGTCTAGTCTAGTCCAGTATTCTGTTCAGACCTCAGTAAGCTCAGTCAGCTAATAGAACTCAGTAGTATTTCGACAATCCACAAAATCCGCTAAACTCAATTCAGTTCAGTTAAATAGTACAATCAGTAACAGTTCAGTCAAGCCTAGTATGAACTAGTAAATCAGCTCAGTGTCCATTCAGTTGGGAGTAGGATTCAGCACCGAGTGAACCCAAGGATGGGGTCTCACCTGCTAGTAGAGGTGTGGTCCTTAGAAGAGATCCTTGCGTTCCAGAACTATGTAGCCAACGTAGGTTGAGATATCTTCCTGTAAGACTAGGATTGATATATATTATTTGAGTTTTCCTACTAGTGAGGGTTAATAGAAGAGCTTTCTATTAGAGAGGGTTAGCTCACTGTTTGTCCTTACCCGTGGCACGATATTGATACTCTTCCAACTGGGGTTATAGATTGCACCCCAATTAGTTCAGAGAGGGGCATGTCAGTTAGATGATTACCTCCTACAGTCTTAGTTTCAGTCTCAATCTAAAAATAGAACTTAGTTCAGTTCTACAGATTCAGGACTTTCAGGTATAGTCACTCAGCTCAGTACGGAACTCAGTATAGTTCCACAAAATTAGGATTGTTAGATACACTAATTTAATTATTAGTAATTCAATATCAGTATACTCAGATATCAGTTAATTAGTATTCTGATTTAGTATCCAGTGTTATCATTATTTTAGTTACAGTATACATATTTATGTATGTACTCTCATTCAGTTATATTCATGATATTCAGTTAGTATTGTTCAAGCATATGAACCCATGTATTTTATCCTACCTCATTTAGCATACCAGCATATTCAAAGTACCGACACATACTATTCTTTTGTGCTATGATATCTTATATCATAGGTTTAGACGGACGGGATCCCGGGCATCCTTAGCAATTCAGATTCTCAGCATACAAAGTTAGTGGTGAGTCCTCATAGTTTGAGGACATGATTAGTATTGCAGTATTTTAATTAATTTAGTAGCCGGAGTTTGTTGGGGACTTGTATCGTCAACTCTATATTTGAGATAGTTTAGAGGCTTTTTCAAACTAGAGTATTTTTAGACAGTTTTTCAGTTTACAGTATTGATGTTTAGTTTTGGCATTTTGATACCATATTCAGTATTTTCTTTATAGTATTGAACCTTATGGCTAGTTTTTTGCCTATTTTCCGCATATTACAGTATTATCATTCAGTTATTGCAGGAGGTACCAGTCATGGGTTAGCTTGTGGTCCTTCAGGATTATGAGCACCATGTTCCATCCGAGGTACAGACTCAAGGCATTACTGTACCCAAGGTGATATGGGATAGTATATATTAAGGGAGTGTTCAAGAATTAAGTTAGCATAGTTCCTCAAATGTTTGGGAATATACATGTTAAGTGTTAGAATCTAAGTTTGAATCTTGGATAATTAGGCAATTAGAAAGAAGATTTTAAAATTATAGGTGCTGTAAACACAGGGTATGGCGATAATCCTGAAGATTCTATGTTAGTAAGTGTTTAAGTTATTATATGACGTCTATTGGAGCTATAGAAAGTAAAGAGTTCTATCTTAAAAGGATGTATTAGCAGTGGGATTTTACACTTTTAGGTGTAGTCTTTCAGTGTGAGTTTATTATTTATGTGTATTTTTATATCTCAAACACTAGAGTACAATGCTTGCAGTTCATTTTAGAGTTTATTAAAGAGGTCTACAAACTTAGAATGATATCTTAAAGCTAAGAGGGATATGATAGAACAAGAAACCATGTAAGGCTTTCAGATTCTAGTAGTGATGCCAATGAGTTTTAGAGCAATAGTAGGGGAGAAAGATGCCTGACCCCTTTATTATCTCGGTACAAGTTTTTGCACTTTAGTTATTATGAAACCTAATAAAGCCTTACAAGTTAGCTCTGTGATCATAGCTCATATTCATGAACTTTTCATAGAATCATGTACGCTTATAGTCCTTAGTTTAAGGAGTTCCAATTTGCTCAGCAGTACGAATCATATTCCATGAAATCATGAACTCCAAACTCAGGTCTTGCAATTTATGACTCTTGTTCTCATGATTTATAGTATGTTTAGTTCCAGGTACTCATGCTATACTCATAAATGACTAGTGAAATTCAGATTATGGAATGTATGTCCTCAGTTTAGATCTCATTAATCTATTCATTCCTTTGATACTCTATTCCTTAGCCCTCATATAAATGCCAAAGTTATTGTTTCATGCTTCAGGTTACTATGTTCTAACCTTTCAGTGACCTCTTCTTAATGTTAAGATAGTGGTGATAAAAAAATAATGATTAATGGTTTAGATGGGAGAGGGTAAATGTTTCTTGTTGAGGAAAGATTATTTTATGTTTGTTTTAGATAAGGCTATAAGATTGAAGGAAGATTGAGGTAAAGTTTTTGATATATACTATGGCTAGTTGAGAATTCTATGTGTGTTTTATTAGGGATAGTGCATGGGAGTTGTTATTGATAAGAGATATTTGAGAATGTGGTAAAGGTTCCTTGGTGGGTTGGTTGACCAGAATCTTACATGTGGTTATAATTATAGGCTTGAACGTCATGTTTGTATATATTTGTATAAATGCATTGATTTAGTGAATTCTTATTAACAGATTGAATTTAGTCGTGGAAGTGGTAAGAGGAATTCATCTTAAGATGAAATATGTGAAACATGCATGTGGTATCAAATTCATGGTTTAGACCAGTATTATATTGTTATGTGTTGCACTTTGTAATTTCGAGTAGGCTTGAACATAGTGAGAGAATTTAATTCAGCTCAGACTTTAGTAAATAGAGTTATCAATGCCCATGTAAAGATTATAGGTGGCCTCAAGTGAAGTGCGGTATTGAAGGGGAAACGTATATTTGAGGGAGTATTTGAGAAGTATGTCTAAGCATAAAAGTAGTTGTTGCATTGCATAAGCCCTATGTTCTATGTTACAGAGTTATAGCCATGTTGCGAGTCTTTATTCAGATATCTTACTCAGATTCTACCCAGAATTCTTTTCTCCCTAATGTTATTTGATCTTCTTACAAAGAGTGTTGAAGAAATACTCCAGTTGAGTATAAGCTTTCAGTAAAATTTAGTTCGTATAGCTAGGAATTCAGTTTAGCTGTCAGACATACCAATTCCTATGGTTTTCAATCTTTCCATCTAGTCTTACTATCTGAAGTTTCATGAATCGGGATATTCCATGAGGTAATTTGTTCACATAAATATAAGTTGTGAATTTAGTTCAGTCCATGTATCATGTTTCAAATTCAGTATGTAATCATGTTTCAGTTATAAGTATTTAGTACATGATCTCAATTTTCCAAGTATTCCAGCTCAACTATTGTAATACCCCTTGTACGAACTCAGTCATGTTATATCATGATTCGTGATAACATAATGTACTTGGAGATGCAATGAAGCCCTTTTTCCTTTGATTCCTATACATGCTTTATTGAGAGATAATATCTAAGCAGAAGTTATATACTTTATTCCATCCTTAGTAACTCTTGTAAAAAAAATTTCATTGGTTATCACTTCATAGTTCTATATGTATGATCATACCATGAACATTTCAAGTGAGTTCTAAACGCTTAGCCTGAATCAGCTCCTTATAGTCAATAAAGTCAAGTCGGCTCAGAAATTAGTTACATGATAAAAGTGTTAATGCTTTAGGTCATCTATATCCTTCACTAACATACATGTCACTTCTATTTTATTCCATACTTCTAAATCTTTAACAAGTTTCTACCCATGATTTGAGGGTGAATGATTTCATGTGGGAGATAATGTAACACCCCACACTTTTGGGCTAGATTTTGAACCGTCGTTCCTACGTGTGTAAACTCTAATACTATGATTTATATATGAATATATGTTTCATGACCATTAACATTGTGTATAAAGTATTTTATATGTGAATCTTGTCATAGGAAGAACTTAGAGAAAAGTCGAGTTGAGAACACTTTTATCAATTGAGTTTTTGTATCTGATCCTACATGGGTCAAATTTAAATGAGTGTATCTCCTATAATATAATGATTCAGGTTTCCTACTATATGTCAAATAAAAAATCTTTTAGTCCTCTTTCCAAAGCATAAAATTTTGACTTAATCTGATATCGGAGAAGAATGTTATGCACATTTTACTTTGAAGTGTCTGTCTGTAAACTAGGTGACGATAAAGCTGAAAAGCCGTCACTTACGTGACAACTAAGATGAGGAGTTGTCAACTAATATACGATCCATCAACTCTACTCATTATCCTAGGTCAATAAATAGTAAATCCCAACCTAAATGTGACGACTAGGGTGATGATCCATCACCTAACTGATGGGCCGACAATCTTGTCGTCAACTGAATAATTTTTGTAATTTATTTTAGTTTCTTTAGGGGAAGTTTGGTGTTTTCCTCACCTCAAACCATACCCCCATGACTTAAATCACCCTATACATGATAGTTTCAAATCATTAGCCAGATTTTAATGTTTACTCTCCTGTACACTCTTAAGAGAAAATAAATTAGGGTTTCTTTTCAAAAATAAGAAATTCATGCTTTCATCCCCAAGAACTCAAGAATTCAAGTTCGAATTTCAATCTTTTATCAAGAAATCAACAAATTCAGGTATGTGGGTTTTGAACAAAGTTAATCATTCATCCTTGTGCTCGAAAGTATGATTTTCAAGTTGAATTTAGATGTTTTAAATTAGGGTTCATCCCAAATTCTCATGTGTTGAAGCATAGCATTACCCTGTGATTTAAAGGACTAAAGAGCATAAGAGTTGTACTTATTCATGTTTTAAACTACAAGTTTGATATTTTATTTGAATTTTACTATTTTGATGAGAAATTGCTATTCTCCTAAGTTTAATACGTCCCCATTCTTAACTTCATGTATTATACTCATGTATTGAACTGTCCAATGTTTTGGGTCTCTAAATTATAACTTCATATTACTGTTTTAAGAATTTGTTATCATATTTTAGTAATCATTCAGTATTGGTGGGTTATGAACACCCGATACCTACATGTTTACTTACGTTTCAGAATTTTTAAGAAATGAATCTGTCAACTCATGATTTCAATGTTAAACTCAGTTTGTTATGATCTTATAGAGCATTATCAGTTTACACATATATGATTATTTCATACCTTTTATGCACTATATTTTCAAAATTCCATGACCTGAGCTTATCAGTTATCAGTGCATGCACTAAGTAGTATTTTAATGTCTTTCAGCTGGGACTAGGATTTAGCACTGAGTAGGAAGTACAGGTTCAATGCATCCTACTTCCCCAGAAACTACGTTCCACCGTAGATTTCGGGGCCTCGCCAGAGAATGTTTCCCCTTGCCCAATATGTGCTCAGTTTAGTGATCACTCCAATTCAAGTTCTACTCCGATGGAAAAGATAGAACAACCCTCCTCAACGTGGTTCAGACGTTGAACTCCATGATAGCTCACATGGTTTATGTAAGTTACATAATAGCTCCCACAAATTTAGTCAGTATTCATTTCATCTCATTTCAGGTTTGCTTGACCAAGTAATCATATTTCGGTAAATATTCAGTTAGTTTTATAGATTATTCATGTTATTCAGCTCATGTCAGTACATTCTATACTTGGTCTTGCATTCTTAATTTTACATGTCCATGTTTATCATGCTGAATATCTATACATGATCATCTGTTCAGGTTTACAACATTTTCAGCTTTACATGAGATTAACATACAGTATTCATGTTTTACCACTTCCCAAATACCATAATGATAATCCAATGTCTGTATAAATAACATAAGCCATCCATAACATACCCAAGTCCATAGTTGTCCATATAAAGCCTCTAGACCAACCAAAGAGTACTCAGTCGGGACATGCCCATGTCAATAGCCAAAAACAAAAGTCTATGTAAGACAAAAATTATGTAAAGCAAACCATGAAATGAAATATATGCCTTCCGAACTATGGAAGCTTACCAACTTAATCCAACATCGATTGTACCCGAATCTGATCACTAATCTAGAGGAGCAGAATAGCTGGTTACTACATAGCATGGGTATATAGCCTACAGTAGACAGGTTAGTGGGTGAACACTAGATTTCCTTAGGATAGGGATAATATAATGCCAATTAAAAAGCCAAGTAAAAACCCATCACAATGCATAAAACCAAACATAGATATATAACCATGCCAAGAAAGAAAATCACATTTAACATACTGATAAGTCTCAACTTACACGTCAATTTCAGTGCAAGACAATTGTCGTCAATATATTTACCCAACTTTGGAGTCGGGGTTGAATTCAAGAGAAAAAATATGCATGGCGATCAAATTAATTCAAAATAATAGATACAAGTTAAATTCAAACAAATGTTACAAGATTATAAAATGGGGGACATGACTACTTACACTAATGTTTCTTTTTGGATTTTTCTAGTATAAATTCGGAGATATGAATAACTAGAGTTTTAACAATTAAGTAAGGATCTTGGAATTATGCGTTACTAAGGGAGTGACATGGGGGAGCTAATAATCAACATAAACTTGGTAAATCAAATATGGGTAGGCTTGGTTATAGAAATTAGCAATAATAATTAGCTATCCTAACCAAACTAGCATAGCAATAATACAAGCCATAAACATGAACTATCAAATAGATGCTAACAAAAGCATCCCACATACACTTAAACCCCTATTCACACATATCCCCAAGAGGGATATTTAGCTATACATAAGATAAATAAGCATAGATATACCCATAATCTCCATTGAAATGAATTGTTGAAGATTTAAGGAAATGTTACTTAAAATTTGGCTCTCCCATAATATCAACAATGGAAGTGAGAAAATCTTCCACTTAGAAAGTTTCCAATGTATTCTTCATCCAAAATTTATACAATTTTTTCTTCTCTGAAAATGGAGGCTACAAAGTCTCAAGGTAAAACCTAGAAAATTGGGGAAGAAGGAATGTGATGGAATAAATGATACATGAAATTAGGGTTTGAGTCATTTTGTTCAAATTGGGATCAACACATACAATTACCGTTTTGCCCTTGGGATGAACATTAATGCCAAACCGCAATAGCACAAGTGGCTATCCACTCTTTCCGCGGTTGCGGTTGATTGACCATCTTGACTGACCGCGACTGTGGTAACTGAGGCTATTTTATTGCATGTCTTCAGTTGCACTTTTTCTCCCTATTGATCTTTTGAAGATCCAATACACATCTCTTTGTCTTTTCAACTCGCATACCTGTAAAGAGTGGATATTAGTGCATTTAATTATAATTTTGTCTTATCTACTCATTTGAGACAAGGTAATTGATACGCCCAAATTACACCTCTCTTACGAGAGAGTAAGCGGTCATTGTCAAATATATAACCCAACTAGGTTGGGGTCGAATCCCACAGAGAATATGGTGTTAATTAAGTTGTATGCAGATTAGTTAACTTTTAATCATTCATTTTCGTAAAATAAATAGGAGGGATTTGATTCAGTTCACAAATTAATGGTTTCAATTTAACAAGATGAAATATGTGTAGTAGTATTCAAATTCGGAGAAATAGCTAGCTAGGGTTATGTCCACCTTGTAGTTTTCAATACTTACTAACTATGGGCTTTATGAATTCATACATGCATCATGCTTACAGAGAAAGGTATTGTATTTAATAACATAATCCTAGTGTTTCTCAACCATCAAGGACTAATTCACTTTAGTTCTCTCAAATCAAAAGCGTTCACCAAAAACAATACGAAATCTCCAAGTAGTTAATCCTGCTAAGGCATTAACTTATAAAATAGGGGTTGGTAATCCTATTTTCTTGTCACCACTCTCTTTTCCGAACATCAACCTTTCTTTCGAACAAGTTGCATTTTAAGGCATATCCTTTATGTTTGCAACCACGTGAATTCAAGATAAGCGAAGAGAGTATGATGTAAACAAATCAATGCATAATGAATTCAAAACCCAAAGTAATAGATTGTATGCTACAAGGCTTCCATAACCCTAACTAAAACAAAAAGCATCATAAATATATTCATCATACCAAAAACTAGAAGACGATTTTGGTGTGCGAATAGTGAAAACAAGAGAGAAAAATGTTTCTCTCTCCTCAAGCTAAGCCGCCTTTCTCCTTTCAAAAACTAATACAGAATAATTCTATCATGAATAAAAATTCAGCATTAAGCCTTTTAATAATCTTTTCTCTCATAATTATCTTCTAAGTCCCTGAACTAATTATAAATGATAAACTAGTCTTGGACATAGTTTCTAGGCACCACATTTGGTCCAGACTGCTACTCTCTCTTGTGTCATATGCCATCCGCATTCCATAGTCTTATTATGACTTCATCTACCTCATTAATACCTGAAATCATTCTAATCATATCGGTTAGCTCAATTACATAGAAGTAGAGTAAAAACATAAGAAACTAGGCACTTTGTTCTCTAAACTTAGCTAAAATATGGATAAGTTATGGTGCTTAGGCGTATAAATACACCCAAGATCAGTAATGTGCACTAAAACTGAGTGTGAATGAGTGGTAAAATCACCACTCATCAACACGCCCAGCTTAAAGAATTTGCTTGTCCTCAAGTACACTACCTTTCACCAAGAAACATAAATGTTATGCCCAAATTTTATGCCTTAAAGATCATAACAACTTCACATTGGATTGCAACAACAATTAGCTCATTGTAAATGTGCTAGACTAATTTCACAACACCCCTCGTTATAAAATGCAATACTCAAAGAATTCATAATACTTTAAAGAGAAATCAAGCAATAAATACCAATACTTTAGAAGTGGATCAACTTTTGACTAAAATTAAACCATACTCCACTTGCCTCATTATCCGGGAGGTGACAAAAATCACTCACCTCAACTAGTTTGCATGCCCATCTCACAAGAAAGAAAAGTTTCATACACCAAACTACCGAACATGTAACAAGGAATTTTAAGTCCAAAATTCTCCCTCAAAAAATAAATCTCAATGCAACAAGTGTCATGACATAGGCTTGCCCCTATATTCAATCTCCACTACAAATAAAGTAAATAGTCGGATATCTCAAAGGACTTTCTAAGCTTGTAATGTAGGTTCGGGTTAGGGTAAGATATCATTTAGGAACAATATGGTTACACCCTACCTTGAACATCTACTTCACTCTTTACGATCCTTTTCTTTCGACTAATGAACACTCTTCTTTATTTTCTTTCTTTCTTCATGACTATCTTTTGCTTCCTTTGTTCACCACTTTTTCTCTTACTTCCATTAGTTTGCACTTCTGTGCAAGTCATTATTTTGTCGAGTCCTTTCCTTTTTCTAAACATTCATTTTCAACACTTAGGCATATTTGGCATTCTTGCTAATACCTCGTGGCCCCAAACTTACTACCGTTGATTTTTACCACCCCCAACTTAGGATTTTAGCCTCAAGGTGAATTTTTAAGTTCAAGGAGGGTATGATTCAAAAGAAGGATAAAAAGAAAGGTTCACGTCTTGTAATGATTTTTCCAAAGAAAGGTCTAAAAGCTCAAAGTGGGTACTAGGGGTTATAATTATACACGAGCAGACTTTTTAAGCTAGAGTGGGTTAGAAAATGGTAAGGATGACCTATGATCATTTCTCCAACCAAATATAAACAAAATTATTTTTAAAAGACTAATGAGGCAAGTTCTAGATAACACAAGTATACAAGTGACGAATACAGTATTCTCACCAAACATGGTGATAACGCTAAAACTACACCTCTCAATGAGAATGTAAGCGATCATTGTAAATACAAAACCCAACTAGGTTGGGGTCGAATCCCACAGGAAATATGGTGTGAACGTAAGTCGTTTGCAAATTAATCAACTGATAGTTGGATGTTTCCAGAAATGGGGGTTTTTTAGTTTAACAAGTAATTTTTAGTTACGTTAGTATCAGTGTTCGTAATCAAGAGTTTATGAAAAACCAAAATTATGTTCACTAGGGATTTTAGTACTTGACAGATGCTACTAGTGGTTCAGGATTCTCACGGTAGGTAGGACAACAAGTTATCTTTATGAAGTTATGCTTAAATGTCTCTCGACCTACTTAAGCATTTAATTACCTAATCCTCTCGGACTTAGAGAATTTATATTCACTTCCAAGATTTTACCTCAGGTTAACCAATTTTGTTACAACGCTGATTATCTAACGGATTATTTCCAAGTCCCTGTTGATAATTCACTTCCTACTATATTTGATTTCTTTCTCAAGCAAATCAAAGTAGGTTTTATCTATTGTTTGCAACCAATAGACTTTAATTAAAACCTCAGAATTATCAAAAAGTCCTACCACCTTTCGAATCCTGATCACACAGCACCTTATCAAGACCTAAACCTAGATCCCATAATTCAGGTTAAAGGAATTTAGCCGCTCATGACGTAAAAATCAAAGCAACTAGATGAATTCATGCTTTGAAAGCTAAACCTACCACAAGATGAATAGAAACGAGATATTCTCAGATTAAATGACAAAGGAAATCCCAAAATAATGTATATAATATCTTCAAAGTAATTGCTTTCTCCAGCCAAAAGTAGAGAGAGAAAATATCAAAGTATATTGCTCAAAATTAAATATGTCGAACTCCTCAGAAAACCCTAAAACAAAGCTTTAAATAGTTCACCCTGATTATGGAAACAAAATAATTGAATTCAAAAATACCTCAGATTAGGTGACGACATTTGTGATAGCCTATTAGGAGGCTGACGACTTATCACAAATGTCGTCAGCTTCTTCTTCAGTTTTGGCTCTTCCTGTTTAAGGCTGACGACAAACTTGTCAACTTATCATCTTCGTAATGGCCTATCACAAAATGCTATCAAAGCTCTACTTCAGTTCTCCTTTGCTGCCTCAGGCTAATGATATTCTTGATAGCTTATCAGACCCTTGAAGACTTATCACAAAATGTCGTCACATCTTTCCACTTAGGCCAATTCTCTATTTACTACTGACGACGAACTTGATAACTTATCACCAGGGCTGATGACTTATTACAAATGTCGTCAGCCACCCTTTTGTTCAGATTTCAACTTTTTTGTTCCCATTCTTGTTGGTTCTCTATCATATCAGCTCAAACTGCAAAATCAAACATAAACCAATAAAAAACAACAAAAGTTTCTTAAGACTTCACAATTATTCTTACTTAAAAGCCTCAAATGTGTTAGCCTTAGCTCACACATCAACACCCTCAACTTAAAACAATTGCTTGTCCTCAGGAAACTCAACACAACTAAGAAAATACAAAGCACATTTGGCAGTCAATCATCCAGATCATCTCAAAACACTTTTACCATATCCAAGGTCACTCAATTTAAGAACAATGAAGAACACCAATGCAACACACAGGAATCAAGATATGGTATCAATTAAATTATAAAAACTATGCATAGACCATTATTACACTGCCCGAACAAGTTAGTAACTAGCAATGTAACCAGTGTGCCCTCACAACAAAGATATCCCCCTCATCTCATATCAGGAATTATATATGTAACCTTGGGGACAATCAAAACACTCACTCTCAAAATGAAGTTCCAATTAGTGTATGCCAAGTACCATAGGCTTGCCCTTATATTCATTACCCAGATCTTCTGATAGGTCAGCTAGGATCACTATAAGAATTCTCTTATGCTTGTAATGTAGGCTAGAGGTTGTTATGATACTCGATGGTATTTAAAGTGATTAAGCCTCCTTGACACTATAATAGCTTTTTGGGGTTTCACTCATTAGCCTTTTTCGCTCTTCTCTTTTCTTGATCACACTTATTTAGGATGGGTGCAGTATTTTCTTAATTACTTAATCTTTTTCACAATTTTTATCTTTTTCTTGCTTTTTTCCTCTGCAACCAGCTTTTTATTCATTTTTTATGCTACCTTTCTTCATACTCATTCTATATCACGCACCACTATGATAGCCACTCTCAACTTAGTCCATTTGTCTAACTCAAGGTGCATAGTGTCCAAGGAAGACCAGGGACAAAATAGGTTCATTGTGATTTAAATGGGAAAGTGGCAGGTGTCATACAAAGAGATAGGATAATTAGGCACAAAATAGGGGTCAAGGGTTATTATACACATAGGGAAGGTCATTTAGGCTAAAGTGAGAAAATATCAAAACGGCCTATGATCCTTTCTTAACCCCTATCCTTCAACCTAGGTAAGACTAACCAGGAAAGTTCTGGCTTTAACATACAAAGGGGACTAAGTAGTTGTTCACACACACATGGAACACACGTATATCACAAGCTACGACTCATTCAGTTCATGCAACTATTTATCAATGATTATTATGTTACTAGAGCTAATGCCATACAAAGATACACAGTGGTCACACTTGAATACAAATTATATAGTTAAAAGAGTAGACTACATGAAGAGGTATACAAAAATCATAAAACAATTCAACTGCCTCAAGTACAATTATTTCTCCTAAACGCCTATAAAATTTTACAACAACAATTTACTCTACACCCTCAACTTAAAATCAAAGAAAATCTGAACTAAGGGTTAGAGTATACCTGGAATGGATCAATCTGGGGGGTCATGGGTTACTGACCCTGCTGCTGCCTCTCCATTAGGAGCCTCAAACTATTTTGGTACAGCTGGTCTATCAGTCTCTGAAGGCCTACTGGTGGAGGTACTTACTGCTCTCACTCGGATGACTGTCTCCTAACTCTTATTGTTCGCTAAGGAATTAATCCTTGCCTTCTTCATCTTCTCCTTTTCAGATTTCTTTCTTTCCCTCTTCTCTGCTTTTCTTTCTTCATCACTGTCGGGCCTCTCTATCTTTCCTTTGCCTTTCTTCTCACCTTTCTTTTTCTTTTTCTTCACTGGATCCTATGTGAGATCAAGCATTAGGATTTCTCCTTCAGACTCCTCAGCTACCGGGTCTACTGATGCCATAAAGTGGTGATACTATAACTTTCCAACATCCACCTTTACTTTATCTAGGTCTAACCTAAATAATGACATCTCTGGAGCAGACCTCTCTCTCAACTAAGTATTAAAGCAGTTCTCTAATTCATCAATTCGGCCCGATAGAGCCTTGTAAGGCTCGAGTGCAGCCTTAACCCTCTTGTCCACTGCAGCTACAAATTGATTGACAAAGAGTTTAAGCTACGCCTCGTACCACTTGGACTGTTTTGCTACTCTTCTGAAATTCATCGGAGTGAAGGCAAATTCTATTGTAGGCATAGCAGCTGGCGGATTTGTCTCAGTTTTGGGCACTGATGATTTTACCATTGTTGCAGATATTGGAGGTACAGCTTCAGAATCTGGCATCTCTACATTAGGCACTAAATTAGTACTTGTAACTGGTGGATCAGTGGGAATCTCTGTGCCCCTGTCAAACATTAGCCTTGGCTAATTTTCCTCATTTCTGATAGGATTATGGGTCTTCTTGGCAAGGAGTTCTTCTAACCCTACAATCTTTGGCACATTTACTACCCTACACAAACTTTTAATAAACAAGGGAAGGTATATGTTGTATCTGACCTCGAGACACGAATTTTTATCTTTTTGGCAATAATCTCTCCAAAATTCAATTTGATGTTAGCCACAAAACTTGCGACTAATATTTCTCTATCATCCCCGAGAATATTATCACCATCTATGGGCATCAACCAAGTACAAACAATACCCCACCAAAATCTTACCTCTGAATTTAGGGAGGCCTTGAAGATCCTTTCACTCGGATTTGTTAGCCATTCCGGTTGTCCATCGGCTATGAGTGTGGCTAACCAATTCTACTGATTTTCCTGATGCTTCAACCAGGCATAGAAAGTAGGTAAAGTGGCCTGAGGAGTGAAGTTTGGGATATGAAGGAACCTATTGATTGTTGCTTTTGAAATATCCACTATTACATCCCGTACCGGAACTTTGTCCAACAAAGGTTGGTTAGCTACTTTCTCTCTTTCTCTACATATGTTTTCCAAGCGAGCTTAGTAGTTTTCATAGAACTCCCTAACTAGTGTAGAGCAAAATGAATTTCCTCCTCATGTAGTCCATCCCAAATCATAGCAATGAAATTTCTTCTTCACTTCCGGGCACCTGCTCAACCCTTTAGTGATGGTTCTCTTCTCCTCAAAGATTGGCCTCTTGACAGCTCTTCTGTTGGTTTTGTGAAGCCCCTCAAAGAAGATTTTCTAAGATTTGGGAATCTACCATCTAGTGCCATCTCGAACTATAGGATTCTTAAATTTGACCATAGTTCCCCGAATCGGAGAGTCTTCATCATCTTGTGGATCAGCAGAAGGGAACTCAGTTGATGGTCCCTCTAATTTAGGTTGCCCAGACTCATGTTCCGTAGACTTAGGCTAATCTGAATCATGCTCTTCAAATGCAGCATGTTCAAACTCTTGCTGCTCAGAGGCCAACTGCTCAGAAGTTGTATGCTCAGATGTTGTTGGCTCAGTGTCACTTTTTTCACTCTCCTCCACCTCAATTGGTGGGGGTGGTGGATTTTTTTTAGAGCTTTGATTCTTCTTTTGCTTCCTGAGCAGAGGCTCTTCGTATTCATAATCAGACTCTTCATTGAAGAAGCTCCGAGATACACTTCCCTTGGTCACTTTCTTTGTTGATTTTTAGTTCTTTCCTTTGGGTGCCATTTCAAAACCTGATGGGAGCCTTCAATGTGATTACATGAGCAAGAGGAAGTAAGAAGATGTTCTTGATTTTAATTACGAACCCACACACACAAGGAAACTTGCTTCTTGTTTTACTTGATGGAGTTAAAAGAAGGGAAGAATATATTCTAAGTATGGAAGGAAAATACTTTAAGGAAATAAATATTAAGCGGGAAGGTGGAAAGGCCACGTTTTGGGTCGGGTCGAATATTTTAATTTGGCCCAGAGTTTCAGCTAAATTTTGGGGCTTTGGTGATGATATTTCTGATAAGCCATCACATATGTGATAGCTTATCACAAATGTCATCAGCCTTGACAGACCCTTCTTCAGAGCTGAGGTCTCTGACGACAAATCTAACGGCTTATCACCATCTTGACAGCCCATCAAAAATGTCATCAGGGGAAATTGGATGAACACATTGACTCCACCTTCTGTGAACTAAATCCTAACTACAAAAATAAATAATTTATTCCAATATAAAAATTTTGGGTTGCCTCCCAATAGCGCCTGATTTACTGTCGTGGCACGACTTGGTTATCTTGACTACTCAGACTTTGTCAAGACAACCTGTTAATGCCCCTTTACCATCTTCATATAATACATCAACAATTAAGACAACACTCATCTCTTTTTGCTGAGTCATGGATGAGTGTATTTCGAAGCGTGTTTCTTTTTCATTGAGCCTGAACTTCAGCTCATTCAGCTCCATGTCTACTATCACTCGCCCAGTTGCAAGGAATGGTCTACCCAAAATGATGGGCACTTCAAAGTCCACCTCGCAATCCAGGACTACAAAATCAGCAAGAAGAATGAAATCGGCCACCTTAACCAAAACATCGTGTAATATGCCCACATGCCGCTTCACAAACCTATCTACCATCACTAACCACATGTTTTTCAGGGTAGGATCCCCCAAATCCATTTTCTTGAACACAACAAGTGGCATTAGATTTATGCTAGCTCCCAAATCGCATAGAGTTTTTTTGAAATTTAGGGAACCAATAGTGCACGGGATGGTAAACGCTCTCGGATCTGCCTTTTTTTGCACTAAAGACCTTGTAGAGATAGCACCACAGCTAAGTATATTGTCCTCCATCTTATGGCTAACCTTCCGCTTCTTAGTCAAAAGGTATTTCTTGAACTTTGCGTATCCTCGCATTTGCTTAAGTGCCTCAACCAAAGGGACATTTATTGTCAATTGCTTGAGTACTTCCATGAATTTTCTGAATTTTGCATCATCAGTTTTCTTCTTCAATCATTGAGGAAAGAGAGGTGGTGGTCTTGGGATAGTTTTCAGCACTACCTCCTTCTCCTTCTCTTCACCTTTCTCCAGAACATCATCAGAATTATCCAGCTTCTCAGACTCCACTGGACCTCTTTCTTCTGGTTCATCAACAACTACCTCATCAACAACAGGTTTTCCCACAGAAGGGCCAGGTAATATCTTACCACTTCTAGTGGTAATATCCATGCATGAGCCATCATTCTGTGGATTCTGGACCATATCACTTGGTAACATTCTGCTCTTCCTCTGGTTGAATGCTGTGGAGAGTTGGCTCATCTGCTGCTCCAACTATTTGATTGCAGTGGAGTGTGTGTGCACCAACTGACTGATGGATGTCAGATCAGTCTTCATGGTGGTCACACTAGAGTTGGTAGCCTTCACTCCTTTCAAAAACTTAGACATCATGTCCTCCATGGACATCTTTTTAGAACTTGATGAAGTAGCCTCATCATTTCCAGGAGGAACATATAGCCTGCTCTTATCATTGTTATTTCTCCAATTTCCCTGCTCTCTATCTTTATAACCAGGCTTATCATAAAAGTTCTGACCTTGATTCCCTTAGCTATTGCCTCGAAAACCCCCTTGATTATTAACATAGTTAGCCTCTTCTTTTGCATCATCCTCAATCCTATCCTAAGATCCCACAACTTTCACCTTTTCAACCTTTCCTGAGAGCAAGTGGTAGGTCAACAAGTCCATCTGCGTTTTAAGGTGAGCCATGTCTTGGTCATGTTCCTCTTCTCTTCTGCATTGTTATGCAGTAATATCAACAAAAGCAGTGGGGCTAGCTACCACAGAGTCTCTGGTATGCCATGCCCGACTCTGTGTTGTCATTCGGTCCAGCATCTCTGAAGCCTCTGGGAATGTAAGATCAACAAATGAAACACCAGCAGCATTATCTACAATTGGCTTCATAACAGAGTTAAGAGCCTTGTACAAAGTCTCCATCAAATGTATATCCGCCATGTTGTGGTTCGAACACTGTGTCGGCTTCTTCTTGAATCTTTCCCAAGTTTCATGCAAGGCTTCAGTCGGGAGCTGCCTAAAGTTGTTGATCTCGTCCCTCAACTTTACCCTCTTGGAAGGTGGAAAAACCTTTCTAGGAAAGATCCTTTCAACTACCTACAATTGGTTATAGAATCGGGCATCAGCTCATTTAGCTACAAAGTTGCCTCCCCATACAGAGACAACAGGAATAGTCTCAACCGGATAGCATTTAGGGCCAATCCTAGGTTATTAAAATATTTACCGATGCTGACGAAATTCACCAGATGCAAGTTTGGTTCATCTCCAAGAAGGACACCAAACAACCTCTTTAGATTGAGGAGTTGGATCATAGTACTCGTAATGTTGAACTTGGCCCCAGGTTCCAACGGTGGAGGAATGATTGCACCCATTGAACCTTCTTTGTCCATTCCATCATCATCATTGATATCATACTGGACCGGCTAGTACTCTTGTCTTTCTCAAAACGGACGATTCCTGTTAACATACATCGTACAGGTGCAACTATCTGCTCTGTACGCCTTGGGTTACCAGGATTCAGAAACTCCTCGTCTCCCAAATATTCATCCTTAGGTTTTGGATGTAGTGCTTGTTGACCGAAATTCTTCACATTCACTTGAGCTCTAGCTAAGGCTGCTAATCTGTCAGCCTCTTGCTGTTCTGCCATTCTTCCAACTCATTGTGGTTCCGGATTAAGTGGTAATAATGGTTCTTCGAAACTTCTGGTTCTTGGCATAGACTATAAAGATCCTGCAAATAAACAAAAACAAATAATAAATGTAAAACTAGGAAACTTAACTAACAGTTAATTTGCGCATACAAACTTCAGATTACAACCGTATTCCCCGGCAACGGCGCCATTTTTTATAACGCTCAAACTACACCTCTCAATGAGAATGTAAGCGATAGTTGTCAATAGAAAACCCAATTAGGTTGGGATCAAATCCCACAAGGAATATAGTCTGAACGTAAGTCGTTTGCAAATTAATCAACTGATAGTTGGATGTTTCCAGAAATGACGGGTTTTTAGTTTAACAAGCAATTTTTGGTTACGTTAGTTTCAGTGTTCATAATCAAGAGTTTATGAAAAACCAGAATTATGTTCACTAGGGATTTTGATACTTGACAAATGCTACGAGTGGTTCAGGATTCTCACGGTAGGTACGACAACAAGTTATATTTATCGAAGTTATGCTTAAAATTGTCTCTACCTACTTAAGCATTTAATTACCTAATCCTCTCGGACTTAGAGAATTTAAATTCACTGCCTAGATTTTACCTCAGGTTAACCAACCTTGTTACAGCGCTGAGTATTAAAAAGATTATTTCCAAGTCCCTGTTGATAATTCACTTCCTACTATATTTGATTTCTTTCTCAAGCAAATCAAAGTAGGTTTTATCGATTGTTTGCAACCAACATACATTAATTAAAACCTCAGAATTATCAAGAAGTCCTACCACCTTTCGAATCCTGATCACTCAGTACCTTATCAAGACCTAACCCTAGATCCCATAATTTAGGTTAAAGGAATTTAGCCGCTCATGACGTAAAAATCGAAGCAACTAGATTAATTCATTCTTGGAAAGGTAAACTTACCATAAGATGCATAGAAACTAGAGATTCTCAGATTAAATCACAAAGGAAATCAAAAAATAATGAACATAATATCTTCAAAGTAATTACTTTCTCAAGCCAAAAGTAGAGAGAGACAATATCAAAGTATATTGCTCAAAACTCAATGTGTCGAACACCTCAGAAAACCCTAAAACAAAGCTTTAAATAGTTCACCCTAATTATGGAAACAAAATAATAGAATTTAAGAATCCCTCGGATTAGGTGACGACATTTGTGATAGCCTATCAGGAGGCGGACGACTTATCACAAATGTCGTCATCTCCTTCTTCCATTTTGGCTCTTCCCGTTTAAGGATGACGACAAACTTGACAATTTATCATCTTCGTGACGGCCTATCATAAAATGTCATCAAAGCTTTGCTTTAACTCTCCTTTTCTGCATCAGGCTAATGACATTCTTGACAGCTTATCAGACCCTTGACGACTTATCAAAAAATGCCTTCACATATTTCCACTTAGGCCAATTCTCTTTTTACTGCTGACGACGAACTTGATAACTTATCACTAGGCTGAAGACTTATCACAAATGTCGCCAGCCAACTTTTTCTTTAGATTTCTTCAGATTTCAACTTCTTTGCTCCTATTCTTGTTATTTCTCTATCATATTAGCTCAAACTGCAAAATCAAACATAAACCAATTAAAAATGACAAAAGTTGCTTTAGACTTCATAATTATTCTTAGTTAAAAGCCTGAAATGTGTTAGCATTAGCTCACACATCACATGGCATGCAAAACTTGTTAGGGGATCTTTAATATCCATCCTGATGGAAACAATCATGGAGCGTTTATCACTATTACAAAGTCAAACTTTGTGGAACTACAGAAAGCGGACAGGATTTGTTATAAAACTGCTCATGTCCATGCCCTTGATTTTTCAAAAATTTTGGACGAAGGGGGTTTCTTGATTTGAAATAGCACCATGCACATTATTGCTAACTTATGGATACAACCAAAACCTCAGTCTCACATCTTGGCTCAAAACAGGCAAACTAACCATATGGCTACTCAGACTTTGCCAATGGTGTACAAATCGATCCCAACTTTACAAAACAAAATAAAATGCCACAGGTACTTAGACTTTCCTTGAATTCTTGACATTATGCTATGGGTACTTAGAATTCCCCTGCATCTATGTCTCTGTACTCACACACAAGCTAATATTTATAATAAAATCTGAAGTACTGAGAGAAAAACATGTTAATCCATAAAACATAGGAACCATCTAGGTACCCCAAAATGTAGTATCCATATCATAAACTAAAAAATTATCCAAAAAATCATCAGAAAAACAAGCAAAGTAAATACCTAGGGGAAACCCCCAACTATAAGAATTTAATGTCCTCACTGCAAGTGCAATCAAGTTAAAGTAAAAAGGGTCTTCCTGGATATGCATAACGAGTTGTTTTTCTCTGTTGACACTGCATCTTCATCACCATCTCATCATTTGACCACTTAGAAGGTGCCTCATCATCACTGTCAAGCTTGGAATAGAGGAGTTTAGCATTAGGCTTAAGGCCTTTCCACAGGACCTTAATCCCTTTCCATAGTTTGTTGAAGAATTTATCCCTTTTCTTCTCTCACTTTAGCATTTTCTCATGTGAGGCCTTGAGGTCCCTGTGAGATTAGGTCAAGGCTGAGTAAGCTCTCTCTAGGCTGGTAACTGTAGCACTCTGTGTCTCCTATTCCTCTATATATTTCTTATAATCTACAACAAATACATATGAATAATGCTTAGTGGATAGCTCTCCTAGTCCATGAGGAAAACCTGTTAATAGCTTTCTAATGGATATGGAATCAACATTTAAGTCATCCAAAGGTCTAGTGGTGGATGGCCTACAAGATTCGAGCTTCTCAGCTGCTGACCTATCGGAGTTAACTTTTTACTTCTTGCTATACCCAGGGGCACCCTCATCTTTTATTTTGAGTGGGGTGATGTGAGTACTTGGTTTAACTCAGGTATCTGTAGGATATTCTTCAACCCCTTCTCTTTTGCACCATTCAGTAATAAGTAAAGGTAAAGAAAGAAGTGTACCACCCTAAATCTTGTATTACCTCTATTCCTCAAGTACAATCTGGCCCATATTTAGATCAATCCCAGTTATCAGGAAGGCCACTATGAGAGATCACAACTTGGTAATAGATGTCATATGGGTGCATAGTGAACCCCTACTATAGATAATGTGTAGCCAGATTTTAGCCTCTGCAGAGAATTTATTCCTAGTGATCCCTTTCTTGGTAGTATCCTATCAAACCTCTTTTTTTGGGTAGAGAATGTTAGCTATCCATGTGCCTGAATTGTGACCCTTTGCTTCAAAATCTGCAATGTCAGTATCTAAAGCACAGGTACTTCATTAACTTATCGCATTCAAAAATGCACATGCCTACCCTGAATCTTCAACACTGGGTTCACGAGAGAGATAATGCTCAGAATTGCGTAAAACTCCCGCACCCATTGTTCATTTTCCTCACAAGGATTCGAGAAAAAGCATATCCATCTAGACACAGCAAGCTTGTCAAAAAATTGTTGATACTATTCAGGGACCCCATCGATGCTGATGTCTCTCTCCAATAATAATCTGGCTCTTCATAGGTCATTCTCATACTGCCTTTGACATTCTGGGTTCATGAATTGGATGTTGTTTTAATCTTCCATTATAAGACTTAAAACGTGTAAGTAATTCCACTCAGGTAAATATTAGCATTATCGCACTAAAACATGCTAAAATAAATATATAAGCTCATGCTATAATGTTATGGAAGGTTTTAGGGTCAGCAAAGGTTGTATAGAAATTTTACTTCTTGTCAAAGCATTCTCGTAGGTATGGCAATTGTGGACAGCTAACCGCGATTGCAGTGACGCTATCGTGGTCATCGGGACCGCGATCACGGTACCCGAGATAAAATTTGACAGGTTCTGCATATTGTTTTAAATTTTAATTTTAATCCCAATACCGCATTCTAACTAGTCATAGCAATATTTTAAATAGTGAATTTAAGCCTAGAGTGTGTGATCATAGCCCCAAATACAAAAGAATTGATTAAGTAGTTCGTAGGGGCATTTAATCAAACACCTGGTGTACACTTCAATCAAAGCCATTTAAGGCTCAATTTTGGGTACTCATGACTTCCCCAACCATGTGTACACCAACTACAGCATCCAACCACCAAACCAATCACTAATACCCATGCATTCTCTAACGAAAACACTAATTCAGGCCATTTTCTATACTACAAGTAATAAACATGCAATTCCATATCAAAACTAAGGAAAGTTCAACAACTTACCGATTTAGTTGATGCAGAATAATGAATTGGTGCTAAAATATGCAATGGAATCCCACCAACTGGAGAGACTTTTGAGAGGAATTTGAAAAAGGGGTGTGGAAGAAAATGGGAAAAGGGATGGTCTTTTAAACTAAATTGACCGCGATTGCAGTCCTAGTTTTGCAATCGCGGTCATGCGGCCTTCGTGATTGTGGTGGTATAGGCTTCGGTCTCCGTAACTGACACTATCAACCAAGTTTTCTACAAATTCCTGTTAAGACTAACTTATCAATTTCACACGTTTCTTTCTCAAATTTAATCAAAATGTCTCGGTACCCACATTTTATGGGTTATGCATGCACAAAAGTAGGAATAAAAATCAACTCTACTCTAAAATGCATAATTAAAAAGGATACACACCACTTCTCATGACATGATGGGTTGTCTCCCATCAAGCGCTTAGTTTAATCTCATAGCACGGTACCTCTATTCCTCTCTTTTGTGTCTCCACTTAGAAGATTTGAATATCCGTCCCATCTTTCATTCACCATTCAATGAATGGAAGAGGGAAAAAAATATTCAAATCTTCCAAGATGAAACTTGGAAGAAGTAGAGAAATGATAAGAAATCTTCAATCTCGCCATTTTAAAGATTTTAACCTTTTACCCAACTTCACATTGAATTTTTGGATTGGTTCCGCAGGTAAAAGCATGTACATCAATAGCCTATTCCTTGTGCATCGAAGGTTGAGTTCCTTAGCCATTGATGTGTGGGGCTTCGTATGCTCCGTTGGAATGTGAAAGTCCAAAATATAAAAATGGAGTTCTTTCTCCCCAATATTCATCATTAGCTTGGGTAGATAGACTTTCATCCAATCCAACAAGCATAATGTTGACAAGTGGTTAGAATGGGGTCCTTACATTAATTTGGGACTTGCATCCAACTTAGCATACTTGCCCTGAAATGAGCTAGAGTCATCATAGAGATTTAGCATCGATTTTTCTTTTGGCTCTAGTACCATTTCCTTTATTTGGGCTTTATGCCCCTCATATGAGTTGGATGGTTGGGAAGCCATTGAGGAGTCTTCACTACTAAGATATTCATCATAGATTGGTTTCTCTTCTTGATAAACCTCCTCTTGGGGAATGGGCAATGTTGTGATGTTTGCAAGAGTTATGTCCTTGCCCGATTACCTTGCCTTTATAGTTGCCTATCGGAACACCTCTTGGGACTTATGTAAGTTTTCAAGATTCTCCCCCGTTGCTTCCACTCGGTCTAAAATGGTTTGGAGAATGCGTCAAGACCAGTGGGTTTGGATGGTTTCTCCTCTTCCTTCCTTCATAAGACCTATCAAGCTCATAAGAAAACTAGCAACTCAGTTAGCATAATAGGGGGATGGGGTGTTTGGACACTCTTCCCAATGTCCTTGTAGACGTCCACTCATGGGGAAACCATACTACCTATTAGATTAAGATGGTGAAATCTCTCCCTGGGAAGCATACTTACAATCTCTCCGAAGGTGTGGTCCGTAACAATATGAACTTGGGGGGTCAGGATATGACTTCCAACCATTCAGCTTATATTTTTTAGAAGATTCCATCACTAAAAGTGAAAATAAAATAAAATCTACCTATAAAGAAAAATCACAAACACATATATACACCTGAATTCAAGTAAGTAGCTAAAATTCCAAACTAACTTAATAATCCAAATTGTTCCCCGACAACAATGTCGTCTTGATAATGCTCAACTTACGCATCAATTTAAGGGCAAGGCGGTCGTCGTCAATATATTTACCCAACTTTGGAGTCGCGGTAGAATCCACGAGGAATAATGTGAGTGAAAATCAAATTAATTTGAAATGATAGATACAAGTTAAATTCAAACAAATGTAATAAGAATATAAAATGGGGGAGGTGACTACTTACACTAATGTTTATTTTTGGTTTTTTCTAGTATAAATTCGGGGCTACAAATAATTACAGTTTTAACAATTATGCAAGGATCTTGGAATTATACGTTACTAATGGAGTGACATATGGGAGCTAATAATCAACATCATTTAGTAAATCAAATATGGGTAGGCTTAGTTATAGATTTTGATGCTAGTCTTTCAACAAAACACCAAACTTTCACCCTTTGATTCTTTGGAATACCTAATAGGTGTATTTAACAATTGTCAATCACAATCTCAATCAAGGCATCCTTATGTCTAGGATGACACACAAAGCATATTCAACCTCAGTTTCACCCTTATTTCTAAGATAGTGAGAATTTAGCAAACTACGCACATAATTGTCTATCATTTCTTTGGTCTCCACATCCCTCTTTCGAGGATGATATAGATTCCTAAACTTCACCCAAAACCCTTCTTTTGAAGAAACTTAGGTTTTCTAGATCTTGGGGCCTTCATCCATCAAGCCCATGAGGGTATTTGGAGCTTTCACCCATCAAATCACAACCAAACTAGCATAGCAATAATAGAACCCATAAATATGATTTACGAAATAGATGCTAACAATAGCAACCCACACACCTGAAGATTTATCTACACATAAGCTATATAAGCATAGATATACCCATAATCTCCATTGAAATGAATTGTTGAAGATGTAAGAGAATGTTACTTCAAACTTGGCTCTCCCACAATATGAACAATGGAAGTGAGAAATCTTCCACTTCGAATGTCTCTAATGTATTCCTCAACCAAAATTTATAAAATATTTTCTTCTCCAAAAATAGAAGCTACAAAGTCTCAAGCTAAAACCTAGAAAATTGGGAAGAAGGAATATGATGGAATGAATGATACATGAAATTAGGGTTTGAGTCTTTTTGTTCAAATTAGAATCAGCACGTGCAATTATAGTTTTGCCCTTGGGATGAACATTTCTACCAATCTATAATTGTGCAAGTCTGGCGGTGACCGCGGCTATGCAAAAATGATTGACTTCTGCGGTCGCGGTTGATTGACCATCTTAACTGACCGCAACTACGGCCAATGGACCGCGATTGTAGTAACTGAGACTATTTCACAGCAGGTCTTCAACTGCACTTTTTTTGCTCCTCTTTGATCATTTCAAGATCCAATCCACATCTCTTTGTCTTTTCAATTCCTATACCTGCAAAAAGTGGATATTAATGCATTAAATTACAATTAAGTCTCATCTACGCATATGAGAGAAGTTTATGTGCACTAAAACAAAGTGCGAATGATTGGTAAAATAACCACTCGTCATATACATTTAAAATAATTACCTGGGTTGTGTAGCTTTGTCGTCCTAAACAACCCATGGGCTATATGGGTTCAGCTCCCATTACTGAAAGGGCCCCAGTGCGTGTAGCCGCATGACCAGGGAAGTATCCCATGGGATGGCTAGTAAATCCCATAATAGAGTGGCATCATGCACACGGTGTACTAAGACCAATCCTCATTTCGGCAAATAGGAGTTTCCAGTTTTGGTCCCCTAGGAATGCCCCATTCCACGGCTTTGCTACACATCCCACCATTATTTCTTGATTAATACTTTTCCAAATAACAAACCAATCTATTTACTGTTTTATTAACCAAGGCCAATAGTAGTGGTATCATCATACTACTCTATTGCTTTTAATCAATATCCATAGACAAACCATTTAGATTAAGGGGACTTCCAAGTACCCTTCCATATGCCATATTAAACCTCTTGGGGGACTTCAATGTTCCCCACAAGCATAACCATTTAGACTTTTACCTCTCCAAACCATTTAAACCAATTCAATTAATTGATTCACTTGAGGAATTTAATGTATCCCGCAAGGTTTTCAAAATTGACCACCCATGACCACCAAAACCTTTACCTTTTAAACCAGTCCAAACCATTTTTAGACCATGTCAAGCATTTAAATAATTTATACCATTTAAACCATCCAAAACCATTTCGAGTTCCATTACCAAACCAAACCATGCAACAGTTCCAATGAAAGTTCAACAATAGAGTATAAACATTCTTTGAGGCATTTTGGCAGACATGCGAAGGGAATACCTTTACAAAGACCAAAACCAATGCATAAACCACCATAATTAGAGTTACTAAAGACCCCTTTTGTTAAACCATAACCAACTAATAACCAAATATGCAAATCATTACCAAAAACCTGTTAAAACGTAGTTTAAACCAATACCAAACCATTTGCACCAAGACCCTCAAAAATATTTTAAAATCCACCAATCATGATTCATAAACAATGTTTAAAACACAATACACATGCCTTTATGTTGAAAAAACAATTAGGAAAAGAGTATATGCCTTATACAGGATGAGTCACGAATGAAATCTTGACCTTTGAGCCATTTGAAGAACACATGGGAAACCCTAGCCTCCAATCTTCCATGTGTGAGTTTGAGACAGTATTTGATGTGTTATGATTCTTTAATAAGTGTTATAGAAGGCCATAAAGGGTTATATAACGTGATAAAACAAGGGTTTAAGAGGAGGAAATATCCAAAATACCCTTGACTTAATAATTAAAACAAGCTACGTCAGGGGTATGACTCCCTCTTACCATCCGTATCCCAGGGTACAAGTGGTACCCCAACTCGTACCCAAGACCTTCCAAGACCTTAAACACTTGTTTCTATATGACTCACACCTCCGATCTTGTACCTAATGGGTAAGAGTGACACCCCCAATCGTACCCACCATCCGTATAGTGGACAGATTCCACAAAACAACTCAAACATGCACCATACAACTTGCCTTGGACCACTCGTATGTTCCTATATGACACTTATCATTGTGAGTCATATCTTGGGAAGTATCCAAGCCAACCATACTGCCTAGGGTATGAGTGAACCCTCATAAAAGCCTACAAGTCATATCCAAGGGGTACGAGTGAATCACTTGAGTCGTACCCAACCAAAAAGGTCCAAAGACTAAGAAATGTAGCAAGGGTCCAATTCCTAGGTTGTTTCAGTCTCCCCCACTAGGATCATTCATCCTCGGATGATGGGTAAGGTTAAGAACAAGCATGAGGTAACAAATTAACACACATCAAACTTTCCCCCCAACCAATGTGGAGAAAAAGAACACAAACCAAGATGGGAAGATCATCATGTATCCCAAGAACAATTTACTCCCTAACACCTTCAATCCGGCTAAGTTAGGAAACAAAGATGCAAGAGGAACCATTCCTCACCTTTAACCAAGTTATAAAACAAGGATGTGTTGAAGAACACACACCTTACGCATAAGTTTTTTTGGAACAAGAAACCAACACGGATCCTCGGACTCCATGTAGACCTCCGCATCCCAAATGACATTCTCAGACTTTTAGTTCCCTCATGGAACCCTTACCGATGACATACCTTTCATTCACAATCGGAGAACTTTACCAATCTATGATCCTCGTTGGGACCCCCTTAATGAATAAGGAATTTGAGATACTAAAACCACCTAAAGGAACATAACAACCCAAGAACCATCCACACCCCCACAAAATTAGATTACCGAATTAGTGAACTAATGCTAGAGGGCAAGTCCGAATTGATTTAGAATTTATCGAGACACATCACTAAGAGAGCTTGAGTCTAACTATTCACCACCACTTCCATGTTTAAGACTATTTGAAGCTAAGAGGAGTTACCTTAAGCCACCGAGCTTTACTTCTTACATGTACCCATAAACACTATTCCGCTTTCATCAACTTTATAATATGGAAACTATGAGTAAAGGACATGAGCAAACCCATATTCAACCATTTATAACCAAAATCCCCAACCTATGATTGAATACCACAATCATAGAACAATTAAACCATGAAACATTCATAAAAGCTATCCCTTACCAAACCCAACACAATCATGGGCATATCTACCAACCACAACAATTCAAGCCTACCGCTTACATACTTGCGGTATGATCTACTATCAAAGGATCTAGTACCCTATATCATTACACAAGGATTTTTACACCTATTCATTTCCTAAATAATTATCATGACAACAAACTTACCTTACTTTCAAACCTTAACTCTAGTATCCACTCTAAACTCTCCCTCATTTAGGGACTTCTATATTCCCCTTTACAAAACGTCACCATTCTCTCCAAGACACTACCATCCTAACATAATGATAGTCATTAAGGAATCCAAAGTACAAGAATTATCCATGCCTCCAAAGGCAAGATAGAGACCTCCAAAACAAGACACAGAACCATAGACATAAAGTACTTTACAACAACTATCTAGACCATAGTGGAAAATCATTCTGACCAAACCATAGCATGAAAGGAGTCCTTAGACTGGACACCAAAAGAAACAAAACCACCCATACCATGAGTAACTTAACATAAAGCCAAGTCTCATATTCAGAAAAACAAGTCGGATGCAAAATGTGAACCTTAGGCATAGGCGTTAATTGAATGCATATACCATCGGTAGAGCACTCTCTTAACTGTGAGAGAAGAGTATCACCAAAGTATGCAACCCAACCTTCCCTTTAAGTCCACCACTAGAAGAAAATTTTCAAATTAACAACCAACCTTCATCCCATTTCACCTATAAGCGCAACACTAAGCTCTAATGGGGATCACCAAAGACGTACTCAAGGGACGCTTGGTTCTCCCATACCTAAAACATTATTCAACTAAGTGCTACCTAGATCCCAACATAGACATGCAAAAATCTTTAGACCAAATTGACCCCAAGGTTTCTAATTAAACAAAAATTATTTCAAAATTAAACCATGGCCACCAAGGCCTTTTCAAAATCATTTGAATCTAACCAAAACCAATTCATGTTCCTTTAACCATTTATTCAATTGAAAGATTTAAGGATAGTCAAACCATATGAAAAAATTATATTCAATGGCAATTTCACAAAATAATTTGAGGACATGCAATTTTCAAGACCAAAATCAAGTAATTGGGGGATCCATAGTACCCTAAAATTCACTTACCATTCCCATGAATCCCCACATTGTTCATAAACATTAATAAAGTATGAATAATACATCATACTGCATGGAAAATCAATTAAATGAGTAATCATGCCAAAATCCATATTCAAAATCATGAATTTAGAAATCAATTTCATCCCAACAATAAGGTACAAGTATAGGGACAAAGAAACATGCAAGCTCCATGTTCTATCCCATCGCATGGATTAACCCCCAACCCACCATTTTATCTTCATAATTCCTGCATTACTATCCCCGAGCTAACATGCTTTCTTTATCAAAATCAAACATCTAGGTTCAAACCTAGTATCTACCAACCACCATTTACTTTGATCAAAGTACCCCATATAAAATGGAATACACCTATGAGGTCCTCCCCTACGAGAAGGACAGCCTAAATTCCTTAGTCACCCAGCGACAACCTATGCATTTCCAAGAAACAATTCCCCCTATGCATGTAAGAATAAAACATTTCACAGAGAATCATCAAGACTGACGAATCCTTTATCTAAGAGATCCCTCAATTTCTTTTTAAGATCCTTTAACCCAACTAAAACCATTTAATAAAAAACGAATAAAAATTGGACAAATTTTTGAAACAAGACGAATCCCAAACCAACCTCTCCATTAGAAAGACACCATGAGAGTCGTTACCAAGATATTAGAAAATCCATTCACCACCAGGACCAAAAGAAAATAAATACATTTCAAGTTAGAATCTTTAACCTCATCCGAATAATAAAGACACCCCGTTGGAGATCTATCTTTGAGCTCTAAGATAGAACATAACCTTTCCCTTAATATTTAGGGAATAAAATGAAATAATTATCCCATTCCATAGCCAACTCACCTGAGAGCCTATAAAGTATGGTAATCTAATAGTGAAAAGCACGAGTGCAACTAATCCATCCTCGAATGGCATCGAAATCCACCACATTCAAGTCAAATAATCCATCAAAACCCCTTTAGTACCAATAGATACCACACATCCCCAAAGAATCATTTATCAATCACAGAGTCACCTAATAGGGTAGAAACAAACAAAGAAAAGAGTTCAAAACAACCTTGGGACCATAACCAAATCACATAACCACAAATGGAGTCACAAAAGAGAGGGGACCCAAAATCGAGAAAACTATACACACCACAAATAAAGGAGTTTTCAACATACCAGTGTTTTAATCACAAGATGCCTCAGACTCTCGAGAGATAGTAAGAACATTGAGACAATTTTGACCAATATAGAAACCAAAAGTAGTACCCAATATCTTATTTTCCCTAAGAGGCAACCCTTGTGGGACACTCTCATTTATCTAGGAATCTGTGACTCCTTACCTACCCTATTTCCAACCTCACCTTATTCCTCCCCATACCAATAGGATAGGATTAGTTTGAAAGAGTTGCCACTATTTGGAAAATAAATTAACAGAATGATGAAACTCATCATTGGTAACCCTTCCTTGGGGTTCCCGAGAACAAGTGAAACCTTCCAAAATAGGGTCAGTAGAGACCAGTGAGATTCCATAGGGAAAACAAAAAGCTATAATCCTTTACTAGGTCTGTGACCTATGAGTTGGACTAGATCCATCCATGTTGTCCTCTAGTGGTGATATGAGCCAAATGGACATACTTGCTTTGGAATGCATCATTAGATTCCAACACGTGAAGGATACGGTTATGGTCACATTAAGGGGAATATAGCATGAATAGAGAGCCCATTTCTAGCATTCCATAAGGCAAAGCCACATGTGGAAGGTGGCTTGGGGAATGCTTGAAGAACCACGACCTTGGAAAATTGAAGAGAACCTTCATTAAGGGTGTTTTAGGGATTTCACATGTCAAATTTACACTCCATAGGTGCCCACCCTTCATTAAGTGTGTTTTGGTCTTTTTTTCCCTTCAATTATAATGAGACTCTATATAGTTTTGTATTAGGTGTTGTACTCTTTAGTTTTTATTGATGTAAGACTTGAAACATTGTAACAAAATATCTCTAGAGTGAGGAGTGTAACACCTTTAGTTGTAGGGATTGGAATATCCACCAAACCAAAATGAGGGAAACAAGTGTGGGTATGACTTGTGTAGCAATGTTGGCTTGATACATTGGTGTTTAAAGGAGGTAAATTTCCTCTTGTGTTAATGTATAAGTTAGGTGTTTGTCATTTGTAGTGTTAAGGGTCCAAGAGTTCACCAAATTCTTGGGTTTTTAAGATTATAACTTCACTTGTCTAACTATCTATCCCTTTTGTTTATGTTGTAATCATTTTTTTGTTGTTTTTGTATTCCAACCCGTCTAGTGTTATTATTGTTCCCACATTATTGTTATTGTTATCTTGTTCATCATCTTGTGTTGTACAATAGTTTGGGTTGACTGATTTGGTATCAATGCATGACTTGATCTTATTCCCACAAGTTTAATCTTGGGCTAGTAAACATGAAAAAAAGGTGTTAGAAAACTAAAAAATCAAAAGGAAGCAAATCTGTCCATTTTTGTATCTTGGTCGAAATTGTGTTGTTGTTGTTTTGGACGAGATTTGAGCTTAGATCTAGGTATGTTTTTTTATCTTAGTTGTTTTTTGTGTTGGTTTTCTTTCTCTCTAACAATCCTTGAGTATTAATCCAAGTTCTTTAGTTAAGTTTCAAGTTGCGTGGTGGTAATTGTTGGACGACTTGTTGTTGTTGTTCTTGGAGTTTATGTTGTTGTGTTGAAGAAGTAGTTTCAAAGTGTTTTTTGATCTTAAAAAAAGAAAATAAGAGTGAGACTTTTGTTTGTCTTGGAAATATCCTCAAGATATCACCAAAGTGGTAAAAGAACAAAAGACATTCCAAAAGTCTAGTTACTACAAAATAGTAAGACCACTTTTCTAGGTTGTCCAAAAGGGTAAAGGGGGACAAAAGATCCATAAAGGTTTTCTTGCCAAATTAGTTTTTTTTGGTTAAATTTTTAATCTTAGTAATAAATTAACTCAATCCATAAATAATGGCCTAACCCATTCAAATAAATGCATACACATATCAGAGGGACCGACGTACCTGACCAAACAAATTAACCCAGTCCATTAAAGAAATTAATAAAAAGGGGGGTAGGGAATCTAAATTAAGCTAAGAGCAGCTCCATTCTCAGCAAGCTTCCACCACCTCCATCATGTTTTCTTTTAGAAATCTTCACTTCGAGATACTTCTCATGTGGGTAATAAAAACCATACCATGGTTGGATAAGCTCAAATTGTTGTCCAGCTTGCAAGAGTAAGTTCAGTCCTTCCTCATTCTTGTCTAATTTACCTTTAGATCCTACTCCATTGCTTATATTTTAGCTTCTTTGTTCCATTTCAGCTGAATTCCTCGGTGTAAGGGAGTACACAATGATTTTTAGTGCTAAACATAAGGGTCTCATCCACTGAGAATTGATTTTGAATCCAGGTACCCTTCTTTTTCCTCTATGTTCAACTTTTTGACCTGACTGTACCCCTAACTGTGTCCTCATATATTTGTAGTTATGGAAGGGATGGAGATTGATAGATGCTCAGACCCGCGAATAATTGGGTGTAACCAATTTCTTCAGCCGTATGCATTGAAGATCTAACCTAGTGACCCCCAAATCTACAGAGAAATCTTTTTTGTTGGCTGGTGTAGATAGGCTAAATATGTATTTCTTATTTTTGTGTAGGTGTTCTACTTGTAAATTAGAAGTATGTACACCCCTTTTCATTAGCCTTACTAGTTTTTTTAACTACTACTATCCTTAAGTACGGACACTGTTGTTTATCATTTTTTAGAATCCTCATACCTACAAATGGTAGTTGACTGAAACTTATGAATGTAAAATGCTGCTCCAGTGCAAAATTACCTAGAAAATTTGCTAATTGGTTGCCCTCTCTATAAATATGTTGTATCTGCACTTGTTTTGTTGCTAGAAGCTTCCATATGTGATTGATCTTATCTGTTATTTTCCATGGCATTTCCCATTCCTTTGTGAGAAGCTTTTGCATGAGCAATGAATTTGTTTGAATAATTACCTTCTTCTGCTCTGTGTTATTGCAATGTATTACTGCTTGTAGAATAGTCATCGCCTCTTCCTCCATGGAATTAGTATCTTTTATAGCTTCACCTTCTGCATGTAATAGATCTCCATTTCTATCCCTTCAACATAATGCCCATGAAATTTTTCCTGGGTTCCTTTCAGATACCCTATCAGTATTATACTTGACCTAATCCAGTGAAGGTGCCTCCAATAAAATTGGTATTGCTGATATTTTAGGCTTCAATTGACTGAATTGCTTTAAAATGTCTGGCCATTCATATAGAAACTTCAATGTTGGCTTTCTGACTTTAAGCAACATTCTGAGATGCCTAGTCACATTAAATATCAACCTTTGCAATGCTATTCCTTTGCCATCATGTTTCAGAGAATTGTTTTCCTCTACAACTCCCACATAATAAGTCCTAGAATTTCTCAATAGTATACTTTCTCCTTTGTCTTGACTGGTTCTTTCCACCAAGAACAAATGGTAATCCTTAGGCTCATTCCTTGAATATTTATGCCTGCAAAAGAAGAAAAATAGGGCCAAGTCATATTAGCTATATGAGACCTCAACAACACATGAGACATAGTCTCTTGTGTTGGGATTTGGCAACACCAACATCTGGAAGGTCCCTCCATTCCCCATCTTTTAATAGTTGTATCTGCTACAATTTGACCTCTCCACATTCTCCATATGAAAAAAAACATATTTTGAATGGTAACCTTTTTATCCAAAACTGCTTGTAGAATTCAGTATTGTTTTCTCTGTGCCTCACAAACCGCCAAGATGATTTTACACTAAATTTTCTTTTGTATCTATGCTCCATACTGCTTTGTCACCTTGACCTGACTGATTAGGTGGTTTCACCTTTTTCTTTATATGCTCCACAATATGATTTGTAAATAACTCTGCTAGTACAACATCATTTCATTGTCCATTCAACACCAAATCTTTGACTTACTTGTAGTTGTTATCCTATTCTCTGTTGTCCTGCATTACTGAGTATAAATCCCCTATTCCACTCGTATTATCATACAATATATGAGCATCCCCTTCTTTAAACCTCAAAATTATGAGATGATCTGTGAGGTCCCTCACTTGTAACATTTTCTTTCAAACTTGGGAACCCCCTCCTGTTCTCCACATAATTTCCTTTGGATGATATTTCCTGTAGTATTTATTATTCATATACTCACTCCATGCAGTTTTCCTGATCCAAAAATTCCACCATAATTTGCAGAACAATGTTGTGGAGACATCTTGCAATAATCTAAAATACAATCCCCCTTCTTCTACTGGAAAACATAGTTTAGACCAAGAAACCCAGTGTCTACCCATACCTCCCACAATAGTACTCCAAAAAATTTTTGCAAATCTTTTCTAAATCGTAGATATTACATTCTTTGGTGGATTCATCACTGATAAATAATGAATGGGAATACTCTGCAAAACATGATTGATTAAAACGACCCTTCCCCCAAAAGACAAAAGTTTACCTTTCCTAGTTTGCATTTTGTTACTTATTCTATTCATTAACTGCTAATAATAAACCTTATTCTTCCTTATGTAGAAAATAGTACAACCTAAGTAGTTAAATGGAAAATTCTGCCTCAGTGTTCCAGTAGCAACTTCAGCCATAACCACTACTCCATTAGACACCCTATCATGCATATAAAAAGCACTTTTTTCTTTGTTGATCTTTTGACCAAAAACCTTCTCATATACAAAGCACTTTTTTCTTTATTGATCTTTTGACCAGAAACCTTCTCATATTTTTCCAATGTTAATGTCACTAACTTCAATGTGTTCAACTCAGCTTTATACATAATAATCATATCACCTGCAATGGAAAGATGATTGGTTTTTGTACTTCCTCTAGGCATACCAAATAACTTAAAGTCCTTTCTTTCTATCAACTCCTTCAAACTTCTAGATAAAACTTCAGCTGCAATAATAAATAAAGTTGGTGACAATGGATCTCCTTGTTTAAGACCCCTTGAGGACTTAAAGAAACCCTTAGGTTTCCAATTCATCAAAATAGAATACCAATTATTAGACAATAATCTGAAAATCATGTATATAATTTCTTCACATAAACCAATATTTCTTAACACTTGAGTCAAAAATAACAACTCAATTCTATCATATGTCTTCATCATATCCAACTTTATTACCAGATTAGGAATTTTACCCTTTTTTTATTTCTAAAACTATCTCTTTAACCACTAATATATTCTCAGCTATGCTCCTCCCCTGAACAAAGCATGCTTGTTCCTCAGATACAATGTCTGGTAATAACCTCTTTAGCCTTTCATGAATAATTCTTGAAAAAATCTTATTCACAAAATTGCTAAGAGATATAGGTCTCAAGTCTGAGAATGTATTTACCACTAACTTTTTTGGTAACAACACTAAATTAATATGTGTGATAAATCTAGGAAGTTCATACCCATAGAAAAAAGATATTATCATTTGATATAAATCATTTGATAATATATTACAAGAATCCTAAAAAAAGCACCTGTCATGCCACCAGGACCAGCTTCACTGTCTCTATTTAGACCCATGACTTCCATTTTTACTTTCTCAATAGTTGGAATGTTTTTCAACTTCTCATTGTGATCTTCTGTTACTACCCTTGTCATCCCATCAAGTATTGAGAAATCATCTGCATCTTCTTGTTTTTTAAATTATTTCTGGTAAAAATGAGTTACAGCCTCTGCAATGTCATCTTGATTATCAAGCCAGTCTCTTTCCTCTTTCTGAATCCTTTGAATCTTGATCCTTTATCTTTTTCCTCTTACCACAGAATGAAAGAACTTAGTGTTTCTTTCACCATTTTTCAAACATTCAAATCCCGTATTTTGCCTCCAAAAATATTCTTCCCCTTTTAAATGCATAGCTAGATTAGCTTGAGCTTTAAAGAGATTAGATCTGTTCACCCCTATAGGATCCTCCTAAAATTTCTTCTCCCTCACCTTTATAACTTCTTCAAGTGTATCAATCTCTTGAAAAATGTTTCCAAAAGTTTTCTTACTCCACTGAGTCAAACCTGCTTTAGTTTTCTTTAGCTTTTGATGAAAATTGCTGAAAGGGTTCCCCTCGATTTCAACAGTCCAATTTTTCTAGATAACCTTCATAAAAGACTCCTGTTTCATCCAAAAGTTGAGAAACCTTAATAGTTTTACCAATTTCTCATGGATTATGTTGTATTGCACCAATAAAGGTGCATGATCTGAGCCATTTCTTACCAAATTATCAACATCACTAATTCGAAATAATCCTTGCTATTTTTCATAAACAAGAACTCTATCCAACCTTTTAATGATGCACTCACCATCAGTTCTTCCATTTCACCAAATAAACTTACTACCCTTAAACACTGTTCTTCTAAATTACATATGTCAATACACTGATTGAAGTTATCTATTTATTCTAAAGTAACTGGCAGGCCTCCTAATTTCTCCTCATCAATTCTTATAACATTAAAATCACCACCCACCAACCATGGCTCCTGCATGTTACCTGTTATTTTTTCTAGAGCTTCCCACAATCTTAACCTCTTATTCTGACTATATTTTTCATACAATAAAATCACTATCACTAATACTCCAGCGTGCTGATTCTCCACCTTAATAGTAATTTGTTGTTCTTTAGTAACAATTACACTGCAAATCATATGTAAGTCTATAAAGGCCCAAATCTTTCCTGAAGTATTTGTTATTGCATGATGCATCCCAAGTCTTCTTCTTTAATACTCTATGCTATGAAATTCCTAAAAAGGTTCCATTAGACCAATGAAACCAAAATGATATTTCCTATTCATTATTATTAATCTTGTAAATGCTTTCTATGTATTCACAAATCTAATATTTAAAATTAGAGAATTCATTTGGTAACAGATTTAGTGGCATTGCTCCTTGTCCTTATTGAATTTTCCACTATAGCAGCATTTATAGCATTTGTATTCCTTCCTTTATTTTGTGTCTTCCCTGCTTACTTTTAATAGACTCCACCTACTTTGGAGATAAATCTCCTACAATTGCTGCATTATCAATATTTTCCCCAAAAAAAATTTCATCCATATCTTCCTGTTATTTATTTACTTTGTCAATCATATTCCCTTCTTCAATTGCTATTGGCATAATATCCTCCAAAATTACTGGATGCTTTCGATCTGCCCTTTCCTCCAAAACCATAAGTTGTTTTACCTCATTTTGCTACTCTGCCAAATCTTGAATATGCTGCTTATGGTCCTCCTCCGGTTCTCTGTTGTGTTTACTTTCTTATTTTACCTACCTCTACACTTCTTTTCTACTACTTTCTTTTTTATTTTGATCAGTGGTATCCCCCATATTGATAATTTATTTTAATGTTTCCTCTATTACTTTTTCTCCAAAAGTTTTAGTGACCCAATCCTTTGTACTTTTCTTTGATTGAGTTTGTTTCCCTTCTACTTTACCTTGTTCCAAGACATCAAAAACATTTGAAGTCTTAATTTCATCCCGCTTATCCACCTCTCTTACTATGTTCCCAAACTTATCTTTTTTATATTTAGTCTTTCTTAACTTCCACTGATGAATATATTTATCCTCCCCTACTTCTGCTCCTTTTTCTGTCCCTTTTGGATTGACCTTATTATCCTTGTCCTCATTCATTTTGTCTACCCTTTGCTTTTGTTCTTTCTCAAATAATTCTTGGTGAATATTCCAACAAGACTCCTCATCATGTCCTTGCACACAACACTCCTTACAATATTTCCGATTATAGTCATACTGAATATGTATCCACTTTGACTTTACTTCCCTTGTGATATCATTCTCCTTATTAATCTTGACCCTGTGTGGTAATTTAGCTACCAAATCTACTTCTATATTAACTCACGCACAACTTGGTCTTGTATAATTTTTTGTAGCCATATTAAGTGATGAGGGCTTACCTACTAATGAGGCAATTAAGAAAATAGCCTCCTTTGCGAAGAAGTTAGGAGGTAAATCAGGTAATGAGATCTATGCCACCCCAATCGTGGTTTCAATATCCAGTTAGAACCACAAATCCTACTTAAGGGTTATCATCTTCCATAACCTGCCCTTATCCTTGATGTATTATGCAATGGTTGATAACAACTTCACATAATCTTTCAATTGATTCAACCTTATCAATATATTCCTTGCATCAAGTACTCCAATTGTGCAATCACCTTTGATCCCACACATATTTGGTATCACCTTTCTTAATTCAATCACATTTAGTTTCCTAGAGGAGAATTTACCCATAATTGCAAATTGTAAATTCTCCTGAATTATCATATTTTGTACTTCTGAAGCTTTCCATGTTATTCTAGGTTCTCCATGCATCATTACTGTTGACTTAGGATTAATCCTAACATTCTTATACATGTGAACTTTAGGTTTTAATAAATTAGCATATTTTGGAGTATTTTCTTTATGTTTAACTTCACCTTGTGTGATCTGTGCTATAGATTCCTCCGGTGGTCTATTCCACTGGATGTAGTAGCCATATTGATTAGAAAATTTCTCAAATTTATGGAGTTTTCATGCACTGGATCCCTTAGGGTTTTTATCTTTAAGCCTCTGTCTTAGGGCTAATTATTCTTGCCAAATTAGTGCAAGTAGGTGAAAGACTTTTTGAATTTTTAAAAGGGAGTCTAAGACCTTTTTTGCCTATACATTAGCCGAAACTTCTTCTTACAAATGTGAAAGTAAACAACTAAATTCTTGAAACAAAAAATTTCAACTTTAACAACATTCCAACAATAAATAGTTGAGTGCCATGCCATCATTAGCTCAAGAATTGGAATTCCTAGTTTCTTTTCTTTGTTCCATTGATTTCAACTTTGTTGACTCTTACACTAATTGGAAACTAGTAAATACCTACTAAGTTGTAAATTAGTTTTTGAGTACGTTCTTCGTGGTAGCTTATTTTTGTGCCTTTTCTCGATTTTAACTTGTAGTAACTTCTTTTTTTCAAGTTTGTAAGTAAATTTTATTTTGTGTCTTGAGTCGATCAAACAGCAATCTGTTCCATCCGCCAAGTAGAATTGTCATCCTGTTGACTACTGGAGTATAAGCAACTTTCAATATTCACAGCTCAAATTGTGAAAATCACAAAGGTTAGTGTATATGAGTGTTAGTGAGGAGCTTTTACTACTAATCTTGTTGTTTATTATGTAGGTACAAAGGTGATATAAGGGGAACATGTCTTCGATAGCTGAGTATTATTGTGACTATAACATGGGAGACTATGATTGTAGTGAGGGGTTTTGTGGCTACGAAGTTGAGAGAGATTGTGGGGGCTATGAAAATATCCATGATCAAAACTTGGGAAGATTTGAGGGACACGTTTTTAGGGGAGAAAATATGGGGAATGAAGTACCTAGTGCTTATGGTAAATTTTGAGATGATGTAGGACCTCGTGATGGTTCTTATGATGATGTTGGGGCATGTGAGCAGTCTTACACTTCCCACTCTAAACCTAGATTTGTTGTTAGGTATAACCCTATCATTAGCAAAGCTTATGAGAGCTATGATAAGAGTACACATAAGGAGTGTGAAAATTCATTTCTTCACCTTGTAGTACTTCTTATCAAAATTGACATGGTGTGAATGGTTATGCTTTCTATAGTAGAGGTTATCGCATGAGAATAATAGGATATACATCTCCAAAACTGATGGGTAATCATGTGCCTTACAATGTTGATTCGAGAAAAAGTGTACACACCGAGAAGGTGACCATTTGTGGGATACCGGGATGCCTCCTTGTGTTAAATGATAGGTACAATAGAAACTACATCCTTATATCCATGGTTGACTACTTTGGGTTATTTTGATAGCCTTTACTTGTTTCATACTTCTTGGATGGGTTTAAGGTTATCGAGAGGGTCAAAGTTGTCTTCACCTAATTTGAATACTATGAGGAGGTGTGGTACGATATTCTTCCCTTGACATATGGTCATGTATGCTTAGGTGTAGATTGGTTTGTACAACATAAAGTTCCAAATGTGCAAAATTGGCCTAATATTGTAAGAGACTATTGGGGAAATCACCTCGTGACCTACATTCTACCCGAGCCACAAAGAGAAGTGTTTACCTACTCCAATCCGAATGATGATGAGAGACAAAATATTGAGAGGAGTAAGGGTATTCAAGGTGGTAATCCGATATTGGAAAAAAAAAAGAGATTGTGTGGAGCGAAGTGAGGGGATTGCCACCAAACTGAGCTAACATTGTCTGTCTTTCTATTTCTAAGGACATTTGTGTAGGTACCGACATAGCAAGAGACGGAGAGAAATGTCAAAGTGAAAATTCTTCCTAAGTTTATAGAAGACCTTCACAACACGGCAAAGGAGATTCTACTCAAATACTTCAAGGTAAAATAGCTAACTCTTGCACATTTATGCATGTGAATGATAATTGTGTGGCTAGTAGCCTATTGAGTGTGAGTAGTAGCTTACTTACTTATGAGTATAAGATTTTTTACCTCTTGTTGATGATGTACATGTTGTGAGTGTGGATACACTAGTTGATCCTATTGATGACCAAATTGACTCTTCTTGTAAGATTAATTTTTGTCCACCTAGTGCTGAAGCCTATATGTTGAACGAAAGTGCATCATCTTATGTAATTGGTGTTGACCAACTTATTTGTGAAAATTCTCCACCACTTGAGTATGTGTGTGATGTGATTAATGGAACTCAAGTGAGTGAATTACTTAAGAATATTGGTCAACAAAAGGGGAGTGAACCCGAGAGTTATTCTTGGGATAACCTTATGCTTGAAACTGCTTTGAAACTTGATATTGATCTCTTAAAGAGTGAGGAACTTACTTGTTCCAAATCTGCCCGTGGGTTGGATCATGCACTCTTTAGGTATAATGTCTTGTTTGAAGATGATATAAACACTCCTAAAGATCCTAGTGGTAAAAAATATAGTATAGCTTACCTTGGAGGCTATAGCCTATATGCTAACCCACTATGGTGTGACAACATTCCTCCTAAAGATGGAAATATCTTATTGGAAGATGAGAGTACTCTTAAGGGTAAGGAATGTGTAGTCTTGGAAACTATTCCTTCTTCTACTTTGTGTGACTTTATTTTTTAGAGTACTCATGGAGATGCATGGGAAACTAGTAGTGAGTACACACATGAGGGCACCTTAGTAGAAGTCGACTTGAGTGATACCTTTCTCTACTCTCTATTTTCTTTGGATGATATGTATACTATTGTAGAGAGAATACTATTTATTTTGGATGGAAACCAAGGGAATGGGGATTGTTGTCTAGACCTGTGTCTATGGCCACTCTTCCCCTTTGACCCCGGAGCCAAATATAGAAATGGTGGTGTTGGTGCACCTAACTTGTTTCTTGGTCTAAATGACAAGCAAAGTATCACTCTTGGTGAATCCCATAACCAAATCCTTTGTACATCTTTCCTTTCATTTTTAATATTCCATTCAAAGGATGCTTGGTTATACTTCAAGTATGTACCACCTTGGCTTGATGATGTTTCTCATTATTCTAACTCAAACCCTCAGGCCATGAGGATGTTGTTCTTGTTTTTCCTTTCTCTAGTTTTGCAAGGTACGTATTCGAGGTCGAATCCTTTTCAAGAAGGGGAGGATAATACAAGCCAAATGGTTGCCTTAGATTTTGATGACATCATTCAAAGTCACTATGTGAAGAATAAATATTTGGTCGTATGGAGGGCACGGGATCATAATTGGAGGGGTCATTTTAAGCATGACAACAAACAAACCCATGTGTGGAAGATTGCTTGGAGCCTTGAAGACTTGAAGACTCATGGGTTTGGACCACATTTGATGGTTCACGGTTTTGGTTCCCATTATTAAGGGAATTTTTTATCACTTATCCTTAAGGTCATTTTGGTAACTTAGCCTTGTCCATTTGACACTCTATGGCCACCCCTCCTTCATTAAGGGCATTGGAGTCATTTTGTGACTCATTATGTAATAAGGCTATATAGTCTCTTTTAGGTCTTCTCTCTTTAGTTTATGAATGATGAATGTATGAAACATTAAAAATCCTCTCTCTTGGGAGTAGAACACCTTAGTGTAGTTATCAGTTAAGGCTTAGAAAAGCAACCTTTGTGCAGGGCTTGGAAAAGCTAGTATTAACCCTTGCTTAGAAATGGTAGATCTTGAGGTGAGTCGATTACCTTGGTGGTCACCGTAAGAGTGTGATGTTGATTGTTACATTCATTAGGGGTTAGTGTTGAAAATACACTTAGTTCTTAATCTTGTACCTTTTATTTCTTGTAATCTTGTTGTGTTTGTTCTTATTGTCTACTCTCGGCTTTGTGGTGTTATTGGCCAACAGTATTGCTATTGTTAGCTTTTTCATCATCTTTTGTTGTGACGTAGTTTTGTTTGGCTGTTTTGGTGTGTTAAACACCCTTGTTCATCTCATTTTTTGGTTGTTTTTTTAATTTGAGAGTTGGTCATCAAAGTGGTCCTCGGTTTTCTTAAACTTGTGGACTGATTTTGTTGTGTGAACTTGTGGACTGATTTCTAGTATTTCTTGGTTCAAGTTCGACCATTACTTTCTTGAGTCTTCAAGCAAATAATTCATTCTGATGAAGGAGTAGACTCACCCTTTGACTCATCACGAACCACAAGCCGACTTTCAACACTTGTGAAACCAAGTGTGAGATGATCAAAGAATGTAAGAGTGTGGTGAAGATTTTGTGAACTAATTCTTTTGGTTTGTGAATTTGTTTTGTTTGTTTTAGGTACAATTACAATGGAACCTGTGGCTTCAACCTCTAAATCCTTGGGCAATGACACCACAAATGCTATTTTGTCTAAACTTGAAGCCATGGCCCGTCAATGGGATGTGATAAATAAAATATTGGATCATATACGAATTCCAAGGGAGAAAGTGGAATTCCTAGACACACGTCAAGATGTAGGCCGTATCTCATGTGAGCTACAAGATAAAAATGCTCTCCCCTACACTCCTATGAACTTGGAATATCGTGATGTGGCTAGTAGTAGCCAAGTGGGTGTGGTTGGTGGTTTTCCTAAGAAGTTACATGAGCCTTCCCATGATGATACCCTTGACATTTTTAGGAGTGAACCCATGAGATTGTTATTGGATAAAGATTATGATATTTTCTTGTCTCAAAGGGATAATCATGCGTTTGAAAATACTTTGAAACTTGGAAATGATCCCTAGAGAGTGAGAGTTCCAAATCTGTCCGCGGGATAGATCCTACTCTCTTTAGTCATAATATCTTGTTTGGAGGTGGTATAATCACTCCCAATGAACCTAGTGGTAAGGATGATAGTATAGCTTGTCTTGAGGGCTGTAACCTATATGCTAACCTACTATGGTGTGATAACATTCCCCCTCAAGATAAAAATCTCTTCATAGAAGATGAGAATAATCTTAAGGGTAGGGAATGCGTAATCTTGGAATGGAATAATCAATAGGGTTAAGATGACCTTGGTTTGCTTAATTTCTTTGTATACCTAAATTGTGCCTATTCCAAGAAAAATGAATTCCATTGTGATCCTTTGCATGACACTCCACCTTTGCTTGATAAATGTGGGGATGACTTACTTAATATTTATGATGACTTGAATTATGACCCCTTTGATATTAATGGTGGGTTGTGTTTACTTGAGGGCCCTAGGTAAAATGTGTCATTTCGTCTTTGGTGTGTTGCTCATATACGTGCATCCATATTTGACACACTTGTACTTAATTTATGTGAACTGCAACTTGTGGATGCCAAGTTGTATACTTGTTTGTGGAAAAGTCCAAGGATATTCAAGGCTTCTCATCACTTTTATAGGGTTGGATAATTTGAAGTATCTTGTGGGACTCTTGGGAGCATGTTTGATATCATGGGTAGAGGGAAGAAATTGTATCTTATGGTTCCTAGGATAAAGGTAATCTTACCTTTTATATCTAGTGATGCCATTACGATCATGGTGGCTTCCTTACCTCTTGGTGATTCCCTTAGCCAACTGCTTTGTAATATTTTTACTATTTTCCTCTTGATTAAAACAAAGGATGTTTGGTTATATCTCAAGTGTGTACCACCTTGGAATGATGATTTTGTTTGTTGTACTAACCCTAACCTTCATGCCATGAGGATTTTGTGCTTGTTTGCTCTTTCTTTGTTCTTGTAAGGTGTAGATTTGAGGTCAAATCCTTTTCAATAAGGGGCGGATGATACGAGCCAAATGTCCATCCTAGATTTAGAAGACATCATTCGAGAACAATACGCGAAGGATCCAATTATGGTCACATTGAGGGGAAAAAAGCATGCATAGAGAGCCCATTTTGAGCATTCCATGTGGGAAAGTCGTGTGTGGAAGGTGACTTGGAGATTTCTTGAAGAACCACTGCCTTGGAGCATTGAATATTACCTTCATTAAGGGTGTTTTAGGGATTTCACATATCCTAGTTACACTTCATAGGCGCCCACCCTTCATTAAGGGTGTTTAGGTCTCTTTGTCCTTCAATTGTAATAAGACTATATATAGTTTAGTATTAAGGCTTTTACTCTTTAGTTTTTATTGATGTAAGACTTGAAACATTGTAAAAAACTCTCTATAGTGTGGGGAGTGTAAAACCATTAGTTTTAGGTCTTGGAATAGAAACCAAAACAAAATGAGGGCAACAAATATGGATATCACATGCGTTGCAATGTTGGCTTGATGCGTTAGTGTTTAGAGGAGGTAAAGTTCCTTCTGTGTCAACGTAGGAGTTAGGTGTTTATTGTGTGTAGTGTTAAGGGTCCAATAGTCCACCAAATTCTTGGTTTTTTAAGATTATACCTTCACTTGTCTAACTATCTATCCTTTTTGCTTATGTTGTAATCGTTTGTTTATTATTCTTGTACTCCAACCCGTGAGGTGTTGTTATTCTTACCACATTGTTGTTATTGTTTTCTTGTTCATCATCTTGTGTTTTACAATAGTTTGGGTTGGCTGTTTGGTGTAATAAACACCATGTTCTCTTCTTGTTGTTGTGTTCTTGGGAATCCGAGACTTGGTCTCCAAAAGGGCACACGGTTTTCTTCAAATTTGTGGACTGTTTGGACTGATTTTGGTGCTTCCAAGTTTGTATCTTATCAACTGGAACAACCGAGTTTCCATGAATTCTAGATCATTGAGAAGGCATGATCTGAAGAGTGAACCAAAGAAGATTTAGAGAAGAGTTCAAAACTTTAGACTTTGTAGTCCGAAAGTCGAATAACAAAGAAAGTGAAATATTCCTAGATGCCTCGTAGCCTCCGTATAATAAGTGTGCTGCACGACACATCCATAAGCAAGACTCTACTCGGCATAGATTTATGGACACCCCATGACACCAAAACCCAAAGCTCTGATACCAACTTGACATGACCCAAAATAGGGCCTTGTCGTAATGGTCAATCCCAAGCCCAACCAACACCGGGAACCTCCCACGTTACCCAACCCAACCACCGAATGCATATCTTGAGTCAGATGAAGCCCAAACATATAACAAGATAGCGTATCCAACCGTGTGGTGACTCTGGGACAAGTCTATAATCGAGACCAACCCAATCAAGCCCAACCACCCAATAACCAATCAAACCACTGCGGAAGCCATAAAACTAAATAACATAATGATAAGCCAATGTATGCTTAAATAACATTAACCATCCATACCATACCTAAGTCCATAGTTGTCCACACAAAGCCTCTAGGCCAACCAAAGAATACTCAGTCGGGACATGCCCCCGACCATAGACAAAAACCAAAGTCTTTGTAAGACAAGAATTATGTAAAGTAAACCATGAAATGAAATATATGTGTTCCAAACTATAGAAACTTAGCACTTCAATCCAACATTGACTGTACCCGAATCTGATCACTAAGCAAGAGGAGTATAATTGTTAGTTCCTACATAACATGTGTATACAACCGTCAATAGATGACTTAGTGGGTTAACACTGGCATGCACTCAGTATAAGAATAAAATAATATCACTTACAAATCTAAGTAAAAACCATCCACAATGCATAAAACCATACATACATACATATATATATATAACACCATGCCGTAAAAGGGAACCGGGTTTTAGCATGCCTTTAAAACAATTACCTAGGTTGTGTAGCTTTGCTGTCCTAAACCACCCATGGCTATATGGGTTTAGCTCTCCCTGCTGAAAGGGCCCTAGTGCATATAGCCGCATGACCAGCGAACTATCCCATGGGATGACTAGTACATCCCCCAATAATGTGACATAATGCACATGGTCCACTAAGACCTATCCTCATATCAGCAAATATGAGTTTCCAGTTTTGGTCCCCCCGGGACCACCACCTTCTACGGCTTTGCTACACATCCCTTTATTATTGCCCAATTAAACCTTTTCCAAATAGCCAATCAATACATTTACCATTTTATTAATGAAGTCTAATATTAGTGGTATCGTTATACCACCTCATTAATTGTAAGTAATATCCATAGCCAACTATTTAGGTTAAGGGGACTTTCAAGTGCCCTTCCATATATGATATTAAACCTCTTGGGGAACTTCCATGTTCCTCAAAAGAATAACCATTAATACTTTTACCTCTCCTAACCATTTAAAACTATGCTATTAATGCATTTATTTGAGGGATTTCCATGTATCCCACAAGGTTTTAAAAATAGACCAACCATGACCACCAAAATCTTTACCTTTTAAAAAATTCTAAACCATTTTAGACCATGCCAAACATTTAAGGATTTTATACCATTAAGCCATTTAAACTATTCAAAACTATCCAAAACCATTTATAGTTCCATTACCAAACCAAACTATGCAAGAGTTCCAATGAAAGTTCAATAATAGAGTAAAAACATTCTTTCACGTATTTTATCAAACTTGTTGAGGGCATACCTTTACAAAGACCAAAACCAGTGAGTAAACCACTATTATTAGGGTTACTAAAGAACCCTTTTGTTGAACCAAAATAAACCAATAACCACATACGTAAATCATTACCAAAAACATGTAGGAACGTAGTTTAAACAAATACCAAACCATATGCACCAAGACCCTCAACAATATTTCAAAATCCATCATTCATGATTTATAAACATTGTTTAAAACACAATACACATGCCTTTATGTTGAAATAACAATTAGAGAAGGAGTACATGCCTTATACAAGATGATTCACCAAAGAAATCTTTACCTTTGAGCCCTTTGTAGAACACATGGAAAACCCTAGCCTCTAATCTTCTAAGAGTGAGTTGAGAGAGTATTTGATGTGTTATGATCCTTTAATAAGTGTTATGGAAGTACATATAGGGTTATATAACTTGATAATACAAGGGTTTAGGAAGATAAAATGTCCAAACTACCCTTGACTTATTAATTAAAACAAGCCACGCCTAGGGGTACGACTTCCCCTTACCATCTATATCTTAGGGTACGAGTGGTACCCCAACTCGTACCCAAGACCTTACCTACATGTTTCTATTGACTCATACCTCTCCACTCGTACCTAATGGGTATGAGTGACATGCCCAATCTTACCCCTCATCCATATAGTGGACAGATTCCACAAGACAACTCAAACATGCACCATACGAATTACTATGCACCACTCGTATGTTCCTATAAAACTCATACCCTTGTGAGTCATATCTTGGGTAGTAGAAAATTCAACTATACTTCCTAGGTTACAATTGAACCCTCAAGGTATCCCATGAGTTGTATCCAAGTGGTACGAGTGACTCTCTTGAGTCGTACCTAGCCAATAAGGTCCAAAGACTTAGAAACTTGGCAAGGGTCCTATTCCTAGGGTGTTTCACTTACTCTGTACATTCTTGAAGTACTGACTGTTAGTCTCCTTAGGTAACATTTTAATAATGACAAACTAATGAATCAATCTTTGCAGGAAAAATGATGCAAGATACTGGAAGATTGATAATGTTAAACGAATAAAAGAAGCGAGATATTAAAGACATCTCTAGTAAAGGAAGGACATCTAATCATAAAAAGATCATGAAACTCAAACAAGCATGTTAAGAAAATTAATTCTTGGAAATGGAAGGAGAATCACCATCCCATAATCATGACAGATTAGGTCAGTCAGAAAATCAATCAGGATGTAAACAAAAGAAGAAAGTACACAATCATCACATGAACATCAAGACTAAAAGGGAGGATAGTTCACGAACATATTTGATATGTACGTGATCCAAAGTCGTATATGGACATATCTGGTATGGACTTATCAAACAAATACTTTTTTCAATTATGGAATCAATTTAAATCCTTTATTGAGAAAAAATCTCTTGGGTTTCCTTATGACAAGTTGTAGCTAAAGACTATAAAATAAGAAGACCTAAGACAGACAGTTTTCATGAAACTTCAAGGAGAAAATTCAAAGTGTCTCATTCTTAGTCTTACAAAGCTCTATAACTTTAGTTACAATTGTTATATAAAGAGTAGGATCGAGATAACTTTGTAACATCAACTGAAGTTGTGTCACAGATCTGAAGAGAAAAATAAGTTTTCAGAACTTATTTCCTATCATTGTACTCTAGCCAAACACTCAACGATCTAAGGAAACTTTAAAACCTAAGGGGACTAGATGTAGGCACTGCATTGATGTGCCGAACTAGGATAAATTTTGTGTTGTTACTTTACTTCTTTTTACTTTATTTCTTAACTATTTTGAATTTACTATGTGTGTGAAGTGTTCTGATCTTCAGACATGTCGACTGTGAAGGTTCATAAGTCGACTCATAAGAAAAATTTCAATTCATCCCCCCGCCCCTCTTGAATTTCAATTGGTATCAGAGCAGGTCTCACAGATAGCATTGCATAACCGTAAGTGAGAAAAGATCAAATGGCCAATTATCAGATTCTTGGTGCTCTCCTTCAGGATGGTAACTCCTCTACAAGACCACCATACTTTAATGGACAACATTACTCGTATAGGAAGAAAAGGTTCAGGATATTTATCCAATAAAATGACTTCAAAGCCTGGGTTGTTATCAAAAAGGGTCCAAAGCCGATTCTAGGACTCAAGGAAAAGTCAAAGGACAAAGATAAAGAATCTAACAGTGCTGATATAGAAGACCTTGAAAGCTTTGAGGTTACCAAAGAATAGCAAGAGGAAATTCAAACTAATGTGCGTGCTATAAGTTTGCTTTTATGTGCAGTTAGCGGAGAGGAATATGACAAGATCTCAACGTCTGAAATAGCAAAAGAAATGTGGGACAAATTGGAGGTAACCTATGATTGAACCACTAAAGTCAAGAAGTCAAAAATTACTGCTCTTTCCAATGAATATGAGTAATTGAAAATGGAGGAAAATGAGGATATTGAAACAATGTTCGCCAAATTTAGTAAAATCATGTGCGAACTAAAATAACTGGGGATGACTTATCCTCACAACCTATAAATCCAGAAGTTGCTCCAAAGTCTCCCAAAAACTTTGGAAACCAAGGTTGCCATTTTGAAAGATGGATATCTTCACAACATGACACACGATGAACTACAAAGTAACCTTATTGCATATGAAAAAAATTATTTCAATAGGTTTCACAAGGATGAAAAATAAGAAACCAGTCGCCTTCAATGCTACTCAAATCGAAGAGGAGGATATTCTGGAAGATGCTAATGGCAAAGGATTGTCCCTCATCAACCGTGGAGTAAGTCAGATCATAAGACAGAGAAAGCAAAGATCCCAAGGAGGCAAAAATAATAATTCCATAAAAAATGATGAATGTTGCTACTACTGTGAAAATCCTGACCTCTTCGAATAGAATTGTCCAAAAATTAAAAAAAAAGAACATCTAGGAGGAATAAAAAATTTGGGTCGTTAAGAGATGAAGATAAAATTGAAGAAGAAATAGAAGCCACAAATATATGCTTCATGGCAACTGGTGAATCTAGCAAGGTAAGACTACACGATTGTCACAATTGAAATACTTTTGAAACCAAATTCGACATGATTATTGACAAGCTTCAAAAAGTTATAGATGAATATAACAAATTCGCTCAAGAGAAGAAAAGTTTTGAAGCTCGATTCAAACGAACTCTCAAAGTGGAACGACGAAACTGGCAAATAGAAATGAAGAATGTCAAATTGAAATTGACCAACTTTATGAAGAGATTGATGACGCAAAAATAAAATTAAACAATTTTAAGGCTTCCCTAAGCCACAGTTTCATAAGGTTAAACTCCTTCAAAAACTATTTGAGTTCCTCATCAAGGTTGTTTAAATCAGCTAAGAACTTTTTCTCCTATAGAGGGCTCGTTTGATTCATCTGTGGACAGAGAGTGTATAGATCCTATAGTTGCAGGAATAAGCCTAAAAGTGTGTGGGTTTGGAAACCCAAAGGAAGTACATCTAACCTGCAAGGATCCAAGACCTCTTGGGTACCTAAGTAGAATTAAACTTCTTATTTTACAGAAACATGTCCGCAAAGTCTATGAAACAGAGGGATTAATAGCATATGTTCCATAAGTAGAGCTAAAAAAAAGGTCTCATCTATTTGTACAAAATGTAGATGTCAAAAAACTATCATATTCAGTGACAATGACGGAAGCAATGTCACCAGAGTCGACTATGCCCTCTTCAGAGTCGACTCTTCAAATAGAAATAAAGGTAGAGGGAACTAACATCAATAAAATACCTAGAAAAAAAGGAACAAACTTTATTTGACTCTTTAACAACCGGAGTAGTATGCACAACTCTTGGAAACTGATGTACTTAAATTCTCTAAATTCTGCGTCAACTACCTGATGATTAATCTATCTCTTGATTTTATTGTCAGAACGTGTGATACTGCCATGATAATAATCTATTTAATTATTCTATGTTAGAATCAAGTAATTTATGTCCATGATCTTGAAGAGAATTGGATCTTATCAAAAAAATCTTGATTTCTAAGAAAAAGATTTGGTGTCAATATTTTGTGAGTCATATTTTTGGACACAAATTGTTTGACTTAGTCTAATTTTATTTTTACTAGAAGGAAGATCCTTAAAATGATTCATTTTTAATGACTCATGAGTCATGTTTTTGGTCAGAATATTTTACTTGGTCCTTTTTTTATATTTTACAAAAAAAAGTATATATATTTTCTTATTGATGAGGATTTTGTTTCTAGAAAAACTCGGTGCCATATATTTTATCGATTCTCTAAAGGATTTCTAAAATTTTCTTGGCACAAAAATCGCCAACTGCCTTTTGTCCCCCTATCCTTTCCTTTTAAATCTTCCTCCTCTCACGCCACCTTTTTCTCTTCCTTAATCATTACCTTCTCTTCATTTCTCACTTACCAACACTCATATGCTCATTTATCTTCAACCCTAAATCTTGGTTTTCATCTTTTATCATATCCCTTCCTCTTCTCCTTTTTCCTTTATACTCATCCATCCCTTTTTTCTCTACTATGACAAAAACTCAATCAATGGCTAATTTCAATAAAACATTCTCTAACTGAAATTCCTCAAATTTTGACCTTGTCCTTCTCTCCGAAACCTCTTATGAAGACTCCTCTCACTCTATCCAGTTGACTGTGTTCAAGAAATGTACCTCTTATAATCCCATGTCATCCTCTAATAAAAGAAGAGCCTCTCCTCTGGAGTCTCTCCCTCCGGAGGACATGCATAAGCTCTGGACTCTCTCTCACAAGGAGAAGTTTCTCACTTAGAAGAATCGCTTTATTATTTCTAGAAGAGTCATCAATCTCTCTCTCCATTCTCAAATATCAAGACTTGTCGATGATGCTTCACCTATGTGGCCTTGAGATTTTTAAAGATCCCATCCGCATGTTCTTTACCAATCTTCGTCTTTCCTCGAATAGTGGGGAACTGGAAACTCTTGATCTTGGTACTCATATTTATCTAAATGACTTCTTATTTGAGAAAGTATTTGACACCAAATACTCTGGCATCATCCCTTGCCTGAGATTTTGAAGTCAGTTTTGATAAAGCAAAGAAGGTTGTCTTAGATCCTTACACAAACAGCCCCACTTTTAGTCCTCTATCCCTCAGTTTCTGCAATAGGATTTTGGATCATATTGTTGCAACCATCTTGATTCCTAGAAAGTGTTCTCTCAGTAATGTGACTTGTAGAGATTTATTTGTTCTCTACTACCTGATCAAAAAGTACTAAATCAATTGGAGTGTCTTGATTCACGAATACATGATGGAAAGTACAGCTGACTCACATGCCTCGTTAAGTATACCCGATGGTTTTTTCATCACTCAGATTCTTATTCACTATGGAATCATTCTTTCAACCTATCAAGTGGTAGAATTCTATGCCACCAATGATTCAAAGATCTTCACAAGCATGGGATATGTTCTAGAATAGCGCAAAAAGGAATTTTTCAAGAGCTAACCTGACACATCCAGGGTCAATACACATGTTCCTAAATCCATGTCTTATGCATATAAGGAGGCTGAATAAATCAAGATCAATCTCACCGTCATCGAGAAAGGAATATCCAGCATCAAGGAGTCGACTACCAAGTTGCTGCAGTAGGGAAAAGATACATGTATCAACATAGGTAAAGTACAACTTTTCCTTGACGGCTTCAAACAAGAAGGAGTGAGATTGTTTAACAGGATTTTTTCTCAAGTTGAGTCCATCAAGTATGAATCCTCCTCCTCCTCAAATGATCTATCCATCTCTATTTAGAACACTCACTCCAACTTCATGAAGAGTGTGGAGAAATCTTATGATCTCTTCACCTCTAACATGCACACCACTACTACTTATTTCCTTGCCATACAACGCTGAAACTTTTTATTCAGAAGAGGGTTTGTCCCTTTTTATAATCTAGCCTGTATAAAGACTCTACATACTCTTTATATGATGTATTTTTTATACAACCATAACTATGCATGTCTAGGACTCTATGTTTTTTGGCTTGTCATTATTTTTGTCTTGTTTTCCTTTTTGTTTTTTATGGATGGGAATATTCTTTTTGCTGTGTTTACTATGCATTTTTTGATTATGTAAAAAGGGGAAGAAGTTGTGCATAAGTTGCATTAGTTAACTCAATAGGTAATAAGGAACTAAGTCAACCAACATCACATCAGAGCCAACTACAGCCACCAAGGCAGAAAGATAGGGGGAGCAAAATAGATAGGGAAGTCAACTGATATTTAAGTTTTGTCATTATCAAAAAGGGGGAGATTGTTGGTCTGCTTAGGTAACAAATGAATCTTAACAGGAAAAAGGATGCAAGATACTGACAGATTGTCGAAGGTAAAAGAATATAAGAAGCGAGATATTGAAGACCTCTCTAGTAATGGTATGACATCCAATCATAAGAAGATAACGACACTCAAACAAGCATGGCAAGAAAATTAATATCTTAGAAATGGAAGGAGAATCACCATCCCATAATCACGATAGATTAGATCAGTCAAAAAAACAATCAGGATCTAAATAAAAAAAAGGACACAACCATCACATGGACAACAAGACTAATAGGAAGGACAGATCACAGACATATCTAATATGGACGTGATCCAAATAAGTTTATTAGTGGTAGTTGGACGCTTGTCCTTGTTATCTATAGTCAGTATAGTAGTGGATTCATAGATAGTCAGTCAGAGTCATGAAATGTAATTCACGTTCTTTCTTTAGATTTATCAGTTGGTAACCTTTATAAGTATTAAATTTATTTAGATTTCCCCATGATTATTCTCCCGTTCATCAAATTAAGTTTTGTTATATACATATTAAATCAGTTGTTCAACAGTGTGCCAGTACATGAGTTAGCTTAGGATCACTTGTGGTTCTAAGTACCATGTTACGACTAGGCGGTAGTCTCAGGTCGTGCACCTCAAGATACCATAATGACCATTCTCGTAAACCATTTCTTTTTGCATACCTATATCATTCTTGATTAGCATTAGAATAGGATCCAACACTTTCTTCTACTTTACTTCATAACCAAGAGATGACTTTTCCACCTCTTGAACAATCAAACCACCATTCTTAGAATCTAGGAGATCAACTCCGGGATTAGCCAACCAAAAACTCAAAATGAAAATACAGTATTCGAAAAATAGTATCAGGGATATCCACCTTCCTAATATTTAAATGATGGTAATCTGATAGAAGATCAATCTTAGAAAAGAACTTAGTACCCTAAAGATGAAAGAATAGATTATCAATCCTCAAAAGCGAGTACTTATTCTTCATGGTCACCTTATTTGATTGGCGATAATTATACACATTCGAAGGGAACCATACTTATTATGCATGAAGATCATGGGAGCAACCCACAGAGACATATTAGGGATGATAAAACCCTTATCTAGAAGATCTTTCAACTGCTCCTAGAGTTTCTTTAATTTTTCCAGAGCCATCTTATGTAAAGGGATAGAAATAGAACTAGTGTCCAAAAGAAGATCAATCCCACAATTTCCTTATCGAGAGGTATACCAGGAAGATCATTAGGGAACACTTCGGGAAATTCATAGACCATATGTATAGTTTATAAAGAAGAAACTTCAGATCTAGAAGCATTAACATGTACTAAGTGACAGAGGCACCCTTTACAAACCCACTTTTAGACTCTAAGATATGAAATAAACCTTTCCTTAGGTACTAGGGAACTACTTTCGCATTCAATTACCAGAACATTTGGGAACTGTAAACTGACCCTTTGGGTCTGACAATCAAGAGATGTATAGAACAAATGCAGCCAGTCCATCCCCAAAATCACACCAAAGTCTAACATTTCCAACTCTATTATATCCTCCAAGGTCTCCCTACCATGTATCGACATCACACAACCCCTATAGCATTTTTTAGCCATAATAGAGTCACCCACCAAGGTGGACACAAAGAAGGGATCCAAAATATACTGAGCATTAAAATAAAAATGAATATCCATATAAGAGGTCACATAAGAGAGTGTAGAACCGAGATCAAGCAGAAAATATATGTCATGAGATGAGAGTTTAAGCATACTAGTAACAATATCAGGGGAAGCCATAGAATCCTGGCGAGTGTCAAGAGTGTACAGACAGTTTCTTCTAGTATCAGGGCTAGAAGAAGAAGTATCACTTTTTGGTGTGGGAGCAGATAATGTAGAAATAGGAATCTTATTCACCCACAAGCAATTTAGAAGGACAATCCCTTTGCATATGACCGATCTGACAAAAATTAAAGCACTTGTTCCTCCTTTATTAAAAAACACCACGGTGCACCTGATCATAAATCTGCAAGGAGAATATAATCGAGCTGACTAAGATTCACTAGTCTGTGACTAGGCTGCTGGTGCTCTAAACCCACTATCATACTGAGGATAATGATTACCCGATGACTTCGAATAAGGTGCACAATTCATAAAGTAGGAACCAAAATTAACACATATCTTCTTAGGACACTTTTTCTTATTTCTACCACTTTGTTGCTGACCTCTACCCTGGTCTGAATAGTGAAACTTCATATTCTTCCTTTCACTCATCTCTACTTGCTTCTTCTTCTCCTCTTCCACTTGTCGCATATACACTACAAGTCTAGAGATGTCCATATCCTTGTTGAATAATGCAACCCTACTCTCTAAGTGGAACTCATGGGATAACCCAAAGGCAAACTTCCTAATTTTATCCCTTATTCTAGACACAACCTTAGAAGCATAATGACATAGTTGATGAAACTTCAAGGAATAGTCCTTTACGGACATCCTACCTTGATTTAGATTCACAAATTCCTCGACCCTCACCTCCCTCAACTCCTGAGAAAAAAAGCAATCAAAGAAAGAACTAAAGAAATAATCCCATAAAGAGGACTCAACATCATCACCCCTAGACTGGTCCCACTCCTCATACCATTGTTATGCTATATGCTTTAATTAATAAGCAGCTAACACTACACCTTCTACATCAGTAGCATGCATTATATGAAAAAACTTTTCCATCTCATTAATAATGTTTCGAGGATCTTCCTCAACTTTAGAACCAGTGAAAATAGGAGGACACAACCTTATAAATTGGCCAACCCTAGTGACCTCTAATGATACAGCAACAAAAGTATCACACTCGGTCTGGGAGGCCACCAACTGAGTAAGAAAATGAATCGATTGTGAAAAATCAGCATTAGACACAAAGCCCGGGGTGCTTGAGGAGGAATAAGAGGAACCAATGGATCTCTCTCAAGGAAATCAGAAACATCGACCCAAGAACGGATCTAAACTTCTAGAGTAGGACGAGCTCCAACCACATTATCCTCAGACCATATAGAAGAGTTGCCATGAATATAAGATTTTTTGGGAGGCATGATCTCAAAAGCGAATATATGGAAATTAAAGAAGATTCAAGACATTAGATTCTATATCTTGAAAAAGAAAAACAAATAAGGGAAACATTCCTAAATACCTCATAACCTCGTCCTTGTATGTGTGGCGTTTTACACACCCATAATCGAGCTATTACTTGACATGACTTGGTTGGACACCTAATAACACCTAACCTAGGCTCTAATACCATCTTTGTCATAACTTGAGCCAAGTCCTGGCCATGATGGGTATCTCAAGTCCCATGTTGACTAGAGATCACCCTTACATCTAGGGGTGTTCATGGGTCAGTTTGGATCAGTTAGTGGTTAAATCCATAACCAAGACCCATTTAGTCGGTTTTTGAATTTCTAAAACCAAACCAAACCACAAAAAGAAAATAACCGTCAGTTTGGTTTTTGTCAGTTTGGTTTGGTTTGGTTCAGTTTTACGGCTTTTTTGGTTATTGACTAGCCTACTCCAACCATGTCTAGAATAGACTCCTTTTTTTAACCCATAGAAAAGAATATCACATTGAACAATTTCTCATGAAATATTTGTACAGTGATGGAAAAATGACACTATAAACTCTTAAAAATAAGAACAAACACATTAAAAAAACAACATTTAGATGAAAAGCACCAACTTTGTATTTTAACACATACATGTACATTGTAAAATAGAGCTTTGTATTCTATTACTTTGTATGCAAAAAGAGACTGAGTTGGGCAAATTTGATTTATCTGTTTTCTTTAAAGACTAGCTAGGTGAGTAAATCATATAGAAAACAATTGAATAAAAAAGGAGACATAAAACTACCATTTGAATCAGGGACCATGGTAACTCTTATTGTGAAAGCTGAAGTAGAAAAAGTGAGGTAGGGATCGTAGGGTTAACTTATTAGTAATAGTAGGTAGAGTTGGGCTTGGGTTTGGGTCTTTAGGAAATTGGGCTAAAGTATTGGTTGGGCTAGACATAGATTAAAATTTAGTTTTAGATTTTGGTGACCACTCTCGGATTCACTAGAACAACAAGAAAAACGAAATATAAGGGTGTGTTTCAACCCCAAAACAGCCACAAAACTAGATTTAACAACAAAAGATGACAACAACAATGAAGTAACAATAACAACACCTCACGGGTTACATTAACAAGAAAAAGAAATAACGATTACAACAAAACAAAGGATAGATAGTTAGAAAAAAATGAAGGTGTAATCTTAAAAATCCAAGAGCCTATTCATATCTTGGACCTTTAACACCACACACAACAAATACCTAACTCTTACATTGGTACAAGAGTGAAATTGATCTCCAAAGCATCCAATGATTCCAAGCTTTGAATCCAACACGAGTGATTCCACATTCAAGTTGATTTCCCTAGTTACAATTTCGGCCAAGGAGGGTTATTCTCACAAGAGAGATGTTTCTAAGTGTTACACTTCAATATTCAACAAAAACTAATGACTAAAACCCTACATCATTTTATTTATAGTGTATTACTAATAATAGGTAAAATGACCAAAAGGTCCCTTTAATGAAATGTGACCAAGGGCGCTCTTGGAGTGCAAGTTTAGGGTCGGTTTTGGTATGATCCAAGGCCTTCTCTAGACTTCACTTGGACGTTTTATTAGACGGGTCCAATGTATTCTCATATACGTGCATCCTCGTAGTCATACCCGTATCATCCTCCCTTTTTTAAAAATAGATTCGACCTCGAATTCACTTCTAGAAAAATCAAAGAAGGACAAACAAGAAAAAAATCCTTATGACATGAGGGTTAGGATTAGCAAAATACACATATCACATGCCATGCCAAGGTGGGACAAACTTGGAGTATACCCATGGGTCCTTTGTGTTGATCATGAAAACCTTAGTATAAATGAAACAAAGGAAGAGGTCATCATCAACAAAAAGAGACAAAGAAGAACCTTGCCTTCCTTCATTAGCACCCACAATCAAACATTGCTTGTCATCTTGACCAAGGATCAAGTAGGAAGTGTAGAAATTCCCATATTCCGAGAGGGTTCCGGGGTTAAATGGGAAAAGTAGCCAAGGGTCTAACCTGAGGTTAGCCCTTCCTTCCCCTAGAATGTCACTCCCACAACCACGCATGACATTTGCCTTTAAGAGAAGACTAACATTCATGAATAGAGAGACACGGGCTAGAAGTTCTACCTCAAAAAGACATATGCCATCATTTACAACATTTTCATACACATGATCTCAATGAACAAAGCTACTAGCAAGGCTTTTACCATATAAGATGTTCAAAGAGTCACGTGCACCATCAAGATCAACTCTATAAACACCATCACTAACTTGAGATTTTTTAAGCATGCCATACATTTGCTCAAGTAGTGGAATACATTTATGACTAAGTTGATCTTCGTTCACATCCTCACTAGTTGTTGGCAACTCACATACCAACGTAAACTCACCTTAGTTCGCACAAGGGTCAACTAGTGTGTGATTACTCTTGTCAATTGGTAATAGAACCTTGTTCAAGTTATAAGGGCTAGCACTAGATGGACATAAATCATTCTTACAAGAAGAATTAATTTTTCCATCTAAAGGATCAACAAGTGCTTGCGTACTTACTACAAGAGTTAGGTCCTCACGTAACCTAACATCACCAAGAGTATCACCATAGGGAGACTCAAACAGCTTTACTCTAGGTAAATCCGCAACTATATCCAATTGTCCACTACTAGTCACAACACAAAATTCTAAGTTCTTAGGAGTGTAGGGAATAGTGTTTTTACATCGTAGCTCACATGAGCTACGGCCATCCTCTTGACGTGTGTCCGTCCAGCCCACTTGCTCCCTTTAACCTACCATATGATCCAACCTTTAATTTTTCATAGCTAGGTCTCGGGACATAGTATCAAGGTAGGCCAAAATGACATTGGTGGCATTGTTGTCCATGGGTGGAGAGGTGGAAGCCGCGGGTTCCCTTGTAATTATACCTTAAAAAAATAAAGAAAAGAACAAACCTGAAAAACAAAACATAAGTTAGTTCGAAACAACCTCACCGCACTCTCGCACACTTGATCGTCTTACACTTGGTTTCATAAGTGTTGAAAGTCGGCTTGTACTTTGCGAGTGACTGAGGGTCGAGTCTACTCCTGCCCGGAATAGATTTTTGTTTGATTTGACTCAAATAAAATTTGTTTACATACTTGAACCAGCAAGATACAATGAATTTACAAAAGAGAAAAGCACACAACAACACTTAACACGAATGAACGAACACAAAGACTAACTAACAATCTAGTAGAAGAGTACAAGCTTGCCAATTAGTATTGGAACCAACAAACTTGAAACTAAGGAACAACAAAAGGAAATTATGAAATCTGAAATTTGAGCTAACATATGTTGAGTGAACAGTAAACGATGATGTGGCAGCCACGTATTGGTTGCAATTCTTTAACAATTTTTATTTTCCTAAGTTGGAAGTCTTGGTCAATTTTTCAAATTGGGAATTGGTGGAATTGGTTAAGAAGGAAAAAATAAGTCTTGGAATCCTCTTTCAATTTTCAAAAAGGAAGACATGACTTTCTTTGTTCTCTTTCCTCAAAATATGGCCCTTAATTCATAGAAAGTTATTGGTAAGTGGTTGTTAAAGTCTTTGGTGGTTGAGGAGTGTTTCAAGACTAACAAACTTTACACCTTTTTCCTCCAACCTTTTAGATCTAATATCAAATTTTCTTTTAATAAAGGATGAATATCAGTGAAGAACACCAAGAACATCAAGAACACAAACTTTTGAATCTTGGAGTCTAAGGTTCAAGTTGGTTTCACACTTCAATCAACACTTTCTCAAGTTCCACCTTTCAACAACAACTTCAACAAAAGGTTCTTAGGCCACCAATTTATAACAACATCCACGGACAAGCTTAAGAACAACCAGGTGAAACCACATGGACAAAAAATAGTGCAAAACAATAATGTTCAACAACAATGGGCCAAGTTTATGTTCACAACAACAACATCAAAATACAAACTCAAATCAAGATATAGACTCCATGTGTTAGTGAGGAACAAAACTAACACTTAGAGACAATAAAAACAAGTAAAAATATTGGCCAAGACACAACAAAAAAATAATTTTTTGCCAAGAACACAAAATCGACAGATTGCTCTCTTTTCTGGAATTTTAAGTTTTCAACTTTTTTTTTTCAACTCTCAAGCCCAAGATTGATCTTGTTAGAAAAAAATCAAAGATGTATCTAATACCAAATGATATGAGAATGACAAAGAAAGGAAAAAAATAAACACCAAATTAGTCCACTAGTTTGAAGAACCCGTGGACTTATTTGGTGACCACTATCGGATTCACTACAACAACAAGAAAAATGAAATATAAGGGCGTGTTTCAAACCCAAAACATCCACCAAACTAGATTTAACAAAACAAGATGACAACAACAATAAAGTAACAACAACAACACCTCACGGGTTACATTAACAAGAAAAAGAAATAACGATTACAACAAAATAAAGGATAGATAGTTAGACAAAAATAAAGGTGTAATCTTAAAAACCCAAGAGTCTATTCCACTCTTGGACCTTGAACACCACACACAACAAATAACTAACTTTTACGTTGGTACAAGAGTGACCTCAATCTCCCAAGCATCCAACGTTTTCAAGCTTTGAATCCAACACGAGTGATTCCACACCCAAGTTAATTTTCCTAGTTATAATTTCGGCCAAGGAGGGTCATTCTCACGAGAGAGATATTTCTAAGTGTTACACTTCCATATTCAAAAAAACTAATGGATGAAACCCTACACCATTCTATTTATAGTATATTACAAATAATAGGTAAAACGATCAAAAGGTCCCTTTAATGAAATATGACCAAGGGCGCCCTTGGAATGCATGTTTGGGGTCGGTTTTGGTGTGATCCAAGGCCTTCTCCACACTTCACTTGGACTCTTTATTAGACGGGTCCAATGCATTCTCACATACGTCCATCCTCATGGTCATACCCGTATCAATAGTTCTATGACCATAAATCCTAGCATATAAAGAAATATTGGTCCCAATACCTACCAAATGAAAAATCTTTTTCTCTTTTTTAATTAAACTAGCCATTTGATAATTCGCCTTTGGAGTAAAAAGTTAGGGCAATTTTATTGAACACTATTTAAGTTGAGAAGTAAACCCCCATAGTGATACCACTACAATGGTAATCTAATGTATTTTGGATTTCCAAATACAAAAACATCATTTTAAAGCCCTACGAGGGTGATATTTCCAACTTCATTGATGAAAATTCTTTGTTAAGGTAAGTTCTTCCATCAAATTCTTTGAATTTCAATACTTTAAGGGGTTGTTTGGTTTGGAAACAAGTTATGCTGGGATTAGTTATGCTAGGATAAGTTATACTAGGATTAGTTATCCTGAGATTAGTTATGCTGGTATTATTTTTTAGTGGTTATTTGGTTTGGTGGTACTAAAAATAATATGCATTGAATTCTTTTTAAGAATAGATAGTTTTCTTAAAAAAATACCCTTAACCTTATTTAACTTAATTAGTTTCCATTATATTAAAACATACCAAAGAAATTGAAATTATTTCTTTTTTAATTTTAGTAGTTTCTTTTTCCAAAAAATACATGTTAAAAAATTTATGTTGAAATTTATTGAATGTGTATGAAGTTTTAATATTTTTTGTTAAATTATTTATTCTGTCATAAATTCTATAAAATGTTGATAATTCCACTTTTTGTTAAAAACATTCACCATCAAAAAATGTGAAAAAGAAATACTCTCATTTTCCATTATTTAGTATCATTAATATTTGGAGAGTTAAATTATATTTTAAAAAAAAAAAATTCAAACAGTTTTTAGCTATAGATAAAAATAATTTCTTATTTAATAATTAACCATGTACTAAGATAGAAAGGGAATGTCAAAATACTCTAATTACTTGTTCATAACAAATTTTTTAGGAAAAATAAAAATTTGAAGTAAGATTAATAAACATTTCTATAACCCTTGGATTAATTTTGAATTTTACTGTATATATAGTTTTTATGGTGTCACTATTATTTTTCCATGACTCATCACTTTTGCTGCATTTTAAAACTAATATAATTGTTCAAATTAACCAAAAAAGAATGAAAATTTATAGAGTAATTAAAATTTAAATTAGGGATAAATTGACAAAAAAAATGATGTGAGGACTATAAAAATTTCACATTTTTCTAATTTTATGTATATATATATGTGTGTGTGTGTGTGTGTTTATATATGAAAAGTGATAATTGAAGGTTGATTGTGTCATTTATGGCTTTATCCCAAGTTAAATAATGTTGAGATTATTTATGCCACCTAAAAGGTGGGATAACTTATCCTTGTACTATTTGTTAGTCCCGGGATAAGTTATCCCAAACTTGACAACCAAACAAAGCACCCAAAAATTTATTCCAGGACTATTTTTTTATTTCGGGACTATTTTTTTTAATACCCCACACCAAACGACCCCTAACTTATTAGAATCATTAGAACAATCTCTAGTGGGGATGTGAATCTTTAAATTCAGATTTTTAAAAAATTTATAAATTCTGTTAGTATCACCTAGATTTACTTCTAGATTGTTAATTAATGATTTCTACCATTCATTAGTGATTCTTAAACATGATATTTGATTATTAGAAACCTTAAATTCAATAAAAATAGATTCTTTAGCTTTGAAAAAATATTAATAGAGATGGATTGAGTATAATAAAATTAGTTAAGGTTTAATGGAATATGGGTAGTAATTTAGGCCATGAATAAGGAAAGAGTTAGTGAGTTCAATTCCAAATTAGTTATTAAAAGAGTAATGACTTAATTACTCTTATATATGTTTATTTTCTAGATGATTGAGCTAATGAAGGCATAAAGGAAAGAAAAGAGCACCCTTGATGTGGTTTTCTTATTCCAAAATCTTTGATTGAGGTAGATTATAGTTTAATGTGTAGTAGACATGGATTAGATGCATATAATAACTGTAGTTGATGGAGATTTCCATTCTAAGCCAACAGGCACAATGTTTGGATCGATCAAATGTGAAATAGTTGTGAGTTATTGTTTTTTCTTGGATATCTTGATGGGTATTATTATTTGTATAAATTGCTTGATGATTAATAGAATTCACGTTGTGAATATGAATAATAATAGAAGAATTAGGCAAGCTTCTAATCTATAGATCTAGTCTTTAATTCCTTAAAAGGGTGAATCAATATTGTGTATATTTGAAGTATGATATATTCTTGCTAAAAGATAGTTAAGAGGATTTATTTTAATAAGAAAAGGTGATGATATAACCTAAACAACTAAAATAATATTTTTCTAGGTGCTATAAAGTAAGATGTGTAAAGGCGTATGACTCTACCTAGAGATGTAAGTTAAATAGAATCGAACGGTTGAATAATCAACAAAAGTGAATAGTGTCTTGTACTTTGTGATAACTTTAGTGAAAGAATTATTAGTTAGTAACTGAATTTATTTATTTCAAAAATGAATAAAATAGAGTTAGATTGATAAATGAAATAGGATGATGAATTAGAGTGTAGATATCAATCCTAGTGGAATATGCATTTCAAAAATGAATACTTGATTGATTGGTCTTTGGACATATTTGTTATTGATAAATTTGATTGATAATGCACATTTGAGTAAGTGGTGAATTGAGCTTCAAGCATACTTATTATTTCATGTGTTAGTGGATATTTGTTTCTTAATCAAAAAAATAAACTTGTTGATTGTTGACTACATTTACTTGGTTGTCATAATTATAAGTTGTATTTCAATCATTGTTACTTACATCTGATTTTAATTAGGTATTAGTAATTCTTCTTTAGGCACTACTTATAATTATTGACTGCATCTTGTATTTACGTTGATCGTATTGATGATGATATTGTGATCATGATGTTCATGATGTTGAGATGATATTAATGATGTTTAGTTGATGATAGTTGATAACAATATTTAGATCACAATACTAATAATATTCAGAACAATATTGATGTTGGTGATGAGATGATATTGATAATGGTATAGATATCATGATGTTCATGATGTTGATAATGATATTGATGGTGATTTTGAGATGAGAAAGAGATAATATTCACATATTTCATGATACATTCATCATATGCATTTGAATGTACATTTATATTTATTTATATATTTTGGTAAAACTTGTTGAAGAATCTACCTAAGTGTTGTTGGTTCCTTGTGTAGATCAATTATTTGATGATATACTATGGTTTCTTAAATGATCCGGTTATGATAATAATGATGATTGTGCATTGTAGCAATATGTTAATATAAGGTATGTTCTGAATTATGTGTAAATATTGTTCTCTTGTGTATATAGTTATATTTTTGATGTATATTATAGTGCTACTTCTTGCAATGTTATTGATTCTATAAATTGCCTCAATTATTGCAATTCAAATTGTTACTACTAGTATAATACGGAGTAAGGATTGTTGTGAAAAGAGAATTAATGAGAGAGAAAAATGTAGGGTTGTTATAACAAGGTGAGTGCATAAGCGATGTGGGCTACATTATTCATGGAAATGTGTTAGATAGGCCCTCCTTGAGGATAAATTAATATTTCTTAAACAAAAGAAAGATGGTGGGTTGGGATGTTGTACTAAGATAAGTGTGTTCAATTGTTAGACTTGTATACTTTAATAATTTCTTCTTGTTTTCTATATGTTATTATACATTCTAACCTTTGTCAGTAGGTATATCTACTACTATGTGTGATTTTATGGATACTACTCTTACTTTATCTTTTCGGGAATATAGAAATGTTGCATATCCATTGAATTTTCTATAGGTACAACGGTGATTATTCTTCAGCCGCTCACATTATTGTACTCATATATGGATATTACATATTGGTGTCCTGTTTCTATTTATTTAGTATTCTCGTACTGATTTACATTAATTTCTGAGAGGTTGTTATTTATTCCGTAATGTAATTAGTAACTAATTTAATTTGATAAGTAATTTTATTTTTATTTAAGGGATTATTTAGTTTTAAAACTATTGATGTATGTATTTCACACATAGTTGAATGGTTGGGTAGTAAGGATTCTCCTATCTAGGGAAAAATTGGGTAGGTGCCCAGATGATCAAGGATTTGGATCATGACCTAATTAAGGTGTAAGTGAAACAGATTGACTAATAATAACTATTGAGGTTAAACAAGTTATAGTTATCATTGAGTACATTTGATGTGATGAGTTATGTATGACCAGTGAGATTAAATGTTAATGGTAGAAGGGAAATGCAAATGGTAAAAATTGCTTACTAGTAATGAATTAGACACAACTAACTCAACGAGAATAAGAATGAAAAGACTCAGAAAATATGAGAGAGAAATGCAACATAAGTGGGTGAAAGTAATGTTAATTTGTAAAATAAGTTTTCATACTTTCTTTTTTGATTACTATATGATTTTTACATGAACTAATCCTTGTCAACCGATGATACCTATCAGTATGTATGGTTGTACTGATATTACTCTTGATATATCCTTTTTGGGGTATATTATGGTTGCAGGATTAGTTAGACTTTCTTCAGTGAATTGGATAGTGATCTCCAATAGCTTCTACTCATTTCATTCCAACTACAAGAGTTGTGTAATTTATTTTATCTTTTACTATATTAGAAGCTCTTGCACTTTGCCAAGACTAGGTCCTCAAATAAAGTGTTTTTATTTATCATTTTATTCTAAAATATTGCATCATTTATCATATTTTAAAATTCTTAAGGGAAATTATTATAACTTCCACGTGTATTTTGAAATGGATGGTAAGAGTTCTGCAATATAGGTGTATTAGAGTAGGTTCCCACACAATCTGGTTAGTTGGGTTGTAAAAATTTCTTTTCTCATATAGAATTTATATTTGAATATATTAGGATTCCTAGAAGTTAATGTAGAATGGCAATAATATCATCTAATTCTTCGAGCTTTGATTTGACTTGCAGTCTTCTTTCAAGGTAAGTAGAGACTTTCTTTGACTTTTTTAAAGTGTTTACATGAGTTGTGTGTATTGAGAGTAACAAGGAAATATGTTTCCAATATAGGTGAGATGATAATCATCTATGTGGGTACCAATGAATTTATGAAGGGACTAAAACTAACCAATTTACTTGTTTGGGTTATTTTAATCTACTTTCTAGCAAGAGTTTGTGGAATATGATTCAAAATGACTTGTCGAATATGCTATTTGTTGAAAAAATTTATTGACATTTTATTGGTAATATGAAATAAATTATGTCCCTATTGGAGGCTATAATTTGAGCTAGTTTTCATTATTGTCACGCTCATTTGGGGGCTTGTGAATTTGAACAGATGACTAAACAACGTATAAGTGGAACTCAAATTCACCATGTACTGAGTAGCTGATGATACAATTCAAGATATGCTAGAAATCCATTAATAATGCTTCGCTTACACTCTTTAATAAGAATAGCGGACGCTGTCAATATATTTACTTAAAAAGGAGTCGGGGTCGAATACATAGGGAACTATGTGAATGTTGATCGAGTAAGTTCAAAATGAAAGTAACTTGCTAAATTCAAATCTGAGATACAAATATTTTGGGTTTTTTTTTTAAGTTTTCAAAAATATTACAATTTCTGCGCTTTTATAATACTAACTCGAGGCTAAAAATAATTGGAGTGTAATCAATTAGGAGCAGATCTTAGGGTTATGCCATTCCAGGTGCGATCTTATACATGAGTAATTGAAAACTTATCCAAATTTAGCTAGTACTCATGGGTAGGCTAGATTTACAAGTATTGGTGTAAATTTTTAATAAAATACCAAATTTTACTCATGGATTTTTCCAAACACCTTACAACTGTGTCAAATTGACCAGTCCACTACCTCAATTAACACTCTTATTTCTAAAATGATACTATTAAGTGAGATAACCCAATTAACATCCTTATTTCTAATGATGATAATAAACAACCTAACTCAAGTTATTGTTCACTATTATTCTTCACTCATACCCTCTCTTTCAAGGGTGATATGGGAGTCAAAGAAATTGGGGTTTTTCAACTCGAATTCTTAGTGCAAACATGGAACAAAAGCAAAACCCATAACAAATAGCTAATTAGGTAGATAAATAAATAACACTCATGCACTAATAACAACCTGTTCAGACATAACTCCAAGTGGAAGTATTAGCTACTCATAAAAATAGAAAGTAAGGATATACCAAAATTTCTACCAATAAGATAAAGAGAATGTAAATTCAGACTCTAAATTCCAATAAATCTTCAATGAAAATATCTAATCCTTCTCTTAGGAATTACTCTAATGTCTTCTTAGCTCAAGAATAGTTCAATATTGTTCCAAATCTAAAAGATGTTAAAAGGATAAAATATAGGATAAAAGATTGTTAGATAATGAAAATGAGCTAAAAAAAACCCTATTTAAGCCCCAATTCCACATTTACCAAATATTACAAAAATGCCAGCTTGCCCTTGATCTACTTGAGCAAATCCATAGAAGATAGAGAGCAGATGAAAAGCACACCCAAAGCATATGCGAAGAGGATGCAAAGTAGATGAATATTTTCTTTCACATTTGACCTCTTGTTGCCTTGAACGACTTGATCATTATTCCTTTAACCTTTACCTATATAAATGAGCATTAAGTGTGAGATTAACATTAAATCATGGAAAAATATGATAATCTAATCTTAAAAAATGCTACAAATTTGTCAAATTGATGATTCATCAACCCCCCAAAATTAAACTATTACTTGTCCTCAATTAATCACAGAAAAAATCAATGAGATAGGGTATTTAACTCCAACCAAAAAAAAAATGAAAGCTATAATATAGGACTAAGATAACAAAGCTCTAAAAATACTTCCCAAAGATGTCATGGCAACAAGTAAGCCAAAATTTTTAATAAGCGCATAGCTATGAAGCGAGGATGCTAGTTCATATCAAATGAAATTTTCAAATTAAAAAATTATCTCAAGAGGTGACACAAAATCTTCAATGATTATCTTAATCTTCAGAATGTAACTTACCTTGACCATTTACCCAAACTGATAGTAAGACTTGACCGTCTACCCTAAAGTATCGATGTCGCTCATATGCACAAGTTAGCTTTACACACACAAGAAATTTCCATTCTTAAAGAAGCTCAAATAATGAAAGAATTTACCCTCACTCTCCCAAAGAAATTCAAGTACAATGAGTAGAACCATAGGCTTGCCCTTTGTGTTTTTCGCTACTAATGTAGACTTACTTAGTTTGGAATTACCAAGATCTTGCGGGTCTAGATGAAGGTTTAAGGTACAACAAGGAATATATATGGATAAAGTAACTAAAATACCTCCTTAAACTCAATCCTTATCCCCTTCTACCCCAAAATTTTCAAACTATCCATCTTACTCTCTGTCCAATCATTTCCTATATTTCCCTTAACTTTTTGAATAACATTTACCAAAAATTCAAATCCACCATTTTTTTCTTCACTTCTTGTAATTTTTTATTTTAAGAGACTTTCTAACTTTAAACTCTTCTTAGCCCCCCATTTGTCTCATTTTTTCCACATTTAATGGGCTAGGTTATATAACATTATCATCATATATGTCTCTTGTCTCTTCAGCACACCATTTGACCACCTTACAAATACCTTTATTTTCTTATCTTAGCACATCACATTCACCTTATAAACGTGGATTTTGAACTACCCTTACATAGATCTAACAAAAATAGTAACCACTAAAACTTAGGTGTTTGCATATATTTCATTATTTAGAATCATGTGATACATCAAAAGAGGTTAAGTTCCAAAAGAGAGTTTTTCAAAAGGGTTTAGGTGTTTTAGCATGGTTATAATTACAAGAAGCGAGAAAAATGGGAAAAAGTATCAAAAGGGTTAACTAGAGAACAATGTTATGGTGAAAATTTAGCTATGTGATGGGTGAAAAATGGCCTCGGGTCATCCTCTAAACCAAGCTTACCTAAATTTTTTATTTGAATATACTCGAGGCAAGTTCTAGACTACACGACTGTACAAGAATTATTCAAAAATCTAACCAACATGGCATCATACTTATAGAGACAAAAGTTAGTATCCCAACCAATTTAAGCAATTTGAGCTCAAAAATTGAATTTAATGGCCTTACTCAAATGAGAGCTCAAAAACATCCATGATCTTTTTAAAAAGGAAAATTATATATTTGGTTTTTCTCAGATTTATTTAATTTCTTGCCAATGACATTTTGAAAGTATTTTAAAAAATTTCCCTCTTTATAAATAATTAAGGAAAAACTAAGCTAGATGCAAGGAAAATTTATTATTATACTTTATGGGATTCTTTCCTGACATAACTCAACTCTTTGAGCCGGACATTGTTCACATATTGCCCTTTTAGCTCATAAAACACTCATGGCACCAATAGAAACACAAAATTCCCTATACCCTTATAATTTCGTCACCCAATCTATCTTAGGTCAAGGCTAGCATTCATGTCTCTCGGGTTACTCAGACTTCACTCGTGAATGCTATGATAAGAATATTTATCGACCATACCATGGAAGCTTCATTTATCCCCGACATCACCCAAAAACCATTGGTTATCCAAAATTTAAGAGGAATTGAACTCAAAACTATGATCCAAAAATGACCAAACAATGCCCCAAGAAAGTTCACATTAACCATTGCAAACATATAAGGCATTTCTCTCTTATCAACATTTTAACAAACATCTGATGCACATGAAAGGTAAGAGCTTGAAAAATAGAATAAAAATACATGTGAGCAAGATCAATGCATCAATTCATCACCAAACATACCATTTGTAATCATACTAACCCAATTAGATAACCCACCACTCAATTAAGTAAAAAAAAATACAAGTGGGTGTTTAGCAGAACACATAGTGTGCACTAGTGTATGGAAGCTAGAATTTTTAATTAAGCATGTAAACAAGGAACACATTGAAAATTTATCATCCCAACAACCATATTCTTCAAAATTAAGCTCAAATGAATTAAATTTAAACCAATAGAATCTATGAAATGTGATCATCATTTGTATTTAAAGAGAATTAACAAGAGAGTTTACAAAAGATCATACCTTGTAAGCTTACATAAGGGAGGAAAATGATGGAAGAAAACTCCAATGTAATTATCCGGTGATTCATTCTTGAAATAATAATTTTAGGTTTCGAATTGAGGAAGAAAACATGTGAAATTTCTTTAGCAAATCAGCTAAAAAATAGCCCATATATCTGTACCATTGTTGGACCTGCACCGGAACTACTCAAGTAGCTCTAGGGAAGGTCAAACTAGCTTATTCCCAACTATGTTAATCTTTCCTTCATCTAGGTTGTGCCTGGTCTATGCTCGGACTACTACAGCATGTCGTGCGCAAATCTAGGAAGTATTGTTGTAAGCATTTGTGACCAAGTAGTGTTTGGGATGCTCCAGGACTGCTACAACATGTCCAACGCATGTCCAAGAAGTGTAGGCTGCTGCTAGCTACATCCAAGGTTGTCTTGACATACGTCTAGAATACTCAAGCATTTCCAGAGTAGGTCCATGATGTATGACTAGATTTGGGGCAACATTGTGACTCGATATTAGCTCGGGGGATAGTTTTGATCCTCCAAACCTTCCATCACCCATTCCATTTATGTTATCACCTGAAAAAAACCCAAAAATAAGCTAAAGTAGATAAAAATAATGGAAAACATCTAGAAAAATTCCATGGGTTTTCTCCCTAGAAGCACCTTAATTAAAGTCGCGGCACAACATTATTTACTCATTTTTTATGTATCCAATTAGAGGATTTGAATCATCGGCCCAACTTTCGATCAATATATCTTTGAGGTATTTTGGGCAAAGGTAAGGGGACAATGATACATATTCTATCTTGCCACTTTGAAGACTTGAACCTTTTACCCAACTTCACATTAAACTTCTGAGTGGGCTCATTGGGTATTAGTGAAAACATCAATAAACCACTAGCTAATCATCGAATTTTTCACTTATTGGCCTTCAAGTGAGGGACACCATTTCACCCTTTTTGAATAACAAACTCCAAAGTGTAAGGATTTTTATCTCATCTCCAAAGTTCATCATTTGGTTAGGTGGTTCAACTTTCATCACATCTATAAAACATAATATCAAAAAGTGATTAGAAAGAAGTCATCTTCCCAATTCGAGAGTCGCATTCTTCTTGAAATTCTAGCCCCTAAATGATCTAGAGCCATCACGAAGGATTTGCTTGGCTTTTTCTTTCAACTCTAATATTATTTCTTCAATTTTGGAATCCTTTAGTATTTTTTGTTTGGTTGCTTGGCTCACCCTCGTCTTAATTGAAAATTGGTTTAACACCATCATGCTTATTCATTTTATTTTGAGCACCACATGCTTCAATTCTCGTATTCAATTTGATTTTCAATTTTTGAGTGGCCATTTAAAATTTAATCAAAATTTGACTTATCTCAACATACAATATGAGGCATTCGTCCACCATAAGTAACACACTATCAAGTTAACCCTTATGGACTTCAAGTTGTTGAGTTTGATTCATTATCCATTCTTGGCCTGCGATTTCTTCATTGTTAAGTTTTTCTTCATTTGGACACTCACTAATCTCTTTCAAAATTCCTTCCATGGAAAAGTCGATATTTTCAAAAAATTCATCATCACCATATTGTACTAAGTCTCACCATTTAGCCAATACTCTTCCACATTTTTTATTCATCTCCATTGTGTCCATCAACATCTCCTCTATTTGCTTCCTTGAAGAGTATGGGATTTCTTCATATTTTAATTGAGACATTTCTTCATTTTGGTAACTTTCATTTGAGTTGTCACATATTTTTTTCTCAACCACATGGATTTATATCTCTTTTCATCAACCTCATTTTGAAAACTGGGTATATTCATAGATTTTGAAAGATCGGCATCCTCAGCCACTTCTTTTTCTTTTTCACTTTCCTTTCCAAATACCGCCAATGATTGATACAAGAGTTGCATGTCCTCCCCCGTTGTAGTCACCCAATCTAAGATAGTTATAAGAATTTCTTCAACACCATTATATCTAGCATATTGTTCTTCCATTGTCACTTCATAATACCTATCAAACTCATAAGAAGAACTGGCATTTTCATTAGCATAACTAGGGGAGGGGGCATTTGGACAATCACTCCAATGTCTATATTGACCACCACATAAAGAACAATCATACTCCCAATAGGATCAATATGGTGCACACACCTCTTTTTGAGAGACATATTTACAATGTTGCCAAAGTTGGGTCCACCACAATAAGGACATGGATCACCAAGATAAGATTCGCAACCACCAAAGTCATTTTAATTCCATGATGAGATAGTGACAAATAGACAAAAAAATCTACTTAACATAAGAAATTAAAGAAATTCTAAAAAACATATTCACAAGTTTGAATCAAATCAAGTAATCTAAAATTCCAAATTAACTCAATACGCCATATTATTTCCTAGAAATGGTGCTATTTTTTATAATGCTTGTAACGCCCTGAGATCCCATCCCGAGATGTCAAACGGTGCTAGTGACCCCGAAGGACCACAAGTTAACCCTTTACTGATATCTATACCTGTACACTGCATAATATCTGGTATAAATACAGAAACCGGCCATAAGGCTCAACACATCTATAAATACTCAAAATATAAAACTGAATACTATGCAATACACTCATCTAAAAAGCCTCTAATCTGACTGAACTGTGGAGTTGATGGGACAGGTCCCCAACTAACTCCGTCAACTGAAAGTAAATAAGATTTTGATTTCAATAATAGAAAACTGAAACTCATCCTCGAAAGAAGAGGACTCACTACTACTGCTGCTGACTGGGACTGATCTGCTGATGATACTCTGGGTGTTGTGCCTCTAAACCTATGGTGTAAAATGAGACACCATAGCGCAAATGCGTCAGCACAAAATGTATTGAGTATGTAGGCGGGGTAAGGCTAAATGCAAGAGCTCATACATGCAAAATATGTATAACCTAAATGATCATGAGAATACCGCACGAAAACAAGCACACATACAAGAATGCATAAATCATACTCATAATCATCACAACTCTAGAGTCTTGACCTTGGGTACCGCTTTACTGCGAGCTAAACTCACTACCATCACTGAGATACTGAACCACTAACTCATCTGTTACTGATAACTAAGAATCTGATTATACTTATATCAAAGACTGAGTTATAAGCTTACCGCTTTCAACCGACAGAATTAGAGATTCAACTTTTCTAACAGATAACTTCGGAAGTTTTATCAATGTTAAGAAAATAGGATTATATCTGAATCCAAGAACAAGAATACTCAACAAATTTTGAGAAGAAGACCAAGCCTATCTGACGGGGGATCTTTAAATATGATAATAAGAATATTCAATATGATCTGAGACTGAGATCAAGCCTCTTTGATGGGAGATATTTAAATATAATAGTAATCATCTGTATATAAGGCCAAGCCTATCTGACGGGATGGTCCATGAATCAATGGAACTATCTGAGTTCCTTACTGTGATAGATTATTGTACCACACGATCTTGACTTCTGAAGATTGATACTGAAACTGCAATTGTTGGAAGTAGTCACTTAATTGACATGCCCCAACCTACCACAGGTAGGGTCCAACCTGTAATCCCAGCTGGAAGGGTGTCAATACCATGCCATGGGTAAATACTCACTCTCGGGTCAAGACTCTCTGATGGGATAACCCTCGCAGGAAGTCGACCTGAGGCAATATAATAGTCAACCTCTCTAATGGTGATAGCCTCTACTGACGGGGACTCCTATATCCTGCGCTGGCTATGCAATTCTGGTGTTCAGGAATTTCTACTAACGACTTCGGCCTCTCTCTCTGACGGGAGGAATCACCATCCCTTCCCTCACTCGGTGCTAGTTTATACTCCCAACTGAAAGACTCTCACTGAATCCTTAGAATGAACACAATAAAGCTGAATCTTTTTACATGATCATGTTTCTCAAATGATCTATCTTAAATATGTTGAGATCACTTAGTTTCGTATATGATAGAAACAATATCGAATAACGGTATCTGACTAACGATACATAGATTGATTACATTATTCGAATCATTTCTGAGATTAGAATTGAATCACTTGAGTTCCATTAAGACTGGGTTGAGTGCAGGTCTGAGGCTAGATTACTAGCAATACAGAGATTACAGAGATAACTGAGATTACTGAGTTTTATTAAGCTTCGCACTTGTATGAGGATACAGAGTTCTATAGTTTACTGAGTTCTGAAAATCATGGCTCGGTTGGAATTATTGAGAAACTGATATGCGCTCTAGACAACAGCTCTATTTTCGGGTATAAATATCTCCAGGACTCGATAATATAGAAGTAAAGCATTATCATTCATTCAAGCATCACAAGTATTCATGCATCATTACCATCATTCAGGCATATTCACAAGAAACTCAAAAATTATGCCATACATTCAATTTCACAATCATTAGAACATCACCTCAAGCCTCCAAGGATTCACAAATGTCTACCCATCATCACAACTACCAAGGGCTCACTCTAAGCATTTCAGAATCATAACATACTTTTCCCCTCGAAAACCTTACGGTATCACATCTATCATTTAGGAAATACAAACCTCTATTCACTATTATGATTACCAAAGGATCGCTCCCAACATTTAAGGGGTCATCAATATCGACTCATTGTCACAAACTACCTTAAGGAAGATATGCTATTAAATTATACCCCATTCAACAAAGTCTTGCATCAAATACTTCACACCTATATCGGTCTCGACATATATCTATATATCACGAGATTTCGGGAAAACTTCACACTATCATATCATTACTCTCTTGCTAACCACTTAGCATGTATCAAAACTTAAAATAAATCAAAGATCATTCACTTGGGAGATTTACCGTTATTTCGTCTCAACTTAGTCACTACGGTCTTTCGATAACCACTAGACATGTCTGGTTCTACACCTACTCGGGGATTCCATATTATTATTATGACTCATTCCGCTCACTAAGGCATTTTATCAAACACTAGGTGTTCTTGGACTAGCCCACAACTTTCGGTTTCACCTTTAACATACTACAATGCCCCTCTATGCTTCACCTCATCCTTTCATCCAGCCTATGGGGTGCATACTCCGCTTATTCAACCATATCTACACCCTAATGTCATGACCACCTCACATAGACACCAACTTCAAAAGGGCTCATCACAACATCACACAAATTCCACATACTAGGGTCAAAGACCATAAATTTTGCAAACAATCATGAATCCAAAATCAACAACACAAGTAACATCAACTTCAACTCATACAAATCATGGAATATCACAAAACATAAAATCCTTAAGTTTAAAAAAAGGGTACTTGAGCTTCTTGGATGAAGGGGACCCAAGAATCAAAATCTACATACCTGGGAATTTCTTTTCTTGAAGGCTCTTGAAAGGAGTTCTTGATTTCTCTAGATCCTTCTTGATCTCTCTTGAATTTTATGAAAGGAGAAGAGATTATTTTGATTTAGGAAACCCTAATTTTTGTGTGGAAGAGAGAAAAATAAAGTTGAAAGCCCTTGGCTCGGTATTTATAGATCTGGGTGAGGATGTGGAAAATACCAAAATGCCCCTTTAAAATTTGTCTAGAAAATTCTGATAGGGGTCTGTGACGGTCGACCTGAGGGTCCGTTAGAGGGACTGACGGTCCACCAAGTCGTCCGCCACTCAAGTGCCAAAACTGGGATGTTCTGCCTCGGAGTTACGGTCGAAGTGACGGTCCGTCAGAAATCTGACGGTCCGTCAGAAATCTGATGGTCCGTCAAAAATCTGACGGTCCACCAGATCGTCCGTCACTCGGGGTCCAGGAATAGGATATTCTGCCTCAGTCTGACGGGCCCCTTGACGGTCCATCAACTTTCTGATAGTCCACCACTTTGGCCGTCACATGATGACCGAAAAAGGAAGCCACTACCTTGTTCTGACGGTAAACTTGACGGTCTACCAAGAACTTGGCGGTCCGTCAGATCGACCGTCAAATCTGCGATTCCGACAACACTCAATAAAATGGCCATAACTTCTTCGTCCGATGTCGGATTTTCATAAAATTGGTATTGATGGAAATCTTGTTCAATGATCTACATGACTAAAAGTAGAAATTAGGGACATTACACATGATTCAAAGTGTTTCATACTTGGGAAGATACTTCTGAAACTTTTAGACTCAGATTTTTTTCTTTGCTGGATAAGCTCTAAGGCTCAGACTAGAAGAGAACTTTGTGGGATATTACATTATCTCCCCCTTGGGAACATTTATCCTATAATGTCGCTTGGTAGGCTGGGAATAATAATCAACAGAACTTACTCAAGAAACAGAAACATCTCAAGGCATGACTGCGCAACTAGATCGACTAACATACTGAGTACTCATACTGGGCACGCATCTCTAACACATGGAATACTCAACTAAAGATACTTGGATCTAAATCCTCATAGAATGCATGAACATATAATGCATGGACTCATACCTGGGCTGATCTTACGAATGCATGGCTAAACACGCACTGATAAGATGAACTCTTTCTACTGAATGTGCATATCTAATGCATGAATGTCTAACTGAACTGACCTTCGGAAACACGACTGACAATACAATGATCATTAATGCTAGCTTCATTAGAAGAATATTAACATGCATCTAAATAAACTTAAGGATATGCAAACATCATAACACTATGGGGTATCTCCCTCTTGGGACCCTGTGTCCTTTTAAACATACTTCGCTGAAATACTAGAACGGTGCATGGGGTACCTACCGCCTGGGTCATGATTGACCGATTGAGATATAAAAATCATACATGACTCATGCTAACATATAATGCTCAAGATGAAATCGATGGATCTAACAATGCATGTCATATAGATGAAGGGCTCATAACATACCCGGGTATATGTCGGGGAGACCTTCATGATCAAGAAGAGCCTGAAACGCACGGAGTCTACCCCTCTGTGTTAACACTCTACAGTCTCGCATTCTATGTCCTGGATCACCACACCCAAAGAACACATCACTACCGGCTCTACATACGTCTTGGTGGTTCCTTCCACACTCTCCACAAAGCGGATGGGTACGAACACCACTAGAACTACTCTGGGCCTTGGAGCTTGGCACTCCCTCGGATCTGACACCCCCAAACGTAGGTGCGGGTACACTAGCCAAAGATGGAGCTGGAACTAAAAATCTCCGACCATGCTGAGAACCACTACCACTTTGGGACCCTGACTGCGAGAAACCATGACTACCTGTCTTGGCTCTCTTACTCACACTCTCTCTTTCTTTTATCTTATCCGCTCAATTTGTTGTGCATGCATCATTAGCCTAGAAAGATCCATGTATCTATTTAGCATAGCAGCTCTACACTCTTTCAACACATAACTCGAAACCCCAGACAGAAACTTACTTATGCTCACTTTAGGGTCAGCTACCAAGTCGGGAACATACTTCGCTAATTGGTTGAACTTAAGACAATACTCTTTCACAGTCATAGAACCTTGCCTTAGGTTCATGAAATCTTTTATCGTAGCTTCTCTCATCTCAAGTGGAAAGAATATATCTAGAAAGTCACTCTGAAACTCAGACCAAGTTACAGGGGCTACATTCTCCCCTCTACTTTTCTCCCACATCACTACCCAATCATGAGCAACATCCTTCAACCCATAAGATTCTAACTCCACACTATCCTCCTTAGAGACGTGCATAATCTGAGTGATCTTCTTCACCTCCTCTAGATAAAGCTGTAGGTCCTCACCTACTACTAACCCAAAGAATTCTAGCGGGTTCATTTTCATGAAATTTCTAATCCTAGCTACGGCGGAATTCCCATCTTGCTGAGGTGGGACTGCAGCCTGAAGGTTGGGCTGAATATTAGTCACAGCTTGGGCTAGTGCCTGAAAAGCTTCCCAAAACTCTGCATGTGACACACTCTCATTATTAGGTCCTACTGGTTGAGGGGGCTGATCATCGACCCCACGGACAAAACTTTTACGAAGAGGAATACTCTGTGATTGAAAGAAATAAGTGGATTAGACTGAGGATCAACCTGAGCTCATGCTCACTCGCACAAAATGATTACTGAAAGAAGGGAAACTTCTCCTAAGAACATCTTGTGGCCTATTGTACATAAATATGGAGCGCTACACACCCATGCAGAAGACTCTACTAGATGCGACTTTTCAGACTCCCTAGGATACTCTTGAATCTTAGGCTCTGATACCAAGCTTGTAATGCCCCGAGATCCCATCCCGAGATGTCACATGGTGATTGTGACCCCGAAGGACCACAAGATAACCCTTTACTGATGTCTATACCTATACACTGCATAATATCTAGAATAAATGCAGAAACTAGCCATAAGGTTCAACACATCTATAAATACTCAAAATATAAAACTGAATACTATACAATACATCAATCTAAAAAGCCTCTAATCTGACTGAACTGTGGAGTTGATGGGATAGGTCCCCAACTAACTCTGTCAACTGAAAGTAAATAAGATTTTGATTTCAATAATAGAAAACTGAAACTTATCCTCAAAAGAAGAGGACTCACTACTACTGCTGCTGACTGGGGCTGATCTGCTGATGATACTCAGGGTCCTGTGCCTCTAAATCTACGGTGTCAAATGAGACACCATAGCACAAATGCGTCAGCACAAAATATACCGAGTATGTAGATGGGGTAAGGCTAAATGCAAGGGCTCATACATGCAAAATATGTATAACCTAAATGATCATGACAATACCTCACGAAAACAAGCACACATACAAGTATGCATAAATCATACTCATATTCATCACAACTCTAGAGACTTGACCTTGGGTACCGCTTTACTGCGAGCTAAAATCACTACCATCACTGAGATACTGAACCACTGACTCGTCTTCTATTGGTAACTGAGGATCTGAGTATACTTATATCAAAGAAGGAGTTTTAAGCTTACCGCTTTTAACCGACAGAATTAGAGATTCAACTTTTCAAATAGATAACTTTGGAAGATTATCAATGATAACAAAATAGGATTATATCCAAATCCGAAAACAAGAATACTCAACAAATTCTGAGAAGAAGACCAAGTTTATCTGACGGGAGATCTTTAAATATGATAATAAGAATATTCAATATGATCTGAGACTGAGATCAAGCCTCTCTGATGGGATATCTTTAAATATGATAGTAAGCATCTGTATATGAGCCCAAGCCTATCTGACGGGATGGTCCATGAATCAATAGAACTATTTGAGTTCCTTACTGAGATAGACGACGGTACCATACGGTCTTGACTTCTGAAGATTGATACTGAAACTGGAACTGTGGGAAGTAGTCTCTTAACCGACATGCCCCGACCTACCACAGGTGAGGTCCAACCTGTAACCCCAGTTGGAAGGGAATCAATATGGTTCCATGGGTAAAGACTCACTCTCGGGTCAAGCCTCTTTGATGGTATAACCCTCGTAGGAAGTCGACCTGAGGCAATATAATAGTCAACCTCTCTGATGGTGACAGCCTCTACTGACGGGGACTCATTTATCCTGCGCTGGCTATGCAGTTCTGGAGTTTAGGTATTGCTACTAATGACTCTGGCCTCTTTCTCTGAAGGGAGGAATTGCCATCCCTTTCCTCACTCGGCGCTAGTTTCTAATCCCAACTAAAAAACTCTCACTGAATCCTTAGAATGAACACAATAAAGCTGAATCTTTTTACATGATCATGTTTCTCAAATGATCTATCTTAAATATGCCGAGATCAATTGGTTTCGTATATAACAGAAATAATATCAAATCACGGTATCTGACTGATGATACATAGCTTGCTTAGATTATTCAAATCATTTCTAAGATTAGAATTGAATCACTTGAGTTCCATTAGGACTGGGCTGAGTACAGGTCTGAGGCTAGATTAATAACAATATAGAGATTACAGAGATAACTGAGATTACTGAGCTTTATTAAGCTCCACACTTGTCTGAGGATACAGAGTTCTATAATTCACTGAGTTCTGAAAATCATGGCTCGGTTGGAATTATCGAGAAACTGACACGGGCTCTAGACAACAGGTTTATTTTCGGGTATAAATATCTCCAAGACTCGATAACATAGAAGTAAAGCATCATCATTCATTCAAGCATCCATGCATCATTACCATCATTCAGGCATATTCACAAAAAACTCAAAAATCATGCCATACATTCAATTTCAAAATCATTAGAACATCACCTCAAGCCTCCAAGGATTCATAAACGTCTACTCATCATCAAAACAACCAAGGGGTCACTCTAAGCATTTCAGAATCATAACAAACTTTCCCCCTTACAAACCTTACGGCATCACATCTATCATTTAGGAAATATAAACTTCTATTCACCTTCATGATTACCAAAGGATCGCTCCCAACATTTAGGGGGTCATCAATATTGATTCATCATCATAAACTACCTTATGGAAGACATATTAAATTATACCCCATTCAACGAAGTCTTGCATCAAATACTTCACACCGATATCGGTCTCGACATATATCTAGATATCACATGATTTTGGGAAAACTTCACAATATCATGTCATTACTCTCTTTCTAACCACTTAGCATGTATCAAAACTTAAAATAAATCAAAGAGCATTCACTTGGGAGATTTACCGCTTTTTCATCTCAACTTACTCACTACGGTCTTTTGACAACCACTAGAAATGTCTGGTTCGACACCTACTCGGGGATTCCATATTATTATTATGACTCATTCCTCTCACTAAGGAATTTTATCAAACACTAGATGTGCATGGACTAGCCCACAACTTTGGGTTTCCCCTTCAACATACTATAATGCCCCTGTATGCTTCACCTCAGCCTTTCATCCAACCTATGGGGTGCATACTCCGCTTATTCAACCATCTCCACACCCTAATGTCTTGAACACCTCACTTAAACACCAACTTCAAAAGGTCTCATCACAACATCACACAAATTCCACATACTAGGGTCAAAGACCATAAATCTTGCAAACAATCATGAATCAAAACTCAATAACACAAGCAACATCAACTTCAACTCATACAAATCATGGAATATCACAAAACATAAAATCCTTAAGTTTAAAAAAAGATTACTTGAGCTTCTTGGATGAAAGGTACCCAAGAATCAACATCTACATACCTGGTAATTTCTTTTCTTGAAGGCTCTTGAAAGGAGTTCTTGATTTCTCTAGATCTTTCTTGATCTCTCTTGAATTTTATGAAAGGAGAAGAGAGTATTTTGATTTTGGAAACCCTAATTATTGGGTGGAAGAGAGAAATATAAAGTTGAAGGACCTTGTCCTGGTATTTATAGAGATGGGGGAGGATCGTGAAAAGACCAAAATTCTCCTTTAAAATTTGTCTAGAAAATTCTGATCGGGGTCTTTGACGGTCCGTCAGAGGGACTGACAGTCCACCAAGTCGTCCGTCACTCAACTTCCAAAATTGGGATGTTCAGACTCGGAGTGACAGTCAAAGTTATGGTCCATCAAAAATCTGATGGTCCACCAGATCATCCGTCACTTGGGATCCAGGAATGGGACATTCTGCTTCGGTCAGACGGGCCCCTTGACGGTCCGTCAACTTTCTGACGGTCCAGCACTTTGGCCGTCACATGATGACCAAAAAAGAAATCCACTGTCATGGTCTGACGGGACATTTGACGGTCCACCAATAACTTGGCGGTCCGTCAGATCGACCGTCAAACCTGTGATTCCGACAACATTGAGTAAAACGGCCATAACTTCTTCGTTCGATGTCGGATTTTGATGAAATTAGTATCGATGGAAATCTTGTTCAATGATATACATGAATAAATGTAGAAATTAGGGAAATTAAACTGTATTGAAAGTGTTTCATACTTGGGAAGATACTTCTAAAACTTTTAGACTCAGATTTTCCGCTTTTCTAGATACGCTATAATGCTCAGACTAGAAGAGAACTTTGCAGGATATTACAATACTCATATTACACTCTTGAATAGGTGTAGAAGACGTTTTCAATATATCCTAATAAGGATTTGGGGTAGAATCCACAGTGAACAAGGTTTGTGGTGATCGAGTAAGTTCAAAATGAAAGTAACTTGATAAATTCAAATCTGAGATACAAATCTGTGGGGGGTTTGTTTGAACATTTTAAAAAATATAATAATTTTTTGCGCTTTTAGAATACTAACTCGAGGCTATTAATAATTAGAGTATAATAAATTAAGAGTGGATCTTAGGGTTAGGCCATTCCAGGTGTGATCTAATCCATGGGTAATTGAGAATTTGTCCAAATTTAGCTAGGACTCATGGGTAGGCTAGATTTAGAGGGTGTCAATCTTTCAATAAACACTAAATTTCACTTGTGGTTTCTTTCAAACACCCCACAAGTGTGTCAAATCTACCAATCCACCACCTCAATTAACACCCTTATTTCAAAGATGATGCTATTAAGTGAGCTAACGTAATTAACATCCTTTTTTCTAAGATGATGATAATAAACGAGCTAACTCAAGTTATTGTTAACTATTATCCCTCACCCATACCCCCTCTATTAAGGATGATCTGGGAGTCAAAGCAATTGAGGTTTTTCAAACCCAATTCTTAGAGAAAACATGGAACAAAAGCAAAAACCCCTGACTAATAAATAATTAAGTAGATAAATAAATAACACCCAATAACTATTCATAACCTATTCAAGCATAATACCTAGAGGAAGAATTATCTACTCATAATGATAGAAAGTAAAGATATACAAAAATTTCCACCAAAATTTATGCATGAAAGATAAAGAGAATGTAAATTGAAACTCTAAATTCCAATAAATCTTCAATGGAAATTGCTAATTCTTCTCTTAGGAATTACTCTAATGTTTTCTTAGCTCAAGAATAGTTCAATAGTGTTCCAAATCTAAAAGATGTTAAAAGTATGAAAGATTGTTAGATAATGAAAATGAGCAAAAAAAATCCTAGTTAATACCTATTCCACATTTGCCAAATATTAGAAAAATTCAACCTTGATTTTGATCTGCTTGAATAAATCCAAAGAAGATGGCGAGCGAATATAAAGCATATCCAAAGCTGATGCAAAGTAGTTGGCTCTTTTCTTTCATATTTGACCTCTGGTTGGATTGAACGGCTTACTTATCTTCTTCTTTTTCAAACCTTAACTACACCAATGAGCATTAAGTGTAAGATTAACATAAAATCAATGAAAAGGCATGATAATCTTAAAAATTAAGAAGAGGGGTGAATTGAAAAGTTTCTGTGAGTCGACTATTGACTCTACACAATCAACTTACCTACAGATCAGTACACTTCAAAAAATAGATTAAATTTAAATAAATGAATAAGTAAATACTCAACTTTAAAGTAAAGACACGAAAATTTATCCTTGTTTTGAACACCAATGTGGTTCCTACTTCTCTTCTTGGTGGGTTTTAATGTTTCCTTAGATCTTTCTAAGTCAGGGTCGAGTACAATGATGTGAAACAAGTTTTGAAGACTTCTTCTGCTCTTCAGATCTTGTGACACAGCTTTCGTTTGTATTACAAAGATGACTCAATCCTACTCTTTATATAACTATTGTAAACTAAGTAGTCCAAAGCTTTGTAAGAATTATATTTAGATAATTTGAGATACTTTCTTGAAGTTTCATGATTGATTCGATCTTCAGTCCTCTCTTTTATATTCTTCAGCCTCATCCATTCGTAAGGAAACCCAACAGATTTAATCCAAATCAAGGATTTTATTTGATTCTTTGATTATGAAATGTTACCATTCAATATGTTAATATCAGTTATGTCCACACACGGTACTTATACATGTCTGTATTAGATACATCCATGATCTTTTTTCTTTTTGCTCCTGACGGGTTATTGTTGGTATTTTGCTTTTCTTTGCGAGATTTTCTTGGAGATCTTAAATTGATTCCATATGATTGATATTATTCCAAGTTTAGCACCATCCATCTTGTTGTTGGATGCTTGCGAGATATTCTTGCATAGCTTGAATTGATTCCTTAGAGATTCTACATCTTTGGTGTTTCTTACATATCATTTTCTTCCATCATTAGAGATCTTCATTATCCTACAAATGTATACTCATTAGTTTGTTATTTTTAAAATATAGTCCGAGAGTATAGAAGGGTAACAATCTCCTCCTTTTTGTTAATGACAAACAAGCATTAAATATAAGTTGACTTCCCTGTCACAGTAGTCGTCTTGCTCTTTTGACTTATAGGTACTTCTAATGTTCTTCTATTCCTTGAGAATTAGTCGACTTGTTCCTGTTGATAGTTGACTTGTTCCCCCTGACTTGTAGGTTCTTATATTTCTCCCCCTTTTGGCATAATAAATAAAAACAATATAGCAACAATAATAGTGACATATATCATAGAGATAATCTAATTAAGTACCAAGGTCTAGACAAAAACAAGGAAAGGTGGCAAATAGTGTGTTAAAAATATCATCTTAAAACCCATCAAAAAACAAGGGATAGGACCCCTTTTTGAATAAAAAGGTCATCATTCACCCCTTAGCTAGGAAGTAAGTTAGGGTATTATGCATGTTATGTCAAAATTTGTCATAGGATTTATCAACATTTTTTAAGAAGGAAGAGTAGGAGTTTATATTGAAAATAGCAAGATCATTATTAGAGGAGTTGACTTAGGACATAAGAAAGTCCATGCGGGTGAACACTCAACTAAACAGCTTGATGCCCTCCTGTTTGAATAAATCAAGAGCCACCCGGACAATGCCTATGCCAGGGATTGTACTCTTCCCAAGGTAAAAATTAGAAGTCAACTCCTGAACCAAATGGATACCTTTCTCAACAGCTTTGAAGTGATCTTTGATTTACTCCAATTCCTTAAACACAATAATCATGGGGTTAGAAACAAAAATGCTTACCTTAAGGAGTTCAAATATTTCTTGGGAAGAATCCTTCTTGCACAATTCATTATTAACCAAAACATATCCCATACTGGAAAAAATTTTGGAGTCTTAAGTAGCAACGACTTCCATTAGGGCTAAGCAGAGAGATCAATTACGTAGTATAATATAATCCAAGAAATTAATAGGCCATATGATAAACTAGCGGCGGCATGAACTTTCACTGCACTTCAAAGCATATACTCACGAATCCAGGTTTGCCCAATTTGTCTTATGCTTCTTAACCAGACAGTCCATGAAAAATACATCACAACAAGTGATGTTGCTGAGAGATCCTTTCCTTGGAATCAGTGTGGTAGCCATTATGTGGTCCATGATGCGATACTTGAAACACAGGGATAGAGGACCAAAATTGGATGATGTTGTGTATGGGTCAAATATAATCCTTATTGCTTCATCAAAACTAACCAAAAAGTCTTCGGGCTACGTACCATTCATGAAATAAATCACACCAAAAATTTTATGGAAAAAAACTTCTTGAACAAAAAATTATTCAGAAGTATTCTTGTTCCAAGCATAATAGTATCAACTTCACCACTATTAGGAATGAGATGGAGATTCGCATAAAATATATGGAATGGATAATCATAAGCTTCAAGTCCACAGAAACGAAAAATTAAGGACAAATCTTGAAACATAGAGAACTGACTGACATTATAGAAAACATCTTTAAATTGATGGAGATTGATGATGCGACCGGGTATAATGGAGCTATTTTTTTATCGCAGAAAATTTCTTTTTGAGAGCTTTCAAGAACTTGTGCATGTCCTCAAGAGGGAGGGAATATAGAGAGGTAGTTTGTGGTTTCTTGGTCAAGAGGGCTAGAATGGGAGTGGTACAACATCTTTTGATAAGAGTGGACTATTTAGAATCTGACAAGGATTCATCAGAGGACTCAGAGAGGAGAACAAGGCTATCAGAGAGTGCTTTAGGAAGGGATTTGGAAACACTAGCCATGGAATGAGTTTTGGTCATGGGATAAGGGTGGAGATAGATTTTAAAGAGACAAAGAGGGATAATAAAGGATGGGTAAGTGAACAGAGGGAGAGAGTGGATGGTGTAGGGACTGTTAGGAAAGTGAATAGAGGGAAAGTCAAAAAGGTGTGAAGATAAAAGGTGACTGGCGGAGTAAAAGGATGCCAGAAGAGCGTGTTGGGAAGGTAAAGGGGTGCTGAAGAGGAAAGAGTGGCGTGAAAGATGGTAATAATAATGATGAGTTCCTTCATTTTTGAAAACCAATTTTTGATTAAAATATTTGAAGAGAAAACTGGAGTAAGTAGAGTACGTAGCAAATTGAAGTAGATTTGAAAACCAATGATAAGTTCCTATGAAATATCAAATAATTCTTTCACGATAGTTAGATGAGACTCCTTGGGAGTCGATTGGAACCAGACACACTTACATACGTTGAACATAATGTTTGGTCAACTAGCAGTTAAGTAGAGTAGTGATCCAATAATTCCCCTATACATGTTTTATCAACATATTTTCAAGATGAGTCTGAATCAACACTCGTGGATGGGCTCATAAGTGTTCCATATGCCTTTTTTTTACGTGCCAAAATTTTTACAGAGTTCCTTCGTGTATTTAGCTTGACTAATGAATGTACCTTTAGGAGTTTTCTTGATTTGCAGTCCAAAGAAAAATGTGAGCTCTTCCATGAGACTCTTTTTAAATTCTCATTTCATCAAGTTTTCAAGATTCTCACAAAGAGAGATGTTAGGATTTGTTATTGAGAGTAGCCTTGAGCTGCAAGTCTGGCCTTATTTTTTATGACCTTAACTTCTCCATTTAATTTGTTTCTGTAGACCCATCTAGTTTAAATTACTAAGCAGTTCTTAGGTCTTTTGACTAGAGTCCAAACTTGATTTCATTCGAATTGGTCCAACTCTTCCTTCATGGCGTTGAACCTAGATTTATTTTTGAGTTCCTCATTGGTTTGTTTTTATTCGATTTAAGATAAAAGAGCAACAAATGCTTGTTTACAATGATGCTCTTTCCTGCACCCTATCATCTGGATTTTCGATGATGAGTTCATTTGGATAACTAGCATCATGTTTCCATTCTCTTTGAACACTCCATTTGACTATTTCTGTTATGGGTGTCGACTCTGGAAGGGATGTAGTAAACTCGTCTTACGTAGGCTTAGGAATTGTGCTAGCATTGTCTTTAGATTATGGATCACTCACCCTCGTCACTTCGTGGATTGAATTTTTGCAAGTTATTCTCATCGTTATTGTGGATGATGCATTTTTATCCAAAAGGATAAAAGTAGTTGATATTTGGTTTCTTTTCTCTCCACGGCTCATAAGGCATCTTTCTTAGAATAGGTCTGATGTGGCATCTATTGATGATATGACATGTTGTGCTTACTGCCTCTACCCAAAAGTGATTTGGGTGATTGTGTTCTAACAACATTATCCTAGTCATTTCCTGGAGAGATCGAATCTTTCACTCGACCACACCATTTTGTTTAGAAGACCGAGGTGATGAGAAGTTTAAAGATTATCGGTTCTGAGCACAATATTCCTTAAATGCCTTATTTTTAAATTCTTCTCTATGATTGCTATGGACATAGGTGATGATGTGTCTAGATTCTCTCTATACTTTTCTACAAAAGATATCAAAGTTTATGAAAGCCTCATATTTATGAGCAAGAAATATTACCCAAGTAAAATGAGAATAATCATTAACAATAACAAAAAATATCTTTTTCCACCAATACTCATAGTCTTGATGGGGCCAAACAGATCTATGTGGATTTTTTGAAGGGGTTTAGTAGTAGACACAATGTCCTTGACTTTGAATGACGTTCGGGTCTGTTTACCTAGGTTGCAGGCATCACATTTGTGATCCTTTTCAAACATGAGTTTTGGTAGACCTTTCACCAATTCTAGTCTAGACAATTTCTCAATAATATGCATACTGGCATACCTAAACTTTCTGTGCAACAACAAAGTGTCATTGGCTTGCAGAGTGAGGCAGGTTATGATAAAAAAATTAGGACTATTTATGTAACACCCCGAGTTTGTACCTCAGACGTTACACGGTGCTTACGACCCCGAAGGACCACAAGCTAATCCATGACTGATATCTGTTGTGAGCACTAAAACATCATACTATAATAAATGTGGAAAAATAGTTGATATACCATAAGGCTCAAAATCTATAAATACTGATAAAGTGTATCAACTGAAATAACAATCTGTAAAATTGAACACTGTCTAAAAACTAGTCTGAAAAGCCTTTAACTGAAACTATCTGAAAGTGGAGTTGATGGGACAATCCCCTAACTAACTCCATCTATTGAAATACTGAGTCTACTAAAATAATTAAATAAAAGAATATACTCAAATGATGAGGACTCACTGCTAATCTACTGTAGTTGTCTGAATCTGAATCTATATATGCGCAGTCGAGAACCTGAGCATCCGAACCTATGATATGAGACATCATAGCGCAAAGAATGAGTATGCATCAGTACGTGGAATGTACTGGTATGCTAGATTAGGTAAGGCTGAATGCAAGGGTTCATATGCATGAACAATAACTAACTGTATGATATAGAGTGACTGAACATGAGAGTACATGGATAACTGATACTGCTATAAATACTGAGTATGCACTAATGTGCAGATAAATTAATACTGTGACAAATCTTATCTAAAGCTAAGTCCTGAGTTCTGATACTGAGTAACTGATATCTGAAGTTACTGGTAACTAGGTTACTGATACTAATTGACTGTATCTGACAGTCCTAATTTTGTAGAATTAAACTGAGTTGTATTCTAGAGACTGAGACTGAGACTGTGGGAGGTAATCATCTAACCGCATGCCCCAAATAAGATAAGATAACTGAGTTGGGGTCCAACCTGTGACCCCATTTGGAAGGGTGTTAGTACTATTCCACGGGTAAAGACACTGAAGAGTTACCCTCATCTGGTAGGTACTCTAATAAGAATGGTGGAACCCTCATCTGACAGGTTAAAACACCTCACTAACCATCAACTGGAAGGTTTGATGTCTCAACCTACGCTGGCTACGTAGTTCTGGAATGCAAAGATTGCTTCTAAGGATCACATCCTTTACTGGCAGGTGAGCCTCCATCCTTGGGTTCACTCGGTGCTGAATCCTACTTCCAACTAAAATACACTGAACTGAGTATACTAAAGTGGACTGGACTGAATACTGAGTTTTCCTCTATTTTTTAACCGACTGAGTTCTATTGAGTTCTGTAACTGACTGAATGTACTACATATCGTGACATGACTGAGATTCTGTAACGGACACTAGCTCAAGGTAAACAGTAAAATTTTTTAGTATTAAATACCCCCAGGACTCAATAGCATGAAAAATAAAGAATAATAAACTCTTGACAATCATAACAATGTATATTTGTCCTTAGTTCACTCATAGAGGCATTTAATCAAACACTTGCAATGCATCTACTTATACACGAATGGGTAATACATGCTATCATGCTATAATGGCACTATCTCATTCACATATGCATTTTATCAACCACATGGGGAATATGCTTAGGTTATACAATAATCAAAACATATAGTTATCATGGCTACATCAATCAACTTGCAAATTGAAGGGTTTATCATGAGGATCATACAATTCCACACATACAATGATTTATTTCATAAAATAATGTAATTTAATCGTGGACTAAATCCAATAATAACATGAACATTAATACAATTCAATTCAAGCATGAAAGTTCATAATTCAATAATCTTGTATTTTAAAAATTGACTCGTGGACTCTATGGGTGAAAGAAAACCATAGATGAACACCTAACATACCTTGGATTGTTAATTCTTGAAGGTTCTTGGAGAGTCTCTTAATTTTTACTCTTGTTTGTTGAAGCTAGGGTTTAGCCCCTTTTGAGAGAGAGTGACATAATTTTTGAATAGAGTGAATAAATGATGAGATAATGTGTTATTTAGGGGTAAATTTTATTTATAGACTGATTAGGGCAATGGAAAAAATACCCATTTACCCCTGAGAGCGACTTACGAATTCATACTGGAAAACCCAAATTTGGGCCCTGGCACAACGCGCCGCTATCGTACTAAGCCACTGGAAAATGACCACTGTGAATGTGGTTGGTTGTGTGATGTGGTGGAATCATGTTGCAATACTGGATGGAACCTGGAAGCTCAGCGTGATACGGTACGATCGCGTTGGCTTACTAGAAATTGATAAATATGAAAATAAGCTTTGGCGCGATGCGCCGTCAATGTGGTACCTCACTGGAAACTGACAATTTCCATTGTGGCTTACCCGTGACACACTACTGTCCTGAATTATGGTGTTTAACGACTGAAACTTAAAATAGCCATAACTTCTTACCCGGTTATCGGATTTAGGCAAATTTTATATCATTGGAAAACTAATTCAATTTCCTACGCAATGGCAGACTATAAACTATAAAATACCGAGCATTTAAAATTTTTTATATTGGATAACTCATGAGCTGAGAGTTATGTTAAGCTTCAGAAATACAGGGTATTACAATTTAAGACATAAATATTATCAACACATTCATCGATGAGAGAGATATCTCTCTTATCATGTTTCATGGAACAACTTTCAGCTTTGAAGGAGACCCAAAATCCAGCATCACATAGCAGACTAATACTTAGTAGGTTGTGTTTGAGGCTATCTATGAGATATACTTTAATAAGTTCACATGAGGAGTTGAGCTTTACTAAGTCAAATCCTATGACGTTTTCTCTAGAATTATAACAAAATCTTACTAATATCCCTTCTATTTTCTTTAGAGAATAAAAGTTTTATTTTTTCCGATCATGTGTGTGGATCATTAGCTTTCAATTACCAATATTGCCTTTTTACAGATTTTATGGGCATATTCATGAAAAATAATAAAATTAATTTTATTTAGGTACCTAAGTGGTCTTGGGTGTTTGAAGGCTTGATGTGGTCCCTTTAGGCCTCCAAACCCTTACACTTTTAGGTTTTTGCTTGCAGTTGTAGGATCTGTACCATTTCTTTCCATAGATATAAGAGATAGGTACTCACGAGGAAAAAAAGGTGTTGGATGATTTAAACAATTTTGATGAGGGACTTGAGTTGGTTTTAAAATAATCTGATCTCACAAATCTGTGACTTGATATTTTTTAATTCTCTCCAATGGAACTTTTACATAATCAAGCTCTTCTTGAAGCAAGTCAATTTCAATTTGACATGCTTCAATTTTAACTTGACTGTTTCTTCATTACACTTTAAGTTTTGGTTTAAGTTGAGTTTTCCAACTTTTCTTCTCTTGGGTGAGTTTATTATATTTATCTATAACTTTTTGAAGCTCATCAATTATTATATATAAGTTAGATTCAAGAACATTACAGCTATAACTTTCTTATGGTCGGACCTCGCTAGATTCACCTTTTGCTATGAAGAACATGTTGACTGCTTTTGTCTCTTCTTCAGTTTCATCTTCATCACTCCAAGCTCCAAAATTTTTATTCTTTATAGATGATTTTTTTTTAATTCTGGACAATTTTGTTTAAAATGGATAGGCCTTCCACAGTGATAACAAAGATCATCATTTCTAGTGGAATCATTATTTTTGGATCCTTGGGATCTTTGCAATCTTTGTCTCATGATTTTCCTTACTCCTCAATTTACAAGAGGATTTCTTAACTATTGTCTTTTTCAAGAAAGTCCTTCTCTTCAGTTGGTGTGGCATTGAAGGCTACTGGTTTCTTCTTTTCCAACTTGTGGTACCTGTTGATATAATTTCATTCATATGCATTGAGATTAACTTGTTGCTCGTCATATGTCATATTGTGAAGATCTCCATCTTCCAGGCAGCCTTAGTTTCTGAAACTTTAGGGAGACTTCTGACCAACTTTTAGATTTGCAGGTTATGTTTATAGATCATCTCTAATAATTTCAGCTCGCATATGATTTTTCTAAATCTGGCAAACATTGTTTCAATGTTCTCATTTTCTTCCATCTTGAACATCTTGTATTCATTGACTAAGACAACAATCTTTGACTTTTTGAATTTTCTGGATCCTTCATAGGTTACCACCAATTTTCCCACATTTCTTTTTAATTTTTTCATGTTGATATCTTGTCGTATTTTTTTCCACTAACTACACAAAAAAGTAAGTTTACAGCTCATGCATTAGTTTGTATTACCTCCTGTTGTTATTTGGTGACCTCGAAGCTTTCAAGGTCTTCTGTATCAGTACTACTTGATTCTTTGTCCTTGTCATTCTGCTTCTTATTGAGTCCTAGAATTGGTTTTGTTCCCTCCTTAATGACAACCCATGCTTGGAAGTCATTTTTTTTACGAAGATTCTAAATCTATTCTTCCAATAGGAGTAGTGTTGTCCATTGAAGAATGATGGTCTTGTGGAGAAATGACCATCTTGAAGAAGAGCACCGAGAATTTGATAGTTTTCCATTTGATCTTTGCTCATGTGTAGTTAAGCAACATAGATGGTGAGACCTGCTCTGATATAAATTGAAAGTCATGAAGGGGCTGTGAATTGAAAATTTTCCATGATTCAACTATTGACTCTTCACAATCGACTTACCAACAGATTAGTACATTTCACAAAACAGATTAGATTGAAATAAATGAACAAGTAAATAATCAACTTTAAAGAAAAGACACGAAGATTTATCCTGGTTCGGAGAACCAATGTGGTACCTACTTCCAGTCCCCTTAGGTTTCAATGTTTTCTTAGATCTTTCAAAGTAGGGGTCGAGTACGATGATGAGAAACAAGTTTTGAAGACTTATTTTATTCTTCAGATCTTGTGACACAACTATAGTTTGTATTTCAAAGTTGATTTGATCCTACTCTTTATATAACTATTGTAAATTAAGAAGTACTAAGCTTTGTGAGACTAATATTAACACACTTTAAAATTCTTCCTTGAGGTTGTGTGAGTGCTTCGGTCATTAGTCCTCTCTTTTATATTCTTCAGTCACTTCTCTTCGTAAGGAAACCATATTTCGTCCCAATCAAGGATTTGATTTGATTCCTTGATTGAGGAATGTTACCATTTAGTATGCCCATATTAGATATGTAAATACACGGTACTTATACATGTCTATATCAGATACATTCATGATCTTCTATCCTTTTGCTTCTGTCAGGTTGTTGTTGGATGCTTGCTTTCATTTGCAAGATTTTCTTAGAGAACTTTAATTGATTCTGTATTATTGATATTGTTCCAAGTTTAGTGCTGACCATCTTGTTGTTGGATGCTTGCGAGATATTCTTGGATATCTTGAATTGATTCCTTAGAGATTATTCATTATTGGTGTATCTTGAATCTCCACTTCTTCCATCATTAAAGATCTACAATATCCTGAAAATGTCTACTCATTAGTTTGTCATTATTAAAACATAGACCGTGAGTATAGGAGGCTAACAAATCTATGCTTAAAAAGTTCTAGAAAGTCATGAAATTGATGACTCATCAGTCACAAAAAGACTTACAAAGGTATTATAGTACCTAAAAAGAAATACACGGATAATATCAATCCACGCCCCTACTCAGTCATCAAGTCTACAATAATCTCTCAATTCAGAAATAATAAAAAAAAACAAATATTTTCATGACCAAAAATGCGAGTTAATAATGGTACCTACCCTAACGTATCTTTGTTAGGTAAGCCCAACACCAACAGAGAAATATATGAGGAAAAGAAGTAAACAAGAGGAAATAATACTAGACATTAGAATAAATTCAAAACTATGACATCAAGAAAATCTCAGAAATATACATCTCACAATCCTATAGAAACTCGTGTCATGATTAATGAACAACTCTAACTATCATCAAAATATGTAGTACAAATATCTGTATGTCTCATAATTGATACAAAGACCAGAAGTCTGGAATATGCTTCAGACAAGGAGCTCACCATGACTTTGAAATGCTCCTGACTCCGCATCAATAAGGATATATGGGTAACATTTGAATTGGGATCTGCACCAAAAAGGTACATAAAGTAGGAGTGAGTATAACTCATTTGTACATAGTATGTATCATAGACCTACCAAGAAAAGTAAATAACTATTCAAATAAGGAAAACTATGAGTAACGCTTCCAACTACTTACTGAAAAGTCTCAACTACTTAAGCTATACAAGCTCCTAACAATCCAATTATATAATTGTAACGCCCTGATTTTCCAAACCGAGATGCTACACGGTGCTCGTGACCCTGAAGGACCGCAATCTAACCCATGATTGATATCTTTACTTGTACACTACATAATATATAAATATAAATGCGGAAAGATGGTGAAAACTTGCCATTAGGTTCAAAACATCTAAAAATACTAAAAATTGAAAATTGAATACTAATACATCTGTCTAAAAAGTCTCTAACTATCTGAACTGTGGAGTTGATGGGACATGTCCCCAACTAACTTCATCTACTGAAAATAATCTGAATCTAATGAGATAGTAAAAATAAGGATCATCCTCGAATAATAAGGACTCAATGTTACGTCTACTGGTGCTGTTTGGATCTAGACTGCTAAGAGTTCTTTGGGGATCGTGCTTCTGAACCTATGGCGTCAAATAAAACACCATAGTGCAAATGCATCAATACGGGAATGTACTGAGTATGCAATTGAGGTAAGGCTAAATGCAAGGGCTTATGCATGAACAATAACTAACTGAATGGTATGCAAGAGTTGGATTAGCATACATAGAGAATTTTTAACTACTTAACATCCTGTGCATAATGTGACTAGGCATACTGGGACAGAATCTGATAACTTATACTAAATATACCGTCAATCTGAGGTTTCTGAACATAGTGAGATTATACGTATTTGAAGCTACTGAAAATAATATCTATACTTATTAATACTGATAAACTGGATGACTGAGTCAACCGATACCTGATATTAACTGGCTGAATCTGAGATCAAACCTATCTATCGGGTTGATCTCTAAATCTTCTAATAATGATTAAGATTGACTAGGCTTGAGATCTAGCCTAACTAACGGGTGATCTATGGATCTGATATTAAGAATACCCAACTGAATCTAAGACTGAGATCAAGCCTATCGAATGGGTGACCTTTGTAGGTACTGATACTGAATAACTTTATGTGAGACCAAGCCTATCTAGTGGGTGGTCTATGAATCTATGGAACTATCTGAGTTCCTCACTGAGATTGATAACTGTATCTGACAGTCCTACTTTCTGATTCCTACTCTGAAGACGATAATAAAACTGTAACTGTGGAAGTTCTCACTTAACCGATATGCCCCGAATCTAAACTAGTAGGGTTCAACCTGTAACCCTAGCTAGAAGGGTGTCAATATCATGAAACGGGAAGATACCTCTGCTACGGTCAAGCCTCTCTTATGGGTGACCCTGAACAGGAAGTCAAGCATAAGGTAATATAATAGTCAAGTCAAGCCTTAATCTGATGGGTGACTCCTGGTCCTGCGCTGGCTACAAAGTTCTGGAGTACATGGATTGATGTTAACGACTCTACCTCTTTATCGGGGAAGCCGCCATCCCCATACTCGCTCAGTGCTAGTTCCTACTCCCAACTGAAAGAATTTGAACTGATTCTTAACTGAACTAAAACTGCCCTGAATCTGTTATTATTCATATTTATTGGCTGATCTGACTGGGTTCACTTGGTTCCGTTATCTGACAAAATACTACTGAATCTAATATCTGACTGAATAGAAATATGGAGGTCTACGTTGACGACATGCTTATTAAAAGCAGAGAGGTTCCGGACCTAGTGGCAAACCTAAAAGAGACCTTGGACACCCTCAGGCCAAGGGGCAGACTGAAGTCACTAATAGGACTATCCCGCAAGGTCTCAAGACCAGACTTGGGAAAGCTTCGCTACACTTGTTTATAGTTGGAAATTCCAACTCGAAGGCCCTAGTACTACTGACTTTGCACCAGAAACAATTGAAGCCTTTTTTCGGCATCCCTTCGCAAACTTCTTCAACAATCGCTATTCTTTCTTACAGCTAACCATGAACAGTTGTAGCCTTTGTCTACCACGCGAGCCTTGTAGCGATCAATAGTCCCATCAGACTTTGACTTTCTCTTGTATAACCACTTGCGAGCCGATACGCCCGCTGAACATCATTTGGATGGGCTCGGATCCTTTGCATGATTTCATATGCCTTTGACGGGCTTTGAATTTGGACAGATCTGGAGGGCCTTCTTGCATGGACTTGGGCTTGCTTTGATGATGGGCAGGCCTTTTCTTCCGCTTTTTTTAGGTTCATTAGGCTTCTTATTAGTTGGAACTTCCAGTTATCTTGGTAGAAATTTGATATCTTTTTTTCCGCCTCAGCAAATCATTTTTTTTCCACAAGGAATCGTGATGTCTTTCTACGGAATTGCGGGTCTCTTCAAAGTGAATTGTCTAAGTGCTCTCCTTTGTCTCATTGTTTATCTCCTAATCATTCGATTCCGCCCCTAAGGCTAGCTCCTACTCCTCCTCCTTCTCCTGACGGATAGGATCCTCCTTGGTCCTTTTTACATAACACTCTCGGCCGCCCAAGAGGACTGGCTATCTTTCTCTTTACTTACGCAATTTCTTTCTTTGTTGTTGAAGGAGTCTCTTCTTTTTTGGCTGCTCCCGCGACAAGTTCTTTTCGGTATTGTAATAATATTGCTTGCCACTCTTCGGTCCGGTAAACCAACTCCAACCAAGCCCTATCTTCGTCATAACCAAACTGCATATCTCGAACCAAGCCCGAGTAGACTGCTTTAGACCATAGATCGCCTTTGTTCACCTGAACACTTATACCATTTCTGCCTTCGCATAGGTAAAGTATGGGAGGAACTAGAGATTACAACAAGATATTAATCCTCATCAGAGAACAATAAAGTTCTTAGAATCGGATACAACCCTTGTTGGTGATACTAAGTTCTGAATTCTGTAACTAACTGAGTTCTACTGATCATAGCATGACTAAAATTATCAAGAAACTGACTTGGCTCTAGGCACACAGTAATATTTTTCAGGTACAAGTACCCCAGGACTCGATAGAAAGAAACTAACAAAACATGACTTCTTGAATTCACGACTAACATCAACATCATAGCATGTATTCAAGTATACATAATTGAGGACTTCATACTAACATATAACAATTCATTCAGCAAGGGATGCACAAGGATAAGAATGCACACAACATACTATAATTCATTCACTATAGTCTCTCAATAAATATTTGGCGTGCATAGCTTATACTTAATTTGGGGGTTTCTAGGCAATATGCTATAATGACGCAATTTCCTTCACACAAGCAATGTATAAAACACATGGGGAGCATGCTTTGTCATATAACAATTTCCACACCTAATTCTCATGTATAATCAATCAACATGCAACTTGAAGGTATTTATCATGAACATCACATAATTATTACATAATAGGGTCAAAGTTTGCAACTTTATAATCATATCATGAATTAAAACTCAACAACAACATAACCTTCAAACTCAATTCACATAAACCATGGAAAACACATAAATTTAAGATCTTGAATTTAGAAAGAGGGATTCTGAACTTCCTGGGCGAAAGGGACCCAAGAATCAACACTTCCATACCTCAAAGGCTTGAATCTTGAAAGAGAATGTCTTTTCTTGAAGGTTATTGAATTGGGAATGATAATTTCTTGGTTTTCTTGAAGGAGAGCTTGAATCTTATTCTTGGGTGATGATCTTGAGAGGAAACCCTAATTTTCTTGTTCTTGAGAGTGAAGAGTATTTAGGGTTTTTTAAACTAATTTATGATGGTTATGTACGTGATTTTGATGATTTATGTCATGGAAGGTGAAGTAAAAGTCCAAAATACCCCTACAAAACCGCTTCCTAGTTGCTGAAATTATCAGCTGACGACCAAGGCTAATAAGCCGTCAGATCTGTGATAGCCCGTCAGCCCAGGTCATCACCTAGGAGCTGGAATTGATGGGTTACTATGTAAGATTGATGAAATGGCTGATAATTCATCAAAAATGTCATCAGAAATGTGATAAGTCATCAGAATGTCGTCAGAAATGTGATAAGTCGTCAGAAATATCGTCACTCAGTTTCTAGGCTCACATGCTGGAGTAAAATGGGTATAACTTTTTGCTCCAATATCGGATTTGGGAGAAATTGGTATCGTTGGAAAGATAATTCAATTATATATCTGTTATTGGGTCATGATATCAAAAATTCATAGTACGATGAGAGATATTCTCATTTGAAGTTGACTATGGAAATATCCTTCCTAAGAATTCAATCGGTAAAGATTGTTTTGCTTCGTCTGATAGCTGGGAGTTATTTGAAGCCTTAATATACATATAACTTACTCATAAAACTATAAAAGAATCATCATGTACTATGCATGAGATTGAAACATGGCACTAATATTCGTTTGGATTTTTTAGGGTATTACAATAATATCCACACATTATAATGATATCAAGGCCACATATAAGGAAGTCAAAAATAAGAGAATCACACACATAAAAGAGATAAAACAATTTTTCAATATTAGTGATATGGTATGTAATACACTGCTCAATGCTTAACTCATATAAACTCACTGAGCTTAATCTTCCAAGAGTGGACTCATGGAGGGTTCACAAACCATATACTAATCATAGAATCACAAGCCTACCTTATCGACACTTCTTTATCTAAGACATTTTGTAAGCTGGTATATTTAATTTATAAGGAAATCGAGAACAATGATAGTGCTAGATTTATTAACAATTACATAATATATAAGTATGGAAGATCATGGGGAATATAATGATATATCATAAATCCCTTGAAATATATAAGTGAAACTCCAATCTCAATTATTCAGTAATCATGATGCACGTTAAGATATGCTAGAAAGACAGACAAATACATTAAAGGAGGTTACAATGGCTAAAAAGGAAATAAGGAGCCAATTATAATGATCTAGCCCTCACTCGAGAATTACGCATATAATCACCTATTGGGGTATAATCACAAATGGTATGACATGGGACTCCACATAGCATTAATACAATAAACAAAAAATTTAGATACATAAAAGAATATAGACATAAGTTCAAACAACATTGAATCATAACGATGGAAACCTTGGATGATACCTGTAATCAAAGAATCAGAGTCCTTCGCCTCAGCTCTTCCAGGAAAAGAACATTATCCATGCTTATTACCCGATTGAGTGACTCCTCGACCACCTCTATAATCTTTTTGGGTCCCACCCCTTGTTGATAACGCTCAACTTATACTCAATTTAGTTCAAGGCGGTCTTCGTTAATATATTTACCCAACTTTGGAGTCGGGGTCAAATCCACGAGGAATAATGTGAGTCGCGATTAAACTAATTTGAAACTGTAGCTACAAGTTGAATTTAAACAAATGTTGCGAAAAGATAAAATGGGGGGTTTTATCAATCAAACAATAATTAAAGTTTTGACTTGCTTTAGAGCTCAAAACTAAAATTTTAATGGTTTAAATCAGTGATAGAGAGGAACTAGGGTTGTGATCACTATGAGTATTAATCCCCATTAAATAATAATTGTAGTATTGGGTTCTCATGACTTGTGGGAAACACCAAATTATCAGTTTCGACAGTCCATCTAAGTGTTTCTCAACCTGCCTAGATGTTGAACTCTCTAATTCTTTCAAACTTAGAAAATCATTCTATTCATACTGAATTTATCTCAAATTGATCAGTCTTGTTCCAGCATTAATCATTAGATGGGAGCTTAACCTTCCCAAATCCTTATTGATAATTCGCTACCTTTAGTTTATTTCTCAGTTCGAGCAAATCAACATAAGGCGGGATTTATTATTTGCAACCAGTAAATAACAATCATAACAAAGGAATTATCAAGTTATCCCCACAATCACTCAAACCCTAACCAACTATTAAATCCATGGGGGAATAATCATAGATCCCACAACCCTAGTTATGGGTTTTAGTTCCACATAAGAAAGAAAGAGATAGCAACAATTATAATCATCATTCAAAGTAATTAAACTTACAAAAGATGAAGTCTGAAGTTGATTCTCTTCTAAGTTCAAGAGAAAATTCCCACAACCAAATCAAAGAGTTGAAAGTTGAATTCTAAGTTTTTAGCCCCAAAAAGAGCTATCTTTGCCTTTGGAATAAGTTTAAGATGCTCTGCTCCTTCTTATTAGAAAATCCTAACATATGCCTTAATATTTCATCCTAATTATGAAAACAAAATCACAAATCACAGTATTTTCTCGGACAGACAACGACATATGTGATGGCTTATCAGGAGTCTGATGCCTTATTAGGAATGTAGTCAGATCCTCTTCACATTTGAACAAGTTCTATCTTCAGCTGGCGATGAAGCCTTACGGTGTATCAGACATGTGATGACTTATCAGAATTTTTGTCGCTTCTTCACTTCAAATTCTCAAGAACTACCTAAGCCTGACGGCTTATCACAACTCTGACGGCCTATCACAGGTTGTCGTCTCTTTTTCAAGCTAAATCTTATTCTCTGTCTAAGGATGTCGGCAACTCTAATAGCTTATCACAAGGCTGACGATGTATCAGACAAGTCATCAGCTATACTTCCCTCTCTACTTGCCCAGAAATCAACTCTTTTACTTCCATTATTGTTGGTTCTCTTGTATCTTGACATTTACTACAATATCTAAGAGAAAACAATCAAAAACGACAAAAGTTGCTTAAGACTTTGCAATTATTCTCAGTTAAAAGCCTCAAATGTGTTAGCATCTGCTCACACATCAACACCCTCAACTTAAAACAATTGCTTGTCCTCAAGAAACTAAAACATAACTAAGAGGATACGAAGAACATTCGGCAGTCAATAATCTATTTTAGCTCAAAACATCTTCACCATCTCCAAGGTCAATTAATTTAAAAAACAACAACTGTGCATATTATTGAAGAACAACAATGCGACACATAGGAATCAAGATATGGCATCAATTCAGCAACAACAACCATGCATGTACCAAGACTACACTATCCAAACAAGTTAACAACTAGCAACATAACTAGTGTTCCCTTATAAGAAAGAGGTCCCTCCTCACTCATATGTGAACCAAGCATGTCAATGCGGGGACGGTCAAGAGACACTCAGTCTCAGAAAGAAGTTCCAGTCAATGTATGCCAAATACCATAAGCTTGCCCTTATTTTCATTACCGAAGCATTCAGACAGTTAAGTTAGGATCACTATAGGACTTTTCTTCAGCTTGTAATGTAGGCTTGGGGCTGGTATGATACACAAGGATATTTAAAGTAACTATGCCTCCTTGGCACTACACTATTTTTGGGGTCTGATTTATCAACCTTTAACTTATTTCTCCCTTGTTTAACTAAAGCACATTCCAGTTGGGTGCAGTTTTTATTAATTCATTTTGTCTTTTTCACAACTTTTCTTTTTTTCATTCTTTTTCTACCACACCCAACCTTGCATTTTTTTTACCCTTCTTCATACTCACTTTACACCACACACCCCTATGATAGCTACCCTCAACTTAGGCTATTTGACTAAGTCAAAGTGCACAATGTCCAGGGAGGACCAGGGCCAAAACAGGTTCATTGTGATACAAATTGGAAGGTGATAGGTATAATAAAAAGAATAGGCATTCAGGATCAAAATCAGGATCAAGGGATATTATTCACACATGGAAGGTCATTTAGGCTAAAAGTGGACTAATATCAATAATGGCCTAGGATCTTTTCCTAACCGCTATCCTACAACCAAGGCAAGACCAACTGTGCAAGTTCTGGATTTAACACACAACTGGAACTAGGTAGTATCTCACACACACATGGAACAAATGTACATCACAAACTACTACCCATTCAGTTCATGCAATTGTTTAGCAATGGTTATCATGTCACTAGTACTAATGCCATAACAAGATACACAGTGGTCACACATAAATGCATATCACATAGTTATAAAATAGACCATTGGAGAGGTGTTCAAAAATCAACAAAAACGTGTTAACTGCCTAAGGTACTTGTATTTCTCTTAGTCAACTACAATATTTTACAACAAATCACAATACGCCTAAACTTGCCGGCTCTACTAGGAACAAGACTCCGGGGAAAAGAGGCACGGAAACAAAACCACAAGAGGACATCAACACCCACAAGTAGCCCCACCCTCAACTTAAAATCATGCAATATCCCCAATGCATCCAAAAAAAACAAGAGAGTTAGAAACATACTTGTGGCACCATGGGTGCAAAGATCTGAAGTCAATCATATAATACGAATACAAACAACAAAATACCTTGGGTTGCCACCCAAGCAGCGCCTGATTTAATGTCGCGGCACGACCCAACTTAGCTTTTTCCTCCACTTTGAGGATATAAATTTCACCCCCAACTTAGAGTCTATCTTCTTGCCTAGCTCGTAGGGGGCGGTACAAAAATTAAGAAGTCGAGTAATGGATTAAGTGTGGTAAACCACTCGTCCTTAAAGTGAGGTGTGTTTGTATGTTTCTTGTCTAATGTAAAATCAAGAATATAGGATTCTTGTTCTTCATATTCACACTCTTCTACTATTTTAAATGATTCCACAGACAAGATATCATCTAAACATAATGTATAAAAGTTCTTTGAATGAGGCTCAATCAATCCTACTTCAAAACTTACACTATCTACTACACACTCACTTTTATTCACCTTCTCGACATCTTCACTTCGAATTGGGCTAGAGTCTTTATTAGAGATTTTCTTTGTTTCTTCTTTTGCCTCTAGCACCATGTCCTCAATCTTGGCATCATCTGCCATGGTTGGTTTAATTGGTTGGGAAATCACTGAGGGTTTCTCAACATCAATCTTAACATCAATATAGGGTTCTTGCTCCGCATCTTCTCACTCTTCCATTAGTATAAATGAATCAATAGACAAGATATCATCTAAACATAATATAGAAGAATGCTTTAAATAATTGACCTCTATATCTATCTTCTCATGAATGATTGGCTTTATGTCTTGACGCATATCACATACGAGATCATACGTTTCTTTCTGGAGATCCAACATTCATTGAAACATAGCTTCAATGCCACTCTTATCGGTGCTTCGTTCTTCATTTTCTTGACCATAAGACCTATCAAACACATAAGAAGAACTAGAATTTGGGTTAGCGCAATAGGGGGAAGGGGCATTTGGGCAATCACCCCAATGTCCATCTTAACCACCACATAAAAAACAATCATACTCCCGGTAGGATGGAGATGGTGCACACATCTCTCTCTGAGGAGCATATCTACAATCTTTCCAAAAGTGAGGTCCATCACAATATGGAAATGGATTATCAAGATAAGATCTCCAATAACCAAGATCATGTTCATTCCACAATGCCATAGTAATAAGTAAACTAAAATAAAAATCTACCTAACACAAGAAATAAAAGAAAACTAAAAACAAATATTTGCAAGTTTGAATTCAAGCAAGTAGGATAAAATTCAAAACCAACTTAATACGCCAAATTATTCCCCGGCAACGACGCCATTTTCGATAACGCTCAACTTACACGTCAATTTAGTGCAAGGTAGTCGTCGTCAATATATTTACCCAACTTTGGAGTCAGGGTCAAATCCACGAGGAACAATGTGAGAGGCGTTTAAACTAACTTGAAACTATAGCTACAAGTTGAATTGAAACAAATGTTTCAAAAAGATAAAATGGGGGGTTTTATCAATCAAACAATAATTAAAGTTTTGACTTGTGTCAGAGATTAGAACTAAAATTTCAATGGTTCAAATCAGTGATAGAGAGGAAATAGGGTTGTGATAACTATGATTATTAATCCCCATTAAATAATAATTGTAGTATTGGGTTCTCATGACTTGTGGGAAACACTAAATTATCTATTTCAACAGCCCATCTAAGTGTTTCTCAACCTGCCTAGATGTTGAACTCCCTAATTCTCTCAAACTTAGGAAATCATTCTATTCATACTGATTTTATCTCAAGTTGATCAATCTTGTTACAGTATTAATCATTAGATGGGAGCTTAACCTTCCCAAATCCTTATTGATAATTCACTACCTTTAGTTTATTTCTCAGTTCGAGCAAATCAACATATGGCGGAATTTATTGTTTGTAACCAATAAATAATAATCATAACAAAGGAATTATCAAGTTGTCCCCACAATCACTCCAACCCTAACCAACTATTAAATCCATGGGGGAATAATCATAGATCCCACAACCCTAGTTGTGGGTTTTAGTTCAACATTAGAAAGAAATAGATAGCAACAATTATAATCATCATTCAAAGTAATTAAACTTACAAAAGATGAAGTCTGAAGTTGATTCTCTTTTAAGTTCAAGAGAAAATTCCCACAACCAAATCAAAGAGTTGAAAATTGAATTCCAAGTTTTTAGCCTCAAAAAGAGGTGTCTTTGCCTTTTGAATAAGTTCAAGATGTTACGCCCCTTCTTATTAGAAAACCCTAACATATGCTTTAAATACATCATCCTAATTATGGAAACAAAATCACACATCACGATATTTACTCAGACAGATGACGACGTGTGTGATGTCTTATCAGGAGTCTGATTCCTTATCAAGAATGTCGTCAGCTACTCTTCACATTTGAACAAGTTCTGTCTTCAGCTGGCGATGAAGCCTGCCATCTTATCAGACATGTGATGACTTATCAGAATTGTCGTCACTTCTTCACTTTAAGTTATCATGCACTTCCTAAGCCTGACGGCTTATCACAACTCTGACGGCCTATCACAGGTTGTCGTCACTTCTTCTAGCTGAATCTCATTCTCTGTCTAAGGTTGACGGCAACTCTAATAGCTTATCATAAGGCTGACGACTTATCAGACAAGTCGTCAACTATACTTCCGTTATTGCTGGTTCTCTTGCATCTTGACTTTTACTGCAATATCAAAGAGAAAACAATCAAAAACAACAAAAGTTTCTCAAGACTTTGCAATTATTCTTAGTTAAAAATCTCAAATGTGTTAGCATCTTCTCACATATCACGTGTGCCTCAAGATATACCTCTACCACCCTTTGCACCCTATCTAGATGAAGGCGGTGGTTCAGGAAAAATATTAAGTTTCATACTCTATTCTAGAGGACCTGTAATATATTTGGGGTCATCTTTAGCAAACTGCTAAAGCCCAAGTTTATTCGGTAGATGTAACAAGGTATTTACAACAAAAGTGGTCCCAAACAAACCCTTGATACTGGAATAAATCATGAGTGGCTAAATAGAGACATATAAACTAAAAAGAAAAAACTTTGTGGAATCTTAAGCATGATAAAATGCGCGAACCTACAATTTTATGAAATGACTAAAAGTTCTTACCATAGTTATATCATAAAGAAACTAAAAAAGAAACTGAATATAAATTTTACTGACTGCTTGTCTATAAAGCCTCTACTTACAGTGACTATAGTTATTCCGTACATAACCCCCAACTATCTCTAATCAGTGATAAGATTGGAAATAAAATGACGTGACTATTAAAGTTCGAGTGGTGTTTCAAAATGAGGAGAACCCATCACCTACTAAATGAAAGTTGTTATCTACCAGACTATGATCATTTAATCTAGAACTGATACTCATGTAAGCTAGAACTTATACATATATTATAAAATAATATAGTGAGAGGAAAGTATACTGTCAGTACTTTGAATGTATTGAAAATGGGAGATATGTAATAATCATGAATAACTCTTAAACCATGCTTTTAAAATTGAGAACATAAATTATTTACTGTTATATGAAATAAATCATGTATGTACTAAAAAGTTGTGAGACACAATAAAGTCTCTAAATCATGATTAAAAATATTTTTGTAAACTGGAAAGCTATAGAAGCATAAATATTTTATATGATTTAAAACTAATATTGAACATGCATAAATCTATAAAACATAGATAATTCTTTTAGTATTAAAATAACTTAGTTAAATACATTTAAACCATACACAATAACTTTTAATGGGAATCATAATCATAAAATATCATAAGGAAACTAAAATTCAAGAATTTGACATAATTAGGTGAGAACCCTGGATCATGAGTTAATAATAATCATAATTGAAAATCATAATCTAGAACTATGTTTTGGACATAAGGGTGAATAGAATATCTTATGTCCAAAACATAGTTCAATAGACTATCTTATTAATACCCACATACCTGATTATAGAAGATTCTTTAACTAAAACATGAAGGCTTTGAACTTGAGAATGAACCTTATATTTTGTAAACTTGGGAGAACTAGAGAGCTTTTGAATCACTTTTTTTTATTTTTGGAAGTATCATCGATGTTAATAAGGATAAGTAAATTTATCTCCCTTTAATCCCCCCTGAAAGAGTCAAAACAGAATATTTCATGTCTTAAAAGAGTAGGAAAAGACCTACAACCTTTTAAAAATATTTGGGAAAGATATAGGTGTCGGATACAACAAACGAGTTGGGGCTTAGAGAACAATTCATGATCAAACTCGTGGTTTCATACCCTTTTTGACACTTCTTTGAAAATTCAAAGTGAGTCCAACAAGGACTCCTTACTTTAACCAATTACATATTCCTTTAGTTGATGACTCATTCTATTGAGCCATGGCCACTAATATCTTTTGCAATGCTTCACTAAAATAGGCATAGGTTTTTACTCTGAAATCAAATTGACAAGTGGTTGATGGAGTTTCTAAGATTTAACTACCTTTAATTTGGTGGTTACTAGGAAACATAACTTTTTCTTATACTAGAAGTAGTAATATTTTAAAGTTGATACAAGTAGAATCTTATATTAAAAATTAGGTGGGAAAGGAGTTTTCAACTCAACTCTATGTTAGAGACTTATTATGACCTTAAATTTCATCAGCTCAACTTTGTGGTAGAGACTTCTTATGATATTAAATTTCATCAAATACTCTTATTATACTTATTTTTATGGTTCTTGATAGTTGACAACTTGTGTATTTAGGAAAATGATAGTTGAAACTAGATAGACATCCTATGAGCCAAAGTACAACTCATAGGTAGATACCCCGACTCGTGGCCTTAGTAGTGGTGCATGGGACCGATTTTGAATCCTATAGAATTTCTCCATATTGATTAGTACGAGTCAATGAAGGACTCATACATTGATCTCAAGGATTGTGGTATAGTCTCTATTGAGGAAAAACTTTGATTTCTTCAAGTTTTCTGTTATAAGTCTAATTCCTAAGCATGGGAACTTTTGTTGTGCTACATAAAGTGACAAAAATCATCACAATCATAGAATCCAATGTCAAAGGAAAAACACTAAGATGGCCCAGAAGAAGAAGAATGTCCTTCATAACCTAAAGAACAAAAAAGAGATCCTCAACCTGCTTGACCCAATCTCGGACCACTCATAGCCTAAAAACCTATAATTGAAACTTTTGCAATGTTTCTTGAACTATACTTCTATGGTAACCATGACAACTTTATCTTGAAGAATCCTAACAACGAGATGAGTACCATTCACCCCTATAGACTCTTTTATAAATAACTGAGTCACCTACCAAGGTAAAAATAAAAAAAGATCTGAAAGAACCTCAGGATCAAAACCAAAACACATAGCCACATATGTGGTCATATAGGAAAGAGTGGAACCCGGATCAAAGAGACAATACACGTTACGAGGAAAGAGTTGTAATGTACCAGTCATGACAATAGGTGATGCCTCAGATTCTTATTGAGATGCAAGAGCATGCAACCTATTTCGGCCAGTGTCGGTTCTACAAGTAGGAGCAAATGCAGAAGCAACACCACTAGGAAGAAATGATGGACAAGGAGACTCCATTCAATCTTACAAACTCTCTAATATAGAGCTTGGTATAGTCCTCGGCTGAAAAAGAAGTATGGACTTGAAAGAAATGGGCTATTTGGTCATCTTGTCCATAATGACCCAAATCGAATCATGCTAATGACAAGTACGAGGAAATTCCATCACAAAGTCCATGATCACCTCTTCCCACTTCCAAGTGGAAATACTAAACTCCTACATAATGCCACTAGGCTTCTAATGCTCAATCTGTACCTACTGACAAATAGGGAACTTATCTACAAACTCTGAAATATTCCTCTTCATACCGCTCCACCAATAGATCTCCCGCAAATCACAGTACATCTTAGTTTCCCCTGGATGAATAGAGTAACACGCACTATGCACTTCTTAAGAATTTGCTGTCTCAACCCATCTACAAACTGCACACACAGTCTACTCTTGCAACGCAACAACTATCTCTCTCTTTGGAGAAAACCTCTACTTTTTGATCTCTGACAGACTCCTTCAACTTTACTAGAACGAGGTCCCTATCTTTCTTTTCCTTCACTTTGGCAGCCAAAGAAGATTCCAAACTACTCTGCACCCAAACACTACCCTTAGCTGAGTCAACCAAACGAACTCCTAAACTAGCCAACTAATGAACCTACGGAACTAACTGCTTCTTATCATTCTCAACATGAGCAACACTACCCATAGATAATCTACTAAGAGCATCTGCCTCTATATTGGCCTTGCCCAAATGATACAAAACACTCATATCATAATCCTTCAACAATTTTAGCCACTTTCTCTGATGAAGATCTAACTCTCTCTGCAAAAATACATACTGCAAAATCTTGTGGTCTATGAACACATCAGCATACACCCCATACAGATAATGCCTCTAAATTTTCATGACAAACACAATAGTTGCTAACTCAAGATCATGAGTAGGATAATTCTTTTCATCAGGTTTAAGTTGTCTAGAGACGTAAGGTACCTTACCTCTCTGCATCAAAACACAATCCAAACGAACTCTGGAAGCATCACAATAAAGAACAAACCCATCTGAACCATTGAGCAATGTTAAAATTGAGGCTGAGGTGAGTCGAGTCTTTAACTCCTAAAAACTCTTCTCACAAGAATCTGACCACTAAAATTTAACTTTTTTTGAGTTATTTTGGACATGGGGGATGCAATAGATGAAAACCCTTCAACATACCATCTGTAATAGCCAGCCAAACCCAAGAAACTCCTGATTTCTAATGGAGAAATGTGTCTGGGCCAGTTTCTCACTACTTTGGCCTTTTGAGGGTCAACTCTAATTCCATCAATGAAAATTATATGGCCAAGGAAAGCTATTGATCTTAGAAAAAACTAGTACTTACTAAATTTAGCAAACAACTGATGGGTTCTAAGAGTCTACAATATGATTTTGAGATCGTCTACATGATCGTTTTCAATATGGGAATAGACAATGATATCATCTATGAAGATTATAATGAACATGTCCAAGTACTGTTCGAACGCTCGGTTCATCAAGTCCATGAAATTTGTCGGGGCATTCGTAAGACCAAATGACATGACTAGAAATTTGAAGTGACCATACCTAGTTCTGAAAGCTATTTTCGGAATGTCACAATTTTTGACTCTGAGCTAATGATAGCCGGATCTGAGGTCTATCTTAGATAAATGGATGGCACCCTAAAGTTGATCGAACAAGTCATCAATTTTGGGGAGTGGGTAATTATTCTTGATTGTGACTTTGTTCAGCTGACTGTAATCGATGCACATTATGAGAGAACTGTATTTCTTATGCATGAAAAGGACTAGAGTTCCCCATGGGGAAATACTGTTCTAATGAACCCCTTATCTAGAAGGTCTCTTAATCACTTTTTCAAATCTTTGAGTTCTGCTAGATCCATTCTGTATGAAAGAATAAAGATAGGCTGGGTATCCGAAAGAAGGTCTATTTTGAAGTTAACTTCCCTTTCGGAAGGAACTCCAGGAAGATCTTTGGGAAACACATCTGGGAATTCCCTCACTACTAAAACTGACTCAAGACTAGGAGTCTTGGAATTGGAGTCCTTAACTCAAACAAGGTTGTAGATATACCCTTTTTCTTTCATTGTTCTCACTCTAAGGTACGAAATATGTTGACCCCTAAATGTTGTAGTACTACCCTTCCATTCAAGGACTGGTTCATTAGGAAAATGAATATGAACAACTCTATTTCTACAATCAACTGAGGCATAGCATGAGTGGAGCCAATCCATGCCGAGAATGACATCAAAATCAGTCATCTCTAACTCCACGAGATCTACTAAAGTGACTTTCTTGGATATTGTGACCAAACAGTTCCTGTATACTTGTCTGGCTATAATAGAAACACCTACAAGAGTGGACATTGAGAAGGGTTCTGCTAAAGTCTCAGGACTGACACCGAAATTAATGATTATGTAGGGAGTTACAAAAGAAAGAGAAGCTCCGAAATCTAATAAAGCATAAACATATAAATGAAAGACCTTTAACATACCAATAACCACATCAGGAGAACCTTCCTGATCCTGTTGGGACTGAAGTACATAAATCTTGTTTGGGCACTGCCCACTGGTGGCACTGGAAGCAGCACACTGCTAAGTCGGGCGACTAGATGGAACTGTGGAACGACTGGACTGACCCTACTGACAACTCAGTGGGTAGTCCCTGACCCTGTAGCCTGTCTTACCATACCCAAAGCATACATCACTGCCATCTCTAGACATACCCTGATGGTTTCTACCATATTTCTGACAAAAAGGATTTGTGCGACCACTGTTCACACTTTATTGGGGTTTAGGGCCAGGCGTACTATCCCAATTATCATTTTTGGGAATCAGCACTGGCGCACTAGCTGAAGATGGAGTTAGGGTTGAAAATTTTTTATGGGATAGAGGACGGTTACCACCCTCCGACCTCCACTGAGCAAAACTGAAGCGACCTATTTTGACTCTCTTATTCTCCTTCTCTCTTTCCTTACACTTCTACTCCTCAATCTGTTAAGCATGCACCATCAACCTAGACATGTCTATATCCTTAATCAACATCGCGGTCCTACACTCCTTGACCACACTATTAGCTACACCAGAGACAAACTTAGTTATCCTACATCTATCATCAAACACAACATTAGGAGCATACCTGGCTAGCTAAGTATACTTAAAATAATACTCCTTCACACTCATATTTCCCTACCTTAGATTAATAAACTTATGCACCTTAGCTTCCCTTAACTCCAAGGGAAAGAACCTATCTAGAAAAGCGGTAGCAAACTCCTCCCATTCAACTGGTCTTGCATCTGCCTCTCTATCTCTCTTCCACTGCTTATACCAGGTGTGAGAAAACATCCTACAGTTAATAAGCACCCAACTCTGCATTCTCACTAAAAGTCAAACCCATAATACCACTTACCTTTTAAACCATGTCAAGGAATTCCTGTGGATCCTTATCAGCATTAGATCCCAAAAATAGAGGAGGGTTCATTCGGGTGAAGTCCCAAATCATAGTTACGAAAGTATTATCCACCAAAATAGTGGGGAAGGCAGTCGGCTAATTATTTTGGGTTGCTACTGAGTGAGCTAAGGTAGTGAATGCCACTCTAAATTTGACATAAGAGACAGGCTCATTCAGAGGATCTTCCTGAACAGGTGAATGTGCAAGTTGATTCATGTTTCTCTTTCTGTTAGTCTTTCTGGGAGGCATATTCTCTAAATGGAAAGGAAATTATATTAGAAAGGGAGTTTAAATTGATCTCATGCTCAATCACAGAACATGAACACTGAATAAAGGGAAGCCTTTCTTAAAATATATTGTAGCTTCTTTCCCATAAGTGTGGCGCGCTTTACATGCACAATACTTTACTTAACGCGGCATTCAAACTCCCTTGGACACTTTAAATCCTCTGGCTCTGATACCAACATTGTAACACCCTAAGAGTACACCAGGATGCCACACGGTGCCTACATCCCCAAAGGACCACAAGGTAGCCCATGTTGGTAACTGTTGTGAGCACGAAATAAAATAACAGAGAACAAGTGCAGAATTTAACCAAAAATGCCATAAGTCTTTAAATACGAAAACAATACTGAATAAAAAAATTGAAAACGTCTGTCTGAGAACAATACTGTAAGATTGTCAATAGCACCTAATAACTGAATAACTGATTAAAAAAGTTCGAAAGCCTTTTACTGACTGACTGTGGAGTTGATGGGATAAATCCCCAAATAACTCTGACTGACTACTGAACTAAATTGAAATAAACACAACTGATCCTCAGAACATGAGGACTCACCACTGCTACTACTGCAGATGTGCTAGGGAGGTCTAGGTGCAGTCAGGAACATGAGCATCCGAACCTATGATATAAGACATTATAGTGCAGAAAATGAGTATGCGGTCAGTACTTTGAATGTATTGGTATGCTAAATAAGGTTAGGATGACGTGCATAGTTCATATGCATGAATGATACTGACTGAACATGTAGCATGAGATAACTAATGTATAGTATGCGAGAAATGCTATAAAATCTAAAAATACATGACCAAGCATTTGAAATAATACTAGAATAATCTATAAACTAAAATACTGAAATAATGATGTTGAAGAACTAATAACTGTATGCCATGGTCAGTAACGATATCTATATTGATCATCTCCGACTTCCATTCAGGAAACTCTATTTCTTGATGCAACCCACCAGGACTCATGTGCTCAACCTTATCCTATTGAAACATCATGCACTAGTCCATGAAATTAATCATATCTCTCTTTATACCACTCTACCAATAGATATCCTTAAGATTATGATACATCTTTGTCAAACCAGGATTGACGACATAGCACGACTCATGTGCCTCAGCCGAAATCCTTTGTCGCAACCCATTGACATTCGAAACCCACAACCTCCCTTGGTATCGCAAAGTGCCATCACTCCTAATCTCAAACACTGTCACTTTTTTCCCACCGACATCACTCTTGATTTTATCAAGAACGGATCCAACACTAGTTTCCCTTTAATCTCTACACCAAGAGATGATTGAACTACTTCTTGCACCATCACGCCACCATCTTTAGAATCCAATAGAAAAACTTTAACATTCGCCAAGCAGTTAATATCCTTCACCAATTCCCATTCTCTGTCCTCCACATAAGACAAACTGCCCATAGACAACCTACTAAAAGAATCAGCAACCATATTAGCCTTACCTGGGTGATAGTTAATACTCATATCATAATCTCTGAGAAGCTCAAGCCATCTCTTTTTCCTTAGATTAAGCTTCTTCTACGTGAACACGTACTGAAGACTTTTCTGATCCGTAAAGATATCTACGTGAACACCATACAAATAATGCTTCCATAGTTTAAAAACAAACACAATCCCCAATAACTCTAAATCATGAGTAGGATAATTCCATTCATATACCTTCAACTTCCCTGAAGCATAGGCAATCCCCTTTCTATGTTGCATCAAAACACAACTAAGCCCTACCGGAGATGCATCACAATAAACCACAACCCCATAATTTCTTTTCGACAAAGTCAAAGTAAGAGCCAAAGTCAACCTATCCTTCTACTTCTCAAAACTCCCCTCACAAGAATCCAACTATAAAAACTTAAACTTCTTCTGAGTTAACATATTCAAAGGAGCAACTATCGACGAGAAGCTTTCCATAAACCACCGATAATACCCAGCTAAACCCAAGAAACTCTGAACATCGAATAGAGTGTTGGGCCTAGGCCACCCCTTCATCACAATAACCTTTTGAGGATCAACCATTATCCCCTCAATAGAAATAATGTGACCCTAGAAAGTCACAGCATTCAACTAAAACTCACAGTTAGAGAACTTGGCAAACAACTGTTGTTCCTTTAAGGTCTATAACACCACACAGAGGTGACTAGTATGATCCACCTCATTCCTCGAATACACCAAAATGTCATCAATAAACATAATGAAAAAGAGATCCAAATACTTCCTGAACACCCTGTTCATCAAATCCATAAATATTGTCGGAGCATTGGTCAACACAAATGACATCACCAAGAACTCAAAATAACCATACCAAGTAAGAAAATATGTTTTAGGGATATTCACCTCCCTAATCTTAAGCTGATGGTACCCTCACCGAAGATCTATCATAGAAAAGAACTTAGCGCCCTGTAACTGATCAAACAAATCATCTATGCTTGGGAGAGGATACTTAATCTTGATTGTTACCTTGTTCAACTTCCTGTAGTCAATGCGCATCCGAATGGAACTATCCTTCTTGCGCATGAACAATATCGGTGCACCCTACAGAGAAAACCTCGAATGAGTAAACCCTTTATCCAGATGATCCTTAATTTGCTCCTTGAGTTCCCTTTACTTAGCCGGAGCCATTCTATATGGAGGAATAGATATTGGACAAGTGTACGAAAGAAAATCAATACCAATCTCAACTTCCCTATCTAGAGGAACACCAGGAAGATTATTCGGAAAGGCCTCTGGAAACTCATTACCTATAAGAACTAACTGCAAAAAAGGACCTTTCGAGTTATAATATTTAACTCAGACCAAGTGATAATGACACCCTTTATAGATTAACTTTCAAGCTCTAAGATAATAAATAAATCTCCCCCTAGGAGCTAAAGACCAACCCTCCCATTCTATTTCTGGATCACCAGGGAACCTAAAGATGACCTTATGAGTCCGACAGTCTAAAGATGCATAACAAGAATGCAACCAGTCCATTCCCAAAATCCTATCAAAATCTACTATTCCCAACTCAAGCAGATCTACCAAGGTTTACCTATCACCAACAGATACCATGCACCCCCTATAGACCCATTCAACAATGACTGAGACTCCTACCTAGGTAGAAATAGAAAAAAGATCGTAAATAATTTTTGGATCAAAATCAAAATTCAGAGCTATATAAGGAGTCACATAAGAAATAGTGGAGCCCGAATCAAGCAAACAATATACGTCATGGGAAAAGAGTTGTAATGTACTAGTAACAACATCAGGCGATGCCTCAAATTCCTGCCAGGATGCCAAAGCATACAACCTATTCTGGCCAGTACTAGAACCATAAGCAGTAACAGAAGTTGATGCCATGCCACAAGGTGTAAGAAAAGAAGATGAAGCCAACAGAATCTGATTCGCCCTCGTAGAAACCTTGTTGACCAGATAATCCTTGGGTTGATGGCCTACCTGACCATACTTGAAGCACTTATCTCTAACTTCCTCAGGGAATCCTTGGTGAAGACAATCAAAAATATGACAAAGAGGGCATAAAAATAGACTAACCTCCACTAGCCTGAGATTATGAAACCTGAGCCCAAGAATTGTCACCACCTTGGGGACGCCTGTCGCCAGACTATTGTGGGTAAGGAGCATTGGTAGCGGAGAAGGAACCAGAACTCCCTCACTTTTTTTCCTTCCACTTGCCACCATCTCTACAACCATTAGGTTGTACACCTCCCTGATTTAAAAATTTGCCTTAATTTTACTGCCTATCCCCAAATTCAATCTGCTTTCTCTTTTAATCCTCAACCTCCTGCATATGAATGGTCAACCTAAAGATGTTCATATCTCTAATGAGAAAAGCAGTCTTGCTCTCCAAAATGAAATCTCTTTTAAATCCAGAAGTGAACTTCCTCATTATCGACCTCATATCAGCTACTAAATCAGGAGAATACCTTAACAACTAATGAAACTTTAAGGCATATTCCCTAACAAACATCCTTCCTTGCCAGAGGTTCATAAACTCATCTATCTTCATTTCCCTCAACTCTTGAGGAAAGAAACGATCCATGAAGGCATTAGAAAAAGCCTCCCATAACCCTTCCTTTTCCTTATCACCCTTATCTCTGTCCCACTCCTCATACTACTAATAAGCAACAACTTTGAGTTAATAAGCCGCAAAGCTAACTCCCTCTATATCATAAGCCTGTATAACTCAAAATATCTTCTCTATCTCATCAAGGAAGCCCTGTGGGTCTTCCTCCACCTTCACTCCCATAAAAGTAGGAGGACCAATCTTCATAAATTTTCCAACCCTTGTGGCCTCAACGAACAAAGCACTAGCCGCATCCCACTCAGCCTGAGCAGTGACCATCTGAGCAATAACATGAATACACTAAAAAAACTCCACATTCTTCATGTTACCCTGGGGGGCCTGAGAAGCAGTAAGAGGAAGATAAGGAACTCGAACACAATTAGGAATAGGACCATGAGATCAAAGATGTACTGTAGAAGTAAGAGGTACCCCTTCAGCATTATCCCAGATAGGACGAAATAATTTCTTTGTGTTCTAGAACTAGGAGGCATGATCTAAAAGACAAATAACCAAGGATTAGAGAAGTTTCCAGGACTGATAATTTCAAGAAAATGGAACATTCCTAAATGTCTTGCATCCTCTCTCTTATGAGTATGGCACTTTTCAGACCCCAAAAAGAGATTCTACTCGACATAACTTTGTGGACTTCCCAGTTGACCATGAATCTGGCTATGATACCAATTTGTCACAACCCAATCTAGGGCCCAGATATAACAGGTTTCTCATGTCTAACTAGACCGGGGACCGCGCCCTTAACCCAACCACCTTTCACAGCCTTAGATAAGCTGAATTTTGAGCATATAACAAAATTTCATAAATGGTTCTATGAAGACTCTGGGATAGGGTTACAACAGTGATCGGTCCAATGGAGTCTACCCGCACCAAACCAACCATCCATACCATACCAAACCAAAGAGAATATCAAAACATAATATGACAATCAAACCCAAAATGTAATAGATGGAACAACCAACAATATCGTCCAATGGTATCAGCCCCAACAACAATGCCACTGCTAAGGACGACACCAATACCGATACCGCCCATACCAACCCCCAGAAGATCCATAAACTTTCTACCCAAAAGATTACAAATATTCAGCTAGGACATGCCCCCAACCATGGCCAAAACCAATATCCAAAATAAAAGAAAAATGTCTAAGATTCTCCATATCTTGAAATGGAGCCTTGTAAAAAGATTGAAGATCACTACTCCAATCCCAATATTGTCCCTTAGTCAATATGTAGGAGGAATCGAATTGTCGGTTCCTGCATAGCGTAGGTATACAGTAGCCAGTAGACGGGTTAGCAAATTACCACTAGCATGTATCTCATATTAAGGATAAAGTAATGTCATTTAAACAACTAAGTAAAACCATTCATGATGTATACAACCATACATATATATAACTGCCGGGAAAGGGAATTTGTGTTTATCATTCATTTAAAACCTTTAACCTAGGATGTTTAACTTTTTTGTATAACCATACCCATAGACCATATGGGTTCAGCTCTCCCTGCTAAAAGAGTCCCAGTGTGTGTATATGCACGACCAGGACATATTCCATGGGATTACTAGTATATCCCTCCAATATAAAGTGTGACACTTACACATAGTCATCGGAGACCCCTCATATCGCCAAATATGAATTTCTAATTTTCGTTCCCCCGAAACCTCCACCTTCCACGGCTTAGTTACACATCCCGCCATTAATGCCCAAATAAAAAACTATGTCCAAACAATCCAATTACCATTTACTAACCAAGGCCATTTATTAGAGGTATCATTAAAATAACCATTCTTGCAAGATTTAGCCATAGAAAAATGATTTAGGTTAAGGGTACTCTCAAGTGCCCTTTCTATTTACCATATTAACCTTTTTAGAGACTACTATGTCCTCCACAAGTATAACCAATTGGCCTTTAACCTTAGTAATCCATTTAAACCATTTATCATTTCATATATAAAGTGAAAACAAGCAAGAGTTTCATTTAAAGAAGTCAATGCAATGAACATATCTTTATAAGCATTTTATCAAACACCTTGGGGACATAATATAACCAAAACCAATTCCTAAGACCATTAAACTATTACCATGTAATCAAATTTCCCAAAACCATCATTGATGCATATAAAATCATAATTAAACCATAGTAAACCATAACCAAGCCATTATAAACAAAACCCCTAATTAATAGTTGAAAACCATAAACCATGCAGCATTAAAACCATGAAAACATCTATAAAATCCATGCTATTTTAGAAGTAAGAATTATGGAAGAGACACGTGCCTTAAACCGACAAAGATGATGAAAAAAAATCACCAAAGAAAGCCCCAAAGCAATCGTTAAGCTGAAACCTAAGCTCTCTTGCACCAAAAGCTCTTGAGAGAATTATGATGTGTTTTGAAATAGTTTTCTTAGTGTTAATGAATAGAATAATAGGGTGAATAACCTCCTAGGTGTATTAGAAGTCGTCGTTCATAATTAGGGTAAGTAAGGAAATATCCAAAATGCCCCCACTTAAGTCCCTTACTAACCCGTCATAGGGATACCACTGACCCTCTTACGAATCATACCTTTTCTTACGATTGGTTTCCACTAGTCGTACCTAGGCCATAACCTTTGGATCAGACACTATCCAGCATATGACTTATCCAACAAAGTCGTAACCTCAACATATAATTCATACCCATGATCTGTATCTCTGGAAGAATGAATTACTAAGAAGATCAAACATTGCCTACCATACTATTCACTGATACGACACGTATCAATTCTTATGACTCATACCCCTAAGTCATAACCATTCCAGTGATCAAAACCATCCCACCAACTAACACTGGTCAGCTTATGATAGGACCATACCACTCATACCCCACCATACGGCTCGTACCCTGGAGTAGTATTGGGTTCGGAGAATGGATTTCAAGGAAAATCTCTAAGGCCAAAACCCAAGATGTAATAGGAAACAAGTCTTAAGATGCACTTAAAATCTTTAGCCTTGATTGTGTAGCTCAACTATCATAACATGTACCCATGTTCTATATGGGTTCCAGCTCTCAACCCTTGTTTGGGTCCTAGTGTGTGTAGCCGCATAAACAAAAGAATAATCTCATAAAAATGCACAGGGTATCAAACCTCCCAATCATATACCAAAGTGGATTAAGCACCCGGTCATGTGATAATTTACGTAGAACTCAAACCTCCACAATTATCTAATAATAATGATGGGGACTCGATCCTCCCTAGTCACTTTGACCCCGTGTCGGCAAATGCAATTTTCAATAACTGTTACTCGGACCTCCACTTTAATGACTCAACTGTAAAAACCCCATTAAAGCTAAATTAAAATCATTTATCTCACAATCCATTCATTAAACCACAATACACATTTAGGCATACATTGTTGGCATCATCATGCCAACTACACTTGCATTTAAGCATACATTGTTGGTATCATAATGCTAACTACACTTGCAAGGTAACAACAACATGCCAAAACAATTGCATCAATTGGGGAAACTAAAAACCCCGTTGGTTCAATTTTACAAATTCCCACATCTCTCATAATTAAAAACCAATTTCACATTTTAGGGTTTGGGGTCATAACCACTTCAAAAGTCACATGTTTGGGAAAATCACAATTTTCTAGTTCATCCACCATAACCATGCACCCACAAGATCAAAACCATAATTAAAGCATGAAAAATCATATGTAAACCATGGAAAAACATTGTTTAACAATAAGCATTCAAAACCCTCAACCATTGTTATAAACCAATATGAATATCTCATTAACAATACTTTAAAACATCTGCTTTTAACAAATTAACAATGAAGGAAGAGTAACATACCTTAAACACAAAAACAATTGGAGAGAAATTGACCCTTGAGCCCTTGGATGACAAACTTAATGAATTCATAACTTGACTTACTTAAGGGAATTTAGAGAGCCTTTTGAAGTGTTTGAAAAGTTACTTAGATTTGTTTCTAAGTGCTAATGACTCCCTCCATAAAAGGGGTTATAAGACGTGGATTTCAATTTGGGTAAGGGGAAAATGTCCATAATGCCCTTAACTTAAAAGATGAAAAAGTGCCGCCATTGACTACAGGTCAACCGTTGATTCGTAACCACTCCATATGACTCGTCACCACGAGGCATAACCAAGATAGTCTCTAGGACCCCCACCCACTGTTGACCCTATGACTCAACTGATAACACTCGTGATAAGACCCTATAACTCAAAGTGTATAGTCGTGGTCAACCCAAAGCCCAATTAGGTGAACACTAGACATCCTATGATTTACACCCCATAACTCATAACAAGTCCTTATGGATCATAGTGAGCCACTCATACTTAGAGCCAAACTTAGCCACTTAATTTCTGATTTTTTTACTATTTGGTCTATAGGACTAATCAAGACTCCCTACAACTCGTACACGCAAGCCGTACATAGGAGAGTAACTTAAGCATTATTCACTGGACACCTTATAACTTAGGTCACCTGAACTATCAAGACACATAACGACTCATTTGATGAGTCATTGCTAAGGAAAGAAGCACAGAACTCAGAAAACTTTTCACGACCAAGAACCCAGGGCATTACATACTCCCCCCTTAGGATAATTCATACTCGAATGATATGATGAGTCATTTATTAGTACAATTTGAATCCACTTAGCACTACTCTTAACTTTAAAAAAGACATAAAGGAAAGATAGCCAAGGAAATCACCATTTCCTTTGACAAAGTCAAAAAACAAAGATGTTAAGGAATACATACCTTAAGCATGATTTTATGGAATGGGAAATAAGAACGAGTACTTGGAATTCATATCCTCTTCGGCTTCCCAAGTAGCTTTCTCAACCTTTTGGTTCCTCCAAAGAACTTTTACTGAAGCCACTTTCTTCATCCGCAATAGACGGACTTGCAAACCTAAAATCTCAACTGGGAACTCCTGGTTGGACAAAGAATCCAAAATACTAACCTTATACAAGGGAACAACCGTTGAAGTATCACCCAGGAACTTCCTCAAGATCGACATATAAAACTTTGGGTGAATGAAGGTCAAACTAGAAAGCAACTTCAATTCATATACAACATTACCAACCTTCTTCAACACCAAGTACTGACCAAATTCACGGGAACTAAGCTTCCCCTTTGTACCAAAATGCATCACTCTCCTCATAGGAGACACCTTTAAGAACATACAGTCACTAACATCGAACTCCAACTCCCTTTGCCTCACATCCGCATAGGACTTGGCGAATTTGGGCGGCCTTAAGTCTATCCCAAATCACCTTTACCTTGTCCATGGCTTGGTGAACTAAATTAGGTCCAGATAACTTATCTTTACCGACCTCAAACCATCCAATAGGAGACCTACAGCTTCTACTATATAAGGCCTCAAACATAGCCATACCAATGCTAGGGTAATAAATGTTGTTGTAGGAAAATTCTAGGAGAGGCAGGTGGTAAACTCAACCACCCTCAAAATCAAGTATACAAGATCAAAGCATTCTTTCAAGACCTGAATTGTCATTTCCACTTGGCCATCCATCTACGGGTGGAAAATAGTACTAAGGGTCACTTTAGTCCCTAAACCCCACAAGAAGGACCTCCAAAAATGAGATAAGAACTGATTACACCAATCAGATATGATAAAAACTGGAGTACCATGCAAATTCACGATATCCTTAAAGAACAACTTGGCATAATCCTAAGAAAAGAAATTTGTCCTCACTTGTAAGAAGTGAGCAGACTTACTATGCTATACACGATGACTCAAATCGAATTAAATTGAGGGTGAGACCTCTGAAGACTGGTAACAAAATCCATATTAATTAAATCCCATTTTAACACCAGCTGTTCAATCTATTGATTCAACCTACCAAGCCTCAAGTGCTCTACCTACTTGTTGACACACCATGCACTTAGCCACAAAATTGGACACATCTCGGTACATGTTATTCCAACAATGAATATCTTTAAGATGGTGATACATTTTTATTGAACTAGAATGAATAGTATAAAGCAACTCATGATCTTCGACCAATATTCTTCCTCACAACTCATTAACATCGGGAACACACGATCTACCTTGGTACCTCAAGATACCATAATCATTAATCTTGAAAACCATCAGTTTTTTCCTACCTACATAGTTCTTGATTTTCATAATGATAGGATCTAACACTAGCTTCTTCTTTACCTCAGCACCTAGAGAGGACCTTTCTATCTCTTGAACAATCTCACCACTATCCTCAAAATCCAAGAGACGAACTCTGAGATTAGCCAAGCGGTGAATATCCTTCACCAAATCTTGTGTTTGCTTATCTACATGAGACAAGATCCCCATGGACAACATTCTAAGAGCATCTGCAACCACGTTAGCTTTACCTGGATGTTAGTGGAGACTCATGTCATAATCATTGAGCATCTCAAGCCATCTCCTTTACCTAAGATTTAATTGTTTCTAGGTGAACACATATTATAGGATCTTATGATTAGAATAAATATCAACATGGACCCCATACAAATAATGCCATCAGATCTTTAATGCAACACCACATCTAAAAATTTCAAATCATGGGTCGAATAATTCTTCTCATGAAATTTTAACAGCCTAAAAGCATATAAAACAACCTTTCCATGCTACATCAACACATAACACAGCCCTACCCATAACGTATCACAATAGACAACAAAACCATCGGTGCCTTCAGGCAGAGTCAAGATCGAAGATGAAGTCAACTTATCCTTCTGCTTCTCGAAACTACCCTCATAAGTATTAGACCATGATAATTTTAACTTCTTCTTAGTCAACTAAGTTAACAAGGCAGCGATAGAAGCAAAAAATTCCACAAACTTTCTATAATAATCGGCTAAATCCAAGAATCTCCAAATATCGGAAGGAGTCCTGGGTCTAGTCCACTTTATGACCACCGCAACCTTTTATGGATCCACCATGAACCCTTTATTAGAACCAACATGACCCAAATAATTCAAAACATTCAAACAGACCTCACACATAGAAATCATTGCATAAAAATATTTATCCTTTAGGCAACATAAGGTAGAAGTGATCGGCATGATCCGCCTCATGCTTGGAATATAAGAAAATATCATTAATAAAGAAAATCACGAACAAATCCAAGAACTGGCAGAAAACCCCATTCATAAGATCCATAAATGCAGTTAGGGCATTAGTCAAACCAAAGGATATCACCAAAAATTGAAAATGACAGTACCGAGTTCGGAAAGCATTCTTAGTGAGATCCACTTCCCTAATCTTTAACTGATGGCACACAACTGAAGATCAATCTTGGAAAAAACTTAGCACCCTAAAACTGATAAAAGATATCATAAATCTATGGAAGTGGATACTTTTTCTTCATGATTATTTTATTCAACTGGCGGTAATAAAAACACATTTGAAGGGAACCATCCTTCTTACGCACGAAGAGCACGGAAGAAACCCACGGAGATACACTTGGGTGGATAAAATCCTTATCAAGAAGATTTTTCAATTGCTCCTTAAGTTCCTTCAAATCAGTTGAATCCATTCTATAAGGAGGAATAGAGATAGGATAAGTGTTTGGAAGAAGATCAATCCTAAAATCAATTTCCCTGTTGAGAGGTACACAAGGAAGATCATCATGGAACACATTAGGAAATTCACAGACCATAGGGAGAGTCTGTAAGGTAGGACCTTCGGGTCTAGAATCCTTAACATACACTAATTGATAGAGGCACCCTCTATAAACCAATTTCTAGGCTCTAAGATATGAAATGGACATTCCCTTAGGCACTAGGGAACTACCTGCCCATTCAATTATCGGCTCATTTGGGAAATGGAAACTGACCCTTCAGGTCCAACAATCAAGAATGCATTGCATGAATGCAACCAATTCATCCTTAAAATCACATCAAAGTCCAACATGTACAACTCTATTAGATTTACCATGGTCTTTCTACCATAGACTGACATCACATAAACACTATAGGCACTTCTAGCCATAATGGAGTCACCCATCAGAGTGGACACCTAAAAAGGATCCAAAATACACTCAGGATCAAAACCAAAATTGATAGCCACTTAAAGGGTCACATAAGATAGCATAGACCTGGGATTAAGCAGATAATATACATCATGATAAAAGAGTTTAAGCTTAACATAAACAACATCAAGGGAAGCCCTAGAATCCTAGTGAGTGGCAATAGCATATAGACGGTTCCGACCAGTGTCGGAGCAAAAAGCAGGAGTAGTGCCCTTTGGTGTAAGAGCAGATTAACTAGCAATAAGAATCTTATTCTCCCTAAAATCAACCTTAGATAGGAAATCCCTCTGTAGATGACCAGTTTGGAAATATTTAAAGAACTTATTCCTCCCTTCCTCGCAAAAACCATGATGCACCAGACCACAAAATGTATAAGGAGGATATGACAGAGCTTCTTGATCCCCACTATCCTGCGACTGGGCTCCTAGAGCTCTAAACCCATTCTCATACTAAAAATGATGGTAACCTAATGGATTCAGATAAGGAGAACTAGACATAGAGTAGGAGTAAGAATTGTTCTACTTCTTCTTAGAACATTTCCTACAATCCCAACAACTTTGTTGCTAACCCCTATCCTTCTCTAAATAGTAAAACTTCTTACTTTGCCTTTCATTTGTCTCTGCTTGCTTCTTATTTTGTTCTTCCAGTTGTATAATATACACCATAATTCTAGAGATGTCCATATCGTTATTCAACAAGGTAGCCTAGCTATCCAAGATATACTTACGGTACAAACCTGAGGTAAAATTTCTCATTCTAGCCCTCATGTGAGACACAAATTCAGGATCATAATGCGATAACTATTTAAACTTCAAGGAATACTCCTTTACTGATATCTTTCCTTGCTTTAAATTCATGAATTCCTCGGCCTTCGCTTCCCTCAACTCCTAAGAAAAGAAGCAATCACAAAAAGCACTAGAGAATTAAACCCATAAGACAGACTCAACATCATCACCCCTAAACTGGTCCCACCCTTCTTACCATTGGTATGCCACATCTTTCAATTAGTAAGCAGCAAACTCTACACCCTCCACATCAGAAGCATTCATTACATGAAGGATATTTTGCATCTCATTAATGAAATTTTAAGGATCTTCCTCAACTTTTGAACCACTAAAAATAGGAGGACAAAACCTCATGAATAGGCCAACTCTAGTGGCCTCAGATTATGGACCAACAGAAGCAACATGCTCAGTCTGAGGGGCCACCAACTGGGTAAGAATATGAATCGACTAGCAAAACTAAGCATTAGACATAACAACTCACGATTCCAGAGAAGGAATAAGGGGAACTCTTAAAACTCCCCCAAGGAAATTAAAAGTAACGACCCTAGACCGAGTCTGAACTTCTAGAGTTGGATGAACTCCATCCACATTGTCCTCAGATGGGAGAGTTTCCACGAGCATTGGATCTTCTGGGAGGCATAATCTTAAAAGTGAACACACGGGAATTAGACATTATTCAAGACCTCAGACTCTATAACTTGAAATAGAATAACAAGAAAGAAAAATATTCATAAATGCCTCATAGCCTCTCCTTTATAACTGTGGTGCATTACACACCCATAAATGAGAATTTACTTGACCCAGATTTGTTGGACACCCAATGACACCTAACCTAGGCTCTGATACCATCTCTATCACGACCTGAACCAGGTCCTGGACATGATGCGTATCTCAAGTCCTACGAGGACAATAGAATACCCCCTGTACCTATCCAAACCAAACCCAACATCCCCTATAGTTTGATGAATTTTGAACATATAAAGAGATAGAATGCAATAAGCTTCAGAAAGTTCAAAATAAGATTATAATCGATGACTAGTGTTAGGCCAAACAATCGACCAACACCGTCCAATATCCTCAATAGTCCAAACAAAGCCTTCTAAACAAAGAACCAAAACTAAATATCAATGAAATATCAGGACATGCACCCGACTATAGCCAAAAATAAGTCTAAAGAGTCTGAGGCATAAGAGACCAAAATATGAAACATAGACTTTTGATGCATGGAACTCACCACTTTGATTTCAACTCACGAGCTGATCCTGAATCCTAATCATAGACCAGGATGAGTAAAAGTATGACAATTTTCTGCATCACGTGGGGATACAACGTCAAAAGATGGTTAGTGTTTTGAGTGCTAGCATGTAACTTAGGGAAAATGTTAATATAATGCCATGGTTGACAGTTCAAAATCATTCAAAACCAATGCACATAATAAAATACATATACACATATATATTATATAACGGGATAGGGAACAAGGCTTAACATGCACTTAAAAAATTTAGACTAAATTGTGTGGCTCAATCATCAGAACATGTACCCATGGGATATATGGGACACATCTCCCACCCCTGGATGGACCCAGCGCGTGTAACCGCATAAACCAGAGAATAATCTCATATATATTCATGGGGGACTTGAACCTCCCAATCATATACTAAGGTGGATTAAGCACCCGATCATGTGATGATTTACGAGGGACTCAAACCTCCTTAGTCACTTTGACCCCTGCATCGGCAAATACAATTTCTAGTATCGGTCACTCAGACCTCCACTTTCATGACTCAAGTACACAACCCCCTTTAAAGCCCAATTAAAAATATTTATCTTACAATCTATTCATTAAAACACAATACACATTTAGTCATACACTATTGGTATCATCATACCAATTACACTTGCAAGGTAACAATAACATGCCAAAACAATTACATCACTTGGGAAAATTCATAAACTCTTTGGTTCAATTTTACAAATTCCCACATCTCTCATAATTAAAAATCAATTTCGCATTATGGGATTGGGGTCATAACCACTTCAAAAGTCACAAGTTTAGGAAAATCATAATTCCCTAGATTATTTACCATAACCATGCACTCACAGGTTCCAAACCATAATTAAAGTATGAAAAATCTTATGTAAACTATGGTAAAACATTATTCAACAACAAGAATTCAAAAGCCTCAACCTTTATTACAAAACCAACTTAAATATCTCATAATCAATACATTAAAACATATGCTTTTAACAAATTAATAATGAAGAAAGAGTAACATTCCTTGAACACAGAGAAATTTGGAGAGAAATCGACCCTTGAGCCCTTAGATGACCAACTTAATGAAACCCTAGCTTGACTTGCTTGTGAGAATTTAGATAGCCTTTTGGAGTGTTTAAGAAGATACTTAGATTTGTTTCTGAGTTATAATGACACCCTAAAAGGGTTATAAGACGTGGGTTTCAATTTTGGTAAGAGAGGAAATATCCAAAATGCCCTTAACTTCAAAGTTAAAAAAGTGATGCCATTAACTACAGGTAAACCGTTGACTCAGCCACTCTTTGCGACTAATCACCAAGAGTAGTAACTATAATAGTCTCTAGGACCCCCACCAATTGTTGACCCTATGACTCAACTAATACCACTAGTAATAAGACCCTACGACTCGTAGGGTCTAGTCATAGTCAACAAAGAGCCCAATTGGGTAAACACTGGACATCCTACAATTAGTGCACCACGACTCGTAATAAGTCCTTAGGGATCATAGTGAGCCGCTAATACTTAGGGAAGAACTTAGCCACTTTATTTCTTATTTGGTTATGATCGAGTCTATAGGACCTATCAAAAATCCCTATTACTCATACCCCCAAGTCATACTCAGGACAGTAACTCAAGCACTGTTCACTGGACACCTTACGACTAGGGTGACCTGACCCGTCAAGAAATATTATGACTCATTAGATAAGTCGTTGCCAGGACAGTAAGCATAGAACTCAGAAATTTTTTAGGACCAAAATCCCAGGGTTTTACATGTATATAGCCACGGATCTAAAGCTTCCCAATGTAGGACCTATGGGGGGTTCGTTAACCTAAATACAATCCATATATTATATCTCCTCCTCGATACATCCCTCGGGGAGGGTTTTATAAGATGTCACAATTTCTACTTCCCATTTCATCCTTCGGGGAGGGTTTTAAAAAAGGTGTTACCAGTATTTCTCAGTATTTCCATAGTGGTACAATTGATTTATGAATGAATATAATATGCGGATGTAATTCTCATAATTAATCATAATGAGTATTTCCACAACCGACCATATGATGTATTCCAACAAACCAACCTCAATGATACATTTCCACAACCACGTGATCCAATATCGACTCATTATTTCCATCCATCCATGAATTTAACATGTTTCATATGCCAATAAAGTATAAATTATCACTATACACCAATGGTACCCCAACACACTTTTTCATTAACAAGATTTAATTATTCACATGTGTATATGACTATCAACATCACATGAGATCCTACATGGTCACGCATATCAATAATGTCTTAAAACCAACAATTATATCACATATAGGCCTCCTCACGGGCACAACATATTAAGATAGCCAATTTTGTGATTAGTTCTCATCCCCTTAACATACATTTTACATACAAATTAACTACCTAACCCAGCCTGAAAGAGTTAAGCCTCTACCTATCTCCAACACCAAAACTTATTCACTACAATTTGATTTTGAAGCACTAATCCTCACGAACGGACCAAAAATCAACTAAAACATCAAAATATAGAATCTACACATCAAAAGAAAGCCATTTAAACCCATATTACCTAATTTCAAATTGGGGTCAAAAGGACCCTCAAAATGGATTTTTGAAAAAGAAGGGCAAAATAATAACTTTGTTTCAAAAAATATGTTTCCCATGTTTATAGGAGTTTGCAGCTGAAAATCTAAGCGAAAATGAGTTAAAAATGAGGTTCAAATTGAAGAAAAACTATTTTAAAGCTTTATTGAATAAAACCTTTGATATCCATTTTAAAATCAAGCTTTGAAGTTATTTTGAAGGTCAAATCGAGGATAAACTATTAATTATAGGAATAGCAACATTATTCAAGTGAAAAAGTCTTGAATTGGGGCTTAATTCGAAGAGATACAAATTTGGGCCTTCGGGGCCAAAATCCCTAATTTCCATATTCAAATTTGAATTAAAACCCGAATCTAATGTTATAGATAGAAGAAATTAGTTGAAATGGGTTTAATGGAGCTTACCCAAGCTTATAAATGGAGAAAGTTGCTCAAAACCAAGAAAACGTAAGCTCCAAATCTTAAAAATGGTGAAAAATAATGAAACATGGGTATTTATACTCAATACGCGCGATCGCGAACCACAGGCTGTGACTGTGGTATCTCGTCTCTCAGGGGTATCATGATCTCAGGCAAGGGTCGCAATTGCAACATCCCGACTATTGGCCCTATCGCGATCGCGACATTATTTTGTGATCACGGGTGCATCAGATAGATGGTGCACCAGCTGGGAATTTTGGATTATTTTGAGTCCCCGCGGGCCCCTTAAGATTCATTCACAATCCCTTGAATGCAAATAAACTATGCAATCCTATCAAATTCGATGATCAGGACTCAATGGCAATATCAAATTTTCAAAAAACGTCATTTTCACAAAGTTTACCCCCGAAACCAAAAAACATAATTTCCCAAATTTAGGGTCAAAATAAGATTAAAAAGACCCACAACCAGACCAAACATGTTACCTCCCTAAAATCGACGTTCCCAATCTATTGGCGCAATCTATTTTTCCAATCTGTCGCATAAATATAAAGATAACCACAAAAGTCCCTAATAAGGCTCTCAAAGCCACCAAAACCCACAATACCGCATAAATAGCACAAAATTCATTGGGAATCATGCCAATCATTCCCACACCCCAAAATTATCACAATGTAACTACTAGAAGGGGTAAAATTTTCAAATCATATAAAAACACATACTTCACATATTTCATCAAAATTTCCTTTAGTTATACTCATGATCATTAACTTAAGGATTTTCAAGTGAATTCTCATTTACCAACACTTTTTTAGATTCGACAACTTGTTCTTATCCAACAATCACTGATCTACCACATCCTTAACAATCACGTGTATTGGAGGATCAGTAGTGATCTTATCCCTTTAAGTCATAATAGCTATCCAATGCCCATCATTCTTTGAATTGTGGATTATGTTATTTGGGAATGTACCTTATTTACACTGTTTCAATGCCACAAAATCTGACCAAAATATTTCCAAAGTTGTATGATGGTAGTGGCATATGATTCAACTTTCCAATTCATACCTAAAGTATGTACCTTAATCTCCTTAAGTCACTCTTTCATTTTATCTATCCCTTTCACAACCTTTGCAGACATGTCTTCCATCCTCAAATTTCTCAAACCCGTATCATGGTTCTCAGGTTGAACATAAATGTTACTCTTATTATTATAATCATATTTTTCTCCAATTAACATCACTGTCCCTACTCCTAACTCTGAACCTAAACTTATCGTAATTGTTGTCTCCATAGTAGTTCCAACCTTGATTTCCTGGTTAAGAGTTCCAATTGTCTTGGTTAGACTCTTGTCCCTTGGCTAAGAAAACTACAACCACTCTATAGAGATACTTTGCCTCTTATTTGAAATTAGATTCTTCATACCTAGGGGCCTTACCTTGTGCATAAACCGCATTCACCTTTTTGCTACAGCTACAACAAATTATTTAGTATCAGTCCTCAGTTGTGCAACCTCTTGAGCTTCTGTCTCATGTAATGCTTTCTACTCTATGGATGCTCCAATTATATAAGTGTCTGTTGGTCCATCCTCATCACGAGTTTTCCACCCTTGGTTTGTCTTTGTGATTCAATATAGGATCTTATACGTGTGCTCACAATATAACTCATGAATGCCACACCAGTGATACTATTTGATACATCCTTGGTGTTTCAATTTAAGGCCTTGTAGAAGATTTGAAGCAAATTTCTACTAGTAATCCTGTGATTTGGAACATTCTACAACTTTTACTTGAACCTCAGCCAAGTCTACTATTGTCACAACCAAAAAACTAGGTTATGACGGCACTTGCCGTGGCCCATCCTTGACATGTAAGCCTATCACCATAAAGGAAAGATAGACCCAACAAGTAAAAGAGAGTAGCAATTCTATAATGAAGTCAGGACAATAAAAAATTATTAATAAATGAAAGTCTGAATATATAAAGCCAACATCTAGTGTCATAAGTGTAGAGCATCTAAATGTAACTAAAAAACACTGAAGATAAGAATATTTGTCTATGAAAAACAAGTAAAGATGTTTAAAATAGGTGAGAGGAGATCTTGATTCATCTCTAATGCAATCAACTGTCGAGTCCTATGCTCATACTCGAATTTGAACCAAAAGGGAATAGTAGGGGTGAGTACAGTCTACTTGAACTCGGTAGGTGTTATAGGCCGACTAAGAAAAGCAAAAAAATAATATAAGTAATGAAAACTATAAGAATGTCACTTGCAAGTAAAAAATTCCCAAATGGTAGCTCGTACTGTATCCACCAGTAGTAATAAATAAATATTGAAATGAAACACCACAAATCTACATGAAAAGTATACAAAAAATAAAAAAAAAACATGTCAAAGGGACTAAGGAATCACAAAATATGCACATGCAATGCAATGAAGTGGTGATTGGATGGAATGGTGAAAGTCTTGACATGACTTTCTGTATATATACCTACCGAGCTCGCAGCTCCCAAGATAGGACCCATGGGGGGGGTTCAAAACCCATATATTATAACTCATATCTCAATATATCAGCCCCCCACTCTGGTTTGTGTTCACAGAGAGTTTTTGTAAAATGTCTCATTTTCTTTTAAAAAAAAATAGTGTTCTCAATGGCACTAGTGTCTCATGAATAAATATGTATGGAATGAGGATGAAATTCTCACAATCAAGGTAGTATGAAGATATCCAATCTATCTAATATACATGCATATACAATTCATGATCATCAACCAAAACTAGGCACCATCAAAATAAATATACATGTAAGACATTGTTTAGATCATATATATCCCTAACTCGGGCATTTCTATCATAAAAAGGCAACTAATGATAAATAAGGCTTAAAATAACATGTCAAACACCCACGTAAGCATTATTTCTAGAATAAAGGTTTGAAATGTACATATAAGGCCAATGATGTCAAATAATGCCCCCACACAGGAAATATGTAATATTAGATGTCACGAGTTAACAATAACAGAATATAAACCCCATTGCAGGCACACCGCAATAATAATAATCTCAAAATATAATTCCTACAGTTATTTTTCTCAACCCATAGCATGTTTTACTTATTTACTAACTACACATCGTAATCTAAAAGAAGTTAAGCCATAACCTACATCAAAATGATGAAATCCCATCCTAAAGAGATTCAACATGGAGCCTTCCCCTTAAGAATAGCCTCAAAATCAACCAGAACATTCAAATATAGCATCTACATATTAAAAGAAAGCTAAAGACACTTATATTGCCCATATTTATGTCAGGTTCAAAACAATTCAAATAATGAGTCTGAAAATGAAAAGGTAAAATTGAAATTTAACTTTACAAATACATTCCCCATAATATAGGAGTCTTTGGTTGAAAACCCATACGAAGATGAATTTAAAATGAGGTCCAAATAGAAGAAACACTATTTTAAGGCTTTACCAGTAAAAACCTCAAAATTCCATTTTAAATTATCATTAAAATGTGTTTTAAAAAATGTAATCAATTGAAAATGATGAGGATATGAGTTTGGAGTTTCCCACACGAAACCAGATAAGAAAACCCTAAAAATTGTATTTCCCAAAGGTTGGAGGTCCAAAAATAGTGAAAATTATGAAAAAGAGGATATATATAGTGGTTATCGCTTAAGTAGCTAACGCTAGAGCAGTACCAGGATACTAAAGCGGCAAATATTTAAGTGATGCGTAGACTCTAAAGGGTCTAACACTTACATGGTCTTGGGCCACAAAAGTGGTTTCCGCATAAGCAAACCATAGCCACTTACACTGTTGTACCAGATATCAGCATATACTAATTTTGGTGCAAACCTACCAAGATCCAAACGGACCTTCAGAATTTGATCAGGATCTTACAGAGACAAAGCATATATGCTACGAAGATAATTTTGATGTTTTGAACTCAATGGAAATGTCATAGTTTTTAATAATGATATTTTTCAATAAATTAACCCACGAGATCCCTTTTCACTATTTTTATAACAAAGGATCGACATATAAAATAAAGGTCCCAAATTCAAACCAACCATGCTAATAATTCAAATTTTACATTTTGGACTTAATGGAACTATTCAAATCATCATCTGACCCTTTGAATAAGAAACATTGACAAAAGTGAACTATATGTCATTTTAAGCCTCTAAAATCCGTTAACTCATCAAAAATCCTGATCGCATTGGGAACAATGCCAACCAAACACACACCCAAAAATCAACATACAGCAACTACAGAGAAAGAAAAATGATCAAGACATATAAAAAACAAATTTTAACAAATCAGGTCATTACACATATAATGCCATTGTTATTGCATAAGTCACTTTGTCACTATAGTAGAAGGATTCAACTGTATCAGAACTGTGGCTTATTGGACCTCCACTACAATAGTATAATTGTCTCTATAGCAATGCCTTTGTAGGGGAACCTTCTACTACTACAGAGAGACTTAAGTAGAAACTTGGGATGATTTAATATCATAGTCCATTTCACAACCCATTCTCCGTATTTTACAAAAAAAATATTTTCTCTTTATTTCAATTACTTGTCACGACCCAATTCATGGATCTTGCGGGCATCTACCCAACTTAACCCTAGATAAGGGAACCCTTACAACCCAACCATTAAATTAATATGGAAGATATGTTAACTAGCTTCAAATATAAAAGATATCAAATGTAAAAAAGTAATCTCTTATTCGAAATACATTTATTACATAATCATATTGTGGATGTAAAAATAATAGTTTCCCGATAACCTATTCTAAACTGATACAAGATCACTACTCAAATGGAAATATGATAGGAGACATAATATTCCTGTAAGAGTGATATGATAGGAGCCGCTATAGAATAATCATATTCATACATATAGAAACTCCAACTAACCTATAACATGTATACATACCTAAATGGAGATATAGTAAGTATAGTATGAATAAAACCAGATATAGAGGCAGGTATCATCGGCTGACCAGGGTTAGAAATATATTGTAATATAAAGAAAGCAAGAAGAGATTGCAACAACTCTACAACTTTCTCTATATCACTCTTATTAATATTCTTTTTTTCCAACCTTAGCTCCCAATCTATTACCATTAACCATCGGGATTGCAACAACCAATAAAATTAATATACATCAATTATTTCAAATGAAAGGACACTACTATGCACATCATGTATATAACTGTACGCACAGGAGAATAATATTTGTACATAATCAAGGACATATATAATATCAACACTTTGCTACAATGCATAATAACACCCATCAACATAAATAGTCTACACAAGGAACTATAATATAAAATCAGCATAACTCAGTTCACTTAAGGAACCAGAACATATCATCAAAAATACTCAGTCCACTTAAGAATTGTCAAAATCACCAAATTGTGATGTACATACCTACTAGGGTCTTGAGAGACCCTCAGTTATGACCTATAGTGGATGAGCTCAGTTCATATACTAATACCAACATGGTACTCTATTCAAATATCAGTGTCGACATGACAACCAATCCAATATAACTAGTGCTTTAAATCTTTATTCAAACCAAGAGTTATACCACCCTTATTCCAGTGTCCCCACCTTCATATTCCATAAGACCACCAAATTTAAGAGGATCAATCTTTACTAGCTCATCTCACAACAACCAACAATACTACAAACATGTACAATCATATAATGAGATAAATCCACCATATTTGTAAATCAAACAAGGTCCTTTTACTAGTCTTAATATAGGTTATCAATGTCCAAACTAGCATTAAATAAATAAAAAGTTAATCATTCTAAGTAAACAACGATTATCCACAAACACATGCAATCACATACTTGAAGGACAGTTAACCACTTATTCAAATGAGAATTATTAAATGCAATCATAAATAACAGATATGCCCGAAGACCACACAATTAAGTATATATTTAGGAGTGAATATTCCATCAAAACTGATACCTGCAACCTTATTTAACATACCTATTTGATTCACTAATCTAAGACTCTTTTATTCCTTCCAAGGAGGTAAATTTTATTGATAACTAGTAACCCTCATAGTCAAGACATCACTAAGTTCAAGAAACTATTCTAATAGCTAACTATTAAACCACTAGGCTATATTAGACTTACATATTTGAGCTTGAGTCATTTTTCTTACGCATCTTACTTCTTAGCACTTAGCTAAACTTGACTATAGGTTCCTAAATTATGACACCAGATCCACTTATTATGATCAATCATCCTAATCATCTTTCAGCAAGTATATTTCATACTCAAAACACACACCTCATAACATTCATCCTTTTTAAGGTATTAAGGACTCGTTGTAAGACTACACACTAACCTAATTCCTCTATTGTTACCCACCTTCATATATTAAACTTGTAATTCATCAAGTAAGTCATACATATAAAAACACCTATCAAGGGATCTACACAAGGCACAACAAACACAAATATATCTTTACTACATTAATTTCATTTTTTATCCATCCCAAGTCTATGCTCATAGGCCTAGACATGAAGTCTCCCATCAAACAATAGTAATTACATGTATCTAACCCAAGCTTTTTATGAATTAAATAATAGCCAACCTCGACCAAAGATCTTAGAAAAAGAAAACACCACTAATATTGCTCATTTCTTTCCTTCATGCTTCCATTAGTCTAGTCATCTAGAAATCAAACCATTATCAAAATAATTGATAAATTACGTTTTTAATAATAGCTTAGGGAATTAAAACCACTAATTCTATCCTTATTCACAATCTAAAAACTACCCAAGGGTCAACCAACCATTAACTAGTTTTATTATATTTAGTCGATCGGCATTAATTTATTACTGAGACCACCCTTATGTATGTCAGCTACTTCATGATTCTGTGAACATTAAATGTGACCTCCTTATTATTCAACCTGAACTAAAGATCCCTCTTCTATAGATCCACAATGCTCAGCCCATGGCCAAAAATAGTCTCCCCAATATTATGGGCATCTCAAAGTCAACTTCACAATCCAAGACAACAAAGTCAGTCAAAAAGAAGATGTTATCCACTTTCACCATCACATCAAATGATATGCCCATAGGCTTCTTCACTGTACGAGCTACCATTAATAACTGCATCGTCGTTGGTTTGGGAGTTCTTAAGCCCAACTATTTAAACACTACCAGTGGCATCATGTTAATGCTGGCACCCAAGTCACACAGCGCTCTGCCAAATCTAAAGGTCCTAATGGTGTATGGGATGGTGAATGATTTGGGATCTCCCTTATTTTACGCTAGAGATCACGAAGTGATTGAACTACAATGATGCAACCCACCAACATCCTCATAAATAACAACTCTCTTCTTTGATATCAAATCTTTCATAAATTTTATATACCCATGCATCTTCTTGAGAGTTTCAAGAAGAGGGATATTCAAACTCAACTCTTTTTGCATAGCAATGAACTTTTTAAACTTCTCTTTTTTATCTTGCTTCAACCTCTAAGGAAAAGGTAGGGAGGCCATGGAATATTATTCACTACCGGTTAATCAACCTTTCCCTTACCTTTATCCTTCTCAGCACTAGGATCAACATCTATTGATGGTTGTGATAACTCATTATTAGTCACTATTCTCTAACTCCGCTTCAGATATCTCAACAACATCAATTCTATCATTCTTTGGTTCATCAACCATAGGCATGGGGGGACCAATGGTATCCTTACTACTTTGAATGGTAATATCTAGATAATGATTTTCATTCTTTAGATTTTGCACTGTGTTGCTTAGAAGGGTACTAGACTGGCACTGATTTATAGTTGCGGACATTTTTCCAAACTACTACTCCAATTGCTTGATCATAGTAGCATGTGATTCTACCTTTTAGGTCGACCTTAAAATATCTGCCCTAATCTCCCTGAGGTAATTTTCCTGACATTTATGACCCTTTACTAGCTTGGACAACAAAGCCTCCATCCTTGATTCACTATCACGATGGCTTGGTGAAACATATGCATGACTTTTTCTCTTTGTAATCATCCTTGCAGCTCCAGTCACCGTCCCTTTCTCTACTCTAATCTTTATACCTATCCCTATAGTATTTTCCACCTTTGTTTCCATACCTAGAGTTCTAATTATCTTATGCAGATGATTGGACCTAGGCTCAGAAACTCACCAACTCTCTATCTATATATTTATCCTCTTCCTCTACATATGAATCATATAATTTAGAGGCCCAACCTTGAGTACCCACTTCATTCAACTTCTCTGAATTCATTATCATGAATTGTTTTATCAGTAACCCAACCTTTAACGTTAGCTAAGAAAACTCTTGCGCCATTATGTCATCAACAACTTTATGCTCACTGGAATCCCCAACAATATAAGTGTCAGCATCTCTTTGCCTCTCAAGTATGCCTCCATCAGTTGGTGAGGGAGATCCAATCTAATATCTCTGACTTTCTTCCCAATGCAGGCGCATGAATACTCCACCAATAGTAGTGTTTGCTATAGCTTATGAACTGGTATTAAGGGCTCAATAGAATATCTCAAGAAATTTGCTTCCCATAATTTTATGATTCAGCACCATCATCAACTTCTTTTTAAACGGAAACCATACCTCATACATTGATTCAGAGTGCAACTACCTAAAATTATATATCTCATCCTTTAACTGTTGGATTCTGGATGAGGGAAAGAAATAATCTAAAAAATACCTCTGTAACTTATTCCAAATAGTAACTGATCCTTGAGGAAGTTTCCTTAACCATAATGTAGCTTCACCAATTAGAGAAAAAGGGAACAACTTAAATCTCAAAGCTTCTTGATCTACCTCAGGTATAGTGTATGATGTGTAAATCCCAATAAAATTAATAAGGTTTATGTTTGCGTCATCAGTGAGCAATCCCGCAAACACACCCTTTAGATTCATCATCTAGAAAATAGAAATAGTGATATCAAACTTCACATTTGGTAAAACTGAAGGAGTAATGATATCTCTTATCTTGGTAGACTCAACGTATCCCAAGTTCTCTTTCGGATCATCATATTGTGGTAAGTACTGATAGGCTGGGAGTACTTAAGATCTACCTCTATCAAGTTTTGCTTGAAAATCTATTCCTTATCTCTGGCTCGCTAGATCTGCCTCCTGAGCTATACGACGGGCCTCTGCATCCCTTCTCGCATTAGCAGTATGAGTCTATGTATGGTTCTGGTGTTGCTAGTGCCAAAGAAAGATGGTACATGGCACATGTGTATTGATTGTCGAGCCATTAATAAAATAATAATAAAGTATCGCCACCCAATTCCTCTTTTAGATGATATGCTTAATAAGATGAATGGTTCTTGTATGTTTTCTAAGATAGAACTTAGGAGTGAGTCCCACCCAATCTGAATGCAATTGGGTGATGAGTGGAAGATTGTATTTAATACCGAGTTTGGTCTATAAGAATGGTTGGTCATGCCTTTTGGAATCACCAATGCTCCTAGTACTTTTATGCAGTTGATGAATTATGTGATGAAACCATTCATTAGGAAATTTGTTGTGGTATATTTTGATGATGTCCTTGTTTATGGCAAAACCCTTGAACAGTACTTTTTTACTTTTGAAAAGTATGTTTGAAGTGTTTAGAAGAGAAAAACTATATGCTAATCTTTAAAAGTGCTCTTTTTGACATAACCCGAACCAGGGTCTAGCCATGTTGGGTATCTCAAATCCAACCAGGACCGAAGACAACCCCCAATACCCAAACCATTGACCACCTTACACACCATGTCGGATGAATTCCGAACATATAACAAGATAAGAGAATATCAATTTAAAGACATTTTGATAAGTCTATAACCAAAACCAACCACCAACAACCAACCAAACAACCAACCAATTCCATCCATGTCCATAGTAGTCCGACAAAGCCTCTAATCTAAATCAAAGAATATCCAGTCAGGACATACCCCCGACCATAGACAAAACTAAGACCAAAAGGAATAGTAAGGACATAAAGAAAACCATAGCATGAAATAGGGCCTTCCGAAGTATGGAAGCACACCACTTCAGTCTGACTCATGAGCTGATCCTGAATCCTAGTCAATGTGCAAGAGAAGAGAAGTATGGCCAGTTTCTTCATCACGTAGGGATATAACATCCTAAAATGGTTAGCAGGGTGAATGCTAGCATGTAACTCAGGGATAAAGATAAAATAATGCCATCAATTCAAAACCAACTCAAACCAATACATATAATCATATGCAAATACATATATACATAATTACTATGCCGGATATGGAGCAAGATTTAGGATGCATTTTGAAACCTTAACCTGGGCTATATAGATTTACTGTCAACGGTCCACCAACTGGCTATATGGGTTCAGTGTTACCTCCTGAACGGGCCTCAGTGCATGTTAGCCGCACGAACTGTAGATACCATAGGTGGCCGTGGATTCCCTTGTACCCGTCACCCTCTATGATGCATATGTACATATATATACTTGGGGGATTCTCTTTTATCCAGAGAGTATATGGTCATCGAGACCAACCCTTATGTCGGCAACATGAGTTTTTAGTGTCCATTCTTTGGACTTACACCTTCACGGCTAGTATCACAATACCCATTACTGCCCAATTAAAACATTCAACACATAATCAAACCACCAATTCCTGGAGTCAATTATTAAGGCATTATTAAGTGGTATCGTCATACTGACTATAGCTTACAAGTAATTTCATTAGCCAACACTTAGGGGATTCCCAAGTACCCCCCAGACTCCATTATTAAAATATCTTGGTGGATTCTTATGTACCCCACAAGGTTTTCATAATCATTCACTAAGAGATTTCATTGTACCCCACAAGGTTTTCAAAACCATCCTTAACCATTTAAGCCATGTATTTGTTTCAAAAAACAAACCAAGCCAAGTGATAATGTGTAAACCAAAATCAATTATACAAGTGGGTTGAGGTTATTATCAATTTCCACACCAAATAATCAATTTGGGGATTCCTTTGTATCTCTATTTCCATCCACTATTTCCATGCACCCTAATGTGTTTACCAACTATCAATTTAAGTACAATAGTTTCATAAATATCATGGAAAAATCATTTAAGCAATTTATATCAAAAACTTTAAACCCATAGTTCAAAAACCAATATCAATTTCTCATGACCAATACTTTAAATGACATGATTTTACAAAATTGACAATGAGGGAAGAGTAACATGCCTTAAACACCAAGAAGTACGGAGAGAAATCACCCCTTGGGATCCCCAATTAATTAATCTTTGAAAACCCTTAGTGTTCTTGACCTTGAGGATTTGAGAGTGTTTGAGAGTTTATTTGATGTGTTTATGAGGGTTAATGATACCCTAAATAGGTTAAAATGTGGGCTTCAAGTTTGGCAAAAGGGGAAATATCCAGAATGCCCTTAACTTAAAAGTTGGAAAAAGGTCGACTTTGACTATAAGTCAACCATTGACTTGTAACCACTCCTTATGACTCATCACCATGAGTAGTAACCAGGACAGTCTCATCAAACACACAAACTTCTATCCTTGTGACTCAACCAACCAACCCATAATGAAACCCTACGACTCGTAGGGTCCAGTCGTCATCAACACAGAACTCAAATTGGTTAAACACTGGACATCCTACAATTTCATCCCACAACTCGCAAAAAGTCTTTACGATTCATAGTGAGCCACTCATACTCAGGGCAGAATTATGCCACAAACTTACATGATTTGGTTACGACTCCTCCTAACGACTCATCACGAGTCTTTACAACTCCTTCCCTCAAGTCGTACCCAAGATAGAAACTCAACATTAAACATTGGTTACCTTATGACTAAGGTCGCCTGACCTGTCAAGACACCATAAGACTCGTGGGGTCAAGTCGTAACCAAGACAGTGAGCTCAAAACTCAAGAAATTTTTAAGGGACAAAATCTAAGATATTTTTATCCTCCCCTCCCCCCTCCGGATCATTCATCCTCGAATAAAGGAATAAGGCCTTTACTAGTACGATTAGACCCCAAACATCACTACTCTTACCTTTAAAACTAAAAACAAGAATGCCAAGGAATTTGCAATCTTCCTTTAACAAAGACAGAAAACAAAGATGTTAAGAACAACACATACCTTAAGCAAATTTATTTGGAAATAGGAATGGATATATAGACTTCATATCCTCTTTGGCTTCCTAAGTAGCCTATTCAACCTTGTAGTTTCTCCATAGAATCTTTACCGAAGCTACGTCCTTAGTCCGCAACCGAAGAACTTGTCGATCGAAGATTTCAATTGGGACTTCCTCCAAAAATAAGGAATCCAAAATACCAAAATCCTTGATAGGCATAATTAGCGACGAATAACCTACACACTTCTTTGATATATACATATGGAACACCAGTTGAGTGGAGCTCAAACTAGAGGGTAATTTCAATTTATATGCAACATTACCAACCCTTTTTAAGACCAAGTATGGGCCTATATATCAGGGAATGAGCTTTCCCTTCTTACCAAACCGCATTACTTCTTTCATATAAGACACCTTCAAGAACACCCAATTGCCAACCTCGAACTCTAACTCCCTACACCTCACATCCGCATAGGACTTTTGGAATCTTTGGGTAGTCTTAAGTCTATCCCAAATCACTTTCACCTTCTCCATGGCTTGGTGAACTAAATTCAAACCAAAGATCTCTGCCACACCAACCTCAAACCACCCAATAGGAGATCTACATCTCTTTTCATACAAAGCCACAAATGAGGCCATCCCAATACTAGAGTGGTAGCTATTATTATACGCAAACTCTATAAGATGCAAATGATCCACCCATCTACCACCATAGTCAATCACGCAATCTCAAAGAATATCTTCCAATGTTTAGATAGTCCTATTCGCTTGCCCATTCGACTGTGGGTCAAAAGCAGTACTATGCATCACCTTGGTCCCCAAACCTCTCTAAAACAAATGCCAAAAGTGTGATTAGAACTAAGTACCATGATCTGAAATGATAGAAACAAGTGCCCCATGTAATTTTACGACCTCCTGAAGGAATAACCTCGCATAATCCTCGACAGAATAATTAGTCCTCACCGGCATAAAGTGAGATGACTTGGTCATTCTATCCATAATAACCCAGATGGAATCAAACTGGTTTCGCAATCGTGGAAGACCGGTAATAAAATCCATATTTATCACTTCCCATTTCTACACTAGCTACTCAATTTCTTGAAATAACCCACTGGGCCTCATGTGCTCTACCTTCACTTACTGACACACCATACACTTATCCACAAGGTTGGCTACATCCCACTTTATGTTATTCTACTAATAAATTTCCTTAAGATCATGATACAATTTTGTGGAACCAGGATGAATTGTATACCGTGACTCATGGGCCTTGGCTAAGATCCTACTTTATAATTCATCAACATCAGGAACATACAATCTTCTTTGGTACCTCAAGATACCATCACCACCAATCTTGAAAGACATCACCTTCTGCCTTCGCACATCATTCTTGATTTATATCAAGATAGGATCCAACACCTTCTTCTTCTTTACTTCTGTACCAAGAGATTACTGTGCCACCTTTTTGCACAAACACACCACCATCCTCAGAGTCTAAGAGATGAACTCTAAGGTTAACCAGATGGTGAACATCTTTCACCAACTCCCACATATCCTCATCCATATGATCCATACTCCTCATGGATAACCTACTAAAGCATCAGCAACCATATTAGCTTTACCTGGGTGATAGTGTAGACTCATGTCATAGTCTTTAAATAATTCAAGTCATTTTTTTTGCCTGAGATTCAGCTCCTTCTGGGTGAACACATATTGCAGGCTCTTATGATCCAAAAATATATCCATATACACTCCATACAAATAGTGACGCCAGATTTTCAAAACAAACACCACAGCCATTAACTTCAAATCATGAGTCAGAGAATTTTTCTCATACACCTTCAACTATTTAGAAGCATAAGCTACCACATTGCTATGTTGTATCAAAATGCAACCAAGCCTCACATGGGAAACATCATAATAGACCACAAAACCATCAGTGCCTTCAGGAAAATTTATGACTGAAACCGAAGTTAGCTTATCCTTTAGCTTCTCGAAACTACATTCACAAGCATCAGACCATAAGAACTTTACCTTCTTCTAAGTTAACTTAGTCAACAGGGAAGCTATAGAAGAGAAACTTTCCATAAATCTTCTATAGTAACTGGCTAAACCCAAGAAGCTCCAAATATCGATTGGAGTTGTAGGTCTAGGCTACTTCTTAACCACCACAACCTTTTGTGTATCCACCATGATTCCTTCACTAGATACAACATGACTAATATAAGTCATAGTATTCAACCAGAACTCACACTTAGAGAACTTAGCATACAACTTCTGATCTTTTAAGTCCAGCAATATAATGCAGAGGTGATCGGCAATATCTGCCTCACTCTTAGAGTACACTGGAATATCATCTATGAATACAATGATGAACAAATCTAGAAAATGATGGAAAACTCGATTCATGAGATCCATAAATACCGCAATAACAAGCTATAATCTCTTTAAAGACCAAGCTAATCTAGTTGTTGAATTAAAAAGGGTAGAAAATTTTTGGAGGCAGAAAGCAAGCTTTGAATAACTTAAAAATGGTGAAAGAAACACTAAGTTCTTTCATGTTGTGGTAAGAGGAAGAAGATCAAGGATCAAGATTCAAAGGATTCAGAATGAGGAAGGAGATTATCTTGATAATCAAGATGACATTGCAGAAGCTGCAACTCATTTTTACCAGAAGCGGTTTCAAAAACAGAAAGATACAGATAATTTCTCAATGTTGGATAGGTTGCCAAGGGTAGTAACAGAAGATCACAATGAAAGTTGAAAAGCATTCCAACCATTGAGAAAGTGAAAATAGTAGTCATGGGTCTGAATAGAGACAGTGCAGTTGGTCCTGATGGTATGATAGGTGCTTTTTTTAGGATGCTTGGAATATATTATCAAATAATTTATATCAAATGATAATAACTTTTTTTGTGGGTATGAACTGCCTAGATTTATCACACATACTAATTTGGTGATGTTACCAAAAGAGTTAGTGGTAAATACATTCTCAGACTTAAGACCTATATCTCTTAGCAATTTTGTGAATAAGATTTTTTCAAGAATTATTCATGAAAGGCTAAAGAGGTTGTTACCAGACATTGTATCTGAGGAACAATCAAGATTCTTTTAGGGGAGAACTATAGCTGAGAATATATTAGTGGTTCAAGAGATAGTTTCATAAATTAGAAAAGGGGTAAAATTCCTAATTTGGTAATAAAGTTGGATATGATGAAGGCATATAATAGAGTTGAGTGGTTATTTTTTAGTAAAGTGTTAAGAAAGATTGGTTTCTGTGAAGAAATTATTGACATGATTTTCAGATTATTGTCTAATAATTGGTATTCTATTTTGATAAATGGGTAGCCTAAGGGGTTCTTTAAGTCCTCAAGGGGTCTTAAAAAAGGAGACCCATTGTCACCAACTGTATTTATTATTGCAGCTGAAGTTTTATCTAGAAGTTTGAAGGAATTGATAGAAAAAAAGGACTTTATGTTATTAGGTATGCCTAGAGGAAGTCCAAAAATTAATCGTCTTGCATTTGCAGATGATATGATTATTATGTGTAAAGATGAGTTGAACACATTGTAGTTAGTGACATCAACATTGGATAAGTATGAGAAGGTTTCTGGTTAAAAGGTCAACAAAGAAAAAAGTGTTTTGTATATGCATGATAGGGTGTCTAATGGAGTAGTGGTTGCGGCTGAAGTTGCTACAGGAATACTGAGGCAGAATTTTCTATTTACCTACTTAGGATGTCCTATTTTCTACATGAGGAAGAAGAAGGTTTATTATCAGCAGTTAATGAATAGAATAAGTAACAAAATGCAAGCTTGGAAAGGTAAACTTTTGTCTTTTGGGGGAAGGGTTGTTTTAATCAATCCTGTTTTGCAGAGTATTCCCGTTCATTGTTTATCAGTGATGAATCCACCAAAGAATGTAATATCTGTAATTCAGAAAAGCTTTACAAAATTTTTTTGGAGTACTACTATGGGAGGTAAGGGTAGACAATGGGTTTCTTGGTCTAAATTATGTTTGCCAAAAGAGGAAGTGGGATTGGATTTTAGATTGTTGCAAAATGTCTCCACAACATTGTTCTGCAAACTATGGTGGAATTTTAGGACCAGGGAAACTGTTTGGAGTGAGTATATGATGAATAAATACTACAGGAAATATCATCCAAAGGAAATTATGTGGAGAACAGGAGGGGGTTCCCAAGTTTGGAAGAAAATGTTACAAGTGAGGGACCTCACAGATTATCTCATAATTTGGAGACTCAAAGAAGGATATACTCATATATGGTATGATAATCGGAGTGGAATGGGGGATTTATACTCAGTAATGCAGGACAACAGAGAATGGGATGACATCTACAAGCAAGTCAAAGATTTGGTGGTTAATGGACAATAGAATGATATTGTACTAGTAGAGTTATTTACAGATGATATTGTGGAGCATATAAAGCAAAAGGTGAAACTACCTCATCAGTAAGGTCAAGGTGACAAAGCAGTATGGAGCATAGATATAAAAGGAAAATTTAGTGTGAAATCAGCTTGGCAGTTTATGAGGCACGGAGAAAATAATATTGAATTCTACAAGTAGCTTTGGATAAAAGGGTTGCCATTCGAAATATGTTTTTTCATGTGGAGAGATCAAATTGTAGTAGATGTAACTATTAGAAGATGGGGAGTGGAGGGACCTTCCAGATGTTGTTGTTGAGGTTTCATATAGCTAACAGAACTTGGTCCTACTTTTCTTCTTTTGCAGGTATAAATATATAAGGAATGAGCCTAAGGAATACCATTTGTGCTTGGTGGGAAGCACCAGTTAAGGCAAGGGAGAAAGTATACTATAGAAAAATTCTAGGACTTATTATATGGGAGTTGTGGAGGAGAAAAAATTCTCTGAAACATGATGGTAAAGGAATAGAACTGCAAAGGTTGATATTTAATGTGACTAGGCATCTCAGAATATTGCTTAAAGTCAGAAAGACAGCATTGGAGTTTCTATATGAATGGCCAGACATTTTAAAGAAATTCAGTCAATTGAAGCCTAAAATATCAGCTATAGCAGTTTTATGGGAGGCACCATCACAGGATTGGGTCAAGTATAATACTGATGGGGTATCTAAAGGGAACCCGGGAAGAAGTTCATGGGCATTCTGTTTAAGGGATAGAAATGGAGATCTATTACATGCAGAAGGGGCATCTATAGAAGACACTAATTCCATGGAGGCAGAGGTAATGGCTATTCTACAAGCAGCAATACATTACAATAACATAGAGTAGAAGAAGGTAATCATTCAAACAGATTCATTGCTCATGCAAAAGCTTCTAATAAAGGAATGGGAAATGCCATGGCAAATAGCAAATAAGATCAATCACATATGGCAGCTTCTAGCAACAAAAAAAGTACAGATACAACATATTTACAGAAAGGGAAACCAATTAACATATTTTCTAGCTAATTTTGCACTGAAGCAGCACTTCACATTCACAAGTTTCAGTCAACTACCATCTGCAGGTAGGAGAATTCTAAACAGTGATAAACAGTAGTGTTCTTACATAAGGATACTAGTAGTTAAAAAGATTAGTAAGGCTAATGAAAAGGGGTGTACATACTACTAATTTACAAGTAGAACACCTACACAAAAACAAGAAATGCATATTTAGCCTATCTACACCAGCCAATAAAAAGCTTTCTCAGTATATTTGGGGGTCACTTGGTCAGATCTTCAATGCATGAAGCTGAAGAAATTAGTTACACCCAATTATTCGTGGGTCTGAGCATCTCTCAATCTCCATCCCTTCCATAACTACAAATCCATGAGGACACAGTTAGGGGTACAGTCGGGTCAAAAAGTGGAACATAGAGGAAGAAGTAGGGTACCTGGATGCAAAATCAATTCTCAGTGGACGAGACTCATATGTTTAGCACCAAAAATCATCGTGTACTCCCTTACTCTGAGAAATTTAGCTGAAATGGAACAAAGAAGCTCAAATACAAGCAATGGAGTAGGATCTAAAGGTAAATCATACAAGAATAAGGAAGGACTGAACTTACTCTTGCAAGCTGGACAAGAATCTGAGCTTATCCAACCAAGGTATGGTGTTTATCACCCATAGGAGAAGCATCTCAAAGTAAAGATTTACAAAATCAAACATGATGGAGGCGATGGAAGCTTGCTGAGAATGGAGTTGCTCTTAGCTCAATTTAGAAACCTTAACCCCCTTTTTATTAATTTCTATAATATATCGGGTCAATTTGTTTGGGCCGATCCATCAGTTCATTTGATATGTGTATGTATTTATTTGAATGTATTAGGCCATTCTTTGTGGATTGAGTTAATTTATTAATAAAATTAAAAATTTAACCAAAAAGACTCTGTTGGGACCATTCTATATAGGGAAATAGAGATCGGACAAGTGTCCCAAACAACATCAATCCCAAAATCAATCTCCCTATAGGAGACAAACACCAGGAAAATCATTAGGGAAGACCTCAATGAATTTATTTACCACAGGGATGAAATGTAAGGAAGGACCCTCCTTAGAATCTTTAACCCAAACCAAATAATTGAGAAACCATTTGGAAATTAATTTTTGAGCTCTAAGATATGATGTAAACCTTCCCTTATGTACCAGGGAACTCCCCCCCCCCCCCCCCATTCAATAATCGGTTTATTAGGGAATTTAAAAATGACCTTATGGGTCCGACAGTCTAAAGAAGCATAGCACGAGTGCAACCAATCCATCCCTAATATGACATCAAAATCTACCATGTCCAACTCGATCAGATCTACCAGAGTTTCTCTACTACCAACAGATACCACACAACCTCTATAGACTCTCTTGGCCACCACAGAGTTACCCACCAGTGTAGAAATAGAAAAGGGGTCTGAAATACACTCAAGAACAAAATCAAAATGCACAGCCACAAATTAGGTCACATAAGAAAGAGTGGACCCTGGATTAAGTAAACAGTACACATCACGAGAAAAGAGTATCAACATACTAGTAATGACATCAGGAGATGCCTCAGACTCTTGACAAGTAATAAGAGCATAGAGACGGTTTTGACCAGTGTCGGAGCCAGATGGGGCTCCCTCTAGTGCCGGAGCTGATGAAGAGGCAACAGAAACCTTGTTTGCCCCAGAAGCAACCTTACACACGGGATAGTTTCTAAGCATATGCCCTAGCTGACTATATTTAAAACACTTGTCCCTTTCCTCATCACAGAAACCCTAATGCAATTAAACACAAAATCTACAAGGAGGATATGATAGAGCTGATTAGGCCCCACTAGCTTGAGATTGGGTGCCCTGTGCCGTAAACCCACTATCATGTTTTGAACAACGATCACCCAAAGGGTTCTGATAAAGAGCACTAGCCGTAGAGTAGGAACTAGAACTCCCCCACTTTTCTTAGACCACTTTTCACCATCTCTTCCGCTCTGTTGTTGACCTTCACCTTGATCAGAAAATCTAAACTTCTTATTCTGCCTTTTCCCTATCTCCATCTACTTCTTCTTCTATTCTCAACCTGTTATATATACACAACCAATCTGGAGATATCCATATCCTTGTTCAACAAGGAAACCTTACTCTCAAGAATCAAGTATCGGGATAACCCAGAAGTGAACTTCCTCATTCTAGCCCTCATGCTAGACACTAACTCAGGATCATACCGGGTGAACTGATGAAACATCCAGACATACTCCTTAATTATAATCTTGCCTTGCCTCAGATTCAGAATTCTTTAGCCTTCACCTTCCTCAACTCCTAAGGAAAGAAGCGATCGAGAAAAGCTTTAGAAAACTCCTCCTACAAGGTGGACTAAGAATCAACACCCTTAAGTTGCTTCCATTTTCACACCACTGATGTGCTACATCCTTCAAATAATAGGCTACAACTCCACACCTTCCACCTCAGTAATATGCATCACACAAAAAATCTTTTTCATTTCATCCATAAAACCCTGAGGATCCTACTCAACCTTTGTACCAGTGAAAACAGGAGGATTTAACCTCATAAATTGGCCAACTCTGGTGGCCTGGAATGATGGAGCAACAGAATTCGCACGCTCAATTTGAGAGATATTACTAAGTAAGTAGATGGATTGACTAGCAAAACTCAGCATTAGACACGTCTACTTGAGGTGTCTAAGGAGAGACAGGAGGAACAGGTGGAGCTCCATTAGGACCATTAGAGATATTGGTTGTAGACCTAGTCTGAACCCCTGGAGTAGGACGAGCTCCATTTTCATTGTCCTCAGATGGGACAAAAGGGTTCCCACGAACATTAGATCTTCTTAGAGGCATGATATAAAAGGCAAAAAAATGAGAATTAGAGAGATCCAAGACCTTAGACTCTACCACCCAAAAATAGAACACAAGAAAGAAAAACACTCTTAAATGCCTTATAGCCTCTCCCTTATGATTGTGGTGCACTACACACCCATAAAAGAAAAACTACTTGACACAGCTTTGTGGACACCCAATTGACCATGAACCTAAGTTCTGATACTAATCTGACATGACCCAAACCAGGGATTGGGCGCGTCAGGTATCTCAAGTCCAACCAGGATCAGAGACCATCCCCAATACCTAAACCATTGACCACCTTACATATCATACCGGATGAATTTTGAACATATAACACGATAAGAGAATATAAATTTGAAGATATTTTGATAAGTCTATAACCAAAACCAACCAATTTCACCCATGTCCATAGTAGTCCGACAAAGCCTCTAAACAAAACCAAAGAATATCCAGTCGGTACATGTCCCCGAGCATAGCCAAAACCAAGACCAAAAGAAATAGTAAGAACTTAAAGAAATCCATTACATGAAATGGGGCCTTCCAAAGTATGGAAGCTCACCACTTCAGTATAAGTCATGAGATGATTCTGAATCCTAGTCAATGTGCAAGAAAAGTAGAAGTATGGCCAGATCCTGCATCGCGAAGGGATACAATGTCCGAAGTCGGTTAGGGGGATGAATGCTAGCATGTAACTTAAGGATAAGGATAAAATAATTCCATCAATTCAAAAACAAGTCAAAGTAATGCACATATGAAAATACATATATACATATATACTATGCTGGGATAGGGAACAAGATTTAGCATGTGCTTTAAAACCTTAACCTTGGTTGTGTAGCTTTACCATCTTAAGTCCACCCACGGGCTATATGGGTCCAGTGTTACCTCCTGAACGAGCCCCATTGTGTGTTAGCCGCATGAACTGGAGATACCATAGGTGGTCAGGAATACCCTTGTACTCTTTACCCTCTATGATACATATGTACGTGTATAAACTTAGGGGATTTCCTTGTACCCCACAAGCACATGGTCATCAAGAACAACCATCATGTCGGTAAACATGATTTTTCAGTGTCCATCCTTCGAACTCACACCTTCACGATTAGCTATCACAACCCCCATTATTGCCCAATTAAAATATTAACGTATAATCAAACCACCAATTCCAGGAGTTAATTATTAAGGCATTATTAAGTGGTATTGTCATACCAAATATAGCTTGCAAGAAATTTCATTAGCCAAGATATTTGGGATTCCTAAGTACCACGCAGACTCCATAATTAAAATCTCTTGGGGGATTCTGATATACCCCACAAGGTTTTCATAATCATTCACTATGGGATTCCATTGTACTCCAAAAGGTTTTTAAAACCATTCTTAACCATTTAAACCATACATTAGTTTCAAGAAACAAGTCAAGCCAAGTGATAATGTGTAAACCAAAATTAATTATACAAGTGGGTTGAGGTTATTACCAATTCCATACCAAATAATCAATTTGGGGATTCCTTTGTACCCTTATTTCCATCCACCATTCCCATGCACCCTAATGCATTTACCAACCATCAATTTAAGTACAATAGTTTCATAAGCATCATGGAAAAAGCATTTGAGCAATTTATATTAAAAACCCTCAACCCATAGTTCAAAACCCAACATCAATATCTCATGAACAATACTTTAAATCACATACTTTTACAAAATTGATAATGAGGAAAGAGTAACATATCTTAAACACCAAGAAGTACAGAGAGAAATCACCCCTTAGAAGCCCTAATTGATTAATCTTTGAAAACCCTAAGTGTTCTTGGCCTTGAGGATTTGAGAGTGTTTAAGAATTTATTTGATGTGTTAATAAGGGTTAATGATACCCTAAAGAGGTCATAAAATGTGGGTTTCAATTTGGAAAAAAAAGGAAATGTCCAGAATGCCTTTAACTTAAAAGCTGAAAAAAGGTCGCCTTTGATCACGAGTCAACCATTGACTCGTAACCACTCTTTACGACTTATCACCATGAGTCATAACCAGGACATTCTCACCAATCACATAAACTACTATCCTTACGACTCAACCAACCAACCCGTAATGAGACCTTACGACTCGTAGGGTCCAATCGTAGTCAACACAGAGAACTCAAATGGGTTAAACACTAGACATCCTACGTTTTTATCCCACGACTCACAACAAGTCATTACAACTCGTAGAGAGCCACTCATACTCAGAGCAGAATCATGACACAAACTTACATAATTTGGTTACGACTCATCACGAGTCTTTATGACGCATGCCCTCAAGTCGTACCCCGAACAGAAACTTAATACCACACACTGGTCACCTTATGACTAGGGTCACCTGACCCATCAAGACACCATACGACTCGTAGTGTCAAGTTGTAACCAAGACAGTGAGCTCAGAGCTCAAGAAATTTTCAAAGGCCAAAATCTGGGGTTTTCACTTTTGGTGTGAATGAAGTAGTATTCTTGGGATTTTTTGTAAGCTCAAAAGAAGTCGAGATGGATGAATCTAAGATAGACGTCATCAAGGCTTGGCCAACTCCGAAATCCACTGGTGAAGTACGAAGCTTGCATGGGTTGGCAAGTTTTTATTGGCGGTTTTTCAAAGGATTTAGTACCATCGTCGCTTACTTGATCAAGGTGATCCGTAAGGGCACGCCTTTTAAATTGGGGATGCGGGAGGGGGGTAAGCCAATGAATTTAAAGCTTTTAAGGTCATGCTTAGCTCCGATCCCTTATTGCAACTACCCAATTTTGATAAGATGTTTGAAATTGAATATGATGCAAGTAAGGTAGGCATAGGTGTCGTTTTAATGCAAGATCATAAACCTATTACCTATTTTAGTGAAGGTCGCAACTCTAAATTATTCCACTTATGATCCAGAGTTATATGCCTTGGTAGAGCATTGGGTAATTGGCAACATTATTTAAATAATTAAATAATTATTTTATAAAATATGTATTTAAATAATTATTGCAGTCATAGGTTGTATAGGATTTGTATAGAAGTTGTATAATTATTGTATATATATATATATATTTATAAAAATTGTATAGAATATGTATATGTATAGAAATTGTATAATTATTGTATAAAATATGTATATGATATGTATAAAAATTATATCATTATAGTATAAAATATGTATATGTGTAGAAAATGCATAGAAATTATAACTGTTGTATAAAATATGTATTTAGTATCAAAGATACATGTATCTTCTATTAAATATGTATTTATATATTTTTTAGTGTCTATGAGAATACACTATATCTATATTTGATTAATAAGAAAAGAGCATGTACTTAGACGGTTTTTTTTGTTGTATATAACAAAATACACTATTTTTTGTATTTGATTTATAAAAAAGAGCAGCAGTTACGATGTCACAACTTGCATTTCATTGTTAAAAAAAGTGCAAAAATGATTTTTAAAAGAGCAACCAAAATTTTTAAGAAAAGGAAAATAGTGAAAAAATAGAAGATCAACAAAAGTTTTTTCCTAAAAAAAAGGAAGAAGAAAAAAATAGTTCAACAAATAAAAAGAGTAACAAAAGTTAATTTGTTATAAAACAAGAAAGAATAAAGAAGAAGAGTAGAGAGAGTAGAGAGAATGGAGAGAGTAATTCTTATTTCTTCTCTTGATGAATGATTTACAATGAAGGAAGCTCTTCTATTTATAGGGGAAATTTGCCCCTAGTTTCACACTAAAAGACAAATACATCAAATCCTGATAAACATCAAATAGATCTTGATAGATCTTGATAGATCTTGATAGACATTCACTATAATTGATATATATCATAACACTCCCCCTTGAATATTTAACAATACGCATATAGGCTGCCTCATTAAAAACCTTACAAGGAAAACTCAGTGGGACAAAACCTCATAAGGTAAAAAGAGTACAACGCGTATTAACTCCCCCTAATAAGAACATCCTTGAATCTTTACATTTCGATCTTGTGCACCATCTTCTTGAAATTTGCAGTTGGAAGAGACTTGGTGAATAAATCAGCCACATTGTCACTTGAACAAATCTGTTGTACATCAATATCACCATTCTTTTGGAGCTCATGTGTATAGAAGAGCTTTGGCGAAATGTGTTTCGTTCTATCTCCTTTTATGAATCTACCTTTCAGTTGTACTATGCATGTTGATCTCCATATAAAATTATGGGTACTTTGTCACATTTCAAGCCACATTTTTCTCGAATGAGATATATTATGGACCTCAACCACACACACTTTCGGCTTACTTCATGAATAGCTATAATCTCAGCGTGATTCGATGAAGTGGCTACGATAAACTGCTTTGTTGATCTCCAAGATATGGCAGTACTCCCACATATAAATACATAGCCTATTTGAGACCGAGATTTATGCGGGTCAGATAAGTACCCAGCATCAGCATAACCAACAAGATCAGAATTGCAATCTTTAGAATAAAATAAGCCCATATCGGTAGTCCCCTTTAGATACCATAATATGTGTTTGATCTCATTTCAATGTCTCCTAGTAGGGACAAAACTATATCTTGCTAGCAAATTTATTGAAAAGTCAATATCAGGCCTTGTAGTATTTGCAAGATACATTAGTGGACCAATTGCATTAAGATATGGTATTTCAGGACCAAGGAGTTTCTCATTCTTTTCTTAAGGTCGGAATGGATCCTTATTCACATCAAGTGATCGAAAAACCATCGGAGTACTTAATGGATGTTCTCCATCTATATAGAATTATTTCAACACCTTTTCTGTGTAGGCAGATTGATCGACAAAGATACCGTTTGTCAAATGCTCAATTTGCAAACCAAGGCATAACTTTTTCTTTCCGAGATCTTTCATCTCAAATTCTTTATTTAGGTAATCAATTACCTTTTGAAGCTCTATTGGCATTCCAATAAGGTTTATGTCATCGACATAGATAGCAAGTATAACAAACTCCGACGTTATTTTCTTTATGAAAATACATGGGCAAGTTTCATCATTCGTATAACCTTCTTTAGATAAATATTCACTAAAATTGTTATACCACATGCATCCAGATTGCTTCAAACCATACAATGATCTTTGCAATCTAATGGAATACATTTTCCGAGGCTTTGAGCTATATGCTTTCAGCATTTTAAATCCTTCGAGAATTTTCATGTATATCTCATTATCAAGTGATCCATATAGATAGGTTGTTACCACATCCATCAAATGCATTTCAAGTCTCTCATGGATAGTGAAACTAATAAGATAACGCAATGTTATTGCATCCATAACTGGTGAATATGTCTCATTATAATCGACACCAGGCCGTTGTGAAAATCCTTGTGCAACAAGGCGTGTTTTATACCTTTGTATTTCATTTTTCTCATTTCTTTTTCGCACAAAGATCCATTTATATCCAACAGGCTTAACACTATTAGGTGTTTGAGTTATAGGTCCAAAAACTTCACGTTTGGCAAGTGAATTTAATTCAGATTGAATTGTTTCTTGCCATTTTGGCCAGTCATTTCTTTGTCGACATTCTGTGACAGACCAAGGTTCAAGATCCTCACTATCTTGCATGATTTTTGTTGCAACATTATATGCAAAGACATGATCCACTGCTATTTCAGATTGATTCAAATTAGTTTCAACATTACTTGAATTTATGGATAGTTTCTCATTTTCTTGAGTCTCAGGCTCATTGATCCCTTTAGGGATATCAACATTACTTAAATCTTGAGCTTCCATATAAGGATATTTTGTAGTATCATATTGACCATTTGTTTTTCTTTTTCTAGGATTTCGATCCTTAGAACTTAATGGTCTGCCACGCTTCAAACGTGCTTTAGATTTATTAACTATGACATTAGTGGATGGTCCTTTAGAGACATCAATTCGAATTGGGACATTCTCTGCAGGAATATGTGATTTAGTGATCCTTTTCAAATCTGTAAATACGTCCGGCATTTGATTTGCAATTCTCTGCAGATGAATAATTTTTTGCACTTCTTTCTCACAAATAGAAGCACGTGGATCAAGATGAGATAGTGATGGATTTTTCCATAAAATTTTTCTTTTGATATCACTATCTTCTCTCCCTAATTTTGGAAAAACTATCTCATCAACTTGAAAATCTGCAAATCGAGAAGTGAATATATCTCCCGTTAATGATTCAAGATAGCGAATAATGGAGGGTGATTCAAACCTAACATAACTTCTTCATCTTCTTTGGGGGCCCATCTTGGTGTGGTTTGGTGGTGCTATAGGCACATAAACACCGCACCCAAAAATTCTCAAATGAGATATATTAGGCTTTTTACCCAAAACCAATTACAACAGAGAAAATTTATAATAATTTATCGGTCTAAGACGAACAAGTATTGCAGCATGCAAAATTGCATGACTCCAAACAGAAGTGGGAAACTTAGTTCTCATAAGCAATGATCTTTCTATCAACTGAAGACGTTTAATTAATGACTCAGCAAGGCCATTTTGAGTGTGAACATGGGGTATAGGATGTTCCACTCTTATCCTAATCGATAAGCAACAGTCATTAAATGCTTGGGATGAAAATTTTGCAGCATTATCAAGGTGAATAAACTTAATTTGATTATCGGGAAATTGTGCCCGTAATCATATTATTTGTGCCAATAATTTTTCAAATGCCAAGTTGCGAGATGACAAAAGGCACACATGAGACCATCTAGATGAAGCATCTATTATGACCATAAAGTATCTAAATGATCCACTAGGTGGGTGAATGGGTCCACAAATATCCTTATGTATGCGTTCCAAGAACGCGGGGGACTCAATCCCAACTTTTGTTGGCGATGGCCTCACAATCAGTTTGCCTTGATAACAAGCACTGCATGAAAATTCCCCATTCAAAAGAATCTTCAAGTTCTTTAATGGATGCTCATTTGAATTTTCTATGATTCATCTCATCATTATTGATCATGGATGTCCCAGACGATCATGCCAAAGTGCGAAAGTATTGGAATCAGTAAACTTCCGATTTACTATAGAATGTGCCTCAATTGCACAAATCTTTGTCCAGTACAAGCCAGAAGATAAAGCAGGGAACTTTTAATAACACATGTCTGTCCAGAGACATTCTTGGTGATACCAAGATATTCAAGATTCATCTCATCAATTGTCTTGATATGATAACCATTTTCACGGATATCTTTAAAACTCATCAAGTTTCTCCGAGACTTGGGAGAGAACATAGCATTATTTATGATGAGTTTAGTTTCCTTGGAAAAGTTTATAATGGCTTTTCCGAAGCCTTCAATCAAATTAGCACTACCAGAAATTGTAGTAACATTAATCTTGTCCATGTTTAGATGAGAGAAATATTTCTTGTCTTTGAATATCGTATGTGTAGTGCCGGAATCAATCAAACAAATATCTTCCTAAAAATTATTCATATCTTCAAATAAAATGATATACACCAAATAAGATATATATTAAATTTTTGTACAAAGTAAAAGCTTATACTATAAAAAATTGTTAATCACACTTTACTAAAAAAAATATGTCCAACTCAAAATCTCACAACTTTTATGCTCATAATATTTCACTGGGAAAAAAATACATTCTTTTTTCAATAATTGTAAATAATTAGTACGTGCTTCGACGTTTTTTCAGAAACCATAACAATTAAAAGCAATAGTTTGTCCAGGCACTTTTAGCTTTTGCAGTGTCTTTTGGTCAAATCTGCATGCAACTATTATTATTATATTATAAAAGAATATAAAACTTACACTTTTACTGCTTCCAAAAATCCATGCACCCCGCCCCCCCTTTCGATAAATGATGACAAAATTAAAATTTGATTCAATTCAATAATAAATAATAATATTAAATTTAAACTGATCAATACTAATAAAAAATAATACTCATGCAAACAACTATTTTTACATGATTCTTTATTCAGTAACTCTTCTCAACAATTAAACAAAATAAAAAAATCATTCATTCTTCCATACTTACGGAATCATCACCAATCAAGTGATCAATTTTTCCTTCAGGGTGCTCGAAAAAATCTGCTACATCCAAGCATGTGATGTCAATATTATTTTCAGAGAGAAAGTTAGCCTCAGGATTTCTCTCTTTCTTCTTAGTGATGCTTGATAAAGATCAACCAAGTGTTTGAGAGCACGATAATCACGTGAATAATGTTCTTTTCCTCCACATCGGAAACAAGTAATTGCTTCACGTTTCTCATCTTTTCTCTTTTTGTTTGATGAATGATTAACACCCAGGACAGGGTTTCTTTCTTGGTCATCATGACCACGATCACGTCCACGATCACATCTACGACCAGGGCCGCGACCTTTTCCACACCTAGCATGGTGAGCGTGCACATCATTCACCTTAAGGAATGATGCAGATCCAGTTGGTCGGTTCTCGTAATTTTTTCATCAACAAATTATTATTTTGTTCAGCCACAAGAAGATGAGAACTCAGTTCAGTATACTTCTTGAAATCTTTTTCTCGATATTGCTGCTGTAATAGCACATTCGAGACATGAAAAGTGGAGAGTGTTTTTTCCATCATATCATTATCATTGACCGTTTCTCCACATAGTTTCAATTGAGAAGAAATTCTGAATATGGCAGAATTGTACTCATGAACAGACTTATAGTCTTGAAATCTTAGATGCATCCATTCATATCGTGCTTTCGGGAGGATGACCATTTTAAGTGGTCAAACCTTTCTTTTAGGCTATTCCACAATACGAGTGGATCCTTAGTAGTAAGGTACTCAATTTTTAGTACTTCGTCAAGATGATGACGCAAGAAAATCATAGCCTTAGCACGATTTTGACTAGATGTTGTATTTTCATTCTCTATGGCGTCTCCAAGACCCATAGCATCTAGGTGGATTTCAGCATCCAACACCCATGAAATAGAGTTCTTGCCCGAACTTTGAAGGGCAACGAACTCACACTTCGTAAGATTGTTAGCCATATGAAAAAAGGGAAGAAAAATAATAATACCTTAGCCTTAGCCGTCAAATTTGAGACGGTAGAGTCTCGTGTTGATAACGTATTATAAAACAAGAAAAAATAAAGAAGAAGAGTAGAGAGAATAGAAAGAGTAATTCTTATTTCTTCTCTTGAGGGATGATTTACAATGAAGGAAGCCCTATTATTTATAGGGAGAATTTATCCCTAGTTTCACACTAAAAGACAAATACATCAAATTTCGATAGACATCAAATAGATCTTGATAGACATTCACTATAATTGATATATATCATAACATAATTTAATTTTAAAAAAAAAAAGTAAAAAAATAAAAGGAGCGGTGAAAGACACGAAGAGCAGTGAACTTTTTAAAATAATTGCAATAAAAGCTTTTAATTTTTTTTCTTAAAAAAAAAGGCAGAAATTAAAAGCAGTAAATGACCATAAGTGACGTAGCATACTTAGGGATGGTTTGGTTTGAAAACAAGTTATATCGGGATTAGTTAAGCTGGATAAATTATGCTGAAATTAGTTGTCCTGAGATAAGTTATCTTGTTATTATTTTTTAGTGGTTGTTTGATTTGTGGTACTAAAAATAACATGTAGTGCATTGTTTGTAAAAATATATTATTTGTTTACTAAAATACCCTTCACAATATTTATTTTAATTATTTTCCTTCATATTAAATCATACAAAAGAAATTAAAAAGTTACTAATTTTTTTTTTAACTTTATTAGTTTCTTTTTCCTAAAAATATATGTTAAGAAATTTATGTTGATATTTCTTAAATGTGTATGAAGCTCTAATATTCCATGTTAAATTACTTATTTTGTTTTAAATTCCATAAAATATTGATAATCTCATTTTTTGTCAAAAAAAAATTATCATCAAAAAATGTGAAAAAGAATTACTCTCATTTTTCATTATTTAGTATCATTAATATTTGGAGAGTCAAATTGTATTTAAAAAAAAAATCAAATATTTTTAGCTAAATATAAAATATTTTTTAATTCAATAATTAAGCATGTATTAAGTTAGAAAGGGAATGTTAACATACTTTAATAACTTGTCCATGATAAATTTGTCAGGAAAAAAAAAAATTTATGTCCATGATAAATTTGTTAGGAAAAATGAAAATCTATATATGTATGAAATAAAAATATAAGGTTTGAGGGTATTTTTGTCATTTTATATTTTCTACCAAGGATAACTTAAGTTGGGTTACTAATCCCACCATATCTATGGATAACTTATCCCGGGACTAAGTTATTCCAGATATTAACAACCAAACGAGTGCATAAAATTTTTATCCCGGGATTATTTACACTAATACCGCAAACCAAACGGCCCCTTAGTGGCTAATTACATGAAATTAGTTCGGCCAAGTGGACCATTTCTGTCCATTCCCCAAGCATGGGATAGGCCAGAATGGACTTTCCATGTATACTAATTTGGGCTAACACTAAGATGTAGAGGCCCAACCCATTTTATTCTAATATTTGAACCAGAAAGTAGGAATCATTAGGAATATTAACAAAATCGACGACCTGTCTGGAATAATATCTACTCCCTCCGTCTCATTTTATGTGTCTCATTTTCTTTTTTATTCATCCCAAAAAGAATGTCACATTTTCTTATTTAGTAACTATTTAGAGACACAATTACACTTTCACCCTTATTTGTCCCACTTATAAGGGCCCATTTAATTAAAAATAATAATAGTACATTGTTTTAATGAAGGACAATTTGATAAAAAGCATCAAGTCTTTACTTATTTCTTAAACTCCGTGCCCGATTAAATGGCGATATATAAAATGGGACGGAGGGAGTAGCTTTTATGTGACAAAAATATTCTATAACACTTGTTCTTAATGCATATCCATTCGTGTGGATGAACATATAGTATACTTATTAAACTCAAGTTCAATGAACAAGACAAGACAAGACAGGTTGGGCCATCAAAAAGGAATAATCCAAAAATAAAGACATTTAAATGCACTTTTTCCGGCCCATTAAATAATCTTGTTCATCCTTTTCTATTCATGTTTGGATGTCAACTAAAGTTGATATACATTTCTTTTTTGAAAAAAAATCTTTTTTATTTCTTCTCTTATATGTACTCTCTCCTCTTTTAAAAAAGTTAAACTCTTTTCAAAATAAACTAATCAATTTAAAATGTAGAGAGTGCATGATATGCGACGTGCTCTAAACAAAGCGTTCACGCATTTAAAAAAGCATAATACCATATATATGAATCACTCAATAATTGAAATAAAATAATTGTATCTATCATATAAATCATCATAATACCATATATATCACTCATTAATATCATATGAATCACCCAATAATTGAAATAAATAATTGTATCTACCATATGAATCATCATAATACAATATGTATCACCCATTAATATCATATGTATCACCCGTTAAAATTATACAAAATATATTTATTGTATTAATCACCATAATACCCATATAATGATATCATATTTAGCATTCATATGAATCACCATTAAAAAAATAAACATATATTTATAACTAAATAAATTTATATAAGTATCAATAGATTTTAAAAAAAAAAAAATGGGAGAGATTTTAGGAGAGGAAAAAAAAGTAACATGCATTAATGGAGGTAAAAAAATCAGGAAAGAAGATGATTTAAACATTAATGGAAGAGAAAAAATCAGGAATGAAGATGATTTAATTATTGATAATTAGAGAGATATTTTAGGAAAGAAATCTTGAATGAGTTAGTGATGGTGTAAAAATAGAATGTGGAGTTTTCTTGATATGTATCAAGAGTAAAGTTGAAAAATAAAATTTTATGTAAATTTTTAAAAAGTAAAAAATATTAGATAATATAGTCTCTTAACTATGGAATTTGTGTATAATTTATACTAAGGGTATTTTGTTTACTTTTAAAATTATTTGGGCCGCATGGCCCGGGAGAATGAGGAATTTCTAGAAATTGCTCTGACTCTTAATTCATTTTTTTTCCTCCTTTTTATATACTTCTTTAATTTTTACTTTATCATGTTTTGCTTACTAAAGTTAATTTGATTAACTTTTGAAGTAAAATTGAACTAGATTAATTTGATATTTTAAATTTTAATTTCAGAAAATTATACAAAAGTTACTATAAGTTGCAATCTTTCTCATATTATGAGAAAACATATTATAAGTGTTTGTCAAGGTCTATGCGATTTGACTCCCGAAAAATAAAATATAACAAGTAAAAATAAAAGTGAACATGTGGAGTACTTTGTAAAAATATGCAAATTGAGCTATAAATATACTTTGCTATGGTGTAAACAGTACTACGCATTTGCGAGCTCTAACATATATCTTTTACTCTTCTTTGTTGACAGCATATTGAGATCATGGCTATTTTTTATTTTTTTTTCAGTTTGTGAGTAATCCTAGTACTGGCATATCATAGTCATTACCGACTTCATTTTACCATCTCTGCCACGCAACTTAAGATATTATAATCTGACAATTTTCATTAAATTTAAAAAGATTATTTTCACGTAAATATTAAAATTCAGAATAATATTCAAACAGCAACAAATATAATTTTTGTGCAAATCACCCTTTAAATTTTAGAGCGGAGTATTTGGTGTCATATATTAGCCAAGGTTGGTTTTATAGATTTTTTGTTTCTTTGGAGATTATTTAAAAAAAAAAAAAATTAATGACTCGAGACTTGCAAGTAGTTGATATTTTGTACTACCATTGGGCCACCACAAAATTCAATAAATCTAGGCAAAAGGACAGTTTATATCACTTTTTAAAATAAATAACCTAAGTTTGATATCTTTTCAAAAAGTGGTTCATCGTGTATATTATTTTCACTTTATAGTCATTTTTTAATTTGGGTCATTTTGACCACTTAGTTCAGATACAGTTCATATACAATACTGATACAGTCCATATACAATATTGATACTGTTTTCAACTTGGGTCATTCGACCCTTTTAAAAATATTTTAATTTTTTTTCTCCTATAAATTTTTTAACTGAAAAAATATTCTGTTTTTTTAATTGTTTATAAATAATAATTAATATAATTATATAAAAAAAAATATAATTGTTATATAGAATATGTATCTATATAAGATATATGTATAAAAATTGTATAGTTCTATCAAATATGTATATGTATAAAATATAATATATATATATATATATATAAAGTGTATAAAAATTAAATAATTGTTGTATAAAATGTGTAAAAAAAAGATGTACAATTATTATATAAATTGTGCATGAAAACTGTATAATTTTTGTATATAATATTTATATGTATAAGATATGTATAGAAACTGTATAGAAAGTGTGTAGAAACGGTATAGAACAAGCTAGCAAATTGAAATGGCTAGAAAGTGGAATTTAAATTTCATGGTCATTTTTGTGGAAATAATTTTATTTGAAGTGTCGTTTGTGTCCTTTCCCCTTAAATTAAATCATTTAGTTGTTAATTATGCAACGTTGTACAAAAATTCTAGTGTATTACCATTGATGATTAACAGGTTGCAATTTAAATTGCAATATTGACCACATGGATACTGCTATCCAACTGGATTCTGTTCATATCGATAATGATACATAGAAAAAAGGGTGCTAATCTGTTTTAATTTATGTGAATTATGTGAATCAATTTGAATGACTACAAATTTTCAAAAAGAAAGATTTTCGGAAGGTGTAAATTGATCAATATACTATATATAATATTTGCCTGACTATAAAGTATAATTTGAATTATATCCAAGCTTAGAAATTTGGCATAAATTCAGGGGCGGCTCAAGTTTTTTGGTGGCCTAAAGTCAAAAATAAATCGAAGGTCTTAAGCTTTTGATAGAAATTAATATTTTATAATTCAAAATTTATTAGTCTAATTTTTTAAAATGCAAAGTTATTAATATATTTCTTATAAAAGTGTTTGCATATGCAAAGTTCTTTTTTTATATGCATTTTTTAAAAATATTTCTACAAATAATACTCCTAATTTCAATTTATTTATCAATTTGACTTGACATAGAGTTAGAAGTTTAAGAAAGTTAAAAAGATTTTTAAATCTTCAAGTCTTAAATTGGAGATATGTAGAATACACCAAAAAAGATTTAATCTTATAATTTTAAACATGTCATGTAGAACGTTAATATTAAAAAGTTGACCAAAATATATTCTTTTTGAAACGAATCAAAAAAAAAAAAAGATAAACAAATTGAAATGAGTGGTACAATTTTTATTTTTATTTTAAATTATGTAATAATTTTATTATTTCTAAAAAAAAAAATAAAAAAAATCTCTCAAATTTGAGGATTCAAGGCGGGTGCCTAATTCTGCAAGTCATAGAGCTGCCCCTGCATAAATTAAACTAGGGAATATATAAAAGAGTAGTTTAATTTCATATCGTAAGGTACAAATATTTAAGTAAATTGTACATATATTTGAATACAGTTAAACCTCTATTTAGTGTCAGTGCTGAAGATTTCATGATTGTTATAGCGAGATATTGTTATATATGTATAATGATATTTGAAGTTTAGTACTCAATTAGTCGTTATACACAAAAATATGCAAAATCAGAAAAAGTATAAATACACAAAAGCAAATATCAATAGTCTTTTTCCTCGTGAAGTTGTGATCATAATTGGTCATCACCATATAAACATAACTTTTTTTCTTTTAAATAGTTTTTACTTGAAATTTACTATGTGCATGACATTAATAATGACTATCATAAATATTTTAATATTTTATTTTATACATGATATATTTCTTATAAACTATTATTACATTATAATTGAGTATAACTGTTATAGAGGAAATTTTTTAGAAATAGTGTCATGCTATAATAAATGTTATTATTGTTATTGTTAGAATGTTGTTATAAAAAAATAAAATGTAACATGAAAAATTAGTTTTGAAGAAAATTAAATTCTTATAATGAAATGTTGTTATAACGAAGTGCGATATTGCCGTATAGGGAGGTATGATTGCTGTTATTAAGTAATACAAAACGGTCCAACAATATTACTTTAATTACTTGTGTATTACTTGTATACATTGTTGATTGGCATATCCACCTGTAACTCTATTAAATATAATATCTCCAATTTCTTATAACAAGTCTAGTCTATGTCAGGAACATTAAGAAAAGGGAACCAGTAATTAAATAGATAAAATAAATAAAAACACCACCCTAATGTTGAAATGACCCCTGTTGACTGTCCCCTGGTTTATATAAGCTTAGATTATGCAAATAATTACTATTATTTTTTTGAAAGAAGTCCTTATATTAAGGATTTGGACTTTGAATAATTGCCTGCTGTTCAAACTACACCTTAACGTAAAACATACTAATATATTTATCAATGAATTTGACATGATACTTTATAATGAACTATTTTTTGAAAATGAAACTCCCTAATTTTGTCTCTTAATCATTAGGCACCTTAATTTTCCCTAATTTTGTCTCTTAATCAACAATTCGTCCCCCCCCCCCTTGTCGGCGTGACGCATTAACTTCCATATATTTCAAAACTTAGTCTTTGAAGATCATTCACGAGCGGCACTTTACAATTTACATGATTTGTTTAATATATGGAATGATGTTTAACTTCATTCACTTTTATAGATCCTTCTTTTGCTAAAGGATATTCAATATTGTTGATTTTCCTCTTTTATATATCGTTAATAAAGAGAATAACAAAAGTGTGACTAGATAACAGTGGCTTGAAGACATTTTACATTCAATGAATTCATGATAATATGATTTGAATTCAATCTTTATTTTAAGGAAAGTATGCATAAATCTATATATATTATAAAGCAGAGGACGAAGTACCACAATAAGTCAAGTGACAGCATAAAATTTAACCAAGTGTATAGATTTAGGACAAAACTAATAATATTGTAATAAAAGTTTTGAATTAAAAGATTAAAAATATTTGAATAGGCTTTTAGATAGAAAAAAAAATTATTAGCTTAAAACTAGGAAGTAGGAACCATAGTTGAACATCTTAGATAAACTCTAACTATTTCATAATCATAATAATTTATAAATAAATATAGTATAATGTAATTTTAATATAGTAGTATATACGTGGTTATGGTAATGATTAATAAATAATTTTATCATCTCATTAATTTTAAATATTTATAATTGAAAGATAAATAATTAAAATTAAAATTTAAAATGTCTGCAATTGACCAGATAAGCATTTTTATGGGTGTGGGCTGATTTGAGTTTAAATTTTCTTATTTTTAGGCATTTTCGAAGGAAAATTTATTCATTGATATTGAGATAATTCAAGAAAGAAAATAGAAATTACTACATTATTGTTATAAGTATTTTTTATTACATAACTTATCTATTTATTTGAAGAATAGAAATTTATATGGCAAAATAATTAAAAGTAACTAACTATAAATATATTTAAAATTATTATACTATTCTTTTAAATTTAAAGATAAAGATTAAAATTTGAAAATAAACCAACTCTACATATTTTGAGGGATGACTTCTTTTGAGAGTATTCTACATATTCTATAGTTTTAAATTGAATCTATAAAAATATAAAGTTTATTTTAATTAGTTCACGGATACAAATAATGTTTGCTAAAAGAATATTTATTTGAATTTTTTTGTAACATTTTTCAAAGTTTTATATTGAAACTTTAAAAGGATTAAGGTTATCTTTAGAGATATAAATTATTAAATTTATCTTTTTAGATAAATAGAGTTTGCTGAAATTAGTTTGTTGAATTGATGTTAATTTTTTAAATTTTGAATTTCAAATTTCAAATGAAAGTAAGTACTATTTTAGATTTTAAATTGAAAACAAACTCTATATTAGATAAAGTTGAATTTTAATTAACTCTTTTTATATAAACTAAATTTTCAATCAAGCTTCTCATAAAAAAAATAATGCCACTTTCTTAACAGGTTGCTTGCTGGGAAGCCACATAGAGATACTACTGCTAGAGCATATTTATCGGTGCTTCGGCAATTCTTACTTTTGAATCCCCTAACCAGTTCTTTAAGCGCAGGGCCAAAGGTCTATGTGCGACTTCTGCATGAAAATACTCTCAGGCAAATCTGAAAAATTCGAAAATTGTAGATAGAATGTTAGCATCAAAGGCCCAATCATGTACTGTTCCACGTATATATTTTTTTTTGTATATTTTTTGTTATAGCATTCTACATATAATATACTTCATACGTCTTTGGTGTATTTTTTATTGAAAATACGAAGAAATGTGTATAGAATTAAGAATTAATTAGACAATGAGGGTATCGAGTTGATGATACCTCTTCAAGTTCTTCATGATTTTTTATTTTTTTTTAAATAAAACTTCTCATTTTATTTTCTAAATTTTTTTGAAGGTATTCTTTAATTATTCAATTAAATTCATTTATTGCGTATGCCACATTCGTGGCTGGCAATATGCTTACATTAATAGATCTGTACATGATTTATATACTATTTAAAGTTTAACTTTAGATTATTTTATTATTATTTGTAACAGTTTGTGTTACTTTTTGTTATATAAAATTTCTATCATGAACAAATAGGCTATGGATCATTCATATGAGATTTTTCAAAATAATTATCAAGGTATGTTGTTTATACTTGATTTGACTTATAAAATTAATTTTTATTATTTACAATCAATATTATATTTATCTTTTGTTGTAAATGTAACTAAAGAATTTGAAGTTTTCACTGATAGTGATCTAATGTATATAGACACCACAAATATGTGAAATTAATATTTAGAAAATGAACAAATATAATGAAGAATCGTAATATATAAAGAAATCAATTGTTAGCTCCTCCAATAAAAAACAAAATCAATGAAGTAGCTTACGATAAAGTTTACACCACTAAGAAAGAGTCACCACTGAATTTAGCCACGCAATCTGCTCATTCAACTTATTTTCTATCTGATGATAAATTATCTATTTTCTGTTTGATGATAAATTTGTAAGGCAGAGAGTGCTTCTAAAGAAGCATTTTGAATTGCTTCCTTCCCAAAAATTAGCTCAAAAGTACCACCATTTTGGTGTCTATTATTGCTTTCTATTCATAGTTATTAGGCTTTTCTACTTTGTTATAGCTGAAGTGAATCATTAACTAAGTGAGATTGTATGCCAACAATTCAAAGCTTCATCTGCTGTTGATGTTTATTTTTTATTTTAAATATATATATATATATATATAGTGTGTGTGTGTGTATTTATGTATGTATGTATGTATATATATGTGTGTGTATGTATATATGTATGTATGTATGTATGTATCACATTTTTTATTTTAATATAGGGAAAAGACATCGTTTTCATCCCAAACTATGCTCGAAAAGTTGAAGCCACACCTAAACTATACTAGTGACTTATTACACACCTAAACTATAAAAAAGTGAAACTATTTACACCTTGTCAGGCTACCACCACTTGCATGTGGTGTAGTGTTTTACACGCGCTGCCACGTCAGCACCACGTCAGTAAAAAGTATCATTTTTTTTATAGTTAAGGTGTGTAATAGGTCACTTATATAGTTTAGGTGTGGATTCGACTTTTCGACTGTAGTTTGGGGTGGAAACGATGCCTTTTCCCTTAATGTTTTTAGCCGTTTACTTTTGTTATTTAATAGGCTGGACGCGCCTAAAATAAGTGTAACACACGCGCCTTAGAATGGGGATCGTGGGGAGGTAATAATATCACTTTTATATAGTTAAGGTGTGTAATAAGTCACTTATATAATTTAGGCGTGACTTAAACTTTTCTTGTATAGTATGAGGTGAAAATGATGTCTTTTTCCTTTAATATATTTCTCTTAAGTAGAAAGACATCTATTTGGAGCATTCTATACCACATTTCACATATTTACACTCTTTTAAAAAAGATTATAAAATAAATTTGCAAGCATATATATTTTCAATTGATTTTTCTTGACTTGATTATATTTTGTAACGATTTATATTTTTTGTTATTTATATTTATATCTATAGATATTATAAAGAAGATGACGAAGCATCACAATTAGCCAAGAGACAATTTATTGGAAAATCACGTGGCAACTTTAGAACAAGATTAATAATAAGGTAATTAAATAATAAAAACAACAATAATAATAGTGTGGTTTCAGTTTAAGAGTTTTGAGAAACAATTTCCTATTGAAGGGAAAAAAATTCAGGCAAGTAAATTTAGTCCCATTATCACGTAAAATCATTTTGACTTATTTATTATAGTGTCTTTCCACCACGGCAAGAAAATTGATCATCATGCGTGATACCTCCTTATCAATTAAAAAAATATCCATACTGACGGAAAAAGTCATCTACAATTGTCATAAAATACTAAACACCACATGACGATACAGTTCTATATAGACCCTGTAAATCAATAATTAATTAAAATTTAGACTAAATAGAGTAATTAGAAACCTATATTTGCTAAATCATGTAGTTATTCCTAAAAATATAATGCGATAAAATGCACATTGAGAATAGGCTAGGGGATTTGAATTAATTAAGTAATTAAAAAATAGTAAAAAAATATGTATAGTGCAGATAGGCGAGGAGAATTTAAATTAATTTTGAGAATATAATGAAATAATTAGATACACTGGGTATGTTCTTATTATTCCCAATAAAGTAATTTGATAATACAAATATTGTTAATGATAAATTTTAAACAAAAGAGATGGAGAAAAAATAAAAGTTTAAAAGTTAAAACAATTAATATTACGAATTTGAAATCTTTAAATTGTAAATAATACAATAAAAAAAATATAAATCATAAAAGTTTTTTCACAATTGTATGATTGTTTTTTCTCATATAAATTTGGTTAGAAGTGGGAATGAAGGTGGATGGAGGTGGAGGATATCTTTAAATTGCTAATAATACAATTTTAAAAATATGAAACATAATTTTTTTATTTTTACGATTACATGATTGTTTTTTTGTATAGATTTGATTAGAGGTGGGAGGATTGGTGATGGGGTGGTTCAATCTTTTTAAAAATAAATTGAGAGGAGGGAGAGAGTGTGGAGATGGAGGTGGGAGGTGGGGGAGGTTAGAAAAAAAAATACTTTTTTACAAATATCATTGAGAAATAATATGATAGTTAAATATTTTTAAGATAATATGATACAATATGCTCGAAAAAGATATCTCAATATGAAATAATAAAAAATAATTTTTAAATTCGCGCATCGCGCGGGTACGTACACTAGTTATAACTACACATCCAAACACAACACATTGCATTAGTTTACACTTGTATATTCAATATTTTTTCATAATAGTGCTTTTATATATATATATATATACATACATATATATATATATGTATATATATATATATGTATGTATATATATATATATGTATGTATGTATATATATATATATGTATGTATATATATATATATGTATGTATATATATATATACTAGTTATCCATAGCCCCTGCTAAGCCCGGGCCCAAATTCTAAATATAAAAATAATAATATTTTAATTAAAAAAATTGATTTGTATTATATTAACTTTACCAGTTACTCCAAGGCTCCCCTTCATTATTTTATTTTACTGCATAATTAATAAAATCTAATGACACATCAAAATGAATTATTCACAAATTTTCATTATTACTAAATTTGTCAAAAATTTATAACAAAAAAAATAGAAAAAATGCTCTATTACCACCTTGAACTATACGCCAAGGTTGAGACATATCCGAACTTTAGGAGAGTCCTATTACCCCTGAACTAATTAAAATCATATTTTTGGCAACCTTAGTGCCTACGTGGCACATACGTGGCACACACTTGTGCCTACGTGGACCCTTCAATGTGTTGTGCCGTGTATGTGCCACGTAGGCACTAAGGTTGTCAAAAATACGGTTTTAATTAGTCCAGGGGGTAATAGGACCCTCCTAAAGTTCGGGTGTGTCTCAACCTTTTTGTGTATAGTTCAAGGTGGAAATATAGCATTTTCTCAAAAAAATATAAAGAGTAATTTAATTGACTTTCTTAGTCATAGTTATAGTATATTTAGTTTTGACATACTCCGTACAAAATTATTTTCCTCTATAAATAAAAAGTAATCTTCATTACGTTACCTTAATTAAATAGTACCAAATTACTATAAGTTTTTTGTTATGTAAAAATTCATCTGTCATAATTTTGATTTATAAAAAAATATTAAGACCATCATCATTATATAAAACATATTTATTACAAATTAAGTATAAACATTAAAAATAAAATTTAATATAAATTAGAGAAAGTAAAGAGATAAAAGAATTCATAAAAATTTGTTACTCTTTCAATTATATGTCTTCTTTTTTGGTATGTCCCAAAAAAGGCTTTTTCTAGATTTAGTAAATTTTTAAAATTTTAACATTTTACATGACAAGTCTAAGACCACAAGATTTAAAAATTATATACTCCATCCATCTCATGTTAGTTGTCCACATTATCATCAATAATAGTCCAAATTATTTTTCAATTTGCAAAATAAAAGAGAATTAATTATTTTTTTCTATTTTACTCTTACAGTTGAAATTATTTTTGAAGTGTATGAAAATTTATATTTATTTTTTTTTAAATTGTAAAACTATTCTTCTTATTTATGATTATGTAAGGGCATGTAATGAAGAAAGTGGACAATTAATATGAGATAGAAGGAGTACATCTTTAATTTAAAATCTCAAAATTTTAAAACTTTAATTAAAATAAAAGGAGTACAATATGAAAGACTCAAAATACACCAATTATAAATAATTATGTGAAAATAAACTTGAAAAAAAAAATTGAGTGTCAAACAAATTAAGAAAAAGACAAAAGAAAGAAATGATTGTAAAAGAAAAATTAAAAAAACAAAAGAAAAGAAAAAGCCACATGGAGCAACATGAATGAATTAAAAAAAATTGTGAGGACTATAATTGATTGTATAATATGATTTTTATTTTTACAAATTATATATATACAATGTGAGCTATAATTGGTATAATAAAGGAAGAAAGAAAGTTTGTTATTATATGATGTATTACACCCCGAATGACTAATTTCAGTAACCGAATTATTTCATTTAGAATAGCTTTACTAGGTACATGAAATATGAATAAATTAATTATGGAAAATGAAAGAACAACTAGCATCAGATAAAATACATTCTACGTTTACTTAATGTGGGGTTCAATTGCTTATTTTTCTTTGTCAACACTAGATTGAGATCTAGAAGAAAATCGGAAAAAATAGTTCTTATAGAATGTATGCACACGTGCGATGGACCCACGTGCAAGTTCTGTGTCTGTTTGACTAGTCTTGGAGTAGACATACGTCTGCATCATTCTCCAACACCAATCTATCTACTTTTTTTTGGTCCAAAATAAATCTTCCTAAAATATGATTTATCCGTAAAAAAAATTATTAAGAAACACCAAAACTTGTATACTCGTAATCTTAAGGAAACATGTTAGGCCACTGGCCAAGTCACTCTTCTTAATATTTCGTTAGAATTGCAGCGTGACATTTGTTGGATTTGCACACAATGCATTAGAATTTGTAAAATGGAGCCCATAGAGTGTTAAATAAAATATGGACATTGTGACAATTTAATATATAGTTAGCTTATGAGATGAGAATTGCTTGAAATTATATGAAGAGATCAGTTCTAATTAAAGTGTGAACAATATAATATGGATCCTAATTCTATGTCCTACAACTTATATAGCTGGGACACAACTCAATACCCTTAGCCCTCAATTTCCAAGCATGATAACTTGAGCGTCAATAATATAATGTAATGTGAGAGTCTAACATGAATAAATTAAAAATAAATTCAAATGAATCTGACTCTGTATTATTAAAAAATATATTTTAAATATAACTTAACCTTAAAAATTTGATAAATGATCATGAACAATAAGGTAAAGATTATTCAAAACTATAAGAAGATAAATTTCACATCGCACTATCAATATGGGGCAACTTTATAACTTGAACTTCCATGAAGAGGGAGCGTTCAGTGTACCTAACTTCCGAAAGAAAAAGGAGGAGTTAAAAGAACACTAATTTGTCAGTTGCCAATGACATGATATAACCTAGTTGGCCCCAATTTCACTCTCTCTATATATATGGGAATCTTAATCCATTTTATGCGGCATGTTATTTATCTTTTTTGTATTTTTTTTTATATTAATTGAATCTTTTTATTTTATTTTAAATATTTATGTGTTTTAAGAAAATTCAAAAGTCATAATATTTAATTTTATTAATTATAGAATGAAAGGAAAAAATTATTTATGTACTTAAAGAAAAGGGAATCTTTCAAAAATAACAAGATTTTGCTATGAAACCCATCTTCCATAACTACATTTTACATAATTATCATTTATAGCCACTGTATTCGATTTATGCTCGCTGTATTCGGTTTTACGGATAATATGTATTCAAATAAAATATGAATACAGTCCCTATTTAGTCGCGCCAAAAATGAAATTCAATATTTTTAAAAAGAAAAAAATCCCAACCACGCTTATTTTGTTGAATTGAATATTTTCCTGCCTTACACTACCATTATCTTTTATTTTATTTTATTTATTTTTTGTGTTCTTTTCCTTTTTTCTTCTCTATTTTTTCCTATTTTTCTTTTACTCTCTTTAATCTCTAACTTCTATTTTTCTTTCTTCTTTTCTTTTCTACTTTCATTTTTTTTTGTACTTATTTTCTTTATTATTTTTTTGTTCTATTTTATATTTTTTGTATTTTTAAAAAATATGACTAGTCGAGCACAAGTCATGGATGATAACGTAAATACCACAATTATTTATCGTATTTGTAGTTACATCGTCATTTATATTTTTGTATTTATTGATACAACTGTATTTGTATTTGTATTTTAAAGTTCGCACTTGTATTTATATTTTATAGTTGCATTTGTATTTGTATTTAATAGTCCACACTTGTATTTGTATTTGTTAGTTTGAGCCATCATTTATATTTTATATAATTCACACTTGTATTTTAAAGAACTATTTTGTATTTGTATTTTATAATTGATTGCATATTATATTGGATTATATTTATATTATGGTTTTATTGTGTTTGTATATTTAGATTATATTTGGATTATACTTGTATTTGTATTCTATTTTCATCATTACCTTTTATTTTTAAGAAATTATTTTGTATTTGTATTTGTAATTAAGTTGATTGCATATTGTATTTAGTCGTAACTATGTACAATTTATCATTTGTATTTGTATACAAACAAGTAAGTGCATTAATTATATTTTCGCGATTCTAAAATATATAAATATGTAATGTATCATTTGATACAAATGTTCCGTTTTGTATTTGTATATCAAAATTATCATTCATATTTGTAAATAAACAAATATCACTTGATACAAATACGATGACAAACAAATGAAACAAATGATTTTACAAATACAAATACAATATGTATTTGTATATATCATATTTGTATAAGAATTTGAGTTGTATTTATTTATATAAATAAATACAAGTTGTATCAATAAATACAAACAAGTATTCGTAGAAAGAAAATCAATCGTTCCTTTTCAATAATTAAAAAATACAAATGATAGTTCACACTTGTATTTATATGCTATAATTCACATTTGTATTTGTATTTTATAGTTCACACTTGTATTTGTATATTATAGTTCGCATTTGAATTTGTATTTTATAGTTCACACTTGTATTTGTATGTTATAGTTCACATTTGAATTTGTATTTTATAGTTCACACTTGTATTTGTGTTTGCTAGTTCGTACAAATGAAAAGAAGGAGAAAATTGAAAAGAAAAAAAAAAGGAAAAAATGAGAGAAAAAGAAGAAAAAAAAAATGAAGGAGAAAAAATACAAAAAAAGAAGAAGAGAAAAATGAAAAGAAAAAAAAATGAATAAAAAATAAAAAGAAAAAAGAAAAAAGTGAAAAAATAAAAAATAAAGAGAAAACAATAAAAAAGAAAAAGAAAAACTGAAGAAAAAATAACTGAGAAAGGAAAAAAAGAAGAGAATAATAGAAAATAAAAAAAAAGAGAGAAAATACATGAGAAAAACTAAGAATTGTAATTAGGAATAATTAATAGGCAAGAGGGGGCTATGAATTGTAATTAACTGAAAATTAGGCTTTAAGTGGTAATAAAAGCACAAGAGTGGCTAATCCGAGTAATTTTCCCTAAAGAAAACTCAAAAGTTATTATATTTAACTCTATTAATCAAATGCCCATAATGGTACAATTATTGTAGGAACAATTACTCGGATTAGCCACTATTGAGCTTTTATTACCACTTAAAGCCTAATTTTTAATTAATTACAATTCATAGTCGCCTCTTGCCTAATAATTATTCTTAATTACAATTTATAGTCTTTCTCATGTATTTTCTCTCTTTTTCTATTTCCTATTATTCCTTTTTTTTACTTTTTCAGGGTTTTTTTTCTTTAGTTTTTTACTCAACCTACGTTGGCTACGTAGTTCTAGAATACAAGGACAACTACTAAGGATCACACCCTCAACTGGCAGGTGCGCCCCCATCCTTGGGTTCACACGGTGCTGAATCATACTCCCAACAAAATGACACTACTTATTAGACTAAACTGAACTGGACTGAGTTTCACTGAGTTCTGTAACTGACTGAGTACTACTTGTTTGTGACGTTTCTGAGACTATTCTGTAGCTACTGTAATTCTAGGTAAACACCTAGATTTTTGGGTATTGAATACCCCCAGGACTCAATAGCATCAATAGTAAAATATTAAAAATATTATATTAATTACTTATTCACCATGCATTCATTTAGATATTTTATCAAACACTTGAGAGGCATGAACTTGTACATGAACGAGACCACATGATAACATGCCATGAATTCACTACTCAATTTACATAGGCATTCTATCAAACACTTGGGGAGCCTAATTAATGCACATGGAATTCATCAAGATATAAATATCATGGCTACAACATTCAACTTGCAATTCAAGGGTTCATCTGGAGGATCACATAATTCTACATACTTGCTAATTAATTCACTCGAAACTTGTATAAATCTTAATTTGAAAACCATACAACAATACATACATGAACACAATCCAATTCCAACATGTAAATCACGAAATCAATAAACTTACAGTTTTAAAAAAGGTTCTTGAACTCCAAGGGTGGAAGGAAACCCAAGCATAAACACCTAACATACCTTGATTATTAATTTAGTGAAGATTGTGATGAGTTCTTGAGACTTCATTCTTGAGCTTGATGGACCTAGGGCTTGTTCTTGAGAGGATTTTGGGAATAATGAGTGTATTTAGCCCTTTAGGATATTAAATCTCGTGTTTTAGCTGAATTGGGTGAGGAGAAAAGAACCTAAATGCCCTTGGAAACTCGAAATTTAACGCACAAAAACTTCCCAATGATACTATTGGCGACGCATCGTGTCGATGGGTGCAACGGGGTGGCCAACGCGACGTGTCAAGATCGCGTTGGCTTGCTATTTTGACCATCCAAACATGACCCAAACGAAGTCCAAAAATTTCAAAACTCACCCAATATGACCTATTGACATCCCTGATCATGAATCAACTTGAAAATCGATATTCTAAGGTCAGAAAGATAAAAAATAAGACCATCCAATTTCGAAGGCTAATAATGCTTCTAAGTCTTAACACTTAGCTGAATTTTTCTAAGTCTAGGACCTCTTATTACAAGCTATATGGGAATGAATTGAACTAGAACTTTTACGGAGTCTTACAATATCTCTCCCTTGGGAACATTCGTCCTTGAATGAGACTGACTGAACTGAAAATAGTGAGAGATTAAGTCTACATGCTGAATATGCACAACTGAAGCATGATTACATGATTGAAAATATTGATAAACTGAGTTTTTATGTTGAACATGCATAACTAAAGCATGATTACATGGCTGAACTGATTTATGAATGCATGACTGTCATGAGGATGATATGCAACGGTAATTGATACCAAGTTTGTAAAGATAATCTGAGCATGGAACTGAGTAAATCTATAGAAAACTATTACCTCAAGCCGAGTCTGAGTTTTTGGAGAAGAGGTAAGGATACTTGGTTCACATGCCTGCCTCTACTTCCCAAGTGGCTCCTTTTACAGACTGATTCCACCAAATAACTTTGACCAAAGGAACTTCTTTGTTCCTCAGTCTGTGAATCTGATGATCAAGGATTTTGACTGGGACATCCTCATAACAGAGGCTATTCTGAACATCAATACTCTCTGTAGGGACAACAACTTCTGGGTCACCTATGCATTTCTTTAATAAGTAGATGTGAAATATTGGGTGTGCTGAAGTTAAGTCTGAAGTCAACTCAAGCTCATAAGAGACCTTTCTGAATCAGCTGAGAATTTTGTAAGGACCAACATATCAGGGACTAAACATCCCCTTCTTTCCAAATCTCTTCACTCCCTTCATGGGAGAGATTTTCAAATACTCATAATCACCAATCTCAAACTCGAGATCTTTTCTACTCATATCAGCATATGATTTCTGTCGGCTCTGAGCTGTCTTATGCCTCTCTCTGATCAATTGGACCTTCTCTAAGGCATAAAATACTAAGTCAAGCTATGCTAACTCAGTTTCGCCTACATCAAACCAACCAATGGAAGACCTACATCTCCTCCCATAAAGCACCTCAAACGGATCCATCTGAATACTAGAATGATAGCTGTTATTATATGCAAACTCAATCAAAGGTAAGTAGTCATCCCAACTACCTTTAAAGTCAACAGCACACGCTATCAACATATCTTCTAAAGTTTGAATGGTTCTTTCTTTTTGACCATCTTTCTGAGGGTGGAAGTCTATACTGAGGTGGACAAGGGTACCAAGACCCTTTTGGAAGGCTTTCCAAAAGTGAAAGGTGAACTGCGTACCCCTATCCGAAATAATGGACAATGAAACCCCGTGCAATCTGACCAACTCTCTAATATAGAGCCTGGCATAGTCCTCGAATAAATAAGAGGTATGAACTGGTAAGAAATAAGCGACTTTTGTCATCCTATCTATAATGACCTAAATTGAATCATGTTGATGACGAGTACGAGGCAAACCCATCACGTAGTCCATGTTCACTTCCTCCCACTTCCATGTGGGAATACTAAACTTCTACATGGACCCACTAGACTTCTGATTCTCAATCTTAACCTACTGACATGTGGAGCACTTAGCTACAAACTCTGTAATGTCTCACTTTATACCACTCTACCAATAGACTTGTCGCAAGTCGCGGTACATCTTAGTGGCCCATGGATGAATCGAGTAACACGCACCATGCACTTCTGCAAGAATTTACTGTCTCATGCCATCCACACATGGCACATATATTCTACCCTGGTAACGCAACACACCATTTACCTCTTGGGAGAAAACCTCTACTATCTGGTCTCTGACTGACTCTTTCAACATAACTAAACTGGGATCTCTGTCTTGCTTTTCTTTTACTTCAAAAACCAAGGATGATTCCAAACTATTTTGCACCCAAACGCTACCCTCAGTTGAACTACCAAATGAATACCTAGTCTGGCAAGATGATGAACTTCTTGAGCTAACTTCTTCTTACCATCCTCAGCGTGAACAACACTACCCATGGACAACCTATTAAGGGCATCTGCCACTACATTGGCCTTGCCTGGGTTGTATAGAACACTCATGTTATAATCTTTCAACAACTCTAACCACCTTATCTAATGCAAGTTCAAGTCTTTCCTAGAAAATACATACTGCAGGCTTTTATGGTCTGTGAACACATCAACATGTACCCCATACAAATAATGCCTCCAAATCTTTAAGGCAAATACTACAGTTGCTAACTCAAGATCATGGGTGGGGTAATTCTTTTCATGGGGCTTAAGTTGTCTAGAGGCATAGGCTACAAGCTTACCCTTATGCATCAAAACATACCCCAAACCAACTCTGGAAGCCTCACAATACATACTAAATCCATCTGAATCATCGGGCAAAGTCAGAACTGGGGCTGTAGTGTGTCGAGTCTTCAACTCTTGAAAACTCTTCTCACAATAGTCTGAACACTGGAATTTGACTTTCTTCTGAGACTTTGAGTCAATCTGGACATGGGGGATGTAATATACGAAAATCCTTCAATAAACCGTCGGTAATAGACAGCCAAACCCAAGAAACTCCTAATATCTAATGGAGAGATTAGTCTAGGCAAGTTTCTCACTACTTTGGTCTTTTGAGGATCAACTCTAATGGAATCACCAGAAACTATATGAATAAGGAAAGCTACTGACCTTAGCCAAAATTTGCATTTACTGAATTTGGCAAACAACTAATGGGCTCTGAGGGTCTGTAATACTATTCTGAGGTGTTCTGCGTGATTATTTTCACTTTGGGAGTAGACAAGAATGTCATCAATGAAGAATATGATGAACATATCCAAGTACTGCTTAAACACGCAGTTCATCAAGTCCATGAAAGTTGCTGGGGCATTAGTAAGACCAAATAAAATAACTAGAAATTTGAAGTGACCATATCGAGTTCTGAAAGCTGTTTTCGGAATGTCACATTCTCTGACTTTGAGATAATGGTAGCTTGATCTGAGGTCTATCTTAGAAAAGTTACTGGCACCCTGAAGTTGGTCAAACATGTCATCGATTTTGGGAAGTGGATACTTGTTTTTGACTGTGACTTTGTTCAACTGACGGTAGTCAATACATATTCTGAGAGAACCATCTTTCTTATGCATGAATAGAACTGGTGCACCCTACGGGGAAACACTGGGCCTAATGAACCCCTTATCTAAGAGATCCTTCAGCTTTTCTTTCAATTATTTAAGTTCTACTAGAGCCATCTGAATGGTGGAATAAAGATAGGTTGAGTATCTGGAGAAGATCTATTCTGAAGTCAATTTTCCTCTCAGGAGAAACTCCGAGAAGATCTTCGGGGAACAGATCTAGAAATTCACATGCTACTAGAACTGACTCAAGATTAGGGGTCTTGAAACTAGCGTCTTTAACTCGAACGAGATGATAGACACACACCTTGTATATTATTTTTCTCGCTCTATGGTAAGAACCAAGCTGACCCTGAAGTGCTGAAGTACTACCCCTCCATTCTAGGACAGGTTCATTCGGGAACTAAAAATAGACAACTCTATTTCTACAGTCAACTGAAGTAGCATGAATGAAGCCAATCCATGCCGAGAATGATGTCAAAATCTATCATCTCTAACTCTACTAAGTCTGCTGAAGTAACTTTCTGAGATATCATAATCGGACAATTCCTGTGTACCCGTTGAGCTATGATAGACTTACCCACTAAAGTAGAGACTGAGAAGGGCTCTGCTAGGATTTTGGGACTGAATCTGAAGTCAACAGCTATATAAGGAGTTACAAAGGATAAAAAAGCTCCTGGATCTAGAAAATCATAAACATGTAAATGATAAACTTATAACGTACCAGTGACCACATCAGGAGAACTTTCCTGATCCTGTCGGGACTGAAGTGGATAGAGTCTATTTGGGCGCTGCCCACTAGTGGTACTAGAAGTGGCACCCCATTGAGAAGGGCGATCAGACTGAGCTGGGGGACAATTGTACTGAACCTATAAACCTGACTGAGGATAATCTCTGATTCTATGACCTGGCCTTCCGCACTCAAAACACACATCGGTGCTAGCTCTGCAGACACCTTGATGGTTTTTGCCACACTTCTGGCAAGGAGGAATTGGTCCAAACCCTGGTGCCCTATCCTTATTACCATTTCTAAACTTAGGCACTGGAGTACTAGCTGAGGACAGAGCTAGAACTGAAGATTTCAGGAGGAACTGAGGACGATTACCACCCTTTAACTTAGGCTGAGTGAAGTTGAAGCTACCTGTTCTAGCCCTCTTTTTCTCCCTCTACTTTTCCTTAGTCTTTTGTTCTTTCATCTATTGATCATGAACCATTAGCCTAGCCAAGTCTATCTCCTTAATCAACATTGTGGTGTTACACTCCTTAATCACACTGTCAGACACACCAGACACGAACTTACTCATCTTAAATCTGCTATTTTCTACCACGTGAGGAGTATATCTGGATAACTGAGTAAACTTGAGAGAATAATCCTTCACTGTCATGCTGCCCTGTTTCAAGTTAATAAATTCTAAAACCTTAGCTTCCCTTAACTCCAACGGGAATAACCTATATTGAAAGGTAGTAGCAAACTCCTTCCATTCTATAGGCCCTACATCTGTGGACCTATCTGCCTTTCATTGTTTAAACCATGTATAAGCCACATCTTATAACTAATATGCAGCTAACTCGATACTCTCACTAGCAGTTACCCCATAATATCTATGACCTTCTGCATCATGTCAAGGAATTCCTATGGGTCCTCTTCAGACGTAGACCCTCAAAATCATGGAGGATTTATTCGGGTGAAGTCTCAAAATTCTAGCTACAATAATATTGGCCACTGAGTTGGCCTAAACAGTAGCTGGGCTTTCATTCTGGATTTCTACAGAATGAGCTAGAGTGGTGAAAGATGCTTTAAATTCTGTGTGAGAGACATGCTCATCCAGGGGATCTGCCTAAATGGTGGGGGTGCTGGCTGGTTTCCAGTTCTTCTTCCGTTAGTCTTTTTGGGTGGCATATTCTGTAAATAGAAGAAAAACTTAGATTTGACAGAGAGTTTAACTTAAGCTCATGCTCACTCGCATGACATGAATACTGAAAGAAGGGAAACTTTTCCTAAAAATGCCACTTAGCCTCTTGTCTATAAGTATGGCACGCTGTAAACCCATGCACAAGACCCTATTTGACATAGATTTTAGACTCCGTAGGACTCTTTAGAACCTTAGGCTCTTATACCAAGTTTTTAGTATCCCGAGACAGCACTCTAGGCATCACACGGTGCTTACAATCTCGAAGGACCACAAGTTAACTCATGACTGAAACCTGCTGTGAGCACTGAATAATAATAATACAGAGAATACATGTGGAAATTAGGATGAGATCACCATAAGGTTCATAAACTAAAAATAAATACTGATAATAATACTGAAAAACTGAACATTTATCTGAAATAGTCTAGTCTGAAAGCCTCTAAATGTCTGAATATGGAGTTGATGGGACAAGTACCCCACTAACTCCAACTGCTGAACATACTAAACTACTGGAATACTAAAATAAATAACTCTGTCCTTGAAATATGAGGACTCACCACTATAACTGCTGCTGATAACCTGAGCTGCTAAGTACGATAAGGAACTTGAGCATCCGTACATATGATATGAGACATAATAGTGCAAAGAAAGAGTATGTGTCAGTATGTTGAATGTACTGGTATGCTAGTTAAGGTGAGGCTAAAATGCATTGGCTAATCTATATGAACAATAACTGACTAAATGATATGAACATAATTGAATGAGAGAACATGGATAAATAAAACTGCTGTAAATATTGATTATGCAATACTGTGCATATATATATTTATATATATATATATATACTGTATATAAGATCATACTGAACTGAATACTGAGTTCTGATAACTAGTGACTGATATCTGATATTACTGATAACTGTATTACTGATAACTGGGTGACTATTTCTGATTATCCTGATTTTACAAAACTGAATTGAGTTCTATACTGAGTCTGAAACTGAAACTATGGGTTGTATCATCTAACTGACATGCCCTATGTTAAGCTGATTTGGGGTCTAACCTGTAACCCTAGTTGGAAGGGTATTGGTACTTTGCCATGAGTACTAACAGGCTAAAGAGTCACCCTTATCTAGCAGGTGCCCTAATGAGATAGGTATTACCCTCATCTGGTAGGTAAACACTTTAGCAACTCTCAACTGGCAGGTTGATATCTCAACCTACGCTGGCTACGTAGTTCTAGAATATAAGGAGTGCTACTTAAGAATCACACCCTCAACTAGCAGGTAAGCCCCCATCCTTGGGTTTACTTGGTGCTGAACCCTACTCCCAACTGAATGGCACTGCTTATTAGACTGAACTGAACTTGATGTATTTCACTGAGTTTTGTAACTGATTGAGTACTACTTGTGTGTGATGTTTCTGACACTATTCTGTAGCTACTGTAATTCTAGATAAGTAGCTAGATTTTTGAGTATTGAATACCCCCAGGACTCGATAGCATCAATAGTAAAACATGGCAAAATCTTGAAAGCATTACATTGATTACTTATTCACCATGCATTCATTTAGATATTTTGTCATGATCGCATTGGCTTGCTGTTTTACCCATCCAAACATTACCCAAACGATATCCAAAAATTCTAAAACTCACCCAATATGACCTATTGACATCCCTGATCATGAATCTACTTATAAATCGACATTCTAAGGTCGGAAAGATCAAAAATAAGATCATCCAATTTCGAAGGCTAATAATGCTTCTAAGTCTTAACACTTAGCTGAATTTTTCTAAGTCTGGGACCCCTTATTACTAGCTATATAGGACTGAATTGAACTAGAACTTTTATGGGATCTTACAAGAAGAGTTTACAAGAGCATCAAATCTTCTAGTAGGTATGATCTAAAAAGCAAACATATGGAAATTTGAGGAGATTCAATACCTTAGACTCTATATCTCAAAATAGAATAACAAGAAAGGAAAATATTCCTAAATGACTCATAGCCTCTCCCTTATAAGTGTGGCATACTACATACCCATGAAAGACACTCTACTTGATACGGCTTTATGGACACCAAATAACACCAAACCTAGGCTTTGATACCAACTTTGTCATGACCCAAACCATGACTTGGCCGTGATGAGTATCTCAAGTCCCACATAGACCGGAGTTGGAGTTTTCATCTTGTTTGGGTTTGGTTCATTTGGTATATCATGTTTCCATGTTGAAAAAGTGTATTGGTGATCCTTGTTTTGATTTTCTTTTGGAAGGGTTGGATATCTCAAATTCTCTGTCTTATGAAGAGGTCCCAGTTGACATATTGGATAGGCAAGTTTATCGGTTGCAGACCAAGGATGTGGCTTCAGTTAAGGTTCTGTGGCAGAACCATAAGGTAGAATAAGCTACTTGGGAAGTGGAAGAGGACATAAATTCTAAGTATCCGCATTTGTTTTCTTCTCTTGGTATTCATGCGGAAGGTGTGTGTTTTTGAACACATCTCTATTTTTTGAGTTTGTCTAAAGAAAAAATTAACATCGTTGCCTCTTTGTTTTCAAACTTTGTTAAAGGGATGTTTGATAATATAAATGACTCTGTGTGTGGTTACCCCTTGTCCGTCATTCAATGACGAATGTTACTAGTAGGGGATAATGTTATATCCTGGGTTTTGGCCTCATAATTTTTTTTGAAATCCATTCTCTGGACCCAATAGGACTCTAGGGTACAAGCTGTATGCTGGGGTACGAATGGTATGGTCCTATCACAATATGACCAGTGTTAGTTGGTGGGATGCTTTTGATCACTGGAATGGTCACTACTTAGGGGTGCGAGTCATAAGGATTGATACGAGTCATATAAGTGACTCACACTACCAGAAATTAGACCTATGGCAACAAGTTTTTAAGCAACGGTTCATAAAACGTTGCTATAGACAGTCTATAGCAATAGTTTCAACCGTTGCTAAAAATTTTGATTCTAATACCATGATTTAATAACACAACCATTGTCACTAATTTATAACCGTTGCAATAGACTTCCATATAACAATAATTTCTGAACAATCGCTATAAAATAATCTATAGCAACACCCATTTATCATTTACAACAGTTATTAAATCTCTCTATTTCCCCCTTTTATTTTCATAACCCGCCAAAAGCAAAAAATCTAATCCTTTTTCCCTCTCTTCTCCAATCTTCTCTCACTAAACCCAAAATAAATTAGAATTTGAATACGCATTTTTGACCTCCAATTGTTGCGCTGAAGATGAAATTGTCGTTATGGAGATGAAATAATCTATGAAAAATTTAGGTAGCTGGGGTAATTTTCCATCGAATTACATTGTAAATTTTTAGTTTGGATCTCCGGCGAGGCGCTGCCGCCGCCGGCAGAAGTTGCCACTGGCGGCAAAGCTTTCAATTTGAAAGGAATTTCTGAAGGGAACTTTAACTTTTCCAATCATCTTCTCTCTTCGGTCACAGTTGCTAAACAATAATCTATGACAAATTTAGGTTGCTGGAGTAATTTCCCATCAAATTGTGTTGCCAATTTTTGGTTTGGAGCTCCAGCGAGACGATGCCACAGTCGTCAGAAGTCGCCCCTAGCGGCAAAGCTTTTGATCTGAAATTGGAAAAGTTTAGCTTCATTTTTGTAGGGCTTTTTGGTGGGTTGTACTCGCCTTGGTGAGGCGCTCTTGGTGATGCTGAATCGTTCAAGTATATTTGGCCCTTTTCCCTGATGCAGCTAGTTAGTAGGCCAGAGCAGAGAAATTATCTTTGTTTCAGTGCTGATTTTGTAATTATGTATGAGTTCAGTATAGTGTTGTTGAGCTCAAATAGTACAGGATCTGGAAACTGTATTCTCTATGAGTCCCTTTTCAGATTTTCCTAGGCCCAAATATTTCTTCTGATTTATATAACTTACGTTTTAATTTTGCTCTTAGCATTTTACAAACTAATCATAATTTTGCAATTTTTTTTAGAGTTTGAGAAATATGAAATTGTCGCACTTGAATTGGCAACTGGAGATGTTCTTTAAAACTATGTTTTAATAATAAATCAATAACCTAACCAAAATTGAGGAATTTATGTGACGTGGACTCTTATGTGGTGTTTAACATGGTGAGTAAATCTTCATTTTCTGCTTATTTATTAGTGCGACCAGGTATATAGTTTCATTAATAGTTGTATATAGTTAAAAAAATTACTAACATGCATGAAGATTACATAATAGCAATTTTTGAATCCTGGTGAAGTAGAAAAAGATAAGTTAATAACTGCTTATAATGTATATTTTCTATTTGATTTGCAGCTAATGATGTGGGCAGCTTCAGTAATAGTGTGGCGAAGCATCAGGTGTGCACATATTACATTATCTCTCAATTCAATAAAGTAATTCTTATAAGTTTTATTTGAATAGCTATATGTAACCACTAAGAAGGTGATTTGTTCCTATTTACTTAAGCTGTCATGGTAGAGTTATCCGGTATACATGTGAGAGGATAAGGTACTCGGTAGGACACTAAAGTCATAAAAAAAAATGTTGAAGTATTTCCTGTGACAAGAGAGTAGATTTAAACATGATATATTTTGTTTAAAGCATCATCATTATGCTCGTTAACTCTAGTCCGATGCTACTTGTCCTGGGAATGCAATGAATATTCCGGCTTAGGAGGTACAATGGTTGTATAAAATTTATGGCTGCACCAAGTTATGAATCTTTCGGTGAACCAGCTGAACCAAAAGGTGAGACCATTAGTGAAGTTAAATCGAATTTTGTTTAGCACAAGGGATATCGTGGTCCTGCTTAGCATATGAAGGAATTGAACCGTAAGATTGAGGGACATTTCATATCAGTTTGGCTTCATAACGTACCCTGGGGAGGTCAAGATGCTCTCGCAGCTCCTGACGCCAAGGTTGTTTTTTTTTCTTTGAACTTAACAATTACTAGTTATTGCTCCATTTCAATTTGTTTGTCTCGTTTTGACATGGAATGTGGATTTGAATTCGTAGAAAACACACTGGACTATTTATATAATCCTAGCTAATACATTCTTATTGTAATTTCACAGAAGCACTAAGCTGTAACTATTTTAACTTCCAATACGCGCATTATAACTTAACGTTTTTGCAGTTTTCAGATGGTTACTTGGACTTGGTGGTGATAAAGGAGTGCCCAAAATTAACATTGCTATCGTTGATGACCGAGTTAAATAAAAGCATCCATGTAAAATCACCACACATCTTGTACTTCAAGGTAAAGTTGTTGTTTTAATAGTGATCTATCTCGTCAATCCCACCCGTAAGCTATCCATTCTAACCCGTCTTTGCCTACCTAGAAAGACCTATCTAGCTCTCGATCTGAAGTTTATTTTTGTTGTTTTCTGTCAATCTTTGAAAGCACACCTTCTAGTGGCTAGCATAAAATTTCGATCAGAATTCTATAATTTGCTTATTATTTAGTTTTTGTGCTAGTTTGTAATTTCAATGTCTTTTTCCCTAAAAGTGAGCTAAAACACCTCATGGTTAGATCTTTCTGACTGTTTGCATTGTTTTGTCATTGATGTTCTTCTTTGGCTGTTGTGCAGGAATGAAAACAATCATATCTTTATTAAGTAGTTAATCATTGCTTCAGTTGAAAAAATAAATCTTTTTGCATTTACAACAGAATTATCATGACCTCAAACTGCATTCCAAAATATGAGTTGTAAAAATGAGATCCTTACTTAGAATTTTATGTCATTTAGTGAGTGTGTCAATGTCAGAAGTGTTTTCATAGTTATTTTAAAGGTGTGTGTTAATTCTCATGAAAGATGAGATGTAAAATTTTCTTTTATGTAGCAGTGATCATCATTTCCCTATCACAGTGATGAGTGTCCCCAACCTTTACTAATCTTGTTTCTGATTGGTAATCGGCATGTTCCGATGTTTGTTGTATTAAATAAATGTCTAACTTTTCCTGATTGTATCAGCTGGTATACTTACCTCCTAACAACGCAGATATTGAGTAATGTCTGATGCTGCTGTAGTGGTTCACAGACTATGCGAATAATAACTTTGCCTACATAGCAATGAGTTTTTAGTGTCTCTGTGTATATAAAGCTCTAGTGATAAGGACATAACCAACTCTTAATAAGCTTGGGATATCTTAAAAGTGCCCCAGATTTGTTGAGACTTCAAGTGCAACATTGAATTTAATGGTGAAAAGCTCTTAAAAGTGCCCCACATTTGTTGAGACTTCAAGTGCAAAGTTGAATTTAAATGTAGGTCTTAGTAAAAAAAAGCCATTTGAAAGGAAAAAATATAAATGTATATGTAATTTGAGTAAAAAAGTAACGAACTCATTCATAATATTTTCCTTAACAACTAATACAACTTGAATTTGCTGTTTAGTACCGCTTAATTCAAGATAGAACTCATGGGAAATGAGGCACAATCTTAGTGCCTTGCCTACATTGAAGCAAAACTTAAGCGACGGGAAGCACCCTCTGCTTGAGGTGCGCCTTAACGAGCCTTTTACAATACCGTCTGGAGTTTTCCTCAGCGCGATCTTCACTCTTCCCAATGAATTATCGATAATTAAGGTTACCATAGGAGGATACATGTTCCTAAGATAGGGAAACTCTTACTAAAGTTTTGAAAGTTAGATTCGCCTTTAATAAAAGGGAAAAACAAACTTAATCTTGCCCAAGTTCAATACTCATACAACAACAAATGTGTGTAAGAAATATTGGGACTTCTAGTAATCAAAAGTTTCTAGTCTTTTTAGTTTGATGGAATCAAGCAGTGAAAGATTATTCTAGAGGTTAGTGAAGATTTTTTTAATCAATTATCGTTACATGATATCATTTATATGACTAGTTTTTATCTTGGTTGTCGATTGTAGGTCAATAATGATAATAATAATGATAGGATCAGTAGCTCGAACATCAATCCATTTTTCCTATTCGAGTTTCTTGCTAGTCCGACAGGTGATTCAAGAGTTTCAGGAAGTGTGGATGGAGGAAGAGCACTTTTTCAGAGTATGTTCCTCTTATGGCTCAGATTTTGCAAGAGTTTCCTGATGAAACAGCTAAATCGACAAAGGAATACTTGAGAAGCCTAATTACAGTTCCTGAGAAGAAAGACTTTTTGGTTAGCCTTCAGAACATGCTTAATCAGAGATCTGATCTTACCATTGAGACTCTCTCGGAGTTTAATAAGACTCAACTGGAAATTTTTTTGCCATAAAAATGGGTCATAGAAGCTTCTTATCTTTGGAAAACCACCTTCAAGCCACTGAGTTAATTGGAATTTTTTCACTTGAAAGGTTTTGGAATATATGCTGCAAAAGGGCGCTACCTGTTGTGAATTGTAAATGCAAAATTTGCCCTAGAAATAAGGGATTCTGCAGCGAATGCATGTGTCAAGTATGCTTTAACTTCTATTATGCCAGTAATACTTTCTGTTGGGTAGGCTGTGACGCATGTGCACACTGGTGCTATGTTGTTTGTGTTGTTCAGAGAAATCTTTTTAAGTCATGTCAAAGTATCAGCGGGCCATCTAAAATGCATCATGCTAGTGAAATGTTTGGTTTTTCTAGAGGTTTACATGCATTGTGCAAAGGGAAGGGGTGAGGAAACTAATAAAAGATCTTGACTATGTTCAATTTTTTTTTTGTAGAAGTAAAGATTTTAAAGGTAAAAGAGTTGCATGGTATAACTTACGATTTGCACAACAAGCTCGAGAAATAGAAGATCTCTCCTTCAGATGCCTGTTATTTCATCTTTCATTTTCTAAAATACATGGATGGCTTGTCACTATTTCTTTCATCCAGTTTTCCTGCATCTATCACTCTTTTTGCTAAATCTTTCTTCAACATCATGGGTTCTTCAAATGAAAGAAAAGGTATGATTACTATTGATCATCATCAAGACGATGCCAAGGATCGCTCTAAGTTTGATAAAATGATTGGTGATGAATGTTCAGAAATAAAACAAAGATCAGTTTCTCAAGGGAAAGAAAATATATGATAGTTTGTAAAGCATTGTGAGGATCAAAGAAGCTAAAACATGAATTTTCCATTTTTTTTAAGTTTTATTTTTGTGGTCCTCAATTGTTAGCTCTATCAAGGATCTTTTTCATCAAACACTATTATTTTTGTTATTTTGTTACTGTGTTTCTTTTGTCGTTTGTTTAATTTCTTTTTCTTGGAAGTAAGTTGAATAGCTAAATACTGTAGCATTAATCATAAAATCATTGCAATAGTATAATTAACTGTTGGTATAGATATAAACAACCGTTGCATACTTAATCATAAAACCATTGTAATAGTATAATTAACTGTTTATATAGGTAAAAACAACCGTTGCATAAGACCCTATGGAAACAACTTGTAAACCATTGCTATAGAGTATATATGTTACAAAACAAACCATCGCATTAACGATAAAACTGTTGCAATAGTATCAAGTGAGTTATTGCAATAGATATATAAACCGTTGGATTAGATATAAATACCGTTGCATAAAATTCTTTTGCAATAGTTTATTTCGTTGCAATTGATGTCAAATAAGTGTTGCGGTATTGATCGTAAAAAACGGTTCTACAGACATATATAGCAACAGTTTCATAAATCATTGCAAAAACTGTAGCAGTAGAGCTATGACCACACGACCTGATGAAATGGTTTGTTAACCACCGCAATACCTCTATAGCAACGGTTTCCTCATCTACTACAACAATTTTGCCTGTGTCGCCATAGGCCCAATTTCTGGTAGTGTCATATGGTGGGAAGTGTTTGATCCTCTTGGTAATTCATTTTGTCAGGGATACAGATCATAGGTATGAATCGTATGATGAGGTTACGACATGGTTGGATGAGTCGTATGCTGGACAGTGTCTGATCCAAAGGTTAAGGCCTGGGTACAACTGGTGGAAACTAATTATATGGAAGGGTACGACTCATAAGAGGGTCAGTCATATCCTTGTGATGGGTTTTTAAGGGACTTAAGTGGGGGTATTCTGGATATTTTCCTACTTTCCCTAATTATGACCCACGACTTCTTATACACTTAGGAGGTTATTTAACCTATTATTTTATTTATTAACACTTAGAAATCTATTTCAAAACGTATCATAATTCTCTCAAGAGCTTTTGGGGCAATAGAGTTAGGGTTTTAACTTAAGGATTGCTTTGGGGATTGCTTTGGTGATTTTCTTCCATCATCTTTCTCGGTTTAAGGAACATGTCTCTTCCCTACTTCTTACTTCTAAAAAAGGCATGGATTTTATAGATGTTTTCATGGTTTCAATGTTGCATAGTTTATGGTTTTTAAATATTAATTGGTGGTTTTGTTTATAATGGCTTGGTTATGGTTTTCTATGGTTTAATTATACTTTTATTTGCATCAATGATGGTTTTGGGCAATTGGATTGCATGGTAATAGTTTAATGGTATTTGAAATTGGTTTTGGTCATATTATGCCCCCAAGGTATTTGATAAAATGCTTATACAGATATGTTCATTGCATTGACTTCTGTAAATGAACTCTTGCTTGTTTTCATCTTATATATGAAGTTGTAAATGGATTAAATGGCTTACAAAGGTTAAAGGATAATTGGTTATACTTGTGGAGAACATGACATTCTGCCAAGGGGTTAATATGGTAAACGAAAAGGGCACTTGAGAGTCCCCTAAACCTAAATGGTTTGACAATGGATAAATCTTGGAAGTATGGTTGGTATGACGATACCACTAATAATTGGCCTTGGTAATAAATGGTAATCAGATTGTTTGGACATGGTTTTTAATTTGGGCATTAATGGCAGGACGTGTAACGAAATCGTGGAAGGTAGAGGTTCCAGGGGACCGAAACTGTAAACTTATATTTGCCATTATGAGGGGTCTTCGATGACTACGTGCGAGTGTCATGATTTATATTGGAGGGATGTACTATTCATCCCATGGAATATTTCTTGGTTGTGCGGCTACATGCACTGGGACTCTTTTAGTAGGGGGAGCTTGACCCATACAACCCATGAGTGTGGTTAAACGACAAGGTTACACAGCCTAAGTAGAATGTTTTAAATGCATGCTAAACACAGATTCCCTTTCTCAGAACTTATATTTATGTATATTTATATGCATTATGGATAGTTTTACTTGGTTGTTTAAATGTCATTACTTTATCCTTATACTGAGATACATGTTAGTGGTCACTTGCTAACCCGTCTACTGGCGGCTGTATTGATGATAGGCGGATTTACACGCCTATATCAATATATTTTGCCCATATTTTAGCCTAGTTTTGAGAACAAATTATATATTTCATGCACTTTTAGTCCTTTTTCCCGTAAATGAGCTAACGAACATGACTAGGAAAGTTTCAGGTATAAATGATGCAAAATACAGCATTTTATGGCTAACTTGACGCAAAAGAAAGCTCACGAACGAAGGAGAAGGAAGTGGGACGCCTAAAGGACCAAAACTGCTGCATGGAAAATCTGTCCCGGGCTAAAACAACAATTCTGAAGACTTTGGGGACTTACAGACACAAAGCTGGATTTTGACAATGATACATTAACCTAGTACAATTAGGTTATGTATTTCATTATTCTAATAGGATTTGGTTATTTATTTCATTAGCTTAGTAGGATTAGGATATGGGTATTATAAATACCCTATCATGCTAGAGATTTTAGAACATCTTCTTAACTTCATGTCTTACAATTCAATTCTATTACTCTACAATTCTTCTAATCTTTCCATTAATTCTATTTTTCTTCTTCTACTCTTCTATTCTTAAATTCCACAACAAGAGAATCGTTACTTGCTAAGGAATCACGCCTCACGCCTATCACTTGATCTACACACCATTACTCAATATCGTGATATAATAACAATGTCAATCGTGATTTCCTTCGCATTCATGGGTAGCTAAACTTCTCTGTTGGGGTTATGGAAGCCGTATGAGATACTATCTATTGCTGTGAGTTTGTGAGTTCGAGGCACGTATATTGCTTATATCATTATTCTCTTCATCTTAATCTACATTCTTTGCGGTTGCAAACGCAAGAATACGCCAGTCTAACATTTAACTTGTTCGAGAGAAAAGTTATTTGTCTGGAAAAAAGATAATGTCAAGGTAGTAGGACACCCTTTCCTATTAAAAAGCTAGTGCCGTAACTGGACTAACCTCTTGGAGAATTCGTACCGTTAGATACGCTTTAAGCTCGAGAGAGTTAAAGTGAAATAGTCCTTGTTTAGGTCGAGAGACGCTTGGATTTACCATCGACTACAATTCTCTATAAGCAATTGCATGACAGAATTCTACACACTCATAGCCAATAGAGACGTATACCTCAGAAGGTGGACATAACCCCAACACTTCAATTCTCATTGTTTACAACCAACGTAACAATCTCTCTCTTTTTACTTTATTATTTTCAGATTTTGTTTACATTACTTGCAAGACAAGAATCCCCCCTTCTTACGAGACTTGCACCAAAAGTTTAGTAATTTTACTTACTTGTTGGCCAAGCTATTCCCTGTGGGATCGACACCCAACCCAGGTTGGGTTCTATATTTGCTAACGACCGCTTTACACTCAAACGAGAGCTGTAGATTGAGCGTTATCATGTATACCCATGCTATGCAGGAACCGACCGTTCGAATGCTCCTACACAGTGATTAACTCGGGGACAACATTTGGATTTAAGTGGTTACCTTACATATTTCTAGAAGGATGCATTTCATGATATGGATATTCTTAGGCATTTTACTTTTATTTTGGATATTGGTTTTGGCCATGGTTGGGGGCTTATCCCAATCGGATATTTGTATTTTTTTGGATAGAGGATTTATGGTACTTCTGGGTGTTGGTATGGGTAGGATCGATATTGGTGTCAGCCTTAACATTGGCATTGGTGTTGGGGCTAACATCACTGGATGATATTGTTGGTTGTTCTATCGTATTACATTTTGGGTTTGATTACCATATTATGTTTTGATATTCTTTGTGGATTGGTATGGTATGGATGGTTGGTTTGGTGTGGTTAGACTGGATTGGGTCGGTCACTATCGTGACCCTATCCTAGAGTCTTCATGAGAGCATTTATGAAATCTTGTTATATGCTCGATATTCAGCTCATCTAAGGCTGTGAAAGGTAGCTGGGTTGGGTTAAAGGGGCGGTCCCCGGTCCTGGTTGGACTTGGGATGCCCATTAAGTCTAGGCCTTGGTTTGAGTCATGACACAACATAACCCAAGTCCATAATAATCCAACAAAGACTTTTAACAAAATAATCAAAAGCTTGTCTTGGTCGGAAGATGTCCCTGGCACTGAAAATGACAATGATAATGTTATTGATAATGAAAGCTCTCAATTCTATTCTATGATAAGAACTGGTGAAATGCCTAAGTCTTTTGGCGAATGGAGGCTCACCACTTCACCACAACGAACCAACATATTGATATGGATACACCGACCAAAAATGAATAGTGCGGTGAACACTAGCATGTAACTCAGGGATAGGGGACAAAATAATGTCAAGTACAATCATTTCAATACCATATTAATCACATCATAATACATACATAAGTAATATGCTAGGATAGGGAATAAGGCTTAGCATGTACTTTAAAGCTTAGCCTGGATTGTGTGGCTCAACCTTCATAAATAGGCACCCACGGGCTATATAGGCCCAGCTCTTCCCCAGCTGGTAGTGCCTTAGTATGTGTGGCTGTATAAACCAAAGGGTATATATATGCACTATGAGGGACTCAAATCCCCCATCACATCAAAGTGACACAAGTACGAAATCAGGTAATATAATATGGGGGACTCGAGCCTCCCAACTATATGATAATAATTAGGGGGACTCGATCCACCCGATCATATAGACCCCCACGACGACAACCGTGGTTTAAATTATTGGTCCTTCGGGACCTCCACTTTCACGACTCAGCTACACAACCCTCATTAAAACCCAACTAAAATAATTAACACACATTCCCGTTCATTTAACCATGATACATATTTAGGCATACATTGTTGGTATCGTCATACTAACCATACTTGCAAGATAACATCAACATGTCAAAACAATTTCCTTATTTGGGGAAATTCATGCCCCCTTGGTTTAATTATATATTGGATGGGGGAATTACACAACCCATAAGGTTCAATTCTAAATCATTATGCTTCAATAGCCTTTCATATCATGCAATAATTCAAGATTAGTTCAATGTGCATATTTTTCATACTCAAAACCAATTTCACAATATGGGGTTAGGGTCATAACCACTTAAAGGAACAAGCTGCGGAAAATCACAATCTCCTAGTTTATTCACCATACCCATGCACCCACAAGTTCAAAGCCAAAAGTAAATCTTGAAGAATCATGTGTAAACTATGGGAAACATTATTTAACAACACGCATTCAAAACCCTCAACCCATGTTTCAAAACCAACATCAATACCATATGAACAACACTGTAAAACATATGTTTTTAGCAAATTAGCAACTAGGAAAGACCAACGTGCCTGAAATACCAAGTTTTATAGAAAGAATTCAACCCTTGAGTCCTTGGATGAACTATTTCTTGAAAAATCTACGTATCTTGCTTGAGAGACTTGAGAGATTTTTGAGAGTGTTTGATTATGTTATGAATGAGAAATAACCTCCTTGAGTGATTTATGAACATGGGGTTTTAATTAGGTAAGAAGGAAATTGTCCAAAGTGCTCTCAAATTAAAAGATGAAATTTAGTCGTCAGTGACCACGGGTAACTATACGACTCGTAGGGACTAGTTATGACTCGTCACCATGAGTCGTAGCCAAGAAAGTCTCTAGGGTACTCATACTCTGTTGATCCCTAGACTCAACTAATATGACTCATAATGGGACCCTACGACTCATAGGATCCCATTATGAGTCATATTAGTTGAGTCGTAGTATCAACAGAGTGTCCAGTCGTAGTCAACGCATAACCCACTTGGGGTATACACTGTACATCCTTTGATTTACTCCCAACAACCCATAATGAGTCCTTATGACTCTTAGTGAGTCACTCATACTCAGAGTAGAACTTAGTCAGACACACACTATTTAGTTTACGATTAGGTCCAATAACTCAGTAAGACTCTCTACGACTCATAGGATAAGTCACAGTTTGGACAGTGAGGATAAAATTTCAGAAATTTTCAAGGATAAAAAATCTCATGATGTTACACCCCTATGTGGAGATTGAAACAGAATGGGTTTTTCTCCATAAGTACTTCCTACCACCATTTAGCAAGCAAGAAGCACAAGGGGTATGATAGAAATGGGAAAGAGTTTAGTTGGACTTGGAAACTAACTATACCTGATAAAATCAAATTCTTCCCTTGGATCCTACACCACGACAGGATCCCCTCTAGCCATAATCTATCTAAAATGGGCCTGAATTTCAGCTCCAATTGTCACACTCATACCAATATCATTGAGAACACTAAGCACTTTTTATTTGAGTTCCACAACACAACTGACTTCTAGAGAAAAATGTTGGAAAAGGTAAAAAAAATAACAACTAGATTTACTCTCCCAAGCTTTTCCCCTCCAAATTGGAGCACAACTTGGAAAGACATTAAGCACAAGGCTTAGACTCTCTTATTCTCTGGTCTGATCTTATCTGATACTATATTTGGATAATATGGAAGACTAGAAACCTTAATGTCTTCCCCTAAGAAAACAATAAACCATCTTTTGCACAAGCCTATGCTGAAGTCATGGAATTCAACTATCGAAACTCAAAAAGGCATAGTAGTACCCAAATGACTACCATAAGTCTAAATTAGAACCCTCCCCAAAGGGGCCATTATAAATTAAATATTGATGGTTCTTATTTGGGAAATACTGGAAGGGGAGGCATTAGGGGGATTGTCTGAAACCACAAATAGAGACTGGGTTATTGGCTTTACCCAGAGCTTTCTTAGTGCCACTAACAATGAAATGGAGCTCTTAATGAAGGCCTTAAGCTTATTAAACAACATAATCTCATTACCATTGACATTAATAATGATTCCATCAAGGTGTTAAAATGCCTAAGAAAGGTAACAATTATTATAATGGTATTATTGATGAGTGCAGGTCTAGACTAAGAGGAATAAGATCCCCAATGGTGCACCATTGCTATAGAGAACAAAATCAAGTAGCAAATAAGTTGGCCAATCATGAAGTAACTTTACAATTATTTGTGGAAGCACAACTTTTCCTAGTTCCTCCAATGTATACTCGACAAGCTCTATGGGCAGACATAACTGGAACAACTTTTGAAAGATCTGTTAGGAACTATGCTCATGTACATGTTGAGCAAAACAATTTATCTTTTCCATCAATCCTGCCTGACTTAAGCTGGATGTTTTGTGACTGCTATCTCTACTTTATTTCTCTATGTTAACCAAAAGAGAGAGAGAAAGAGTGTGTGATATGTATTAAAATTCCTCTTCTATTTATACTATATTTAGTAAATTTTTTGATATTTTATAATCTTTTATAACCGCGCGAAGTCCGAATAAATTCACTAGTTGGGAAATAAAGTATTGCTATGATATAAAAGTAGTTTTGGGTCACATGGTCTTGGAATTCAAACAATTTCAAGAGTTGAGGTGGAATCCTCTAATCACTAAATTGGGATCTGTCATTTTTTTCAATTATCTTTTAATTAATTGTATTGTTTGTCTACTTATTTGTATTCTTAAATCATTTAAATTTGATAAATTGTTTTTTTAAATTTTGTCAAAGTATTTATTAGTCTCTATAAAAAAAAAAAGGAACAAAAACACTCTTTTGTGATTTTTTTTAAAACTTAAATGTAAAGGTTAGGTAAATTCAATCTTATACAATGAAAAGATGCACTGTTATGTGTATATTTGCGAATTTCTTGTGATGAACTCCAATATTAATATATACACATTCCTCTATGGTTGTGTATATTGTTTTTGTGACCTCTTCAGACTCCTGGTTATTTTGGTCCCATATAGAAATCGATAAAACTATTAGGATATACTATAAATCATGAGGTTTAGATGTAGTATTATTTATTGAATGATTATTTATTTATTCAGTTCAATAAATCATTACATTAAATAGATTATTGTCATATATTTGTCCTCCACTTCTATAGTAGATGATTTAGTTTATATAGTTTAGCTTATACACAGAAGATTAAATCATCGATTCTTATAAGTTAAAGTTATAGTTCACAATTGTAGATCAAAATTTGGACAAACTATCAGAATAATTATAGTACGAGATTAAATATAATTTATCTTGATTACGAGAACGATAAAGTTCTAACTTCTTGTGCTAGTGTGTTTTGTATGTATTAAAAAGGATCGAGTAGAGATAGTTGTTTGGGACTGACTGATAAGAACATATTTCCTAAACTATTAAATGTACTTATATTCTCAATCTTGATATAACTATTATGCTCTGTATATATTATTTATCGTTTTGATTTATTAAAAGGTGAGATTCTAAGATGAATCAATATTCTTGGTAGATTAGATGATAATAATATATACATTGGTGAAATAATAAGTTAGTTGATGGAATTCATGTTTCAGTATAGAGATTGATGATACACCTTTTATGAAAAGCTTATAAATTTTCATGTGTAAACCCGGCCGGTGGATTTATGAATCTAACATATGAAATAAGTTAAACATTGCTCTAAAGAAAAGTAATCCTTATATTAAATTCATCAGTAATTTAATTTATTGACTAGTATTTGTAATCTTAACATGGAAAATTACTTATGTGTTAAATAGAGAATTTCAAAATAAAAACAGAGGACTGCAATTAAAAATTTTGTGGAGTAATTTGTAATTTATTATGGTAAGAATAATTCAAATTGATATTTTAAATTATTTCCATAATAGGAAGCCTCAGTAATAAATTTTGTTGGTCCCTATAGAGAGCATATTATATTAGATCTCAAAATTCTATTTTCTATGTGATAAAGAGAAGTAATCGTATGTCTTTGTTTTGTTCAAGTAGAAACAAACATGTGTTTTTCTTTTATTCTTGGAATGAGAGAGTATCTCTATAAATAAAGATTCTCCTAACCTAGAAATTGAAAGAATTGGATATTCTATTCAGTACTTGCCTATCCATGTATTCAGAGAGTTCGACTGTAAATTTGAGATCACTGTAGAAGACTGCAAATTCGAAGATGAATTCACTTCAAGATATTTCCTCACACTTCAAGGGATATTCCTGATTATTTTTAGCCAACTTTAAATGAACTATGTGTTTGTGTTTGTTGTCTATATTACATGCAAGTGATTCTGTTAATTTATTTTCGCTGCCTATGCCTGTTTTCTAACAATTGACATCATGAGTCTTTCTTGCATCTTTATAGATAATCTATAAATAGGTGTAGATGTATATGGAGTCTACTCTGTTTCATTTTTTTTAAAATCATGTGTTTCAAGTTTTTTTTTAACATCGTGTAATAAAGTTTCATAATTTTTCAATAGTTTTGGTTGTGGCTAAGAACACAGTATTGTTCAATTTTGTTATCCATGTGTTTGGTGTTACTGATTTGACGAACTTATTTGGATTAATCGATATTAATTTGCCATGAATGATGATAGTTGCCAAGAACCCTTCAATTTTGGAATCGAAAGTCATACAACCAACATTGGTTGCTATTGTGTTTTACTATGGCAAATAAAGTGGCATCTTTGTCTTTTATAGTGATATTAGACATTAATGTACTATAAAAATATTATGCTCATTGACATTAGTTACAAGAATAAAGTAATAGTGTTGTCAAATTTAATATTATGGGCACTGTTTTTCCTTTTCTCTCACATGAATATGATGTTATATAATTAAAGAATTTGGTGATTAATAAATAGTAAGCACTTAAAGTGGTTTATTTATTTGAAATCACTGAAATACTTAAAATTTTATATAAATACATAAATTGAGAATTATAATTAATAAATAGAATTTACAAAAGTAGCCTATTTATTTGAGTCATTGAAATTAGCTGATGTATTATGTATAAACTTTTCTAAATGAATGTACATGAGAAAAGATATTAAAGGTTTTCACCCAATTGGAGAAATGTAATATCTTGAACTCTCAAGTATATTAATGAAGGGGAATTATTTTGATAAAGAGGGTTTATCCCCATGATTACCAACCTTAAATAGTAATGAATTATTAAGTTTATGTGGTGGCTTAGACCTTCCACCAATTGAATGAATGTAATACAAAATATTTTCATATTTAATTGCTAGTTTGATAATTTGTATTAACTCTCCTAAACTGAGTAATATATGATTGGATCAATGTATCTAGGGTTTGATTTTCACTTGAATAAAACTAACAGTATACTCTTCATCTGAGTTAGATATGTAAAAGTTCATGGAGTGAAATTATATGTGTAGTTCTCCAATCCCATCGATTGGTTATTTAAGATGCATGAATATATATATATATACATATATATATATATATATATATATATACATATATATACATATATATGAGAAGGTATAATGAATGAATGGGATATCTTGGTGGCATTTTTCTGAAAAATAATTTTAGTATAAATTACGAAAAGAAAAAGTCAATTGCCGATAAAGGTTAGTTCCCATGATTACCACACTTAAATAGTTCTCCCTTCATTTCACAATAAGTTAATTGTTGGATTTTGTCACACATGTTAAGAAAAAAAAGCAAAGACATAAATTTATCATGTTTTTCCATTTTTATCCTCTTCAAAAAGTAAAGACACATGATACATCACTCTTAATGCACATTTAATGGAGGGTAAATTTGGAAAAAATTTCCAATATTTACCTTGAATTGTGAACCATTCACTTATTTTGAAACACTAAAATTGCTCCAACAATTCACTTATTGTGAAATGGAGGGTGTAATGAAGTATTAAGTTTATGTGGTGGCTTAGACCTTCCGTCCTATAAGATGAATTTAGTACAAGTCATTACGTATTTAATTTTTACTTTGATAATCTGTATTAATTCTCCTAAGCGGAGTAATATATGACTAGATCAATGTAACTAGATTAGGTTTTCACTTAAACTAACAATATACTCTCCATTTGAGTTAGGTCTATAAAAGTTTATGAAGTGAATAATCGGTCATTTGTAAAAACCCTAAGGGTTGCACCACACAGTGAGGGACCAAGTCCCTCAAAATCAATCACAGGTAAAGTACACAAAAATAACCAGGAAGTAAGAAAAAGTGCAGGAAGAGTAAAAAGATGAGAATTTTACGTGGAACCTAGGAGGGAAAAAAACACGACTTGTCCTCACAAACACCAAAAAATCTAGTATAATCAACTTTCTGATTACAATCTAGATTTCAGCAAACCTCTAGGCTCCTTTCGCTAGTAGCAACTCTACTACAAGATCATCTTGGTAACTCTACCAAGGACCCTCTCTATACTGATTAACTTTAATCAGTCTCACACTTAGGCAACTTTACCTAAGTAGTCTCTACTCAATGGGAAAAAGTCAATACTCTTATAACACGAGAAATTCGTTTACAAATAAGAACTCACTCAAGAACAATTTTTATCTAAGCACTCATAAAGCTAATAACTTGAGTAGTGTAGAAATGAGATTTTTGCGCCCTCTCTTCACTCTTTGTAATTGTGAAAAACTATTTGATAAAGAGGCATATCTTTTCTTTTATAGCTAAGTTATGATTAGGATTGAAAGATCATTGGACCAACTATCTTAATCGGTATAAAATAACAACTACAAGTTTGTTACACAAGAGGAAAAAATTGTGCAGACAATGCGTGCCAACTGTACTATACCTTGCACATCCAGGGACCCTGTCCCTTGTAGTTAGATGCTCATCATCAAAATTACATATAGTATTTTTCCCTCTTTTGTATGCTGACAAACTAACCATACAATTTTGAGCATCAACATACATTCATCACATTAACCAGTGTAATTACGACCTAAAGATGAATGTTCTCTCTATCATCATGATTTCTCCATCATCGTGAAATACTGGGACTTGGTCCCTTATTGTCATTTGCAGCAAAAGTCTCTGAGCATATTTGCATTTACTTCCTTTTTCACTGTGCCTTATTATCCACTTAGAAGATCACTTACTTCCCCCTATCAGCATGTACCTTCATTTAGTGAATTAGCATACATCTTCCCCCTGTCATTATGCATTACATGAGCGCACAACACACACATTAACATACTTGGTCCTTACACATTAAGTTATTATTTCCCCCTTTGTCATCATTGAAAAAGATTAATAGTAAACCAAGAGTAAAAATAATTGCATACTAATTAACTCATGGCCACTGAGCCAATACTAATAAGAATGAATAGCTTTAAACTGGGAAAAATGAGGCACACAAGCAAAATTCATTCATTTTCAAACTAAATTCAGTATCGGTACAATTATACAAAATTAGCACAAAAAAAACTATCTTCCAGAGCTAATACAAGAAGCAAACTATGAGACTAACACAAGATTTATTAAAGTACAAGGATAACAAAGCTTAGGTGGAAGGGTTTTTGAGGAAAGACACTTAAGCAAATCTCTGTTCTTTCATTTTCTGCAATGTGTGCATCCAAAAATTGTTTGGTGAGGAACTTTACTTTATCATATTGTCCTTGAACTTCACCAGTTAGTTCTATTAATTTTTGACTGCAGTTTTGCATTTTCATCTGTAAGTTTATCAGTGGCACCTGGTCCCTCAGAAGATAACTTCTGATTTTGCTATTTTAGGTGTACTAATTTAGCATCTTTGGAAACCAACTTGATACTTAAATCCTCCATATCCATTCCAAACTTCTCTTGAATAGCTAAAACCTCAAATGCTTGAGACACCAATCTAGCTTTTTTTTCTGTACTTTCATTCTGATTGATAAGCTTCCCTTGGACCTGGGCATTCAGACTTTGCCCATCTTCTGAGCATTCTATAGTGTAATAAAATTTCCTTACCTCATTTTCAAAAACCACTAGTGCTGTTTCCTTAAATAGATGTAGCCATCCTTGGTGTCGGACATACTTTACCAACTTCCATTATTCCAGGCTTCTTACATATCTTGGGATCAAAAGTTCTTCCTTACAGAACCTTCTAAGTCATCAATATTTTATTTATTCTATGAATAACCATATCTTTCCTCTCTTCCTTTGGTCTCATCACTTGCCTCTTCATTTTTAATCACAACTTTTCTCTTCTTTGGACCAGGTCCCTTAGAGTCTTTCCTTTTCTTGATAGCTATGAGGTTGCCAGACTTTTACTTAGAAGAACTAAGGTAAAGTTTTCTATGGATTTGTTTGCTGAAGGATCAAGTTGTTCTATGAGGGCATATTCAATTTGATTTCCTAGAGTTTTATCTACGTCAGGGTTCTTAGCTCAGTTTAAGGAAGTAGTAATATTTGTTATTTGTTTTTTTTAGAAAAAGAGAGTGAGAGAGACTAACTTGGTTTAGAATATTGGGAATATGATGTGGACCTAGTTGAAGAATAATGACAAGAAGGTACAATTTCGCAATTTTAAGTGATGACCAATGTCATAAAAAGATGTTCCTTTTGAACTGATACATCTGATCCTACTAAATTTCACTTTTCCATTTTGTAAATGAACTTATAAATTGTTGTGGATAAATAAAGACGCATGGACTTTTCAGACAATATTTTATGTTTATAAAGGCATCCTGTATAGGTACTAACCTGAGATGGGACCAGGTCCCTCTTCTTTGAGTGAACTTTCAAATTTGTGCTTGCCACATTTTGTCCACTTACAATGTTATTCCCTTGGGTGTATACCTGCAAAGGTATAGTATTAATTTAGACCAATATGCACCTATTTTACCAAGGATACCTACCTTCTAATCATAGCCAATTTGTTAGGATGCCACTGATTCCCATGATATTTATTCTGCTGAAGCTTCATCTTCTAAGATGAATTTCCTAGGGACTAGGTCCCTGAGAATCAAGACTTATCTTCATCTTTTATCATTTTGTTCATCATTTTAAGCACCACCAAGGATCAATAATTTTCCTAAAGAATCAGGAACTACATGCACCTCTTTTATCAATCCACAGAATTCCTTTTCAGTTTATTCTCCAAAGAATTTTCATTCATCAAATTTGAAGGTCATTTTAGAGCTTCCTTTTCAACTCAAGCTTTACAACCCCCCTTCTTGAATATCATCTTTCATCAACCAAGGACTAGGTCCTTGAGATCCACTTTTCACAATAAGACACCTTCACCTAAAGTGTCTTAAGAGAGAGAACACAATCAGACCTTACATCATTGAGCTTTGAACCCTTTCAATCAATGAGATATTCCTGACTGCAATTTTTTCCCATGCCTAGAATTATGATAACAAGCTAGATTTGGGAACCCACTTTAGTTTGAGTTCCCAGTAGGAGGATAATGGTGTGATTAAACTCTTCTTATCCCATTTAGGTAGTGATATCTTCCTCTTCACCTTTTTCAGAGAGTCAAATCCCTTAGGATATGCATTCCCCTGCTGAATGTATTCAGTATTCCTTAATTTTGCCTTAAGATAGTGCGAACATCTTTCTTTCAAATGTCTATTTCTTCCACTGTGAGTGCACAAGAGTTTGTGCCCTTTGCTTATATCATCATGAATAGCCTTTCCTTTAGACTCAACAGGTTGGAATTTTTCTTGATAGCCTAGAACTCTACCATCATTAACACCTTGACTAGTCAAGTCAGAAAGGATCAGTGAGAAAGTAGTACACTTAAAAGACTTGTTCAACTCTTCTTTCAAGTAGACCAGGTCCCTCTATAACTTTCCATTCCTATGAAGTGATGACATAAGCTATTTTTGTGAAGCTTTCAGTTTCTCCTCAAGATCAATATAAAGCCTTTAGGATTCCCTCTTCCCTTTACCATCTACACCATTTACCTTTTTTTGATTACTCATCAGATTCAGATTATCAGATTTCATCTTTGTGAATAACTCTCCATTTCCAAAAAATTGGAGAGTTAAAGAAATCATCTCATGCTCTTGATTCTCTACTTTTTCTTCCAAGCCATTCTTCTTAGCGGTTAGTTCATATACACAGTCTATCAACACACTTGCAAGACTTTTTATCTTTCTAGCATAATAGTTATCTAGATTTTCCTTTATATCTGAGAGTGTAACTTCATCTTCTTCATCATCATCTGTATTTTCCATAAAAGAAAATATAGAGTCATAGATAACTGGACTATCTTCCACTGCTAGCGTAAACATATTCCAAACTTTTTATCCTTATTTGAATCACTGGAGAAATCTCCCCATGCTGCTAGAGCTTGCTTTACTACATAATCAAATGCAACCTTCCTTCTTGAATTGTTAAGGACCTGATCACTGATCTTTCCTTTATCACCTGCAACCTTGAGGTAATTATGATAATCCATTTTGTGCATGGGAAAGTCCTTGATGAAATGCTCAGGAATTCTACATTTGTGACATACTTCAGCATTTCTTCCTCTTCTATGGAACTGATCGATCTTTTTCATGGATCTAACAAGCCTATTTGCCAAATAGGTAACATCAGTGTCTTTATCATCAACTAGATCATGTTTAGAATCCTTCTATGCCAGGGATTTTTCTCTTTTTTGCTTCATTCTTATCCAACTCTTGCAGCTTCTTGAGCTCATGAGTCTTTAGATTTCCGATGAGTTCATCTATAGTAAGGGTCTTCAGGTTCCTTGCTTTAGCTATGACATCCACTTTGCTTTCCCAGGACTTAGGAAGAACACCAAGAATTTTTCTCACTTGTTTGTACAAGGGAATCACGTCACCTAAGTAGTGAAGCTCATTTATGATAGAAGTAAACCTTGTATGTATTTATTGGATTGTTTCTCCTTCTTTCATGGTGAAGATTTCATACTGAGTATTTAGAATGTCTACTTTAGAATCTTTCACATTATTAGTACCTTCATGTGCAGTCCTCAAGAAATCCTAGATCTCTTTGGCATTTTCACAGCCTGATATCCTATTGTATTCATCAGGACCTATGCTACATACTAATAATTTCTTGGACTTGAAATTTTTTTATTCTTTTTCCTGTCTTCATCATTGTACTCTCTCCTACATTTAACAACCATTCTTGTAACCTCTCCTTCTTTGACTTATTTAATAGGAACATGCGGAACATTAAGAATTATGTCCATCAGCTCACAGTCCTTAGCAATAATAAAGTCAAACATCCTGGTTTTACACCACCCATAATACTGCCCATTGAATCTTGGTGATCTAGTGGTAGATTGCATTTCTTCTATATTAGGTGGAGTAACTATGATATCCTAAACACTCTAGGTGTGAACCTTTTAGAGTGACCTAGCTCTAATACCAATTGTAGAAACCCTGAGTGATGCACCACACAGTGAGGGACCAGGTCCCTCAAAATCAATCACAGGCAAAGTACAAAAAAATAACCAGGAAGTAAGAGATAGTGCAGGAAGAGTAAAAACACGAAAATTTTATGTGGAAACCCATGAAAGGAAAAACCATGGCTTTCCCTCACAAGCACCAAGGATATCTACTATAATCAACCTCCTGATTACAGTCTAGATTTTAGCCTACCACTTGGCTCCATTCGCTAGTAGCAACTCTACTACAAGCTTATCTTGGTAACTCAACCAAGGACCCTCTCTACACTGATTAACTCTAATCAGTCTCACACTTAGGTAACTTTACCTAAGTAGTCTCTACTCAATGAGAAAAATTCATTACTCTTATAACACGAGTAATTCACTTACAAATCAGAACTCACTCAAGAATTATTTCTATTTAAGCACTCATAAATCTAAGAACTTGAGTAGTGTTGAATTGGATTTTTTGCTACCTCTCTTCACTCTTTATAATTGTGAAAAGCCATTTAATGAAGGGGTGTATCTTTCCTTTTATAGATGAGTAATGATTAGGGCTAAAAGATCATTGGACTAGCTATCCTAATCAGTAAAAAATAGCACTTGCAAGTTTGTTACATAAGAGGAAAAATTGTGCAGACAACGCATGCCAGCTGTACTATACCTTGCATATCCAGGGACCTGGGCCCTTGTAGTTAGCTGCTCATCATCAAAACTACATATAACATCATTATACATGTGTACTGAATGAGTAGTTCTCTAATCTCATCGATTGACTATTTTAGATGTATGAATATATATGTATATGATGAGTTTGAATTTAACCTTTCAATGTTTGTATGACTGTGTTGTTGACCTATTGCAATGTATTTCAATCTTAGACTCAATATGTCTTTTTTTAACTCCCTTAGCACTATTTTGAGTGAAAATAAATTTATGAGTCTTAATTTTATTGAGAAAACTTTTACTTATAAATCTAAAGGTGGAAAGAAGAAGATAAAGACTCACAATGTTAAGAAAGTTATAGCTCTAACTCACAGCGTGATAAATCTAAATGGTGGTGTTTTCATTACAAGATGTTAGGCTATTGGGAGACACATTGTCCAGTTTTTCTAGACAAGAAGAAAAACAAGATAGCTTCACTTTCACTTGTCGTTAAAACGCGTTTAGCAGTTGTTTCTACCATATAATGGTGTGTAGATTCAGGAGCCACTGATTACATCAACAATACTTTGTAGGGGGTTCAAAAAATACCTAAGCTAAATAGGGGTAAATTTAGTAGTTTTTGGGCTTATGATTCAACGACTCTAGCTTTAGCATTAGGTATTATTTGTATTTCGTTTGGTAATGGTAGAGTTTTAATTTTAAAAGAGGCATTATATGTACCTTCTGTTAGTAGAAACTTGATTTTAGTTTCTAGAGCATTGAAATATAGTTATGATGTTAATTTTTCTAATAACGATTTTGTTGTTAGTTATAATAATTACTTAATCTCTACTAATACATTGATCGATTGTCTTTTTATTATTGATGTCTCTCCTGAACTTCGACAAACCATTAAGATGAATAATGTTAATCCTTAAAGTAAAAGAAAATATTTTTCTAAATTTAATGAGACTTATTTATGGCATTTGCATCTACGTCACATAAATCTGGAAAGGATTCGAGGTTGGTTTAGGATGGACCTTTAGGTTCATTGAAAGTAGAGGCAAACATGTGAATCCGGTTTAGAAGGAAAATGGCCATGAGACCTCTTCGCTCAAAAGTAATTAGAGCATACAATAAATTAGAATTAATTCATTCAAATTTGTGTGTCCCAATGAACGTTCAACCGAGAGGTGCTTATGAGTATTTATTAACATTCATTGATGATTACTCAAAATATTAATATATTTATTTATTGTATCATAAGTCTGAATACTTTGAAATATTCAAAGAATTATGACAAAATTGGAGAAACGACATGAGAAATGTATCAAGTCCCTACGATCTAATCGTGGTGTAGAATACCTCTTCAATGAGATCATTAGTTACTTATCAAAACAAGAAATTATATCTCAAATGTCTGCACCTAAATATCTATAATAGAATGGTGTACCTAAAAGAAGAAATATGACTCTTTTAGAAATGGTTAGATCTATGATGAGTTACTCCAATTTACCTTATTAGTTTTGGGGTTGTGCACTAGAAACTTTGAACTATATTTTGAAATTAGATTCTTCTAATTCGATACTTGTGACACCCATAGAATTGTTGACTAGGCATAAACCTAGTCTGAAATATGTTCGGATTCGGGAATGTCCAACACATGTGCTGAAAAGTAAGGCAGGAAAGTTGGAACCAAGATCAGAAGAATGTGTGTTTTTATTAGGTACCCTAATGAAATGAAAGGTGGTCTATTTTACAATCCTACAGATAAGAAGGTTGTTATAAGTACCAATGCCAAGTTCTAAAAAAGAATTTTATAATAAATCATATTCCAAAATGTAAACTAGTTTTACAAAAACTAGGGAAAGAGGTAACGAATCAATCTACTAACGATAATGAAAACCAAATCTAAACTCTAAATGTTAGAGTTAATATACTATTGTGTTTTTATAGTGGTATAGATGTTAATAGACATACAATTCTATAAGTATAAGTTCCTGAAAATCCATTGCATCAAATTTCTGAGGATTCACTAGAGGAAGAAGTCATTGATGTTCCAAACCCGCAAGGCGATGAGGATAATATAGAGGCTACAAATCCAAAAAATGATGTGGTTCAACCACAAGATTATAATAGTGCAGTTGCCGCTATACCGACCCTTACAACTGAAGTGCCTCATCATAGTGGGAAATAAATAAGAAAACCATCTCAGTATGTACTATTGGGAGAGTTTTTTGATAGAATTCCTGAAGAGTTTAATACCAATACCATGAATTATGATGAATACTATAGGATAAAGATGTAGAAAAATGGATTAATGCTATAAAATTAGAAATGGAGTCCATGTACTTTAATAAAGTCTTGAATCTTGTAGAACCAACTGTAGATGGAGTCAAACCCATTGTCTGAAACTAGATTGAGTGCTGCAAATCCTATATATACATCCTTGGATATAAACATTAGGCTAACTACTAAAGAAATAAATGATCATGTAAACAACTCAAACAAAAGTATCATGATCCTAAAACAGATATAGTAAAATTTCAAAGGATTGTTGGAAAACTTATTTATATAACCATAACTAGACTTGACATATCTTATAGTGTTCAGACACTTAGTCAGTTGCTACGTAGGCCTAAGAAGTCTCACTTTGAAGTATCCATGAGAATAAAAGATATGTAAAGTAGCCACTAGGACAAGGAGATTTACTTTTGTAATGCCTCAAGTCTGGACCCTATATGCTACACGGTGCTTACAACCTCGAAGGATCACAAGCTAACCCATGACTGGTGCCTACTGTGAGCACTGAATAATAATACTGAAATAATACAGAAGTATAACTGAAATGCCATAAGGTTCTCAAAAATACCGATATGAGTACTGAAATACTGAAAACAAAACTGAATACTGTCGAAGCAAATCTAGTCTGAAAGCCTCTAACTGTCTGAATATGGAGTTGATGAGACAAGATCCCAACTAACTCCAACTAATAAACATACTAAACTAATGAAATAAATGAACTTTGTCCTCAATCTATGAAGACTCACCACTACATTTGCTGCTAATAGTCTAAACTTCTAAGTACGGTTAGGAGCCTGTGCGTCTTAACCAATGATATGAGACATCATAGCACAAAGAAAAGAGTATGCATCAGTACTTTAAATGTAATAGTATTCTAAGTAAGGTAAGGTTGTATGCATGGGATCATATGCATGAACAATAACTGACTAGGAGATAAGAATATAATGGGGTAGGAGTACATGACTAACTAAACATGTTGTAACTACTGAATATGCAATGCTACACGTATACAAGTACACTATTTTTTGAGATTACAATGAAGCTGAGTACTAAGTTCTGATAACTGAGTAACTGATATCTGAGGTTACTGATAACTGAATTATTGATAACTGGGTGACTATGTCTAACAGTCCTGATCCTGTAGAACTTAACTGAGTTCTATGCTGAGTCTGAAACTAAAATTATGGGAGTGTTCATCTAACCGACATACCCCGATTATAAACTGAGTTGGGGTCCAACCTGTGACCCTAGTTTGAAGGGTGTTAGCACTTTGCCAAGGGATACTAATAATGGCTATGAGTTAACCCTCTCTGGTAGAAAGTTCTTTTGTCAACCCTCGCTAGCAGGAAAACTCGTACGAGATATATAAACTTTAGTCTGGTAGGAAGATATCTCAACCTACGCTGGCTACATAGTTCTGTAATGCAGGGATTGCTACTAAGGGTAAAACTCTCTCTAGAAGGAATGCCCCATCCCTGGGTTTGCTTGGTGTAGAATCCTACTCCCAACTGAATGGACCCTGAACTTATTTTTAAACTGTACTGGGCTTGACTGAATAGACACTGATCATGTTGACTGACTGAACTAGATTGAGTTCATTGAGTGTTGCTAACTGACTGAGTTCTACTACTCATAATATTACTGAAGCTATTCAGTATCTACTGAAATTATAGGTAAACAGCTAGATTGTCGGGTATTGAATACCCCCAGGACTCGATAGCATCAATAATAATGAGGGATGACAATTCCTGAAAACTTAACGATAATCATATGTCCACAATACATTCACTAAGGAATTTTGACAAATATTTGGACTTGTACATGAATTGAAAAGCATGCTAACGTATCATGATCTCACTATTCCAATCGCATGGACATTCTATTAAACACTTAAAAGGCATAGATTTGACATGGAAGTAATTTTTAAACATGTAGTTCTAGTATGAATTCATCATTAAGGTCACCAATGGATCACAATGCATAATTTATTCACTTAAGCATTTTGTCAAACACCTGGGAGGCCTAATCTTGTATTGAGTATGAATAATATTTTGATGCATCATGACTATAACCATCAATTCACAATTCAAGGGTTTCAATATGCAGATTACAACAATTACATACATGGTATTTTATATTAATAACAACTACAATTAAATCTTGGATTGAAACCCATACAACAACATGAATATGAAAACAACCCAATTGGTACATTTAATTCATGAAACTATTAACTTGAGATTTCGAAAAGGGTTCTTGAACTCCAAGGGTGGAAGGAAACCCTTGGATGAACACTTAACATACCTGGCTTGTTAATTTCGTGGATATTGGGGTGAGTTATTGAGGCTTGACCCTTGAAACTAATAAGGCCAGGGCTTGCTCTTGAGAGGATATTGTGAAAAGGATGAGCATTTTTTTTTATTTGGGGCTTTAATCCTTTGTTATGGAGCTATTGGGTGAAGGTAAAAGACCCATTTACCCTTAAAAATGCAAAACATAACTCCAAAAAAATACACCAGCCAAACTATCCAGGGCGCCGCAGGCTTTGGAGTGCCACACTGGGTAGCGCACCACGGGATTATTTCCTCGAGCCATTGCTTCTGAATTCCAAACACGCTCTTACGCTTGTTTGAAAATTCTAAAACTCACCTGAGATGTACTATGGACTTCTCCGATCATGAATCAACCTAAAAATTGATATTTTAAGGTCATAAGGGTCGTGAAATAGGATCGCCAACTTACGAAGGCTAAAATACTTCTAAGTATAAAAACTTAGCTGAAATTTCTAAGTCTGGGACCTCTTTTCAAGCTTTAACGAACTGAGTTAAGCTTCAAATTTTGTGGGGTCTTACAATATCTGCCCCTTGGGAACATTCATCCTCGAATGAGACTGACTAAGCTGAGAATACTAGTAGAGTAAATTTATATACTGAACACGCACAACTGAAGTGTGATTACATGACTGAAAGTACTGATATACTGAGTTATCATACTGAACATGCATAACTGAAGCATGACTGAGTTCTGTCAACATGACACATGACTGAGATATTTCACGAAGGTATGAATGATATGAGAATGCTTTACAACTGAACCGATAGAAAGTTGTAAAGGAGATACGGGTATGGAACTGGGTAAATTAAAGTAAAACTATTACCTTGAGCTGAGTCTGAGTTTGTGGAGAAGAGGTGAGGATAATTGGTCTGCATATCTTCTTCATCTTCTCAATTAGCTCCCTCAATGGACTGGTTCCACCAAAGAACTTTGAATAGAAGGACTTCTTTGTTCCTCAGTCTGTGAACCTAAAAATTATGAATTTTGATTGGGATTTCTTCATAAGAGAGGCTATTCTGGACATCAATGCCCTTTATCGGGACTACAGCTGCTGGGTCACCTATGCACTTCTTTAGCAAAGAGACATGGAACACTGGGTGTACTTAAGCTAAGTCTGAAGGCAACTCAAGCTCGTAAGCTGCCTTTTCGAAATGGCTGGGAATTCGGTAAGGACTGACATATTGGGGACTGATCTTCCCTTTCTTGCCAAACCTCTTCACCACTTTCATAGAAGAGATTTTCAAATACACATAATCACCAATCCCAAACTCGAGATCCTTTCTTTGCACATCTGCATACAATTTCTGTTGGCTCTAGGCTGTCTTACGCCTTTTCTTGATCAACTAAACTTTTTCTAAGGAATCAAACACCAAGTAAGGTGCTACTACTGCGCCTAACCTGCTTCAAACCAACCCATGAGAGACCTACATCTCCTCTCATAGAGTGCCTCAAATGGTGCCATCTGAATTTAGGAATGATAATTGTTATTATATGCAAACTCAATCAAAGGTAAGTGGTCATCCCAACTACCTTTAAAGTTAATGGCACACACTCTTAACATATCTTCTAGAGTATGGATGGTCTTTTCTGCTTGACCATCTGTCTGAGGGTGAAAGGTTGTATTGAGGTAAACTTGGGTACCAAGACCCTTTTGGAAGGTTTTCCAAAAATGAGAGGTGAACTGCGTGCTTCTATCTGAAATAATAAACAAAGGGACTTCATGTAATCTGACCAACTCTATGACATAGAGCTTGGTATAGTTCTCTATTGAATAAGAGTTATGAACTGGTAAGAAGTGAGTTGATTTGGTCATCCTGTTTACAATGACCCAAATACAATCGTGTTGAAGTACTACCCCTCCACTCAAGCACAGGTTCATTCAGAAACTAAAAATGGATAATTTTGTTTCTACAATCAACTGAAGCATAGCATGAAAGAAGCTAGTCCATGCCGAGAATGACATCAAAATTTGTCATCTCTAATTCTACTAAGTCTGCTGAAGTATCTTTCTGAGATACCATAATCGAACAGTTCCTGTATACCCATCGGGCAATATAGATTTACCCACTGCGGTAGAGACTGAGAAGGGCTCTTCTAGGATTTCGAGACTGACTCTAAAGTCAACTACTATATAAGGAGTTACAAAGGATAAAGAAGCTCCTGGATCTAGCAAAGCATAAATATGTAAGTGATAAACTTGTAACATACCAGTGAAAACATCAGGAGAACTTTCCTGATCCTATTGGGATAAAAGTACATAGAGTCTGTTTGGGTGTAGCTTACTAATAACACTGGAAGCGGCACACTGTTGATTTAGGTGATCGGACTAAGCTGATGGATGATTATGCTGACTCTGCTAAACCACCTGAGGACACTCTCTGACTTGGCTTGCCACATCCAAAACATACATCACTGCCAGCTCTGCAGACATCCTAATGGTTTCTGCCACACTTTTGGTAAAGAGGATCGGTTCGAGCATTGTTAACACTGCCCTGGGGTTTAGGGCCTGATGCTCTATCTCTATTACCCTCTCCAAATTTCAGCATTAGAGCACTGGCTGAGGACGGAGTTGGAACTGAGGATTTTAAGCAGAAATGAAGACGACTACCACCCTCTGACTTAGGATGAGTGAAGTTGAAGCTAACTGTTCTAGATTTTTTATTCTCCCTCTTTTTCTCCCTATTCTTGGAAACTTCTATCTGCTGGGCATGGACCATAAGCCTGGATATGTCCATTTCCTTAATCAGTATTGCGGGCCTATACTCCTTGACCACGCTGTTAGATACACCTTTCATAAACTTACACATCTTAGATCTGCTATCTCCTACCACATAAGGAGCATATCTAGCTAACTAAGTAAACTTGAGAGAATACTTTTTCACTGTCATGTTGACCTGCCTTAGATTAATAAACTCCAAAACCTTAGCTTTCCTTAACTCTAGTTGGAAGAATCTATCACGAAAAGCAGTAGAAAACTCCTCCCATTCTACGAGCCCTACTACTGCGCCCCTATTTGTCTTCCACTATTTAAACTATGTGTGAGCCATATCTTGCAACTGATATGCATCTAACTCCGTACTCTCACTGGAAGTCACCCCCATGATATCTACGACTCTTTTCACTATGTCAAGGAATTCTTGAGGGTCCTCTTCAAATTTAGACCCTGTAAATGATGAAGGATTCATTCGGGTGAAGTCTTGAATTCTAGTTACAGCTGTGTTGGCCACTTGATTGGCCTTACCGGTAGCTTAGCGTTCATTTTGGGCTGGCACAGAATGAGCTAAAGTGGTGAAAGCTACTTTGAACTCTGCGTGTGAAACATACTCATCCAGGGGATCTGCCTGAACGGGATGAGGTGCTGGTTGAATTCCAGTTCCCCTTCCATGAGTTCTTTTGGGAGGCATATTCTATAAATAGAAGGAAACATTGGATTAGACAGAGAGTTTAACTGGAGATCATGCTCACTTGCATGATATGAAAATTGAAAGAAAGGAAACTTTTCCTGAAACGCCTCATAGCTTCTGGTCCATAAGTGTGGCGCTCTACACACCCATGCATAAGATTATACTAAATGTAGCTTTTAGTCTTCCTAGGACTCTATTGAACCTTAGGCTCTGATACCTAGTTTATAATACCTCGAGTCTGCACCCCGGATGCTACACGGTGCTTTCGATCCTGAAAGATCACAAGCTAACCCATGACTGGTACCTGTTGTGAGCACTGAACAATAATACTGAAATAATACGGAAGTATAACTAAAATTCCATAAGGTTATCAAAAATACTGATATGAGTACTGAAATACTGAAAGAAATACTAAAAACAAAATTGAATATTGTCTAAGCAAATTTAGTCTAAAAGCTTCTAACTGTCTGAATATGAAGTTGATGGGACAAACCCCCAACTAACTCTGGCTACTGAACATACTAAAATAATGAAATAAATGAACTTTGTCCTCGAACTATGAGGACTCACCACTGTATCTCCTATTGATAGCCTGAACTACTAAGTACAGTCAGGAGCCCGTGCATCTGAACCTATGATATGAGACATCATAGCACAAAGAAAAGAGTATGCATCAGTACTTTAAATATACTGGTATGCTAAGTGAGGTAAGGTTGTATGCATGGGTTCATATGCATGAATAATAACTAACTGAGTCATAAGAATGTAACTGGATAGAAGTACTTGACTAACTAAATATGCTGTAACTACTGAGTATGCAATGCTACACGTATACAAGTATACTATTTTTTAAGATTACACTAAAGTTGAGTACTGAGTTCTTATAACTGTGTAACTGATATTTGAGGTTATTGACCAAATTATTAATAACTAGGTGACTGTGTCTGACAGTCCTGATTCTGTAAAACTGAATTAAGTTCTATACTGAGTCTGAAATTGAAACTATGGGAGTGTTCATCTAACCGACATACCCTGATTATAAACTGAGTTGGGGTCCAATCTGTGACCCCAGTTGAAAGGGTGTTAGCACCTTGCAGGATACTAATAATGGCTATGAGTTAACCCTCTCTGGCAGAAAGCTCTTTCTTCAACCCTCGCTGGCAGGAAAACTCGTACGAGATATATCAACCCTACTCTAGCAGGAAGATATCTCAACCTACACTATCTACGTAGTTTTGTAACGTAGATATTTCTACTAAGGGTCAAACCCTCTCTGGAAGGAATTCCCCCATCCCTTGGTTCACTCAATGCTGAATCCTACTCCCAACTGAATGGACCCTGAACTGATTTTTAAACTGTACTGGGCTTGACTAAACTGACACTGATCGTGTTGAATTACTGAACAAGACTAAGTTCACCGAGTTCTTCTAACTGACTGAGTTTACTGAGTTTTGCTAACTGACTAAGTTCTACTATTCTTAAAATTACTGAAGCTATTCTGTAGCTACTGGAATTCTAGGTAAACAGCTAGATTGTCGGGTATTGAATACCCCCAGGACTCGATAGCATTTATAATAATAAGACATGACAATTCTTGAAAACATAACGATAATCAAATATCCACAATACATTCACTAAGGAATTTAAAGGCATGCTAACATATCATGATCTCACTATTCCAATCATATGGACATTCTATCAAACACTTACAAGGCATAGATTTGACATAAAAGTCATTTTTAAACATGTAGTTCTGGCATGAATTCATCATTAAGGTCACCAATGGATCACAATGCACAGTTCATTCACTTAGGCATTTTGTCAAACACCTAGGAGGCCTAATCTTGTTCTTGAGCATGAATAATATATTGATACATCATGACTATAACCATCAATTCACAATTCAAGGGTTTCAATATGGGGTTTACAACAATCACATACATGGTAATATCTTATATTCATGACAGCTATAATTAAATCTTGGATTGAAACTATTGGTACATATAATTCACAAAACTATTAACTTGAGATTTCGAAAAGGGTTCTTGAACTCCAAGGATGGAAGGAAACCCTTGGATGAACACTTTACATACCTGGCTTGTTAATTTTGTAGAGATTGGGGTGAGTTCTTAAGGCTTGCTTCTTGAAGTTGAAGAAGCATGGTCTTCTTCTTGAGAGGATTTTGTAAAAAGTATGAGCAATTTTTCTATTCGGGACTTTAATCCCGTGTTATGGAGCTATTGGGTGAAGGGAAAAGACTTATTTGCCCTTAAAAATGCAGAACATAACTGCAGGAGAATACACAGGCCAGACTAGCCAGGGTTCCACGGGCTCTGGAGCGCCGCTCTAGGCGAGGCACCGCGGGCTCTGGAGCACCACGCTGGGCAGGATGCCGCAGGCTTAACGCCTTGAGCCACTTTTTCTAAATTCCAAACACGCCCTTACACTTGTCTAAAAATTCCAAAACTCACCCGAGATGTACTTTTGACTTCCACAATCATGAATCAACCTAAAAATTAATATTTTAAGGTCATAAGGGTTGTGAAATAGGATCGCCTACTTACGAAGGCTAAAATACTTCCTAGTGTAAGTATTTAGCTGAAATTTCTAAGTCTGGGACCTCATTCTAAGATTTAACGGACTGAGTTAAGCTTATGATTTTGTGGGGTCTTACAACGTTCAAACAATAACAAGTAGAAAATATCAATTTATTGTGATGCTAATTGGGCAGCTTACCCAAAATCTAGAAATTTTATGACATTTTTCTTAGTTAAAATGGGTGACTCATTGATATCTTGGAAGTCAAAAAAAATAACGTACATTATCTAGAAGTTTAGTTGCAGCTAAATATAGAAGTTTGGAATTAACCACAGCTGAATTAGTATGGATTCTCGGATTGCTTAAGGAAATAGTAATTCAACTCAGATTACCAGTTCAGGTCAATATCAATAGCAAATAAGCTATACAAAGAGCTACAAATTTAGTCTTTCACTAGAGAACTAAATACATCGAAATAGACTGTCACTTTATGAGGAAAAAGATTCAGAATGACATGATCCAAACTATGTATATGTCTACGAAAGCTCAACAGGAGGATCTACTAACTACGGCTCTGAATAAATCTCAACATCAATTTCTTTGTTCTAAGCTAGGAATGCTTAATGTATTTGCAGCACCTAGCTTCAGGGGAGTGTTGAGGATACAGAGAATTAGTTAGTAAGGGCAAATTAGTCTTTTCATATAATTGGTTAGTTAGTTAGTTAAGAGTTAAATGTGTTAGTTAAAGTACTATTACATATATAAGGCATATTCTGTGTCTTTTCTCATTAATCAAAATAAACATTTTTTATTCTCTCTTCTTCTCTAATCAATGTTCGTCTTTTTTCTTCTTTTCATTCTTCCTCTCTTATGATAAATCAACATACTTCGATACATCTTAATGAAAATCCTGAATCTATCACTAGAGTAGGAGTGTTTGACTTCAAATTTATGGCAAAAGATAATCAACAAATCACATTTGAGTCTATATATGTGGCATTACCAGCAGGTATAAATGCACACGTACAATACATATATCCCTCACAAGTTATGACAAGTTCATACTTGCGCTTCCTGGCAACCTTTTAAAGTTTAATTTGTCATCATTAATTATATTATTTCAAATGGCTAGCATCCAATCAATTTATTTTTCATCAATAAAGCCATTGACAATAATGATTTTCACTGACTGTCACGAGATTATTATATTATATGGTATAGTTAATGAACATAAAAAGACAAGTTAGAGAGAGAAAGAGAATACATGGTTATATTGGTGTAGTTAATGAATATATAAAGAAATGTTACAATTAAGCATAAAAAAGGAATAATAATTATTTAGATAAATTAAAAAAATTGGAAGCATCTTTAGATATGGGGAATCTCTAGGGAGTTTGAAAATATATTCAAACACCTGGAGCTGATTAAGTGGAAAAATAGATTATTGAAGATCATGGAAGCACTGAAAGATGAAAGACCAAATGGATTTATATTTGATTCGAATGTCTTCCTATCCTTTGAACCCAACATATTGTATGTGTTGGTGACTGTACGAAATTGAACATGCAAACCACTTAAACTTACAAATATTTTCTAGCCATCACCTTCATATCTATAAGATAAAACACACACATAAATTATAGATTTTAAGTTTTGTTCACTGTTAGTGTACAAAATATTTTGCATTATAAAGTAAATTTGACTTGCTATTACATATTACCCATTATTTTACATAAAAATTAAAAATGAGAAAATTTGATAACATTGAAACACTTTGGGTTCTGGTCCTTAGAATTTTTTTGAGTTTTGAACTCTCTTGACATCATATGACTAGGGGTACTTATAATATGATATGGTATAGTTTAGGTCCCTCAACTCGTGTATTGATTAGTGAGGTGTGGTTGGTTTCTACCCAAGGTACGAATGGATCATACTAGTTGTATATTAGGGTACTAATAGTATGATGTTAAATCGTATGATGCCCTAAGTCTAGCCTAGATTATTCTATTCTGCCTAGGGTACTTGTTGTAAGCTTGGGTATGAGTTGGACTTGATGTTCATATATTGGACAGTATTGAGGTCCAAAGGATTCCTAGGGTATGAGTGGTGGGTACCACTTGTATGGTAGGGTACAGTTGGAAGGGTGTGTGGTCGTACCTTCCTCCAAAAAATTTGTACAGTTTAAGTTGGGGGTAATCTGGACTTTTCTCCTCTTAACTTCTCATAACCCCACGACTTAAAACACTATTGGGACATCATTTACCCTATTATCCTCTATTGAAAATACTTTAAACACTCTCAAATTCTCTCAAGGCTCTTGGGTCAAGGAAGGCTAGGGTTTCTTCAAGGTGGTCAATTTAGAGCTTACAAGGGTGGTTTCTCTCCGTATTCTTCATAATATAGGGCATATTACTCCTCCCTCATTGTTAGTTCAACTAAAGGCATAATTTGATGTATGGTTTTCATGGAATAATTATGGTATGGTTTTGGATTTGGAATTATATATTGGGGGTTTCGGTTATAAACGATTTGGTTATGGTTTTCACATGTTTTTACTTATGGTTTTTATGTTATAATAGTGGTTTGAATATGTGGTTGCGTGAGAATGGTTAATTGGTACTTGGTTTTGATTTTGGAAACTATATTCCCTCAATATTTTTGATAAAATGCCTACGAGAATTCTTTTGTTACACTAATGAACTATTATTGAATACTTTGCATGGTATAAAGTGGTAATGGAACCCTAAATTAGTTGGGATGGTTTTAAACGGTTAAATGGTAAGGTCTTGGGTGTCATGGTTATGGTTGTATTGAAAGCCTTGCGGGGTACATGGGAATTCCCCAAGCAAACATAATGATGAACTATTTATGGGGTACATGGGAATCCCTCATGTAAACTTAATGATAATGGGATCTCCGGGTATGTGAAAATCCCATCTTTAAAAAAGTTGACTAAGGCCAATGCTTGCAAGCTATAGAAGGTATGATGATACCACTTCTTATAGCCTTGGATAATAATATATGGAATTGGCGATTTGGTTGTGTGCTAATGATCTTAATTAGAAAATAATGACGGGTTATGATAGCTAACCATGAAGGTGTGAGCCCAATAGATGGACACTGAGAACTCATATTTGCTGACATGAGGATTGGTCATGGTGAGTATATACTTGTGGGGTACATGGTATTCCCCTAAGTTATTCTGTATATATGTATCATGGATAGTAAGGGTACATGGGAATCCCCTATAAAACTTTATGGTATCTCCAGTTTGAGCGGCTACACACATCGAGGCCTATTCAGAAGGTAATACTGGACCCATATTGACCGTGGGTGGTTCTAGGATGGTTAAGCTACACATACTATGGTTAATGGTTTTAAAGGCATGCTTAACCCAATTCTCTTTCCCAGCATGAATTATATATTTATATATATATATATGTATGGTTATGAGTCATATAGTTGTTTACTTGGTTTTAAAGGTTGACATTATTTTATCCTTATCCTGAGCACTTGCTAGAGTTCACCTGCTAACCCATCTTCGGGCGGTTGTATCCCTGCGCGATGTAGGTACCGGTCATTCTACTCCTTTTGCTCAGTGATTAGATTTGGGGTCAGCTTGTGCTAGATTAAAATGGTGAGCTTTCATACTCAAGAAGGCTCTATTTTATGTCATGGATTTCCTTAGACACTTTGGATATTTCATATACTTTGGTTTTGGCTATGGTCAAGGGCATGTCCTGACTGGATATTATTTTACTTTTGGATAGAGGCTTTATTGGACTACTATAGGTTGGTATGGGCGGTGTCGGTATTAGTTTCAGCCTTGACATTGGTATTGGCATTTGGGATGAAACCGGTTGACTGTATTTGATTTATGATTTTTTCATTTTGTTTTGGATTATATATACATATATATGTGGATCTCATCTGATATGGGATGTAGGGCGGTTATGGTGGGGTATTAGGGGTAGTTTTCGGTCCCAATTGGGCTTGAGGTACCCGACATGACTAGGCCCTGGTTTAGATCATGTCAGATTTGTATCAGAGACCTAGGTTCATGATCAATTGGGATTCCACAAAGTCATGTCGATTAGAGTATCCTTAAAGGGTGTGTAGCATGCCACCCTCATAAGGGAGAGGCTACAAGGCTTTTAGGAGTTGTTTCTCCTTTTTATGTTTTGTTTTCAAGATTTGGAGTCTAATTCCTAGAATCTTATCTAATTTCCATTTGTTCACTTTTCAGATCATACCTCGATGATCCGAAGTTCATAGAAACTTCTCTACCCTAATTGAGGATAATATTGATGGGACACACTCTTCTCATGGGATCCATACTCGATCTAGGGGTCTAGTCACTGATTTCTTTGGAGTTTAACCGATTCCCTCTAGTCATTTTTAGGATGATGTGATAAATGTTGAGTTTTATCAGTTGACTCATATGATTGATCAGTAGGTAGCCTCTCAGGCTGAGCATGGTATTCCTATTATTCTAGCTTCTGAGGCCACAAGGGTTAGCCAGTTTATGAGGTTGAACCCTCCTACCGTTACTGGTGTTAAGATAGAGGAGGATCCTCAGGGTTTTTTGGGTGAGATGGAAAATATTTTTAGGGTTATGCATGCCACGAATATGGATGGGGTAGAGTTTTCTTCATACCAAAAGAAGGATGTGGTGTACTAATGGTATGAAGAGTGGGTTAAGGCAATGGGTGATGATGATGAGTCATCTCTATGGAAGAATTTTTCTAATACATTTTCGGACCATTTCTTTTCCCAAGAGTTGAGGGAGGCTAAGGTAGAGGAGTTTGTTAATCTGAAGCAAGGGAAGATGTCAGCCAAAGAGAATGCCTTGAAGTTTCACAAGTTACATCGATATGCTTCGAAGATGGTGTCGAATATGAGGGATGGGATGAGAAAGGTTACCTCAGGACTGTCTCGTGAGTTGATCCTGGAAAGTAAGATTGCGTTGCTAATCAAGGACATAGGCATCTCTAGGTTGATTGCTCATATACAACAGGTGGAGGACGAAAAGAAAAAGTAGGTTAAAATAGGTAAAAGACATGGTAAGAAGTTTAGGTTCTCTGAGCAGGGTGGTGGCCAATAGCAAGGTGGTAGGGATGATGTTAAGTGGTCAAAGAAGAAGTGGAATTGTTTTGGTTCTCTCTCAAAAGCTAGTGCTCCATACCTAAAGACGTTGACTGACAGACACCAGTAGGGTAGCGACAACTTCAGGGCACAGGGTGTCCAATCTTAGGCTAGTGCGGCTAAGTCGGCTTCATCACGACCTTTTTGTAGGTTTTATGGTCGGTTGCATTGGGGTTCTTTTGATGAAGGAAGGTGCTGGTTCTTTAAATATGTCCAGCAAGTTCATATGCTTAAAAACTACCCGGTTGGTAAGGTTGCTTCGGGGGAGAATAAGGTTCCAGTTGCTTCATCATCAGCTCCGGCACCAAAGGGTGCATCATCTAGTTCCGCCACTAGTCGGAACTGTCTAAATGCACTCACTGCCCAACAGAAGTCTGAGCCATCGCCTGATATTGTGACTGGTATGTTGAAACTTTTCTCCCATGATGTGTATTGTTTAATTGATTTGGGGTCCACTCTCTTTTATGTGACCCCATTTGTGGATGTGTATTTTGCTTTTGGTCCCGAGGTTATGTAAAACCCTAAAAAATTCTCTCATAGTCTGAGCCTAAGAGCGCATTGAGTAAAGTGTTAATATGTCCCTAAAAGGTTGAGAAGTGTCTTCCCATGTAAGCTTTCCATCAATACCAATTTCATCAAAATTCGACATCGGACGGGGAAGTTATGGCCGTTTTACTAAAAACAGTCAGAACCGCCCAGGTGCGACGGTCGGGTTGATGGACCGTCGAGCTTGCGACTTACCATCGCCCCGACATAAGCAACCAAGGCAGTAATTCCCTTTTTTGGCCAAAGTGCGACGGCCAGGATGACGGACCATCAAGGCTGCGATGGACCGTCGCTAGGACCGTCGCCACTGAGGTAGTATGGACTCATCCTGGCCAACATACGACGGATGATCCGACGGACCATCGAGTTTACTATGGAACATCGCTGAGACATTCACATCGGGGCAGTGAATTATTTTTCTGATCGATGTGCGACGAACAATCCTACAGACCGTCAGACTAGCTACGGACCGTCGCAACCCTTGTTCAGTAATTTTAAGACATTTTTAAAAGGGCCTTTTGGTCTTTCTCCCACTCTTTTCATCCCCTATTTATATCTGATCAAGTCTCACAACTTCATTTCTCATCTTCAACATCAAAAGTTAGGGTTTCTACAAAATCTAAACCCTTCTTTCTTATTCAAGAAAAATCAAGAGAAATCAAGAAATCTAGAATCCCTCCAAGAGCCTTCAAGAAAGAGTTTCCTAAGGTATGCATATGTTTATTCTTGGGTCCCTTTCACCCAAGAAGCTCAAGAATCCTTTCCAAAATTCAAAGTTTTTTATGTTTATGAGTTTTCATGATTCGTGTGAATTGAAATTGAAGTTCATGCTATTATTGAGTTTTAACTCATGTTAGTTTACAAGGTTTTCAAGCTTTGACCCTAGTATGTGATATTCATGTGATGTTCATGATAAACCCTTTTCAAGTTGCTTGTTAAGTGATGTGTTCACGTCAATTAAGTGTAGAAATTATTGAATAAGTAAAGCATGCTACCCATATGTTTGATAAAATGCTTATGTGAAAGAATTAGAGCCATTATAACATGTGGACTAGAAATCCCCAATTGTGTGCAAACCCATGCATGCCAAGTGTTTGTTGAAAAGCCTTAGTGAATGAATTGTGATATGATAGCATGAAATTCCCCAATTATGTGCTCTTCGACACATGCTAAGACTTTAATACATGCTGAGTGTTTGATGTGAGACCTTGTTGAATGGAGTTTGATCCAATAGCATATCTCCCTATACTATCACATGTTTATGATTTCTAAATACTTGAAGAAATGCCTTAGTGATTGTGATGGTGAATGAATGTCCATAGTCTTGATTATTCAAGAATGGTTATGTTTTACTTTTATGTTATCTAGTCCTGGAGGTATTATATATCCAATAATTTAGCTGCAGTCTAGAGCCCGTGTCAGTTTTCTTGATAATCTCAGTTAAGCCATAATTCTCAGAACTTAGTGAGTTATAGAACTTTGTATTCTCAGACAGATATAGAACTTAAGAAATCTCAGAGATCTCAGTAATCTCAGTGTTCAGTAGCCTCAGTTCTGAGCTAGTATTGAATTCTCAGAGTTCAGTAGCCTCAATGTTCAGTAGTCTCAGTTCAGGCTACTGAACACTGAGGCTCTGAGCTAGTTCGGACCTTGTTGATCTCAGTATGATGAATTCAGTACTCAGCTCAGACTGCAGCTAACCTCAGAGATCTCTGTATTCTCAATAATCTAGTATTCTAGCCTCAGTTCAGTACTCAGTTCAGATCCAGTAGTATTCAAGTGTTCAGTTCAGAACTCAGTATCACGCAGTCAAATAAAGAGATTTAGTAGTATTCTGTCAGATACGGAACCAAGTGAATTCAATGTAACTCAGTCAAGTCATTCAAGAAATATGATTAGTAACAGATTTAGCTCAATTTAAGTTTAGTTAAGAATCAGCTTAGAGTCTTTCAGTTGGGAGTAGGAGCTAGCACCGAACGAGTGCAGGGATGGCGGATCCCCATTAGAGAGAGGCAAAGTCGTTAGGAGCAATCCCTAAACTCCAGAACTACGTATCCAACGCAGGAGCAGGAGTCACCCATTAGAATGAGGCTTGACTATTATACTACCTTAGGCTTGACTTCCTGTGAGGGTCACCCATTACAGAGGCTTGACCAGAGTAAAGGTCTTTACCCGTGGGATGGTATTGTCACCCTTCCAGCTGGGGTTATAAGTTGGACCTACTAGTTTAGATTTGGAGCATGTCGATTAAGCGAGAACTCCCACAGTTGCAGATTCAATATCAATCTTGAAAGTAGAACTCAAAAATTAGGACTATCAGATACAGTTACCTATATCAGTAAGGAACTCAGATAGTTTTATTATTTTATGGACCACCCTCTAGATAGGCATGGTTTCACATAAAGTTATTCAGTATCAGTCTTATCAGATACAGAGATCACCCATTATATAGGCTTGATCTCAGTCTCAAATTTAGTTGAGTAATCTCATTATCAGATCCAGAGATCACCCATTAGATAGGCTTGATCTCAGTCTCAGATTCAGTTGATTAATCTTATTATCAGATCCAGAGATCACCCGTTATATAGGCTTGATCTCAATCTCAAATTTAGTTGAGTAATCTCATTATCATATCTAGAGATCACCCATTAAATAGTCTTGATCTCATTCTCAGATTCGATTGAGTATTCGCATTATCAGATTCAGAGATCCTCCGCTAATTAGGTTCGATCTCAGGCATAATCTTTACTTATCATTGATACTAGATTTAGGGATCATCCATTAGAGATGTTTTATCTACGATTCAGTCAACTGAAAGTAGCAATTTCAGAGTACAGTTATTGATATGAGTAGACTCAGTTAATCATCTACAGTAACATCAGTTTCTGAGATCACTTGCTAGAGAGGACTGATCTCAACTCCAGTACTCAGTTATCAATATTAGGAGATTCAGTTGTTCAGTATCTCAGTATTAGTAGTGAGTTCAGATAACAGTAAAGCGGTATTCGAGTTTCAGTATTTTGAGTCACGATAATTTTAGTTATGATTTGTGCATTCATGCATGTGTTCTCATTCAGTACTCTCATGATTATTCAGTTAAGTAATTGTTCATGCATAAGACCTTGCATTTAGTCTTACCTCATCTTCATACTCAATACATTCTCGTACTGACGCATTTGCACTATGGTGTTTTATTTGACACCATAGGTTCAGAGGCATGAGATCCAGAGTACCCCTAGCAGCTCAGTCCCAGTCAGCAGTAATAGACGTAGTCGTGAGTTCTCTTCATTCGAGGATGATCCTTATTTTATTATCATATCATATTTAGTTTATTTTTAGTAGATGGAGTTAGTTGGGGACATGTCCCATCAACTCCACAGTTCAGACAGTTTAGAGGCTTTTTGGACAGATATATCAGTATTCAGTTTTCAGTTTTGAGTATTTTTAGATGTTTTGAACCTTATGGCCAGTTTCCGCATTTATTATCTATATTATCCAGTTCTTAGGTACAGATATCAGTAAAGGGTTGGCTTGTGGTCCTATGGGATCATGAGCATCATGTGATGTTCTGGTTCCAAAAAATCAGGTCGTTACAGGTTATTTCAAACTTTTTTCTATTTCTACTCCGATAGGTGACTCTATGGCCGCTAAAAGAGTCTATAGGGGTGTGTGGTATCTATTGATTGTAAGGAGACTTTGGTGGACTTGTATTAATTAGATATAGTGGATTTTGATGTTATTATGTGGATGTACTAGTTACACTCATGCTATGCATCATTAGACTGTCGGACCCTTAGGGTTGTCTTTAGGTTCGCTATAGAACCCGTTATTGAATGGGAGGGTGTACCATAGCTCCTAAGGTGAAGTTTATATTGTATCTTAGAACTCATATATTAATTTCTAAAGGGTGTTACTATTATTTAGTCTGGGTTAAATATTCTAACTTGGAAGGTCCTTCCTTGCATTCAATTCCAGTGGTGAATGAATTTCCTAAGGTCTTCCCTAATGATCTTCCTGGTGTTACTCCTGATAGGGAGATTGAGCATGGGATTGATCTAGTTTTGGACACTTATCCAATTTTTATTCCCCCTACTGGAATGACTCTGGCTGAATTGAAAAAGCTTAAGGAGAAACTTAAGGATCTTTCGAATAAGGTTTTCATTCATCTTAGTGTATCCCCGTAGGGTGCACCAGTTCTATTCATGCGTAAGAAGGATGGATCCCCTAAGATGTGTATTGACTATCTACAGTTGAATAAGGTTACGGTTAAGAACAAATATCTTCTTCAAAGATGACTTGTTTGATTAGTTGTATGGTGCCAAATTCTTTTCTAAGATTGATCTTTGATCCGGGTATTTATCATCTTAAGATTAGGTAGGTGGATATCCCTAATACAACTTTCTATACCCAGTATGATTATTTTGAGTTTCTGGTTATGTCCTACGGGTTGATCAATGCCCCTGTAACATTTATGGATTTGATGAATAGGGTCTTTCATTAGTTTCTAGATTTGTTTGTTATTGTGTTCATAAATGACATCCTGGTGTATTCTAAGAGTGAGGTGGATAATTCCATCTCCTCTGTATTATGTTGCAAACCTTGAAAGAGCAGCAGTTGTGTACGAAATTCTCGAAATGTAAATTTTGGTTGAACGTTGTTACTTTTTTTATTCATATTATTTCTAGTGAGAGGATCATGGTCGCTTTATAAAAGGTTGCAGTGGTTAAGAAGTATCCTAGACCCATGACTCCAATCGACATTCAGACCTTCTTGGGTTTGGCTGGCTACTATAGGAGGTTTGTAGAGAGTTTCTTGACTATAACTGCCCCATTGACGAAGTTGACTCAGAAAAAGGTAAAGTTCTCTTAGTCAGATGTTTGTAAAGGTAGTTTCAAGAAGCTGAAGGATAACCTAACTTCAGCTTTGATCTTCACTTTGTCGAAAGGCACTGAAGGGTTTGTGGTCTACTGTGATGCATCCCCGGTAGGACTTGATTGTGTTCTGATGTAACATGGAAAGGCGATAGCTTATGCCACTAGATAGTTGAAGGTTCATGAGAGGAATTATCCAACTCATGACTTAGAATTATTGGTTGTGGTGTTTGCATTAAAAATCTGGTGGCACTATTTGTATGGGTGCACGTGGACATCTTCTCGGATCATAAGAGTCTACAGTATGTGTTCACTCAGAAAGAGCTTAACCTCACTGCCACCCAAGTAAAACAAACGTCATTTTTTATGCTTTTAGCAAGTTGTCCATGGAGACTTTATCTCATGTGTAAAAGGAAAAATGAGAGTTGGTAAAGGATATTCACCGCTTGGCTAACCTTTGAGCTCATCTCTTAGACTCAGAGATTAAGAAGAAAAAAATGCTTGATCCTGTCTTGATCAAAATCAAGGGTGATGTAGGTGGGTAAAAGGAGATGGCATTTGAGGTTAGTGGTGATGGTACCTTACAATACCAAAGGAGGTTATGTGTTCCCAACTTCGGTGGTTTGCTAGAAAGGATCTTTGTTGAGGTGCATGAATCGCGCTATGTTGTTCATCTCAGTTCGACGAAAATATATCAATACCTCAAGGAGATGTATTGGTGGAACAATATGAAGAAGAATGTGGCTAATTTAGTGGCCAAAGTCTTGGTGTGTCAACAAGAAAAAGTTGAGCACATAAGGCCTGGGTATTGTATTAAGAGATTGAGTTGCCTGAATGAAAGTGGGAAGTAATCAATATGGATTTTGTTACCAATTTTTCTAGATCTCAAAATCAGTTTGATTCTATTTGGGTCATTGTGGATATGATGACAAAGTCAGATTATTTTTTTCCAGTGAGGATGAACTTTTCAGTTGAGGATTATATAAGGTTGTATCTCAATGAGATTGTGAAGCTACATGGGGTACCTGTTTCTATCATCTCAGACCCTGGTACGCAGTTCACATCTCACTTTTAGCGGTTATTCCAGAAAGGTTTGGGGACTAAAATTAGTCTTAGTATTATTTTTCACCCGTAGTCAGATGGGCAAGCAGAAAGGACTATTCAGACATTGCAAGATATGCTTCATGCTTGCGTCATGGAATATGGTGTTAGTTGGGTTGAACACTTACCTCTTGTAGAGTTTTCTTATAACAATAGTTACCACTCTAGCAGTAGAATGGCTTCTTTTGAGGCATTGTATGGTAGGAGATGTAGATCTCCTATTGGGTAGTTCGAGCTTGGTAAGGAAGATATGTTTGGTACGGATTGGGTTTATCAGGCTATAGAGAAGGTAAAGGTGATTTGGGATAGGCTTAAGTCTGCCCAAAGTCGCCAAAAATCCTATGCGGATGTAAAAATGTAGGGACTTGGAGTTTTAGGTTGGGGATAGGGTGTTTCTAAAGGCGTCTGCCATTAAGGAAGTGATGCATTTTGGGAAGAAAGAGAATCTCAATCCCCGATATATTGGTCTTTAGCTGATATTGAGAAGGGTTGGTAATGTTGTGTATGAATTGGAGTTTCCTTTTAGTTTGAGCTCCATTCATCCGGTGTTCCAAGTATCTATGTTAAGGAAGTGTGTTGGTGATCCATCTCAAGTGGTACCTATCAAGGATATTGGTATTTTGGATTATCTGTCCTATGAGGAGATCCTGATTGAGATCATGGATTGTCAAGTTCTTTGATTGCTGACTAAGGATATGGCATCGATAAAGGTCCTATGGATGAACCACAAGGTGGAAGAGGATACTTGGGAAGCAGAAGAGGACATGAAGTTCAAGTATCTGCATTTGTTTTCAAATCTGAATATTCGTTCTTAAGGGATGTGTTCTTTATAACATCCTTGCTTTCTAGTTTTTGATTAAAGAAAAGGTTGATTTCCTTGTATTTTGTTTTCTAACTTGGTTAAATTTTGGAATGTGGATGTTGGGATGTAAATCATGCTTATACTGCCTTTTCCATCATTTGAGGATGAATGATCAAAGTGGGGGAGAATTGAAACACCCTGGGTTCTGGTCCTTAGAAATTTCCTGAGTTTTAAACTCTCTGGACATCATACTACTAGGGGTACTTGTCGTATGATAGGGTACGATTTAGGGTAATCAACTCATGTGTTAATCAGTGAGGTTTGGTTGGTTTCTTCGCAAGGTATGAATAGATCATAATAGTCGTATATTAGGGTACTAGTAGTATAATGGTAAATCATATGATGCCCTAAGTCTGGCCTATAGGATTCTATTCTACCTAAGGTACGGTTTTAGGGTACTTGTTGTAAGCTTGGGTATGAGTCGGCCTTAGCGGTCATATATTTGACAGTGTTGGGGTACAAGGGATACCTAGGGTACGAGTGGTGGGTACCACTCATATGGTAGGGTATGATTAGAGGGGGTGGGGTCGTACCTTTCTGCGGAAAATTTGTACAGTTTAAGTTAGGGGTAACCTGAACATTTTCCCTCTTAGCCTCTTATAACCTCACGACTTAAAACACTATTAGGACATCATTTACCCTATTATCCTCTATTGAAAACACTTTAAACACTCTCAAATTCTCTCAAGGCTCGTGGGTCAAGGAAGGCTAGGGTTTTCTTTATGGTGGTCAATTTGGGGCTTACAATGGTGGTTTGTCTCTGGCTTCTTCGTAATCTAAGGCATGCTACTCCTCCATCATTGTTAGTTTAACTAAAGGCATATTTTCATGTATGGTTTTCATGGCATAATTATGGTATGGTTTTGGGTTTGAAATTATATAAGAGGGTTTTGGTTGTCAACAGTTTGGTTATGGCTTTCTCATATTTTTACTAATGATTTTTATGTTATAATGGTGGTTTGAATATGTGGTAGCATGGAAATAGTTAGTTAGTACTTGATTTTGGTTTTGGAAACTATATTCCCTCAACATGATTGATAAAATGCCTATGAGAATGCTTTTGTTACATTGTTGAACTTTTATTGAAAGTTTTGCATGGAATAAAGTGGTAATGGAACCCAAAATTAGATAGGATGGTTTTAAATGGTTAAATGGTGAGGTATTAGTGGTCATGATTATGGTTTAATTGAAAGCCTTACGGGGTACATAGGAATTCCCTAAGAAAACATAATGATGAACTACTTGTGGGGTACAAGGGAATCCCCCAAGTAAACTTAATGATAATGGGATCTCTGGGAAAGTGGGAATCCCATCTTTGAAAAGGTTGGCTAAGGACATTGATTGCAAGATATAGTCGGTATGACGACACTTCTTATGAACTTGGTTAATAATATATGGAATTGGTGGTTTGGTTGTGTGCTAATAATTTTAATCGGGCGATAATGGCGGGTTGTGATATCTAACCGTGAAGGTGTGAGTCGAATGGACGGACACTAGAAACTCATGTTTGCCGACATGAGGATTGGTCATGGAAACCATGTACTTGTGGGGTACACAAAAATCCCCTAAGTTATTTTGTATATATGTATCATGGAGGGCGAAGGGTGTACAGGAATCTCCTACCCCTATGGTATCTCGGGTTTGAGTAGTTACACGTAGAGGGGCCCGTTCATAGGATAATACTGGACTCATATAGCCCGTGGGTGATTATATGATGGTTAAGCTACACTTACCCAAGTTAATGGTTTTGAAGGCATACTAAACCCGATTTCCTTTCCCAACATGGATTTTGTGTGTGTGTGTGTGTTTGTGAATGCATATGGTTGTTTACTTGGTTTTAAAGTTTCGTATTATTTTATCCTTATCCTGATTACTTGCTAGTGTTCACCCGCTAACCCATCTTCGGGAGGCTTATTGATGATAGGCGAATTTACGCACCTATATCAATATATTTTGCCCATATTTTAGCCTAGTTTTGAGAACAAATTATATATTTCATGCACTTTTAGTCCTTTTTCCTGTAAGTGAGCTAACGAACATGATTAGTAAAGTTTCAGGTATAAATGATGCATAATTCAGCATTTTATGGCTTACTTGACGCTAAAGAAAGCTCACGAAGAAAGGGAAGGGAGTTTACACGCCTAAGGACCAAAACTGCTGCATGGAAAATCTGTCCCGGGCTAAAACAGCATTCCTGAAGACTTTGGGGGACCAAAACTGCTGCATGGAAAATCTGTCCCGGGCTAAAACAGCAATTCTGAAGACTTTGGGGACTTACAGACACAAAGCTGGATTTTGACAATGATACATTAACCTAGTACAATTAGGTTATGTATTTCATTATTTTATTTGGATTATGATAATGTTACCTTAACCTAGTACATTTGGGTTAAGGATTTCATTAGTCTAATAGGATTTGGTTATTTATTTCATTAGCTTAGTAGGATTAGGATATGGGTATTATAAATACCCTATCATGCTTGAGATTTTAGAGAAGAAGGAGGGAGGAAGGAGGGAGAACACAATACTTCCTTCCATCCCTCTCATCTTCATATAACTTCACATCTTCTTAACTTCTCGTCTTAGAAATCAATTCTATTTTCTTCTATTCTTCTATTCTTAAATTCCGCAACAAGAGAAACGTTACTTTGCAAGAAATCACACCTAACGCCTACCACTCTTGTGCTACACGAAATTGATCATTATTGTGGTATAATAACAATGTCAATTGTGGTTTTCTTCGCATTCATGGGTAACTAAACTTCTCTGTTGGGGTTATGGAAGCCGTATGAGATACTATCTATTGTTGTGAGTTTGTGAGTTCGAGGCACGTATATTGCTTATATCATTATTCTCTTCATCTTAATCTACATTCTTTGCGGTTGCAAACGCAAGAATACGCCAGTCTAACATTTAACTTGTTCGAGAGAAAAGTTATTTGGCTGGAAAAGAGATAATGTCAAGGTAGTAGGACACCCTTTCCTATTAAAAAGCTAGTGCCGTAACTGGACTAACCTCTTGGAGAATTCGTACCGTTAGATACGCTTTAAGCTCGAGAGAGTTAAAGTGAAATAGTCCTTGTTTAGGTCGAAAGACGCTTGGATTTACCATCGAATACAATTCTCTATAAGCAGTTGCATGTCAGAATTCTACACACTCATAGCCAATAGAGACGTATACCTCAGAAGGTGGACATAACCCCAGCTTCTCAATTCTCATTGTTTACATCTCACTAAAACATTCTTTCTCTTTTTACTTTGCTATTTTCAGCTTTTATTTAATTGTTTTGGTGACACATTACAATCCCCCCTTTTTACGAGACTTGCACTAAAAGTCTAGTAATCTTTACTTACTTGTTGACCAAGCTATTCCCTGTGGGATCGATACCCAACCCAGTTGGGTTCTATATTTGCTAACGACCGCTTTACACTCTTACGAGAGCTGTAGATTGAGCGTTATCACTTATCCCTATGCAATGCAGGAATCGGTCGTTCTACTCCTCCTACTCAGTGATTGGATTCAGGATCAGCTTGTGTTGGATTAAAGTGGTGAGCTTCATACTCCGAAAGGTTCCATTTCATGTCATGGATTTCTTTACACACTTTGAATATTTCATAGACTTTGGTTTTGTTTATGGTTGGGGTATGTCTCGATCGGATATTATTTTACTTACGGATAGAGTCTTTGTGGGAGTACTATGGGTTGGTATGGGCGGTGTCGGTATTTGTGTCAGCCTTGGCATTGGTATTGGTATTGGGGCTGACACCGGTTGACTATATTTGATTTATGATTGTTCTATTTTGTTTTGGATAATATTGACATATATATTTGGAACTCATTTGATATGGAATGTCGGGCGTTTATGGCGGGGTATTGGGGGTGGTCTCCAGTCCCGGTTAGGCTTGAGGCACCGGACACGACTAGGCCCTTGTTTGAATTGTGTCAAACCTATAATAGCAAGTCAAGTTTACTTGATAGTATAGAATATTTTGTATACTGACAATGCACAAAACTTAAATTCTAAATTTATATATATATATATATATATATATTCTCTTTATATATAATCTAAGAAGATTATGGGTGTGTATGGTGGGAAGGAAAATGCTTTAAATAGGAAGCGTTTTTGAAAAAAAAAGGAATAATTTTCTTACTTATTCTGGTGCTTTATTAGTAAGGAGAAAATATAATTCCAAGAATATTTAAGTATTAGAAAACTTATGACCTCGAATCCAGATTTAGACTCAAACACCTACCCTTTACCTCAGAGCCGAACACATGTCCGCTCCGACAAAAGACCCAACTTGAAACTCGATCGGCAGTCTGACCCCCACCCTACCCAAAACTTGACCCTTAATTTAGACACGACCAAGATCAACTCTAACAGGACCCTAACCCTGGATCTGACCAATGACCCTAACTCGAGATCCGACCTCATTCTTTACCTAAGACCCGACTCGCATCTGATATCTAGCTCCAACCCTGAACTGAGGCTTATTTTTTACCTTTCCCCAAATCTAGAACTTTACCCCTCAACCTGACCTTGAACGGAGGTCCGATCCCTCCCCGATGCTAACTTGGGGCCAGAACAAACAACCTGGACTTGAGATTTATGCTAGCATTAACCTAAGATCTAACCTAACTCTCGACCAATGAACTGAACTTGACCTTTATTGAAGGTTCAGTCCCATGTCGAGATAGAATAAGGGCCAAGCTCTTCATCGAGGTTAGGTTTATTGTTAGGGAAATGGTTACGGTCAGGTTCTACATTATGGTTGGGTCCTGCATAGGGCCGAGGTCGGGTCCTGATTTGGGGTGAGGTCTTGGGTCGAGATTGGCATAGGTCCTAAGTTTGGGGTTTTGGTCAGGTCCCGAGTTAGGTGCAGGAGTCAGATCCATTATCGAAGTCGAGGTAGGGTCTCAATTCGAGGTCAGAGTTGAGTCTTAGATTGAGAATCAATCTCGGTTTGGGGCCGTGGTTGGGTTTAAAGTTGAATTCCTGTCAGGGCGATCTTGGGTGAGGATAGATAGGGTCTTATATTAGGGTTGGGTCGAGATTGAGTCTTGAGTCAGGTGGATTCGGGGCTGACCCTCGATGGAGGATAGGAGATCAGTGGAGCCTTAGTAGAAGACAAAGGCCGAGTCAATTGAGGGGATGAGTGAGTGGTGGGTAAGGGGCGAGGGTGTGGCTTAGCATAAGGTGGGGGTGGGTTGGGATATTAATGGGGGTCGGGTGAGCTGAGTGATGGGATGGTAAGACGAGGGGCAGGAGTCTGGGCCATGTGGTGTTTGGGGGGATTATGTGGTTGTGGTGGTGGGGTTGTAATGTTTTAAGAGAGTTTCGAAAAATATTTTCCAAATTTTAATAGAATATAGTCATTTTTCTTAAATTTTAGGAAAATAAATTTTATTAAAATACATTTTTCAAAATATTTAAGTCAATCAGACATAAAAATATTTCCCTTTATACCAAACACACCCTATATAAGATACGTGGCACTATCAACCACTCACATGGAAACGAATAATTAAAGCAGTATAGAGCAAAATGAATGGGATTAGTCTCTGTTCCTAGTAAGTAAATGATTGAATCTGTTTTTTATTTTCGGGGAGTTTGATGAATCTGCTGGCATTAACATTAACATTTTCTTCTTGCGAATTGTATTCTCTTCCCCTCGTGCGTCCTTATCCCATCCATAAATTTTCTATTCTTTTAATGGTGTATGACGGAGCACGATGTATTATGAATAAAAGTAAAACTTTTGAAATTTATGTCTAAAACAAGTGATAGATATTTCTTTGATTATATATTATTTAACTAAGGATAGATTAGAAATTTAAATTAAATTATGTTTAAATGAGGAAAATTAATTTTTTTTTAGACTGACTAAAAAAGAAAGAGTATTACATAAATTAACATTGGATACTATGAAATGAAACACAAATTAATGTCCTACGTTTATTCAATCTTATTTCACCCAATGAAATATTCTAATTACATATCGAGCTAATTAAGGTGTTATATATGATCCAATGTACTATTGAAATGATCTATTAAGATTTCAAGTTTCTGAAACTTATATAGATGTCTCACTTATGAATTTTCTGTCCCTTCTTTTTGTGCCGGGGTGCAGACTGTAAAATTAGTTATTGGACATAACTCACACCTCAAAAACTAACACAAATGAAGAATAATTGTTCAAATCTTATAATGAGACCACCTATCTCATTAACCACATATGAAGGACTTTTTCTCTTTCTTTAACACTCCACCTCATGCTCAGGACTAGACATCTGATGCATGAACAATTTCTAATTTGGGGGCCGATATTGAGTGAGATGGATCCTGCTATGATACTATGTAAAATTAGGTCTTGGACTTAACTCAAACGTTACCCCAAAAGCTAGCTCAAAGAGAGAAGAACTGCCCAAGCTTTATGAGGGGACCATTCATTTTATTAACCACCAATAAGAGACGAATGCCCCTTTTATATCAAAAGATCAACTTTATGTTCGTTTAATCTAAACAATGCTCCGTTCTAACTCATACTATAGAGATTGGTTACTACTCATATTCTAGAGTACTAGAAGATAACCGTGTAGTGTATTTTTTAAATCCAAACTTGCATTCAACTTGAAGTGTTAATGATATTATAAATTTAGTGTAAGGTTGATGAATGGAGTGTGCAACATTGCTGAATGAATAGAACTTTGGGCTCTCCTTACAAGACTTCATAATTCCCTTCCATTTGAGCTAGCTTTTAAGGTGTGAATTAAATTCAAAACTTAATTTAACATGGTATTAAAGTTAGGGTCAATGCAATCCTCTAGAAATATGCACACTTTGAACCAGACAACAAAATCTCATATAAAGCATATCCAAGTCCAGACGTGAGGGAGTGATAACTGAAATGCGTCCTTATAAGGTTTGGACAAATATTCAGACTAAAAAGAAAAGAAAAATTATTCAGAAAGTGCCTTTGGAATGCCAAAAGGGCAACGTACGTGTATATTTATAATAATATGGAAGAGATGTACGTATTCTAAAAAGTCTGTACAGTACGTACAGGGCTTAGATAGATAAATGTGCAATGTGGGTTGTGATTAGTTGAATGAATTGCGCATTATTGCTTAAAAAGAATAATAATAATTAATTATATTGCCATGGGTTAACATGTCTTCTTGTCTGCAAAGATCACTCTTCCCCTTCATGCTTAATTAAACAAGTGGCCAACAAGTACATAACTATACAATGAAACAACAAAGGGGAAAAATAATGGAGACAAAGAAATTAAAGTAAGCCGTTGATATATCCCACGGGAAGCAGTGAGATAATGCCAGCCAGAAAGGCCACGCCATGCACGAATGACCTTCCTCCCACTTTGGTTTACTATTATATACTCTCATGGCATATAAATTCTTTTTACATTATCAGATCACTTAAAAAACAATAACAAGTACATTTTCTATATATAGCACATAAATTGATCACCTGTAAAAGACATAAATAAAATAATTTTTACCAAGATATATATTGGCATTAAATTTTTTACACTAACAATGTATATAGAACAATCCCACTCAAAAACACCCAACCATAGACTAGCCTACTCATCAATCTCATATTAAATTAAGTTTCCTTTTAAACTTGATGTCAAGTCGATCGCTTTAGGTGTGATTTGCACTTTTTGGGTTCTTGATGTAGTGTAGTGTTATACTTTGTGGGGGAAAACATTAGTGCCATATTTGGAATTACTAAACTAGCATGTCGTTAAAAAATATAATATTCAAAACCTAATGTTTGGCATTAACATCTATAATTTCTATCACTTTCTTACAAATTTTTAATATTTTAATCACGCCGTTTGCTTACAGAAAAAGTTAGTATTATTTTGGACAACAACTAAATTTATAGAAACTGGGTTGAAGGCAGGTAAACTATGATAAATTAAGTTCCTTTTAGTTGAATTGACAAAGTATGAATGCAAATAGCCAATTCTTAGAAGAACTCAACGAACAATGATGTAGAGGAGACGTTATTCTCTTTGATGGCGCATCAAGAATTTAATATAAGTGGGTTCAAATAATAGACAGAGAACGATGGTGTTAGCCAATAATGTAAGCAGCTTGAGCACAACAAACGATTTGTTTTTTGCTCTTTTATTGTCTTTTTTTTTGTTAATAATATAATATAAAAACAAGTTTTTTAAAAAAAAAAAAAACGCTCAACACTTTTAAAATTTAGGAAGTTGAGAAAAAATATAAAACTCTAGAAAGAACCCATTTACATTTTCTAAAACTACAATTATAGAAAACTAAGAAACTATGTATAATCTCAACGAAACAAATTGCATGTTTTAGATTAAAAAAAAACTATGAAAGATATACAAAAATTTAATTATAAGAAGGTGATTTTTTTTTTTTTTTGGAAGTAAAATAGATTTACACTTTTATTAAATTTGAGTAAGAAGACACAAAATAGACAAGGAGGAATTTTAAATTAAAAAAAATTAAGAGAGAAAGAAAATATAGGTGATAAATTTGGTAGTTAATTAGCATTGACTAGTATATCAAATATAATTAAATTCTTGTCATGAAATATAAAGTAGAAAAGAAGAATAGAGAGAGAAGAGAGAACGATTATTATTTTTTTTGAGAAGTCTTTTGATGGGTCAATTACAATAAAGAAAACCCCCTTTATTTTTAGGGAAAAACTAACATTGGGGTTTCTAGCTTTTCATAAACAGACATTCACTATATATGGTAAAGTAAACATTCACTATATATGGTACTATATTTATAACACTCCCCCTTTAAATGTCTAACTGATAGATAATGTGTCACGTTAAAACCTTACTAGAAAAAAACCAGTGGAAAAAAATCTAGTGAAGAAAAAAGAGTACCCATCTCTAACAATACGCATATAGGTTGCCTCATTAAAAAAACTTACAAGGAAAACCCAGTGGGACAAAACCTCGTAGGGAAAAAAGATTACAGCGCGTATTAACTCCCCCTAATGAGAACATTCTTGAACCTTTGCATCCCAATCTTGTGCACCATCTTTTTGAAAGTTACAATTAGAGGACACTTGGTGAATAAATGAGCCACATTGTCATTTGAACGAATCTGTTGCACGTTAATATCACCATTCTTTTGTAGCTCGTGTGTATAGAAAAGCCTTGGCGAAATGTGCTTTATTCCATCTCCTTGAGTCCTCCCTTAAGTTGTGTTGTGCATGCTGCATTATCCTCATAAAAAAATCATGGATACTTTGTCACATTTCAAATCACATTTTTTCGTAAATAAGATGTATCATGGACCTCAACCACACACACTCATAATTTGTTTCATGAATAGCTATTATCTCAGCATGATTCGATAAAGTGGCTATGATAGACTGCATTGTATATCTCCAAGTTATGGCAGTACCTCCACATATGAACACGTAGCTTATTTAAGATCGAGTTTTATACGGATCAGATAAGTACTCAGCATCAACATAGCCAACAAGATCGAAACTACAATCTTTAGAATAAAATAAGCTCATATAATTGATCTCATTCTGATGTCTCCTAGTAGGAGCAGAACTATACCTTGCTAACAAATTGATCGAAAGGCTATATCGGGTATTGTTGTAGTTACAAGATACATTTGTAAGCCAATTGCACTAAGATATATGACAATCCAATACAGTATATTTCTCATTCCAGCAAATAATCTATTACTTTTGAAAACTCTCCAATAGTTCCAATAATTTTCAAGTTATAAGCTTATACAATATAAGAATTATAAATAAGTTTCCCAGAAACTTTTATATGCTTCAAACATTTTGAATCCTTAAAAGTTTTCATATAAATTTTGTCAAGTGATAATATTCAGTACTTCATGTGTGATATCTTCAAGTGTGTGAACTGCAAATCAAATAAGTTTTATGCTTACCAAGATGCGTCCTTTCATGTTAATTGATAAATGTTTCTACGTCAGCATACTTAAATAAACGTAGAATTTAGATCCTCGTAATCTTCCACAATGTTGTGCCAATGCTGTATCAAAGATATTACCAATGATATATTATTTTGTATCAATTCATAATGTGACATAACATTTTGAGATCTCGTCACTTCATTATTTTCAGGTACCGAACCTCTCATAAGGTTTCATGAAGTGTTATGTCATGGGCTCTTCAAAAACAGATTACCTTCTTATTATGATTGTTTACACTTTATCCTTTTCAAGGATTATTTCATTTGAACCGATTGATCTACCACGCTTCATACATGCATAGACTTTGTCCTTTAGGAAAATCAAAAGAGGAGCACTTGCAGCTTAAATATGAGATGCTTTCGGTATTTGACTTGAATTATCTTTTGAATGAGGATCTGATGATAATTCCTAACATATTTTATAGTTGTTTATAATCTCCCCCTTATGTTAGGAAAACTAACATAATCCTCCATCTTCTTTGACAAATTAATCTTTGTGCATCATGGTATATTCGTTAATCGTATACCGCACATCAGAACTATTAGATGGACAATGTATGGTTCCAGACTCAGAACCAACTTTGAGGGAGAATTAATCATAATTTATTGATTTGATGCATACAAGTACTTTTGTATATAATATTTCAAACCAACACATGAAACTTTTATTCTCATTAGCAATGGTTGAACAAATTATCGAATCCATTTAATGACAAACCATTATCATCCATATGAATTATCTTGATTACACAATCTGAAAATTATGCTCTTAACCCAATTTTTTTAGCAAGCAACTTTATGAATGTCAAACTGTAGGTTGACAATAAACGTAAAAGTGATCATCTTATATCGATGCATCTTAATAGATCACTTGGCAGGTGAACGGGCCCATATTCACCTTTTATACTTTTACCTTGCTCCGACCTGAGCTATGCAACAACGAGATCCTCACCTCGGGTGAACCCAGAAGTCAAGCAAGAATTGACTTCACATACTAAGAATATCATCATTATCTGAGAAAGAGCTTAAAAGATTAAATAAGTTGAAGGATTTTTCTTTTTTCATACTACTACATTGACTAAGCTAAGAGAAGGATTTAGGACTGATGGAGAAACTGAGTCAAGTACTATAGCACAAGGATTATCATTCGCTTGCCTCGAAGATTCGAAGCAAAAGAACCTTCTCCGTAGATTTAAGGGATTCAATTCCAACATTAGTTGATCCAACCAACTTATCATGAGAACAAACAATATGAATAATTTTTAAAGAATCTTCTAATTCTTTAATACATGACTAATACTTAATATACACATCTTCAGAATGTCACAATCATTCATGTCAATTTATGAACTTTTATACTAGTAAACTCCAAGTTTACCATGACATGTACTTTTTGCTTTAGTAAATTTCAGATTTATTATTACGTGAATAAATTTCAAATTTACTACTTTAGAAGTAGATTTCAAAATAACTCTTCTCAATTATTCTACTTCTTTCTGAGGTGAGTTGTGATACCATCACAATCAAGTGCACGTTTGTATTGATAAGTTTTACTAAATATTAATACATTCACCACAGAAAATGGATTTATGCTTATAACAATCAAAATTCTCATTCCCAGGAATAAAATATAATCATGCCTTAAGCCTATCAAATTATGATGACTTATAACCTCTTTCAAAATATTGATAATTCAAGAGCAAATCGAGGTGTGCATATAATGTAGAGAATTTTTCTCTAACATATATTATAATCATAATAAGTGTGTGAAAATATTATCACTTTTGATAATTATTATTGCATTGTCCCTCCACACTTATATTCCTGCATTCAGTCACTTGTCTTCTTTAAAAAATGAAGCAAGTTTTCAGCTTTCAGATTTATCATATATTGCTACCATATATTTACTTCATGGAATAGAGCAGAGTAATGGGATATGTTTCGTGACTTTTTACCAAACACTCATTATTTTGCCTTAGTCATCATAATATCATCAATATGGTGTATTGAGATTCAAACCCAATATCTTATCCATATAAAGACATCTTAGGCTATAACTCGATGGGACTTGAACCCAACATCTTATCATTATGGTGCATTGGAACTTTTAACCCAATGTCTTACCCTCTTAATGAGATGAGACTTAAATTTATCATCATATCTTTTAACAATATTGTTATTCATGAGCAAATTTAAAACATAAATGATTCCAAACCAATTATTTTTCCTCAAATCCAATAATAATTATATCATTAGTAGAAAAAGACAAATAACATAAGGAATTACTGATTTTGAAATTACTTTTAAATTTATAAACTCACTTTGTTTGGTAAAGTTTCGTGCTAATAACGTGTAATGAAATATAAAGTAGAGAAGAAGAAGAATAGAGAGAGAAGAGAGAGTGATTATTATTTCTCTTGGGAAGTTTCTTAATAGGTCAATTACATGAAGGAAAACTCATTTATTTATAGGGGAAAACTAACATTGAGGTTTCTAACTTTTCCATAGATAGACATTCACTATATATGGTAAAGTAAACATTCACTATATATCATAATATATTTATAACAATTCTTTTTTTGTGTGGTAATAAGCCAATTTGGCCAACCATATACACTAAACAGTGATATCCAATCCATGCTTAACCCGACAACAGTATAATTTTAACGTGCAAAAACATAGATGCCGCAAAGGGAATTTGAACCTGAGTATTGAGGAGGGGCTTGAACCCACTTTACCACGGATCCATTGTCTTCTATCCTGCTTGAATTTTATGTGGTTTCAACTATTATTTATACTCAAAGTTTACAATATTTTTCTTTTATATAAATGATAAATTATTTAGCAAAATAGATTTAATTGAACCCACTTGGCACCACGTAGGTCCGCGCCTGATTCTCTTCCGTAAGAGAGCTTACACATAGGTCAAAAAGTCAGTTCAATGCAATAGTATGAAAAGACTACACCATAATTTGTATTGAATTTTCATATTTTTTTTATGTCTAGAACTATTCTATATCTATCCCAAGTCATTTATGACTGACTGGGACTAACAGATTGATCATCGGATAGTTTGTTTGATTTTTATAGTCAATTTCCTATTTTAGAGCTTTTGTTGTTGAAAATTGGGCACCCGAATTAAACTTCAATCAAACGATCTCGGATGTCAATTTTGATAGTTACTTAGCTCTAAAATGTAGATTGTAGGCTAGGGAGATCTTTGATTCAGGTCTCAAGACTTTCAAACTCCATTTGATTTATTGGATGGAATTTGATTAAAACGACCCTTTGTGTGTGGGATCATATTCAATCGAAGCGACCTTGAATGAAAAATTTTATGACGTCGTTGAGCCAGAATGTCAAATTTTGTTGGGAAGCATAGTTTAATTGCGTTCACAAGATTTTGTATGAATTCTGAGGGTCCGATCTAAAACTTAACAAATAGCTAAGTTCGTTGGTACTGGGCATCAACTTGTGCTGCCGCTTAAGCAGTCATTCGGTGACCCCCCAGCCGTTAAAGCATACTCCTTATCTCCTTAGGGGTATTCGCTTAAGTGACGTTTTAACCATTATAGCGGAGGATGACTATATGAGGCCTGACCGCTTTAGCGGCTCTCGTTCGCTTTAGTGGCTATTTAGCCACTAAAGCAGTCATCGTTGGTACCCCCTTATAAATTTCACTTTCTATTCGTTCAAGCTTATTTTTCTAAGTTCCAAACACCTTAAACGCTCTAGAAATCTTCAAAAATTGTGGATATTGACTTTTGGGGCATCGGGGGTGCATACTCCATCTTTTGTTTTGAAAGTTTCCTTTTAATTTCTAGATTAATTCTCTAGTTAGCTTTAAATTTTCATTTTATGTTGGAACTGATTTAGCGGTTCATTTATGCTCGAATTCCACTTATTTTAAGGGGAAATGATCCTTGATATTAGAGAAAGTGTTGACAAGTTTAAATTTGTGATTCCGTAAGGGGGCTTCATGTAGAATTTTTAGCTCTACTTTTTATTCTAAATATTTATATGCAATATGTGTATCATTTTTTTGTATTAATGCATAGACTATTATTTAATAGGTTCAGAGGCTTTTCGAAAGTAAAAAGTCTTGGTCTAGTGAACTTTCTCGAGCTTTTAACGGCGTCCAGGTAGGTTAGGCTTATTTTCCTTTTATATTAATCTTAATTATGATATTATTATGGTATTATGGTATATTTTGATGTGTACTGACGGCTTGATTGATAATTTAGCAATTATGAAATTTATTAGTTAATTAGAAAGCTTTTTCGTTAGAATTCTATCCGTAATTTCCATATTGATTTAGATTGATAAATTATGACTATTTTAGGCTTATCTAGTACCTTGGGGTGGAATTATAAAGCCTTAGTTAAGGTTTTGACAGGTTCTTGCTTAGTATAAATTTTTTAGACTAGTAGCTGGTCCCATCGGTCTTTCTCTAGGTAGTATACTTGGTTTAGCTCCTTGTAGACTTAATAAGCCTTTTAGTCATGAACTTAGGTTAAATATTGGACCTTGAGATAACTTAGGTAATTTATCAGATTTTGATTAGTTTTATTTATCCGGATAAAGTGACCTTTTTGGCCTTTTGAACCTCGCACCTAGACTTGATAGTTAATATCACATCTATTAGTAATTTGACTGTATTACCTTGTGGTTTTATTAAATGAAATAGAAATAAAGTAATTATCTTGGATCCTTATTACACTTGGCCTAATCATTAAGTTTTGGTTTGAGGCCGGTGATTGATAGCTCCCTTGATATGCATTATATTGGGCTCGTTTATGCGATAGTTACTTTACGACACTTGTTTAGTAGTTTTAATTCAAATTTAACATTTATGATCTATATGTGGCACTTTATTATGATGATTCTATTTTTAGTTTCGGTTCGAGTTCGAAAATTTTGGTTTAAAGAGGGTTCAGGTATATTATCACATTGGGTATACTTTAAAACTCCTATGATCGGTATTTTCTCCCTTTTTACATTCACCAGGTTATGAAGGCTTGATTGGGTTATTTCTCCATTAGTTATGCCTTCTAGGCTTATGGTGGCCCAGTTAGGTGATAGTTAGTTGGTATTACTTTAAATTATTTATTCTGTCTATTTATCTTTTTATGTTGATCTAGAGTATTATTTTGGATATAACCTATGTTTGACTTGAGTTTATATTCTCATATTTTATCATACTTTTATTGTGATTTTGTTTAATTAATTGATGATGCCTACTGAGTACCCATTATTTTTTATACTCATGCTATACTTCTACATCTTTTTCTAATGCAATTCCAAGTACTAGATGTTGTCACTGACATTTCATTCAGGCTTGCTTTTGGGAGATCTGAGATAGGGTGAACTTTCAAAGTTGGAGCTAATCCTCTCTCCTTCTGTTATTTTTGTACAACCTTTATTTTTCAGAGACTATCTGTATATTTGATAATTTCTAGTACTCTACTCTTTTTGACTATCTGTATATTTGATACTTTCTAGTGCTCTACTCTTTTTGACTTAGAGGCTCTTGTATCGATCATATCAGATTGTGAGATATTCTTTTTGTACATTTCTCTCTTTTCTCTGTCATCTAATATTTTCATCATTATTTATGTTATTTAATTTTTTATTTGTATGCTAAATTTTGTATTCTTTAATCTTCCGTCATTTAGTCTGTTACTTGTTATTTGGGGATAGAGTTTGACTTACCTACTGGTGGATTAAAGTCAGGTGCCATCGTGATTGAGAAATCGGATCCCAACATAATCTGTAAAAGCTACTTGATACATAGTACCCTGAATATCATTACATGTCTGAGCTCGACTCTAGTCTTGAGGTTGATTATTTTTAGAATGGGAGTTGTTGTGAGTGCGCTCCAATAAAGAATATATTTGCAATCAGGGAAAAAGATTATGCAAAATTGGTAGTGTTGATTATTCTATCACAGAGTTGTTCTGATTGTACGAGGTAATGCCTGTCCATTACATACCAGGGATAGTGGTTTCAGGTGTTTAAAGGCCATGAGAGAAACACCATTAACATATCTGATTTCTATCTAGTTAGTGCTTCTATGTGCTGGGTTTTAATTAGTTCACTTGATAGGTGCAAATTTTATCTATAAAAATAGTTTCTTATTTTTCAGATATCTAATGAATGTATCCGAAAAGTGAAAGAGTTTTTTAATTTCTCATGGGGAAAGAAAATGACCAGCCATTGACTTACACGAAGAAATGTACATCTTATGTATTTGATACTTTTGAATCATGTATTCATTGTTGAACGAATAAAATCAGAGGTAACTATTCAGGTATATGACCTTTGAAATGAGAATGAATTTGTATTTTCTGTATATCAAACAAGTAAGACAACTTGTTATGTCTAGTCTAGTAGCACATTTTCTCTACCTGTTAGGGTTAAGAGCTCGCTATCTCTAATTTATATATTTGTTGTCATGCTCAAATATAGATGTGTAAACAATACCCTATCATTAGATACATAGTAAAATAATTACAAATGATTCAAAGCAAACAACTTATATGATATAATCAATTCAATCATCTAACAAAATAATGTTCATGGACTATCCATGATTCTATAAGAATAAGGTTTACCGCTCATATTTCGAATGCAACAACAAATTTATGAATAACTTAAAATTAATTGAACAAGTAAAGAAGACAGAAAATAAACTCTTTGTAAACATTCTCCAAATGCCCTAGCTCGATTAGGTGGGAAACGTTTTTTGGAACTTTATGCCTATTAATGTGATTTGTTGTATTGATAAATTGTGAGCAATTATTGTATGACTCTATTATTTTGATGAGGACAAATGATTGGCATTACATAATTAAAGTACTGAACTTTTTTAATTGGGTGACCAGACTATTTTAGTCAAGTTTGAAATCTTTAAAACAGTTTTAAAGGCTAGGTTGTTTAAAAAAAGATCATTTGTGAGCCTTAAATTGATAGTTAATGTTTAGGCATGACAAAATTGAGGATTTCATCAAAACTTTTTTTTTTATATAATTTTTAAATAGTCGTATTTGTCGTCGCCCAAATAGTTATGTTCAAATTGGCATAGTTATGTGATTCTTTGTAGAGATGAGTGGTTGATTAGTAATTTTTCGATCATAATAAAATTTAAGTTTGATGTTACATAAACATCTATGGTTTCTATCATTATTCTATAACTTAATATTTCAATCTCGTCTTTGATTTAGAATTGTTCTATTCAAATTTATGTTGTTGTTTTTGTGATGTCTAGGTACACATGAAGATATTGAAGGACGTTTGAACATTTCAGTGAAGGTTTAAAGTGTTAAGACACTGAAAATGTGAAAGTAAAGAGTTGTGCCACCCTTTGCACTATAGAGGTAGTTTGAATAAGCTACAGTGGTCAAGCTTTATGAAAACGATAGTGGTACAAATAACACATGACTTCTTAAGTTATTTTGTGCTTATGTGTCAGCAATAGGGTGCATAAATTGTTTTCAAAACATTCATTTACTTTCTTATTTATTTCTTTTATTAGTCTTGAATATTCGTGACTTTGTATTATTACACTTGAATCATGAGTAGCTAAATTTTATGATTTTTAGGTTATAGATAGTATGTATACGTTGTTATTAGATAATTACATTGATTATATTATATAGCTCATTTATTTTGCATTGTTTGTAATTATTTCATTATGTAATGAATACGCCCAAACTACCCCTCCTTAGAAGGATAAAGCGGTCACTGTCAAAATATAGTAACCCAACAAAGTTGGGGTCGATTCCACAGGGAATACATCAGAAATCCTTCTCAAACTTGCAAAAATCACCAGACAGTGCGGAAAAGTAAAAAGGGATAATTTGTTGAAATAGCAAAAGGGACAAGAATCGGTTGCTCTTGGTTGTAGACAATCTAAGACGTACACTAGGCTTCTGTTCCCCCTAACTTCTCAACTCTGCAGATTTACCATGCACTGTTGAACTATTCTGATACCTTGCATGCAAAATATGATAAGTTATGTACTATTAACTGTCTTGTAGACTCATTGACGGATTTTAATTTTTACTTTTTGAGTCTCAGGGTGTCGTTTTACTAACTCTTATCCTAGATCCCAGTTAATTATCGCCTTTAGAGTCTCGAGTTATTAGATTAAAGATAACCATCTTACGTGGATGATGCTCATTAGTCTGGATCGACAATTAATCTCTAGATTACTATTGTGATCTTTTTTTCTACTCAATACCTCTCTTATGAAGCAAGTAGCGAATATAGGCAGGATCTTAACGTTGGCCGCCGCTAAGAAATCAATAAGAATGAAGAAAATTCAATACATGAAAGAATCTTTATCTAGAACAAGTTGACATTTTCTCTACTTTGTTAATCCACTAGGGTTTTCAAAACCTTAGCTAAGGGAGTTAGCCGCTCATAATTATGAGATTAATCATGAAATCCACAGACAAAATTAAATAATAAATTTCACAATAATGAAAGAAGAAATCCTAAATTCTTAAATTGAATATAAACCAAGAACAATAAGATTTAAAGATCACAAGTCAATCTTGGAATCAAAATATGTTTGTAAACTCAGCCCCAAAGGGCCTCTTTAGCCTCTCCCTCTAAACAAAGTCTAAAGGGTATTTATAGAATACAAGAAACCCAAGAAATCAAATCCTAAATAAAATAGGAAAACTTGACAAAATGTACATAATAAGGACTAAAAACATCATAGGAGTGTATGTAGGTTACATGGAAACCCTAGGAAATGATTTCGAAATGATCTAAAAAAATTTACGTCGTTGGCCACTATCCTATGTCACATACGACCAGTATGTTCCACATACGGACCGTATGTGGACATAGGATAGTGCAGTCTTCTTTTTATTCTGATCTTGAGCCTTTGGACTTTGATCTCTGCACATACCTAGGTCACATACGGATCGTATGTTCTACATTCGCCCGAAATTGCCTAAGTAAGTGGTTCAAAACTTCTATTTTTCATCTTTTACTTCCGTTTAGCATCCAAAACCATCGTTTTCTTCCATTAGCATCTAAAACCATCTTTTCATTCTGTTTAGTATCCAAAATCTGGTTTCCTGCAAAATCACTCCAAAAACACATCAAATCCAATATTATAGCCTTAAGTACATGCTTATTCTCCAAGTTTAAGCATCGTAAGTGCTATAAATTCGTAACATATCAAGACCCTCAACTTAGAAGTTGCATGTCCTCGGGCAACAAAAACACAACACAATATACGACAATGCTTAACCAAGAGAGGCCTAAGATACTTATGGTAGTCAATCATCAAATTTAGTTCAAAACACTTTACCCACTTCAAGTTCAATACATTAAGACCGACTTTGTGTATACATAAATCATAAAAATATGACACAAATAAATTAAGCTATGGCATTACATTAGAAACAGAAACTATGCATATATACAAGTTACAGTTGCCCAAACAAGTACACAGGTAGCAATATAATCCATGTGCCCTCACATCAATTAAATTCCAATCACTCATATGAAATCATGCATGTCAATACGAGGACGGTCAAGAGACACTCATACTCAGAAAAAAGTTCCAATTAATGCGCATCAAATACCATAAGCTTGCCCTTATGTTTCTTACCGAAGCTTTCGAATAGTCAAGTCAGGATCACTATAGGACTTTATTCGTCTTGTAATGTAGGTTTGGGGGATAGTAAGGTACATATAGGAATTTAAGTGACTAAGCCTACTTGGCACTATACTTACGTTGGGGTACACTTATTAACCAATTTCTTTTTATTCCACTCTTATTTCTCCCTTTTTATTCTTTATTGCACATTCAGGTTGGGTGTGTTTTCTTTTCTTCATTCTTTTTCTTTTTTTTTCAACCGCACCCAGCCTTACTATTTTTTTCTCTTATTTTAACCTTCTTCATAGACACTTTACATTACGCATCCCTATGATAGCCATAATCAACTTAGGTGATTTGCCTAAGTTGAGGTGCATAATGTCCAAGGAAGACCAGGGCCAAAACAGATTCATTGCAAAACAAATGGGAAGGTGAAAGATATAACAAAGAAATAGGCTACAAGGCTCAAAAACAGGATCAAGGGATACTATTTCACATTGGGAAGGTCATTTTGGCTAAAAGTGGACTGAAGTCAAAAATATCGTATGATCCTTTCCTAACCGACTATCCTACAACCTAGGCAAGACTAATTGGGCAAGTTCTAGATTCAATCACACAAAAGAAACAAAGTAGCATCTCACACACACAAGGCATAAGGTCACATCACAAGCTACTACCACTATGGTTCATTTATAACGCTCAACTTATATGTCAATTTAAGTGCAAGGCGATCGTCGTCAATATATTTGCCCAACTTTGGAGTCGGGGTCGAATCCACGAGGAACAATATGAGTGAAAATCAAGTTAATTCGAAATAATAGATACAAGTTAAATCCAAACCAATTGTACAAAATGATAAAAATAGGGGAGACAAGTGTCTACACTAATGTTTCTTTTTGGGTTTTTCTAGTATAAATTCGGGGCTATGAATAATTAGAGTTTGAATAATTATGCACGAATCTTGGGATTATGCATTACTAAGGGAGTGTCATGCGGATGCTAATAGCTAACTTCATTATTAGTTGATCAAGTGTGGGTAGGTTTGGTTATAGGTTTTGATGCTAGTCTTTCAACAAAACACCAAACTTTCACCTGTTGATTCTTTCGAATACCGAACGGGTATGTTCAATAATTGGTAACCACAACCTCAATCTAGGCATCCCTATTTCTAGGATGATACTTATGGTATAGTTAACTTCATAATCACCCTTATATGTAAGATAGTGAAAATTTAGCAAACTACACACACAATTGTCTATCATTGCTTTGGCCTCCACATCTCTCTTTTAAAGATGATGTGGGTTTCTAAAGTTCACCCAAAATCCTTATTTCAAAGATGGACTTGAGATTTCTAGAGTATGGATCTTTTACTCATCAAACCCATGTGGGAATTGGGGGCTTTCACCCACAAATACTAACCAAGTTAGCATAGCAATGATAAAACCCATAAACATGAATTACCAAATAGAATCTAACAATAACAAACCACACACACTATTAACCCCTATTAAAATATAACCCCAAGAGGGAGATCTAGCTACACATAAGATAAATAAGCATACATATACCAAAAATCTCCATTGAAATGACTTCTTGGAGATTAAGTGAATGTTACTACAAACATGGAACTCCCACAAATCAACAATGGAAGTGAGTTAATCCTCCACTTAGAAAGTCTCCAATATATTATTCACCCAAAATTTATACACTATTTTCTTCTCCAAGCACGGAGGCTATGAACTCAAGAGCTAAAACCTAAAATTGGGGAAGACGGATTCCCCCCATAATGTTAGGGTTTGAGTCTTTTTGTCAAAATTGGGATCAGTCACGTGCATTTCCAGTTTTGTCCTTGGGTTGCTTTCTTTTGCTAAGCGGTGATCGTGTGGGTGTGGCCGCGACCACGGTTGATTGACTTCTACTACTGCCGCGATCGTAATTTCCAAACCGCGACTGCAGTAACTGAGGTTAGCTCCTGTTCTAAATCTTCCGCTGCATTTTCTTGCTCCCTTTTGACCATTTTAACCTCCAACTCATATCTTTCTATCTTTTCAACTCTATGCCTGAAAAGAGTGGATATTAGTGCATTTACTCACAAACATGTCTCATTTATTCATTCAAAATAAGGTAATGTACACGAATGTTGAGTGCAAATGAGAGGTAAAATTATCACTCATCATTTATTCAATTTCTAACAATGATTATTACATCCCTAATTATAATGCCATAACAAGATTCAAAATGGTCACACATATATGCATCCACATAGTTCATAAACAAGCTATTGAAGTGCTATCATTTTCTCAAAAATCTAAAAAAATATGTCAACTGCTCTAAATACTCATTTTTTTCCTAGTTAAACACAAAACATCACGATACAAAATACAATATGCCTAAACATTCTAGCTCTACTAGGAATAAGAATCATCAAAGAAGAGACACGGCAACAAAAACTCCAAGAGGACATCAAGACCCACGAGTAGCCCACCCTCAACATAAAATCATACATTGTCCCCAATGCATTAAACCACTACAAAATAAGAGAGTTAGAAGAATATATGTGGAATCATAAGTGTAAAGATCCGACGTCAATTATAATAACACGTACAAATAACAAAATACCTTGGGTTGCCTCCCATGTAGTGCCTGTTTTAATGTTGCCGTATGACGGGGTTTTCTTAGGTACTCGGACTTCCCCAACAAGCCCATGGGTACCTTGATTACTCCTAATTCATCAAGTTAGCCTAAGATTTGGCCTCCAGTTTTTTCTTTCCACTTTGAACTTATGAATTTCACCTCTAATTATTTTTTTATTTCCCGTTATACACAAGGGGTGGTAGTGTATAATAAAAGACCCAAGAAATAGATGTGGCTTGTTGTATTTCTTGGCCCTTACGTGAAGACTGTAATTTTTTTATTCTGGCTCAGTAAATCAAGAATGTAGACATATGTTTTCCTCCTTCTTACACTCTTCTTCAGGTTTGAATAGCTCGATCAAGATCTGACTATCCAGACACCATGTGAAAAAAGCTTCGAATGAGGTCTAGTACGCCCCAACTCAGAAATTGCAGTCTTATTTACATCCCCACATAATTTTAGTATGTTCTCCTTAAGAGTGAAACTATCTATAAGAATATGGGCAACTTTAGACTCCTCTAATATTATCTCCTCAAGCTGAATTTTCAAAAAAAATTCAGTCTCATATCACCCATAACTAAGTTGTCGGGCGTTACACGCAGAAACTTTTTCATCTAACTCTACTTGTAAGTGGTAAATATCTAAGCCAAACCTAAAACCTTTAGAATAAGATTTTGATTTCCCAGCATGTTCTCATTATGTTCCAACAATATATCTATCACACTTCTGCAGTAATACGTTGGATAAAAAGGATAATGAATAACAAATAAGGTGTCATCATCACTCCACACTTCCTCTCACCAAGTTTTCATGTTAAGAAGAAGGACAATAGATTAAACAAAACAAAAAATATAAAACCTGATAACTCCAACAACTTCAATCAAGAACTCTAAAATCATATTTTTTCGGCAATGGTGCCAAAATTTAATAACACCCAAACTATCCCTCCTTACAAGGATAAAATGGTTGTGATTAAAATGTAGTACCCCAACAAGGGTAAGATCGATCCCATAGGAAATACGCCAGAAATCCTTCTTAAACTTGTGGAAATCACCAGGCAGTGCGAAAAAGTAAAAAGGGGAGATTTGCTGAAATAATAAAAGGGATAAAAATTATCTTTTCTTGGTTATAAACAATCTAAGAGAACACTAGGCTTGTGTTCCCCCTGGATTCTCAACTTCACAGATTTATAGTACACTTTTAAACTATTCTGATACCTTACATACAGAATCTGATAAGTTATGTACCATCAACTATCTTGTGAACTCATTGATAAATTTCACCCTTTATCTTTTGAATCTCAGGATGTCTCTTTACTAACCCTTATCCTAGATATCACTTAACTATCACTTTTTGAATCTCAAGTTATTAGATAGAAGATAATCACATTATGTGGATGATGCTTATTACCCTGGATCGACAATTAATCTTTAAATTACTGTTGCGATCTTTTTTCCTACTTTCTACCTCTCTTGTGAAGCAAGTAGTAAATATAGGCAGGATCTTAACGTTGGTCACTAATAAGAAATCAATAAGAATGAAGAAAATCCAATACATACAAGAAACTTTATCTAGAACAACTTGACACTTTCTCTACTTTGTTAATCCGCTAGGGTTCCAATAACCCTAGCTATGGGAGTTAGCCGCTCATAGTTATGGGATCAATCATGGAATACACAAATAAAACTATAGAATTAATCTCACCACTGGATAAATGTAGACAAAAAGGTACTCGAAAATCACTGACGAGGCTAGGACTGAGCACCTGAACCTATATTATAAGACAATGTAGCACATAGACGTATATGTGGATCAGCACTTGGGAATGTACTGAGTATATGAGGGTGTATGCATCTACATAAAACAATATCAATACTCTTTAATCAAATCATGCATGCAAATAGGAATGACTCACATGGCTTGAAAAAGTCTAAAATGTAAAGCTCATAAATCATGTAGAATGAAGCATGTAACACAAATCTCGTGAGTCATTATACTTTGGCTTTAAAATTTGTACTCTTCTCTTATTCTCATTACTCATAGGCTGAAGAAAACTTTAAACAATACTTTTAACTCATGCATATATCTCATGGGGAGTAAAACTTCTTTAATGCTCAAGAACTTATAACTCTTTTGAACTCAAACACTTGGAACTCGGAATCATATAACTTTGGCTTAAAAACCGGTGATCAACTCGTATTAGTAGAGAAAACTACTTCCTTCTTTGGAAAATACTCAAAGTAGTTCATTCATTTTAGAAAATATCTCATCCCAAAGCTTTAGGGAAAATATTCTATCTCACTAAAAAATACTTTAGTATAGGAAGGTTCTCTTAACCGACATAAACCATGCGAGCTACATGGATTCCAACGTCTTGTCCTCCTAAGGAAGAAACCTCACGTTGGGGAGAAGCTTCATACTCTTGCCAAGGAGTATAACCTCAACTCAGTAATCATTTATCTCTTCCTCAGGCCCAATTATCTCGGCCTCAGTCCCAAAATCTCAAACCTACGGTGGCACGTAGTTCTGGGGTAAAAAACTGTGGTAACTTACCCAACTCGGTGCTAAATACTACTCTCTTTAGTTTATCTCTCTTATCTCATGGAAATCCACTTTCAAAATAATCTCATGATTCATAAGAACCCAACAATGAAATCTATAATCTGAGGTGGTAGAGTGGATTTCAAAACTCTATGACCATTAGGTCAAAACATTTCTCAATAATCTCGAAATACTCAAAATCATGGGTGCTTATAGCACAATAGTTCATGAAATTGCAAGTCTCAAGTAGGGCATAATGACCCATAATTCATTCTCAAGTTAAAACTCATCATAATGCATAATAGATAGCATATAGATTCATAATTCATGTAGAAATCTGACAGTTACAGCAATTTGTCTCAAAATATCAGCATACTTATATACTTCAATATTTCAAACATTGCAACTATTAACTTCTCAAGGATTAAAATTATGGGGTATAAACCCAGCTTCAATTTCTCGAGAAAACATGTAAAAATCATGCCATTAGACTCTCAATTCATGGGTAACATCAAAATCTTGCAACCAATAACAATGGGTGAAAACCCCTAATTCAATTTCATGTAAAAGCTCATAAATTACAAAAAATTGTAGTTTAAATAAGCCTTTGGGCACAAGTGTGAAAGGATTACCCTTGTTCAAAACCGCACATACCTTAAATTAGAAGCTTTGGATGAACTCTCGCTTTTGGGACTCTATTCGTACTCTTGAATGAGGGTTCTTGAAGCCCTTGACTTGGAAACCTTTAATCTTGACTTAATTTAGAAAATCTATGGTGGATTCTTGAGATTCTTGTAAGAGGTTTTGGATACTTAGAGGTTTTGTTGAGAGAAAACTTAAGAAAAACTTCATAGAATGCTTGTAAATGACTTTAATTTAGTGTTTGTACGGTTTAAGAGGGTTGGAAAAAGTCCAAAGTATCATTTTTAACTTTTGTACGAAGCTAGAAAAAGTTAACTGGAAACTTGATTTTATGGGCCACCACCACGCACCACTATCGTGGTGGCTCACTGGAAATTGACAAATGGGAATCTAGGAGTCACCGCGACATGGAGCCATCACATTGTCCCACTGGTTAGGACCTGGAACTTCAGCACGACGCGTCACAATCGCGCTAGGCCACTGAAAATTGACTATTGAGAAATTGGGGTCCTCCGCGACGCGCCACTATCGTGGAATTCTACTAGAATTTTACAATTGTCAAATAAACCCTCTCCGCGATATGCCAAGCACTAAAATGACGTTGTTTTATGACTAGGACTTAAATTAGCCATAAATTCTTACCCAGGCATAGGATTTGGGCAAATCTTATATTGACGGAAAGCTTATCAAATTTTCCATATGATGAAAAGTCAAAATTAGGGAAACTCTATATGGTTAAAACAATACTCACTCAGTAAGTCACTCCTTAACCTTCTTGAGGAGAAATTAATCTTAGAGAAAATTTGGGGTATTACAATATCTCCCCCTTGGAAACATTCGTCCAGGAATGTCGTTAGTTAAGCTAAGAGCACGAAGGAAATTGAGTACGTAAAGCTTGAAGAACTCAGTAAACTGACTCAATGTCTTTCTAAATTTTTGAATACTTTAGAGAATGCATGAACTTAACAACGGTAGATACATAGCTGAAACTTTAGATTAGAAGAGCTGAATTAAGGAAGAATATTACCTTCGGCTTGATCTGAACTCACGGAAAAGAGGTATGGGTACTTGGCTCGCATATCTGCTTCTGCCTCCCAAGTAGCGCCCTCAACTGACTGGTTCTGCCACAAAACATTGACCAAGGGAACTTCTTTGTTCCTCAGTCCACGGATCTAAAAATCTAAAATCTCATCAAATGAAAGACTATTTTGAATATCAGCACTCTCTGAAGGATCTACTACAACGGAATCACCGATATGATTTTTAAGCATGGAGACATGAAAAATAGGATGAACGACTGACAACTCTGCGGGTAACTCAACTTCATATGCTACTTTAACAACATAGCTCAAGACTCTATAGGGGCCAGCATAACGGGGGCTAAGCTTTCTCTTTCTACCAAGCCTCTTCACCCCTTTCATGGGTGAATTCTTCAAGTACACCAAATCACCTACCTCAAACTCAAGATCCCTTCTTCTCACATCGGCGTATGAATTTTGACGACTCTGAGCTGTCTTCAACCTTTCTCTAATCAACTTCACCTTCTATATAGCCTCAAATACTGCATCAGGTCCAACCAAAGCAGCTTCACCCACTTCAAACCAACCTATGGGTGATCTACAACTTCTACCATACAAAGCCTTAAATGGTGCCATCTCGATGCTAGCATGGTAGCTATTGTTATATGCAAACTCGATGAGTGGCAAATGCTCATCCCAACTAACTTTGAAATTTAGAGTACATGCCCTCAACATATTCTCTAAAGTTTGGATGGTCCTCTCAGCCTGACCATCTTTCTACGGATGAAACACGAAACTCAAATGAACTTGTGTGCCAAGACCCCTCTGGAAAGCTCTCCAAAACTAAGAAGTTAACTGAGTACCCTTATCCGAAATGATAGACAAGGAGACTCCATACAACCTGACCAACTCCCGAATATACAATCTAGCATAATCCTCAGTTGTATAAGATGTATGCACAGGTAGGAAATGCGCTAACTTAGTCAATCTGTCTACAACAACCTGATAACGCTCAATCTACAGCTCTCGTAGGAGTGTATAGCGGTCGTTTGTCAAATATAGAACCCAACTGGGTTGGGTATCGATCCCACAGGGAATAGCTTGGTCAACAAGTAAGCAAAGATTACTAGACTTTTAGTGCAAGTCTCGTAAAAAGGGGGGAATTGTATTGTGATAGTAATGTAACCAAAATAAGAGAGTAAAGCAGAAAATAGCAAAGTAAAAGAACGAATGTTTTGTAATATGTAAACAATGAGAATTGAGGAGTTGGGTTATGTCCACCTTCTGAGTTATACGTCTCTATTGACTATGAGTGTGTTGAATTCAGACATGCATGTGCTTATAGAGAATTGTATTCGATGGTAAATCCTGGCGTCTTTCGACTTATTCAGGGATTATTTCACTTTAACTCTTTCGAGCTTAAAGCGTGTCTAACGGTACGAATTCTCCAAGAGGTTAATCTAGTTACGGCACTAACTTTTTAATAGGGGATGGGACCCTACTACCTTGACATTATCTCTTTTCCAGACAGATAACCTTTCTTTCGAACAAGTTAAATGTTATACTGGCGTATTCTTGCGTTTGCAACCACAAAGAATTTAGATTAAGATGAAGAGAATAATGATATAAGCAACATACGTGTCACGAACTCACAAACTCACAGCAATAGATAGTATCTCATTCGGCTTCCATAACCCCAACAGAGAAGTTTAGTTACCCATGAGTGCGAAGGAAATCACAATTGACATTGTTGTTATACCACAATAAAGATTTCACGTTTGTAATGGTGTGGTAGGCGTTAGGCGTGAATCCCTTAGCAAAGTAACGTTTCTCTTGTTGTGGAATTTAAGAATAGATGAATAGAAGAAGAAAAATAGAATTAATGGAAGAATGATTGTTTAGAAGTAGAATAGAATAGAATTGAATGTAAGAAGATGTCTTAAAATCTCTAGCAAGATAGGGTATTTATAATACCTATATCCTATTCCTACTAAGCTAATGAAATGCTTAACCAAATCCTACTAAGCTAATGAAATACTTAACCCAATTGTACTAGGTTAATGTATCATTATCCTAATCCTAACAAGCTAATGTAATACTTAACCCAATTGTACTAGGTTAATGTATCATTATCCTAATCCTAACAAGCTAATGTAATACTTAACCCAATTGTACTAGGTTAATGTATCATTATCCTAATCCTAATAAGTTACTGCTAGTCCCCAAAGTCTTCAGAAATGTTGTTTTAGCCCGGGACAGAATTTCCATGCGCCATCTTTAGTCCTTGGCGTCCAAGATTGGCTTTTCTCCTTTCGTGAAGCTTTCTTTGGCGTCAAGTTATCCATGAAATGCTGAATTCTGCATCATTTATACCTGAAACTTTGCTAATCATGTCCGTTAGCTCACTTACAGGAAAATGGACTAAAAGTGCATGAAATATATAATTTGTTCTCAAAACTAGGCTAAAATATGGGCAAAATATAGTGCTATAGGCGTGTAAATTCGCCTATCATCACAACCCAAATAGAATTATGATGACGTCACGAAAGAGGTAAAACAGTTACAAAATCCATATTCACATCTTCCCACTTCCAAGTGGGAATACTAAACTCTTTCATTACACCACCAGGTCTTTGGTGATCTATCTTAACCTGTTGGCATATTGGACACTTTTCTACAAACCCAGTTATATCCTTCTTCATACCATTCCACCAATAGATTTCCCGTAAGTCGCGGTACATCTTGGTAGTGACAGGATGAATAGAATATCGCGCGCCATGTGCTTCAGCCATAATTCTCTTCCTTAGATCATCAACACAAGGAACACACAATCTACCCTGCAATCTCAGCACACCATCTCCTCCTTGGGAGAAGACCTCTACCTTTTGGTCCTTAACTGACTCCTTCAGTCTGACCAAACTAGGATCATTATCTTGCTTCTCCTTCACTTTCAAAACTAAAGAGGATTCGGAACTGTTTTACACCAAAGTACTTCCCTTAGCTGAATCAAGTAACCTAACTCCCAATCTAGACAGACAATGCACATCACGAGCTAACTCTTTCTTACCTTCCTCTACATGAGAACCACTACCCATAGACAATCTGCTAAGGGCATCCGCCACTACATTGGCCTTTCTCGGATGATACAACATACTCATATCATAGTCTTTTACCAACTCTAACCACATTCTCTTCCTAAGATTCAACTCCCTCTGAGTAAACACATACTGTAGGATCTTATGATCAGTAAACACATAAACATGAACACCATAAATATAGTGTCTCCAGATTTTCAAAGCAAGACATCAGCAACTAACTCAAGATCATGGGTTGGGTAATTCTTCTCATGCGGATTTAACTGTCTAGAGGCATAGGATATAACCTTACCACTTTGCATCAACACACAACCTAAACCAATTCTAGAGGCATCATAATACACCATAAAACCATTTGTACCATCAGAAAAAGTCAACACAGGGGCTGAAGTAAGTCGAGTCTTCAACTCCTAAAAACTCTTCTCACAGGAATCTGACCACTGGAACTTAATTTTCTTTTGGGTCAACCGGGTCATGGGAGACGTAATAGAGGAGAAACCTTCAACAAAACAACGGTAGTAGCCCGCTAGACCCAAGAAACTTCTAATATCAGAAAGAGAGATAGTTCTAGGCCAATTTCTTACAGCTTTTATCTTTTGGGGATCAACTCTAATACCTTCAGCTAAAACAATATGACCCAGAAAGGCTACAGACCTAAGCCAAAATTCACACTTACTGAATTTGGTGAACAACTGGTGACCTCTAAGAGTTTGCAAGACAATTCTAAGGTGATTTGCATGATCATGATCACTGCGGGAGTAGACAAGGATGTCATCTATAAACACTATGACAAACATATCAAGATATTGCTTGAACACTTGATTTATCAGGTCCATAAAAGCTGTTGGGGCATTGGTTATCCCGAAAGACATGACTAGAAACTATAAGTGACCATAATGGGTTTGGAAGGCTGTCTTTGAAATATCACATTCCCTCACTTTAAGTTGATGATAGACGGATCTAAGGTCTATCTTGGAGAAATAACTTTCACCTTGCAACTGATCAAACAGGTCATCAATTCTCGGAAGAGGATACTTATTTTTTACTGTAACCTTGTTAAACTGACGATAGTCAATGCACATAAGCAAAGAACCATCTTTCTTCTGTACGAAGAGAACAGGTGCGCCCTAAGGAGAAATACTGGGACTTATGCAACACCTACGTGATCTTTCTCACCTCCTCAAGGTACAACTGTGGGTCCTCACCTGCCTAGGACCCATAAAACTTTGGCAGATTCATCCGCATAAAATCACGGATCCTAGAAATAGCGACATCACCTCCCTCCTAATTTGCAACTGCGGCCTGGCTATTTGCCTGAACATTAGCGGTGACTTCTTGGGCTAACGCCTGAAAGGCCTCCCAAAACTCAGCATGAGATACTGTCTCATTCAAGGGATCAACGGGATGGGGTTGCTCATTATCATTTCTGCGGGCATCCGCTCTTCGGAGAGGCATTTTCTGAAATAGGAGAGCACGAATTATTAGATGAGAGGGACAAATGCAGGCACGATGGAATCTGAAAGAAAGAAACATCTTTTTCCTAAAATGTCTTGTAGCCTCTTGCTCATAGATATGGCGCGCTACACACCGATGATCAAGACTCTACTCAACGCGGCTTGTCAGACTCCCTAGGACTCCTTTAAAACCTTAGGCTCTGATACCAAGTTTGTAACAACCCAAAATCACCTCCTGGGATGTCACACGATGCTTAGGGCTACAAGTAGCCCCAAGCTAACCCTTTGAGCCTATCACTCCTCATAATAACACATTAAAGAAGGAACATACAGAACACTAGCACTGTCATATCAAATGAAATAAAATACGAAGGTAATACTCGATCCAAACGATCACAAATACTGGAAATCTTAACACAACCACAGTCTGATAACTAGTCTGACAAAGCCTGTACTACTCCATAAACTAGAGAGCCGTTAGGAAAGGTCCCCAACGGACTCAAACTGAACTGAAATTAATGTCATAAACACTCAAATATTGAATGTTCTGAAGATAGTCCCTCGAACTAGGAGGACTCACCACTGGAGAAATGTAGACAAAAAGGTACTCGAAAATCACTGACGAGGCTAGGACTGAGCACCTGAACCTATATTATAAGACAATGTAGCACATAGACGTATATGTGGATCAGCACTTGGGAATGTACTGAGTATATGGGGGTGTATGCATCTACATAAAACAATATCAATACTCTTTAATCAAATCATGCATGCAAATAGGAATGACTCACATGGCTTGAAAAAGTCTAAAATGTAAAGCTCATAAATCATGTAGAATGAAGCATGTAACACAAATCTCGTGAGTCATTATACTTTGGCTTTAAAATCTGTACTCTTCTCTTATTCTCATTACTCATAGGCTGAAGAAAACTTTAAACAATACTTTTAACTCATGCATATATCTCATGGGGAGTAAAACTTCTTTAATGCTCAAGAACTTATAACTCTTTTGAACTCAAACACTTGGAACTCGGAATCATATAACTTTGGCTTGAAAACCGGTGATCAACTCGTATTAGTAGAGAAAACTACTTACTTCTTTGGAAAATACTCAAAGCAGTTCATTCATTTTAGAAAATATCTCATCCCAAAGCTTTAGGGAAAATATTCTATCTCACTAAAAAATACTTTAGTATAGGAAGGTTCTCTTAACCGACATAAACCATGCGAGCTACATGGAGTTCAATGACTTGTCCTCCTAAGGAAGAAACCTCACGTTGGGGATAAGCGTCATACTCTTGCCAAGGAGTATAACCTCAACTCAGTAATCATTTATCTCGGCCTCGGGCCCAATCATCTCGGCCTCAGTCCCAAAATCTCAAACCTACGGTGGTACGTAGTTCTGGGGTAAGAAACTGTGGTAACTTACCCAACTCGGTGCTAAATACTACTCTCTTTAGTTTATCTCGCTCATATCATGGAAATCCACTTTCAAAATAATCTAATGGTTCATAAGAACCCAACAATCAAATCTGTTATCTCAGGTGGATTTCAAAAATCATAACCATTAGGTCAAAATATTTCTCAATAATCTCAAAATACTCAAATCATGGGTGCTTATAGCACAATAGTTCATGAAATTGCAAGTCTCAAGTAGGGCTTAGTGACCCATAATTCAATCTCAAGTTAAAACTCATCATAATGCATAATAGATAGCATATAGATTCATAATTCATGTAGAAATCTGACAGTTATAGCAGTTTGTCTCAAAATATCAACATACTCATATACTTCAATATTTCAAACATTACAACTATTAACTTCTCTAGGATTAAAATTATGGGGTATAAACCCAGCTTCAATTTCTCGAGAAAACATGTAAAAATCATGTCATTAGACTCTCAATTCATGGGTAACATCAAAAGCTTGCAACCAATAACAATGGGTGAAAAAACTCAATTCAATTTCATGTAAAATCTCATAAATTATAGAAAATTGTAGTTTAAATAAGCCTTTGGGCACAAGGGTGAAAGGATTACCCTTGTTCAAAACCCCACATACCTTAAATTAGAATCTTTGGATGAACTCTCGCTTTTGGGACTCTATTCATACTCTTGAATGAGGGTTCTTGAAGCCCTTGACTTGGGAACCTTGAATTTTGACTCAATTTAGAAAATCTATGGTGGATTTTTGAGATTTTTGAAAAAGGTTTTGGATACTTAGGATTTTTGTTGATAAAAACTTCATAGAATACTTGTAAATGACTTTAATTTGGTGATTGTACGGTTTAAGAGGCTTGGAAAAAGTCCAAAGTATCCTTTTTAACTTCTGTACGAAGCTGAAAAAATTAAACTGGAAACCCGATTTTATGGGCCACCGTGACGCGCAACTATCGCGGTGGCTCATTGAAAATTGACAAATGAGAATCTGGGAGTCACCGCGACACGGAGCCATTGCGTTGTCCCACTGGTTGGGACCTGGAACTTCAGCGCGACGCGTTACAATCGCGTTAGGCCACTGAAAATTGACTATTCAAAAATTGGGGTCCTCCGCGAAGCGCCAAGCACTAAAATGACGCTATTTTACGACTAGGACTTAAATTAGCCATAACTTCTTACCCGGGCATCGGATTTGGGTGAATCTTATATCGACGAAAAGCTTATCAAATTTTTCATATGATAGAAAGTCGAAATTAGGAAAATTCTATATGGTTAAAACAATACTCACTTAGGAAGTCACTCCTTAACCTTCTCGAGGAGAAATTAAGCTTAGGAAAAATTATTACACATGTTCTGCTATATTGAGGCTTACGTTAACGTGAACAGTTATGCGACTATTTGACAAAAAATCATGAGTAACATTAATTCTATTAACTAACTACTTAGATAGAGTCAAGTAATTAGTTTATCCTGAAGCCTCAATATTATTAACATAGATTTCATATCCCATGAATATTTTCATCTTATTATTCTAACTTATTCACTATCCTTTCGCACTACTTGAGTTCACAATTAACTTGTGTATTTATTAATATTTTGTAATTAATTAAAAAATATACTCAATCTTGAAAATCTCTTGGGCGATAAATTTACTTTATGAAGTAGTTAGCAGTGAAATTTAAATTTCTATTTGTAGAAACTCTAGAGTTACCCGCCTATTATTTGTATGACGCCTGGGTGACTCAATTAAATTGGTGGCAAAAAATTAAAACTTAATCAGAGATCTCAAGTATATTCAATAAAAATAGCTTCTACGTATGTCTCACGTGCATCTTGTCCACCACACATGCATCAAGTAGTTTTCTGGTATGTGTAAAGGTAGTGTATATATGATAATGGGATCGACTCAAATCCAATGCTAACTTTTATAAAAGATTTCAAAAATTATTGATGACAGAAAAATATTTCTACAAAGAACTTTCATATGATATTGCATAAAAATAAATATTTTTGCATTAATTTTAGTTTATTGAGTTTTTTTACTACTTGAATTCAAAAGTTCAAGATTTTTCTAATCAATGAGCAATAAAAACATTCAACAAAGTGAGACACTTTAGCTCTGTAATTACTGGTTATAATTTTCAATAAGTCTTTTGTCTGTCAACTACACAAGTCATACTCTTGTAAGAAATATGTGGACTGACAATGGAATAAGTTTTCCGTCATGCACGCAACTATGTAAATATTCATCCCGACTCTACTCTATGCTCTAATGCCTTTGAAGGTCATAAGTTCACTAAATGTTGATTTTAATCTACAAAAATATTTTGATCAGACAGATTTAGAAGTTGAAAGTTCACAATTTTCATCTTCAAAGGAACTGGTGACGAATGAAATAGTTGTAACTGAAATAGAAAAATAAACGAAACTAGCATGTCCCAACTAATTGTTAGGGTTTTTGCCCTGATTTTCTTACGAAATTTAAGTTTTACTTTTCTCTCAACGTAGTTGTTTAAGAGTTTTGGTTTGGGAGAGATTTTCTCTCTCATTAGTTTTTGTATTTTTTTAAATATTATGGTTTATATTATGTAGGCCAAAACATATAATAATTTTATTCTTTTTAGTATTGTTTTCTTTGTCGTCTGATTTATCGTCTCTATGATTTGAAAACTATAAGCTTCCGCATGATGTCCTCTTGATTTCGAACCCAATAAGTAGTATCAGAGCCTACGGTTCAAAGATTCAGTGGTTTGATAAAACGGGGTTGAAGATAAGTCCAAGGCGGGTCTAATCAATTTGCAATTAATTGGATGATAATGAAGATTTTTGTCTAACTACATGTGGAGAACAAGTTTCAACCATATTTTCAACATTCCTATTGTTGCATCTTTATAAATAAAAATAAAATATTTATTTTTAACCCACTTTTAACCATAATATTTTAAATCTTATTTTTAACCATGACAAGCAACAATTATCAAGATTATATCAAGAACGAAGTTCATGCATGTGATGTGAAGAAGGCAGATCAAGTGAAGACAATCAAGCCAAAATGAGGAGATTTGTTAGGGTTTTTGTCCTGATTTTCATACCAAATTTAAGTTTTACTTTTCTTGAAAAAAAATAAAAGTAATACCATAATTACTTTTATTTTTCTCAAAGAAAAATATAAAACTTTTCCATATTTGGCAAACCTCTTTCAAAGAGGAAAGGTTTTGAAACTCTATAAACAGAAGACTCTCCCTTCTCATACAATAACACAATAACATCCACAATGTAGTTGCTTAAGAGTTTTGTTTAGGAAAAAATTTTCTCTCAAATAGTTTTTATGATTTTTATTTAGTTTTTAATATGTAGGCCAATTGGTCAAATCATATCAATAATATATTTTTTTAGTATATTTTTCTTTGTCATGTGGATTATCGTTCAATGATTTGCACTTAATAACTTCCGCGTAACGCCCTCTCAATTTCGAACTCAACACTAATTAGCAAAGTTTTCAATACATAAGTTAGTTAATAATAACTTATAATATTCAACTAGAGTTTGCACCATAGAAGTCACCAAGACAAAGTATTATGACTTTTGATTCACAAATATATACAAATCTATGCATGATAGGTCTTTCCACAGATATGAAAAGATGCATTGAGTGGAAGCTGATAGCAGTATATTCCATCTTTGCATCTGTACTCATTTAAAATATGAATCAACTATTTCTCCTTGTCTACTCTCAATAGCTATAAAATTCAGTTGCATTAAGGATATAAGACTTAAGAACAAATGTAATAAACTTGAAAAGTCAGATTTACAAAATGCAGGTCCTAGACCTTGAGACAAAACACATGCTTACAAAATGGAGGCACCACATCTATTATATTTTCTATTAAAAATTCTAGTACAAAAAATATTGTTAAATTATTATCTTTCAACTCCAAATAATCTTTACATTACAATATATGCAAAGCAAATTAATGAAATTGGTGAAATCTCAATAAGTGATCTCAAGTATATTTAATCAAAGTACCTTCAAAGTGAGTTTCAAGTGCATCTTGTACGCTATATGTGTATCTTGTGTGGTCTACACGCATCAAATAATTATATTGTGTAAAGATGATGTACATGTGGTGATGGGATCGACATAAGTCTAGTGTTAACTATTTATAAAAAATTTAAACAATTGCTGATAAAGAAGAAATATTTCTGCAAATACCTTTCTCATTCGTCTATATTGTATAAAAATAAATATTTTTGCATTAGTTCTAGTTTATTGAGTTGTTCTCTACTTGAATTAAAAATTAAAAGTGTCAGTAATATTCTTGATGAAATTTTCCTCCTCTCCTTTCAAAAAACTAATAATAAAAAACAGGGATCTAAGACATATGTCTCAGCGGCCTAATTAGAGAGCCAAATTTTAGTGTAAGCACAAGCACTTGCATGCGTATTTGATCACGATAAAACATACTTGAAATTATGATTATGGCAATAATCACATATTCAAGAAATTGAGAAAAAAAGAAGACTCTAAAATATGAATCAATGTATTAAGGATAATGATACATCGCCTGCTAAATCTCTAATTCATGTATCTATAGAATTTCTAATTAGAAAAGAAAACATATAGGACTCTTAACGTATAATTAGAATTATTTTCAATCTCTTCGTATGCCTATCCCACGAGAGTTATATCACACGTGTGTGTATATATATAGTGAAAAAAATATACAAGCATATCATCTCTATTTAGCCTATTTGTTTTTCAAATTCTATATAATATAGAAATCTAACGACTCATTTCATGACTTCTTATTCATCCCTTATGATCACCATTCTTATGATTTTCACAACAGCTAATAATAACATTTTTGTTGTTTCTAATACATCTCATTATTACTTTATAAAATTAGACAGAAACAATTATGTTTAGTGAAAGTTACAAGTCCTTCTAATGTTGCAAGGCCACGACTTTCAAGACTACGCAGATTGTTTATAAAAATGCCCCATCAAAGTTTGTAACCAGCTATCGAAGAATCCTGATCACCTAATCACGAAGATATTAGACCAATTATTTCTCGAATGGTTATTATCTTCACTTACTGAAAGAGTGTTTGCACAAGTTATAGATTGTGCTAATTCACGATTAGTATGAAAGGCTCTAGAACAGATGTTTGTGTCTCAATTGAGAGTAGGGGTGACAATTTCAGCCCATATTTGTGAAAAAAATCTATTTAATCCATATTTAGTGAATTGGATCACTCATATTTCAAATGGGTAAATATGGATATCAACTCATTTTAAAAGCTCATACAAATATGAACAAAATGGGTAAAAATATGAGTACCCATTTAAACACAGATCACTCACATATGCTTAAAGTTTCAGTTTTTTTCTTTTCTAGTTTCTCTTCATCTTCTTTTTTTCTTTCTTTTGTCCTTTAATTTACTTTTTTTCTTTTTCATTTTTTCTTATTTTTTTACTCATTCCTTATAATTTCTTTTTTTCTTTCTCATTTTTTCATCTATTTTTTTATTTTTATTTCTTTTTTCTTTGTATTCTTTTTTTTTTTTGCTTTCCCCTTTCTCATTCGTATTCGCTTGAGACCTACATGGGTTAATAAATATAAGCTTCTAATTATCTCATTTAGCCTATATAATTCATAACATCTCTTTTCAATTAAATATAATTCATAGTCTCACTCCTTTATTATTATTATTTTCTACCTTTTATTTCTCTTTCTTTTTTTTATTCTTTTTTTAATTTTTCTTTCTTTTTTTCCTTTAATTTACTATTTTTTCTTTCTTTTTTTCTTTAATTTACTTTTTTTCTTTTTCATTTTTTCCACTTATTTTTTACTCGTTTCTTTCACTTTTTTTCTTTCTTCTTTTTCATCATTTTTTTATTTTTCAATTTTATTTCTCTGCATTCTTTTTTTTTTGTATTTCCGTTTCCCCCTTTTTCATTCTTGGTTCGTCATTTTTGTCATTTTTCTTATTTTTTTATATTCTTTTCCTCATCTTTTTTTTGTCATTGCATTTTATATTTTTTTACTTTAAATTTATTTGTATCATACTATATATTTCAAATAAATTTATTATTTGAATAGTTTAGTTGTCAATATGTGCAATTTATCATTTGTATTTATATACAAATAAGTATATGAATTAAAATCAGTATGGGTTGTGGTGTAGTGGATGGAGTTGCTCCACCCTTAACCAGAGGTCGAGGGTACGACCTTGGTTATGGAGAAAACTCTGTTGGGAGCGTTGTCACTGTCACACCCCCTTTTTCATTACGTACTCCAAAAAATGGATACATTTTTAAAGTTCAAAAGAGTTTTATTATTTAAGTGACAAGAAATGAAAATTTGTTTCGGAAAAGGATTATTTGCATTTTTTATTCAGAGTCGCCACTTGGCATAATCCGGTGTGCCAAGTCACCTTTGAAAAATCCTTTTCGAAACCATTTGACTCTTAAACCGGTTTGCGAACAGAGATTCCGGCTAAGGAATTCTGTTGACCGAGGGGAAGGTGTGAGGCACCCCTCGATCCCGTGGTTCGACCACGGTCGCTTGGTGGAGTGTATCGACTATTTTGGCATTATGAAATGTATAAACCACACAAAAGAGCACAAAATAATCAAACAATAAACAAAACAAAACAGTCCCAAAAATGTAAAAAAGTTCAGTTCAATTATACAGTCCCGAAATAGAAAAATACGAAAATGTAAATCCTATTCTAAACTAATCCTAGACTGAGCTCCAATGCCTCACCCGATGCCTCGGGCCTTCGTCTCGAACGTCCTCCGTATACAAGACACCTCGGGGCATTCCCCGGTAAATAAATATACACAGCTTCTTCGGGGCATTCCCCGGCCAAATAATACAATTGATCCAAAAGTGATGAAACAGAACCGTTCAACACACATTTCAAGCATTCACCAATTCAACGTTCTTAAATTTGCATGCCCCTATCATTTTTCTAACAATTATCGACTTAAAACATCAGACTACCAAATTTAAATAAAATCGATGCTTATTCTGAATCAAGCGATTATCAATGAATCAACATAAACTAATATTCACCAATTTTATCAAGTTTTCAATTCTCAATCCCATCCCAATCTAAAATTGATTAAACTAATTCGATACGCATTCCACCAATCAAGTTTCGCATTCAAATCCAACATCAACCAACACATAACAAAGATTCAAACACATCCAACAACAAATCATTCACATTCACGTAAAATTAGAGTGAGAGAATATAGAATTGGACCTCAATGTCGCTTTCAAAATCGATGTATTTTTTCAATTAAGCCGATAGAATTTGGGTCCTCCTCATCCGAAACCTTGATTTGAACCTCAACAGCGGACCAACTCCAACTCGATCAAGACTTTGCGAAGAACAAATAAACCCGAAATTGAAATTGAAGTTTTGAAATGGATAACCAAACACCCTATATGACAGTTTCCGGAGAGATTCAACCAAAGTCGGCCCTAAACGATCGATTCAGATGAGCTGATGGCCGGAATTAATGTTTCCAGTGGGATTTGAACTGGAACGAGGTCGGGAGTAACCGTTTTTTATGTGGATTTGGATAGAATGAGGCTGGACGTCCTATTTTTTCTACATCGAAGCTCCGACGAACTCAACAGCAACAACCATTAGGAGAAAATCAACGGCTGTAGTGTTTTCCGGCGAGAAATGGGTTGAGTTCGATCGTTTGGGGGTTCGTCCGATCACTGTTGTAGCATCACCGGAGCTCCGGCGAGCTTAACAGTGGCAATGTTATTTTCCTCCTCCTTGAATCCTTTCTCTTCGGTCGGTTTCAGCTCACCATCACCTTTCTCCGTCTCTCTCCAATCTCACATGTCTGGTGTATGTAGAAGAGTTCTAGGGGGTGGTTTGCAGTTGATGTTGTTGATGTATTGTTGGTGGTGGTTAGGCGGTGTAAGTATGGTTGTGCAGATCAGGCCATAAAAAATGGTGATCGAGGTATGTGGAGTGTTTCTGTGAGGTTTTTGTGAGGATGGATCCTTTGTATGTTTGCCCTGAATGGAGAAGAAAAGAGGAGACCCCATGAAGCTTGTTAATTCTTCTTTTTATTCTTTTTTAAGTGAGTGACAATTGTGTGGTAGGGTAGGTGGGGTAGTGAGGTGGGGGTAGGGGTAGGGTATGATGGGGTTACTTGGGGTAGGGGGTAGGGTGTGAGGTGTTTCTTTTTTGTTGGATGGGATAAGGATTAGGTGTTGTTTTTTATTGGGTGGGTTGTTAGAATATTAGGATAAAACAAAATTAGTTAGGGGTTGTTATTTTTTGTCATTTTGTGGAGGGATTATCACACGGGTGAAGGTACACGGTAGGATAGGGTAAACAATAGGTAAAAACGATATCGGGGAGGGACGAAATTAGGTGTCTACATCATGCCCCCTTTGAATGTAAACATGAAGTGTTTTCAGGCAAAGAAGTAGACAGTGAGATAGAATTTTGTCCCGACCATTATTCAAAGAAAGAAACAGGAGAAAGAAGGACTACCGGGTCTTGAATTAGGACAGCCTACCCACCCAAGTTATGAAGGGATCAAGTGATAAGTATTGGACGGAGATGGACTATACCGAGTGATGATAGGCGGATTTACACGCCTATATCAATATATTTTGCCCATATTTTAGCCTAGTTTTGAGAACAAATTATATATTTCATGCACTTTTAGTCCTTTTTCCCGTAAATAAGCTAACGAACATGACTAGGAAAGTTTCAGGTATAAATGATGCAAAATACAGCATTTTATGGCTAACATGACGCAAAAGAAAGCTCACGAACGAAGGAGAAGGAAGTGGGATGCCTAAAGGACCAAAACTGCTGCATGGAAAATCTGTCCCGGGCTAAAACAGCAATTCTGAAGACTTTGGGGACTTACAGACACAAAGCTGGATTTTGACAATGATACATTAACCTAGTGCAATTAGGTTATGTATTTCATTATTTTATGAGGATTATGATAATGTTACCTTAACCTAGTACATTTGGGTTAAGGATTTCATTAGTCTAGTAGGATTTGGTTATTTATTTCATTAGCTTAGTAGGAGTAGGATATGGGTATTATAAATACCCTATCATGCTAGAGATTTAAAAAGGGACATTCATCATTCAACAATTAATTTTCTTCCATCCCTCTCATCTTCCACTACAAACACTTCTAATCTACTCTTCTATTCTTAAACTCCACAACAAGAGAATCGTTACTTGCTAAGGAATCACGCCTCACGCCTATCACTTGATCTACACGCCATTACTCAATATCGTGATATATACAGCTTCTGTTGATTCTTGACTTGACTTTTCATCACCCTATTCTTCAGGCGGGCTCCTGACTTGTCATTTCTTTCGACTTGTTGCTTGGCTTTCAATTACTTCGCTTTGTTGCATGACTTTTCATTTCTTCACCCTATTCTCCAGGCGGGCTCCGGACTTGCTATTTCATCACCCTGTTCTTCAGGCGAGCTCCTGACTTGCTATTTCATCACCCTGTTCTTCAGGCGGGCTCCTGACTTGCTATTGCATCACGCTGTTCTTCAGGCGGGCTCCTGAAACCCAACATTAAAACTAGAACAAAAATTATCCCAAACAAAAATTATAGTAAAATGGTATTTCACTTTTGAAAGCGTTGTCTCATTTTCCAGGAGGGTCTTGAGCAGAAAGTAAAATCCCATTTTTCAGGAGGGTCCTGTGCATAAAGTAAAATCCCATTTTTCAGGAGGGTCCTGAACAGAAAGTAAATTCCCATTTTTCAGGAGGGTTCTGAACATAAAGTAAGATCCCATTTCTCAGGAGGGTCCTGAATTGAAAGTAAATTCCTATTTTTCAGGAGGGTCCTGAATTGAAAGTAAATTCCCATTTTCCAGGAAGGTCCTGAACATAAAGTAAATTCCCATTTTTCAGGAGGGTCCTGAACATAAAGTAAATTCCCATTTTTCAGGAGGGTCCTGAATTGAAAGTAAATTCTCATTTTCCAGGAGGGTCCTGAACTGAAAGTAAAATCCCATTTTTCAGGAGGGTCCTGAACAAAAAGTAAAATCTCATTTTTCAGGAGGGTCCTGAACATAAAATAAAATCCCATTTCTCAGGAGGGTCCTGAACATAAAGTAAATTCCCATTTTTCAGGAGGGTCCTGAATTGAAAGTAAATTCCCATTTTTCAAGAGGGTCCTGAATTGAAAGTAAATTCCCATTTTTCAGGAGGGTCCTAAACATAAAGTAAAATCCCATTTTTCAGGAGGGTCCTGAACATGAAAGTAAATTCCCATTTTTCAGGAGGGTCCTGAACATAAAGTAAATTCCCATTTTTCAGGAGGGTCCTGAATTGAAACTAAAATCCCATTTTTCAGGAGGGTCCTGAACTGAAAGTAAATTCCCATTTTTCAGGAGGGTCCTGAACATAAAGTAAAATCCCATTTTTCAGGAGGGTCCTGAACAGAAAGTAAAATTCTATTTTTCAGGAGGGTCCTGAGCTGAAGGTAAATTCCCATTTTTCAGGAGGGTCCTGAACATAAAGTAAATTCCCATTTTTCAGGAGGGTCCTGAACATAAAGTAAAATCTCATTTTTCAGGAGGGTCCTGAACATAAAGTAAATTTCCATTTTTCAGGAGGGTCCTGAATTGAAAGTAAAATCCCATTTTTCAGGAGGGTCCTGAACTGAAAGTAAATTCCCATTTTTCAGGAGGGTCCTGAACATAAAGTAAAATCCCATTTTTCAGGAGGGTCCTGAACAGAAAGTAAAATCCCATTTTTCAGGAGGGTCCTGAGCTGAAGGTAAATTCCTATTTTTCAGGAGGGTCCTGAACAGAAAGTAAAATCCCATTTTTCAGGAGGGTCCTGAACATAAAGTAAATTCCCATTTTCCAGGAGGGTCCTGGACTGAAAGTAAATTCTCATTTTTCAGGAGGGTCCTGGACATAAAGTAAAATTCCATTTTTCAGGAGGGTCCTGAACAAAAGTAAAATCCCATTTTTCAGGAGAGTCCTGAACAGAAAGTAAAATCCCATTTTTCAGGAGGGTCCTGAACTGAAAGTAAATTCCCATTTTTCAGGAGGGTCCTGGACATAACGTAAAAATCTCATTTTTCAGGAGGTTCCTGAACATAAGGTAAATTCCCAATTTTCAGGAGGGTCCTGAACATAAGGTAAATTCCCAATTTTCAGGAGGGTCCTGGACATAAAGTAAAATCCCATTTTTCAGGAGGGTCCTGAACAAAAGTAAAATCCCATTTTTCAGGAGGGTCCTGAACAGAAAGTAAAATCTCATTTTTCAGGAGGGTCCTGAACTGAAAGTAAATTCCCATTTTTCAGGAGGGTCCTGGACATAAAGTAAAAATCTCATTTTTCAGGAGGTTCCTGAACAAAAGTAAAATCCCATTTTTCAGGAGGGTCCTAAGCAGAAAGTAAAATCCCTGGATATGCATTTCCAATGGTAGCTGAATCAAGTGAAACGAATTTGCCCCTATTTCAATCAAAGAAAAATTTGTCAGTTGAAAACTTAGTGGTGGCTTGCAGATCTTGGCTTTTCCGGTATCTGCCCAGCACTCGTTCTTTTCATCTTTGTTCCAAATTGCTAACACTTGTCGTGTCTTGCCGCATCATTGATCAAGATCCAGATTGAGGAAAATAAGTTCTGACTCAAACAATGGGTTTTCATTTTACCATGCCCCTGAGGTGCACTCTTTTCCCAAATATGAATGATTCCACGAATCCAATAGCCTGTCGGTTGCTAGACTTCCTTTGCTTCGTGTTGAATTACGATCATATTTCTTTCCTGTGTTGTTCCTTGGCTTTTCCTCATATAATTGGAAAGACTGGTAGTAAATTTTGAAATTCTTTCTCTCTTGTGTTGACTTAAAAAAATGTAAAGAAATGATGGTGACTTTTGTTTTGATAAATAACATAAGAAAAGACAAAAACATGAATATTTAAATGAACGAAAAGGGCAATGTCCCATATTCAAAAAAAAAACTTATCTGAATGCAACAACCAACTCCAATGAGTATGACATCCATTTTGGATTGAGCTGCCTGATCTTCCTATCCAAACTCCCCATTTGTTGTTGAGTTCGTGCCTTTTGCCACTGAGCCGCTTCTTCAAATCCGTTGGACTCATACATCACATTCGACTGATGACATCTAAAAAGACTTTCGCCAACAAATCTCTTTCTTTTCACTTTCCGCCTTTCTCTTAAACTCTCAATTGCCCTACGGTGCCCATGAGGATTTTCACCAATAAGACTGTCATTTTTTATTTCTGTCAACTCACCATCGCCTTACGGTACCCGCAAAGGTTTTCACCAATAAGACTCTTTCATTTTTGTGTTTCTCTCAACTCACCATCGCCTTATGGTGCCTGCAAAGGTTTTCACCAATAAGACTCTCTCATTTTCATTTTCTCACAACTCACCATCGTCTTATGGTGCATGCAAAGGTTTTCACCAATAAGACTCTCTCATTTTTATTTTCTCACAACTCACCATCGCCTTATGGTGCCTGCAAAGGTTTTCACCAATAATACTCTCTCATTTACATTTTCTTACAACTCACCATCGCCTTATGGTGCCTGCAAAGGTTTTCACCAATAAGACTCTCTCATTTTTGTATTTCTTTCCTGATTTCTTATGCTAAGGGAGACAAGCGGTACTTCGCAATGTATCGTCATATCCATTGCATGCTTAGCCTTAACACTATCAAAAATTGATCTGAAGGACTTTCTTTGGTCGTAACTTGGCTTTTGGTCAAGGTTAGAAAAGATGGTAAGAGGCTCAAATGATACTTGAAGTGGGGGGTGGGACTTACAACTTTTGGAATCGACTCAAACAACATGTTAACTCATGCCCCAGTTTTTGTTGACTGGGTGAATCTTAAATCTTTATTTGGTTGGACCGAGCCCGAAATAGGGCAGCCTACGTATCTCACTCCCGAGAGAGGAGAATCTGGTCGCACGTAGTTCCATCAGCTTGTTCTTTGTTTTGATTTGATTTTTTTTTCTTTTATTTTTGAACTCTTTCTTTTATTCTTATTTTCTTGACATTTATCTTTGACTCTATTTTGATTCCAAAAGAGGGATATGAAAGAAAAATAAACGAGGCTCAAACGGGTAAACAAAGGATGACACAATGTTTGGATAGAAGAATAAAATGTCTTCATCATATCAATCTTCAAAAATGCAAGTACTAAACATGCAATAAACTCAACAAAGGATCAAATATCATACATAGTATCTTTTGACCGAATCAGCATTGATAGCCATTTCTGCCATTTTGCCTTCAATATCTGTCAAATATAAGACTCCATTGGGTAACACTTTCTTCACAACGAAGGGACCTTGCCAGTTAGGGGAGAACTTACCTTTCGCTTCAACCTGGTGAGGAAGGATACGTCTCAATACCAACTGACCAACTTCAAAATTCCTGGGACGGACCTTTTTGTTATACACACGAGTCATCCTCCTCTGATACAACTGGCCATGACACACGGACGTTAGCCTTTTTTCCTTTATCAAACTCAAATGTTCCAGTCGGGTTTTTACCCATTCGTCATCATCAATCTCTGTTTCTACAATGACTCGAAGAGAGGGAATTTCAACTTCTGCAGGGATGACCGTTTTTGTCCCATACACTAATAAATATGGAGTTGCCCCTGTTGAAGTGCGAACAGTGGTGCGATAACCTAGCAATGAAAACGGCAACTTTTCATGCCACTGTCTAGAAACTTGTACCATTTTTCGCAGTATCTTTTTTATATTTTTATTGGCGGCTTCTACAGCACCATTGGCCTTTGGGCGATATGGAGTAGAATTTCGATGTACGATCTTAAACTGTTGACACACTTCTTGCATCAAATGACTGTTGAGATTGGCAGCATTGTCTGTAATGATCATCTTAGGAATTCCAAATCTACAAATGATATTGGCATGAACAAAATCTACCACGGCCTTCTTTGTCACTGACTTGAAAGTTACTGCTTCTACCCACTTTGTGAAGTAGTCAATGGCTACCAAAATGAATCTATGTCCATTTGATGCCTTCGGCTCAATCGGTTCAATCACATCCATTCCCCAAGCAACGAACGGCCATGGAGCGGCCATTGCATGCTACTCAACAGGAGGAGAACGTATCAGATCGTCGTGCACCTGACATTGATGATACTTTCTAACAAATTGAATAGAATCCCTCTCCATAGTAAGCCAGTAATAACCTGCTCGAAGAATCTTCTTTGACAAGACATGACCGTTCATATGCGACCCACATACTCCAGAGTGTATTTCAACCATGATTGCCGAGGCTTCTTTTGCATCTACACACCTTAAAAGTCCCAGATCTGGGGTCCTCTTATACAAGATTCCCCCACTTAAAAAAAAACACTAGCCAAACGCCTAATAGTCCTCTTTTGATCGTTGGTGGCACATGTTGGGTATTCTCCTGACTGAATGTACCGCTTGATATCCAAAAACCAAGGTTCTCCATCGAGCTCTTCTTCAATCGCAGTACAGTAAGCATGCTGATCACGACTCTGTATATGCACTGGATCGATGTAGGCCTTGTCAGGATATTGGAGCATTAAAGATAGAGTGGCTAAAGCATCAGCAATTTCATTACGAATCCTTGGAATATGCCTAAATCTTACTGACACAAACCGTTGACATAGCTCCTGCAAGCATTGTCGATATGGGATGAGCTTCAAATCTCGCGTCTCCCAATCGGCTTGAATTTGATGGACGAGCAAATCCGAATCTCCCAACACTAATAATTCTTGGACTCCCATATCAACAGCTAACCTCAAACCAAGGATGCAGGCTTCATACTCTGCCATATTGTTAGTACAGTAGAATCGAAGTTGTGCTGTCACTGGGAAATATTGTCCCAATTCAGAGATAAGAACCGCACCTATTCCGACTCCTTTCATATTGACAGCTCCATCGAAGAATAACCTCCAACCTGAATCAACATCTATAACGACTTCATCGACACATGACACTTCTTCGTCAGGAAAATATGTCTTTAACGGCTCGTACTCTTCATCGATGAGATTCTCAGCAAGATGATCTGCCAAGTCTTGGGCTTTCATGGCGGTTCGAGTCACATATACAATGTCGAACTCGGTAAGCAATATTTGCCACTTTGCCAATCGACCCGTCGGCATAGGCTTTTGAAAGATATACTTCAAAGGATCCATGCGGGAAATGAGATAAGTAGTATAGGATGATAGATAATGCTTCAACTTCTGTGCTACCCAAGTTAAGGCACAACACGTCCTTTCAAGAAGAGTATACCTGGCCTCATATGCGGTGAACTTCTTGCTAAGATAATAAATAGCCTGCTCCTTTTTGCCTGTGATATCATGTTGACCCAGGACACAACCGAAGGAATTGTCCATGACTGATAAATATAAGATCAAAGGCCTACCAGGCTCCGGGGGTACCAGCACTGGCGGATTTGGCAAAAATCTTTTGATTCGATCGAACGCTTCCTGACATTCTTCAGTCCATTTTACCGCAACACTCTTTTTCAGCAACTTGAATATGGGCTCACAAGTGGTTGTGAGTTGAGCAATAAACCTGCTAATGTAGTTCAGTCTACCAAGCAAACTCATCACCTCCGTTCTATTCTTGGGCGGGGGTAAATCCTGAATGGCTTTGATTTTTGAGGGATCCAATTCAATTCCCCGATGACTGACTACAAACCCCAACAGCTTTCCAGATAGAACTCCAAATACACATTTTGCCGGGTTGAGTTTGAGATTATACCTGCGAAGCCTTTCAAAGAACTTTCTTAAATCTTTAACATGGTCGGCCTGACTTTTTGACTTAATAATCACATCATCCACGTAGACCTCAATCTCTTTATGCATCATATCATGAAACATAGTGGTCATGGCTCTCATGTATGTTGCTCCAGCATTCTTCAAACCGAATGGCATCACTCGATAACAATAAGTTCCACATGGTGTGACAAAAGATGTCTTCTCCGCGTCTTCATCATCCATAATGATCTGGTGATATCCGGCATAGCAATCCACAAAAGAGGCAACCTCGTGTTTAGCACAGTTGTCTAACAAAATGTGGATGTTGGGCAGTGGAAAATCATCTTTTGGACTTGCTCTGTTCAAATCACGATAATCAACACACACTCAAATTTTGCCATTTTTCTTTGGTACGGGAACAACATTGGATAACCACATGGGATAACGAGACACTCGAATTACTTTGGCTTCAAGTTGTTTCATGATTTCCTCTTTGATTTTAATACTCACATCGGTTTTAAACTTCCTCAAATTTTGTTTGACAGGGGGGAACGCGGGATCAGTTGGCAACTTGTGAGCCACTGATTCAGTGCTTAAACCGAGCATATCATCATAAGACCATGCAAAAACATCTTTATAATCAATTAATGCTTGAATCATTCCCTCTTTTAGCTGTGGCAAAGCATGTACACTGATTTTAGTTTCCCTAACATCTTCTTGATCCCCTACATTTATTGGCTCGGTTTCATTCAAATTAGGATTTGATTTGTCTTCAAACTATTCCAACTCTTTGTTTATTTTTTCTAGTGCTTGTTCCTCATCATATTCCCCATCCTGTTTCATTACATCTTGATTAGTTTGGATTTTAAAATCAGGCTGAAAATTCTGCATGCATGTCATGTCATTAGAATCAGCATAAAGAGAACTGTGTAAGAAAAGAAAACAAAATATATTAGACACAAAACAAAAGGGACATTGCATTTCATTAAATAAAAAGATAAAAGGGTTTAAACACAGATGCCAACATAACATAAACAAACTAAAAATCCGAATTACAATCCTGAAATAACTCGGATAAACAGAAAGAAAAACAAAATAAACTACCGAAACTCCCTCCTGACGGGGAGAGGAGTGACTTCCTAATTATTGAGCTGGACAGCTGGACCTATGAATTGCACGTCTGCCATACTGGTACCTTCTCTTGCTTCGACCATATCAACTTCGATACAGAGGTTCTGGAAGTCATCAACCAATTCAAACTCAAATTCTTCATGCTTCGTGACACCACTCTTAACAAATGATTCACTGAGTAGTGGCATTGGGCGAGGGAGTGACCATATTTCCTTTTTCCTTCCCTTGGCTTTCTTCAAATCTTTAGCTGTAGGCTCAAATCCCAGACCAAACGTGCCCAGGTTCTCACTCGGACATATGGGATGAACTATACCGTGCAAAGACGCTCCCAAACCCTTTCCTGGCTCAAATCCGTATTTCCAAAGTTCACTCACCATCATGATAGAAGCCGAAGACAATTGCAGTCCCGGTATAGCCTGCCATTCAAGGATACGATTCACTGGCACTGTATCAAAAATTTGATAGACGAATGTCTCTTCTACGTTATTTGCTTCAATAAGAGACAAGGGAGAATCTTCCTAGGCTGACAAATCTCCTTCACCATGAATAACTACTTCTTGCCTGTCATTCTCAAACTTAATCATTTGGTGCAGTGTAGATGCAACCGTCTTGGCCTTGTGGATCCACGGCCTTCCCAACAACAGATTGTAAGAGGAGTCTACATTCAATACTTGAAACTCTATGGCGAACTCAACAGGCCCTATGGTCAACATTAGTTCTATTTCGCCAATGGAATTTGATTTTGCACCATCGAAAGCCCTGACACATACATTGTTGGGCCTGATCCTCTCAGCACCAATATTTAGCTTTTGCAAAGTAGAAATAGGGCAAATATTTGCACCTGAACCTCCATCGATCATAACATGAGTGACATAGAAATCTTCACACTTCACTGTAATGTAAAGGCCCCGGTTATGCCCTGTACCTTCAACAGGCAATTCATTGTCAGAAAAGCTGATCCGATTGACCTCAAAGATTTTTTCAACCATTTTCTCAAGCTGGTTGATTGTAATCTCCCTTGGAACATATTCTTCATTTAATACCTTCAGTAAAACATCACGATGCTCCTTGGAGTGTAACAACAAAGATAAAAGGGAAATTTGAGCAGGGGTTTTCTTCAGCTGGTCTAATATTGAATACTTTGGCAATTTCATCTTTTTCAAAAATTCTTCGGCTTCTTCTTCGGTGATAGGCTTTTTGATAGATGACGGTCCACTCACCGTTGGCTTGGACTTTCTTAAGCTTTCAGGCATGAAACATCTTCCTGACCTAGTCAAACCCCCTACCTCATTTACATCTTCCACTACTTCTTTCCCATGATAGGTCATCACGGTCCATCCATAATTCCAGGGAATCATTTTCTTATCAACGATCGAAGGTTGGGTCACCGGTTTGAGGACAATAGGCGCTGCCAGTGCTCCTTTCACCGTCAAGATAGGTTGACTCAGAGCTCCCACTACCGTCAACTTAGGTTTATCCTGACTTGAATCAACATACCTTTTGGCGCTCTGTACTGTGATCAAGGGTTTCTTTGTGCTTTCTTGGGCTTTATCTTCTCTCATTCCTTCCTGGCTCAATGACATTGCTTTCAAAGACTCCGCTACATTCACCGATTTCTCCTCAATGGTTTGTATCTTGACAATAGGCTTATAACCCCTTGAAGACTCTTTCCCATCATTAATCAATTCTAACATATTGGCTTCAGCATGGGTTGGCAGCGGATTCTGGTTAATGTTTGGACCCTCCGGGGCCTGGACCAGCATCTGATTTGTGTCAATTAAATCTTGGACAGCTCTCTTTAAATGCCACCATTTCTCGATATCATGGCCTGGCATATGAGAACAGTACGCACACCTTAAAGAATAATCGAGATTCCGTGGTGGTGGATTTGAAAGCCTTCCTTGAATTGGGCTTAAAACCTTCAATTTTCTCAACCTATCAAACAAACTAGCATATGACTCCCCAAGAGGTGTGAATTGATTTTTGACCGTCTTCTCCTTCTTATACTCGGGCTTAGGCTGAAAACTGGGTCTGGAGGGGTTTTGGTAATTTGGTGGAGCGAATGGGCGATTTTATGGAGTTTGCGCACGCCACTGCGGGTAAGAAAGGGTTTGGGCATATGGCTGCGCGTTATATACTGGGTAAGAGGGTGGCGGAATGGAATATAAAGGGTTTTGTGGAGGGTAGTAATGGTGGGGAGGAATATATGGAGCTTGGGCGTAGACTTGGGCTTGGGATTGGTGATAGGGGCGAGGTAGTCTTTTAGGATAAGAATGGGTTCCGGCTACGACAGTCGCAACATCCTCTTTCTTCTTTTTACCTCTAAATGTGCCAGATCCACCTTGAATCGCTTGTGTGGTAGCTTTTAATGTAGCAAAACTCACTATTCGACCGGTCTTAATCCCGTCCTCTATCATCTCCCCCATTTTGAGGACTTCCATAAAAGACTTTCCCATTGCCGGAAGTAATGTTGAAAATAAGTCTCATCCTGCGCCTGAATGAAAACTTCTACCAACTTACTTTTTTTCATTGGAGGCTTTACCCTAGCGGCATGTTCACGCCACCTTATCGCGTATTCCCTAAAACCTTCAATGCTTTTTTTCTTCATGTTGACCAAAGATTTTTCGTCCGGAATCAAGTCGATGTTGTACTGAAAATGTTGAACAAATTCAGAAGCCAAATCATCCCAACTGTTCCATTTATCGATATCCCGATCGATGAACCACTCTGAAGCCAGATCTGAAAAACTTTCGCCAAAGAAGGCCCTGAGTAGTTCTTTCTTTCCTCCTGCAGCCCTCAACTAGTTGCAATAACGTCTCAAGTGTGCAATAGGATCACCGTGCCCTGCGTACTTCTCGAACTTAGGCATCTTAAAACCGGGGGGCAGGTTGATGTCTGGGAACATGCACAGGTCTTTATAGGAAACACTTCTATAATCTCCGATTCCTTGCAAATTCCTCATAGCTTGCTCTAAACTCTTCAGTTTCCGGGCTATGACATCCTATTCCTCCGTTGCGATAGGTTTATCCGTATCAAATGGAAATGCAGGCGGCTGAATGTACCCATACGGTTCATTCAATTGCAGAGTAGGCTCCGTAGCATAATACTGACCATCTGAAACCTTCAGTACTGGCTCACTGGAAGACCGAGGAAGCCTTATTGTGGGACGCACAACATATATGGGAGTTTCATGTGGTGGCAGGTCCACGAATACCGGTGTGATCGGTGGCGCTAGCTGAGCAGCTGGTCTTGATTGGGGAGCTGCCAAGGGCACACCAGAATTGCCAGGATAATAATGTCGCGGAGTGAATCCTGGCGCGTGCTCAGGTTACTCAGTAGGAGCAGAGAATTGTGCCTGAGAGAGCGGTGGGCAATTAGAGATATTCCCAAGACCTTCAGGAAGCGGAGGAGGAGGCATTCCACTGGACCATGCCCGGTGCAAATCTATCAATTATTGCCTGAGCCTTACTACCTCATCATTGTGTTCTGAACTTTCTTCCCTGTGATCCTGATCCGGATCAATGAGCGAATTTTCAATCTCCCTGCTAGCCATGGCGAGCTTTGCTTTGGATATAGTGAAGTATGGGTGACTAGCCAGAGTGCTGCAAACCTACCACTATTATCTGAAAGAACATGCTCATCAAAGACGACATCCGTTAGGATTAGGGCACACAACAAGCATGAGAGTCACATTGGATAAAATTGTCCTAAATTCATGTTCATTTCTACCAGCTTTTGAGGGTAGCGAGGCCATTTCAACATCATCCCGATTTTTTTTTTATTTTTTTTCGTATCCATCTCTATTCTTTCCACTTTTCTCGTTATCTACCTTTATTTTATTATTCTTTATGGCTTTTTTTCTTTAAAAGAGGAAAAATAATGAAAAATAATGAAACAAAATGATTAGATCGAACCCAAAAGTAGGTTGCCTACGTATCATGTTATACATGAATCAGATCTTGCGTAGTTCGGGAAGCTTATGCATAAACATTACACAATTGAAGGTTTTTTTTTCACGAAACACGAAAATAAGTAAACAAAAGAAAGACGTAACATCCTAAAATTTCGATGAAAGACAGCAAAACATACAACGAATTTAGGACCACTTTAAAACTAAACAACAAATACAAAACAACACTTTAAACCCCTAACGATATGGGTGCAATAAAGACCCGAATATCAAAAACAACTTGACTCCGACTTAACACAGACACCAACCTACAATGACAGAAACATAAAAGACTCAAAACTACATAAAGATAAGACATGCTCTTTCAAACTAGTGCTCTGTGTGATGTCCCCGGCTGAGATGAACCCATCTGTGAAGTCCCCACTTTTCCACTCAGACTTTGCAACATATCTTGCAACGATGTTTTGATACCCGAAAACAAATTTCTTGCCCATATCCCTGCCTCTTAGAGAGTACACCCGCCAAGGTTTCTCTGGCACCCATCCACAGTTGTGATCAAACGCGACAACTGAACTCTCAAAAACTCCACCTTGGCACCCGGATCTTCCTGCTCATCATTTTCTACCATGATTACTTCCCGTATTCGTCCTCTTAGTTGGGCTGGTAAGGGTCTACTAATGCCACGGGGCAGAGATTGTAGCCAGATTTCATAGTTTTGAGTGCATCCTGGATTTTCCTCGAGAGTATCGACACCTAACTTTATCGCGTTATTCCATAATTGCTCATATTTGCTTTCCCCCACAGCTTGGTCTTTAAAGTACTCTACATCCTTTAGAAGGTCCATTATTGGGGGGACGTCTTACATCCTACCCAACTGACGCATCACCCTTCTTGGACTGTAAGGCCTGGTGCAGTTAAGTCCTATCAAAACTAGAAAGAGTTGCATTTGAGATCCAATCAAGATTTTCTTAGGACAAAACCACATATAGCACCAAAGAATGTTGTTTGGAGTTCTTGATTCGAGAAATTCGATCCAAGAATTGACTCCAATAGGAAAAGAAAATTTGTCAAAACGCATTCTTTCTTGCATGGCTTGCACTCAATCATTCAGACAACGGTCGATCACATCTTCTCTAATCAAAGAAGGCGTATGCAAGTGCTCCATCATCCACAGCTGCAATATCAGATTACTCCCCTCAAAAAATCGTACCCCTCCTTTTACTTCAGTTAAAGCCTTATATATTTCTGTTAAGATCATTGGTACAATGGTGACCTCATCTTTTTTCTTGAATAAAGCTATCACCACTGATTGCAGACGAGTATTGATACACCTCTCATCTAACGGGAACACTAAGATACCCAACAAAGCCAGACAAAAAACTTCAAGACGACGTTATTCCCAGATTTTTTTGGTAGTACAGAATTCATCCCAAAAGCAGTCGAAACCCTCTAAAGACCCAAATCTAGCAAACAAATAGTCCAAGGAAATCCAAGATTGTTTGAGACATCCCAGATGCTTGTTATCTTTTAATCCACAGAGTCGAAGGAATTTCTTACGAGTATGATTGCGGGCTAAAATCATCTGCTGGCCCATATAAGTCAACCGAAACAAACAAGATATTTCTGCCAGGGTAGGAGTCAATTCACAACTTTCGAACCTAAACACCAAATTATTTGGATGCCAGAAAGTCAACGCAGCTTCTATTAAATCCGGACGAGGCGTGAGATCCATGAGTGCTACAAGATTGCCTAACACTTTCCTCACTTCGTGCTTTTCGGAGTAATTGAACGTGCCCCACCACTTGATCAACTTTTTGGGTACCTTGAGAACCATAAGGACTCTAGACTTTGTGGACAGATCCATCCTGTAGTAGCAGATAAGAAATTATCTCAAAATTTGATAAGAGCAAAAGGTTCCCAACCAATGGGAATTTGATGCGGACATACGTCGATGGGACAGACCGCTTCATGACTCTAAATCGCCGAACAGTAATGCTGAATAAAATCAGCCTACTTGGCTAACAACTCTAGGTTACGGAGTAAAAGACCTAGCCTAAGACTAAGACGAAGACCAAAATAAAGGTTACCGGACCCACCTAAGGTTGCCTACGTATCCCGCCCCGAGGGACGGAAATCAGGTATGCGTAGTTCGTCCAGATTGGACAACTAACGATTAACTAATAAATTGAACCTAACTTAAGAGACAAAACCAAAAACAAACGAATAAAAACTTTTAGGATTTTTCAATTAGACACTTTAACTAAGACTGACACCAACCATTATGGAAAAAAAATCTTTTTGGTATTTTTGCTTTTGACAAATACGTAGAAAAGGCAAACAAAAAAAACTTTTTTTTTTGAATTTACGGTACTTTGAGAAGACAAATGCAAAAATGTAAAAAAAAAAAAAAAAAAAAAAACTTTTTGAGTTTTTGGATCGTGAAGAAGAACAAAAGCCATAAAGAATACTAAAATAAACTACGACATTCCTTTTGATTCATTCTTTTCGACTCACTTTTATATATATATATATATATATATATATATATTTATTATTTTTTTTTAAATCTGTCCGTCAAATGACCACGTTACCCTCAAATATGCAACAGTTAGCACGTAACGATGTTTTAAAGGTGAGTCTCCTACAAAGGACCGTGTAGGCCTCGCTAGGTCTCAATATGATGCACATAAGAATGACCTAAAGGCTGACCTACATTGTGGTTTACTAACAAGGCCGTTCGGGGGAGCATATGGTCGATAGTGGCTGCTTTGCTTTCCACCTACTCCATACATCCAACGGCTCCCCCCCTAAAATAAAGGTGACTCAACTAGAGTTCGTGCGCAGACGTGCGCTCCGAGACTTGTTGCAGAAAGAAGGCCGAGGGGTAGATTCATGATGACAGATATAAAGCGGTAACACATAGGATAAATACTATAAACAAAGAGCACAAAAATACACAAAAGTGAAAACAATAACAAAAAAATAATCACAAACAATGCTTATACACTCGTAATGCCAAACAAAGCCGATACGACTCAAAAAGAAGCTCGAATTCTGAAAGATCCCCAGCGGAGTCGCCAGAGCTGTCACACCCCCTTTTTCATTACGTACTCCAAAAATGGATACATTTTTAAAGTTCGAAAGGGTTTTATTATTTAATTGACAAGAAATGAAAATTTGTTTCGGAAAAGGATTATTTGCATTTTTTATTCAGAGTCGCCACTTGGCATAATCCGGTGTGCCAAGTTACCTTTGAAAAATCCTTTTCGAAACCATTTGACTCTTAAACCCGTTTGCGAACAGAGATTCTGGCTAAGGAATTCTGTTGACCGAGGGGAAGGTGTGAGGCACCCCTCGATCCCGTGGTTCGACCACGGTCGCTTGGTGGAGTGTATCGACTATTTTAGCATTATGAAATGTATAAACCACACAAAAGAGCACAAAATAATCAAACAATAAACTAAACAAAACAAAACAGTCCCAAAAATGTAAAAAAGTCCAGTCCAATTATACAGTCCCGAAATAGAAAAATACGAAAATGTAAATCCTATTCTAAACTAATCCTAGACTGAGCTCCAATGCCTCACCCGATGCCTCGGGCCTTCGTCTCGAACGTCCTCCGTATTAAAGACACCTCGGGGCATTCCCCGGTAAATAAATATACACAGATACTTCGGGGCATTCCCCGGCCAAATAATACAATTGATCCAAAAGTGATGAAACAGAACCGTTAAACACACATTTCAAGCATTCACCAATTCAACGTTCTTAAATTTGCATGCCCCTATCATTTTTCTAACAATTATCGACTTAAAACATCAGACTACCAAATTTAAATAAAATCGATGTTTATCCTGAATCAAGCGATTATCAATGAATCAACATAAACTAATATTCACCAATTTTATCAAGTTTTCAATTCTCAATCCCATCCCAATCTAAAATTGATTAAACTAATTCGATACGCATTCCACCAATCAAGTTTCGCATTCAAATCCAACATCAGCCAACACATAACAAAGATTCAAACACATCCAACAATAAATCATTCACATTCACGTAAAATTAGAGTGAGAGAATATAGAATTGGACCTCAATGTCGCCTTCAAAATCGATGTATTATTTCGATTAAGACGATAGAATTAGGGTCCTCCTCATCCGAAACCTTGATTTGAACCTCAACAGCGGACCAACTCCAACTCGATTAAGACTTTGCGAAGAACAAATAAACCCGAAATTGAAATCAAAGTTTTGAAATGGATAACCAAACACCCTATATGACAGTTTCCGGCGAGATTAAACCAAAGTCGGCCCTAAACGACCGATTCAGATGAGCTGATGGCCGGAATTAATGTTTCCAGTGGGATTTGAACTGGAACGAGGTCGGGAGTAACCATTTTTGACGTGGATTTGGATAGAATGAGGCTGGACGTCCTATTTTTTCTATATCGGAGCTCCGGCGAACTCAACAGCAACAACCATTAGGAGAAAATCGACGGCTGTAGTGTTTTCCGGCGAGAAATGGGTCGAGTTCGATCGTTTGGGGGTTCGTCCGATCACTGTTGTAGCATCACCGGAGCTCCGGCGAGCTTAACAGTGGCGATGTTATTTTCCTCCTCCCTGAATCCTCTCTCTTCGGTCGGTTTCAGCTCACCATCGCCTTTCTCCGTCTCTCTCCGATCTCACATGTCCGGTGTATGTAGAAGAGTTCTAGGGGGTGGTTTGCAGTTGATGTTGGTGATGTATTGTTGGTGGTGGTTAGGCGGTGTAAGTATGGTTGTGCAGATCAGGCCATAAAAAATGGTGGTCGAGGTGTGTGGAGTGTTTCTGTGAGGTTTTTGTGAGGATGGATCCTTTGTATGTTTGCCCTGAATGGAGAAGAAAAGAGGAGACCCCATGAAGCTCGTTAATTCTTCTTTTTATTCTTTTTTCAGTGAGTGAGAATTGTGTGGTAGGGTAGGTGGGGTAGTGAGGTGGGGGTAGGGGTAGGGTATGATGGGGTTACTTGGGGTAGGGGGTAGGGTGTGAGGTGTTTCTTTTTGGTTGGATGGGATAAGGATTAGGTGTTGTTTTTTTATTGGGTGGGTTGTTAGAATATTAGGATAAAACAAAATTAGTTAGGGGTTGTTATTTTTTGTCATTTTGTGGAGGGATTATCACATGGGTGAGGGTACACGGTAGGATAGGGTAAACAATAGGTAAAAACGATATCGGGGAGGGACGAAATTAGGTGTCTACAGTCACCTTAATGGGCCCTGCAACGCCTGATCCGGATTAGTCGGGGCTCCAATACAGGCACCGGATACCGGATGAAAAAACAAAAAAAAAATATATGAATTAATTGTATTTTCTTGAGACTAAAATATATATGGATGAGGATCCATATAGCCCTCGAATTATAAATGTTGGGCGAATATAAATCAATATGCGCTTATGGTATTTTCGTTATCATAAAAAAAAAAAAAAAAAAAAAAAGGAAACCAAAATTAGAAAAAAAAAAAAAGTAGAAAGAGGGGTAGAAGTTAGAGATAGAAGGGAGAAAAAAACGTGAAGAAAAAAATGAGAAAGAAGTAAAAATAAAAAAATAAAAACTAGAAAAAAAGAAGACTAAAACGGAAAAAAAAAAAGAAACAAAGGGCAGATGGTAGAGATAGAAGAGAGAGAGAAAAATGACAAAAAAATGAAAAAAAAAAAAACTAGAGGCTACATATAGAAGAGAGACAAAAAAACTAAAAAGAAAAAACTAAAAAATAAGAAATGAAAAAAAAAATCAAGGTGATATGATATAGAAGTTTTAAGTTTTTGACTTAGAGTTAAATGGATTGAACTCAATCCATATTTGACCAAATTCATATTTACCTATATTTATATGGACGAATTACAATTCAAACCATTTTTATTCGATCCATATTTAATCCGTCCAAATCTAATTCAATCCGCCCGTTTACCACTCCTAATTGAGAGTAAGAATGATTGCATTTATAGAATATAAAGAAGGCACTATGAACATGACTGATTATACAGATGATGAAAACTTTTGCTGACACCTTGATGACGACATCATAATCAGTTTTAAATTTTGCCTAATTCTTTCTATATTAGGAGGCCATGGATAAGAATATGATGCCAAAATATCGATAAACTTTCACTGACACCATAATGGCGGCATCTGAATCAGTTTTGACTGATTACCTAATTCTTCATGTATTAGGAGGCCTTCAATCAGAATATGATGTCGTTATAATATCGATAACCTCTAGAGTGGAACCTATTACTATTACAGATATCTATGGACTATAACTTAGTCATGAACTTAGGCTATGGGTGTCAAACGGGTCGGGCTAATCCGAAACCGGCCCTTCTATTTTAATCGGGTTGAGGGCTGGTTTTGGCGTTAGACGGGCCGAGCCGGGTCAAACAGTAAAAAAATTAAAATCCACCCTAATCTGGCCCACTTAATCCAACCCTGTCAAATCCACCAAAATTCGATCAAACCCGATTAAAAAATCGGTCAAACCCGGTCAAAAATATTAAAAAAAAAACTTTCTTTCAATATACATTACATATACCCACCTAATATACATTATAAATATGTTAAATAATATATATACACTATATATATAGTATATACTACATTAGAATTTAAAAAATATATACACATATACTCAATTAGTCAATTACTCATATTAGCGCCTTAAATTGGGAAATACTAGGCTGTGATAGAGATCTAGAAAATAATATTGCAGGAATAAACTGGCTTAGAGAACGTATTAGTAAAAAATACTATCAGTTAGGATAATAGATACCCATAGACATTTTGTATGAAACAACATAGATCTTTTCAGGAAGTAAGGTGTACCTACTATTTTTATCATTTAGAATATAAAAAATTACTTGGTATTAAAAACAGAAAAAGAAAGTTAGAAGACAGTTTAGAGAAATTAAAAAACGCTTGTATATCAAATCCATCTATTAACAAATCTAAAAGAGCTTATAGATTGGCAGAAAAAATACATAGGGAAATACAAGGTTGCAAAGGTGACCTCGGACATAAAACTAGAATAATAAATTGGATTAAAACAAGAATTAAAAATAGAGCTTATCAACTTGGCTAGTAAATGCCCATAAGATACGTCGAGAATATTAGAGAGATCCAACGACAATATTATAGAGAATTTATTTATAAACATCAATTAAACAAGATTTTAAAACAACTTAGAAAAAGACTAGAGTTATTAAATAAAGAAATAGATATTCAAAATTACAGAGAAACAGAAACAGACGAATTATTTACCACAACAATTAATTATTACAAAAAAGTTTTAATACACGAAAAATCTAGACTAATAAAAAACATACAAGAAGTAGAAATAGATATAACCTATACCAATAATAGATTAAAATATCAGGCAAAGCTAAGCAAAAAACATCTTAATCTAAATCATTTAGGATAACAAAATAGCTTCGTTAAAACGCTTAGAATATTTAGATCTTAGATTTCAGCCGGAAAAGAAATATAGAATATTAAAAGATAATATTACTATAAGGTGTAATTTTAACCAAGGAGAACACATCCTTCATTCAGAAGATAAACAATATAATACAATAATAGACCTTTTAATTAACTCTAGTGAAAAAACGCAAGAAAAAGATAAAAGTGTACAAAAAACTCTAGAACAAATAGAAATAATTCAAGATAAAAATAAAAAGACCTTAGAAAAAATAGAACAGAACCTAGACTATTTAAAATCTCAAGAATTAGAAATAGATAGAAAAGTCCAATTCCTAAACCATAAATTTAACTTGGAACAGATACCTACTAAAATAGAAATTGAAAAACTAATAAAAACATTAATAGAAAAACCTAAAGAATTAGAAGTAAAAACTACACAATTAATAGTAAAGCTTATAGAACAAGTTGAAAATATAACAAAAGAAATTAAAGACTTGCAAGGAATAGCAAGCAGATTAGAAGAAATTTCACTTTCATGAGTAGTGAAGAAGATAAAAACTATCTAAAAGCGCTAGAAAAATCAAGAATACATCATAGTGAACCAGAGGGATTATCCAGGTATATCCCCTCAAGCATAACAGATAAAGTCTTACTAAAACAAAATAATACGATAATAGAACTATTATTAGACTTGCATAAAAAAGTAGATAGTTTAATCAAAGATAAAGAAATAATTACAACACCAAAGGAACCAGAACTACCAGAATTACATAAAAAGATAGATATTCTAATAAAAGGTAAACAAACCCAAGAAGAACAACCAAAAACTACTTCTGAAATAGACGAATTAGTTAACCAATTAAAAAGAATAGAGTTAACCCCAGTACACGAACGCAAAATCATAAAAAGAAAACCACAAAAATGGACCTTTTATCAAATAGACGGGGAACCGACGAAAGAAACCAAGAAAGACACAGAGCTAGTTTCTCAGAAAATAGGATAGGAAATAATAATATATTATCTAGAATATGTAGGAGACAACCTAATATGGAACAAAACCAAGAGCTTAATGAGATAATAGATATAGACAAGGATTTACAAATCTTTTAACAACATCAGTTAAAATTACTAAATCCAAAGACATTATACAACACAGGATACTTCTCTTCAAACAACCAGCTATATAGACATTACAGAGAAGAGCAAATATCAGCCTTAGGAGAAGATTCTAAAATATTAGACCTAGTAAATACTAACTCCTTAAAACAAATAAAATATAATAAAATGATTTTAATGCATATGGGATTAATTGTCATAGGCATTAAAGGATTAACCAGAAAAAATCTAGGATCTAAAGTATTAATAACTATATATGATGATCGATGGTCAGATATTAAGAAATCAATCATAGGATTAACAGAGGTAGATATGACAAATAATGGAGGAATATTTTACATTAGTCCAGATTTCTTAATGAACTTAAAAGAATTTGGAAAAAACATTAAGATAGGAGTTCAAACTAAAGGATACGAAGAAATGAATAGTGGAAATAATTTATTAATGTGCATAGGTTTTATTGGTAAATTAACTTTAAGTAGCAATACAAAATTTAAATTAAAGGTAAATGATGTAGTTGAAATAATGGGTAATAAAGGCATAAGTCTTATAAAACCAATAAAAATAGATCCAGAAATATATGCAGGATTAGAATGGAATCTAAATAAATTTACAAAACCAAAGACTTTCACACCAGACTCACACTTACTATATACAACAAGTAAAGGTGAAACTTCAGTAAGATTTACAGATTATAATTATATGATAAAAAGAAATCTAGACGACGATGAAACCGAAAGTAATATAGGAACAGAAAGTGAATTTATGAATATAGAAGTTTTACAAGAAGGATATGAAGTAGATATAGCAATAGAAAAAGCAGAAAATCTAGCAGAAGAACATAAAAATATAACCTTTAAATGTAAAGGATGTCAAAAAAACAATATGCTAATAAACGAATGTAGAGAACATTTCAGAACTTGCTTGAAACGCAATGATAATTTAGGATATAGAAATAATGAACCCTTCCTAAATAAATTCGAAGAAGATACATTTTCAGTACTAAGTTCAAACATTAGTTACAAAGAATTAGCTGAATTAGAACCAGCTAGCTCCTCTAGTGCTAGCCCTTTCCAACAAACAAATCCTAATCCACAACCAATAGATTATAGCACAGGGAATGTACCTAGGAGACCTGCAATAAGAGTAAACCCAGACACAGAAGTAAAAGACCACATAAAACCAGCAGGAAAGAGAATGCCTATAGAAGAACCTATTAAACTCCAAGAAGGAGGAAGTAAGGGAAAAATCTTAAATATTGCAGCACACGATCCCCAAATGTGGGACACAGTAATAGATTTATGGAAAGGAATAGTAGCAGCTGATTACTTAAGACATTATACTGAAACCGATACAGAAACAATGTATAAATATTTAGAAACATTCTTAGGAGAATCCGCTAAAGCTACGTGGGAAAGTTTTAAAACTAATTGCCCACATGATTTTCAAATATTACTAAGTATGGGACCAAATCCCTATAATTTTACAAATAAAATGCATACGTTATTAACTGGAAAAGATCAAAGCATTTCACACTGGGTATACATAAAGAAATTTTTACAAGATTATTTTTATTATTGTACCATAAGTGGAAATACTTTTAATGACGAATTAGGTAAAAAATTATTTAATAAACTACCCGGGGCATTAGGAAGAGAAATAGAAGACAGATGGTATAAAAGAGATGGGGTAGCAGCAAACCCGAATTTTAAATGGACAATAGGGCATAGAGCACAACATATAATGGACATTTTAACAGAAAAATGTACAAATATACAAATACAAAAACAATTAAAACGAAATGAAATGAATTTCTGTAAATCAGTTATATATACAACTCAAAATTATGACCAAAAGCAATATAAGAAATATAGGAAACGAAATAACCAAAAACCATATAACAGAAAACAATATTTCTTACGAAAATCAAAAGCTAAAAAACCCTGGTTAAATAGGGATAGACATGTTAGAAAATATAGAAATGATAGAAATTACAGAAATAAGCTAGAATGTTATACGTGTGGCAGCACAGATCATTTAGCCAATATATGCCCCAAAAGAAACAATAATAGAACAAGAAATTCCCAATTAATAGAAGACTTCCAAGAAACACTATTAAATGTAGATGAATACATGTCAGATACAGAAAGTATCTACTCAATAATTAGCATCGATATAACTGACCAAGATAACAAAAAATCTGATTCCTCAGACTCAGAAGAAGACAACTTAGTTAACGAATTAGGTCAAGAGATAGATGACCTAGATTTAAATAACCTAGTGATAAATAACCTAATGAATGTTACACAAGAATGTGAACATGATTTCCAAAGAAATAAGGGTTTAGATAGTAATAGATGTCGTATATGTAGTTGGTACCCAAGTAAAGACAATAGGGCAAAATGTAAAAAATGTTACTTAGAAGCATGTATAAATTGTATAGAAAATACTTTAAAAATAAAAGTAGAATTACAAACAAATAATGGACAAAAATATACAAATAGTCAGATTTTAAATTTAAGAGTATCTACTTTAGAAACCCGATTAAATGATCTAGAACAAAGATTAACTACTCTAGAGAAAGGAAAAATGAAAGAAGAAATAGAAACCCAAGAAACATTAGACACAGTACATTTAGACAAATTAGAAGCAGAACTTATGAACACAGAAAATAATAATACAACTTTTATATGTAATGAAGACAAAGAATTTTCTACTATAAAAGTTCTGGTAAAAATTAAAATACAAAATATAGAAATAGAAACGCTAGCATTAATAGATCCAGGATGTACTAGCTGTTTAATTAATAAAGCAATAGTACCAGAACATCTAATAAAAACACTTGAAAGACCCATACTATGGCGCTTATTAAATTATTGCAAACTGGTCTAGTTGTATTATATAGACTGTATAATCTATTAGTTTCTATTAGACTATTTCTAATTTTTTCGAAGTTCTTCTTTCTTGCTATAATACTTTGTCTTTTTTTTATTTTCTCTATATAAATAAAAATAATTATACCTTATATCTTGAAAAGATATATGTTTTTTCATATACTGATTTTGCGAGTTAGTTTCCCAAAACCTTCTCGCTCTGATACCAAACTAAGGGGCTATTTCAATAAAATGTTTAAATTTCAATAAAATGTTTTGAAATTAAATAAAATGTTTTGACAACTTGTTTTGAAAACTAAAATCACTGATTTTTAAAATTTTAGGTGTTTTTGTGTGAAAAATTCCTACTCAGTACTCCCTCTCTCTCATAGTTTCTTCATTTTTGTTGATTTTATGGTTTATATTTTCCCCAAATTTTCATTTTTTTTTTTTTATTATTTATTTATTTATTTAGTTTACCCTGTTCATCTCTTCCTCTTAATCTATATTCTTAACACTTTACTTCTTTAACCACACCCCGAAATATTTTTATCTGGCAACTAATATTCGTCCTATGTCTATTCGGCAGACTTGGCGGACTGTCAAGGCCAGAATTCCTAGGAATTTACAGGTTAATCCATCGTTGTAATTAAGAAATTAAGAGGCTAACCATATACTACGGGTAAAAATTAATTTTTATAAAGAAAAAACAACTGATTTACATTATGTATAACAACTTGAACATGAAGATAAACATAAAAACATAAAAGATAAAAAAAAATTTATGGGGAAAAATTTCATAATGAAGAACTTACATGAAGTAAATAAAGGAGAGGTTTCCCTTTCGGGAATCCCCTAAAGATCTGATGAAAACGTAGAGCTTATATTCAACAACAGCTTAATGTTTACAACTTTTATACAAAGAGAACAAGGTTGGATCTTATTTTTGGGTGGAGAGGTTTACACATGTAAGAGGTTTGGGGATGATTTTCTTGCCTTCTTCTAGTTTCTACCTGATACAAGCCTTTTATAGGCAAAATTCTACAAAGGAGTGGTTATAAGGATTACTACGTGGCCTTCATTTAATGGGTCGACACTTTTAGATAAGTGATAAGGAAAAACTTTAATAATGCAAGCCGGGTGCGTTGTGGGCCCCATCGTCACATGCGTTATTAATTTTTCTTTAATCCTTATCTGACGCGTGCTTCTGCAGTTTTTCTTTCTTTGTAGAAAGTAGTGATAAAGGAAGCACTCGTACCTGACTCATACTGACTCTGATATTTACATGACACAAAGTGGGCATCCCCACCTGACTAGATTTTATTGTCTATCTTGTCTTGGATTTGTCCTTACGTGTCCAAGTTGTGCAGGGCTATTGAGTCGAAACTCATGCCTGAGTCATCTTCTTCATAGGGGTCCTGTGCATCTTGGAACTGGGAATTATTGTCTTCGTCTGAATTTGAAACTGAAGGATTAATATCCTGTTCTGGTACAAATCTTTCTGAGTTAAAGGGGTGTCGTCCTTCTGTATTAGTGGGTGGTTGTTCGCTTGCCTGTTCATTTATGTGTTTGTCTTGAGTCTGGCTACTGAAAAATTTATCTAATGTTTGTTTGATTATAGTTTCTATTGTCTTGTTTTTGCTTTTAGCTATTAAGGTTTTCCTAGTTCTGTTTACTTTAGTTCTTGATGAAGAGCATCCTTCATCTTCACTTTTTGGCAAAGTGACAGCCATTAACGGATTTGTTTTGTCTTTACCGGTTACCGTTTGAGCCGGACTAGCTGTACCAACATCCGGTACAGTGGATTTCTTAGCATTTAGTGGGAAATGCACACCCTTTTCATCCATTTTTTGAGGAGATGGAGAACTCTGTTCTGGTGGAGTCTGTGTCTGAGCATCTGTCTTGCTGGCTGAATGCTGTCTGAGTCTGGTTTCTAATATCTGTATTTGTTTAATTAGTCTTGTGTTTTCCATAACGAGAGACTCCTTTTGAGAATTTAGAACTTTGAAGTTTTCCGTCATAGAAGAACAGTGATCACAGAAAATTATTTTTCCAGTGTCTTTTTGTATATTGTACTGGGGAATTTGATTTGGATTTTGTCTAAGGGAAGGAGAAATATAGTAATTTGGTCTTACGTGTCCTCTAGCGTAATTAGTTGCTTCAGTAAAATCGTTAAAACCTTTGAAAAGCGGGGTTTTAAAACCTTGTATGGAGTCTAAAACTTCTAGCCAAGTTTGGAAAACACCATTATTTTTTCCATGAATTACTACATAATATTTAAAATGAGGTTTATTCTTTTCAGACATATATTGGCATAAAGCATTCATAGAAGCCATAAAATGATTACGGCTTTGTTTATTGTATGAAATCCATAAATTGTCTACTAGGCATTTTTGGGGTCTATCTAAAACATAGTCTGGTCTTACCCTAAATGAGATATTGCTTTCTGGAAATGCAACTAAATTAAATGGTCCGAATTGAATTCGTTCCATTGTCTCTGTAGGTTCTAATGGTCTAAAATGTATGTTACCTAACATTGTTTGTCTGTAAATGTCTGAAGAAGAGGCTTCTCCCTTGCCTTTGTGTCCAGGTGGTTGTCCTGTGGGTCTCATTCTGGGAAAAACAAATAAGTAATGTTAAACTTATTTATTTATTCCTAGTTGTAGTCTACTTAATTGATCTGCTAATGCATTTTCTTTGCCCTTAATATGTTCAAATACTATATTTTTGTAGACAGATATGGTGTCTGTGAAATTTAACCATCTTCGCCTACTACTATTTCTATCATTTATTTTTTGGTGGAATTTAACTATCGCTTCGCAATCAGTTCTAACTAAAACTTCCTCTTTGTTTAATATATATAATTTGAAACTATTTAAACCATATATTATTGCAAGTACTTCTAGATCTATGGCACTCATATTTCCTTTTTCTCTATAAGCACCACTTTGATACCCGCAGATTTGTTCTTCATTTTTACTACTATATTTATTGGGTCGAGCTTTTAAAATAGCTCCCCATCCTAAATCACTACCATCTGTTTGGATAATTAAGTAATCAGATTCTAGAGGAATTTTTAGGTCTGGTATATTCTTAATTTTTTCTTTTATCTGTTTAACTAACTTAACATCTTCTTTATTAAAATTTTTCTGTCCTTTACTACCTGTTTTGGCATATAAAGGTCCAGCTATCTTCCCTAAGTCTTGAATAAAATTTCTTGCGTAATTTACTAGTCCTAGAAATTTCTGTAAATCTTTTGTTGTTTCTAGTTTATCTGGCATGTCTAATACCTTTTTTGCTATATGCGGTTGTAATTTTACTTTTCCATTTCCTAGTGTTATTCCTAAGAAATTAATATAGGTTTTGCATAATTCCATTTTCTTTTTACTTACTATTATACCGTGTTTGACGAATAATCTAAAGACTATTTGTAAATGTCCTAGATGTTCTTGCATGTTTTGACTAAATACTAAAATATCATCTACATAGACTAGTATGAAATGCTTATATTCTCCAAAAATATTATCCATTTTTCTTTGAAAAATGGGTGGAGCTGTCTTTAATCCAAAAGGCATGACCAACCATTCAAAATGTCCTCCGGGACATGTGAACGTTGTCCATTCTATGCTTTCGGGATGCATTTTTACTTGCCAGTAACCGGATTTACAATCAAATTTGCTATATATCTTTTTATTTTGGATTCTATTGATTAATTCATTTTTATCTGATAATTTATATGCGTCTGTTCTAGTATTATCATTTAGTCTTTTGTAATTTATCACCATACGAGTTTTTCCTCTTACCTGCTCGCTATGATTTCGTACCATAAAAGCTGCTGATCTATGTCTAGATGTAGAGCGTTTTATAACTCCTAAATTTAAAAGTTCTTTTATCTGTGTATCAAACTCATTAGTGTCTTCATTATTTGCTTCTATAGGAGCTGTTTTTATAGTATATTCATGGTTAATTATATCTAATTTACACATTAATTCATTAGCATCCCAATGAGCTAATGGTTTTTCTCCTATTATTTCCATTTTATCTAATATAGATATTATATTGTCTAAATCTTTTGGGCTATTTATTATCCCTATTTTATCTATTCCTTTCCTGAAATTATAGAACTGGGTTTCTATACTGATTAGTGTATATTCCTTTTCTATAGGTTCTAAATATTCTTCTCCTTCTACATTAAGTAGAGTATAATTTCTTATTTCTTCTAAATTTTCTCTCGACAGGTTGCTGCATTGTGTATCTTGGCAATCTTCGCAGCAAGGCTCTTGAAGAGTTTTCTTTTTATTCGTATTTAATGTTCTATATATTGTAGGGAGGATTTTAGTCTGAACCGGTGTGTAAGTTAGATCTTTAAATAACATTATCCCGTCTCGTGTTAGAAGGCATCCTCCTTTATCTTGTATACAAAATTTTAATCCTATGACAAAGTTAAAAATTAATAACGCATGTGACGATGGGGCCCACAGCGCACCCGGCTTGCATTATTAAAGTTTTTCCTTATCACTTATCTAAAAGTGTCGGCCCATTAAATGAAGGCCACGTAGTAATCCTTATAACCACTCCTTTTTAGAAATTTTGCCTATAAAAGGCTTGTATCAGGTAGAAACTAGTAGAAGGCAAGAAAATCATCCCCAAACCTCTTACATGTGTAAACCTCTCCACCCAAAAATAAGATCCAACCTTGTTCTCTTTGTATAAAAGTTGTAAACATTAAGCTGTTGTTGAATATAAGCTCTACGTTTTCATCAGATCTTTAGGGGATTCCCGAAAGGGAAACCTCTCCTCTATTTACTTCATGTAAGTTCTTCATTATGAAATTTTTCCCCATAAAATTTTTTTTATCTTTTATGTTTTTATGTTTATCTTCATGTTCAAGTTGTTATACATAATGTAAATCAGTTGTTTTTTCTTTATAAAAAATAATTTTTACCCGTAGTATATGGTTAGCCTCTTAATTTCTTAATTACAACGATGGATTAACCTGTAAATTCCTAGGAATTTTGGCCTTGACAGTCCGCCAAGTCTGCAGAATAGACATAGGATGAATATTAGTTGCCAGATAAAAATATTCCGGGGTGTGGTTAAAGAAGTAAAGTGTTAAGAATATAGATTAAGAGGAAGAGATGAACAGGGTAAACTAAATAAAATAAAATAAAAAAAAAACGAAAATTTGGGGAAAATATAAACCATAAAATCAACAAAAATGAAGAAACTATGAGAGAGAGGGAGTACTGAGTAGGAATTTTTCACACAAAAACACCCAAAATTTTAAAAATCAGTGATTTTAGTTTTCAAAACAAGTTGTCAAAACATTTTATTTAATTTCAAAACATTTTATTGAAATTTAAACATTTTATTGAAATAGCCCCTTAGTTTGGTATCAGAGCGAGAAGGTTTTGGGAAACTAACTCGCAAAATCAGTATATGAAAAAACATATATCTTTTCAAGATATAAGGTATAATTATTTTTATTTATATAGAGAAAATAAAAAAAGACAAAGTATTATAGCAAGAAAGAAGAACTTCGAAAAAATTAGAAATAGTTTAATAGAAACTAATAGATTATACAGTCTATATAATACAACTAGACCAGTTTGCAATAATTTAATAAGCGCCTTAAATTGGGAAATACTAGGCTGTGATAGAGATCTAGAAAATAATATTGCAGGAATAAACTGACTTAGAGAACGTATTAGTGAAAAATACTATCAGTTAGGATAATAGATTCCCATAAACATTTTGTATGAAACAACATAGATCTTTTCAAGAAGTAAGGTGTACCTACTATTTTTATTATTTAGAATATAAAAAATTACTTGGTATTAAAAACAGAAAAAGAAAATTGAAAGATAGTTTAGAAAAATTAAAAAACATTTTTATATCAAATCCATCTACAAACAAATCTAAAAGAGCTTATAGATTAATAGAAAAAATACATCAAGAAATACAAGATTGCAAAGGTAACCTCGAACATAAGACCAGAATAATAAATTGGATTAAAACAAGAATTAAAAATAGAGCTTATCAACTTGGCTAGTAAATGCCCATAAGATACGTCGAGAATATTAGAGAGATCCAACGACAATATTATAGAGAATTTATTTATAAACATCATTTAAACGAGATTTTAAAACAACTTAGAAAAAGAATAGAGCTAATAAATAAAGAAATAGATATTCAAAATTACAAAGAAACAGAAACAGACGAATTATTTACCACAATATTTAATTATTACAAAAAAGCTTTAATACACGAAAAATCTAGACTAATAAAAAACATACAAGAAGTAGAAATAGATATAACCTATACCAATAATAGATTAAAATATCAGGCAAAGCTAAGCAAAAAACATTTTAATCTAAATCATTTAGGATAACAAAATAGCTTCGTTAAAACGCTTAGAATATTTAGATCTTAGATTTCAGCCGGAAAAGAAATATAGAATATTAAAAGATAATATTACTATAAGGTGTAATTTCAACCAAGGAGAACACATCCTTCATTCAGAAGATAAACAATATAATACAATAATAGACCTTTTAATTAACTCTAGTGAAAAAACGCAAGAAAAAGATAAAAGTGTACAAAAAACTCTAGAACAAATAGAAATAATTCAAGATAAAAATAAAAAGACCTTAGAAAAAATAGAACAGAACCTAGACTATTTAAAATCTCAAGAATTAGAAATAGATAGAAAAGTCCAATTCCTAAACCATAAATTTAACTTGGAACAGATACCTACTAAAATAGAAATTGAAAAACTAATAAAAACATTAATAGAAAAACCTAAAGAATTAGAAGTAAAAACTACACAATTAATAATAAAGCTTATAGAACAAGTTGAAAATATAACAAAAGAAATTAAAGACTTGCAAGGAATAGCAAGCAGATTAGAAGAAATTTCACTTTCATGAGTAGTGAAGAAGATAAAAACTATCTAAAAGCGCTAGAAAAATCAAGAATACATCATAGTGAACCAGAGGGATTATCCAGGTATATCCCCTCAAGCATAACAGATAAAGTCTTACTAAAACAAAATAATACAATAATAGAACTATTATTAGACTTGCATAAAAAAGTAGATAGTTTAATCAAAGATAAAGAAATAATTACAACATCAAAGGAACCAGAACTACCCGAATTACATAAAAAGATAGATATTCTAATAAAAGGTAAACAAACCCAAGAAGAACAACCAAAAACTACTTCTGAAATAGACGAATTAGTTAACCAATTAAAACGAATAGAGTTAACCCCAGTACACGAACGCAAAATCATAAAAAGAAAACCACAAAAATGGACCTTTTATCAAATAGACGGGGAACCGACGAAAGAAACCGAGACGGACACAGAGCTAGTTTCTCAGAAAACAGGATAGGAAATAATAATATATTATCTAGAATATGTAGGAGACAACCTAATATGGAACAAAACCAAGAGCTTAATGAGATAATAGATATAGACAAGGATTTACAAATCTTTCAACAACATCAGTTAAAATTACTAAATCCAAAGACATTATACAACACAGGATACTTCTCTTCAAACAACCAGCTATATAGACATTATAGAGAAGAGCAAATATCAGCCTTAGGAGAAGATTCTAAAATATTAGACCTAGTAAATACTGACTCCTTAAAACAAATAAAATATAATAAAATGATTTTAATGCATATGGGATTAATTGTCATAGGCATTAAAGGATTAACCAGAAAAAATCTAGGATCTAAAGTATTAATAACTATATATGATGATCGATGGTCAGATATTAAGAAATCAATCATAGGATTAACAGAGGTAGATATGACAAATAATGGAGGAATATTTTACATTAGTCCAGATTTCTTAATGAACTTAAAAGAATTTGGAAAAAACATTAAGATAGGAGTTCAAACTAAAGGATACGAAGAAATGAATAGTGGAAATAATTTATTAATGTGCATAGGTTTTATTGGTAAATTAACTTTAAGTAGCAATACAAAATTTAAATTAAAGGTAAATGATGTAGTTGAAATAATGGGTAATAAAGGCATAAGTCTTATAAAACCAATAAAAATAGATCCAGAAATATATGCAGGATTAGAATGGAATCTAAATAAATTTACAAAACCAAAGACTTTCACACCAGACTCACACTTACTATATACAACAAGTAAAGGTGAAACTTCGGTAAGATTTACAGATTATAATTATATGATAAAAAGAAATCTAGACGACGATGAAACCGAAAGTAATATAGGAACAGAAAGTGAATTTATGAATATAGAAGTTTTACAAGAAGGATATGAAGTAGATATAGCAATAGAAAAAGCAGAAAATCTAGCAGAAGAACATAAAAACATAACCTTTAAATGTAAAGGATGTCAAAAAGACAATATGCTAATAAACGAATGTAGAGAACATTTCAGAACTTGCTTGAAATGCAATGATAATTTAGGATATAGAAATAATGAACCCTTCCTAAATAAATTCGAAGAAGATACATTTTCAGTACTAAGTTCAAACATTAGTTACAAAGAATTAGCTGAATTAGAACCAGCTAGCTCCTCTAGTGCTAGCCCTTTCCAACAAACAAATCCTAATCCACGACCAATAGATTATAGCACAGGGAATGTACCTAGGAGACCTGCAATAAGAGTAAACCCAGACACAGAAGTAAAAGACTACATAAAACCAGCAGGAAAGAGAATGCCTATAGAAGAACCTATTAAACTCCAAGAAGGAGGAAGTAAGGGAAAAATCTTAAATATTGCAGCACACGATCCCCAAATGTGGGACACAGTAAAAGATTTATGGAAAGGAATAGTAGCAGCTGATTACTTAAGACATTATACTGAAACCGATACAGAAACAATGTATAAATATTTAGAAACTTTCTTAGGAGAATCCGCTAAAGCTACGTGGGAAAGTTTTAAAACTAATTGCCCACATGATTTTCAAATATTACTAAGTATGGGACCAAATCCCTATAATTTTACAAATAAAATGCATATGTTATTAACTGGAAAAGATCCAAATAGTGGATTGATAGCTTTACAAAAAGAAGCATTAATAAAATCAGAACAATTAAGCATTTCACACTGGGTATACATAAAGAAATTTTTACAAGATTATTTTTATTATTGTACCATAAGTGGAAATACTTTTAATGACGAATTAGGTAAAAAATTATTTAATAAACTACCCGGAGCATTAGGAAGAGAAATAGAAGACAGATGGTATAAAAGAGATGGGGTAGCAGCAAACCCGAATTTTAAATGGACAATAGGGCATAGAGCACAACATATAATGGACATTTTAACAGAAAAATGTACAAATATACAAATACAAAAACAATTAAAACGAAATGAAATGAATTTCTGTAAATCAGTTATATATACAACTCAAAATTATGACCAAAAGCAATTTAAGAAATATAGGAAACGAAATAACCAAAAACCATATAACAAAAAACAATATTTCTTACGAAAATCAAAAGCTAAAAAACCCTGGTTAAATAGGGATAGACATGTTAGAAAATATAGAAATGATAGAAATTACAGAAATAAGCTAGAATGTTATACGTGTGGCAGCATAGATCATTTAGCCAATATATGCCCCAAAAGAAACAATAATAGAACAAGAAATTCCCAATTAATAGAAGACTTCCAAGAAACACTATTAAATGTAGATGAATACATGTCAGATACAGAAAGTATTTACTCAATAATTAGCATAGATATAACTGACCAAGATAACAAAAAATCTGATTCCTCAGACTCAGAAGAAGACAACTTAGTTAACGAATTAGGTCAAGAGATAGATGACCTAGATTTAAATAACCTAGTGATAAATAACCTAATGAATGTTACACAAGAATGTGAACATGATTTCCAAAGAAATAAGGGTTTAGATAGTAATAGATGTCGTATATGTAGTTGGTACCCAAGTAAAGACAATAGGGCAAAATGTAAAAAATGTTACTTAGAAGCATGTATAAATTGTATAGAAAATACTTTAAAAATAAAAGTAGAATTACAAACAAATAATGGACAAAAATATACAAATAGTCAGATTTTAAATTTAAGAGTATCTACTTTAGAAACCCGATTAAATGATCTAGAACAAAGATTAACTACTCTAGAGAAAGGAAAAATGAAAGAAGAAATAGAAACCCAAGAAACATTAGACACAGTACATTTAGACAAATTAGAAGCAGAACTTATGAACACAGAAAATAATAATACAACTTTTATATGTAATGAAGACAAAGAATTTTCTACTATAAAAGTTCTGGTAAAAATTAAAATACAAAATATAGAAATAGAAACGCTAGCATTAATAGATCCAGGATGTACTAGCTGTTTAATTAATAAAGCAATAGTACCAGAACATCTAATAAAAACACTTGAAAGACCCATACTAGCCACTCAAATGGATGGCACTCAGAATATTAATCGTTATTATATAGAAAATGCGCAAATAAGTTTCTTAAATACTTGCAATCAATTTTATAACCCAGTCTATAAGGTAAATCGAATATTAGCTAGAGAATTAAACATAGGTTTAGAATTTGTCATAGGATTAAAATTTTGTATACAAGATAAAGGAGGATGCCTTCTAACACGAGATGGGATAATGTTATTTAAAGATCTAACTTACACACCGGTTCAGACTAAAATCCTCCCTACAATATATAGAACATTAAATACGAATAAAAAGAAAACTCTTCAAGAGCCTTGCTGCGAAGATTGCCAAGATACACAATGCAGCAACCGGTCGAGAGAAAATTTAGAAGAAATAAGAAATTATACTCTACTTAATATAGAAGGAGAAGAATATTTAGAACCTATAGAAAAGGAATATACACTAATCAGTACAGAAACCCAGTTCTATAATTTCAGGAAAGGAATAGATAAAATAGGGATAATAAATAGCCCAAAAGATTTAGACAATATAATATCTATATTAGATAAAATGGAAATAATAGGAGAAAAACCATTAGCTCATTGGGATGCTAATGAATTAATGTGTAAATTAGATATAATTAACCATGAATATACTATAAAAACAGCTCCTATAGAAGCAAATAATGAAGACACTAATGAGTTTGATACACAGATAAAAGAACTTTTAAAGTTAGGAGTTATAAAACGCTCTACATCTAGACATAGATCAGCAGCTTTTATGGTACGAAATCATAGCGAGCAGCAGAGAGGAAAAGCTCGTATGGTGATAAATTACAAAAGACTAAATGATAATACTAGAACAGACGCATATAAATTACCAGATAAAAATGAATTAATCAATAGAATCCAAAATAAAAAGATATATAGCAAATTTGATTGTAAATCCGGTTACTGGCAAGTAAAAATGCATACCGAAAGCATAGAATGGACAGCGTTCACATGTCCCGGAGGACATTTTGAATGGTTGGTCATGCCTTTTGGATTATAGACAGCTCCACCCATTTTTCAAAGAAAAATGGATAATATTTTTGGAGAATATAAGCATTTCATACTAGTCTATGTAGATGATATTTTAGTATTTAGTCAAAACATGCAAGAACATCTAGGACATTTACAAATAGTCTTTAGATTATTCGTCAAACACGGTATAATAGTAAGTAAAAGGAAAATGGAATTATGCAAAACCTATATTAATTTCTTAGGAATAACACTAGGGAATGGAAAAGTAAAATTACAACCGCATATAGCAAAAAAGGTATTAGACATGCCAGATAAACTAGAAACAACAAAGGATTTACAGAAATTTCTAGGACTAGTAAATTACGCAAGAAATTTTATTCAAGACTTAGGGAAGATAGCTGGACCTTTATATGCCAAAACAGGTAGTAAAGGACAGAAAAATTTTAATAAAGAAGATGTTAAGTTAGTTAAACAGATAAAAGAAAAAATTAAGAATATACCAGACCTAAAAATTCCTCTAGAATCTGATTACTTAATTATCCAAACAGATGGTAGTGATTTAGGATGGGGAGCTATTTTAAAAGCTCGACCCAATAAATATAGTAGTAAAAATGAAGAACAAATCTGCGGGTATCAAAGTGGTGCTTATAGAGAAAAAGGAAATATGAGTGCCATAGATCTAGAAGTACTTGCAATAACATATGGTTTAAATAGTTTCAAATTATATATATTAAACAAAGAGGAAGTTTTAGTTAGAACTGATTGCGAAGCAATAGTTAAATTCCACCAAAAAAATAAATGATAAAAATAGTAGTAGGCGAAGATGGTTAAATTTCACAGACACCATATCTGTCTACAGAAATATAGTATTTGAACATATTAAGGGCAAAGAAAATGCATTAGCAGATCAATTAAGTAGATTACAACTAGGAATAAATAAATAAGTTTAACATTACTTATTTGTTTTTCCCAGAATGAGACCCACAGGACAACCACCTGGACACAAAGGCAAGGGAGAAGCCTCTTCTTCAGACTTTTACAGACAAACAATGTTAGGTAACATACATTTTAGGCCATTAGAACCTACAGAGACAATGGAACGAATTCAATTCGGACCATTTAATTTAGTTGCATTTCCAGAAAGCAATATCTCATTTAGGGTAAGACCAGACTATGTTTTAGATAGACCCCAAAAATGCCTAGTAGATAATTTATGGATTTCATACAATAAACAAAGCCGTAATCATTTTATGGCTTCTATGAATGCTTTATGCCAATATATGTCTGAAAAGAATAAACCTCGTTTTAAATATTATGTAGTAATTCATGGAAAAAATAATGGTGTTTTCCAAACTTGGCTAGAAGTTTTAGACTCCATACAAGGTTTTAAAACCCCGCTTTTCAAAGGTTTTAACGATTTTACTGAAGCAACAAATTACGCTAGAGGACACCTAGGACCAAATTACTATATTTCTCCTTCCCTTAGACAAAATCCAAATCAAATTCCCCAGTACAATATACAAAAAGACACTGGAAAAATAATTTTCTGTGATCACTGTTCTTCTATGACGGAAAACTTCAAAGTTCTAAATTCTCAAAAGGAGTCTCTCGTTATGGAAAACACAAGATTAATCAAACAAATACAGATATTAGAAACCAGACTCAGACAACATTCAGCCAGCAAGACAGATGCTCAGACACAGACTCCACCAGAACAGAGTTCTCCATCTCCTCAAAAAATGGATGAGAAGGGTGTGCATTTCCCACTAAATGCTAAGAAATCCACTGTACCGGATGTTGGTACAGCTAGTCCGGCTCAAACGGTAACCGGTAAAGACAAAACAAATCCGTTAATGGCTGTCACTTTGCCAAAAAGTGAAGATGAAGGATGCTCTTCATCAAGAACTAAAGTAAACAGAACTAGGAAAACCTTAATAGCTAAAAGCAAAAACAAGACAATAGAAACTATAATCAAACAGACATTAGATAAATTTTTCAGTAGCCAGACTCAAGACAAACACATAAATGAACAGACAAGCGAACAACCACCCACTAATATAGAAGGACGACACCCCTTTAACTCAGAAAGATTTGTACCAGAACAGGATATTAATCCTTCAGTTTCAAATTCAGACGAAGACAATAATTCCCAGTTCCAAGATGCACAGGACCCCTATGAAGAAGATGACTCAGGCATGAGTTTCGACTCAATAGCCCTGCACAACTTGGACACATAAGGATAAATCCAAGACAAGATAGACAATAAAATCTAGTCAGGTGGGGATGCCCACTTTGTGTCATGTAAATATCAGAGTCAGTATGAGTCAGTATGAGTGCTTCCTTTATCACTACTTTCTACAAAGAAAGAAAAACTGCAGAAGCACGCGTCAGATAAGGATTAAAGAAAAATTAATAACGCATGTGACGATGGGGCCCACAGCGCACCCGGCTTGCATTATTAAAGTTTTTCCTTATCACTTATCTAAAAGTGTCGGCCCATTAGATGACGGCCACGTAGTAATCCTTATAACCACTCCTTTTTAGAATTTTGCCTATAAAAGGCTTGTATCAGGTAGAAACTAGGACAGAGCGAAAATCATCCCCAAACCTCTTACATGTGTAAACCTCTCCACCCAAAAACAAGATCCAACCTTGTTCTCTTTGTATAAAAGTTGTAAACATTAAGCTGTTGTTGAATATAAGCTCTACGTTTTCATCAGATCTTTAGGGGATTCCCGAAAGGGAAACCTCTCCTCTATTTACTTCATGTAAGTTCTTCATTATGAAATTTTTCCCCATAAAAAATTTTATGTCTTTATGTTTATCTTCATGTTCAAGTTGTTATACATAAAGTAAATCAGTTGTTTTTTTTATAAAAATTAATTTTTACCCCCAGTATATGGTTAGCCTCTTAATTTCTTAATAACAACGATGGATTAACCTGTAAATTCCTAGGAATTCTGGCCTTGACAGTCCGCCAAGTCTGCAGAATAGACATAGGACGAATATTAGTTGCCAGATAAAAATATTCCGGGGTGTGGTTAAAGAAGTAAAGTGTTAAGAATATAGATTAAGAGGAAGAGATGAACAGGGTAAATAAAAAAAAAATCGAAAATTTGGGGAAAATATAAAGCAGAAGGACTACAAAAATGAAGAAACTATGAGAGAGAGGGAGTACTGAGTAGTGGATTGATAGCTTTACAAAAAGAAGCATTAATAAAATTAGAACAATTAAGCATTTCACACTGGGTATACATAATGAAATTTTTACAAGATTATTTTTATTATTGTACCATAAGTGGAAATACTTTTAATGACGAATTAGGTAAAAAATTATTTAATAAACTACCCGGAGCATTAGAAAGAGAAATAGAAGACAGATGGTATAAAAGAGATGGGGTAGAAGCAAACCCGAATTTTAAATGGACAATAGGGCATAGAGCACAACATATAATGGACATTTTAACAGAAAAATGTACAAATATACAAATACAAAAACAATTAAAACGAAATGAAATGAATTTCTGTAAATCAGTTATATATACAACTCAAAATTATGACCAAAAGCAATATAAGAAATATAGGAAACGAAATAACCAAAAACCATATAACAGAAAACAATATTTCTTACGAAAATCAAAAGCTAAAAAACCCTGGTTAAATAGGGATAGACATGTTAGAAAATATAGAAATGATAGAAATTACAGAAATAAGCTAGAATGTTATACGTGTGGCAGCACAGATCATTTAGCCAATATATGCCCCAAAAGAAACAATAATAGAACAAGAAATTCCCAATTAATAGAAGACTTCCAAGAAACACTATTAAATGTAGATGAATACATGTCAGATACAGAAAGTATCTACTCAATAATTAGCATCGATATAACTGACCAAGATAACAAAAAATCTGATTCCTCAGACTCAGAAGAAGACAACTTAGTTAACGAATTAGGTCAAGAAATAGATGACCTAGATTTAAATAACCTAGTGATAAATAACCTAATGAATGTTACACAAGAATGTGAACATGATTTCCAAAGAAATAAGGGTTTAGATAGTAATAGGTGTCGTATATGTAGTTGGTACCCAAGTAAAGATAATAGGGCAAAATGTAAAAAATGCTACTTAGAAGCATGTATAAATTGTATAGAAAATACTTTAAAAATAAAAGTAGAATTACAAACAAATAATGGACAAAAATATACAAATAGTCAGATTTTAAATTTAAGAGTATCTACTTTAGAAACCCGATTAAATGATCTAGAACAAAGATTAACTACTCTAGAGAAAGGAAAAATGAAAGAAGAAATAGAAACCCAAGAAACATTAGACACAGTACATTTAGACAAATTAGAAGCAGAACTTATGAACACAGAAAATAATAACACAACTTTTATATGTAATGAAGATAAAGAATTTTCTACTATAAAAGTTCTGGTAAAAATTAAAATACAAAATATAGAAATAGAAACGCTAGCATTAATAGATCCAGGATGTACTAGCTGTTTAATTAATAAAGCAATAGTACCAGAACATCTAATAAAAATACTTGAAAGACCCATACTAGCCACTCAAATGGATGGCACTCAGAATATTAATCGTTATTATATAGAAAATGCGCAAATAATTTCTTAAATACTTGCAATCAATTTTACAACCCAGTCTATAAGGTAAATCGAATATTAGCTAGAGATTTAAACATAGGTTCAGACTTTGTCATAGGATTAAAATTTTGTATACAAGATAAAGGAGGATGCCTTCTAACACGAGATGGGATAATGTTATTTAAAGATCTAACTTACACACCGGTTCAGACTAAAATCCTCCCTACAATATATAGAACATTAAATACGAATAAAAAGAAAACTCTTCAAGAGCCTTGCTGCGAAGATTGCCAAGATACACAATGCAGCAACCTGTCGAGAGAAAATTTAGAAGAAATAAGAAATTATACTCTACTTAATGTAGAAGGAGAAGAATATTTAGAACCTATAGAAAAGGAATATACACTAATCAGTATAGAAACCCAGTTCTATAATTTCAGGAAAGGAATAGATAAAATAGGGATAATAAATAGCCCAAAAGATTTAGACAATATAATATCTATATTAGATAAAATGGAAATAATAGGAGAAAAACCATTAGCTCATTGGGATGCTAATGAATTAATGTGTAAATTAGATATAATTAACCATGAATATACTATAAAAACAGCTCCTATAGAAGCAAATAATGAAGACACTAATGAGTTTGACACACAGATAAAAGAACTTGTAAAGTTAGGAGTTATAAAACGCTCTACATCTAGACATAGATCAGCAGCTTTTATGGTACGAAATCATAGCGAGCAGGTAAGAGGAAAAGCTCGTATGGTGATAAATTACAAAAGACTAAATGATAATACTAGAACAGACGCATATAAATTACCAGATAAAAATGAATGAATTAATAGAATCCAAAATAAAAAGATATATAGCAAATTTGATTGTAAATCCGGTTACTGGCAAGTAAAAATGCATCCCGAAAGTATCGAATGGACAGCGTTCACATGTCCCGGAGGACATTTTGAATGGTTGGTCATGCCTTTTGGATTAAAGACAGCTCCACCCATTTTTCAAAGAAAAATGGATAATATTTTTGGAGAATATAAGCATTTCATACTAGTCTATGTAGATGATATTTTAGTATTTAGTCAAAACATGCAAGAACATCTAGGACATTTACAAATAGTCTTTAGATTATTCGTCAAACACGGTATAATAGTAAGTAAAAGGAAAATGGAATTATGCAAAACCAGATCTTTTCCAGACAAATAGTCTTTAGATTATTCGTCAAACACGGTATAATAGTAAGTAAAAGGAAAATGGAATTATGCAAAACCAGATCTTTTCCAGTTAATAACATATGCATTTTATTAGTAAAATTATAGGGATTTGGTCCCATACTTAGTAATATTTGAAAATCATGTGGGCAATTAGTTTTAAAACTTTCCCACGTAGCTTTAGCGGATTCTCCTAAGAATGTTTCTAAATATTTATACATTGTTTCTGTATCGGTTTCAGTATAATGTCTTAAGTAATCAGCTGCTACTATTCCTTTCCATAAATCTATTACTGTGTCCCACATTTGGGGATCGTGTGCTGCAATATTTAAGATTTTTCCCTTACTTCCTCCTTCTTGGAGTTTAATAGGTTCTTCTATAGGCATTCTCTTTCCTGCTGGTTTTATGTAGTCTTTTACTTCTGTGTCTGGGTTTACTCTTATTGCAGGTCTCTTAGGTACATTCCCTGTGCTATAATCTATTGGTTGTGGATTAGGATTTGTTTGTTGGAAAGGGCTAGCACTAGAGGAGCTAGCTGGTTCTAATTCAGCCAATTCTTTGTAACTAATGTTTGAACTTAGTACTGAAAATGTATCTTCTTCGAATTTATTTAGGAAGGGTTCATTATTTCTATATCCTAAATTATCATTGCGTTTCAAGCAAGTTCTGAAATGTTCTCTACATTCGTTTATTAGCATATTGTCTTTTTGACATCCTTTACATTTAAAGGTTATGTTTTTATGTTCTTTTGTTAGATTTTCTGCTTTTTCTATTGCTATATCTAATTCATATCCTTCTTGTAAAACTTCTATATTCATAAATTCACTTTCTGTTCCTATATTACTTTCGGTTTCATCGTCGTCTAGATTTCTTTTTATCATATAATTATAATCTGTAAATCTTACCGAAGTTTCACCTTTACTTGTTGTATATAGTAAGTGTGAGTCTGGTGTGAAAGTCTTTGGTTTTGTAAATTTATTTAGATTCCATTCTAATCCTGCATATATTTCTGGATCTATTTTTATTGGTTTTATAAGACTTATGCCTTTATTACCCATTATTTCAACTACATCATTTACCTTTAATTTAAATTTTGTATTGCTACTTAAAGTTAATTTACCAATAAAACCTATGCACATTAATAAATTATTTCCACTATTCATTTCTTCGTATCCTTTAGTTTGAACTCCTATCTTAATGTTTTTTCCAAATTCTTTTAAGTTCATTAAGAAATCTGGACTAATGTAAAATATTCCTCCATTATTTGTCATATCTACCTCTGTTAATCCTATGATTGATTTCTTAATATCTGACCATCGATCATCATATATAGTTATTAATACTTTAGATCCTAGATTTTTTCTGGTTAATCCTTTAATGCCTATGACAATTAATCCCATATGCATTAAAATCATTTTATTATATTTTATTTGTTTTAAGGAGTTAGTATTTACTAGGTCTAATATTTTAGAATCTTCTCCTAAGGCTGATATTTGCTCTTCTCTGTAATGTCTATATAGCTGGTTGTTAGAAGAGAAATATCCTGTGTTGTATAATGTCTTTGGATTTAGTAATTTTAACTGATGTTGTTGAAAGATTTGTAAATCCTTGTCTATATCTATTATCTCATTAAGCTCTTGGTTTTGTTCCATATTAGGTTGTATCCTACATATTCTAGATAATATATTATTATTTCCTATCCTGTTTTCTGAGAAACTAGCTCTGTGTCCTTCTTGGTTTCTTTCGTCGGTTCCCCGTCTATTTGATAAAAGGTCCATTTTTGTGGTTTTCTTTTTATGATTTTGCGTTCGTGTACTGGGGTTAACTCTATTCGTTTTAATTGGTTAACTAATTCGTCTATTTCAGAAGTAGTTTTTGGTTGTTCTTCTTGGATTTGTTTACCTTTTATTAGAATATCTATCTTTTTATGTAATTCGGGTAGTTCTGGTTCCTTTGGTGTTGTAATTATTTCTTTATCTTTGATTAAACTATCTACTTTTTTATGCAAGTCTAATAATAGTTCTATTATTGTATTATTTTGTTTTAGTAAGACTTTATCTATTATGCTTGAGGGGATATACCTGGATAATCCCTCTGGTTCACTATGATGTATTCTTGATTTTTCTAGCGCTTTTAGATAGTTTTTATCTTCTTCACTACTCATGAAAGTGAAATTTCTTCTAATCTGCTTGCTATTCCTTGCAAGTCTTTAATTTCTTTTGTTATATTTTCAACTTGTTCTATAAGCTTTATTATTAATTGTGTAGTTTTTACTTCTAATTCTTTAGGTTTTTCTATTAATGTTTTTATTAGTTTTTCAATTTCTATTTTAGTAGGTATCTGTTCCAAGTTAAATTTATGGTTTAGGAATTGGACTTTTCTATCTATTTCTAATTCTTGAGATTTTAAATAGTCTAGGTTCTGTTCTATTTTTTCTAAGGTCTTTTTATTTTTATCTTGAATTATTTCTATTTGTTCTAGAGTTTTTTGTACACTTTTATCTTTTTCTTGCGTTTTTTCACTAGAGTTAATTAAAAGGTCTATTATTGTATTATATTGTTTATCTTCTGAATGAAGGATGTGTTCTCCTTGGTTGAAATTACACCTTATAGTAATATTATCTTTTAATATTCTATATTTCTTTTCCGGCTGAAATCTAAGATCTAAATATTCTAAGCGTTTTAACGAAGCTATTTTGTTATCCTAAATGATTTAGATTAAAATATTTTTTGCTTAGCTTTGCCTGATATTTTAATCTATTATTGGTATAGGTTATATCTATTTCTACTTCTTGTATGTTTTTTATTAGTCTAGATTTTTCGTGTATTAAAGCTTTTTTGTAATAATTAAATATTGTGGTAAATAATTCGTCTGTTTCTGTTTCTTTGTAATTTTGAATATCTATTTCTTTATTTATTAGCTCTATTCTTTTTCTAAGTTGTTTTAAAATCTCGTTTAAATGATGTTTATAAATAAATTCTCTATAATATTGTCGTTGGATCTCTCTAATATTCTCGACGTATCTTATGGGCATTTACTAGCCAAGTTGATAAGCTCTATTTTTAATTTTTGTTTTAATCCAATTTATTATTCTGGTCTTATGTTCGAGGTTACCTTTGCAATCTTGTATTTCTTGATGTATTTTTTCTATTAATCTATAAGCTCTTTTAGATTTGTTTGTAGATGGATTTGATATAAAAATGTTTTTTAATTTTTCTAAACTATCTTTCAATTTTCTTTTTCTGTTTTAATACCAAGTAATTTTTTATATTCTAAATAATAAAAATAGTAGGTACACCTTACTTCTTGAAAAGATCTATGTTGTTTCATACAAAATGTTTATGGGAATCTATTATCCTAACTGATAGTATTTTTCACTAATACGTTCTCTAAGCCAGTTTATTCCTGCAATATTATTTTCTAGATCTCTATCACAGCCTAGTATTTCCCAATTTAAGGCGCTTATTAAATTATTGCAAACTGGTCTAGTTGTATTATATAGACTGTATAATCTATTAGTTTTTATTAAACTATTTCTAATTTTTTCGAAGTTCTTCTTTCTTGCTATAATACTTTGTCTTTTTTTATTTTCTCTATATAAATAAAAATAATTATACCTTATATCTTGAAAAGATATATGTTTTTTCATATACTGATTTTGCGAGTTAGTTTCCCAAAACCTTCTCGCTCTGATACCAAACTAAGGGGCTATTTCAATAAAATGTTTAAATTTCAATAAAATGTTTTGAAATTAAATAAAATGTTTTGACAACTTGTTTTGAAAACTAAAATCACTGATTTTTAAAATATATACACATGTATACGTTAAATATACAAGATATATACACGTGTATATGCACCATACAATGTATATATACTACTACTTGTAAAATATACTACAATATATATACATTACAATATATATAGATATAGTTATATACTAATTTATAAAACATATGCACATGTATACGTTAAATATACACTTCTATAGAAGATATATACATGTGTATACGCACTATTCAATGTATATATACTACTACTTATAAAATATACTACAATATATATACATTACAATATATATAGATATACTTATATACTAATTTATAAAACATATACGCATGTATACGTTAAATATACACTTCTATAGAAGATATATACAAGTGTATATGCACCATTCAATGTATATATACTACTACTTATAAAATATACTACAATATATATACATTACAATATATATAGATATATTTATATACTAATTTATAAAACATATAGACATGTATACGTTAAATATACACTTCTATAGAAGATATATACACAAATATACAAAACATATGCTACTTAATATAATAAATTAATAATATTTGGTAGTAAATTAATAATATATTAGAAGTAAGTTTTTAATTTAAAGTAGAAAACTAGGAATTCAATTTAAAATTTTAAATAGTTAAATGAAAAAATATAAAAAGCAAGGATTAAGGAGTGAATGAATTTGGGGAATTTTATTGATTGCAAAATGATCAAAAATTTATAATTTACATGAATGAAAAATCTACAAATTATGCATCATTTTTTCCAACTCATTCATGTTAATATTAACGGGAACTTGCACAGGATAGTCGAAGTCAACGGGGGCAAAACCATGTATTGGACTTGATTCTGCTGAGTTCTCCCGTGAAGTCATAATTTCTTCAAGTTTCAGCTCGTCGCTCGGCTCCGGTTCCATTCCTTGGTTTCTTCTTTCCGCTCTAATCTAATCTCTGAGGCAAACTAGAACATTCATTGCATTGCTTCCCAATGAGTGTCGGTTGTCTCCAAGCTGCTGTCGTCACTGACTAAAGGCGCTCTCTGATACAACGGTTTACATTAGAACATTCAAGATATCTCTAGCTAATCTTGAAAGCACAGGATATTGTGTTTCATTACTCCTCCACCAATCCAATGTGTTGATTCGTCGTCTGCAATCCTCTGGTGCCGTCCGAAGATAATATTTCAACTCTTCCCGAATATCGCAAAGGGTACAAATATTATCACATTCCTTCAAGTTGTATGTATATCTCCTGACATGTCGTATTTGACAAACACTTATGTCCATTTTCCAACTCATGCTCCCATTGCTTAAAGGACATGTCCAATAGCTTCATTTTTGCCCTTTTAGAAATTAGTGCACCACGCCAAACCTTTGGTAGAACATATACATTTCCCGTCTCTCCTTTTTTGAATCTCCAAGTATGTCCTTTATTTCCTCATTCCCTTTGCATGTCCTCTTTATTCTTCACTTAACCCCACTATCTTAACTCATATTGATCTTACCATCAAATTTCTATTTGATCCACAACTCATCGTATCGAGCCTCGTGCTACTACACCTCAAATAAGCCTAAAACCAACCCCTCCTTAATATCTATCATACACTTACGAGGCTTCAAGTCAAAAAGTCTTTCATGCATGCTAATACCGTTACCAAGTATCCTATTTCTTTATCTATCCTTCTACTTGAGCTTACATGTTTTATCCAAGCTAATAAGGATTCAAAGTGGATACAAACTACGCATGAAGGGTATAATGCCCTGATTCAAAATGGTACTTGATCTTTAGTACCTTTCTCCAGTACCAAAAACCTTATGGGGAATAAGTAGGTGTTTAAGCTGAAACTTTTTTCAAAGGGTTTCATAGATCACTTCAAAACATGTATTGTTGAAAAAGGGTTTAATCAAGAGTTTGGAGTGGACTATTATGATACTTTCATTTTTGTTGTCAAACCTATAACCACATGAGTCATATTAACCATGGCGCTTTATAGAGGATGGTTTGTTCGTGAACTTGATGCTAAAAATACTTTCTTACATGGTAAATTAAATGAGTAGGCATACATGGCACAACTTCCTGGGTTTGTTAATCATTCATATCTTCGTCATGATTGTTACTTTTCAAAGCTCTTTATAGCCTATAACATGCTCCTTGTACATGATTTAAATATCTCAGCTCTATATTATTTGGGTTCGAATTCTCCACCTCCAAGTCTGACTCCTTTTTATTCATATGAAAACATGATTCTCATATTACAATTGCCTTAGTGTATGTTAATTACGTTTTATTATAGAAAATTCCAATGATTAGATCTCCAAACTGATTAATTGATTTGCAGCTACCTTTGCTAGGTCCCTTGCATTATTTTCTTTGCATGAAGGCATTATTTTCAGCTCAAATTTTGGTTCTTTGTTAAGCTAAATATATAAAAGTCCTTTTTCAGAACTTCTATAGATGGTGCCAAGCCGATCTCTACCCCTATGGTTAGTGGCCTATAATTATCTCAACATGGCTCGAGCCTCTTTCATGACCCCTCTTTGTATTGATATATAATAGGTTCTTTGCAATACATCACTATCACCAGGCCAGATGTTATCTTTGTCATAAAAAACTGTGTCAGTTCATGCATGCACCTATAGAAGCTCATTCTGGTGCTATCAAATGTCCAAAAAATTATTTTGGTGCTATCAAACGTGTGCTTTGATATTTCAAGGGAACCATCCTACAACTCAAGGATTATCCCTCTCTACATATCACTAGTTACAGTGATGTCGATTGAGCAGGCTGCCCAGATGATAGGAGATTAACTCGTGGTTATTGCATCTTTCTTAGTCCTAATCTCATTTTCTAGTGCTTCAAAAAACGTGTTGTTGCTTACTTCAGTATTGAATCTAAGTATCCTGGACTTGTTGCCACTACGATTGAGATAACATGGATTCAAAGTTATCTCAATGTGTTTTGTTGCCCCGTGATCCTACATTGTGGTGTGATAATCTATCCAGCTCACACTTGATTGGGAATCCAATTTTTCATGCTCGTACTAAGCATATTGAGCTTTATTTTCACCTCGCCAAGGAGAAGGTTGCTTCCAAAAACTTGGATGTAAGGGTTTTTAGCTCTATTGATCAACTTGCTGACATTCTAACAAAGAATTTTTCAATGAGAAGGTTCAACTTCCTTCGGGACAAGCTTGTTGTAGCTACTACATCACAACTGAACTTGCAGAGGGATGTTAAAGATAATGATACTTCTCCCGCTAGACGTATCTGTAGGATTGCCAACTAGAAGATGAAACAGAGAGGACTCTTAATGTATAGTTAGAATTTCTTTCAATCTCTTTTTATATATATCTCACGAGGGTTGTATCACTTATATATATAGCCATAGGCGGCTCTGGGATTCAAAGTTTGTGGATTTCTTGAACAAATAAAAAAAATATCAAATATAGTGGTTTATAGGGTTAGAGACATCTAAAATTTGTGGGACTCTTCAAGAAGAATTCATATTCTGCTAGAGTTCTAGGAGGCTATTTTATCCTAAATTCCGCTTATTTAAAGGGTAACATATTTTCTGAAACAGGCATCTTGAATATCCTATAAACTGATGGGTATTCGTAAAAAGATCGAGATCTCAAATATCTCACAAAATCATGGGATATTCATAAAGAGATCATCATATGTTCGAGAAATACGCCACTAACGGCCCCCGAATTATGGAGAAAATCGAGAGAACAATCAAGGGAGGAACAGATTTGTAACCACCTCAATTATCAATAAAATTGTTGTTCCATCATATTTTTATTTGTGGTTGAAGTTTATTTTTCATGAACGAAAATTTGTTGGAAACACTCACAATCAAGAGGCCTATAAAACTTTAGCAAGCTCTTTCTCTACCACTAGACCAATGACACACTTAATTTATGGGTTCTCAACTTATAAATCATTTATATTTACTAGATTTCTCAATATAAATAAAAGATCCATACAAAAATTACTGGATTCCCGAAAACCCCATCAACCACCCTAGATCTGCCCCTGCATATAGAACATGGTCTCCATAAAAATATAGTTGGAAAAATATACGAGCATAGCCTCTTTGTTTTCCAATTTCTATGTGATGGTCCTTTGGGAATGTCGATAAAATATGAACAATATAAGTTAGAAGTGGCATCAACACTAAGCAAATACAATTGAAGTCTATGCTCGTGTAGAATAGCGAAATCAAATGAAAGTTGTTTCTCTAGTTTATTTATGACTAGACCTGAATATATTAAGGACTGATATATGTTGTGTGCTGAATAATTTAATCCCGTTATGCTGGTAATAAAGTTTATCTTTTTTGTTTTTCCAATTCCACATATGTTACTTATATATCTTATAGTAACAGTTTAAGTGTGCCTTTCGGCCTCCGGTTAATTAAACAATTAGTAGTTGAAAAAGTGAAGATAGAAGGAAATATTTATAAAAGTAGAGACCTAGTGTGATAGATCAAATCCCTTCATTCACACATAATAAAAAAATGAAAATTTTTACATAAATTCGGTAACTATTTACGTTTTCTAATTAACATAAATAAATCATACATTAATTTTCTACACGTATAAATTTTACATTTAATCATGCATAATATATATTCCGTATTACATACATTTGCAGCAAATTTTTAGTTTAAACGATTAAGTAAATTACTATTCTAATTAATTTTTTAACTCAATTCATTTAAAAGTAATCGAGTTTAGTAAATTTTAAATATTATTAAACAATTGAAATAGAAACAATGTGGAGTGAGGGTTAGAGTATTGGATTCGAGTTCTCTTAAATACAAAATTGTTATAAATGTAGCATATATAGTGAATGTCTACTTTATCATATATTGTGTATGTCTATTTATGTAAAAGTTACAAACCCAAGGTTAGTTTCCCCCCTATAAATAAAGGGATTTTCCCTCATTATAATTCATCCATCAAGAGAAATAACTATTCTCTCTCTATTCTCTCTACTCTTCTTCTTTATTCTTTATTAGTTTGTAACACGTTATCAACACGAGACTCTGACAAACAAGATGAGATTATAAATTTAAAGGCAATTTCAAGGTTAGTAATTCCTTATGTTATCTATCTTTTGCTACTAATAATATAATTATTGTTGGATTTAAGAAAAAATAATTGGTTTGAAATCATTAGGTTTTAAATTTATTCCTCAAGAACAATATTATCAAAAGGGATGATAATATGTTGGGTTCAAGTCCCATTGATTTATGCCTAAGACGCCTATTTATATGGGTAAGATGTTGAGTTTGAATCTCAATGCACCATATTGATAATATTATGATGGATAAGGCAAAATAATGAGTATTTGGTGAAACATATCGATTGATATGCTCCATGAAGACATGGTAGCAATATATGATGAATCTTAAAGTTGACAACTTGTTCCATTCTTGAAGTGAATGCGGTAGCATGCATAATATGTCTTAAAGAAGACAAGTGATGATATTTTCACATACTTATTGTGATTGTAATTAAAGATATGTTAAGAGAAAAATTCTCTACATTAAATGTATGCCTCGATTTGCTCTTGAAGTAGCAATATCATGAAAGAGGTTATAAGCTATCAAAATTTGATAGGCTGAAGGCACGATTATATTTCATTCTTGGGGGATGAGGATTTCGATTGTTTCAATACAAACGTGCACTTGATTGTGATGGTATCACAACTTACCTCCGAAAGAGATTGAATAACTGAGAAGAGTTATTGTGAAATCTACTTCTAAAGTAGTAAATCTGAAATTTATTCATGCAATAGTAAATCTGAAATTTACTAAAGTGAAAAATACATGTCATGGTAAACTTAGAGTTTACTAGTATAAAAGTTCATAAATTGACATGAACAATTGCGACATCTTAAAGATGTGCATATTAAGTACTAAACATATATTGAAGAATTCGAAAATTCTTCATGAACTTTAATGTTGCTTGTTCTCATGATACGTTGGTCGGACCAACTAATTTTAGGATTAGATCCCTTAAAATCTGAAAAATATAAAAGGTGAATATGGGTTCGTTCATCAATCATGTGATCAATTAAGATGTATCGATATAAGATGATCACATGTGCGTTTATTGTCAACCTGCAGTTTGACCTTCATAAAATTGCTTGCTCAATAAAATTGAGTTAAGAGCATAACTTTCAGATTGTGCAATCAAGACAATTCATCTTGATGATCATGGTTTAGCATCGAATGCCTTCAATAAATAGTTAAGCCATTGAGAACAAAATCTTCATGTGTTGGTTTGAAATATTATATACAAAAGTACTTGTATGCATCAAACCAATAAATTATGATTAATTTTTTCTCAAAGTTGGTTCTAAGTCAGGAATCACACGTTGTCCAACTAATAGTTAATGTGTTGTATACGATTAATGAATATACCATGATGCACAAAGATAGATTCCTCAAAGATAGATTCCTCAAAGAATATGAAGGATGTATGTTAGTTTTCCTAACATAAGGGGGAGATTACAAACAACCATGAAATATGTCAGGAATTATCGTCAGATCCTCATTCAAAAGATAATTCAAGTAAAATGCCGAAAGCATCTTATATTTAAGCTGGAAGTGCTCCTATTTTGTGTCTATGAAGGACAAGTCTATGCATGCGTGAAGCGTGGTAGACCAATCGATTCCAAATAAAATAATTCTTGAAAAGGATAAGGATCAAACAATCATAATAAGAAGGCAATGTGCTCTTGAAGAGCCTACGATATAACACTTCATGAAACCTTATGAGAGGTTCAGGTACCTGAAAATAATGAAGTGATGAGATCTCAAAATGTTATGTCAAAATGTGAACCGATACGAATTGATATATCATCATTATCTTTGATGCAATATTGTGAAAGATTACAAGGATCTGAATTCTACGTTTATTTAAGCATGCTGACGTAGAAACATTTATCAAATGACCTGAAAGGATGCATTTTGATAAGCATAAAACTTATTTGATTTGCAGTCCAGACACTTGAAGATGTCACACTTGACATGTTGGATATTGTCACTTAACAATAATCTATAAGAAAATCCCCAAAGGATTCAAAAATATTTGAAGTATATAAAGTTTCTAGGAAACTTGTTTATTATCCTTATAAGGGATAAATTGATGGTTTGAAAATTATTAAAACTCTTGGAGAGTTTTTACAAGCAATAAGATTATTTTCTGAAATAAGAAACATACCGAATTGGATTGGTCCTGAAGTACCATATCTTAATTCAATTGGTGTAATAATGTATCTTGTAAATACTACAAGACATGATATAGCCTTTCGGTTATTTTGTTAGCAAGGTATATTTCTGCTCCTAATAGGAAACATCAAAATGGGATAAAAAAACATGAGCTTACTTTATTCTAAAGGTTGCAGTCCCGATCTTATTCGCTATGCTGATGTTGGGTACTTATCTGACCCGCATAAAGCTCGGTCTCAAACAGGCTATGTGTTTATATGTGGGGTACTGCCATATCTTGGAGATATACAACGCAGTCTATCTAGCCACTTCATTGAATCGTGATGAGATAATATTTATTCATGAAGCTAGCTGAGAATGTGTATGTTTGAGATCCATGATACTATGTTTGAGATCCATGATACATCTCATTCGAGAAAAATATGGTTTGAAATGTGACAATGCACCCACAGTTTTATACATAGATAATGCAGCATATATAACACAACTTAAGGGAGGATTCATAAAAGGAGATAGAATGAAGCACATTTCGTTAAATCTTTTCTACATACATGAGCTCCAAAAGAATGGTGATATTAACATGTAATAGATTCGTTCAAGTGATAATGTGACTGATTTATTCACCAAGTCTCTTTTAATTGCAACTTTCAAGAAGATGGGTGCACAAGATCGGAATGCAAAGGTTCAAGGATGTTCTCATTAGGGGGACTTAATACGCGTTGTACTCTTTTTCCCTTACGAGGTTTTATCCCACTGGATTTTCCTTGTAAGGTTTTTAATGAGGCAGCATATATGCGTATTATTTATCAATTAGACATTCAAGGGGGAGTGTTATAAATGTATTATATATAATGAATGTCTACTTTACCATATATAGTGAATACCTATTTTACCATATATTGTGTATGAATGTCTACTTTACCATATATAGTGAATACCTACTTTACCATATATTGTGTATGTCTATTTATGGAAAAGTTATAAACTCAAGGTTAGTTTTTTCCTATAAATAAAGGAATTTTCTCTCATTTAATTCATCCATCAAAAAAAATAACAATTACTCTGTATTCTCTATTTTCTTCTTCTCTATTCTTTCTTGTTTTATAACAAAAATTATTTTTATTAGCGAGAGTTTTATTTAATGTGAAATTTTTCAACAAAAATTTAAACTTAATCTAATTTCCATACGGATGCACAAATGGCGAAAAAAAAGGTGCGATGAGGGGTCATTATTAGGGGTAGTAGAGAGTGGGGCCAAAATGCACATTTGGGGTAAGGTCTACATGTTGGTGGCTACGAGTGACACGAGATAGTGATTGAAAGTGATAAATGATTAAACAATAAGATTAGTTAATCATACAAATACAGTATTGCTCGACAAGCTGTGACCTGCCCGGCTTAAACAAATAGAATTAGAAAAAGGCAAAAAAAAGCATTTCTTCTCTCTCTATACTCTATTAATTTAAATTGCATACTTCATGCGTTTTAAATTGGTTCGACTTGTTTTAACTTCATACAAAGTTTAAAAATTAAAAAAGACTTTTAGATCTTATTATTTTAAATTAAAAAGATGTCTAACCTATCAAAATATTTTTTAATTTTATAGTCTTAAATATGTCATGTCATATAAAAAGTTAAAATTAAAAAATTACTAAAAAGGGATTATTCTTTTTGAAAAATACTAAAAAGGAAAATAGTTTAAATAAATTAAAATAGAGAGAGTATATTATTAAAAATTTGTTTATTTTGATATTATCAGATCCCTCAAATAATATTTATAAACATTTTTAGAATATGTGATTTTTAATTTAAAAATAAATAATAAATAAAAATAATCTGTTGATGATGTAAGAAGTTTTTATAATAGAGGCATGCAATTTAAACTCAAATTGTATACGTGCTTCCCCACGTTGAATGGTTCTATTCCACTGTCATCATATATTTTGTTTCTCAATTTTTATTGGCATATACTCCTCTTTTATAACAATAAGTTTCGTATACAGTGTATTAAAAAGAATAACGAATGTATTAATTTTTTATATTATTAGTATCTTGTTTGATATATTTTTTAGTTTATATATAACTAATGCTTGCATTAGTTGTATACTTTATTATATATTGAGGTGTGTATTACTAATACTTTAAAATTTATGGCATTAGTAATGCAATGAATCTAATGTATGCATTAGTATGATTAAAGACATAATTATCCCTCAATTTTTTTTCAATTCTTTCCAACATATATATGGAGGTATTTTTGTATAAAATAGTAAAAATAAAAATTATGTAATTCATACTATTTTTAATACATCAAACCAAATATTGCATAAGAAAAATACAAATATAACTATTGCAAGCATAACTAACATAAGTATTACTAATATAAGCATAACTAATACATCATATTTTCATTATTCATTCACATTACCGGAAGTAGGGGGTGGGAGAACCACTAAGAGGTTAATACACTATATTCTTATTTTTCAAGGGATTAATTATGTACTCTACAAAATCTAGCTAGTACTTGAAGATAAGTGCTTGACGACGTATGGAAAAATCAGTAAAATTCCTTGTTTAATAACTTACTTTATGATTAAACCAACCGAATAAAATTTTTCTTTTAATAAATTTCAAGAGCATAAAAATTTTAATTAGGTAGTATTGATTCTCTTCTTTTTTTTTCTCTAGAGGCAACAAACTCAGATAATTTTAGGAAAAGTTTCCTTAATTTAAAGATATTTTTTAAAAAAGGTCCCTGGAGAAAAAAGATGTTTTCTAAAGCTACTACTAATTGCATAGTATTTTCTTTTATAATTAGTTGTCTTCCCAAAAATAATTTGTCGGAAAGTGTGTTTGATTATACTATACTCCCTCCCTTCATTGTTACTTATAATGTATATTAAAAATAGATGTCCAATAATATTTGTTCAGTTTAAGAAATTAATAGATGATTTATCATTTCGTGTCCATCTTATCCTTTCTGTTGAATACTATAGTATTCATTACTTAATGTATTTTTTGAAATATAAAATTTATTATATTTAAAGAGTAATATAATAAGGTAATTGCTAAGTAAATAGTGAATAAATAAAGATGGAGGATATTTTTTTTAAAACAAAAATGTGTCAAACAAATATATCCTTGCAAAAATGTTAGCACGGAGACACCATTATAGTATAGAATAGGCCTCTTAATTATTTTACTAGAGAAATGCATAGACTACCGTGTAAAAAGTAATTTAATTTGGAAGATACACCGTACATAGATGTCATACTAGTATATCATAATTAGAGACACTATTAGTAGCCTATAGCACATCCTATGATGTCTTTTCTCCCATTCTAAACATTGTTTATCCTGGATAATTATGTTTAGGTGGGAAAGGCTAAACAGAAGAGAAATTCGGAAGTGAAACCCAAGCTTACTTCCAAACTTTTATTCAACATTAATATATAACAACACGTCCAACTGTAAATATTATTTTGATATTTGCAAATGTTAATATAACGACTATTATGTGCAAGAGTTGATTACTCAAAAGGCTGCTAAAGTAAATTTTGTTTAGATATTAATATGAATTTAGAGTATTATTAACGTGATCGTTGGATCAGGTTTGGGGATTGGTATATCAGTTATAATATTGTCATGTCAATTAAATGGTGGGAAATAGTATATCATCGGAGTGTAATGAAAATTAAAAAAAAAATCTATTAGAAAACAAAACAAATGACCTTTGCGGCATAACTTTTATTAGTTGAGTGAATTATCATCCAACTGTAGTAAAATATTAGTAATTTTTTTGTCACAAAAATTAAGAAAATAAATAAATTCCTTGCGTAATTTCATTAAATTGAATGTCCCGTTAGGGATATGCACCGGGTGGTTCGATTTTATATATTATCGGTTTGCTTTATTGATTTTTGATTTTTAAATATGCTAAACCAATAATTAAATCAATAAGATAATTTTTATCGATTTTTGATTTATCAATTTTTAGTTCTTAACGATTCGATTTTCGGTTTAACCGATAAGAAAATACTTATAAAATAGAAATAGTAGTAACTAACATATAAAAAATCAAATCTTAGTTGCAACCAAAAATCCTACATGATGTGTTTTAATTTACAAGAATCTTCAAGTTTGAACTAAATGTTGTTAGGAGAAATTAAGAATTTGTATAATTGAAATAATAGGTTTGTTAATTTGTAGAAATTAAAGAGAAATTAAGATAAATATATAATAAGTCATATATAATTTTATAAAACCACAAGAAAAAAATTGAATCGAACCAATAATCCAATAATTTTTTTTGTAAAACCACTAAAAATTCTTTAACCCGATAACAATAAACCAATTACATTTTTATCGATTCATTTATCGGTCGGTTCGATTTTTTCATACTCCTACGTCCCGTTGAACTAATAATCAACCCGTAGTTTACCAACACTAAACTACATTATATCTTTACTTTAAAATATTGATTTTTATTTTTTTAAAAAAGGGGTAGGGGAATGGGTGAGGGATTACCATGTGGGGAATCGAACTCTCACCAATAAGGTGTAAGTTCATGTAACTAACCAACTAAGCTACTAAGATTCCCCTTTAAAATATTGATTTGATAACCATTTTAAGTAAATTAATAATTTTTATCACAAATATTCAACTGTTTTTTGCTTCGAATTATTTAAAAGACGACTTTCACAAACTTTATTTTATGATTTCAATTCTAATATTCCCTTTTTCTTTCATTATCCAATTTTAACCTAAGATTATAGAGTCTATTTCTTTCCATCCTTTTCCTATTCACTATTTGGTTTAGAATTCAATCTTTTATCAACTAGCATTAAACAAGATGGGAGAAAAATCTTGTCCAGATGTATGTGTATCACATCTGTCAAAGAATCAACCTTTTAGGGAAAGCACAAAACCATAATACAAAATCGGTAGCTCTACTGATTAGGGGTGTGCATCGGTCGGTTCGGTTCGGTTTATCGGTTTTTGGTGTTTAAATATGTAAAACTAATAACCAACAAATAAGATATTTTCTTATCGGTTTCGGTTTATCGATTTTTGGTCCTTAATGGTTCGATTGTCGGTTTAACCAATAAGAAAATACTTACAAAATAGAAATAGTAACAACTAACATAAAAAAAATGAAATCTTAATTACCGTCAAAACCTACGCAATGCATTTTAGTTTACAAGAATCTTCAAACTTGAACTGAATGTTAGTTAGGAAAAAAATTGAATCCTAATTGTTGGAAGCTATAACTGCTTCAAGCTTTTTATTACGATAATAGCCGAACTTTATATTGTGTCTTTGTTGTCCTGAATAGGCTAATACTTTGTGAATCACTGAATTATGAATTAGCAGTGTATATAATCTATATACATATACATATCTATCTATCTATCTATCTATCTATCTATCTATCTATCTATATTAGATAGATAAAGAGAGAGAGATTTAAATAAATAACATAAATAGGGATTAAATAAGGGAAAATTATAAAAAGTAGCATACTTAAAACTATAATTACAATAAATAACAACACTTTTGTAAAATTACAGTTTATAGCAAGGGTAACATTATTTTACTTATTAACTAGGGAAGTGCATGATTTACTCTCACTACTTTACATTTTTCTATTTTCACTCCACTATTTCACCTCCCCTAAATATAGTCATATCTTTTACCCTTTTTTTTTTCATCTTATTTTTTTTATTATTTTTTTATTTCCACTTTGTTTTCTCTCTTCTATTTCTCTTTTTTTTTTTCCTTTTTCATATTTGAAAAAAATTATCTTCATGATCTTCAAGATTTCAAAATAAAATATCATTACTGTCTTTCACTCTCTTGTATCTCTACCTTTTTTTTTCTTGTTTGTTTTTTTTCATCTTATTTTTTTATCATTTTATTTTTTATTTTGATTTCTTTTTTATTTTTTATTTTTTTCTTTCCACTTTATTTTCTCTCTTCTATTTTTCTTTTTTTTTTTTCCTTTTTCTTTTTCTTTTTTTTTCTTTCTCATATCTTTTTTCTCCTTTTCTATTTTCTTTTTCTTCTTCTTTTTTCTATTTTATTTATTTTTCTTTTATTTTTACACTTCTATTTCTCTTTCTTCCTTTTTTTTTCCTTTTTCACTTCTTCTTTTTTTCGTTTTTTCTTTATATATATATATATATATATATATATATATATATATATATATATTTATTCTTCTATCTCTTACTTTTATTTTGAAACGACAAATATGTATATCACATACACATATTCAAAAAATATATAAAATACATAGCCTAATAGCCATACGGATCTGGATATGTATTTACAGTATAAAACATACATATGCATTTACGAAATACATATCATATTCATATTAAGCAGTAAAAAACATAACTATACTATATATCTTCATATGTATTTGCGAAATGCAAAGGTCTCATATAAAATAGGAATATACATATTGATCAGTTATGTATTTTGTAAATACATATGCAGAGCTATATGTATTTTATACGGAGTTGGATTTGTCTTTGAACTGTACATACTGTGTCATTTTAGAGGGTAACATTTGTACTTATTTGTTTTCTTTTACCATTTTAAGATATGTATATATATTTTTTTATTACCTATATGTATATGTATATAATTGTCATTTTTGTTATAGAGATTTTGTGTCCTATATGTTTATATATACATGTGAGTCAGATATGTATTTCTATAAATACATATGTAGATATATATGTATGTTTTTTACCGTAAATACATATGCAGATCTGTATGTCTAATTATTTTATATATTTTTTTAATATGTATATATGATATAAATATTTTTCTTTTAAAAATAAAATATAGAGATAGAAGAGTAAAGAAAAAAAGAAAAAAAAATTCAAAAAAAAAGAAGTGAAAAAGAAAAAAAGAAAGAAAGAGAAATAGAAACTAGAAATAGAAGTGTAAAAACAAAAGAGAAAAAAATTAAAAAAAGAAGAAGAAGAAAACAAAAAAAATATGAGAAAAGGAAAAAAAAAAGAAAACGAAAAAAAGAAATAAATAAATGAAAAAGGAAAAAAAGAAGAAGAAGAGAAGTGGAAGAGAAGTGGAAGAGAGAGAATAAAGTGGAAAGAAAAAGTTAAAGTAAAAAAAGATAAAAGAAATAAAAAAACTAACAAGAAAAAATAGTTAGAGATATAAGAGAATGATATTTTGAAATTTTGAAAAAATAATAATCTTCATATTTGAGTTTGATTCGGAAATGAAATCTATTAAATTAAATAAGAGTAATTTATGAGAATTTAATTTGATGGGATAATTATTCCTTATTTAACTCAACTAATTTGAGTAAAATAAGGGCAGTAAATCTTGTTGTATATGTATTTGTATAACAAAAGTTTACTCAAATACAAAATACAATTTGTTATTTTTCCTAATTATAAAACTGTTGCTATAGAAGTTACAATTAAGGCTCTATAGTTGATATTTCTGAAATTTTCCCGCTATAATAATAACTTAGTGTATCCTTATTGGGTATCGGTTTAACCGATAACCCACCGTTTACCCAACAAATTTTTTTATAAAACCAATAAAAAACCGTTAATCCTATAACCCAATACAATAACCCAATAACATTTTTATCTGTTTGATTTATCAGTCGGTTCGATTTTTTCACAGCCGTACTACTGATCACTAATTAATTAAGTTATTTAAAAGCTACTTTCTCTTGTTCCGAAACATATTGTAATAATTCGTATTCATATAAGAGTTAAAATCATTCATATGTTAAAATTTAAATCTATTTGACATCTCAAACGAGCCATAATTCAGATAATGAAAATGTGATGCATAATGCTCTGTTTCTTTTTTCCTTTTTGCGTTAAAGGTGAAACAATAAACCTAAATTATTATTATTCTTTTTTTATTTTTTTTCAACTGAACTACTGATAGCGTGAGTCTATCATTCAATAGTTAAAGAGAAATATACATTGATTAATATTTGATGATATGTACTACACACTCTCATTTGTTTAGAAGATTATGCCGCGTGATACTCCACATGAAAAAATAATTTTACTATGGTAAAATTAAATAAATATTAATAAGGTTAAAGGCTAAAACTTATTCTATATAAATTAATTTATTTGACATCTGTTTTTGTTTTGATTTTTGCCCTGATATTCTTACTATAATTAAGTTTTATTTTTTTTTAGAAGGAAAATAAAAATTACCATAATTACTTTTACTTTTTCTGGAAAAAAAATATAATTTTTTTCATATTTGGCTAACCTCTTTCTTGGAGGAAAGACTTTGGATATCTATAAATAGAAGATCCCTTCTCATACCATAACAAAATAACATCCACAATGTAGTCTTTAAAAAACTTTGTTTAGTGGGAGATTTTCTCTCTCATTAGTTTTTATGTTTTTAATATTAGATTTTATATGTAGGCCAATTGGCCAAATAATATAATAATATTAAGCTTTTTAGTATTGTTTTATGTGTCTTCTGAATTGTCACCAGAATGGTTTGCAACTAATAGCTTCCACATAACGCCCTCTCGATTTCGAACCCAACAGGTGGTATCAGAGCTTACGGTTCAATGGACCAATGGTGTGGTGAGACGAGATTAAACAGGTTCAAAGCGGTTTTAAAATTAAACTGCAACAATTTGGATGATAATGAAGATTTTTGTCGAACTATATGTGGAGAACAAGTTTCAACCATATTTTCAACACTCCTGCTCGTGCATCTTTAAAAATAAAAATAAAAAATTACTTTTAAACCAATTTTTAAACATGATATTTTAAACCTTATTTTTAACCATGACAAACAACAGTTATGAAGATTATATCAAGAACGAAGTTCATGCACGTGATATGAAGAGAAGACGGATCAAGTGAAAAAAATCAAGCCAAAAAGGGGAGATTTGTTAGGGTTTTTGCCCTGATTTTCTTACTATATTTAAGTTTTATTTTTTTCTAGAAGGAAAATAAAAGTTACCATAATTACTTTTACTTTTCCTGAAAGAAAAAAATATAATTCTTTTTCATATTTGGCTAACCTCTTTCTTGGAGGAAAGGTTTTGGACATCTATAAATAGAAGACCCCTCTCATACCATAACACAATAGCATCCACAATGTAGTCTTTAAAGAGGGGGAGATTTCTCCCAATAAGTTTTACGATTTTCAATTTTATTTTTAATATATAGGCCGTTTGGTCAAACCATATCCAATAATATATTTTTAGTTTAATTTTTCATGTGTTGTCTGATTTATCGTCTTACGATTTGCAAACTAAAAGCTTCCGCATGATGCCCTCTCAATTTTGAACCCAACACTTTTTCCCCTTCTCAGTTGTGGCTTCTGTATCTCCGACAATTAAAAGGTGAGTTTTTAGGAGTTTTAAGGAAATCAATTGAAAAATATATAAAAGAATAAAAAAATAATTTTCAGCTAATTGAGTCATTATATGCTAGTTGAACAAAGATTTTATAGACAAGCACATCCAAAAAAATTTGTATTAGTCAGAGTCTATGCGTATTTCTCTAACTACCGGTTGATAGTTCATGTAAAAAACTCAAACTATTAATAGTTCAGTATGAAACTCTAAATTATGATAGTTTAGATGTGTTTTTAAGTCTTAAGTCATTTTTTTTTCATTTCATTAATACTCCCCCCCAACATCAACACATACAACTTCTAGAAAAGTTCACTTTTACCCGTTCATTATATTCAATAATAATAATAATCTATTATTACTTATTCAATTTGAAAAACAAAGAAATAGTTTACTATTTATACCTAATTTATATCTGAGGCGTGGAGATGGTGCACGATGATTCCCTTATATAAGAATAAGGGTGTCATTCAGAGTTGCAACAACTACCGGGGTATTAAGTTGTAGAGTCACACGATGAAGATTTGGGAGAGGGTGGTGGAGCGGAGGTTGAGGAAGATTTTGCCTATTTTGGAGAATCAATTTGATTTTATGCCTGGTCGCTCCACGATTCAGGCAATTCACCTTGTGCTGAGACTGGTAGAGAAGTATAGAGAGAGGAAGATGGATCTTCACATGGTGTTTATTGACTTGAAAAAGGCATATGACAAGGTCTCTAGGGAGGTTCTTTGGAGATGTTTGGAGGCCAGAGGGGTCCGGTGGCGTACATCAGAGCGATTAAGGACATGTATGAGGGGGCGAAGACTCGGGTAAGGACTGTGAGAGTAGATTCTGAATATTTTTCGGTCTTAATAGGGTTGCACCAGGGATCAACTCTTCGTCCGTTTTTATTCGCTTTGGTGATGGATGTGTTGACGCGGAATATACAAGGCAAGGTGCCTTGGTGTATGCTTTTCGCAGATGATATAGTTTTGATTGATGAGTCGTGACAAGGGGTTAATGATAAGTTGGAGATTTGGAGACAAACCCTGGAGTCTAATGATTTCCGATTGAGCAGGAGCAAGACGGAGTACATAGAATGCAAGTTTAGTGACTCGAGGCATGAGGAGAAAGGGGTAGTGAAGTTGGATTCTCAGGCGGTTTGCAAGAGGGATAGCTTTAAGTATCTCGAGTCTATGATTCAGGGGAATTAAGAGATAGATGAGGATATCTCTCACCGTATTGGGGCAGGTTGGATGAAATGAAGGCTCGCTTCAGGTATTTTATGGGATAAGAAGGTGCCCCACAAGCTAAAAGACAAATTTTATAGAATTGCAATCCGACCTTCTATGTTGTATGGAGCGGAGTGTTGGCCGGTTAAGAATTCTCATATCCAGTAGTTGAAAGTGGCGGAAATGAAGATGTTGGGTTGGATGTGTGGTTTCACAAGGGCTGACAGGGTTAGGAATGATATTATTCGGAAGAAGGTGGGAGTGGTATCTGCAGAGGAAAAAATGCGGGAAGTGAGGTTGAGATGGTTTGAACATGTGATGAGGCGGGGTGCGGATGCCCCAGTTCGTAGGTGTGAGAGGTTGGCCTTGGAAGGTTTCAAGCGGGGTAGGGATAGACTGAAGAAATGCTGGAGAGAAGTGATTAAACGTGACATGGAGCAGTTACAGCTGGCTAAGGACATGACCCTGGATAGTAAGATATGGAGGAAAAACATTAGGATAGAGGGCTAAGAGTGTGGATGAGTCGTAGCCAGTAATTAGGTGGACTTTGGTGTTCTTTGTTTGGCAATGTACAATCTTCTGTGGATGTCGTACCTATGTTATTTTATCATGTTCCTTGCTTTTGATGCTTTTGTATACTGTCTTTAATCTTGAGCCGGGGATCTATCGGAAACAACCTCACTACCCTTCCCAGATCCCACTTTGTGGGAATATACTGGGTTTGTTGTTGTTGTTGTTGTCCTTATTATTAAGTACTTAATTATCTCTAATTCATTTTCTCATAAGTGAGATAACTTAAATTAATTAAGAATAATATAATAAAATAATTATTATTTATTACTTCTTCAATCAAAGACGAATAAGTAATTTCTTTTTCTTTTACGCCGGAAGTCAAAACTCGGTTGCTTCTTGCGTTATAGGAGTCTTTAGACTGTTGGGCATTTAATTTTCTTTGATCTCTAATTTGTTTGCTATCTCTCGTTTTCATGAAAAACCAAAATAAAAAAGAGAAAATTTAGCAAAAAGTACTCCATTCATTCGTATATATTAAAAATAATTGTTTCTATATATTGATTTAAAAGATCTAAAATGAATTAATTATTTTTTCAACTTTATTCTAAAATTAAGAAACATTTAAATGGATAAATATTGAAGAATGAACAAGAAATATATTAATCAATCACACTATAAATCAATTTTTTTCTTAAAAATTATGCAAAATTTTGTCATCGACAACGACAAATTCACTATATCCCCACAACTAAAAAAAATAACAAGGAAATATAATTCATTCCATATTAAGAAACAGCTCTATTGTGTTGGAAAACCAACAATTTTCAGGAACAAAATATATAGTATTTTTTAAAATGAAACCGTACCAACAATAATTTTTTATCTGTTCTTTATCGACTAATAATTGATTTTACCTTCCTAGAATTACTGGGAGAAGAGGCTGTCTCTTATCCTATAGCTGCATATATAAGCCACTTACGTGTTTGATTAGATCATACCTAATAACATGAATAAATAAAGATGAACGAAAAAGTATAATTATGTAATTAAAATTGATATGATCAAATAAAAATATATATAATTAAGTATCTATCTCTGGTCAATAGAGCAAATTTTGTGGTCAGTTTTCTACCGCTTAGTGCGCTGACAGAGGAACGGAGGATTAATCTCATGACTGCCGGCTGTGGGAATAGGAAACAAAATAAAAATAAAAATATATATAAGTATTTATTACTTGTTTGAAATTTTTAATGATTCAATTTATTTGTCATGTTATAGTTTTACAAGTCAAATATTAATTGAAAAATTAATTTGACTAAATTATATACCCCAATTATTTATTCTTTGATCTATTTTACTCCATTTTCTTTTTTATCTTATTAATTATCTCATTCATATTTATTAAGCAAGGGTAAAAGTGAAAATTAATTATATCTTGATTCTTTAAAATAAAAATTATTTTTGACTAACTATTTCTAGTAAGTAGGTCAACTAAAATGAATCGAAGAATATAAACCATTCTTTTAATATATTTCATCCGTTCATTTTCATTTGTCCAACTTTATATTTTTTGTTTAAGAAAACAACAAATGAAGTGTACATTTTACTGTACTTCTGATGGGTGAAAGTTCCCTATTATAGGATACCCAAGACTATTCACATTCAAAAAGTTCTGGAAATAGATTTGAGGCATCAATGGTAAAATAGGAAAAAAAATTATCTTTCTCTTGAAATGCTAAAGATGACAATCAAAGGTAAATTTTATTTTTAATATAGTGGACAAGTAAAAATAAAAGAAAGAGTAATAGAAGAGTTTAACTTCAGATAGAACTCATAAAAGAAAAGTCAGTACATTATAGATTATGTTATAAATGTATTGTCATATACAGTGAATATCTACTTTACCATATATAGTAAATGTCTACTTTACCATATATTGTCTGTCTATTTATGGTAAAGTTACAAACCCAAAATTAGTTTTCTCCTATAAATAAAGGGATTTTCTTCATTGGTATTCATCCCTCAAGAGAAATAAAAATTACTCTTTATTCTCTCTCTACTCTTCTTCTTTGCTAGTAATTCTTTATGTTATCTGTCTTTTCCTACTAATAATATAATTATTGTTGGATTTGAGAAAAAATAATTAGTCTGAAACCATTTATGTTTAAAATTTATTCCTCAAGAACAATATTGTCAAAAGAGATGATAATATGTTGGGTTCAAGTCCCATCGATTTATGTTTAAGACGCCTTTATATGGATAAAACGTTGAGTTTGAATCTCAATGCACCATATTGATGATATTATGATGGTTAAGGCAATCTAATGAGTATTTGGTGAAACATGCCCCATTAAATATGCTTCATTTCTTGAATTGAATATGGTAGCAATAAATCATATGTATGCCTCAATTTCCTTTTGTAGTAGTTATTATAAATTGATACGTTTAAGATATGATTATATTCCATTCTTGGGAATGAGAATTTCAATTATTATAAATACAAATCTATACCCTGGGGTGAATATGATTGTATATACACTCTATTCTTAATTGTGAAGAGATCACAATCCACCTTCAAAATAAATGTAATAATTGAAAGATTGAATATCTCCAAGTTACTATGATAAGAAACACGAATGTGAAAAGTTACCCAAGCATGATGGAATCACATGCCATAATAAACTAAGAGTTTATTGTTTATTGATACGAAATTCATGCAATAGTGAACCTGATGTTTACTAAAGAATTTTTGCACATGTTATGGTAACTTGGAGTTACTAATACAAATAATTTAATCTACTGACATAAACGATTTGACATCATGAAGATGTGTATATTGAGTATTAAAAATATGTTGAAGAAATAAAAGATTCTTCAAGAATTGTTTATGTTGCTTGTTCTCATGACAAGTTGGTTGGACCAACTAATATTGAGATTTGATCCCTCAAAATTTGAAAAGTATAAACGGTGAATATGAGCTCGTTCACCAATCATGTGATCTATTAAGATGCATTGATATAAGATGATCACTTGTACGTTTATTGTCAACCTGCAGTTTGACATTCATAAAGTTGCTTACTCAATATAAATTGAGTTAAGAACATAATTTTCAGATTGTGTAATCAAGGCAATTCATCTTGATAATGCTAATTAAGTTGGTGTTAAATGTTTTCGATAAATAGTTGAATTATTGCTTATGAGAACAAAGCCACATATAAGTATGATATATTGCATACAATAACACTTGTTTGCATTAGACCAAATATTATGATTAATACTTCCCTCTCAATTGGTTCAAGGTCAGAAATCAATTATTCCATCTAGTAATTTTGATGTGTGGTATACAATTAATAAATATATCATGATGCACAAAGATGGATTCCTCAAAGAAGAAGGAGGATGCATGTTAGTTTTCCTAAGATAAGGAGGAGATTATAAACAACTATGAAATATGTTAGGAATTATCATCAGATCCCTATTCAAAAGATAATTCAAGTTAAATACCAAAAATATCTCATATATAGGCTGCAAGTGCTCCTATTTTGTGTCCCTAAAGGACAAAATCTACATATGTGTGAAGCTTGGTAGATCAATCGATTCCAAATGAAATAATTCTTGAAAAATAAGGAGCAAATAATCATAATAAGAAGGCAATGTACTCTTGAAGAGCCTACGACATAACACTTCATAAAACCTTATGAGAGATTTAGGTACCTGAAAATACTGAAGTGATGAGATCTCAAAATATTATATCAAACTGTGAATCGATACGAAATGATATATCATCAATATCTTTGATACAATATTGATGCAATATTGTAAAAGATTATGAGGATCTAAATTCTACGTTTATTTAAGCATGCTGACGTAGAAATATTTATCAAGTGACATGAAAGGATGCATCTTGGTAAGCATAAAACTTATTTGATTTGCAGTCCAGACACTTGAAGATGTCGCACATAAAATGTTGAATATTGTCAGCTGACAAAATTTATATGGAAACTTTTTAAGGATTCAAAATGTTTGAAGCATATAAAAGTTTCTGAAAAACTTATTTATAATCCTTATATTGTATAAGCTTATAACTTGAAAATTATTGAAACTCTTGGAGAGTTTTCAAATGCAACAGATTATTTGCTGAAATGAAAAATATACCAATTTAGATTGGTTATGCAGTACCATATCTTAGTGCAATTGGTGCACAACACTAATGTATCTTGCAAATACTATAATGCCTGATATAGCATTTTCAGTCAATTTGTTAAGCAAGACATATTTCTACTCCTACTAGGAGACATCAAAATAGGATAAAATACACGAGTTTATTTTATTCTAAAGATTGCAGTTCCGATCTTGTTAGTTATGCTTATGCTGGATATTTATTTAATCCGCATAAATCTCGATCTCAAACATGCAATGTGTTCACATGTGGGGATACTGTCATATCTTGGAGATATATAAAGCAGTCTATCTATCCACTTCATTGAACCATGCTGAGATGATAGTTATTCATGAAGAAAGCCGAGAATGAGTATGGTTGAGATCCATGATACATCTCATTCGAGAAAAATGTGGTGTGAAATGCGATAATATACCCACAATTTTATATGGAGATAATGCATCATGCATAACACAACTTAAGGGAAGATTCATTAGAGGAGATAGAATGAAGCACATTTCGTCAAAGCTTTTCTATACACATGAGCTTCAAAAGAATGATGATATTAACGTGCAACAGATTCGTTCAAGTGACAATGTGACTGATTTATTCACCAAGTCCTTTCCAACTGCAACTTTCAAAAAGATGGTGCACAAGATCGGAATGCAAAGGTTCAAGGATATTATCATTAGGGGGAGTTAATATGCGTTGTACTTTTTTTTCCCTTACGAGGTTTTGTCCCACTGAGTTTTCCTTGTAAGGTTTTTAATGAGGCAACCTATATGCGTATTATCTATCAATTAGACATTCAAGGGGAGTGTTATAAATGTATTGTTATATATAGTGAATGACTACTTTACCATATATAGTGAATACCTACTTTATCATATATTGTATGTCTATTTATGGTACAGTTACAAACCCCAAAGTTAGTTTTTCCCTATAAATAAAGGGGTATTCTTCATTGTTATTCATCTCTCAAGAGAAATAAGAATTACTCTCTATTCTCTCTCAACTCTTCTTCTTTATTCTTTATTATTTCATAACACATTACCTAAAAATAACTAATAATAATTACATATATACACTGTACACATATGTAAGTGAAACTAGTTAATCACCTAGAAATTAGTAATGCAAGTACTCTGCCATAATATATTAAATCAGTTACACTAATCGTGTACAAACTCTTTACACTATGTAAATTATGTTCCTCAAAATCGAATATATCTTTCAAGATTTTAACCATGACACAAATGAATTCCTTGCAATGTTAAAGCTAGCAACCGGAAAGGATTTACCACTTTCTATTGCTACTAGTTTCCCTCTCCTAAAAACCAAGAAATAAAATGTATACTATGTTATTTGGAAGACATTAATAAAATGAGCTGAATATTAAGACCAGTCGAAGCAGCAAGCAGAGATGTATGCGTTTGGTTTCTGCTACCTCTTTTGTCCTTTAAGGATGTTAAATGGGACTAGTATAAAATTTAATTTATAGCGAATTTTATAACAGAAAAAAATTAAATTTGTAGCCCAATAAGGGAACCACTATCAATTAAGTTAATTAAGTATTCAATATTTTATGATCCACCTCCCTCTTCCTCTAGTGTTTATAAACATGGTGATAATGCTTGCAATTAACTTAGAACTCACAAGATTATTAGATTGATTAATTATCATCACCATCAAATTAAGAAACAATATTATTAAGATGACAGGCACTGGTTCCCCTTGTGGTGCTTGCAAGTTTTTGAGAAGAAAATGTATTAAAGGATGCATTTTTGCTCCTTATTTTTGCTATGAACAAGGTGCTACTCATTTTGCAGCTATTCACAAGGTTTTTGGGGCTAGCAATGTATCTAAACTCCTTGCTCATATACCGGTAAGTGATCGTAGTGAAGCCGCGGTCACCATCGCTTATGAAGCTCAGGCTAGACTTCAAGATCCAATTTATGGTTGTGTTTCACACATATTCGCTCTCCAACAACAGGTAATTAATTATTTTTGATAATCAAAAGCTTAAAAGATTTCTAATTGAACCTTTTAATGCTTGTTAATTAGTTGATCTGGGAATTTATGGGATTTTTTGTTGTCACAGGTTGTCAATTTACAAGCGCAACTTGCTTCTCTCAAGGAACAAGCAGCAGCTCAAAACTTGCAAAATGGTTCCAATTATGCAAACCCTAATTATGACAAATTTCAAGATGTTCAAAGTTGGTTTCACCAGTCTGAAAATCCAAGCACTATGCCCCAATTTGATCATTCTAGCTTGACCAGTAACAATAGAATTGGATCATCAACCCAATATTATGGAAGTGAAAACAATTACATCATGACATCAAGTAATTACCATATGGGGAATAATTATGAGAATATTAATTTGGTGATTCCAAAGGAAAATATGTCAAGTTTTGAAGAAGGTGGATCTTGCTCAGTGGATTCTTCTTTTGACATGCAAACAGATCATTACAACAACAGGCAATGGACATTTCAAGATGATGCAGATGATCTTCAATCAGTGGCCTTCAGATATCTTCAACATACTTGAGTACTACTACTATTCAATTTAGGGTGAAGATTAATTCCTCTGTCAATTTTGTATTGCTAAAAGAGCCTTTTATGACATGACATATCTGCTAGAAACCCTAGAAAATGCTCAAAACCATCATAAGCCTATTGTTCTGCCCACAATTATTTCACCTTAGGTCATGTGTAACCTTGGATATAAGTAGAATATTTGTAGTATATTTTAATAAATGATCTGCCTTTTATTAGTACTCCTTAATTTGGCTTTTCAGAGGACCTATCCAGATTAGACCTTGTAAATCATAGACCTTATAATCAGTGCATACAGAAACCTAAATGTTTCTGTATATGCTATGCTTTCCTTTTATGTAGTATCTTAGAAGTTCAGTTCAGAATATATACCACTTGGATGCTTCTCAAGACTTTAATTTGTTGTAGGGCTTTATCTAAAGTAACATTGTAAATGACTTGCTACCCCAACTTTTCTTGACAATTTTTCGGTGATATTAATTAAATTATCTTATGCTATGTTGCTCGAACTCTATAAAAATGTCACAGGTGCTGTCCATCCTCTCCAAGTAGCCGCATATTGGAAGGATCCGACATGGTTACGACTGCATTTTCGAGACTCCAAGCAACATAATTCTTATGTGCTAGTAAATCATAAGCTGAATCTTGGACTTTGTTCTTTTGACTGAAAAGAGAGAAGAAGTTTCTTCCAAAAAGACTATCAAAATTTCATATATGCAAAAGATCATAGCAAAACTATGTTAACATTTACAAATTATTATATGAGTGCATGCATATAGATAATGTTATTAGTCTTCCTAACTAGAGATATGAGTAAAAAATGTACTTATATCCCCTGCAATCTAATCCCTAGGAAATTAATTTAGTTTTCTAAGCCTAACATTATAGACTAAAGAAAATGTGTTCTTTATTGTCCTTGGAGTTACTTAACAGATTCCTAATGATAGAAAAGAGAAGCTTGTAATTAATGTTTAACCTTAAGGTAGATGAACTTTGTTAGGTGTAAAGTACATCACATATTATATAGTTAGAGAACTACTGACAATGAGAACTTAGAGACTGGTTCTAAGTAATATACTAGAGACTGGTTCTAAGTAATATACTAGAGGCTGATTCTAAGTAATATATATACTACTAGATTGAGTCAACAATAGACTGTAAATGTCAGGTTTTGCTTCTTAGAAACCTGCAAGCCGCAAAGGGAGAATCTTGCACAAAAAGCTGAGTAGCCGCATTTACCAAAGTAATTAGTTAAGTTTAAATAGCAATTATTAGCATGTGCCTCTATTTCCACAAATGATGTAGACTTAATTATGCATGAGTTTCTAATGTAGCTTCAAAATTGTGATGATGATAGAGGCGGATCCATGATTTTTATATATGTTTTTTAGGTTCAAGGTATGCGTGTATGTATCGACATATACGCCTTATTTAATTTGTTTTGTACTGATAAAGGATTCAGTTGAACTCACAAAACCTACTCTAAATCCGTTTCTCAATGGTGAAACTTCCGGTTGTTTCCTAATCCAATTTTTTGTTATTGTTATGGAGGGTTAGGTTGACCTCTACTACCATATATGTTGAAATCCCATCTATGGAGGGGAACATGAGGCATTAATATTACACACCTCCTAATAATGTTTTTTTTTTATGTGAATTGAAATTGTCATTTATAGGTGAGATTAAAGTAATATGATGTGTTTGTGTTTATGACATTATATGGGAGGGGCATTGATTTCTTTTAAAATTCTTTTCAAGCCTCAAATAGAAGAGGAAGCTCATGAAAATTATCAAATGTTGAGGGATGTTGTACACAGAGAGAATCTACCAACTTTATTTGCTTTCTTCTTAGGAGATTTGTCATTCCTGGTCACTTTTCCACCTCAAAGTTTGCCTTAAACAACAAATATAAGTCTATTAGCATTGCCATGACTTAGCATGCCTATTATATACTAGTTTATTAGCATTGAGGAGTTCCAATAGAACTTCTATAAATACTAGTTGGGTGAGAAAATTACAATTACAAAGAGTCAGTTTGTTGATCCTTAGCTACTCATTATACTTTCGTTGGGTAGCCTATTGTTCTAGGGTTTTCTGGATAGCCAAAATTCTATTGTGCTAAAGTTGATAGTTTATCTCTGAGAACCACAGTATTCTTTTGATTTGTATTTTATGCTGAGAATAGCCTCTTGAAGTTTTGCCTTCATGAAATAACAAGACATTAATGTAGACTTCCAGTCCATCCTATAGTTATACAAGATGAACTGCCAAGGAGGAGTAGCTACGTATGTCAGACAGGTAATCAGTTGAACGCCTTCGAATTCCCTTAGCGAAGTTCCTGATTTTGCGATGAACTTCGCGATTGTGACCAACTGTTACATCAAGCTGCTTCACTTCATTCTAAAGGTAAATTGACATAAAGGATTAGTAGTTGCAGTGATACTTGCGCCTGTCAAATTGAATTCCTAAATCCATTTCTAAACAGAAAAAGAAAAATCCTCCTTCCCCCTTCGTGTGCAAGACTTACGAAAATTATACACGAATTACTACATTAATTAGAAACAATAAATAACTGGGACTTTAGTTTCTTGATTAATTTCATTCTAAAAGTAAATTGGCAACAATATTCTATATATTTGAATATATTCTTGATCGGTTAGTGGTTCAAGCTAGAGAGTTGGTGACTTCTTGTTCTGGGTTAAGTTTAGAAATGAACCTAAAATGGATTGGTATTGATATTTTGTTCTTTAAAAAAGTTCTTACGAAAATGATCTTCACAAGAAGCAGTCTTGATTTTTTTGGCTTTGCTTGATAAATTTGTCTATGAGACAGATATTCTAATTCTTGCTTATAAGATAGATGTTCATGACGTTTTGAGACATTGGACCTATATAATTGACTAGAGATTCTACTTTATAGGCAAAATTTAGAATTTAAATATGTTGTCCATAAAACAGACGTTCTAAATCTTACGCATAACACATATGTGCATGACATTTCAAGACTATGAACCTGCACTATTGACAAAAAGTTCTGCCTTATAGGCAAACATTTAAACTTAATTAACAAAGACAAAAATTTATGACTACACACTTTAGGAACAAAAATTCAAAACAGGACATTTAAGGAACAAAAATTCAATATCAGTCACTTAAAGGGATACAATGCGTAACTTCTTGCTTCTTGTGCTGCGTAACTTCCTCCTCGTGTTATTTTTGAGTCAAAGTCTTTGTATAAGTTTGAGGGAAAAAGACACTTTATAACACTTTTTAAAATAAATAGGGCAAGTTTGATATCTTTTTAAAATTGATTAGTTGGGTATACTTTATAGTCATTTCCTAATTTGGGTCATTTTGGCCACGTAGTTCAGATACAGTCCATATACAATACTGATACAGTCCATATACAATATTGATACAGTTTTCAAATTGGGTCATTCGATCCTTTTAAAAATATTTCAGTTTTTTTTTGCTATAAATTTTTTAACTGAAAAAATATTCTGCATTTTTTTTTATTGTTTAGAAATAACAATTAAATAAAATTATATAGAAATGATATAATTGTTATATAGAATATGTATCAAATATGTATATGTATAAAATATATATAAAAATATATAAAAAGTGTATAAAATTATATAATTGTTGAATAAAATGTGTAAAAAAAAAGTACAATTATTGTATAAATTGTCTATCAAAATTGTATAGTTTTCGTATGGAATATTTATATGTATAAGATATGTATAGAAACTGTATAGAAGGTGTGTAGAAATGGTATAAAACAAGCTAGCAAATTGAAATGGCTAGAAAGTGAAAATTAAATTTCATGATCATTTTTATGGAAATAATTTAATTTGAAATATCATTTTTATCATTTCCCCTAAGTTTTAACTTTTTCCAGATCTACGAGCTAGTTAAGCCCAAACCAAGCTTCTGGTAATAGAAAGCTAAGTGCAGCCCATTTGGATCGTCGACTACATTGGGTCATAAGGAGGAGTATGTTCCAGATTATAAAAGGGTAAATTACAAAATTTTCCAACATATTTACCGTTAATACATACCTTTTTCACATTTTTTAAATAGAAAAAAAGACTAATTGTATTGCTCTACTTTAAAAAAATAATTAAATATACCTATGTCATACTTTGGGGTCAAATTTACCGCATTGTCATACCTTGAGGGTCAAATTTATCTATCTACTTTGAAAAATTGGTTAAATATATCTTTCTTCATATTTTGGAGTCAAATTTACCTTTGATGTTATACTATAGGGTCAAACTTACCCCCGTTGTTAAGAAACTTTTCACATTTACACTTTCTTTAATAGAAAAGCCCAAGTCAATGATATATGTCTCATTTTTAAAAAAATAAAATACACCCTAATCTAACCCGTCTGATGCAGCTCGAGTTATAAAAAAGACAAACAAATATACCCCTAAGTTCCGTTGGTCAAAATTTTCTAATGATATTAAGCCACTGGATATTTATTATAGTGCATATCCCATGAAAAATGAATCTGCATTGCAAACACAAACAAATATACACTTTCTTCAGTTCATGATATGCATCAGTGCAGTGCTCATGAAAAATGACACTTAACGGTCAAATGCAATTAATTAGGCACACTAAATATTTTTCTGAATGATTGAGTTAAGGTCTCCCTATGTGTCAATCATGACATCTCTTCATTTTTATGTCTTTATATATAATTTGAATCTGCACAAATTTTTCATCATGTCATTTGCTCAGAAAACTTATCCACTGATTCTAGTTGCACATAGAATTGCATATTAAATTTTGAAATTTGAATATAAATGAACAGGAGCAGAGTTTATAATAGACATTTTCTCTAATTCCTTGCTCTTGTGTTATTCTATTCCATTTTACTTTTTGTTCAGTTGTAAACAATCTATCAGTGTTGCACATTGAGAAAAAAGTATATTTGTTTGTTGAAAAAGTTCGACCAATAGAATGAAGGAAGGGGTATATTTATTTATGTATTTTTTGTGGTTGAATCGGAAATGTTAGATTACAGTGTGTTTTATTTTCTCAAAAATGATCATTTAACAATAATTTTGGACTTTTCTATTAAAGGAAGGTTCAAGTGAAAAATTTCTTAACAACGAGAATAAATATGGCCCCAAAGTATGACATCGAGGGTAAATTTGGCCTCAAAGTATGATGAGAGGTATATAACCAATTTTTCAAAGTAGAGGATTAATTTGACCCCAAAATATGACAACAGAGTAAATTTAATCCAAAGTATGACAAAAGACATGTTTAATCAATTTTCAAAGTACAAAGATAAATTTAACTTTATCCCTTTAAAATTATTACATACATTACGACAATTGAGATTTTCTCACTTGATACATAACACATGCACATCCCATCTACACCACCTTTCACTCCACCAAACTCGCCCTTTTTAATATATAATAGCGAACTTATTTACGCTTCGCACGATTATAAAAAAATGATAAAATACTAATAATTTATTAAATATAATATAGCGATAAAGTACTGTTTTGAACCAAATGAAATTATAAACTTACAAAAGAATTATATAAAATACATAATAAAGATTGAACATATGAAAAAAATAAATAAATAATGCAACATCATTCATTCGATCTTAATTATTGAAATGAAAAAAAAATATGAAATAATTTAGAATCTTTTGACCTCTTGTTGACATTCACTCCCACAAGTACATCATCATTCAATAGCCTTCATATTCTTTGAGTCAAATAAAAGCATGAATATTAGGATTACCTGAAATATAACAACTTAAAAGGCTAATATGATTATTTCTATAAAATCTTTCAATATCTTTAATTATAAAACTACAAGATAAAATATCAAATAATATTATGACTATGACTATGACTTATTTTTATAGGTTATGATAATAAAAAGTTTTGAGTTTGATGAAGTTAAAGACCATTAAGCTGTATATTAAAAAATTTAATGAAATGATTTACTATTAGTCTTTAAAGGGGGTGGGCGGGGTTGGGGTAGGAGATGGGCTCGGATAGGGGGGAATATATTTGGAAAAAAATTATGATTTTCACCTCAAACTATACACGAAAAGTCTAGGTCACACTCAAACTATCATAGTGATCTATTACACACATATACTATAAAAAAGTGAAACTATTACCTCCCCGCGACACCCATGCTCAAGTTTAATGAGTGGAGTGTACTCCACTCGCCCTGTGGTAATGCCACAAGTTTATTTAATTTTTCTATTTAATTAATAAATAGCCGTTGTGATTAAAAATAAATAACCAAGAAAATTCAACAATTCAACAACTCCTCCTTCTTCACTTATTCTCTGCTTCACTTTCCCTTCAACTAACCAAGAAAATTCAATAAGAAAATTCTGATGATAGAAAATATTCAACAATTCACCATTAAAAATATGAAATTGTTGAATTGTTCACTTATTCTCTGCTTCACTTTCCCTTCAAATCCACTTCCTTTTTCACTTTCTTCTCTTCATCAACAACTCCTCCTTCTTTTACTTACTTAATCAAATAATGCAAATCTTGTATCAAAGCTAAACTCGTTGTCACGAGGTCTTTTCACCTTCAACAGACCCGAAATACAAGCATTTGGATTATGCTAATAAGGTTTTTGAGTTAATGGAGGTAAAATATGTGATTTCTTGGAACGCGTTGGTAACTGGGTATTCTCAGATTGGACGATTTGACGAGGCTTTGGGACTTTTTGAGAGGATGAGGGAAGAGGAGATTGAATTGAATGTTGTAACATGGAGTGTTGTGATTTTGGGGTATGCACAAAGGGATTTAGGTTAGGGAAACTCATTGCTATTTATTTTTGTGTTTGTAACTGTAATTTTTTTAATAGTTGTGTGAATTTGTGGTGGATTTTGTAACTTTGGATGTTAACACTGGTGATATTGTGATTCCGATGACAATTTTAGTAGTGGATGTTGAATTTTATGGTGGTTGTTTGTGATTTTTGTGATACTAATGGTTGTATTGTGATTCCGCTAATGAAATCTATGGTGGATTTTTAAAATTATTGTGGTGAAGATTTGAGTTTGATGATAATGGTGTCAATGGTGATTTTGGTGAAGAAGAAACAATTGAAGAAGGCGAGATCCACATATTAAAATGAATAAATAAGAAAATTAAATTTTATTAACATTTTTTCAATTGAAAAAATAATTTAAAAAATTATTAACATTTTTTCAATTGAAAAAAATAATTAATCTAATTGTATATATTAAGAAGAATATTAGGAGTACTTAATGATATAATGACAAATGAAATAGTGACACGTGTGCAATTATGTCATTTTAAGATTTTTTTTCTTCCTCTCACGCACCTTAGGAAGGTGAATACACCTTCTCTGCCACGTCACCTTCTAAGGTGAAAATAGTTTCACCTTTTTATAGTATAGGTGTGTAATAGGTTATTATGATAGTTGAGAAAATTGAAGAAAAGGTGTCTTTTAAGTCTTAAACGAAGGATTTGTGATATTGACCAACTTAAAGGGTCAAACATCATTAGAAAACTTGATTAAGTTAATTGTGGACTTGATTAATATTTTCAAAACTTTCTAATCTTTTCAAAAATGCAAATCAACCCACACCTCCTTCAATCCAAATCAACCGTCTCTCTCCTTTCTCCTAACAGCTTCTCTCAACTGTCTCCTAACCAACAGTTCTATAAATTTCTTCCTTCAATCCCCGGCAACTTCAACCTCTGACGTTTCCTTTCGACTTTTAATTGTCAATCGACGTGAAGACTTCTCCGGCGATAATAATTTTGAGTTCTTCGTCGTCCCATTTTTTTTTTACAGGTAAAAAATTATGAAGAAATAGAGAAACTTGAGTCAACTACTCTTCTAGTATTGGTTAACAATTTCAATATTTCTAACTTAAATTTGAAATGTGGACTGAATAAAATCCTAATTTCTAGCATTTCTTCTTCTTGTTGTAGAACTGTTGATTCGAATTTATTGGTGATTTTTGGTCACAATTGATATTCTTAGTGTGTGTGTGTGTGATGTGTTGGTGTTGCTGGGTTGATGTGTTATTTGTCTTGGTAAAATTAGTGTTGCAACAGATGAAACATCTGATGCAACAGATGAAACATCTGATATGACAGATGAAAATATCTGATGCAACAGATGAAAACATCTAATGCAACAGATGAAAATCTGATACAACTATGAAAATCTAATGCAACAGATGAACAATCTAACAGATCATTCATCTGTTGCGATAAACGACTCTTCTGTTTGAAAGAAATCTAAATAATATTGATCCAACAGCTAACTCATTTTGCAACAGATAAGTGATATATTTCAAGCGATCAGTGATCTGTGTTATTATTTCTAACGGGTTACTCATTTGTTGCAACATATTGGTTATATGTTGCAACAAATAACCTTTCTGGTGCAACAGATGAGTGATCTATTTTTACTATTTTCAACGGATTACTCATCCATTGTAACAGATTGGTTATATGTTGCAATAGATTAGTGATATATTTTTATGATTTCCAATGATATACTCATCCGTTGCAACAGTGGGTTTTATGTTGCATCAGATAAAATACCTGGTGCAACAGATTAATGATCTATTTTTATGATTTCCAATGGATTACTCATCTGTTGCAACATGTTGGTTATATATTGCAATAGATAAACTACCTAGTGCAACAGATTTGTGATCTATTTTATGGTTTCCAACGGATTACTCAACCGTTGTAACAGGTTGATTATATGTTGTAACAAATAAACTACCCGGTGTAATAGATCAGTGATCTGTTTTTACTGTTTCCAATGGATTACTCATACTTGCAACAGGTTGGTTATATATTACAACAGATAACCTTCCTGGTGCAATAGATGAGTGATTTGTTTTTGCTGTTTCCAATGGATTAGTGATCTATTTTTATGGTTTCTAATGGTTTGCTCATCTACTGCAACAGTTGGTTATATGTTGCATCAGATAAAATACCTGGTGCAACAGATTAGTGATCTATTTTTATTATTTCCAACAGTTTACTCATCCATTGCAACAGGTCGGTTATATGTTGCAATAGATAACATACCTGGTGCAACAGATGTGTGGTCTGTTGGAACTATTATTTTACCATTGTGCATATTAGATTTACTGTTATCCTTTTTAACGATGTATTAATCAATTATAATCTATTTTATATTCCTGATAATTTAAGATAATATGGCTCCCAAAAGAAAAGAAACCGAATCAAATCCAAGTAAAGAAACAAGTGCAGCAGCTCGGCTACATCCACCACTCTATGATCTTGCTTTACAAACATTATCTCAATCAGGAGCAGAAGATAATGAACACGAGAAGGAGGAATGTTTCAAAAGAGATAATCCAAATGTTAATAGCCCTTCCACCGAAGAGTTGGTCAAAACCTTTAGCATTGATCGTTATCTTGTGAGAATGCAGTGCGATAGTGCCACAAATTTAACGGGTGATTTCATGGTTAAGTCAGCCATGGGAAAATCTTTTAGCGCCTTCAGAAAAATACTTTAAGAACAAAAATTGGATTCTTATTTCAGGAAAAGTTGCTTTGGGCAATATCTTGACTTACCAGAGGACAACATTGCTCGTTTCCAGATGAAAATGGTATACATTCTTCTCAAGTGCAGGTTTATGTATGAAAGCAAAGATAAGATGGATGAGGTGTGGATAAATTACTGTGGCATGCCTATTTGTTTTGGTTGGAAGGAGTTTACCATAGTTACTAGACTAAAATATTATCCTCCTTCTCCTTCTCAAGTTATACCTACTCTGACCCAAAAAAGCACCCCACACACCCAAAAAAAGCAAAGGCAAGTCGAGTAATCATGATGACTTGGTGCCCATTGTTAGTCCAAGCTTCAAAAACAAAAATTTGATAGAAGCGTTGAAAGGTAAAGGACTCTCAAAAAAGCACAAACAATCATTGTGCTTGGTTTGGTTTATACATAATATTATTTGGGTGAGAGACGTTAACAACAAAATAAATTACTACCCCAAACTTTCTTTAAGTCAAATCTAGTCTCCAAAAGAGTTAGTGATGACTTCCTAAATGATTAGTGTTTAAATCAAATAGAATTTCTCCAATTTCAACTTCTCATCACGTGAAAAATTGAATTAGCTTTTCAACAATACCAATTTCGTCCAAATCCGGTAACGGAATAAAAGGTTATGGACATTTTACAGAGAACTGTTGGAACTACCAAGAAGCAACGGTTAGGACCGACGGACCGTCGAGCTAGCAACGGACCATCGCCTAAGCCATCGCGACTAACGTAGTGTACCCGTCTTCTCGCTAAGTGCGATGGTCAGGACCGATGGACCGTCGAGCTAGCGACAGACCATCACAGATGAGCCAGAAAGTTCAGGTTTTGGCCAAGTACGATGGGATGGACCGACGGACCGTCGAGCTAGCGATGGATCATCGTCTAAACCGTTGCCATTTCTGATCAGTGATTTTAAGCCATTTTTACAAGGGTATTTAGTTCTTTTTCCACCCATTTTAACCCCTAATTAAACCAGACCAGAGCTCATAACTTCATTATTCTTCTATAACACCAAATTAGGGTTTCTCTCAAAGATCAATCCCCAAGAACAAAAAAACCCTAGATGTTTAATTCCAAGTCAAGAATTCAAGATTTCCTCCACCAATCTTCAAGAAATCATCCACCTAGGTATGTCAAGTGTTGATTCATGGGTTCCTTTCACCCATAAAGCTCAAGAAACCCTATTTGAAATATAAACTTTGGATTCTATAGTATGAATTGAATTATATCCATGTTTATGTTGTTGTTTGATTTCCAAGTTGAAGTCTTTAATTACTATCATAAAAATATGTTAGTATGTGGTTGAAATTCTTACATTGAAAGTGTAAAATATTTCCATGAAGTATTATTTCAATATTCATGCTTAAGCCTAAAGATATGCATGCAAGGTGTTTGATAAAATGCCTAAGAGAATAAGAATTATGACTTATGACTCATTTGTGACCAAAATTGATGAATCCATGTTTCTCCCTTATGTTTGATATGACTCCCACGTTATTGTTATGCTTTATAATGGATTGACGTAATGCTCATGAGATTAGACTTATGAAATTATGATATGTTTACATGCATTCCTATTCATGTGTAAGCTTATAGCATGCGAATACTTCATGAAATTTCCCAATGATTGTACTATGAATTGTTGACTATGGTCATGTGTCATGATATGTCATGTCTTGTCAGTTTTATGCTATCGAGTCCTAGGGGTACTTGTATCCGACAATTTAGCTGTGTTCCTAGAACCAGTGTCATGTTTTCCTGATTCTCTCAGTCAAGCCATGATTCATAGAACTCAGTCAGTCATGTGACTCAGGAAAACTCAGTAAACTCCGTAATCTCAGAAATTTAGTAATCTCAGTAGTGTTTCGTCAGTCAACGGAACTCAATAAATGCAGTCCAGTTCAGTTCAGTTAATCATATTCAATGTCTATTCGAATGGGAGTAGGATTCATCACTGAGTGAGCCCAAGGATGGGAACTCACCTGTTATTAGAGGGTGTGATTCTTAGAAGCAATCCTTGCGCTCCAGAACTATGTAGCCAGCGTAGGTTAAGACATCAAACCTTCTAGTTGAGGGTAGCTGAGGGTGATTAACCTGTTATATGAGGGTCCCATCATTCTCCTTAGAGTACCTGTTAGATTAGGGATTACTCACAACTTGTCCTTACCAGTGATGCGGTATTGACACCCTTCTAATTGGGGTTACAGATTGGACTCTAACTCAATTATATTATCTTATTTGGGGCATGTCAATTCGATGACTACTTCCCACAGTTACAGTCTTAGTCTCAATCTCAGTAATAGAATTCAGATAGTTCTATAGAATTCAAGACTGTCAGATACAGTCACCCAGCTCAGTACGGAAGTCAACTAGTTCCATTAGAAACTTGACTGTCAGATACAGTCACCCAGCTCAGTACGGAAGTCAACTAGTTCCATTAGAAACTTGACTGTCAGATACAGTCATTCAGATACTAGTATATCAGTTATACAAAAACTTATGTTATCAGTATTTAGATTCAGTGATGTCATGATCTCAGTTACAATTCACGTATTCATACATGTATTCTCACGTTCATGTTACTTAGTAAGCCAGTATTGTTCATGTATATGAACCCTTGTATTCAGCCTACCTCACTTGCATATCAGTACATTCAATCGTACTGATGCATTTGCGCTATGGTGTTTTATACCATAGGTTCAGAAGCACGAGCTCCAGAGCATCAGTAGCATTCTAATTTCAACAGTCAAACTAGCAGTGAGTCCTCATCATTTGCGGATGTTATTATTTGATTATTTCATTCTTTTAGTACTTAGTTTATTTCAGTAGTTGGAGTTAGTTGGGGACATGTCCCATCAACTCCTTATTCAGTCAGTTTTAGAGGCGTCCAGACTATAGCATATTCAGACAGTTATTTCAGTCTTTTTGGTATTGATATACCATATTTTTCAGATGTTATATTTTATCAGATATTTAAACCTTATGGCCTTTCAACCTTTTATTCTGCATTTATACAGTATATTATGCAATGCTCAGGTACAGATATCAGTCATGGGTTAGCTTGTGATCCTTCGGGGTCATGAGCACCATGTAGTATTCCAGGTACCAAATTTGGGGCGTTACAATAAGCCTCGGTTTAATAAATCTCACAGAGGATTTTGAGGCATTTAATAACTAACCTTGGGGTTATGAAAGCTTCAAAATGACTTTCAAATATTTGTTGACTCAGTTAACGCCAAAGACAGTCAACTTATATGGGTTTCCATGGGCTTCATGGTAAATATTTCTCTTATCATGATATGATTTTTTTTTTTAATTTAATAATGTTTTTAATTTATTGGTGTTATGTTATAGGCTTAGGTATTTTAAGCCATTCCTTATTTGAGACAACAAGTGAACTACCAGGAAAAAGTTTCCTGTCCAAGAATCCTGAGATGGTTGTCGACCAAAACTGATAAAACTGCAAAATTTCTTGATCTGTTCAATTCTCCGAAGGAAGCAGTAAGTCTAATTCTAATCAAGTTTTTATTTTAATTAATGATTATTTTAAATAATTTTATCATCATTCTAATAAATGTATTGATTTATTTTAGATTGCCCATCCATGGCTTGTTTCAATCAATCGAGAGTTGAAGATGCCATTTTTTCTTACTTTATGGTCTGTGCAAACTTTATTGGACCCTAAGGTCATTGATGGAATAAAAATGGAATTGTTTGGAGCAACAACCATCACAAAAAAAATAATTTTGGAGGGTGGGCTTATTGTTGTTGATGATGGTAGTGGTAGTGGTAGTGGTAGTGGTGCTGCTGTTGGGACTAGTGATTATGACCATACTGGTAATACAGATTTTTCTCCAGATTTTGCCATATCTAGCGAATGTTCTGCATGGAAATGTTAAGACTGCAAGGCGAAACATGATGGAGTGATTAATGCATTAACTGTTTCTGTAAAGAAAATGACATCTAAGAGGGGTGTCATTCCATCAAAGAGGATTTCATATCCATACACTCCAATAGAGATCAAGGTGGTTAAGAGGAGAAGGAAAGATATTTCTAAGGCATCAGGAAGCATAAAAAAAGCAAAATTACAACGCCTCTGTCTTTTTCTTGCACCGTTGTTCAGTGTGCAAGGACCACATGAGAGCAGCATGAGTTGAAGAAGGTGAATGTACATCATTTATTCCAATAAACAAACAGGCATATATCTGTTTCAACAGATGATACATTTGCTAAAAATTATCAAATAGATATATACATTTGTTTCAATTATTGTCTAACCTGTTGTATCATATGCGCTATCTGTTGCAACAGATGAGTCTTATGCTGCAACAAATGGGTCATCTATTCGAAATTATCATACTACTCTGATATACTGTTTGTATTTTTCCCAACAGATGATCCATCTGTTGTAACATAAGACTTATCTGTTGCAATAGATGGACAATCTGTTGTATATCTATAATTAGTATTGACAATTCTGGCTTTCCAGGTGGATGTCATAGTAGAAACTACTACTGAAGAGCATAATATCATAGTTGATAATCCATTAACTTCTTCCAAAGATGAAGAAAAAGTAGAGTCTGTCAGTTCGGGAGAACGAAAGAATTACCCGTTTGAAGGGTTCAACATCTCGGACGAGGCTAAAAAAAAACTAAAGCATCATGCCGGTAGGTACATACATTAATTTTAAGGATATTGGTTTGTACAATTTTTGTTGTTAGAATATGACATTAACACATATAAATCATCATGTAGAAAACAAAATGATGAACACTACAAAGTGAATGAATCGAGTCTTGGTTTTGATATTGTAAGACCTCGTAAAATTCTAAGCTTAACTCAGTCCTTTAAATCTTGTTAAGGGGTCCCAGACTTAGAAAACTTTAGCTAAGTATTCAGACTTAGTGTTATTTTAGCCTTTGTAGATTGGCGACTCTATTTCACGACTCTCATGACCTTAAAGTAATAAATTTTAGGTTGAATCATGATCAGGAATGTCAGTAGGTGTTCTCGAATAAGTTTTGGATTTTTTGAACTTCATTTGAAACATAATTAAAAGCTTAAACTAGTGGATCGATGTGATCTCGATGCGCCGCATCACCCATCCCGTTCATGAGTATTTTCCCCAGCTTCCAGTGCAAATTCCAGTAAATCGATGTGGACTCGACACAATGCATTGGCTATCGTGTCGATGCCAATGACACGGCACGTCGGTCTGCGCGTCACTAAATCAAATTTTAGTCATAAAAAAGTTGCGTCCTCAGGGGTAATTGGGTCTTTTTCCACCTTATGTCAGCCCCCAAAATATGAAATTAAGCCCATTTAGAGGCAAAATCCATTCATCTTTCTCAGAATTTCTCAAGAAGCAAACCCTAGGATCTCTAATTTAAGATTCAGCCTTCAAGAACACTCCATCATTCTTCACAAATTTGAATACCAAGGTATGTCAAGTATTCATTCAAGGGTCCCTTCCACCCTTGGAGTTTAAGAATCTACTTTTAAAACTTCAAGTGTATTGATTTCATGAATTTCATGTTGGGTTTGATTATATTCATGATTATAATGATTAATTGGGTTTCTAATCCATGTTTTGTCACAAATTTCATGTGGAATTATTTGATATATGTATAGAATCATGTGAATCCATGCTAAACTCTTGAAATTGTAAATAGGGATTTGAAATTGTGATGCTCATGTGTTGATTAGTACTATGTACATATACAATGCCTTCCAAGTGTTTGATGAGTTGTTCATGTGAATTAAATAGTGAGATTATATCATGATAGCATGTATACTAGTTCATGCCATTCAAGTGTTTGATAAAATGCCTCTATAGATGCATTATGAACAAGTGTACATTTCTATGCTATGCAAGGTCGTGTGATGCTTTACTTTTTATGCTATCGAGTCCTGGGGGTATTTAATAGCCAACAATTCAGCTGTTTACCTAGAATCAGTGTCGGTTACAGAATAATCTCAGTTATGTTATGATCAGTAGTACTCTCATCCAGTTACAGAACTCAGGAAAAACTCAGTAGACTCAATATTAGTCCATTTCAGTTCAAACCTCAGTAAATTTATTCAGTTAACAATTTATTCAGTAACAGAATTCAGTAGTATTTTATCAGTCAATGAAACTCAGTGAACTCAGTTCAATTCAATTAGATAGTATAATCAGTAATAGTTCAGTCAAGCCTAGTATGAACTAGGAATCAATTCAGTATCTATTCAGTTGGGAGTAGGATTCAACATCGAGCGAACCCAGGGATGGGGGCATTCTTGCCAGCAGAAGGTTTGACCCTTAGTAGCAATCCCTACATTATAGAACTACGTATCCATCATAGGTTGAGATATCTTCCTGCCAGACTAAGGTTGATACATCTCGTACGAGTTTTCCTGCCAGCGAGGGTTGACGAAAGAGCTTTTTGTCATAGGGGGTTAACTCACAGCTTGTCTTTACCCATGGCACGATACTAACACCCTTCCAACTGGGGTTATAGGTTGGACCCCGATCTATTCAGAAAGGGGCATGTCGGTTAGATGATTACCTTCCACAGTCTCAGTTTTAGTTTTAGTCTCAATATAGAGCTCAGTTCAGTTCTACAAAATCAGGACTGTCAGATACGGTCACTCAGTTCAATATGGAACTCAGCACAATTCCACAAAATCAGGACTGTCAAATACAGTCATTCAGCTATCAGTTATATAGTATCAGTAAACTCAAATATCAGTAAATCAGTAATTCAGAACTCAGTATCCAGTGTTATCATGACCTCAGTTACAGCTTACGTATTCATATATGTACTCTCATTCAGTTATACTTATGTTATTCAGTCAGTATTGTTCATGCATATGAACCCATGCATCTCGGCCTATCTCACTTAGTATACCAGTACATTCAAAGTACTGAAGCATACCTTTCTTTTGTGCTATGATGTATTATATCATAGGTTCAGACACATGGGCTCCCGATCATATTTAGCAGCCTGATCCATCAGCAACAGACTTAGTGGTGAGTCCTCATAGTTTGAGGATAGATTTATCATTCCAGTATTTTAGTACTCAGTATATTTTAGTAGTCGGAGTTAGTTGGGGACTTATCCCTTCAACTCCTTGTTCAGACAGTAGAGGCTTTTTAGACTAGAGTATTTATAGACAGATATTCAAATTTGGTATTGATGTACCGTACTCAGTATTTATTTACAGTTTTGAACTTATGGTAAGTTTCTACCTAATTTCCGCATAATACATATTATTATTAAGTTATTACAGAAGGTACCATTCATGGGTAAACTTGTGGTCCCTCAGGATTATGAGCACAATGTAGTGTCTGGGGTACAGACTCGGGGCGTTACAAATATATTTGACTTTATTGTTGCACATCCCAAAATGAAGAATTGGTTCTATTTGATGTCACAGCCCCAAACTTGCTGAAATAATGAAGTTTAATTGCCATACATATTACTATTAATTAATACTTGATTTAATTTCATCTGCATATTAATTTTTTCGTCATGTTTTTTGAAATGTTTGATAATATGTGTAGCACATCGATATCATTTTTTACTACCTTCAAAAGAAGGCCAAGTTGCAAATACAAGAACAATACAGATACACGACAGGTAATTATTTGTATAAAGTTTACATCAATAATGCCTACGATAGGTATTGTCAACAACAGCCGAAAGTTTCCCAAAATGAGGAATGCTTAATCACCATCACCAAAGGTTTTAGCATTCCAGTTGGCTTACCTTGGCCTTTTGTCGACGAAGTGTACATCTCAATCAATTGTGGTAATAAATTCCATTGGGTGTTGGCTGTCGTCGTTCTAAAAGAGAGGCACATCCGAGTTTATGACTCGATGTTGCGAAGGAGACGTTCTGGTCCGTCGTCTGAGATACAAAAGATGGCCAAATTATTACCTACTTACCTTGATATGAGTGGCTTTTTGGACCAAAAGGTTCATACTAATTGGTCGATGATTGAAGCATACTGGATAAAATGGGTAATCCATTTGATGTACAATATGTTGAAGGAATTTCTCAATAAATCATTGGTAGCCTGTATGTTTAAGTGTCAAGATTTAGTTTTATTTCACAAATTTCACAACGTTTGCATGAACTGCAAGATATAGATTATCTATTTTTTTAAAACACAGGGATTGCGGTCTTTTTATTGCCGCCTACGCAGAGTATTTGAGTAATGGATTACAAGTACCAAATAATGGACTTGATGCCGGATTACTCCGCAAAAGATATGCTGCTCTTTTATGGAAATATGGAGAAACAAAATCTCAGAAGCCGTACGCAAGTGACATTAAAGATGTACGATGACCAAAGTCGAATTCCGTAGCACCGGATGAAGAACAACTTGTCAATATTGAGTAGATATTTATATCTTGAGTCCGTCAATGTAATAACATATCCTCCTTGGTTTAACTTGTTGATTTATTTGTAGAGTAGATCATTTGTACCCATAATAATTTTTTTACATTTCATTTATTGGTCGAGTTATTTCATGTAATTTCTGAAGGCTTCAATTTATTTTATGCTGTCTATGAATATAATTTAATCCTTAGTTTTGAACATGTTAATTGAAATGGAATACTAGATTCAAATATCGCAACAGATAATACATCTGCTGCAATAGACGACATATCTTTAGACATATGTTTGAACATGAATGTAATATGTAGGTCATCTGCTGGAAATTATATAACAGGTCTTTCTACTTTTTTAATTTGCTCCACCAGATTACCTATTAGTTGCAACAAATAGATTATATGTTGTAACAGATTGTATATCTGTTGCGGCAGATAGACTGGGAACATCTACATAATACAATAGATGACCAACCTATTCCAATAAATAATCAATCTGTCATAACAGGTACTATATCTGTTACAACAGATATACAATCTGTTGCATTATAAAAATTCAACTTTTTCCAGACATAAAAATTATTGCCACTACATGTAAAGTAAAGTGGCCTGAAATAAAAAATTATTATCGTGTTCGTCTATGTCTTTGTACATATTTTTCTTTATACACGGGCTCCAACCATTTAGTTTGGTCATCTGCTGGATATTATATAACAGGTCTTCCTACTTTCTTGATTTGTTCCAATAGATTACCTATCAGTTGCAACAAATAGATTATATGTTGCAACAGATTGTATATCTATTACGACAGATAGACTGGGAAACATCTGCATAATATAATCGATGACTAACCTAGTCCAACATATAATCAATCTGTCATAATAGGTACTATATCTGTTACAATAGATATAAAATAATCTGTTGCATTATAAAAATTCAACTTTTGGCAAACATAAAAATTATTGCCACTACATGTAAAGTAAAGTGGCCTGAAATAAAAAATTATTATCGTGTTCGTCTCTATTTTTGTACATATTTTTCTTTATACACGGGATCCAACCATTTAGTTAGGTCATCTGCTGGATATTATATAACAGGTCTTCCTACTTTTTTGATTTGTTCCAATAGATTACCTATCAATTGTAACAGAAAGATTATATATTACAACAAATTGTATATTTGTTGCGATAGACAGATAGTGAAATATCTGCAAAATGCAACAGATGACCAACTTATTTCAATAGATAATCAATCTGTCACAATAGGTATTATATTTGTTACAACAAATATAAAGTTTGTTGCATTATAAAGTTCAACTTTCGCCAGACATAAAAATTATTGCCACTACATGTAAAGTGAAGTGGCTTGAGATAAAAAATTATTATCGTGTTTATTTCTGTCTTTGTACATATTCTTATTTATACATGGGTTCCAACCATTTAGTTAGTACCCCATAATCCCAGACGTCTTGCATCTTTCCCACAATAGCGTCACACATATCGGTCATTTCTGTGTCGGTCAGCAAACGCTCGATGTATGCAAGCGAGTACAGGCCGCATGCTTCACCGGTTCTATTTCTTTTGAGATGGATGTTCTTATTTTGACCTTCAAAAACTCATGATTCCTTCCTCAAGACTTTCGTTGACAAATGATCCATCAGCTTACTCTGCGTTAATAACTTGGGGAACAACTTCAAGAGTGGCTTCATGCGGGTTAAAAATGTGTCCTCATTGAAGACAGGTAAGTTGTAGTCATAAACCTTAATCTTTCCCTAGTAGAGTAGTATCTTAACAACGATAAAATATTTGACTTCTATGTTCATGACTGCAAGGATTCTCTTTGCCTTGGTCCAATTCTTGCTGTGTGAATATGGCCTATTCCCTATAACATATTTAATCACGTCTTCATCACATTCAAACGTAGAAACTAACTTATCAAATCTTCAAACATTGGGACCAGCCTGCCCATAGAGATCATCGTACCTATCCTTGAAATAGTTGTAGAAGTTGAGGTCCATTATCCTATCGGTAACATCATAAGCATCCGGGTACGATAATTGCCTTCCCCTCATGAGGCAGAGAATTTCATCAACATATTGTGGTATAAGAAGATAATTTTTAAATAGGTTAGTAATTGTAAAGAATAAAAACACAATGGAAAGATTCTGTTGCAGAGGGTTCTCTGAATCAGTTCATAGATTACCCAGCTAACGCAACTTATGCAACATATATTATTATGTTGCAATAGAATACCCAACTGTTGCAAAAGGTTACACATCTTCTGCGTAGCTTCTTCTTCATGGAGTAGATTGGAAGGCTAGGTTAGCAAAAGTAAACTTACATTGTCCACGTATCACACGCGCATATTTGTCATACTCTTGAAGTTTTTGGCATCAAATGAATGCATATGTATTCTTTTGGAGGTTTCGTATTATCGTTCATGATCTCTTTCAGTTCCTTCTTCTCCTCATCGCCAAGTGCTGCGTATATGTCCACCTTCTTCAGCAGCCCCTAAATTTCAACAACTCTTAGAGCGGGGGAAGTTGTAATTTTCGCTGTTTTCAGAATGGAGAGTATTTGTCTAATGTTTCTTGTCTTTCTCCTAACCGCCATTGTAGGCGTGTATTGATCCCTCACCTTCTTGGATAGTATGACACCTATCTTGGATTTTAACTCCTCAACAGCTTCAACAATAGCCTCTAGTTTTTTAAGAAGTTTATCTTCTCTTTTCTTACACACTTTGCATTTACAATAAGAACATGAGGGTGAAGAGGGGTGAGAGGGACTGCTGTAAGGGTGGAAGGGATCGGTGTAGGGGTGAGAGGGAACTGTGCAAGGGTTATTTTATAATGTATTTTTTTTAGCACCAACAAGCATATAATCACGACTTACAGCAGCAGCAACAGCAGGATGGCTGCCACCATAATCAACAACTCTACCAGCAACACCCCCAGAAGAAGCACCCGGTTCTGCTGCAGTAGGTTGGTCGTGAAGAGCTTCAACATTAGGTTGACCTTGCCTAACTTCTCTTCTTATGGATGTTGCTCCAGCCAATTCCTTTTTTATTAACTCCACCGTTGGGTCATCCCCAACTGATCAATAGTAGGCACGATCCCCAACTGATCAATAGTAGGCACGATCAAAGAATGCACAACCTATAGAAAAAGATATGAGATATTTAAATCATATAATAATAATTTGCAGTCAGTTGGGTTATATGTTAACACAACCAACTTATGCAACAGACGATCTAGCTACCGCAATAGCTGATCTATATGTCACAACAGATTGACAATATGTTGCATCAGATTACCCATCTGTTGAATAATTTGCAGTAGATGGGTAATCTGTTGAGTCGGGTTCAGAGAACTAGAGCAACAAATTATTAATCTGTTGCAAAATATGGATCGTCTGTCATAAAAAATTACCCATCTGTTGCACCAATTGCAGTTGATGGGTAATGTGTTGCAATGGATGACCCATCTGTCGCAACAGATGGTACATCTATTTAAATATCTTTCTTTGAGGTAAATTATTTTAGTTGAAAGAAGACGTACTACATTATTCGGAGGGTTAAAGAGATCAACAACCTCCTTAATATTTTTACTTCCATTTGCAGTCAACCACCTAAGAATCCTTGGATGAGAAGCCTCATTCGGGTAAACCTTGAACTACTTTCGGAGGGGAGGAATGGCTTCACATGCCCAAGCTTAAAAAATGTAAACAGGAATCAAGCAAAAAAAGTCATAATAACTATATTCAATATAAATTAATGGATGAGTAAAAATAGTGATTAATTATACCATGAAAGCCCAAGGAAAGCCATATAATGTGGTCGTCTTTGGGGATAGCTTTGTCAGTAATTATCCGACAGTCAAGCAGTAGCTGTCATATCCCCAGGGATAATTGTTAAATTTGTCAAAATCATCAGCAAGCGCCAACAAATTATCTTCTATGACTTTTCTGATGCCTCTTGCCAATAAAATGGAATGGACAAACTAAACTAAGTACAATTTTTTCCTGTAGTGCTTTGGTATGTTTTTATCCTCGAGATCTGCCATCAAATCATCCGTTTTGTAGATACTACATCCAACATTGCCAAACAACCCATCTTTTTTTCCCTAGAATTTCTTGGACCTTTTGTGGTGTGTTTCCTTGATGAGAGGTTCTTCTGGACGATTGCATCTCAAGCCCGTCACTATGGTAAACTCTTTCAATTTAAAACAAACTGGCATGCCACAGTAGTTGATCCAGATTTCATCCATCTTTTTTTTGCCCTCCTTTGAAACTTTATCATCCCCTGCGTACTTGATCCTGCGCTTGAGAAGACCATATACCATGCTCATTGGAACATGGAGAGTGCGGTCCGCAGGCAGCTCAAGAAAGTATGCAAAACAGCTCTTGTTAAAAAGTCCGTCTATGTTTTTATTCTTCATAATACTCCTAAATTCATCAAAATGTTTCCCCATTTGACATTTAAGTATAAGATCACCAGTTACTTTGTCAGGGTTATCCATCGGCATCGCAACTCGAAACCTGTCAATAATAATAGTTTTGACAGGATAATGCTGGTATTTTGATATTAATTCACGCTCCATTGGTGAGAAGGAGTTATCACTGTCCTCAGTTTTATTTTGCCTTGACTGAGATTGTTCAGGAAGTTTCTTCAAATTTATCTGTACTCTAGCCATTTTTGTTGGGTGGTTAGAAGTTGATCCACTTTCAGTTTCTTTTCTTTTGGGAGACATCTTTTAACTACAAATAATAGAAAAAATAAAAAATACATTACATTTGATGTCAGCATAATTTTTTTAAAAAAGGTAAGACAAATTTCAATAAATTATTCTAATGCCACCTATTTAATATCTTCGAATAGATCTTTCACCTGTTGCAATAGATGGACCACCAACATCATAACTAATGCCACCAAGACCAACACCAAGTCCACTAACACCACCACCAAAAACACAAACACTGACTCCACCAACAACATCCTCCAACAATACCACAAACACCATCCAATAATACCATGACAGTAAACAAAACATTGAGATAAAACTAGGGTTTTCTTGGGTGCTTCCTACCTTTTTAGCATCAAAACACAAAATTGTTAACCCATTCTCGAAGATAATACAACTAAAAGTCTTCTATTTCATTATTAACTAAAAAACCCTAATTTTTAGAATAAAGAATAAATGTAGAACTCTTCTCAAACTCTATTACCTATGAAGACAGAGAAAACGATGGATACAAGCAAGAATGAAGTCGAAAATATCAACTATGTGGTCAAAAATGGGAAGAAAATCGATTTGTTTTGAAGGGTTAAGCAATATGTTGAGTAGTTGTTGTCTGTATTATTGAGAGAGAGAGAAAAGAGCAAGAACTTGAGATTTGAAATAAGAAAAAGTTTTATCCGTAAATGGATGATTTGTATGGGTTGATTTGTAATTTTGGAAATGAATAACAAGTTTTGAAATTGTTAATTTGGTCCGAATTGATCTTAATTAATTTTTAAAATTTCAAAAGATATGGTTTTTAAAATGTCAAGTTAATGAGAGCTCTTTTCAACTCAGAGTGATCGATCGATGACTCGGGTTGGGATAAACGCAATACCAACACCATGCAATTGCAACGACTCAATTGAAGTTGTAGTTGATCCTATGAGCTCATTCATCCCTAGTTCCACCTAAATCAATTTAGGTATTATTAATCTTAACATTAAGTTAATGAGAACTCATTTCAACTCAGAGCGATCGATCGATGACTCGGGTCGGGATGAACGCAATACCAACACCATGTAATTGCAATGACTCAATTGAAGTCGTTGTTGACCCTATGAACTCATTTGTCCATAGTTACACCTAAATTAATTTAGGTACTATTAATCTTAACATTAAGTTAATGAGAACTCATTTCAACTCAGAGTGATCGATCGACGACTCAGGTCGGGATGAATGCAATACCAACACCATACAATTGCAATGACTCAATTGAAGTTGTTGTTGATCCTATGAACTCATTCATCCCTAGTTCCACCTAAATTAATTTATGTACTATTAATCTTAACATTAAGTTAATGAGAACTCATTTCAACTCAGAGCGATCGATTGATGACTCGGGTCGGGATGAGCGCAATACCAACACCATGTAATTGCAATGACTCAATTGAAGTTGTTGTTGATCCTATGAACTCATCCATCCCTAGTTACACCTAAATCAATTTAGGTACTATTAATCTTAACATTAAGTTAATGAGAACTCATTTCAACTCAGAGTGATCGATTGACGACTCGGGTCGGGATGAACGTAATACCAACACCATGCAATTGCAACGATTCAATTGAAGTTGTTGTTGAACCTATGAACTCATTCACCCCTAGTTCCACCTAAATCAATTTAGGTAATATTAATCTTAACTTTAAGTTAATGAGAACTTATTTTGACTCAGAGTGATCGATCGATGACTCAGGTCGGGATGAACGCAATGCCAACATCATGCAATTGCAATGACTTAATTGAAGTTGTAGTTGACCCTATGAGCTCATTCATCCCTATTTCCACCTAAATCAATTTAGGTACTATTAATCTTAACAATAAGTTAATGATAACTCATTTCAAATCAGAGTGATCGATCAAATGGGATAAACGCAATACCAATACCATGCAATTGCAATGACTCAATTGAAGTTGTTGTTGACCCTATGAGCTCATTCATCTCTAGTTCCACCTAAATAAATTTAGGTACTATTAATATTAACATTAAGTTAATAAGAACTTATTTCAACATACAGTGATCGATCGACGACTCGGGTCGAAATAAACGCAATACCAACACCATACAATTGCAACGACTTAATTAAAGTTGTTGTTGACCCTATGAACTCATTCATCCCTAGTTTCACCTAAATAAATTTAGGTACTATTAATCTTAATATTAAGTTAATGAGATCTCATTTTAACTCAGAGTGATCGATCGATGACTTGGGTCGGGATGAACACAATACCAACACCATGCAATTGCAACGACTCAATTGAAGTTGTTGTTGACCCTATAAAATCATCCATCCATAGTTCCACCTAAATTAATTTAGGTACTATTAATATTAACATTAATTTAATCAGAACTCATTCCAACTCAAAGTGATCAATCGAAGACTCGGGTCGGAATAAACGCAATACCAAACCATGCAATTGCAACGACTCAATTAAAGTTGTAGTTGACCCTATGAGCTTAGTCATCCCTAGTTACACCTAAATTAATTTAGGTAATATTAATCTTAACATTAAGTTAATGAGAACTCATTTTAAATCAGAGTGATCAATTGACGACTCGGGTCGGGATGAACGTAATACCAACACCATGCAATTGCAACGACTCAATTAAAGTTGTTGTTGACCCTATGAGATTATTCATCCCTAGTTCTACCTAAATTAATTTAGGTACTATTAATCTTAACATTAAGTTAATGAGAACTCATTTCAACTCAGAGTGATCGATCGACGGCTCGGGTCGGGATAAACGCAATACCAACACCATGCAATTGCAAAGACTCAATTAAAGTTGTTGTTGACCCTATGAACTCATTCATCCCTAGTTCCATCTAAATTAATTAAGGTTCTATCTTAAAATTAAGTTAATGAGAACTCATTCATCCCTTGTTTCACCTAAATCAATTTAGGTACTAACTTAACATTAAGTTAATGAGAATCTTTTCAACTTAGAGTGATCAATCGACGACTCGGGTCGGGATGAATGCAATAACAACACCATACAATTGCAAAGACTCAATTGAAGTTGTAGTTTGCCCTATGAACTTATTTATTTATCACTAGTTCCATCTAAATCAATTGCAATAAAATTTGTTGGAACAAATGACTGAGCTTTTGGAAAATTTTAACAGATATTCATATCTATTGCAACAGATGACATATCTGATTTAATTATCAAGTAGACATTTACATCTTTTGTGACAAATGACTGAGCTGTTGGAAATTTTCAAACAGATATTGATATCTGTTGTAACAAATGATATATGATTTAATTATCAAATGGATATTTGCATCTGTTATCACAGATGACTGAGTTATTAGGATATTTAAACATATATTGAAATCTATTATAACAGATGATATATCTAATTTAATTATCAAATAGACATTTGCATCTGTGAGCTGTTGGGATTTTTAAACAACTATTTGTATATGTTGTAACAGATGACTGTGTTGTTAGAATATTTAAACAGATATTGCTATCTGTTGCAACAGATGACATATCTGTTTGAAAATCTTTTTTGTCTTTTAATTTTAAAGCAAGCTTCTGTCCGAGTAGATAAAGTAGTACTATAAAATATGGTAAAAAATAAAGATTTCATGGATAACTCAAAAATGAGTTCATTGAGTAGTCTTATCTTGTCTTTTCAACGTCACTAGTATTTATCGTGCCCTTCAAATTATTAATGAATATTAATTATACTAATTAATGAATATTGAAACCCACGTCTACGTACACAATACATCTAGAATTATCTCATCTCTCCTTCAACTTCAGCCCTAAATTTATTTTATTCATCTCTCATATTTTTCTTTCTTCCCTCTTTAAGGTTATCACAACCTTTTTTCTCTCTTTTCTCTTCTCTTTTTCATAAAGATCCTTTCAGATCTAAATCGATCCATATCTTTCCTCAACTGAAATTGTTGTTTTGATCCCCTTTTGACATTAAGGTATAGTTCACTATTGCTCTTACTTTCTCGTCTTCTTCTTTGCAAGTTATTTACATCTGTTTTTTATTTACTTACAATTTACCCATATCATATTTATTTAAAAAATTTGAAGAAACTTTTAAGTGTTAAATAAATGAACTGAGAATTTTTATTACAATATGCAAAAAAAGTCATCTGTTGGGAGAAGTTTAAAAGCCTTGTTGGTAGTATCATTTTTTTATATGTATTTTTTTTATTGTTGATGATGTTATTGATATTGTTGGTGGGATTGGCGTTGTTGGAACTTGTGGTGTGGTGTTATTGATGGTGTTGGAACAAAGGATGTTGCTTCTTTGTTGTTGGTGATGTTGTTGATGGTGTTGGAATAAATGTTGTTATTTCTTTGTTGTTGATATTTTTTATTTGTTGTTTCTTTATAGTTTATGATGTTGTTGATGTTGCAACAGACGGAGAAACTGTTGGAACAAATCAAACCACCAGCAAGGCTGGTTTGATGTATTCCAATAAACTCCATATCTGTTGCAACAGTCTCCACATCTGTTGCATCAGACTTTATATTTGTTCTATCAGACTCCATATCTGTTGCAAAAGACTCTATATCTGATGCAGCATACTCTATATCTATTGCAACAGACTCTACATCTGGTGCTACAGACTCTACATCTATTGCAACAGATGGATAATGTTCTTTTTGTGACATTAATTTTTTCCCTCTTCTTTGTAGATATAAGGAACTGAAAGTTGATCAACTTTTGCTCGACTATCACAAGAAGCTGCAGGAAAGATGGGTTTAGAGGAATAAGCTGCATGCAAATGGAACCACTTCATATGTGGAAGGTATTTATTACTGATAATATTATTGTGGAAACACACATAGAGTACACTAATTTTGTGAATGTTGTTTTTACCGATGAGTCATAGATCATTCAAATAAGATATCTGCAATTTTATAGTTAAGTTTTGTAGGTCCGAACTGATAAGGCTGAGTAACCATGAATATGGTTTTAATGCCCTGTTAAGATTTAATGTCGGTTGTTGCTCGTGTTTATGTGTCAAACATTGTAAAGGGATCGAGTTTTGGTGTCATTGTAAAGAGATTCAATAGCAACTGGACTAACTTTTAGGGTACATTGGACTCTAAGAAGACCTTTGAAGCCTAGCACTGCATCTAACAAGAATGGAAAACCAATATAGTTATTGCCCTAGCTCAAATTTATATGGTTGGGTTGCTCGGGGTGATGATTATATGCCAGAAGATGCTGTAGGAGAATGCCTTTGAGGGAAAATGGGTGTTTGATCAAAGACTATATCATCTAAGAGCTAAATGAAGAGGATACATAGGGTAGAAAGTAACTTCTAGCGAATCTGACCGATGAAATTATCTTAAAACATGAGAAATTTGTATCAAGTGCAAATATAAAATTATATCCGGTAATGAAAAATCCATCTGTTGTTTCTCTAAGAGAAAAATAGTGCAAATGGTCACTTTGCTAGAGAGCTGCGACTATGTAGCTGATCGGAATTATCACTTAGATAGAAAATAGCAGAAGACCAAGAAAGCAGCCTTACGGACATCGAGTGTTGAAATGATGTACAGTAAGTCTAGAAAACTTATGCCAACAACAATTGTAGTTAAAGTAAGGAATCTAAGCGAGGGCGGCAATTTCTAAATTTTAAATTGCATCCCATGCTTTCTTATTTGTGGTTTCGATTAGGTCAACTATTGTTGACCTGATTAAAACCACAAACAAGATTAAAAGACAGTTTGAGTGTCATTACTTCCTTAGCAATATGGTTATAATTGATTGTGTTTCCTTGCCTTAGCATGCTTTCAATATATCTTGGAGAAGATCATAGGCTTGCTCTAGTTTGTGAATTTCGATAATTTTCAAGTTTACCTCTAGCTTGCTGATTTGGTATTCAAGCTTGTCGTTGCCGTCTTTGAATTTGGTATAGAGTTTCTGATCTTTTATGAGCTCGATCAGAAACACCATCTTCGAAGTTGTGGCATTCTAGAAGCCTTTCAAAATAGTTTCATCAGAAGCCTTAAAGGATACATGTAGGGTCGCTGTGTATTTTTTTAGGTCAAAAATGTGTTGATGCACACTCAAGATGTGGTCCCAATAGTTGAACAACTCAATTTTATCGAGCGTTTCTCAATGCATCTTGCTCAACCAACCTTCAAGAAATTTGATAAATTAATAAACAAAGAGTTACGTAACGTTTCATCTAAATCGACTCTACCAAGCCTATAAAACGTTATGTAACTCTAGGCTCATTACCCTATCAAAAAACTTTACTCGAGTTAGTGTACAAATCAAATGAGATCTATCTCTCTACCTTTCTATTGATCATTCTTCTCCAATATAGATGACAAGATATCCGCCATGCAAAAGTCTGCACCGTCGCCAGAAATGCTTGCCAGGGCGCAAGTCTTCAGAAGGCATCAACAGTAATCTCCAAATATTAAGTGATATTGAGAAATTCCTAGCCATGTCTTCCCAAGACTTTCGCTACAGCAAGAATTTCTGCTGTAGACAAAATGTCTACCATGCAAAAGTCTACACCGTCAGTAGAAATTCTTGCCAGAGCGAAAGTCTTCAGAAGGCATTATTAATAATCTCTCAATATCAAGTAATTCTTTTATGAAAGTCTTCAGAAGACATTCAAAAATAAGAAAGTTTTCAGCAATGACTACACATAATTACAATCAACAACCTCACTAGATTCTCTCCTCGGTCAAAAGAAAAGGCAAAAATATTTTCATTTGCATTTGCATGTTATTTATTTAACAAACCAAACAAAGATGACTAAATCTAGCATTAGTTCTTTGAATGCTAGATTTAGTTCATCTTTGTTTGGTTGTTAAACAAATAAAATGTGAATGCAAATAAAGATATTTTTGCCTTTTCTTTTGTACGAGGAGTGAATCTAGTGAGGTTGTTGATGCAGTAATTATGCGTAGTCATTGATGAAAACTTCCTTATTTTTGAATAACTTCTGAAGACTTTTATACAAGACTGCCTTGATATTGAGAGATTACTAATAATGCCTTTTGAAGACTTTAACTCTGGCAAGATTTCTACTGACGGTGTAGACTTTTGTATGGCAGATATCTTGTCATCAACAGAAATTCTTGTCATAGCAAAAGTCTTGAGAAGGCATGACTAGGAATCTCTCAATATCACTTGATATTAAGAGATTACTGTTGATGCCTTCTAAAGACTTGCGCCCTAGCAAGCATTTCTGGCGATGGTGTAGACTTTTGCATGGCGGATATCTTGTCATCTGTATTGGAGAAGAGCGATCAGCAGAAAGGCTGAGAGATTGAGCTCGTTTGATTTGTCCACTAACTTGAGCAAAGATTTTTGATAGGGTAATGAGCCTAGAGTTACATAACGTTTGATAGGCATGGTAGATTCGATTTAGATCAAACGTTATGTAACTCCTTGCTTATTAATTTATCGAATCCTTTGGAGGTTGGTTGAGCAAGCTGCATTGAGAAACACTTGATAAAAGTGAGTTGTTCAATGGTTGAGATCACATCTTGAGTGTGCATCAAAACATTTTGACCTAAAACAAACACAATGACCCTCCATGTATCCTTTAAGGCTTCTGAAGAAAGTGTTCTGAAGGCCTTCTTTAATGCTATAACTTTAAAGGTAGTGTTCCTGATCAAGGTCAAAAGAGACTAGGAACTCTATACCAACTTTAAAGATGGGAACGACAATCTTGGATACCAAATCGTCAAACTAGAGGCAAGCTTGAAAATTATCGAGATTCACATACTACAGCAAGCCTCTGATCTTCTCCAAGAAATATTGAAAGCATGCTAAGGCAAGAAAACACATCAATTAATCCATATTTCTAAGGAAATAATGATACTCAATTTGTCTTTCAATCTTGTATGTGGTTCCGATCAGGTCAATAGCAGTGGACCTAATCGGGACCACAAACAAGAAGGCATGGGATGCAATTTAAAATTTAGAAATTTCCGCCTTCGTGTAGATTCCTTACTTTAACTATTGTTGCTGTTGGCGCAAGTTTTGTAGACTTATTGTACATCATTTCAACCATCGATGCCCGTAAGGATGCTTTCTTAGTATTTTTCTATTTTCTATCTAGGTGATAATACCGACCATGCTACCTAGTCGAAGCTCCTTAGAAAAGTGTCCATCTACATTATTTTTCTTTCAGAGAGATAACAAACGAATTGACATTACGGGATACACTTTATATTTGCACTTGATTCAGATTTCTCATGTTTTAAGATAATTTCATCGGCTAGATTCGATAAAAGTTACTTTCTACCCTATGTCTCTTTTTCAATTAGCTCTTAGATGATATAGTCTTTCATCAACTCTTCTTTCCCTCGCAAGCATTTTCCTTTGGCTCCTTCAGGCATATAATCATCTTCTCGATCAACCCTTTCATATAAATTTGGTTCAGGGGAATTTCTATTGATTTTTCATTCTTGTTTAATGTAGTGCAAGGATTCGAAGGCCTTCTTAGAGTCCTATGTACACTTAAAGTTAAGTCCAATCGCTATTGGATCTCTATAATGACACCAAATATTGATCCCTTCTCAAAACTTGACACGTATAAACACAAGCAACAACCGTCAGTAATTCATAATAGGGTATCTGCACCATCTTCATGGGCCCCTCAGCCATATCAATTCAAACCCATTAAACTTAACTGTACAATGCAGGATCTTGTTTGAATGATCAATACCTAATCGGTTAAAAACTGCATTCACAAAAATATTATACTTTGTGTGTGTTGTCCCAATGACCTTATTAGTAATACTTAACTCCCACACATGACAGTGGATCTATCTATCTGCACGTACCTTATTCTTCCTAGCCCACCATGTCTTAAATTGAATAAACAGATGACTAGAAAGTTGCAATAGATGCCACATCTGTTTAAATTGTTTGTTGCAACATATGATATATCTGTTGAAAAAGCAAATAGATATATCTATCTGTTGCAACAGATTGTCAATATGTTGTAAGTTATCTAACAGATGGAATATATTTTACAACAGATTACCCATTTGTTAGATTTATTTTAAAGTAATTTTTTTTTCTTTCTGAAATACAATAAAAGATAAAATGTTGTATTTAGATCTATTTTTTAAATTTACATATTCGAAAAGTCACTAGTTTTATTTAATTAAGGGATATGAATAGTCGTGACTTTTTGTTTGACTAACCCCTTCCAATTCAATCATTTATAAATAGGTCCCTCCGGCCTCCTTACTCACTCTCACTCGTTCATTCTACTACACTTACAATACAAATATGGCTGATCCAGATTCATACAAGAAGATTCATATCAAGTCCTTGCGGGAACTTCAAAGGCAGTTTGATGAACTCCATATGGATTTGACCGACTTCAGAGCAAGACTGAGGAAGGCCCTGCTGCTGTTGGATGAAAATTGTACGATTGACAATAATAATAGTAATGATAATAATAATAGTAGTAATAATAATTAGGTTATATTTTTTCTTTTAGCGGATGTATTATTTTTCTCTTTTTGTATATTAAATCTATCCAAGGGATTAAAAAATCTATGTTTGGACATGGTGGTTGACTTTGAATTTTTAATTCTTATTTAGATTTAATTATCATTCTATTTATTCCTTATTCTCAACATGCCAACAGAGGTTAATTTGATGCGACAGATCGATCATATGTTGCAACAGACGGTTATTGATAAAAAGGGTCATTGTTATTGAGAGGGTGAAAAAGACATGACTTTTCAATTATTTACTATGAAAAATGGTTCGTAAATAAATAATAAGGAAATAAATGATAAACATAATTTATAACCGTAAGAGAATGGCTATTTAATTTTAATAACTGATCGTGACTCTTCGACATATTTGTTTTTAAATCTCTTTTCTTAATTTATATAATAAAAAGACACAAAATTTGGACTAAAAAGATATGTTGATTATTAAAAAAGATAGCTTATATGTGCAACAAATATATTATCTGATGCAATAGATTGTCGATTTGTCGCAACAAATGATAATTTGTTGTCACAAATGGGTTATCTGATGCAACAAATATATAATCTGTTTTCACAACTCAATAAAAAGGGTTACTGAAAAGAACTTATCAAGTCATAACTTTCCACAGTAATTAAAAAGTCACCAGTTTGAATGTAATTAATAAATGGATGTGAACAGTCACGCTTTTTGTTTTTGAATCTGTTTTTTTAATTTATATAATAACAAAATTTCCAAATTTGAATTAAAGATAAAGATATGATGATTATTAAAAAAATCTATGTTGCAATAAATATATTATCTGATGTAACAGATTGTAGATTTGTTGTAACAAATGGTATATTTGTTGTCACATATGGATTATCTGATGCAACAAATATATAATCTGTTGTCACAAATCAATAAAAATGGTTACTGAAAGAACTAATTAAGTCATAACTTTCCACAGTAATAAAAAAGTCACCAGTATTAATAAATGGAGGTGAATAGTCGCGCCTTTTTATTTTTGAATCTGTTTTTTTAATTTATATAATAAAAAGTCACCAAATTTGGATTAAAGATAAAGATATGATGATTATTAAAAAGATATATGTTGCAACATATATATTATCTGATGCAATAGATTATAGATTTGTTGTAATAAATGGTATCTCTGTTGTCACAGATGGGTTATCTGATGCAACAGATATATAATCTGTTGCCACAACTCAATAAAAATGGCACAAGTATTAATAAATGGAGGTGAACAGTTGCGCCTTTTTACCTAACTCATTCAAATTCAATCTTTTATAAATAGGTCTCTCCTTACTTGTTCATTCTATTATACATATCTATTTATTTCTTGCTATTGTCTTTTATATTATACCTTCAACTACTTTCTCTTTAAGGACTTGATAGCTTTTCCGTCTCTGGTAAGTTTTTTTTTCTTGCTTTTTGTGTAGATATACGTTGTATTACTTTACTTTCGGATTCTTTTCTTTACTTTTATTTTTGTATTTTTTGTCAATTTATGCGTGTTTTAGATATGGCTGATCTAGTGTGGGATGCCGCTATTTTATAAGACGCTGTACGAAAACTGTAGATGCAGGTTCATGATATACAGTGGGAGTTGATCGCTGTCAGAGTAAGGATGTTGCGGGAGATATGCAGGATGAGGAGGGCGTTGCTTCTGCCGGTCGAAGATTGGCCGGCTGGCGATAATAATACTAATGGCGAAGATAATAATAATAATTAGATTATTTTGTTTCTTTCTTTTTAAGTTTATGTATATGTATATGTATTTTTATTTGTTTTAGTTTAATAAAAAAATATGTTAGATCAACTTTGACGTTTTAATTCATATTTAATTTTTATTCTGTCTATTATCTTCTCAACAAACATGTCGACGATTGGACAAAAGGAATAATTTTGAATCCAGTAGCAATAGCAAGATTTAAGATTTATCTGTTGGGTTTGTGGCAGGGGCTGATTTATGTTGTTTCAAACAGATTACTCATATGTTGCAACAGATACGCAGTCTGTTTCAACAGATAACTAATCTATTTCGACAGATAACTAGTTTGTTGCACTGCTTTTACGTTTTAATTCATACTCCCTCCATCTCAAATTAACCCGTCCCAAATTGAGATGACACATTGATTAAGAAAAATAATTAATAACATGCCTAGTTTACCATAATACCACTATTAAATGATGTTTACATTTTAATTTGAAGAAAAAATGATTAATGCAAAGGGTAAAACATAGAATTGTTTTATCTCTTCTTGATTAATGAAAAAAGATAAGTAAAATAAGAAATCAAATTAGGAAATTTGGGACGGGTAATTTGAGACGGGGGGAGTATTTAATTTTTGTTCTGTCTATTATATTCTCAACAAACATGTCGACGATTGGACGTAAGAAATAATTTTGAATCCAGTAGCAATAGCAAGAGTTGAAACATATTGGTTATCTGTTGGGTTTGTGGCAGGAGCAGATTTGTGTTGTTCCAAACAGATTAATCATCTATCGCAACAGATAAGGACGAGTTATTTGAGATGGAGGAAATATTTAATTTTCATTCTGTCTATTATCTTTTCAACAAACATGTCGACGATTGGACGTAAGGAATAACTTTGAATCTAGTAGCAATAACAAGAGTTGAAACACATTGGTTATCTGTTGGGTTTGTGGTAGGGACTGATTTATGTTATTCCAAACAGATTAATCATCTGTTGCAACAGATAAGCAGTCTGATGCAACAGATAATTAGTCTGATGCAACAGATAATTTGTCTGATGCAACAAATAACTAGTCTGTTGCAAAAGATAAATCTTCTGTTGCAATAGATTAATCATCTGATGCATCAGATGAGTGATCTGTTTAAATTGTGGGCACTTATGTTGGATTATGATCGGGTTCTATCCATTATTGGAAAACCAGCAGTAACTGTGTACCCAGATGACAAATTCGAATAAAACTTATGGGTTATTTTCAAACTTCCTCAACTTTTTTAATCCATAATAAAGTAATTATCACCTCCATTCAATAATTAAGACTTGTGTCACCTACACCACATTTTAAAACTCTTTTGTCACCTACAGTCCAAAGCCCCATGATAGTTTAGATGTGATCTAGACTTTTCGTGTATAGTTTGAGATGAAAATCATGACTTTTTCCAAATATATTTCTTGACAAAAATGATATGCTACATCACTTTTTCTATTCCTAACTTTATTACTCCTAGCTATTATATATAGATTCATATAATTTTTTTGACCATAAGTCAGTAAATTTACTAAGACATTAAAAGTAACATATACTATTTGCAAATCCTTCATGAACTCAAACTTTCATTGCCAAATATATACCGTAGCAAGAAGAGATATGACATATTAATTAAGTAGAATATTAAATTCATTAAGAATTCAAGATTGTCTGTCAACGAAAAAAATCAAGAATTTTATAATTTTTAATTAAAGCTCCTTATACTTGAGAAAATTTGAATTTATTGATGGTAACTTAAGTCAAGATTTTTTGTTAATTGGTTGATAAATCATGTTCAAAGTATTCCATTAAAACAGTAATAAGCTAAGTTTTTTCATATTGAATATTATTTGAATATATAGCTAAAACTTTCGCAGTGGGGAAAAGTAAACATAATGGTTTGATTTTAACCAACTAATATTTCTAGACCAATATAATTAAAAATTTTAATATTACTTTTTCGAATACTAAAACCAAACCTTCCAATATTAAGAAATAATAAAATCAGTAAATCCATCAATTTCAATACAATGAGATAATTTTTCATTTAAAACATATTCTTTTAATATTTTAGCACATTTATAATTATAACCAAACCCGTAAAAAATATATTTTTTTTCATAAGAAATGAAAAAAACAAACTAGAAAAAAGAATGATGTAAAGATAAAAAAAATACCAAAAGGAGAGAATAAACGATGAACATTAAATAAAACTAAGTTAGTTTTAAATAAATACCTCAATTGTGAAAAAAAAGTTGATGTCTTGCATGTAATATGATTCAGCAAGAAATATTAATTATTTTTAGTGATCGATGAAAATATTGATGCATCTATAAGGACCTCTTTCGTATCTACTTCTCCAAACATTCTTCGACAATCGGAGCACCTATATATTACATCGATAATTGATAAAAATAACTATAACTTCTCATTGAAAATTAAATGCCACATATTTTATGAACAATGCGTTTATATTTAATATAATATTCATATTATGAATTTTATTACATATTCCCAAAAATAGAACAGATCAATTTCACAATTTGTTGCAATAATTATCTAGCAATATGACAGAGTAATATACAATATCAATTTTCGTTGATTATATCATTTAAATAAAAATGAAAAGACAGAATGCATCTCCATAATAACGCAAACAAATAAAGTTGAGATTACCTAATTTTCTTCAAATTTAATTATCGTCATATTTTCAAATAGCAACTTTGAAAGCACTAAAAGAAATATAGGAAGATGGTTGTGAAGTATATGATTTAAAAATTATAAAAACCATGACAACATTTGACTTGGGGCTCATTTTGTTACAGTATTTGAACTAATATACTGATGACATTTAGGAAGAATATGAATGGATGATCGTTAATGAAGAGTATGGATGGATTAGCCTATGCACAAAATAGATTGAAGAGAGGGATTAAGGATATTGATGAGAGATTTAAGGCAATAAAATAAACAACAAAAATGGAGAAAGTTAATACTTTCTTCGTACATTTTTACTTGTTCATTTTTCTATTTTGGGATATTCACAATACTTGTTCAGTTTACAAAATTAATGGATAATTTATCTATTTCGATCCATTTTAATATTTGCATTAAATGCGACTCATTATCTATGCATTTCTCAAAACATTAAATTAATTATATTCAAAGGGGAATTTTGATAAAATTACTCTACCATTTATTGCTTCTTAATCTCTATGCCAATAAAAATATGGTTAAGTAAAAATAAACAAAGCAGGTACTCCCTCCGTTTTAAAATAGTTGACCCCTTTTGACTTGACACTCCCCTTAATAAAGTATTTATTAGGGGTTTATTTTACCAAATTAACTTTATTAATTATGCTTTGAAAATATAAATTTGAGTAAATATACTTTATTTAGTCATTTAATGTTGAGGATAATATTGGAAGAACATAATAAAATACTCTTGATTTCATCAAAAGGAACAACTAAATTGAAACAAATATTTTTAGAAAAAGGGCCAACTAAAACGAAATGGAGGGAGTAGTATTCATTTTCTTTTGATGGAATACGAAGAAACATGGAGAGTTTCAACAAATAAAATAAAGGAAAAAAATACATAAAGTAGCATATTTAAGTATTAAATTACAAAAAATAGCAACACTTTTATCAAATAACATTTTGTAGCATATGTATTTGTATGTATTTGTATTTTTGTAGCAACAGTTTGCAAAAATACAAAATACATATCGATCATAAGTGCAGTAAAAATCATATGTATTTGTATTTTTATAGCAACAGTTTGCAAAAATATAAAATACAACTTGCTATATTATGTAATTATGAATCTGTTGCTATGAAACTCATAGTTAAGGGGATAAGTATGCTATTTCTGAATTTTGCCCTAAAATAAATGTCAACATTTATTGAGGAATGAAATATAATTTTTTACAAGATTTTTTGGTCAGACAATTATGAAAAAAGTTCTTAATTCTGAGAAAAAAGATAAATAATAATGTTGCCCAATGAGACACGCACCACCTCACTTTTTTACTATTCAACTTTATATTATATAAGTTGATTTATATATATATATATATATACACACACACACACACTTTTAATCATATTGCGTAAATAAATTTTTGACTAATTGTTTACATACGAAATTCATAAAAATAAAGAAAAAATAATAAGAGACTCTTCAGCCTTTCTAGAAATCATTTAAGAAGGATAATGTCTAATTAATATAGCACATAAATTATAAATTAATAAATGATTAAGAAAGAGAAAAATTGAAAAGAATAATGACAAGAATAAAAAATAGGAGAAACATGTCATATCAAAATTTTTATTTCTTGAATTGGTCCCTAAATGGTTCGCCAAAACTGAGGAAAAAAACACAGGCCCTATAACTAAGGAGAATGCTGGTGAAAGTCCAGGAGCAACAACAGAGCCCTGGATTACAGTGAAATCCAAATAAAAGGACCTATAGAGGTTCAGGAAAGAAATCAGGTAATGAAAGTTACTAATAGATTTGAGTCTTTGACAACTAGAGATGCAGAATGTATTCCAAATGCTGATACCCAGGGGAAAAGGGAGGAGGAAAAGGAGTCAAGGCCCATATACCTGCATCATGAAACTAGTCACCTAGAATGTTAGAGGTATCAATAAACTTTACAAACAAAAGGAACTTAAGTTGTTTGTGAAGGAGAATAATATAGGAATTATAGCAATTATTGAGCATAAAACAAAGGAGCCTATAGCTTGGTCTACAATTCAAAAGATAGTTAAAGGGTGAAAATATGAAGCAAATTATGAGCATTCAAATAAAGGAAGGCTATGGTTGTTATGGGATCCTCAACAAATGGACTGTGTGATCTTAAGAAGGTCAGAGCAGCTTATAAAGGCTAGTGTACAAATTAAGAATAGTAATGTCTCCTTTAACTTTGTGGCTGTCTATGGACTACATAGTATACCTGCTAGGCATGAGTTTATGGGCTGATCTGAGAGACATTGTTGCAGTAATCCAAGAGCCTTTACTGTTTATGGGAGATTATAATGCTATTTTGTCTAGTGAAGACATAATCCAAGGCAATCCAGTACAAGATTTGGAAGTTAGAGATTGTAAAGTTCTTAGTAGATGCAGGAATGAGAGAGATAAAAGCTACAGGATATCCATATACTTGGTCTAATGGAACCACTTGCAGTAAAATTGGTAAGGCTGTGGTGAATGCTGAACGGTTACTAAAATATCCTAAGTGGGAGATTGTTGTTATGGTACCTGGAATATATGATCATAACCCTCTGAGTATGGAGCTTGACATCAGGATAAGCAATAGGCCAAAAAAATTTAAATTTTTTTATGCTATTGCTGACCAACCAGAGTTGATAAATAAAGTACGAGCAACTTGGAAAAGTAGTAGTAGGAACTATATGCAGACTGTATGGTATAATTTGAAGCAAGTGAAAGCAAACTTGCAGGAAATTAACACTGCTAACTTCAAGGGTGTTACTGCAAGGGTAAAAGATCTTAGAACTCAACTTCACCAACTGTAGGATGAAATGAGGGATCCAGTAAGGGTAGCCCCTATAGAGAAAATAAGCAGGACCTTAAAATGCAGCTTGAGAAATAGATCTTAATTGAAGAGTGTGCAATGCAAAAAAAAATCTAGGGTACAATGGCCCAAGTCAGGTGATACTAACACTGCCTATTTGTTTGCTCAAATAAAGAATAGAGTAGCTCAAAATAGTATTATTAGTCTTCTGAATTCAACAGGTGACAGAGTATATACCCAAAAAAATTTGAGGATGAAGTGTTGAGATTTTATAAGGGACTACTTGGGTAATATACTACAACTTTGCCTAGTGTTAATACTAAAATTATGCAGAATGGACCTATTCTCAATAGAATACAACAATTACAGCTAGTAGCAGCTGTAACAGAAGAGGAAATCCAGTAAGCACTTAGGGTATCAAAGATTTAAAGGCACCTGGCTAGAATAGTTTCAATGTTTTATTCTTCAAGAAAGCATGGTCTGTAGTAGGGAAGGATATAACAAAAGCAGTCCTTCAATTCTTTGAAACAAGTAAAATATTTAGACCAATCAATTGCACAGAAGTGACTCTTATTCCTAAGGTGGCACATCCTTCAAGAGGTGGAGAATTCAGACCTATCTCTTGTTGCACTACTATATATAAGATAATCTCTAAGATAATTATAAATAGGATGCAGAAGGTCATGAACTCTATTGTTGATGCTAATCAGTCAGCATTTGTTCATGAGAGAGCCATAAATGATAACATAATATTGAGTCATGAACTAGTTAAAGGGTATGCTCGGAAAGGGATATCTAAGAGATATATGGTGAAGGTGGATATGAAGAAAGATTATGATTCCTTAGAGTGGAGTTACTTGGAGTAAATACTATATGAGCTAAAATTCCCAAAAGTGTTTGTTACTTGGATAATGCTGTGTGTTACCACTATTTTCTATTCATTCAGGGTTAATGGTACGACTACTAAACCGTTTGCTGCTAAAAGAGGGGTTATACAAGGTGATCCTTTATCACCATGACTATGGACTACCTTACAAGGATCCTAAAAATACTAAATCACAATCTGAATTTTCATTACCTTCCCAGATATAAGAACCAACAAATAATACAACAAAATTTTACAGATGATCTATTGCTTTTTTGTAGAGGTGATCTTAAATCTGTACAATGCCTCTATGCCTGTTTCTTGAAGTTTTCTGAGGCTTCAGGCTTGGTGGCTAATTTGAATAAAATAATATCTTTTTTGGAGGAGTAAAGTTGAGTATTTAAGAGTTGATTATTCAGGATCTATAGTTTGTCACGGGGGATTTGCCTATCAGGTATTTAAGGGTTCCCCTAAGTATTAAAAGAATGTCCATAGTCCAGTGCAAACCACTCTTTGATAAAATGCTTGAAAAGGTTACAAACTGGACCGCAAAGTTCCTTTCATATGCAGGCCGAGCATAATTAGTGAAGAGTGTTTTGTTTGCAATACAAATTTTGTGGTCTTAAATGTTTGCTTTACCTAAGAAGATTATCCAAGCTATTGAGGCTATTTGTAGAAAATTCTTAGGGATGAAACTGTTGAATCATCTAAGAAGGCTCTAATAACTTGGGAAAAGTTGTGTCAACCTAAATCTTCTGGTGGGTTGAACTTTAATGATGTGTATACTTGGAACAAGAAAACACTTGGAAAATTATTATGGAATCTATGTAATAAAAAGGACAAGTTGTGGGCTATTTGGGTACACAAATACTGCGGAAAGGATGTCATTTGGGAATACAAAATACAAAAGTTTCATGGATTGTACAGAGATTTTTGAAGTCGTATAAACACATTCAATCAGCTGGTTATAATGTCCATGATCTGACAAGTATGGAGAAGTATTCTATCAAAAAAATATATGAAAATAAGAGAGGGGAGATGGAGAAAGTTCACTGGAGGAAGCTAGTCTGGTTAAACTATGTTGCACCTAAATGGTTATTCATTCTTTACATTACAGTGAATCAAAAACTTGCAACTAAGGCAAGACTAGCAAAATGGGGTGTTGTGGAATCGGAGGAGTGCTCACTATGTCAAGAAGCTATAGAAGACGCTGATCACTTATTTTTTTTCTATAGTTTCTCTAAGACATTGTGGCGTAGTTTGTTACAATGGCAAGGTATCCGGCGGCAAGTTATGAATTGGAATGAGGATGTAGAATGGGCAATTAAGTGGATGAAAGGAAAGTGTTACAGAGCTCAAGCTTATCGTATGACTATGGCAGAAGTTGTTTATTGCTTATGGATGGAGTAAAATAACCACATATTTCAGCAAAAATACAGTACAAAGAAGATCTTAGTTTGACAAATTATACAGGATATACATGTGCAAAGATCCCAACAACCTAAGTTAGCGGATAGAATGTAAAATTTGAATATATACCCTTTAATTTGAAAAGATGTTGTAGCTAAGGGGAACGAATTATGGTGTCCAAGCAAATCTTGGGGTTCATTTGTCCAAGATTGCTTCCAGTTTTGTATGGCTACTTTGGTAAATAAAAAATTTACTTTCCAAAAAAAAGAATTTTTAGTAGTATTTTTTAGGGATAATAGTCCAAAAAATATTTGTACGTTGTTTAAATTTGCAGTTGCGCATATTGAACTTTGTGGGGGTCCTATGCCCTTAGAATTTTTTTGTATTTAAATGGAATATATTTGCCCACTTGAATCATTTATTCAGTCACCCAAAGGGCGATGATTCACATGTGACCTTTCAATAAATAACTATTCCTCTTAATTATGTTTTAACTCCTAATTATATAACCCTGAGATATTATCATGTTGGCGTTTTGAATAGTAAAAGTCAAAATTAAGAGAAATAATTATTTGTTGAAAGGTCCCACATGAATCACCGTCCTTTGGGTGACTGAATTAGTGGTCCAAGTGGACAGATATATTTCATTTAAATACAAAAAAAATCTAAGGGAGTCATAGAACCCCCGCAAAGTTCAGTTTGCACAACTGCAAATTTAGGCAAAGTACAAGTATTTTTCGCACATTTTTCTCTACTTTTTAAGTCATATTACGTAAATAATTTTTTGACTAATTGTTTACGTAAAAAATCCCTAAAAATAAAGAAAAAATAATGCAAGATTCTTCAGTCTTTATAAAAATCATTTAAGAAGGAAAATGTCTAATTCATATAGCACAAAAATTATAAATTAATAAATGATTAAGAAAGAGGAAATTTGATAAGAATAATGAAAAGAATAAAAAATACGAGAAACATGACACATCATCACTTTTTAAATTCTTAAGAAGGACAATGTCTAACTAATATAGCACATAAATTATAAACTAATAAATAATTAAGAAAGAGGAAAATGAAAAGAATAAAAAAAATAAAAATAAGAGAAGCATGCCACATCAACATTTTTGAAACTATCATATATCTATATCTATAATCTATAACCTATAATATATTGAAAGTGTGAAAATCCTTCGAAAAGTCATTCCAACTTTTTGCTCTTCACTAAAAGTTTGCTTTAGATAAAATTATTTTTTTACTTTTTTTCTCAAATTGTTATATAGTTATATTATAATATTGACTCCTAAAATATATCAAATTAGAATTTTAAAATATGGTGAGATTTTTACTTAAATTAGAAGTCTTAAAATATATAACAAAAGGTAACTTTTGTTTTGTAATTTATATAGATTTGGTTTGTTTAATTCACGTTCTACCGTACAATTTCTGTTCTTTCCACAAGTGAAAAACAATATTCTTCTTGCGGAAAGACTTTTCTACATTCTTTATAGTAACATATTTTTATATATTATGACAAAATTTTTGAGTTCTATATTTTCATGGTGGATTTATACACATTACTTCTTTTGATGTTGTTAAACGTATATATTGCAAGTCTGGACATGTTAAATTTTCGGCCAATTGGATACATATCTTAACAAGGGGTTAGTTCTTGCTTTTTCCTGATTATTTTCTTACTTAAAGATAAATTGTAATTTATTTCCAGATTTGTTTATATTATGTTTTTCTAACTTAATTGCTAACATGAGAAATTGTGAAAAGAGGAAAATCAATAATCAATTGCTGACTAAAAAAGCCTATAAATAACATGGAAAATAAGAAGAAAGCCTATTCAATTTTCTTATGATGATCTTATATATAGATTCTTAGGACTCAAATCCATGTTGATGGGATCTCTCTGTTAAGAAGCAGAATATGACTTACGGTGTTACTTCTTCACGCTGTCATTATTCTGTTATCCTTTATATATTTTTCTTTCTTATTCTTGAACATGTGTTAAATCTCCTTATTGTGCTCTACTTTCAACTACATGCTATTATTCTGGGGTAGTTTGGTACGAGAAATAAGGATAATAATTCAGGTACAAAATGTAGTTAGGGATATTAATTAGTTTAGAAATTATTTATCTCATAACTTATTACTATATTGTTATTATTATCTGTCCTATTATTATTATTATTATTATTTATCTATCTGTATTAACTCTACTTGTCCATTTTATTATTATCTGCCCTATTATTATTATTATTTATCTATCTATATTATATTCACTTGTCTATATGTCTATTATATTTGTATCAGAGCTGTAAGATTCTAGGAGACCTTATTATATATGGTTTCAAGAACTCAGAAAAGAAAGTCTAGACCCTAAGAACGCTTAATAATATTAGATTCAGAATATTATTGGTCTCAGAAAAATTTAAAAGAATAACTTAAAAATTTATATAACGTATTATTGCAACATAAACAATTAAGTATTAAATTATTCGAACTTTCTCCACAATCAAGAAAAGAAGTTTGGACTGAACTACAAGAAATAGATAATAGATTAAGAGAAGTTAGAGAACAAATAACTTATATTAACCACGAGCTTTGGGTCGATAAGATTTTAAGAGATATGCACCCTTTTTATTTGGCTTAATGAATATACCACCTAAAAATACAAAATCATTAAAAGAAATCGAAAATAATTTGTATAGTTTATACATAGAATATAAAAGACTTAATACAACAAAATAAGACCCTATAACCTTTGATAATCTAATTACTATAATATCCGAATTAGAATATCATTTAATAAAACATCTTAAGACTAGAAATAATAATAAATGAAAAGACATCCTTTTGCTAACGATATACGACTAAGATATTGATTTTTAAATGAAGAAATAAAACAAAAGGCAGAGAAAGAAGAACTAGAAATATTTTTAAGTATTTATTTAGATTTATTAAAATGTATAGACACTTCACAATCAGAATTATTCAAAGAATATTTAAGTGAAATAAGTTGGAAATTACAGGGAATTAGTATTGACATATCTAATCATAATAAAAGAATAAGCTATTATAGGAGACGTTGTAATCAAGTAATTATTCCTTTAGGGTAAAAATACATGAAAACACATCCTTTCTCGAGACAAATACAAAGAGAATATAATCATCAATATAAAAAAATAAGACAAAAAAAATGATATTTTAAGAATAGAACAAAGACTAATAAATCAAATAGAAATAATAGAAACTACAAAATTATCATAAGCAATCATTATTTCAGACTTTATAAATTTAGTAAATTGTATAAATCATATAAGTTTGCTAAAGTGTAGATTGGAAAGTATTCGATATTGTATAGACTATAGAAATTTAGAATACAAACAATTAGAAAATAGTGTAGTAACAATACAACCTCGTTAGGATAAAGAAGAATAGTAGTGTAAAAATAGATAATTTAAAGAAGCTAGATTATTTAGATCTAACAATCCCAGCTGAAAAGAAATGCAGACGTTTTAAAGATAATTCTCTTATTAGATGTAATTTTAACAACGGAGAACATACATTACATGGAGAAAATCCATAATTAAATACCATTACAGATTTTATAATAAACCTAGGAGAAAAGACTCAACAAGAAAATACCAAAATATTAAAAACTCTAGAGATATTACAAGACCTGCAAAATAAACAAAAAAAATTGTTAGATAAAATAGAATTAAATTTTGATTTCTTAAAGAACCAACAAGCAGAATTCGACAAAAAATTCAAAGTTTTAATTAATAAAGACAAAGATAATTTTGAGATTTTTGAAATAAGGATAGTATTACAAGAGGTACAAAAAGAAATTAATAAAAAAAAATATAATATTCTCATGAAAGATATACTACAAGATAAACTTTATCTAGCAATATTACAAAAGGCAGCACAAATCCAACCAAATCCCGAAGGAATATCAGATCATCAACCCCAAGGAAAAACAGACTCTTTAATCATAAAACAAAATAATTTATAATTTTGTTCCTATTAGAACTGAATAAGAACCTAGAAAAACAAAAACAAAAAGACAATCAAGATAAAAATATAGAAGAATTAATAGAACAACTAAAAAAGATAGAAATAACCCCTCAAAAAGAATTAAAAGAAACTAAAATGACTAAACTAACTAAGCCAAAAGCATGGACCTTTTTTCAGCATCCCCAAGTAGACAAAGATCAAGTTTTACCCAAAACAATTTAACAAATAATGTGCTATCAAAAATAATAAATAAACCAAGAATGACTTCAAGACAACAGTTAGAAGAAGTAATAGAAGCAGATAAAGAAATACAATTGTCTCAACAAAATAAATTAAAACTGTTAAATGCTAAAACATTATATAATGAAGGAATGTTTTCAAGAGCACAACTATATAGGCATTATAGAGAAGAACAGATGTGTGTTATCGGAGAAAATAGTTGTAGCATAAATTTAATAAGCTCAGACTCTTTAAAAGAAATTATAAAATTAAATATGAGTCTTATGCACATGGGATTAATAGTAATAGGCATAAAAGGATTAACTAGAAAAAAATTTAGGAACTAAAGTATTAATCACAATATATGATAATAGATGGTTAGACTAAGAAAGATCTATAATAGGAATAACCGAAGTAGACATGACTAATAATGAAGAACTTTTTTATTGTAGTCCAGATTATATGATAAATACCTTAGAATTCGAAAAGCATATTAAAATAGGTGTACAGACTAACGGATATGAAGAAATGAATAATGAAAATAATTTACTCATATGTGTAGGATTTATAGCAAAACTTTCCACTAATAGTAGTATAAAGTTTAATTAAAAAAATAGACGATGTAGTAAGTTTAATGGGAAATAAAGGTATTAAACTACTGAAACCCCTAAAAATAAACTCAGAAAAATATGCTGGATTAGAATGAAATTTAGAAAGATTTATTAAGAAAGAAATACTAAAGACAACCGATCATTTAATGTATATAAACAGTAAAGGAAAAGCTTCAGAAAGATTCACAGACTACCAATATACAAATGAAAAAAAGACTGATGAAGAAATTGAAGAATGTGAGAATACTAATTTTATGAATATAGAAATATTAGAAGAAGGTTTTGAAGTAAATAAAGCTATAATAAAAACAGAAGCCCTATATGAAATAAATAGCAATAGAGTATTTAAATGCACAGGCTGTAAATTAGGAAACTTAGACCTTGAGAAAATGAAAGAGAATTTTATAAAATATGAATTAAGAACAAATATTTATGGTTATACACGTAAAAAGAAAATAAAAAGTGAAGACTCAGAATCGATTTATAGTATAGACGAAAGTATAAAAGAATTTATGGAAAGCGCGACAAGTTCCTCAAGCCCTTTCCAAAGAACAACCGGTATGCAAAACGTACCATTAACAACAGAAAATTTACTAAGACATAGAGTATTTAGACAAACCCAAACATTCTGATAGAACAAGACATAAAACCTAGAGGAAAAAGAATGCCAATAGAAGAACCCATTAGATTACAATACAGTGGTAATAAAGGAAAAATTCTAAATTTACCAGCTCATGACCCTCAGACATGGAATAATGTAATAGACATATGGAAAAATATAGTTGTAGCAGACTACATACAACATATACAGAGTAATCTAGAACCAGATGTAGAAATTATGTATAGATATTTAGAAACATTTCTAGGAGAAAGTATTCAAGCACTTTGGGAAGCTTATAAGATAATATTCCCACAAGACTTTTAAGAATTAGTAGAACTAGGCTCAAATTCATACAATTTTGTAAACAAAGTACATACTCTACTAACAGGCCTGGATTTCAATAGTGGATTAGTAGTATTACAACAAAGAGCTTTAATAAATTTAGAACAATTGAGTATTAATCATTGGTCAAGAATTTAAAAAATTTTAAATGATTATTTTTATTATTGTACAATTAGTGGGAAATCATTTGACCAGACTCTAGGAGCTAGATTATTTAATATATTACCAGGAGCTTTAGAAAGAGAGATAAAAGAAAAATGGTCTAAAAGAGAAGGAGTAATACAAAACCCAAACAACCCATAGTCAATAGGAGAAGAATACAACATGCAATGGATATATTACAAGAAAAATGTACAAATATACAGATACTAAAATAATTAAAAAGAAGTGATAAAGATTTTTGTAAAACCATATATACTACACAATATTATGATCAAGATTATAAAAAAAAAAATATAGAAAGACATATAAAAAAGACTATCGCCCTAAGAAGAAATATTATTTAAGAAGATCAACTGCAAAGAAGCCATACCTAGATAAGGATAAACATGTAAGAAAATATAACACCAGTAGAACCTACAAAAATAAATTAGAATGTTTTACATGCGGTAGCATAGAGCACTTAGCAAACACTTGTCCAAGAAGAATCAATAATAAATCTAGGAATGCACAATTAATAGAAGATGTAAATAAAAATTTAATAAATGTAGACGAATATATGTCAAATAATGAAAGTATATACTCTATTAGAAGCATGGAAGTCTTTGAATAAGAAATAATTAAATCTGATTCTTCAGATTCTAGAGAAGAGGAATTTATAAATGAAATAGGATTAGAAAAGACAAACTCAGACTATTATGATTTAGTAAATTTGATAGAAGAATGTGAACATAAATTTGAGGAAGGAAAAGGATTAGACAGTAATCAGTGTTGTTTTTGTAAATGGTTTCCAAGTAAAAATAAAAGGGCAAAACGTAGGAAATGTTACAAGGAAGGATGCATAAAATGTATAGAAAAAACCTCAGAGATCTTAAAAATTCAAAAATCAACAAACAATTTAAGTAATTTTCATAGAAAACAACCAGAACCAATAGTTAAAACACTAGACAATAAAATATTAGAATTAGAGGAAAGACTAAAAATATTAGAAATGAGATTTTATAACCTCGAAAAACATAAAGAGGTAATTACAGAGGAAGACTTATTAGAAGTAGAATTATTAAATACATTTGCTAAAAATAATAGAGTTAGACAGAAAAAATCAATGACAATACCATTTGAAGGAATAGAATGTAATGAAGGAAACAAAATTAGTACAGTCAAAGTTTTAGCAAGAATAAAAATTAAAGACTATGAGTTCGAGACTTTAGCTATAGTTGATTCTGGATGTACAAAGAGCATTTTAAACAATAGAATATTACCAGCAAAACTAATTAAGAAATTACCAAATCCTCAAGAATCCATGCAAATGGACGGAACATATAATACCTATACAGACTATATACCAAAAGCAAAAATATTTTTTATTAATACTTGTGAAAAATTCTACCAACCATCATATACACTTAGTGAAATACTAGTTAGAGATTTAAACATAAAAGCAGACTTTGTGTTAGGATTAGACTTTATGGTACAACATAATGGAGGATGTCTAGTTACAAAAAATTGGGTAATATTCGCCAGTAGTATCACTCACTCACCAGTATAGACACAACCTACTTTAATTAAATATTATTTTCTTAAGGATAAATCAGATGAAAACTCAGATGACCAAATAAAATCTAAAATGCCACTAGAATGTGATAAACGAATAAATTGTACTTGTAATGATAATAAAAGGGCAACAACGTATGAAAAATTACAAGATTTATTAGTAGTAGAAGAAATAGAAAAAGACTATACTTTAATAGAAATGTATACAGAATTATACAATTTTAAGAAAGGTATACAACAGATAGGAGTAACAAAAGATAAAAAAGATTTAGAAAAAATAATACAAATCCTAGACAAGTTAGTGATAACTGGAGAAAAGCCCTTGCAACATTGGGACTCCAATCAAATTACCTGCAAATTTGAAATAATTAATTCAGAATATACTATAAAAACAACATCTATAGAGGCTACAAATGAAGACCTTAAAGACTTTGAAATACAAATAAAAGAGCTATTAGAATTAGGAATAATTAGAAGATCTACATCAAGACATAGGTCAACAACTTTCATAGTAAGAAACCATAGTGAAATAGTAAGAGGAAAAGCTACAATGGTAATAAATTACACAAGACTAAATGATAATACTGTAATGGATGGGTATAAGTTGCCAAACAAAACATAATTAATAAATAAAATATAAGGAAGAAAAGTATTTAGTAAATTTGATTGTATTGGCAGATTAAAATGCATGAAGATAGTATAGAATGAACAACTTTCACTTGTCCAGAAGGACATTTTGAATGGATGGTCATGCCGTTCGGATTAAAAATGGCTTGTCCAATTTTTTAAAGCAAAATGAATAGTATTTTTAGAGACTATAAACAATTTGTATTGGTTTATGTAGATGATATTCTAGTTTTTAGTAATAATATGAGAAAATATTTAGGACATTTACAACAAGTTTTTAAATTATTTGTAGATAATGGAATAATAATAAGTAGAAAGAAAATGAAATTATGTAAAAATAGTATTAATTTTTTAGGAGTAGTTATTGGAGATAGTAGAATAAAATTACAACCACACATAGCTAAAAAAGTCTTAGAAATGCCAGATAAATTAGACAAGACTAAAGATTTATAAATTTTTTTAGGACTTTTAAATTATGCTAGAGCTTTTATCAAAGACTTAGGTAAAGTAGCAGGACCACCATACTCTAAAACAGGATCGACAGGCCAAAAATCTTTTAATACTGAAGACATAAAATTAGTCCAACAACTTAAGACATCCTAGACTTAACGTTACCATTAGAAAAAGATTATTTAATAGTCGAGACAGATGAAAACTTTCAAGGATGGGGAGCAGTATTAAAAGCAAAGCCTAACAAATATAGTGTTAAAAAGGATTAAAAAATTTGTACTTATTCAAGTGAAAAATATAAAGAAAAGAGAAAATTAAATAGCATAGATGCAGAGACATTAGCAGTAATTTACGATTTGAATAGTTTTAAACTTTATATATTAAATAAGCCCGAAATACTAGTAAGAACAGACTGCGAGGCTATAGTAAAGTTTTATCAGAAAATAAAAGATAAGAATAGTAGTAAAAGGAGATGGTTAAATTTCCTACATGCTACTTCAATCTATAATATTGTTTTAGAACATATTAAAGAAAAAGATAATAACTTAGCAGATCAACTAAGTAGAATAATTAAAGAAGACAACTAACGATTTTTGTTTCAGTATGAATACAGGAAAAGAAAAAGGCAAGGAAGAAACCTCATCATCCCAAGACTATCTAAAGACACTAATGAGCAACACTCGTTTCAGACCACTTACGATGCTAGAACAGCCAAAATTAGATAGAATAATTTTTGGACCCCACAACTTGGTATGTTATGAACTATCCAACTTAACTTTCAGACGAAAGTCGGAAGTACAAGTGGATAAACCACATATATGTTTACTAGTCAATCTATGGATAACATATAATAGAAGAGACAATATGGTTATTTTATTTCTGTTCTAAATGCATTAAGTTATTATTTTACTGAGAAAAATACTACTAACAGGTTTAAATTCTATGTTGTTCTCAGAGGACAACAACAAGGCGTGTTCCAGACTTGGATAGAGGTAATGAACGCCATAAAAGATTATAGAACACCTCTTTATAAAGGCTTTTATGACCTCTCAGAGACTCTAGACTATGCTCGGAGAAATCTGGGACCAAATTATTTTATTAACCCAACTTTAAAACCAGAAACACAAAAAATTCCTCAATATAATATTAACAAAGACACAGATAAAATTATATTTTGTGATCATTGTTCCTCTATGACCGAAGCTTTTAAAAGACTGAATCAAGCCAATGAAGTTTTAAGACAAGATAATAAAAACCTTGTAAAAGAAAAAAGGACAGATGTTAGAACATATAAGTATTTTACAAGACTGTATAAAAATCCTTCATTTTGAACTTTTACAACAGACTCAGCCAATTTATGAGACCCAACCAAAGAGTTCTCCATCTTCTTTAAAAATAAAAAAACCCACTGTATCGGGTAATGATACAGCTAGTCCAGCTCAAACGGTAGCTGGTAAAGACTTCTCAAATCTGTTAATGGTTGTACGTTCCCCAATGAATGCAGAAAGACCTACTGTATCGGGTAATGATACGGCTAGTCCAACTGAAACGGTAGCTGGTAAAGACTTATCAAATCCGTTGATGGCTGACACTTTGTCCAAAAGTGTAGGGAGAATACTCTCAGCTAGTTTTAAAACCACAGGTACTCAGACAACAGATGAAGAAAGTTCTTCTCAGAATAAGAAGGGATTTTTATTAAGAAAAAAGAAAAATGAAAAAAATATATAGAAAAAATAGTAGTAGACTCAATTAAAAAGTTGTTAGCAGAACAATGGCCAAAGGAGATAGCAATGAATCCAGAACCACCAGAGTAAAGACCCAGAATTTCTTTAATTCCAAGAGAAGAGACAAGATTACCGAAAATTGGAACAAGACTGGGATTATCAGACGAAGACAGTGACGAGTATGAACGAGAATACAACTCAGCGATGGATCAATTTGCCCAAGACCCAAACGCAGACGATGATTCAGGAATGGAGTTTGACTCAGAAGCTTTACACAATTTGGATTCGTAAGCAATGGCGATATCTACAAAAGACAAAATAACAGACGTATGCAATATAAGATAAATAAATGGATAGAGGAGAATTAAATAAATATATTATCTGCCGGGCCCACCCAAGTTGATAAAGTCTTGCTAAAGTCTTTAGAAAGGATTTGAAATCCACAAAAAAGTTAAGGTTTAAAGTCCACAAATGCCTATAAATACCCCCCTTTATGGAAGACTAAAACATGTACCAAAGAGAGAAAAAGCAACAAAAAAAATCAAGAGTGAGAAAGTTCTCTAGTTTTCTTAAGTTCTTTAAGTTTCTTAGTTTCTAAAGTTTGTAAGTTACTTGAAAAAAAAGAGTGTGAAAAGTTTTCTTAGTTCTTCATTTTCGGTAGCTGTCAACTTTCAGGGGACTCCCAAAAGGAAAACCTCACTTCTTCCTTAAGACATGTAAGTAGTAGTTACATAGATCTTTGTATTTTTCTCCCAAGTTTGTAAATTATGTTTGAATTAATCAAGTTTATATTTTCCTTCACATGTGTTTTATTATTATTAAGATCTGGATAGCCGTCGGTTTTTTGCCAGTTTTCTGATCTTGTAAAATATGTAAATTAATTATAAAAATACCCTCAGTATATGGTTATTCTCTCAGTGTTTTAGAAATAATGATGGATTAATCTGTAAATTCCTAGGGACTTGGAAAGTCTGAAGAAGATTAAAAAGGACTGTTGTTATTCTCCCGGGGTGTGATTAAAGAAGATATTGCTAAAATACCTAAAACTGAAGAGAAAGAGATGAATAGGGTATAAATTAAAAATAAATTAAATTAAAAAATCAAAAAATGCAAAAATAATCTATTTTGAGAGAAAATATACTTGGATCTTTATGACTTGTACTCTTACACTGGACTAAGAACAACGAAAGAGGGAGTACTGAGTAGGACTTTACACCATATTAAAACACAACCTCGATAACTCTGCTTTAATATTTTTAATTACTTGTCTTACTTACTTCTTTAATAAATTAAAATTTCTTTTCTGTTTTAATAACTTAAAAATTACTTACTTGCTTTAATAACTTGTTATAATAATTTGCTTGCTATATTTATCTGTCTATAGTTTTATAATAACTATATAATCTACGATATATTATATTATAATACATATACTAAAGAATATATATATACATATATAAGTAATATATATTCTTGCTTATTATTATTACTAAGTAGTAGTATAACTTGTCAATATATAAGACTATAATATATATATTCTTGTTAATATTATATATTATTATTCCTAATATAGAATACATATATAATATACATACTAACATATATATATATAGATATACTTAGACTTATAGTGCTTATATATATAAATACTAGTTACTATATATTATTATTAATTTTGTTTATAATATTATTAATATTTCTATCTATCTGACCTGTCAATTATTATTATTATCTATTATAACTTATTTTTTTATAGTGTTTATTATTACTATATTGTTATTATTATCTGTCCTATTATTATTATTATTTATCTATCTGTATTAACTTTACTTGTCCATTTTATTATTATCTGTCCTATTATTATTATTTATCTATCTATATTATATCCACTTATCTATATATATCCACTTGTCTATTACATTGGTATCAGATCTGTAAGATTCTAGGAGACCTTATTATATATGTTTTCAAGAACTCAGAAAAGAAAGCCTAGACCCTACGAACGCTTAATAATATTAGATTCAGAATATTATTGGTCTCAGAGAAATTTAAAGGAACAGCTTAAAAATTTATATAACGTATTATTGCAACATAGGCAATTAAGTATTAAATTATTCAAACATTCTCCACAATCTAGAGAAGAAGTTTGTACTGAACTACAAGAAATAGATAATAGATTAAGAGACGTTAGAGAACAAATAGCTTATATTAACTACGAGCTTTGGATAGAGAAGATTTTAAGAGATATGCACTCTTTTTATTTGGCTTAATGAATATACCACCTAAAAATACAAAACCATTAAAAGAAATCGAAAATATTGTATAGTTTATACATATAATATAAAAGACTTAATACTACAAAAGAAGACGCTATAACCTTAGATAAACTAATTACTATAATATTCGAATTAAAATATCATTTAATAAAACATCTTAAGACTAGAAATAATAATAAATGAAAAGACATCCTTTTGCTAACGATATACGACTAAGATATTGGTTTTTAAACGAAGAAATAAAATAAAAGACAGAGAAAGAAGAACTAGAAATATTTTTAAGTATTTATTTAGATTTATTAAAATGTATAGACACTTCACAATCAGAATTATTCAGAGAATATTTAAGTGAAATAAGTTGGAAATTACAGGGAATTAGTATTGACATATCTAATCATAATAAAAGAATAAGCTATTATAGGAGACGTTGTAATCAAGTAATTATTCCTTTAGGGTAAAAATACATGAAAACGCATCCTTTTGCGAGACAAATACAAAGAGAATATAATCATTAATATAAAGAAATAAGACAAAGAAACGATGTTTTAAGAATAGAACAAAGACTAATAAATAAAATAGAAATAATAGAAACTACAGAATTACCATAAGCAATCATTATTTCAGACTTTATAAATTAAGTAAATTGCATAAATCATTAAAGTTTGCTAAACTGTAGATTGAAAAGTATTAGATATTGTATAGACTATAGAAATTTTAGAATAAAAACAACTAGAAAACAGTGTAGTAACAATACACCCTTGTTAGGATAAAGAAGAATAGTAGTGTAAAAATAGATAATTTAAAGAAGCTAGATTATTTAGATCTAACAATCCCAACTGAAAAGAAATACAGACGTTTTAAAGATAATTCTCTTATTAGATGTAATTTTAACAACGGAGAACATACATTACATGGCGAAAATCCATAATTAATTACCATTACAGATTTTATAATAAACCTAGGAGCAAAGACTCAACAAGAAAATACCAAAATATTAAAAACTCTAGAGATATTAGAAGACCTGCAAAATAAACAAAAGAAATTGATAGATAAAATAGAATTAAATTTTGATTTCTTAAAGAACCAACAAGCAGAATTCGACAAAAAATTCAAAGTTTTAATTAATAAAGACAAAGGTAATTTTGAGATTTTTGAAATAAGGCTAGTATTACAAGAGGTACAAAAAGAAATTAATAAAAAAAAATATAATACTCTCATGAAAGATATACTACAAGATAAACTTTATCTAGCAATATTACAAAAGGTAGCACAAATTCAACCAAATCTCGAAGGAATATCATATCATCAACCCCAAGGAAAAACAGACTCTTTAATCATAAAACAAAATAATTTATAATTTTGTTACTATTAGAACTGAATAAGAACCTAGAAAAACAAAAACAAAAAGACAGTCAAGATAAAAATATAGAAGAATTAATAGAACAACTAAAAAAGATAGAAATAACCCCTCAAAAAGAATTAAAAGAAACTAAAATAACTAAACCAACTAAGCCAAAAGCATGGACCTTTTTTCAGCATCCCCAATTAGACAAAGATCAAGTTTTACCCAAAATAGTTTAACCAATAATGTGCTACCAAAAATAATAAATAAACAAGGTTCGGTCATAGAGGAACAATGATCACAAAATATAGTAATGTCTGTGTCTTTGTTAATATTATATTGAGAAATTTTTTGTGTTTCTGGTCTTAAAGCTGGGGTAATAAAATAATTTGGTCCCAGATTTCTTCGGGCATACTCTAGAGTCTCTGAGACCAATAATATAATAACCCCTCAAAAAGAATTAAAAGAAGCTAAAATAACTAAACCAATTAAACCAAAAGCATGGACCTTTTTTCAGCATCCCCAAGTAGACAAAGATCAAGTTTTACCTAAAACAGTTTAACAAATAATGTGCTATCAAAAATGATAAATAAACCAAGAATGACCTCAAGACAACAGTTAGAAGAAGTAATAAATGTAGATAAAGAAATACAATTGTTCCTGAGCACAACTATATAGGCATTATAGAGAAGAACAGATGTGTGTTATCGGAGAAAATAGTTGTAGCATAAATTTAATAAGCTCAAACTCTTTAAAAGAAATTATAAAATTAAATATGAGTCTTATGCACATGGGATTAATAGTAATAGGCATAAAAGGATTAACTAGAAAAAATTTAGGAACTAAAGTATTAATCACAATATATGATAATAGATGGTTAGACTCAGAAAGATCTATAATAGGAATAACTGAAGTAGACATGACTAATAATGGAGGACTTTTTTATTATAGTCCAGATTATATGATAAATATCGTAGAATTCGGAAAGCATATTAAAATAGGTGTACATACTAAAGGATATGAAGAAATGAATAATGGAAATAATTTACTCATATGTGCAGGATTTATAGAAAAACTTGCCACTAATAGTAGTATAAAGTTTAATTAAAAAATAGACGATGTAGTAAGTTTAATGGAAAATAAAATTTCAACGAAAAATTTCCCGGGGTATTACAATCCAGAAAAATATGCTGGATTAGAATGAAATTTAGAAAGATTTATTAAGAAATAACTTTATTTTCCATTAAACTTACTACATCGTCTATTTTTTAATTAAACTTTATACTACTATTAGTGGCAAGTTTTTCTATAAATCCTGCACATATGAGTAAATTATTTCCATTATTCATTTCTTCATATCCTTAAAAATTCACAGACTACCAATTTAAGTAAAGGGAGCATAAAATGTATAGAAAAAACCTCAGAGATCTTAAAAATTTAAAAATCAACAAACAATTTAAGTAATTTTCACAAAATACAACCAGAACCAATAGTTAAGAACCAAACAATAAAATATTAGAATTAGAGGAAAGACTAAAAATATTAGAAATGAGAGTTTATAACCTCGAAAAACATAAAGAGGTAATTACAGAAGAAGACTTATTAGAAGTAGAATTATTAAATATATTTGCTAAAAATAATAGAGTTAGACAGAAAAAATCAATGACAATACCATTTGAAGGAATGGTATGTAATGAAGAAAAGAAAATTAGTACAGTCAAAGTTTTAGGAAGTATAAAAATTCAAGACTATGAGTTCGAAACTTTAGCTATAGTTGATTCTGGATGTGCAAGGAGCATTTTAAACAACAAAATTTTACCAGCAAAACTAATTGAGAAATTATCAAAACCTCAAGAATCCATGCAAATGAACGGAACATATAATGCCTATACAGACTATATACCAAAAGCAAAAATAACTTTTATTAATACTTGTAAAAAATTCTACCAACCATCATATACACTTAGTGAGATACTAGTTAGAGATTTAAACATAAAAGAAAACTTTGTGTTAGGATGAGACTTTATGGTACAAAATAATGGAGAATATCTAGTTACAAAAAATTGGGTAATATTCGCCAGTAATATCACTCACTCGCCAGTACAGACAAAACTTATTTTAACTAAATATCGTCTTCTGAAGAATAAGCCAGAGGAAAACTTAGATAACCAAATAAAACCCAAAATACCACTAGAATGTGATAAAGGAGAAAATTGTACATGTAATGATAATAAAAATGCAACAATGTATGAAGAATTATAAGTCTTATTAGTAGTAGAAGAAATAAAAAAATACTATACTTTAATAGAAATGGATACAGAATTATACAATTTTAAGAAGGGTATACAACAGATAGGAGTAATAAAAGATCAAAAGGACTTAAAAAAATATTACAAATCCTAGACAAACTAGAGATAATTGGAGAAAACCCCCTGCAACATTGAAACTCCAATCAAATTACCTGCAAATTAGAAATAATTAATTATAATACCCCGGGAAATTTTTCGTTGAAATTTTATGTGTAAACGTGTTGGGTTCTATCTTCTAGAATGAATTATAAATTTTCCGTAGGGAATGTTTTAGATTATTACCCACCATTGCGTAGAGTATCAAATAATATTTCCAACGATATGTGGATCATCCAAAACGGACACCCGAGCGACGAGTTAGGAACATTCTGATCGAATCGTGAATAGTAGTGAACAGTAAAATATGCAGGAAAAAGTACTGAGGCCTGGCGTATTTTTTCTCCAATTTTAAATGATCATAACTCCTTGTACATAATGATATGAGTGATCTACTATATATCAATGGAAAGCTCTGTGAGTCCTCTTTCCGATGAAATTGGTTTCATCTAATTTTTCTATCGGAGCAAAAAGTTATGGTCGATCTACTTCAGCCTATCAAAAGTAAATTTTTGGATCAACTTAAAATGATCATAACTCCTCGTACACAATGATCTGGGTGAGATACTATATATCAACGGAAAGATATGAGAGTCCTCTTTCTAATGAAATTGGTATGATCTAATTTGGATATTGGAGTAAAATATTATGGTTGATCTACTTCAGACTATCAAAACAGTCCACCAAAGGACATATTCGAGAATTATTTGATTTTTAGGGGCGTTTTGGTCATTTCCCCTCACTCGAAATCCGTCCAAACCCTATATTAAAGCCTATTAGAAGCATTATATTTTATATTTCATCAAATTTCCTCAAAAAGAAAACCCTAAGATCCTACATCCAACTTCAAGAACCTCCAAAGTTCACCATTAATTCTGCAAATTTATTCAAGATTCCAAGTTCCTAGTTCAAGAACTCCAAGAACCACCATTCAAAGGCACGATTAACATCTCAAAAATGAGTATCGATCTAAAGTTCATCATTCAAGGTATGTGGGGTTTTCAACAAGAACTCTCTTTCGTTCTTGTGCCCAAAAGTAATTTTCTTTACAAAGGCATGATTTTTATTTGATTTTTATGAATTTGAAGTATGGACCCATATCTTATGATGATTATTATGAAATCTTGATGTTTATGATTTTGAAAGATGAATTTACATGTGTGGTGATATAAAGCATGAATCTTGAACGATATTTATCATGATTTTGATATCTGGGTCGTGAATCCCCATTGGAAATTGTGTTTTTTTTTAGAAAGTGTGTTATAAGCACGTTGATGTTGAATATTTGAGATATTTTGAATGATTTGACCTTTTGGTCTTAATGGAGTTGTTTTGAACTCGAGTGTGAAAGAAATCCACAACGTGGTTGATTTTGATAGATGGGAAGCATGATGGCTCCGGATGTATATTTATATATTACTGGAATTATTTTGTTGTGGATTGTCTTTGAAATGATCTGATCTAAGTCCGGGAGAAATCTTTAGCACCGAGTGAGAGGTATATAGCGACCTTACTTTCCTAAAACTACGTGCTCTCGTAGGAGTGAGCCTGAGGCTGATTTATATAGTGATCACTAGTTTGTAAGGATTTGATATCGATAGTCCTACTCCGATGGAAAGGATAGGCCGGCTCTCCCCAACATGGGTTGTACGTTGGACTTCATGTAGCTCACATGGTTTATGTCGGTTATAGGATCTCCCAATGTGTGTGTGTTTCCTTGTGTCTATGGTGAATGGTGAAGTGATTTGAAAGTGGAATTGTGAAAGTTATTCTTTCGAAAGATTTAAATGATATTTACATTATGAGAATTGATATTCTTGATGAACTGAAAGTGATTGACAAATTATATGATGACTCACATGTGTTATTATACTTATTTCATCCTCTCATGATTATGATGATTTTTTTTGGGCTATGTGAGTCTTTCATACATCCTGCATATTTCTTATAAATATTTATGATGATGATGTTTATACAACTACATACACCCCCATATACTCGGTTCTTTTCCATGGTACTGACCCACATCTTTGGATGTGGGCTGCATTTTCTCAGAATGTAGGTTCAGGTGCTTAGTTCCAGGTTCGACAGTGACTCTTCGGGCACGCTGTTCTACATCCTCTGTTGTGGTGAGTCCTCATATTCCGAGGACGTAATGTCTGATGTTAGTTTCACGGAATTGTTTACATTTGATAACTGAGTATGAGTCAGTTGGGGCATGTCTCAATGGCTCGCTGGTTTTATTGATTTTCTTAGAGACTTGTCAGACTAGTATAGTTGTTGGGAATTGACTAATAAGTCGTATTTTGTTATCTTTCTGAAATTCTTTTATTCTTGGATGATGATTTCTCTGTTGATATTTGAGGGTTACTTATGGAAACCCTGTTGATTTGTGTTGAATTGAATGAAAATGGCTCAAAGGGTGAGCTTGGGGCTACTCATAGCCTTAAACACCGTGTGATGCTCCGAGACCCATTTTTCGAGGCGTTACAAACTTGGTATCAGAGCCTAAGGTTTTAAGGTGTCCTAGGGAGTCTGACAAACCACGTTAATTAGAGTCTTGATCATTGGTGTGTAGTGTGCCACATCTATGAGCAAGAGGCTACAAGACGTTTAGGAAAAAGTGTGATTCTTTCTTTCAGAAGTCTATCGTGCTTAAAGTGTCTCTCTCTGCTATTGATTCGTGCTCTCCTCTTTCAGAAATATGCCTCCACGTCGAGCGAGAAGAAATAATGATGGTCAGCAACCTCAACCCGCTGTCCCATTGAATGAAAACATTTCTCATGCTGAATTTCGGGCAGCCTTTCAGGCGCAGGCCCAAGCTGTTACTGCAAATGTTCAGGCCAACCCGACCCCGGCTCGACAACAGCAGGGAGGTAATTCAGCTACTGCCAGGATCCATGACTTCATGCGGATAAATCCGCCAGAATTCTATGGGTCCAAGTCTGATGAGGATCCACGGTTGTTTTTAGAGGAGGTGTGGAAGATTACTCAGGTGATGCATGTATCTGATGAACATAGTGTGGAGTTGGCTGTGTATATGTTGAAAGACCTTGCTTATGACTGAGTTGTTGCTTGGAGGAAAGGTAGAGGTGAGGGAGCTGTCCCTACGATTTGGCAAGAGTTCCAGGATGCATTCCTGGAAAAGTTTTTCCCTTTGGAGATAAGGGAGGCGAAGGTGGAAGAGTTTATGAACCTGCGACAGGGCTCTATGATTGTTACGGAGTACTGTCTAAAGTTCAATCAGTTGGCCAAGTATGCTCCTGACGTAGTGGCTGATAATCGGGCTAGTATGAGTAAGTTTGTGACTGGAGTGTCTAGTTATGTGGTAAAGGAGTGTAGGTCTGCTATGCTGAATAGTGAGATGAATCTTTCTAGGCTGATGACTCATGCCCAACAGATTGAGGCAGACAAGATTAAGGAGAGAGATAGAATGAGAGGGAATAAGAGAGCTAGGTCCGAGAAACACGGACAGGGTCAGACTAGATTGCAGGGAGGGAGTTGCCCTTAGTATCAGGATTATTCGTCTATTCCAGCACCGTCATCTGCTAGTGCTCCCGGGCCTAGAGGTAGGCAGGAGCAAGGTAGCAGGTCATATGCATCCAGGTCCCAGTACAGTGCTGGCAGTAAGCCAAATCGTCCCCTGTGTCCTAAGTGTGGTAGGGCTCATTCAGGTGAGTGTTGGGGTGAGAAGAGGGGTTGTTTTCGGTGTGGTGAAATGGGTCACAGAGTTAGAGATTGTCCATAGGATGGACAAGGCCATCGTGACTATTGCCTTCAGACCCAGACTCAGACTGTTAGTGCTCTAGTTCCAGCGACTCGCCCAGCCCCAGCTCAGGGCGCCTCTTCTAGCAATGCTGGAGGGCAGCGCCAGAATAGATTCTATGCTTTACCGTCCCGTCAGGAAAAGGAGGACTCTCCCAATGTTGTTACTGGTATGCTTCGTATATTTTAGTTTGATGTGTATGCTTTGTTGGATCCTGGATCCAGTTTCTCATATGTTACACCTTCGATTGCTGTGAATTTTGAAATGAGTCCTGAGATTATTCCTGAGCCTATCCTAGTTTCTACTCCAGTGGGTGATTCGATTGTTGCCCAGAAAGTGTATAAAAAATTTCCTATTACCGTTCTTCATAGAGTCTTGTTGGCTGATCTGATTGAGTTAGACAGGGTAGATTTTGATGTGATTCTGGGTATGGACTGGCAGTATTCTTCTTATGCCTCTATTGATTGTTGGGCCCGAATGGTCAAGTTTCAGTTTCTGGGTGCATCCGTGTTTGAGTGGTCTGGGAATTCTATGTCACCCAAGAGTCATTTTATCTCTTACCTCAAAGCTAGAAAACTTATTTCCAAGGGGTGTATTTACCATTTGGTTAGAGTCAAAGACACTAAGTCTGAGACTCCAACTCTCCAGTCTGTTAACGTCGTCAATGAGTTTTCTGATGTCTTTCCGAATGATCTCCCAGGGATACCTCCTGATAGAGAGATAGAGTTCAGGATTGATCTTCTTCCCGATACTCAGCCAATTTCTATTCCTCCTTACCGTATGGCTCCTGCAGAACTTAAGGAGTTGAAAGAGCAACTCAAAGATCTACTAGATAAGGGTTTTATAAGGCCCAGTGTTTCTCCTTGGGGTGCTCCTGTGTTGTTTGTGAGAAAGAAAGATGGCTCTTTGCATATGTACATTGATTACCGCCAACTGAATAAAGTCACCGTAAAAAATAAGTACCCCCTTCCGAGAATAGATGATTTGTTTGACCAATTGCAAGGTGCAAGTTATTTCTCAAAGATAGACCTTCGTTCCGGCTATCATCAACTCAAAGTTAGGGAGTGTGACATCCCGAAAGCCACTTTCCGAACTCGTTATGGCCATTTTGAGTTTCTTGTTATGTCTTTCGGGTTAACTAATGCCCCAACAACTTTCATGGACCTCATGAATCGAGTGTTCAGACCATATCTGGATATATTTTTCATAGTGTTCATCGATGATATACTGGTGTACTCCCGTAGTGAGGATGAACATTCTGATCATCTCCGAACTGTCTTGCAAACCCTTAGAGATCACAAGTTGGTTGCCAAGTTCAGTAAGTATGAGTTTTGGCTAAGGTCAGTTTCTTTTCTGGGTCATATCATTTCTTTCGAGGGTATTAGAGTTGATCCCCAAAAGACCGAAGCTGTTAGAAATTGGCCTAGACCTATTTTTCCGACTGATATCTGAAGTTTCTTGGGTTTAGCTGGCTATTACCGCCATTTTTTTGAGGGTTTCTCCTCTATAACGTCTCCTATGAATCGGTTGACCTAAAAGAAAGTGAAGTTCTTGTGGTTCTAATCTTGTGAGAAGAGTTTTCAGGAGTTGAAGACTCGACTCACTTCAACCCCTGTTTTGACTTTGCCTGATGGTGTTGATGGTTTTGTGGTGTACTGTGATGCTTAGAGAGTTGGGTTGGGTTGCGTATTGATGCAGAAGGGTAAGGTGATAGCTTATGCTTCTAGACATTTGAAACCCCATGAGAAAAATTACCCCACCCATGACCTTGAGTTGGCTGCTTTTGTGTTTGCTTTGAAAATCTGGAGACACTATTTGTATGGTGTCCATATTGATGTTTTCATTGATCATAAGAGTCCGCAGTATGTGTTTACCCCGAGAGAATTGAATATTAGGCAGAGACGATGGTTAGAATTGTTAAAGGACTATAATATGAGTATGCTGTACCATTCGGGCAAGGCCAATGTTGTGGCGGATGCCCTAAGTAGAGTGTCCATGGGTAGTGTTTCGCATGTGGTAGAAGGTACGAAAGAGTTGGCTCGTGATGTACATCATTTGGCTAGATTAGGGGTTAGGTTGTTTGACTCTGCTGAAGGTAGTATAGGGGTTCAGAGTAGTTCCAAATCCTCCTTGGTTTCAGAAGTGATGGAAAAACAATACTTAGATGCTAGTTTGGTCAGACTGAAAGAGTCAGTCAAGGACCAAAAAGTAGAGGTTTTCTTCCAAGGGGGAGATGGTATGTTGAGATTGCAGGGTAGATTGTGTGTCCCGAATGTTGATGATCTGAGACAGAGGATTATGGCTGAAGCGCACGGGGCGCGATATTCTATTCATGCTGGTGCCACCAAGATGTATCGAGACTTGCGGGAAATCTATTGGTGGAGTGGCATGAAGAAAGATATAGCAACATTTGTAGCTAAGTGTGCAACATGCCAACAAGTTAAGGTTGAACACTAAAGACCTGGTGGTATGATGCAAGAGTTGAGTATTCCCACCTGGAAGTGGGAAGAGATAAATATGGACTTCGTGGTTGGTTTACCTCCTTCCCGACGCCATCATGATTCCATTTGGGTTGTGGTTGATAGATTGACTAAGTCTGATCATTTCTTACCTGTTCATACTTCATATACTGCTGAGGATTACGCTAGATTGTATATCCGAGAGCTAGTCAGACTGCAAGGAGTTCCCTTGTCTATCATTTCGGATAGGGGTACTCAGTTCACTTCATAATTTTGAAAAGCTTTTCAGAAGGGTCTTGGTACCCAAGTGCTTTTGAGTTCTGCTTTTCATCCGTAGACCGATGGTCAGGCTGAGCGGACCATCCAGACCTTAGAGGATATGTTGAGAGCTTGTGCACTTGACTTTAAGGGAAGTTGGGATGATCACTTACCGTTGATAGATTTTGCTTACAATAACAGTTTCCACTCTAGTATTGGCATGGCTCCGTTTGAAGCCTTATATGAGAGGAAGTATAGATCACCCATAGGTTGGTTTGAGGTGGGTGAAGCATCTGTGAGTGGTCCTGATTCGGTATTTGAGGCTATGGAAAAAGTTAAGTTGATTAGGGAAAGGTTGAAAACTGCGCAGAGTCGCCAGAAGTCATATGCGGATGTTAGAAGGAGAGACCTTGAGTTTGAAGTTGGTGACCTAGTGTATCTGAAAATTTCACCCATGAGGGGGGTGAGGAGATTCGGAATGAAGGGGAAGCTTAGTCCCCGTTATGTTGGTCCTTACAAAATTCTTAGCCATGTTGGTAAGGTAGCTTATGAGGTCGAGTTGCCTTCCGAGTTGTCCTCTGTTCATCCAATATTCCATGTCTCCATGCTTAGAAAGCATATTAGCGATGCTGTGGTAGTGGGTTCCTCTGTGAGTGCTGACATTCAAGAAAATCTTTCTTTTGATGAGATTCCTGTTGAGATTCTTGATTTAAGTGTCCGAAGACTAAGGAACAAAGAAGTTTCCTTGGTCAAGGTGTTGTGGAGAAACCAATCTGTTGAGGGTGCAACTTAGGAAGCTAAGGCGGATATGCGATTCAAGTACCCACACCTATTTTCCGCAAACTCCGATCAAGCCGAAGGTACCGTTCTTTCCTAAATCATGCACTTTTGATAAAAGTTGCAGCAGTTCAGCTGTCATTTATTATGTGTTCAGCTGTAGTTTCTTGAATTTATGCATTCTATGTTGCATTCGGAGTGGGAAACGATGTGGTGATGAGTCTAACGAATGGTTTCAGCTGTATGCTCTATTCCCTATCTAATCTTGGCATGTATAGCGTCATTCGAGGATGAATGTTTCCAAGGGGGGGATGATGTAATACCCCGGGAAATTTTTCGTTGAAATTTTGTGTGTAAACGTATTGGGTTCTATCTTCTAGAATGAATTATAAATTTTCCGGATGGAATATCTTAGATTATGACCCACCATTACGTAGATTATCAAATAATATTTCCAACGATATTGGATCATCCAAAACGGACACCCGAGTGACGAGTTATGAACATTCCGATAGAACCATGAATAGTAGTGAACAGTAAAACGTGCAGGAAAAAGTACTGAGGCCTGATGTATTTTTTCTCCAACTTTAAACAATCATAACTCCTTGTACATAATCGTCTGGGTGATCTACTATATATCAACAGAAAGATATGCGAGTCCTCTTTCCGATGAAATTGGTTTCATCCAATTTATCTGTCGGAGCAAAAAGTTATGGTCGATCTACTTCAGCCTATCAAAAGTGTATTTTTGGGTCAACTTTAAACAATCATAACTCCTTGTACACAATGATCTGGGTGAGATACTATATATCAACGGAAAGATATGAGAGTCCTCTTTCTAATGAAATTGGTTTCATCCAATTTGTATATCGAAGTAAAACATTATGGTTGATATACTTCAGACTATCAAAACAGTCCACCAAAGGACAAATTCGAGAATTATTTGATTTTTAGGGGAGTTTTGGTCATTTCCCCTCACACAAAATCCGTCCAAACCCTATATTAAAGCCTATTAGAAGCATTATATGTTATATTTCATCAAATTCTCTCAAAAAGAAAACCCTAAGCTCCTACATCCAACTTCAAGAACCTCCAAAGTTCACTATTAATTCTGCAAATTTATTCATAATTCCAAGTTCCTAGTTCAAGAACTCCAAGAACCATCATTCAAAGGCACGATTAACATCTCAAAAATGAGTATCGATCTAAAGTTCATCATTCAAGGTATGTGGAGTTTTCAACAAGAACTCTCTTTCGTTCTTGTGCCCAAAAGTAATTTTCTTTATAAAGGCATTATTTTTATTTGATTTTTATGAATTTGAAGTATGGACCCATATCTTATGATGATTATTATGAAATCTTGATGTTTATGATTTTGAAAGATGAATTTACATGTGTGGTGATATAAAGCATGAATCTTGAACGATATTTATCATGATTTTGATATTTGGGTCGTGAATCCCCATTGGAAATTGTGTTTTTTTTTTGAAAAAGTGTGTGTTATAAGAACGTTGATGTTGAATATTTGAGATATTTTAAATGATTTGACCTTTTGGTCTTAATGGAGTTGTTTTGAACTCGAGTGTGAAAGAAATCCACAACGTGGTTGATTTTGATAGATGGGAAGTATGATGGCTCCTGATGTATATTTATATATTACTAAAATTGTTTTGTTATGGATTGTCTTTGAAATGATCTGAGCTAAGTTCGGGAGAAATCTTTAGCACCGAGTGGGAGGTATAAAGTGACCTTACTTTTCTAGAACTACGTGTCCTCGTAGGAGTGAGCCTGAGGCTGATTTATATAGTGATCACTAGTTTGTGTGGATTTGATATCGATAGTCCTACTCCGATGGCAAGGATAAGACGGCTCTCCCCAACATGGGTTGTACGTTGGACTTCATGTAGCTCACATGGTTTATGTCAGCTATAGGATCTCCCAGTGTGTGTGTGTTTCCTTGTGTCTATGGTGAATGGTGAAGTGATTTGAAAGTGGAATTGTGAAAGTTATTCTTTCGAAAGATTTAAATGATATTTACATTATGAGAATTGATATTCTTGATGAACTAAAAGTGATTGACAATTTATATGATGACTCGCATGTGTTATTATACTTATTTCATCCTCTCATGATTTTGATGATTTTCTTCGGACTATGTGAGTCTTTCATACATCCTGCATATTTCTTATAAATATTTATGATGATGATGTTTATACAACTACATACACCCCCATATACTCGGTTCCTTTCCATGGTACTGACCCACATCTTCGGATGTGGGCTGTATTTTCTCGGAATGTAGGTTCAGGTGCTCAGTTCTAGGTTCGACAGTGACTCTTCGGGCACGCTGTTCTACATCCTCTGTTGTGGTGAGTCCTCATGTTCCGAGGACGTGATGTCTGATGTTGATTTCACGGAATTGTTTGCATTTGATAACTGAGTATGAGTCAGTTGGGGAATGTCTCAATGGCTCGCTGGTTTTATTGATTTTCTTAGAGGCTTGTCAGACTAGTATAGATGTTGGGAGTTGACTAATAAGTCATATTTTGTTATCTTTCTGAAATTCTTTTATTCTTGGATGATGATTACTCTGTTGATATTTGAGGGTTATTTATGGAAACCCCATTGATTTGTGTTGAATTGAATGAAAATGGCTCAAAGGGTTAGCTTGGGGCTACTCGTAGCCTCAAGCACCGTGTGATGCTCTGAGACCCATTTTTTGGGGCGTTACATTAATCCAGAATATACTATAAAAACAACATCTATAGAAGCTACAAATGAAGACCTTAAAGACTTTGAAATACAAATAAAAGAGCTACTAGAATTAGAAATAATTAGAAGATCTACATCAAGACACAGGTCAACAACTTTCATAGTAAGAAACCATAGTGAAATAGTAAGAGGAAAAACTAGAATGGTAATAAATTATAAAAGGCTAAATGATAATACTGTAATGGATATATATAAGTTACTAGAAAAAACAAAATTAATAAATAGAATACAAGGAAGAAAAGTATTTAGTAAATTTGATTGTAAATCTGGATATTGACAGATTAAAATGCATGAAGATAGTATAGAATAAACAACTTTCACATGTACAGAAGGACATTTTGAATGGCTGGACATGCCGTTCGGATTAAAGACGACTCAAATAATTTTTCAAAGAAAAATGGATAGTATTTTTAGAGACTATAAAATTTTTATATTAGTTTACGTAGATGATAGTATAGTTTTTAGTAATACTATGAGAGAACATTTAGGACATTTACAACAAGTTTTTAAATTATTTGTAGATAATGGAATAATAATAAGTAGAAAGAAAATGAAATTATGTAAAAATATTATTAATTCTTTAGGAGTAGTTATTGGAGACGGTAGAATAAAATTACAACCACACATAGATAAAAAGATCTTAGAAATGCTAGATAAATTAGACAAAACTAAAGATTTACAAAAATTCTTAGGATTATTAAATTAAGCTAGAGCTTTTATTAAAGATTTAGGAAAAGTAGCAGGACCACTATACTCTAAAACAGGATCGACAAGCCAAAAATCCTTTAATACTGAAGACATAAAATTAGTCCAACAACTTAAGCGCATGATACAAGACATCCCAAACTTAACATTACCATTAGAAACAAATTATTTAATAGTTGAGACAAACGGAAGCCTTTAAGGATGGGGAGCAATATTAAAGGCAAAACCCAATAAATACAGTGATAAAAAGGATGAAAAAATTTATGCTTATTCAAGTGGAAAATATAAAGAAAAGGTAAAGTTAAATAGCATAGATGCGGAGACACTAGCAGTAATTTATGGTTTGAATAGTTTTAAACTTTATATATTAAATAAGCCCGAAATACTAGTAAGAACAGACTGCGAGGCTACAGTAAAGTTTTATCAAAAAATAAAAGATAAGAATAATAGTAAAAGGAGATGGTTAAATTTCCTAGATGCTACTTCAATATATAATATTATTTTAGACCACATTAAAGGAAAAGATAATAATTTAGCAGATCATTTATGTAGAATAATGAAAGAAGACAACTAACGACTTTTGTTTCAGTATTAATACAGGAAAAGGAAAAGGCAAGGCAGAAGCCTCATCATCCCAAGACTATTTTTCCTTTATTACCACCTTCTTGTAATCTAATGGGTTCTTCTATTGACATTCTTTTTCCTCTAGGTTTTATTTCTTGTTCTGTCAGAGTGTTTGGGTTTGTTCTAAATACTCTATGTCTTGATAAATTTTTTGTTGTTAATGGTACGTTTTGCATATTGGTTATTCTTTGGAAAGGGATTGAGAAACTTTCCGCGCTTTCCATAAATTCTTTTATACTTTCATCTATACTATATATTGATTCTAAGTCTTCACTTTTATTTTCTTTTTACGTGTATAACCATAATTATCTGTTCTTAATTCACAATTTATAAAATGCTCTTTCATTTCCTCAAGGTCTAAGTTTCCTAATTTACAGCCTGTGCATTTAAATACTCTATTGCTATTTATTTCATATAGGGCTTCTGCTTTTATTTTAGCTTTATTTACTTCAAAACCTTCTTCTAATATTTTAATATTCATAAAATTAGTATTCTCGCATTCTTCAATTTCTTCATCAGTCTCTTTTTTATTTGTATATTGATAGTCTGTGAATCTTACTGAAGCTTTTCCTTTACTGTTTATATATATTAAATGATCGGTTGGCTTTAAACACTGAAAAGGTACCCTCATCTGGAAGGTACTCTAATGAGAATGGTGGTACCCTTATCTGATAGGTTAAAACACCTCATCAACCCTCATCTGGTAGGTTTGATGTATCAACCTACGCTGGCTGTGTAGTTCTGGAATGCAAGGATTGCTTCTAAGGATCACACTCTCTACTGACAGGTGGGTCCCCATCCTTGGGTTTACTCGGTGTTGAATCCTACTCTCATCTGAATAGACACTAAACTGATTTCCTAGTTCGTACTAGGCTTGACTGAACTGTTACTGTTTGTACTTTTTAACTGAACTAAACTATGTTCATTGAGTTTCGTTAACTGACGGAAATACTACTGGATTCTGTTAACTAATTGAATACTATAGAGGTCTGAATTGAATACTGAATACTAATGAGGTCTGAACTGAATACTGAATACTACTGAGGTCTGAACTGAATACTGAATACTACTGAGGTCTGAACTGAATACTGAATACTGAATACGACTGAGTTCTGAACTGAATATTGAATACTACTGAGGTCTGAACTGAATACTGAACTGAACTGGACTGATACTTAGATTACTGAGATTTTCCTGAGGTCTGCAACTGACTGAGTTCTACTGAGTTTTGTAACTAACTGATAGTACTACTGATCGTGATGTGATTGATACTGTTCTGTAACTGACACTGGATCTAGGTAAACAACTAAATTGCCGGGTATTAAATACCTCCAGGACTCGATAGCATGAAAGTAAAGCATGGCATGATCATAATAACATAACAATAGTCAATTGTCAACAATGCTTTCATTTAGACATTTTGTCAAACACTTTGAGGCTATGGACTTGTACATGGATGAGAATACATGGTAACATGTCATGATTACCCTATTCAATTCACATGGGCATTCTATCAAGCACATGGAGATTAATACTTGGACATGGGAATATCTTAAAAACATGAGAACATAGCATGGTTTCATAACCAACATCGTGAATTGGAGAAATTACATGAAATTCACTTGAAATAGGACATGGATATTTCATCACAACATGTAAGGATCAAACATGTGGAAAACATGAACTTAAAATAAGGAATTATAAGGATAAAACATTTGGAAAACATGAACTCAAAATAAGGAATTATTTTTGATTATCTTGAATATAGGATCCACCATGGAATCCAACTAAAACTCTAAGGACATGATATGTAAGCCTTTGTTCAAAATCATTCTTGTAGGAATTTCATCAAACACTTGTAATTCATGGTTTAGGCTAAGCATGGGAGTAGTTAAAAATAGTAGAAATAGCATGATTTCACCTCTAAAATCATCGATTAGAGTTTAAATTTAGCAAACAATACCATTCAAACATGTAAGGATTAACATCACCCACAATTTCATGGAAACATGATAAAAGTTTGAGATTCATGAAAATTTATAAACAAAATTCATGGGAACATATAAAGATTATAACTTTAAACTTGAAATTTGATTTTTTGGGCTCCATGAGTGAAAGAGGACCCATGGATGAACTCCCACATACCTTAAAGCTTTAATCTTGAAGGAGAAACACAATCTTAAAAACATTCTTGAATTAGGAAACTTGATTCTTGATTCTTTTCTTAAAGAAAATTTTATGGAGTTCTTGGTGTTCTTGAGGAGGCTAGGGTTTTATTGGACAGAAAAAGATGATTAATAATGTATCTAATATTTTTGGGGTTGAAATTAAGTGTTAGGGGCGTATTTGAGTGAAGGGAATTGACCAAAGTATTCCTAGACCTTTTAGTAACTGAATTAACATGTAAAACATCTTTGGATCCGCTTTAGTTTTTTGTGTTGGGGCGTAGTCAACGCGACGCATCGAGATCGTGTCGGCTTACCGCCTCATACGAAAAATATACAAATTTCTGTTTATATTAATGAAAATAATGAATTTATTATTTTAGTAAGTAATAAAATCAAATTAATCAAACAAAGACACATTCCTTGATTTTTGCCTTATTTTAAAGTATTTGATTAATTTAATTTTTCAAGTTGCTAATGTATTAAAAATTGATGTATGAGGCTTGTTCAATGTCCCCTTTCCATGGAATTTTTTGTAATGTTGTAAAATTATGTGTGTGAGAGAGAGAATAATTAATTCCTATACACATGGATTTGTGTAACTTACCTATTATAAAACTACTTAGCCCTCCTATATTTCTTCAACCTTTTTTCCATTTAAATTTAGTAAAATCTAACTCCTTCGGTTAAGAAACGAACTTAATCTAAATCTAGTAGTTGTAAGTAAAGGGTGGCAAAATTAGTTCATAAAAACATAATCAACCTAATCTGTTTGTTGACATTGTGCTATGGATAGTGATATAGGTATTGTGGTATTCAGCAAGGGCTAGTAATGTCTGGCACATAACCTTCTAGAAAGATAGATGCAAAGCTTGATGGTTTGTTATCGTCGATTACAGGGTATGTTACTTGTAGTGAATATTGATATATCCAAATATCAATATGAGGTTTATATAGCCTTGAATTCTCTCACATCATGAAATACCCCAGATTTGAAAATTTTCTGAGCTTTGAGGTCACTGCCTAGTTATGACTGAACTTCATGAGTCGTAGGGTGTCTTGATGAGTTGTAAAAAACCCAGTAAGTTTGTGGCTTGATTCTACTCTGAGTACGAGTGGCTCACCAAGATCCATAATGAGATGTTACGAGTCATTAGGTGTAATCGTAGGGTATCCAGTATATTATCCCAATTTATGTTCTGTGTTGACTATGACTGAACCTACGAGTCATAGGGTCCCATTACGATTGGTTCCATTGAGACATAAAGATAACAATGTAGGGTTCCTTGGTGGTACTTCCTTGGTTACGACTTGTGGTGACGATTTGTAAGGTATGGTTACGAGTTATGGGGTTGACTCATTATCAAAGGCAGTACTTTTCAACTTTTAAGTTGAGGGCATTCTAGATATTTCTCCTTTTAACCAAATAGAAACCCACGACTTATAACCTCTTTTAGGTTGTCATTATCTATCAGAAAAAACTTAGTAACTCCTCAAAATACTCTCAAATCTTCAAAAACACTTAGTGTTTCAAAAGGTTGATCAATTAGGGATCTTAAGGGTAATTTCTCTCCGTACATCTTACTATTACAGACATGCTACTCTTCCCTTATTGTTAATTTTGTAAAAATATGTGATTTAATGTCATGACCCGAGGCTACCCCCTAGTCTTGACAACGGTGCTTACGGTCACAAGTGACCACAAGCTAACCCATGAGATGGTACCTGCTGTGAGTACTGAGTAATTGATAATAAAGATATATGTGGAAAACAACTGATAAATGCCATAAGTATTTAAATACTAAGAATGTAACTGAATCTGCAAGTATGAAAACATCTTCAAAAATACTGAAATCCAACTGATAACACTGATAAACTAACTGACTTTCTGAATGTCTAAAATGCCTCTAACTGTCTGACTGTGGAGTTGATGGGAAAAGTCCTCAACTAACTCCAACTGACTGAATAATACTGAACTACTGAATAGCTAAAATAAATCATCATGTTCCTAAAAGATGAGGACCCACCACTACTGCTGCTATGTCATGCTGGGATGTCTAACTGTGGTCGGGGAGCTGAGCGTCCGAACCTATAATATAAGACATCATAGCGCAAATAAAGTATGCGGTCAGTACTTTAAATGTACAGGTATATGAGATAAGGTTAGACTGAAATACATAGGTTTATGTGCTTGAAATAACAATTGACTGAACAACATGAGATAACTGATGCATAAATATGTGAAAGCTATAAATTCTGAGAATGCATGACCAAACATATAACATGTTACTGAAATAGTTTGTAAACTGAAATACTGAAATCTAGTAACTGAATAACTGATGAACTTTATGATAGGTCCAGTAAACCTAAACTGAACTCTATACTGAATACTAAGTTGAGACTGTGGAGGTATCATGTAACCAACATGCCCTAATCTGAGCTAATCGGGGTCCAACTTATAACCCTAGTTGGAAGGGTGTCAATACCGTGCCATGGGTACTAACACATGACTGTGTGGATCCACTAATCTGGTGTCTCGAAGGACTAGGGAGTCAGTCCTAAACTGGTGGGTGACCCCTAAGAGAATATCTGTCCTAAAATGGCAAGTGACATCTCAGAGAATGTCAGTCCTAAACTGGAGGGTGACATCTCGTAATCCTACATTGGCTACGTAGTTCTGAAACTTAAGGACTTCTTCTAAGGACCTAGTCCTAGCTGGCGGGTGAGCCCCCATCCCTAGGATCGCTCGGTGCTAAATCCTACTCCCAACTGAACTAACACTGATTAATGAACTGTTCTAAGTTTAACTACCTATGATAACTGACTGAACTGGCAATGCTCATGATATATCTGAAATCATTTTGAATGTACTAAGACTATGTAAACAGCTAAGTTTCAGGTATTCATAACCCCCAACACTGAATGCAAATAATGACAAAGGCATGAAAAAGCTTCGAAAGACCGTAATGGGGAATCATTCTACAGAATCATTCTCTTTGGCATTTCATCAAACACATGGAGATTAAGACTTTAACATGGGGAGGCTTTTAAACATGATAAGACAACATGATTACATGAAAAAAACCATAATTTGAGAAGTTATCCTGAATTTCATGAACATGACATGGGAATTTCAATATCAAAAACATATTATAATCCATTCCACTTGAAAACAATTGTAATCTTAACTTAAAATCAGAATAACAAGAAATTCATGGAGATAATTCATTTAAAACACGAAAAACTTATAATTTAACATTTAAAAAGGGATTCTTGGACTCCATGGTGAAAGGAAACCATAGATGAACATCACACATACCTTTGACACCTAAATCTTGAAAGAGTACAACTTTCTTGAAAGTTTTTGGATGGAGAAGCTTGAATTCTTGAGTTTTCTTGAAGTGAAAGAAAGGGAATTGTTGAACTTGGGGGAATGATTAGTTTTTTTTAAGAGTAAAATTGGAGAATTTTGGCATATAATGCCCTAACTGAAGCTAAATCCTGTATGTTTACAAATTGGGGCGATGGAAATCGAAAAGATAAAACTGTTCCTCAGGAATTTAAATTCATAACAGGAACGCTTATTTGAGGGCCACCGCTATACGCCAAGGGCCCCATCGCTATACCACCACGACGCACCACAATCGTGGTGAGTCTCTGGAATTGAAATCCAAACGTGCCTCAATCCTCGTCCAAAAATTCTGAAACTTCCTCGAGACATGCCCCTTACAGCCCTGAACATGAATTAACTCAAAAACTTATGTCTCGGGGTTGGAAAGGTCAGTTTAAAAATCCTTAAAGTTAAGAGTTTAAAAATAAGGCTAAGTCCCCAACACTTTGCTAAACTTTTAGGTTCTAAATCTCTTATGCATTGACTATGATCTTAACTAAGCTAAGAAAAGTATGAGGCATTACATTTAAAGTATTGTTCATGAGATATTGTGATGGTTTTGAAACAAGGGTTGAGATTTTTGAACGTTTATAAAGTGAACAATGTTTCTTATGATTTATATATGATTTTCATGCTTTAAATATGGTTTTGAACTTGTGGATGCATGCGTATGGTGAATGAACTAGGGAATTGTGATTTTCCCAAGCTTGTGTCTTTGAAGTGGTTATAACCCCAACCCTATAATGTGAAATTGATTTTAGTAATGAGAGTTGTAGGAATTTGTAAAATTAAACTAGTCTTGAACTATTGCATGATATAAAAAGCTATTTGAAATACAATTGTATGATTTAATGAACAAAGGGAGTCGGTGTTCCTAATGTGTAGTAATGAACAAAGGGAGTTTTTTCCCTAAGTTAATGAATTTTTTTTTGGCATGTTGTTGTTACCTTGCAAGTGTAGTTGGTATGATGATACCGACAATGTATGCCTTAATGTGAAATATGGTTCATGAATGAAATTGTGTGATAAATATTTTAATTGAGCTATAATAAGGGTTGTGTAGTTGAGTTGTGAAAGTGGAGGTCCGAGTGACCGATACTGGATACCGTGTTTGCCAATGCGGGGGTCAAAGTGACCTGGGAGGTTTGAGTCTCCCTTATTATTATTATTATTATTATTATTATTATTATTATTATTATTTCATGATTATGGAGGTTTGATTCCCCCGTAAATCATTATATGATCGGGTGCTTAAGTCACCTTGTTCTATGTTGGAGTGTTTGAGTCCCCCATGTGTATATATATGAGATTATTCTCTGATTTGTATGGCTACACGTGCTGAGGCCCGACCAGGGGGTGAGATCTAGGGCCCATATAGCCCGTGGATACCATTATATGACGGTTGAACGAAACAATCCAGACAAAGCTTTTAAAAGTTCATGCTAAGACTTGTTCCCTATGCCGACATGTGATATGTATATATACATATGTTTATGTATTGATTATGTGCATTGATTTTGAATGATTTTAAACTGTTGATCATATCATTATATTATCCTTATCCTCGAGTTACAGGCTAGGGTTCACCTCACTAACCGTCTTTGGACGCTACATCCCCACATGATGCAGGAATGGTCATACTTCCACTCCTCCTGCTCAGTGACTTGGATCCGAGATCAGCTAACGAGTCAGATTGAAGTTGTGAGCTTCCATACTTTGGACGACCCCATTTCATGATTATGGTTTCGTTTATATTTTAACTATTCCCTTGGCTTTGGTTTTGACTATTGTCGGGGGCATGCCCCGACACGTTATTGATATTTAGTTTTAGATAATATTTTAGAAGGCTTTGTTTGGAATACTGTGGCTATTGGGCGGTATCAGTTGGTTGGTTGGCCGGTCGTCGATCAGTGGTTGGTTATGGACATGCATCTAAACTTTCTTAGACTTTTGAACGCTATCTTGTTATATGTTTAAAATTCAGCTAAACTTGGATTGTGGTGTATTTGGTTTGGTTAGGTACAAGGGGTGATCTCCGGTCCACGTGAGACTTGAGATACCCGTCACGGCCAGGCCCTGGTTCGAGTCATGACACCTCAATAATTAGCTTGTGGGCTATGGTTCTCTTTCGATTATATCACAGTTTTATCTTATAGTGTTGGACACAATTTTAGTAAAATATTTCATTCTCTAAGTATAATGATGTTATTCTTTTGTAACCAAAGTAGGTAAGACTTCAGAAAATATTTCACAAGAGCACAGTCCACCCACCTTCAAGCTTTTAATGATAAGTAAATTTTCTTATAGTTAGGCCTTCACTTTTTTCAGTAGCCTACTCTAGATGATTTTTGGTGAAGGCAAAGGGCCTATTATAGAAAAATTCTTTTTCTTTTTACAAGAATAGCCACAGATTCTAGAAGGATATACACATATATACACCCCACCACAAACACACTGGAGAAAGTAGTAATTATATTTTTTTAATTAAAGCCGTCCACGTGAATATTTTATTAAAAGAAAACAAAGAGTGCAAAACCTAATTCGATCATCAAGGCCCAAATGAAACTATAACAAAAAGCAAAAAAAAAACAAAAAAACAAACAAACAACAAAAATCCTAAATAAAAAACAACAAAAATCCTACTAACACCGAAGAGTCTAAAAGAGCTCAAAAGGAAAAGTCATTTCTTCATCTTTATTCTCCTCACTGTAAGCTCTGTAGCTTCCATCGACCTTCAATGTCGATCTAATATGATGAGACGAAGCTAGATAAGATTAAAACTCCATTAACTATACCATTATCTCAACGCCAAATCTGCATGCAACCGAGCTTGAATTGTTTTCACTTAAGACATTTAAAGACTCGTAAGAATGCCATGAAAAGAGAATGAAGACTTCTTCAACTCTATGTGAGTGGATCTGGTGAGTACAATCATAGTTTGTGATGTTTCTCTATTTCTCTTAGAACCATTGAAATTTCTGAATAATCTATTGTAGCTCCTCTTTTTTGTAGATTGAGCTTTGGCAAAACTGCACTGCAAAATCAAGAATCTTATATGGTATATCAGATTTATCTCTTTATGGAACATTTTTTATATTGCTATGCATTTAATTTGATTGGTTGTTTGATTTCTCATCTTCCTTGTTTATCAGCAAATTGTGTTTAAACATACTGATACCACTGTCAAAGATTCAAAAACACCAGGTGAATCATCCAACCTGTCACTTTTATGTCCTGTCACTACCTCTATTGCTGTAGTTGTATTACACTAAGTAATTTATCTATTCTTCTTTGTTTTGCTGCTTGTATGTGTGTCACTTCCTTCTATCAGCATGCTTGCACATGACTTTATTGTTACTCATGAATGATGAAATCTCTATTTTTGTATCTTTATTTATTTATTTATTTATTTATTTATTTATTTTTACTAATCAAAGTTATATTCATAACTAGAGATGAACGTCCGGTTCTTCGGTTTGGTTATGTCAAAGTTCTGCTCGAATTTTGATTTTTATTTTTGAAAAAATGAGAATCAAACATCGAACCAAATTTGGTTCAGTTTTTGAACTTCGGTTCAATGTTTCTTAATCAATTTTTTTAGTGCAAGAGAAATAAAATTAATAAAAATATTTTCACTTTCCACTTTGTAGTTCAATTACATACATAATAATACATGTTTCAAGTGACCAGTTGAGAGAAAACACTACTAATGAACACACCTTTTTTAGTTTGCCTCAATCAAAACAAAATTGCTATTTTACTAGCAACAACCTCAACCCACAATTTCACAAGGTTGGCAATACATTATTGTCTGCTAGTGAGTAGTGACTCCCAATATCACAAATATGAAACTAGCAATATTAACAACCACAATTTTACAATGCTGCACAACATTTTCAGCTACTTATTAAAGGTTTCTCAAGTGATTGAGATTTGAAAGTCGCACCTAAAGGCTGTAGGGACCACTGTCGGTTGAGAGCCTGAGATCTAAAGAGTACAATAGATGTCTAGAAATGACCAAAATCTAAGAGAAGTGGCAAGGTCATAGGAGTGGCAAACCAACAACAATGACAGAAGCAACTTAAACTAGTGTTCTTCATAGGAGAAGAAGGAGCTTTGAGGCTATGAAGCTGCACGAGCGATAAAAGGCTGCTGGCATAGTCTCGCGGCTGCGGATAAACCTATGCAGGAGTGGCCCCTTCCAGGACTGCATATCCCTATAGGTGCAGCGCTCCCTTTGTAGGCACAACACCACATGAGCGACCACTAATCACAAATGCAACACTATTGGTACGGTAAAAGCACCATAAATGTGACTATGCGAGTACACGACACTAGCAACAAACAACAACTATAAATAACATTCTGAACTCAGATCAACTCTCAGGACTAGCCCAAAATTAGGTGAACACAAATCAAATATGCTATTAGATTAAAAAGGCCATTTCAGACTCAATAGATTTATCAAAAGACCAAGTAGAGATCATCTTGATCAAATGTTGATCAAAGTTAAACCTTGTCATGACCCAAACTTATTGTGAGTGACACCCACACTAAACCTTCGCTAGGAGAACAATCTAACCAAAAACTCAATCCCAAAAACATATCCATTTTAAATAAGGAAAAAACCATACCTATTGAAATAATAATAATCTCTAACAATTTAAATAAATGCATAAAGAATTCATAATATCTTAAAATAATCCTTAGAAACTGAATGCCATCATGCTAGAACTCTGACTAAAACATGTTTATAGGATAACCCAAAAAACACCAACTATAAATAAAAACTATCTTTATCCGAAACACGGAGGACAATATCAATATAAGAGATATCCATGGCTATTCGAAAGATGAATGCTCATGCTTGGATCTGATGTCAGGCTAAGGTCTACAAGTGACATCTCGTAGGAGTTGCTGCAATATGCTATGCACTTAACAGAAAGAAGAGCACAGAGTAGTATCGGTACAAAATCAATATGTACTGGTAGGTATCATAGGCTGACCCAATGTCGCGACCCAAATCACGAATTTTGTGGGAACCTATCCAACTCTACCCTAGATAAGAGAACCCTTACCATTCATTATTTAACAATTGAAGACAACATTAATGAACCTTAAGGATTAATAAATAACAACTCCTTATTTTAAAACAAAACTTATTATGAAGTACATTCAAAAAATATTTTACACAACTTCCCAGAACCTAATCTAAATTGTTATAAGAGCACTAAAATAAGGAAAGTTTACCTAAGGCATAACATCTATGTATGAGTAGGATGATAGGAACTGCTAAAGAATAATCACTGATGTACCTATAAAAACTTCAACTAACTTGCAACATGACTGTATCCCTAAATAGATATATAGTGAGTGTAGTATCAGTATAACCATATATATTGGTAGGCATCATCAGCTGACCAAGGTTAGAAACAAATAACAATAATAGAAAATAGAAAGAAAATCATGGCATCAAGTAAAGTTTTGGTTACTAAATCTCTTTTTCATACAATAGTTGACATATTGCCTTTAGCATTTTTGTGACATACATATCGTTTAATATTTTTGTGTATCTTTGTCCTTTGACAAACCCATCCATCTTTATAACTCCTAATTCTTTTGTTTATCTTGTATTCTTTCACTATCTCGTGAACCTATTTCTATCAAGCATAAAACGTCTTATAGGCTTCACGATTCTAACATCCCAAAGGTACTAGACTAGACTGCCCAAACCCAATCACTCTATAACTTTCTATAAAATTAAGTATAAACACCACTTTTTCTTCCCACAAATAAACTGATGAGTACTTATAAGTCAATTTTGTTAAGCAGGTTTTCTATAATCAAAGTCCACCACAACATACACATATAGGTACTCCATAAAGTATAATGAATACGTACATGCAATATGTACGCATCATCTCATCATCAACATTATCTCACCTTCACCTTATCATCATCATCTAATAATCTCAACATCATCCACAAAACAATATCATCGCAACATGATCTTAATATCACTGTCAATATGATCACATCATCACATTATTATCATCGCACTCTCATTTTTCCATCATTAGTATTTCAATATCAGTATTCATCAATGCAGCATAAGGGTGTCAAGTGGGCCGGTCCGACCCGGCCCGACCCGGCTCTCGTAACTAACCCGGCCCGATAAGCCCTAGGGCTTTAGAGATCCGGGTCCCGGGCCGGTTATTTTTTTAAAATGGGCCCGGCTAACCCGACCCGGACCAAGCCTGGTCCAGGCACGCCGGTTAACCGGCCTGGCCCGAATACCTTTTTTTTTAATTTTTTTTTTTGGGATTTTGGGTCAAACTAGCCGTTGGTCCAACGAAAACTAGAATGGACCCAGCAACCGGTCACATAGCGAAGAAGTATAATAAATTGAAGGACCGGGAAGAAATAGCTAAAATGGTAGCTGTGGGTTATTTGCCTTTTAGTTTTTCTTCTTCTGATGCCTTTATTCATTATATACAAGCAATTTATAATCATATGTTTAACGGTATTCCTAGAACTACTTGTCGGTCTGATATTTTTAGACTTCATTCACAATATTATTTTTATTTATCAACATTGTTAAAAAATATTCAATGTAAATTGTCCCTAACTTCTGATCTTGGTCGTGCTATAAATAAAAATGATTATTTAACCGTTACTTGTCATTGGATGGATAGTAATTTCGTGATGCAAAAACGTATTCTTGCTTTTTTATATGATGAAGATCGTAAACATACTGGATAATTTATTGCTGATTCTATTGTTAAAATTGCCGGATATTATGGTATCGAAAATAAAATTTTATGTATTGCTTTTGATAATGCTTCTAACAACAAGACTGCTATAAAAAAATTAAAATCTACGCTATCTCCGCTCTTGCCTGAAATTTTTTATAGTAAGTGTGCATGTCATATATATAATTTAATTGTAAAAGATGGTCTTGAGTTTTTTGAGCTTTATATTGAAAAAATTCGTCTTGCCGTTGGTTTTATTCAAGAAAATAATCGTAGATCGAGAATTAGAGAATTTAAAGTTAAAGTTAAATGTCAAGAAAATGGACTTACACCGATTTTGATGCCGGAGGAAATTGATACTAGATGGAATTCTACGTATGAATTTTTAAAAACTTGTTATAAATATAGAATTTCTATTACACTAACTTTTAACCAACATTGCGGTTCATTTGCTGATTCTGCTGATTGCATGCTACATAATTCTGATTAGGTTGTAATTAATGAACTTGTTAAGTTTTTAGAAAAATTTTATGTAGCTACGGTTGAATTTTCCGGTGCTTATTATCCTACCGTTTGTAATATTTTGGCGTATATAGCCGACATTTCTGGTTTTCTCAAAGAATATAAAAATAAAGAAGGTTATAAAGAAGCTGTTGGAGCCATGTTTACGAAATTTTAAAAATATTTTTTTCCGATTCCCCCTATTTACTTGGTTAGTGCTATGCTAAATCCGTGCATGAAATAAAATAATATGTGTCACTTTAGTACTCTTATTTATACTAACTTAGAAATAAATACTAACCATGATTCTTAACAAGTACAACCTGATTTGTGGACGGCCACGGTTGATTCAAAGGATTACATAGAAAAATTATATAATCACTATGCTGATTTATTTGATTTAGTTGTACCTACAAATATCACTCCAACTGTCGCTCCTCATCCTCCCGAGGAGCCATCATCTTCTAAAAGGCCGAAACATAGTGGTTTTCCTGATTCCTTTTATGATTTAAATTGTTGGAATAGTGTTGATGAGAGAACTTACACATCAACTTATCGGGAAGAGCTGAAATATTATCTTCGGTCGGCACCAGAGGATCGCAGACGACGGATCAACACGTAGGATTGGTGGATGAGTAATGAAACACAATATCCTGTGCTTTCAAGATTAGCTAGAGATATCTTGGATGTTCCAATGTCAACCGTTGCATCAGAGAGCGCCTTTAGTCAGGGACGACAGCAGCTTGGAGACAACCGACACTTATTGGGAAGAAATGCAATGAATGTTCTAGTTTGCCTCAGAGATTGGATTAGAGCGGAAAGAAGAAACCAAGGAATGGAACCGGAGCCAAGTGACGAGTTGAAACTTGAAGAAATTATGTCTTCACGGGAGAACTCAACAGAATCAAGTCCAATGCATGGTTTTGCTCCCGTTGACTTCGACTATCCTATCCAAGTTCCTGTTAATATTAACATGGATGAATTTAAAAATATGATGCATAGTTTGTAGATTTTTCATTCATGTAAATTATAAATTTCGGATTATTTTGAAATCAATAAAATTCACCAAATTCATTCACTCCTTAGTCCTTGCTTTTTATAGTTTTTCATTTAACGATTTAAAATTTTAAATTGAATTTCTAGTTTTCTACTTTAAATTAAAAACTTACTTCTAATATATTATTAATTTACTACCAAATATTATTAATTTATTATATTAAGTAGCATATGTTTTGTATATTTGTGTATATATCTTCTATAGAAGTGTATATTTAACGTATACATGTGTATATGTTTTATAAATTAGTATATAACTATATCTATATATATATATTGTAATGTATATATAATGTAGTATATTTTATAAGTAGTAGTATATATACATTGAATGGTGCGCATACACGTGTATATATCTTCTATAGAAGTGTATATTTAACGTATACATGTGTATATATTTTATAAATAAGTATATACCTATATCTATATATATTGTAATGTATATATAATGTAGTATATTTTATCTATATATATTGTAATGTATATATAATGTAGTATATTTTATAAGTAGTAGTATATATACATTAAATGGTGCATATACACGTGTATATATCTTCTATAGAAGTGTATATTTAACGTATACATGTGTATATGTTTTATAAATTGGTATTTAAGTATATCTATATATATTGTAATGTATATATAGTGTAGTATAATTTATTAGTAGTATATATACATTGAATGGTGCATATACACGTGTATATTTCTTCTATAGAAGTGTATATTTAACGTATACATGTGTATATATTTTATAAATTGGTATTTAAGTATATATATATATATTGTAATGTATATATATTGTAGTATATTTTATAAGTAGTAGTATATATACATTGAATGGTGCGTATACACGTGTATGTATCTTCTATAGAAGTGTATATTTAACGTATGCATGTGTATATGTTTTATAAATTAGTATATAACTATATCTATATATATTGTAATGTATATATAATGTAGTATATTTTATAAGTAGTAGTATATATACATTGAATGGTGCGTATACACGTGTATATATCTTCTATAGAAGTATATATTTAACGTATACATGTGTATATGTTTTATAAATTAGTATATAACTATATCTATATATATTGTAATGTATATATAATGTAGTATATTTTATAAGTTGTAGTATATATACATTGAATGGTGCGTATATATGAGTAATTGACTAATTGTGTATATGTGTATATATTTTTTAAATTCTAATGTAGTATATACTATATATATTGTGTATATATATTATTTAACGTATTTATGATGTATTTAGGTGGGTATATGACTATATGTAATGTATATTGAAAGAAAGTTTTTTTTTTATATATTTTTGATCGGGTTTGACCGTTTTTTTAATCGAGTTTGATTGGGTTTGACCGGGTTGGATTAAGTGGGCCGGGTTAGAGTGGGTTTTAATTTTTTTACTGTTGGGCCCGGCCCGGCCCATCTAGTGCCAAAACCGACCCTCAACCCGGTTAAAATAGAAGGGCCGGTTCCGGGTTGGCCCGGCCTGGCCTGGCCTGGCCCGTTTGACACTCCTAATTATTGCAGCATGCAATATGTAGTCAGAAATCTCAAGTGGTGTTGGAGGTAACCATGAACACTCAATTCACATACAAGCATAAAGTCAAGCATGTCCTTGATATCATTAACAACTCTCACCATACCAAAGGTTATTCTAACATTTATTTTATATATTCACATGCCTAGGAATTCTATAAACATATAAGTAAACACATAGAGTACCCTAATCGAACGACATCCGATAAATCTATCTTACCAAAGTATGTTGATACTTTTAGGCCGCCACTTATGTCTCTACCTAACACCCCAATACCAAATTACTAAGCGTGGCCCTAAGACACTTACCTCTAATATTTGACAACCTCCATCGTGAACATTAAGACCCTATCTAGTTTCCTTCCAATTATTCGACAACCATTCTTAGACTTCCATCCAATCAATCATAACCACGTAAGTTTACTCCTACAACCTTTCCTATACCCTACTAATCTACCATTATTTTATGTTTCATATTTTACACTCCTTATTCCCAAATGTCTTCACTGGTTTTCTAGAATACCATAAGAAACCTATCATAACCCCAATTTATTCTATCTTTACTCCTCGCCCCTCGCCCCTCGCCCCTCGGCCTCCCTTACTATCTTACTAATTAATTAATATCCTTGTAATCTCCAGCAAACTCTAATTCATACAAAACTATTCTTTTAACCTAAGTAGGAATCCGCCAACTTAATAATATAACAATTCAAATCACACATTTAAGATTAATCCAATTATTGTTATTCCGTCCCTCTTAATCCTTTTATTATCATTCCGTCCATCCAAATTTATGCTCGAAGGCCTACGATATAAAAACTACCGACCTTACTATCACTATTACATGCATCTAGCTCAAGTCTACTACAGTTTAACCATAACCTACCTCGTAGAAGAATTATATTGCTATGGAGGTTGGAGAGTTGTCCTACATGCGTCTGGACTCTTATCGGAATCCCATTGGGTATGCCTCAAAATTACCCTCATAAAGTGTGGCCTCCAAAATCTCATTATTCTAGGTGTTAGGTTCATTTTGGGTGTTTTTGAAGGAAGAGGATGATCTAAGGAGGCTCAGCTGATAAGAGGATTTTTAATAAAACTCGAGCTGGCTACTGCCCAAGTACCGTTGTCGTGGCTAGAGTACCACTGAGCGGTGGGTCTACTACTGCAGCAGCGTGCAGTAGGCCTGGCCTAATTTTTTTAATTTGTTGGCCCAATTAATGTTGGATACTATTTTTTTCCACAAAATAATTTCTATCAATTCAAAAAAGAGAATTTTCCTCGTTGAAAAGTTCTTTCTGGATGGTTTTAGACATAACGAGATTTTGGGTCGTTACATTATATACCAATTTACCCACTGTTCATCTCCATATGGTTATGGAGTGAAAATAATAGGATTCTAGACACAACTCAATATTTCATGAATATGGTGGTATTGAAAGAAAAGAGACCCTTACTTCTTATAAATTAACCCATCATATATCACTGAACCCTAATTAAATTAAATTTAGACTCAATATAATTGTTCAACATGCTCACGAAAAGGTCTTTGAATTTCTAACCTGACACATAAGTACTATTATATTATAAATTACAAAAGGAATTTACAAATTATATTCAATGTAATAGGTTATTTAAAATACTCCAGATATGGCAAAATACCGCAATGTATGAAAACTTGGAATAAAATGCAACCCTTTCGAAATTTGCCGCTGCAGCGATAGAACCGCTGCTGTAGTGGTACTCCTACAACGGCAAACTATTATCGCATCAGTACACAATTATTCAAATTTGAGAAAAATGTTTTATATTCCCCATTGTCACTTCGACACTCTGAAAACTCTAATTCTCTCATGCATTCATTTTTTAATCACTACTCAAGGTAAATTCTTTCCCCTACTACTTTTTCTATATCTTTATCATTATAGAATTGCAAAATCTAGAGTAGAAAAAGATTTTTCAGTTATTTTTCTTGGTGCAAATTTGAATTTTGAATTTTGATGGTGTTCTTGCAAAAAACTTCAAGCATGATAGATTCTATTACGTCTCCAATCCTCCTACAACATTCTAGGCGTATGATTGACCATGTTCATGGTTATTTTGGGACATGAAGAGGGTGGAAGATGAAGGGTCACCCTTTCCAACATTTTTGAACAATTTGGGCTTCATATGGGGTGTTAATCACCCCTATTTTTACTGTAGAAATATTTATAAGAACTTTACCAATCCCGATCTATGCTTAGGACTATAATTACAAAAAAGGTAAAAAAATGGGATGACTCACATAGCTTGAACAAGTATCAAATATAAAGCTCATAAATCATGTAAGATGAGGCACATAACACAAATCTCGTGAGTCGTCATTCTTTAACCTTAAAATCAGAAATCATTTTCTATTCTCAATACTCAAGACCAAAGGGGCTTTAAACAATACTATCAACTCATGCATATGCCTCAAGGAGAGTAAAACTTTATTAGTGCTCAAGATCTCATAACTCTTTTTGAACTCAAATATTTGGAATTCGAAATCATATCACTTTGAAACATACTTGAAGGCATTTCATTCACTTTAGGAAAAATATCTCATTTCAAGCTTTAGGGAAATCATTCAATCTCAAAAGAAAGATACTCTAGTTTAGTGAAAATAACTCATCTTAATGTTTCATGGGAAAATACCAAATCAAGGGAAAACACTTCCTTTTGAAGAGACAATTCATATCAAGGGAATACTTTAGCTAGGAAACCATTTTACAACCTCAATAGTAGGAAAATAGATCATAGGAGGGAAAATACTTTAGTTTCCGAGAAAGTTGTTGATCTCAAGTTTGAAAGGCAAGGGAGGTTCTCGTAACCTACATAAACCATGCGAGCTACATGGAGTCCAACGTTTTATCCTCCTAAGAAAGAGACCCACGTTGGGGAGGAGCGTCATACTCTTGCCAGGGAGTATAACCTGGGTCTAGTGATCACTAAACGAAACTCGGCCTTGGGCCCAATATCAACTCGGCCTTAGGCTCAATAATCATAAACTCGACCTAAGGCCCAACCTACAGTGGCACGTAGTTTTGGGATAAGAAACTATAGTAACTTACCCGCTCGGTGCTAAATACTACTCTCTTTGGATTATCTGTGCTCATCTCATACAAATCCACTTTTAGAATAATCTCATGGTTCACCACGAACCTAATAATCAAATCAGTAATCTCATATAGTGAAGTGAATTTCAAAGCTCTCGGACCATTAGGTCAATTCATTTCTCAATCATCTCAAAATACTCAAATCATGGGTGCTTATAGCACAAGAGTTCACAAATTCACAAGTCCCAAATAGGGCTTACTAACCCATAGTTCAATCTCAAGTTAAAGCTCATCAAAAGCATAATATATAGCATATAGATTCATAAATCATGTGGAAATCTGAGAATTTCAGCAATTTATCTCAAAATCTCAATATAGTCATATGCTTCAATATCTCAAACATTGCAAATATTAGCTTTTCAAGAAGTAAAATCATGGGGTTTATACCCAGCTATAAATTCTCAATAAAACATGCAGAAATCATGCTATTTGACTCTTAATTCATGGGAAATATCAATATAATGCATTCAATAATAATGGGTGAAAATCCCCAATTCAAATTCATGTAAAACCTCATAGATTTCAGGAAAATCATGATGTAAATAAAATAAGTCTTTGGGCACAAAGGTGAAAGGGTTACCTTTGTTCAAAACCCCACATACCATAGATTATGACATTGGATGAATAAGATTTCTCTAATCTCTTCTTCTTATCCTTGAAAGAGAGGTTTCTGGCCACACTTGACTTAGGGAACTTGAATCTCAACTCAATTTGAAGAATCCATGGTGAGTTCTTAGATTCCTTGGAGAAGAATTTTGTTTTGATTTGATTTGGAGGAGCAAACCCTAGATCATTAGTATTAGAGATGGGAAAATGAGGCAGCTGCTTCATATAGAATATATAGGAGGGTTTAAAAGAGGGGAAAAGACCAAAATATCCCTTCAAAAATGGGTTAAAAATACTGAACGGGGGCTGCGATGGTCCGTCAAAAGTTCAACGGTCCGTTGGATCGTCCGTCGCAAGCTGGCCAGAAGAAGGGACATACTGCCTCGCTGCGACGATCTCAGTGATAGTCCGTCAAAAGTTTGGCGGTCCGCCATTTTGGCCATCGCACTATGGCCAGGATGAGGCCACACTGCCTCAGAGCGACGGTCAAAGTGACGATCCGTCGAAAAGTTGGCGGTCTGTCATTTTAGCCGTCGTACAATGGCTAGAAAAAGGGGATCACTGCCTTGGTTTCGATGGGATGATTGACGGTCCATCGCAGACTTGACGGTCCGTTGAATCGTTCGTTAAACCTGGGCGATTCTGACAACGTTCAGTAAAATTGCCATAACTTCCTCGTTCGATGTCATATTTAGACAAAATTGGTATCGTTGGAAAGCTAACTCAATGCTCTACATGAACAAAAGTCGATATTAGGGAAAATTCATACGGTTCAAAATATTTCAAACTTGGGAAGACACCTCTCAAACTTTTAAGGCTGGAATAACACTTCACTCAACATGCTCTAAGGCTCAAACTATGAGGGAATTTTGTGGGGTTTTACACTACAGTGGTAGATTTACTTTTGCAATAACACAATTAGTAGTTCCAAATTTTGATTTTCCTATCATTTTGTAGTATATTGACTTGGTTTCTAATACCGTATTTACAATATTTGTCGGACTATCATGGAGCACAAACCTCAATACTAAAAATTTCCCAACTCTGCTAGTCGTGATTGTTATGAGAAGGGGCGGCACAATAGGGGTTTTATGATGAGAGATGTGGAGGATGAAACACCAGATTATTATAACCACTTGAAAACCTTTGAATTGAGATGCTAACAAAGCCCGTCCCTGGCTGCAACTTGGCGATAATCTTGGATTTTTATTCCATACTCCCAACTATAGAGTGGTTGGTGCCTATCTACACCATTTATATCCAGGGTAAGGATGCATCGATAGATGTTTCCACCATCAATGAAAATTTAGGGTCCTAAACCCATCTAATGCTACTTTTATGACAAGGGTCTGGGAGTTAGACTTAAAGTGGACAACCATGATCTTAGCATCAGTGGGTGAGAAGGGTAAGGTGAAGTTGTTCAACATCTAGGATACCAAGAGTACTTATTTTTTGGTGGATCCTCAGGTATGGACCTGGCTACAACTGGTATCCCCATGGATTCTTCATTCAAGAAATTTGACTAATGTGATCTTTCTCCGGGATATAGTAGTGGTTTGTGCCCTTTTGGGCGTCAAAGTAAATATGAGAGAGTCGATCCTAGATGAGTGGCGACATTTCTATACCATGGAGAGGTCTGCAAGTGATTTTTATTGCCCTACCATATTATCAAGCTGTGCAAAAGGGTGGATGTGACCAAGAAGGATCATAACACCTTGAAAGAGTGTGATGGGGAATTCAACTCTCTAAGGGACAGAGGATCATAAAGAAAAAGCATGGAGAATAGAAAGGTAGGTGAGAAGAGGGATAAAAGCAAGGTCAGAGGGGGCAAAGAGTTTAACACCCCTTTTACTTAGGCTCCTATGCCCCTTAGTGGTTGGGAGGTTGAGCTTAGTTTTATGCGAGCTTATTTGGAGAGGACTTAATTGCCTATACTAGGGTTTGTATCTTCAAGATCTACTTACCCCCTAGACCTAGACTGAGCCTATGTAAAGCTCTAAAGGGATCTAGATAAGAGAAGAAGTGTAACGCCCCGAGTCTGCACCCTGGGTGTTACATAGTGCTTACAATCTCGAAGGACCACAAGCTAACCCATGACTGGTACCTGCTGTGAGAACTGAATAATACTACTAAAATTAGAGCTGTCAAAATGGGTTGACCCAACCCAACCCAACCCTAGAGGGCTAGAGAGTTAAAAGGGTTAGGACGGGCTAGCCCTTTTAACTAAAGGTCCTTTAAAATAACAACCCAACCCAGCCCTAAGCGGGCCACGGGTTGGGGTGGATTGGCCCTTCAAAAATAATAAAAGTAACCCGAAACATGATAAATGAAAATATTATTAGTATTAAATAATTATCAATTTTTATATTTTCACTTTAATATATCACCTACTAGTTTTTAGAATGTTATAAGCATCTTACTGATACCTTTAGTTATACTTGGCTAGTAGAATTTGCTATAATAAGCAGAGAAAGGATGATTATCTATCAATTTCACGGGGAAATTCTAATATGATTTAGATAATAACTACAGGTATACACAAAGTATCTACATAAAAGAAGTAATATCATAACAAAAGAGAGCCTAAATTTAAAGAATAGAATATTGCATTAAGCAAAGGCAACAAGTACTAAAGAAATCACAAGTAAAAATAACTTTTTGAACTCACAACTAAAAGGAGCTTACAAGCCATTTCAAACAAACATTATGAACTTCCAACAAATTAGAATCCACTAAATGATGGATAAAAAATAAGTAGCTAGTTAGAAAAGATTGAAAAAATCCTAACTCTAACAAATAAATGACCAACTTAAAAATATATAATTATTATTTTTAAATTCTCAGCCTATGGGCTGGCCTCTGAGGCCAACGGGTTAGGCCCTTGAGGCCAAAGGGTCAAGTGAGGCTGGGCTTATAAGCCTCATTTCTAAAAGGGCTAAAAAAACTTAATCCAACCCCACTTAATTAAAGGGTTGGGTTGGGTCGGCCTTACGGGCCAAGCCCATTTTGACAATATGCGGAAGTATAACTAAAAATGCCATAAGGTTATCAAAATACTGAACTAATAACTGAGTGCACTGATAATAACATCTGAATACTAAAAACTGACTGTGCTGGTCTGAAAGCCTCTAACTATCTGATTATGGAGTTGATGGGACAAACCCCCAGCTAAATCCGATTGTAATAGCTACTGAACTGCTGAACTACTAAAATAGATAAACTCTGTCCTCAAAATATGAGGACTCACCACTATATCTGCTACTGATAGCCTAAGCTGCTAAGTACGGTCAGGACCCTGAGCGTCTGAACCTATGATATGAGACATTACAGTGCAAAGAAAGAGTATGCATCAGTACATGGAATGTACTGGTATGCTAAGTAAGGTAGGCTGATGTACACGGGTCCATATGCATGAGATGATAACTGAATGAATGAACCTCATGAAGTAACTGGATGAGAGTACATATAAAACTGTAACTACAAAACATGCTGAATATGCAATACTGCGCATATAACGTCTGTATGAATTAGACTGAAACTGAGGTACTGAGTTTTAATAACTGAATACTGATAACTAAAAGTTTAGACTAATACTGAAGTACTGATTTCTAATGCTAAGTAACTGATAACTAATAGCCATAGTTCTGTAGAACTATCTGAGTTCTTTACTGAATACTGAGATTGAAACTGTAACTGTGGGAGTTATCATCTAATCGACATACCCCGATTATAGACTGATTTGGGGTCCAACCTATAGCCACAGTTGGAAGAGTGTTAGCACCTTGCCAAGGGATACTAATAATGCTGGGTCATCCCTAATCTGGCAGGAAGACTCATGAAATATATATATAATTGCGTCAACCTTAATCTAGCAGGAGGACGACTTACCCTATGCTGGATATGTAGTTCTGTAACTTAGGGACTGCTTCTAAGGTTCAAATCCTCTGCTGGTAGGAATGCCCCCATCCCTGGGTTTGCTCGGTGCTGAATCCTACTCCCAACTGAATCGACACAGAATGAGACTGAGACTGACACTGACACTGATCGTGTTAACTGACTGAACTGGAATGAGTTCGCTGAGTTCTTTTACTGACTGAGTACTACTGTTCTTGACCTTTATTAGGACTATTCTATTACTACTACTACTAATTAAACAACTAGATTTCAGGTAATAAATACCCCCAGGGCTCGATAACATCAATAATAAAGCATGACAAATCTTGAAAGCATAGCAATAGTCAATTGTTCACAATTCATTCACTAAGGCATTTAGTCAAACATTTGGAGGTCGTGAACTTGTACATGATTGGGAACACATGCTAACATGTCATGATTTCATTATTCAATTCAAATGGATATTCTATCAAACACTTGGGGAGCATGATTGTGATACATGAAGAATAACATATAGGGCATCATAACTCCAACATGTAATCTTGCAAATTCTAGGGTTTTATCATGAGAGATTCATAATTCAACACACATGCTAACATAATTTCATGGAAACTCATAAAAAATCTTAACTTGAAACCCATACAACAGCACAAACATGTGCATAATTTAATTCATAGCATGAGAATCATAATTCAAGTTTTGAAAAGGGTTCTTGAACTCCAAGGGTGGAAGAAAACCCAAGGATGAACACCTAACATACCTTGATTGTTTGTTTTATGAAGATTGTAGTGAGTTCTTGAGACTTGATTCTTGAACTTGATGAAATTATGGCTTGTTCTTGAGAGAATTTTGCGAATAAAGAATGAATTTTGCCCTTTAGGATATTAAATCTCGTGTTTTAGCTGAATTGGGTTAGGGGAAAAAGACCTAAATGCCTAAAAAAACCCATAACTTAACACACAAAACTGGCCCATCGATGCGATTGGTGATGCTGCATCGATGGGATTGACGTGATCACCAATGCGTTATGTCTATGGTGTCAACATGGTAGCCAACGGGACGCGTTAAGATTGTGTTGGCTTGCTGTTTTGCGCATCCAAACACGACCCAAACAAAGTCTAAAAATTCCAAAACTCACCCAATATGACTTATTGACATCCCTAATCATGAATCAACTTGAAAATCGACATTCTAAGGTCGAAAAGATCGAAAATAAGATCATCCAATTTTGAAAGCTAAAAATTCTTCTAAGTCTTAACACTTCGCTGAAATTTTTCTAAGTCTGGGATCCCTTTTGGCATGCTATATAGGACTGAGATGATTAGAATTTTGTAGGGTCTTACAAGAAGAAGCGTCGCTCCCGTGTCCGTATGCTGGCGAGGATGTGAAAGGTTGTACAAGTGATGTTCAAATGTGCCTAACCTACCAAGAAATTCCTAAAGTTTTAAAATAAGGATCTAAAGGAGTTCTCATTCCTTAGAGGCATATATTAGGAGGGCTCAGACACCTCGAGCCTCGGAGATAATGCCACCAACAAGATTTCCCCATATTTTATTACTATTTCTAGTATTTGGGTTTCCCTTTGCTTGGGGTATGTATAAAACAATAATATATATTTCTATTTTATTTCTCATTTTTTACAACATCTACCATTATCTCTTACTTAGTAATAAAAATTTACTTTTCTTTATGTTTCAGATTAATATCTACCTTGAGATATTACGAACGCAGGGTCATTTTTACAATGAATGCAAAATCATAAAATAGGGGAGGACCCTAGAAACTTACTGCCTGAGAGCCACTATAGAGGGAAAAAGTACTACTGCAGCAGTACTATGGAAACACTAAATAGCTGTTGCAATGATGCTTTCGTAGTGGTAAAACTGCTGCTACAGTGTTGCCTACTAGTGGATCTGATTTCCACCCAGTCTTATGTCCTTTCTCACATGATACTATCCCACAAACACGTTTACTTTTTTTATCTCTCACATCTCAGAAATATTTTAAAGAAATTATAATGCTTAAATTTGTAAATCTAAGCTATTGTTAATGCATTACTAATCTCTCAACTCTATTAAATATACCCGCAATTCTCCCTTCTACTTATCTCAAGTGACTAAACCATAAAATACGTCCCCATAAAACAACAAGGTACCTCGATAATTCATTAAGTTCCAGATAGAAATTAAGGATTACTTCAAATCACAGAGAAATGAGACGTATCTCAAATTATGAAAATAAAGATACTCCCCGAGATCATACCCTACCTTTATGATTCCCGAGCCCCTTTACAATAATTCATTCCAAATTGCACGCACTAATCACTAGCACAAGAAGTTCAGACATCACATAATAAAGCAACAATATAATTCATTTGAATTTTCTTTCTATGAAATACACTTAATATGCTATCATAACACAACAATTGTTTAAGGCACAAGTACATTGCTAATAAGCATAACTGGTCAATTAATGGAAGAGTTAAGCTTACCAACTATACTGTAATTTACAATATTCCCTGCATCAAACATAATTCATACCATAAAAATATAAATCTTACGCCTCCTATAGATCTTTATCGGCTAGAATACTACCATTCCAATCTTTTGAACATCTTTGAGATACCATTTGGGACCAACTAATTCAAATTTTAATGGTTGAGATATCAATTGGATTCTTCTAGATACCAATTAGACTCAACTCGAGAAGACAATACTGAATTAGCATAATTAAGAGAGAAGAAGGTGAAACAGACTTTCTATATGCCTTGTTGCTTCCTATAGATTTGAGGTGGACATCAACATACCAATTCACATGACTCTACTTGACATTTTCTCTTGTACTGGGATATTACCATCTTATCATGACCCTAATCATGGATCATGCAGGCACCTACCCAAATCATCCCTAGATAGATGAACCCTTAACACCCAACCTTTAACCATTACAAAAACATAGATAAACCAGACCAAAATCGTATGAACACAATCCAAATATTCTGGTAGATTAAAAATGACAGTTTAGAGTCGATAAAACTATCAAAAAATTGAATATAGATCGTCTTGACTAAATGTTGATCAAAGTTATTCCTTTACATGATCTAAATCTTTTATGAGTGACTCCCACACTAACCCTCCAGTGGGAAAACTATCTAACAAAAAAATAAATCTCAAATACTTAGCCATTATAAATAAGAAACAAACCATATATATTAATAATGTAATAATCCCTAACTATATAAATAAATGTAGAAAAAATTCATAATATCTAAAAACAATCCCCAAAAGTTGAATGTCACCGTACCAGAACTCTAACTAAAATATGTCTTTGGGACAACAGTACAAATACCAACAATAAAATAAAAATTATCTTTCTAAAAAACAAGGAGGACATGATCAAGATAAGAGATATCTCTGGCTACCTGGAAGATGAATGCTCACCGTTGGATCTAATGTTATGCTAAGGTCTACAAGTTATTCCTCGTAGAAGTCACTGCAATATTATCTACACTTAACAAATCGAAGAGCACAGAGTAGTATCAGTACAAAATAACTATGTACTGGTAGGTATCATGGGTAGGTCTAATGTCATGATACAAATCACGAATTGTATGGGCGCTAGCCAACTCTATCCTAAATAAGAGAAATCTTACCACCCAACCTTTAATCATTGTGGAAAACACTGATAAACCTTAAGTATTAATAAATAAAAACTCCTTATTTTAAAACAAAACTTATTATGAAGTACATTATAGAAATATATTACACAACTCCTCAGAACCTAATCTAAATCGATATAAAAGCACTAAACAAATGAAATAATGACCTAAGACACAACATCTATGTATGTGTAGTATGACAGGAGTTGTTGAAGAATAATAATGATTGTACCTATAGAAACTCCAACTGATATACAACATGTCTATATCTCTAAATAAAGATATAGTAATTATAGGATTAGTACAACCACATGTACTGGTAGGCATCATAGACCAACCAGGATTAAAAGAAATGAAAATAATAGAAAATTTGAAGGAAATCATGGAATCAAATAAAGTTTCAGTTACTAAATCCCTTTTCGTACAATGGTTGATATACTGCTTTAGTATTTCAGTGACCTACCTATCGTTTAACTTTTTTGTGTATCTTTGTCCTTTGACTAATTCATCCTTCTTTATAACTCCTAATTCTTTTCATATCTTAACTTCTTTCCCTAATCTCATAAACCTATTTCTAACAATTATATACCAGTCTACAAACTTCACTATTCTAACACTCCAAAGGTACTAGACCAGACTGCCTAGATAATCCCATCACACTATAACTTGCAATACAATAAAGTATAAATTCCACTCTTTCTTTACATAGATAAATATATGAGCAATAAATCATGGGATATAGTAAAGTTTTGGTTACTAAATACCTTTTTCATATAATAGTTTACATATTGCCTTTAGTATTTTTGTGACCTATATATCGTTTAAAGTTTTTATGTATCTTGGTCCTTTGACAAACCCATCCATATTTATAACTTCTAATTCTTTTTTTACTGTATCTCTCATCCTTAATCCCATGAACCTATTTCTAACAATTGTAGACCGTCCTACAAACTTCATATTTCTAACACCCCAAAGGTACTAGACCAGATGACCCAAACCCCATCACTCTATAACTTGTAATAAAATTAAGCATAAACACCACCCTTTCTTCCTACAGATAAACAAATGAGCAATAAGTCAATTTTCTTAAGAAGGTTTTCCACAATCAAGTCCACCATAACATACACATATAGGCAATCCATAAAGTATGATTGAATGCATGCATGTAATATGTATGTATCATCTCATCATCATCAACAACAACATTATCTCACCTTTACCTTTACCTTATCATCATCATATCATTCTCTCAACATCATCCATAAAATAATATCATCACAACTTGATCTCAATATCACAAGCAAAATAATCACATCATTATCATCACGATCTCATCTCACCATCATCAATATATCAGTATTAGTATTCATCAATGCAATATGCAATATGAAATATACAGTCAGAAATTACAAGTAGAGCTGAAGGAAATCATGAACACTTAATTCACATATAAGCATAGAGTCAAGCAAGTCCTTGCTTTTTGTTAACAATTTCACATTACCAAAGTTAATCCAACACTTATCTTGTATCTTTACATTCATGTGAATTCTATAAACATATAAGTAAACATACAGAGTACCTCACTCGAATGACATCCGATAACTCTATATTACCAACATACCCTCATACACTTAGGTCATCACTCATGTCTTCACCTAACACACCAACATCAAAATACTAAGCGCGTCCATATTTGACAACATTCATCCCGAATACTGTAATACCTCATAAAAGTCTTAGCTTAATTCAGCTCCCAGTTGCATGTTTAAGGGATCCAAAACTTGAACATTTCCCTAAGTGTTGAGGACTTAGTAACTTTCAAGAACCCTAGATTTTACGAATTCTTAAATCAAACTTTCCTATCCCAAAATATTGGTTTTTAAGTTGATTCATGTTCAAAAATGTAAGGAGCATGTCTCGAAGAAGTTTTAGATTTTTCTGATGGGATTTGGGTCATCAATGACTGTGATTAGATCGCTTTGCGGTGACGTTGTTGCATTCATTTATGAATTTAAATGTCAGAGGGGCACTTGGGTCTTTTCCCTCTAACCCAATTATTTATAACACGACTTGGGCATCAGTTAGTGCATAATTTTGCCCTTCTTCTCCATTTTTTCTCTCAAGAAAACCATTCCCTTTCCCAAGAACACAAATTCAATTTCTTTTTCCCCAAGAAATCAAGAATTCAAGTTCCCCAAATTCAAGAACCTTCAAGAAAGAATCGAGAATGGTGTTTCTCTTTCAAGTTAAAAACTTAAGGTATGTGGGAGTTCATCCATGGGTCCCTTTTCATCCATGGAGCCCAAAAATCTTTTTTGGTTTTAAATTATGAGTTTTACATGATTAAGTTGAACTACCTCCATGAATATCTTGTTAATTCAATTTCAAGTTATGATTATAAGTTGTTTCAAGTTGAATGAGTCATATCATCTTTTGAATTATAATTCCCATGTCATGTTTAAGTGAATTTAATGTTAAACCTCCAATTTGTGAATTTAGCCATGTGTTTAACATGTTTTCTATTTTTAAGTAATGAGTCAGTCAGACCATGATTTTAATATCATATTCAGAATGTCATTTTCATGCTGAGCACTTACAAGTACAGTACCATGTCATATTAAATGCCTAATAACACCAATGTCATTCAGTTTGGAGTAATACTTAGTACCGATTGAACGTAGGGATGTTATCTCCCCCGTTAGTTAGGCATGAGGAGTTAGTAGTAGTCTTTAGGTTTCATACCTATGGTGCCATCGTAGATTATGAGGGGTCCCTTGTCAGTTAGGTTGTAATACCCCGTACTTTTTCTAGCTTGAAAAGTTTCTCAAAAATTTTAGAAACATTTTTTGAAAGATGAATACACTTTTTTACACATGGTATTTTCAATATTTTCACTTATTATCATATGGTGAATCGAATAAGCTTTCCATCGATACCAAATTCGCCCAAATACGACACCCGGGTGAAGAGTTAGACCCTTTTTAGTGAGACAGTGTATCACTTGAGCCTTCAGCGCGTCACGGAGATGGCTCAAATGAAAATTGTCAATTTTTAGTATTGCTAAGCAATATTAGCATATCACGCCAAACTTTTAGGTCACAGAAAAGGTGACAACACGATAGCTCTGCATCGTGCCACCGTGCAATTTCCCATTTGTCACTTTCTAGTGACTTGGCGCGATAGTGGGGCGTCGCGCAAAGGATGAAAATCAAGAAATTTTCACAAGAATCAAAATACGTGTCCTAGGATTAAAAGGGTCAATTTTCTACCCCTATTTAAACCCAATAACACATGATTTAGCCATTCTTCACCCAAAATATACTAGTTTCTCTCAAGTTTATCTCAAGAACAAGCTAGGGTTTCTATTGGGGATTCAAATTCAAGAAGGTTTCACCGTCAATCTTCATGAAATCACGAACTAAGGTATGCATAGTGTTCATTCATGGACTCTTTTCATCCATGAAGTCCAAGAATCTCTTTTCAAATTCAAGTGTATGGATTTTTGTTTGAATTCCATGTTGGGTTTGTGTTGCTTATGTTGATAATGACCAATTGAGGTTTAATCCATGTTTGGTGATAAATTTCATGTGGAATTGACTAGTAAAGATGTAGATTCGTGTAAACCTAGGATTAAAACCCTTGGATGATGAAATTAGATATGAATCATGATGTTTGATTGTCTTATAATGTTGTCTACATATATTATACCTACCATATGTTTGATTGAGTTCCTATATGAAGGAAAAGTGCCCAACTAGCATGATATTATGATATCCCCATTTATGTATAAGTTTATGCATATCACATGTTTAATGAAGTGTTTCAATAAATGAATTATGAATTGTGTTGTTAGTCATGTGTTCATGTAAGTCATGCTATGTCAGTTTCTTTCCATCGAGTCCTGGGGGTACTTGTACCCGATAATTTAGTTGTGTACCTAGAGCCATGTCATATTTTCAAGATACTCTCGGTCAAACTATGATCTATAAAATGCAGTCAGTCATGTGACTCAGGAAAACCCAGAAATCTCAGTAATCTTAGTAGATCAGTAATCTCAGTGATCTCAGTACTAGTAATCTCAGCAACCTCAGTATTCCCAGTCAATCTCAGTAACTTCAGTACTCTCAGTTAGTCCTCAGAACTCAGTACATTCCGCCAGTCAATGGATCTCAGTAAATTCAGTGTAGCTCCGCTAAACAATACCACTAGTATCAGTTCAGTTTAGTTAAATAGCTTAGTTCTGTTAATCAGTTCAGTGTCTTTTAGATGGGAGTAGAATTCAGCACCAAGCGAGCCTAGGGATGGGGACTCACCCGCTAGATAGGACTGAGATCTCTAGAAGAAATCCCTAAGTTCCAGAACTATGTAGCCAGCATAGGAATGAGATATCACCCATTAGATAGGAATGACATACTCAGGGATCACCCATTAGCACATTTAAATGTATAGGACTGATCCCAGGGGTCACCCGCTAGATTAGGACTGAGTCCACAATAATTGTCTTTACTAGTGGTGCGGTACTGACACCCTTCCAACTACGGTTATAGTTTGGACCCCAGTTAGCTCAGTATGGGGCATGTCGGTTAGATGAATACATCCCACAGTTTTAGTTACAGAATCAGGACTGTCTGATACAATCAATTCGACTCAGTAGTTTAGATTTAGGGCTGTCAGATAGAGTCACTCATTATTATAAATAGACTCTGGGATCACCCACTGGACAAAACTGATCTCAACTATGGTCAATCAATAATGGTATCATCAGATTTAGAGATCACCCGCTAGATAGGACTGATCTTAGATTCAGTTACTCAGATATAGTATGAAACCCAGCTAGTTCTATCAGATTTAGGACTTTCAGATATAGTCACTCATGTCATCAGTTATATCAGTTATCAGAACTTATTTTATTAGCATTCAACTTTAGGACTATCAGATATAGTCAACCAGACCAGTTCTTCATAATCAAAACTGTCAGACATAGTTATCTATGTATCAGTAACATAGTATCAATCCCTCAGTATTCAGTAATACAGTATTAGTTTCTAATCATCAGTGACTCAGATATTAATGTTAGTAGAATCAGTAGTCAAAACTCAGTATCTAGTCCTATCATGATCTCAATTACAGTTACGTATGCATGTATTCTCACGTTTATGTTAGTCAGTCAATTAGTATTGTTCATGCATATGAACCTATTGTATTCAACCGGCCTCACTTGCATACCAGTACATTCAAAGTACTGACGTATTTGCGCTATGGTATCTTATACCATAGGTTTAGAAGCACGAACTCCAGAGAACCAGTAGTATCCTAGTTCAGCGATCAGAGTTAGCAGTGAGTCCTCATCCTTCGAGGACATGATGATCACTTTACTATTTCAATTTTTAGTTTATTTTAGTAGTTGGAGTTAGTTGGGGACATTTTCCATCAACTCCTTATTCAGATAGTTTAAAGGCTTTCAGACTACAGTATGTTCAAAAAATTATCTCAGTTGTTTTGGTATTATTATACCATATTTTTCAGTTATGTACTAGTATTGAACCTTATGGCCTTTTAGTTTATGTTTCTGCATTTATGATATTATTACTATTATTCAGTGCTTAGTTTACAGATATCAGTCATGGATTAGCTTGTGGTCCTTCGGGGTCATGGGTACCGTGTAGCATTCCGGGTACCATATTCGAGGCGTTACATAAGCACGACACCCTCATCCTTCAGGACATCAACCTTGTGGATACACATCGTCATTCATATGTTGGTACCTCTGGCAAGGTACCAACACCCTTCCAACTGGGGTTATAGGTTGGACCTTGATAGCTCAGACTGGGGCATGCCGATTATAGCTAGCTCCCACAGACTCAGTATAGTATTCAGAGTGTATTAGTTCAGGTTTGCGTGACCAAGTATTCAAGCATCAGTTATTCAGTTATTCAGATATCAGTTATTCAGATCATATTAGTACATGTTTATGCTTGGACTTGCATTCTCAGTTTTACATGTTCATGTTTTCATGATCAGTATCCATACATGATCCTCAGTACAATTTTATAGCATGTTCAGCTTTACATAATATTTACATATAATATTCATGTTTTACCGCTTCCCAGCTACAGTTTTACTTATTATACGAAAGTAAAGATTTAAGAAACTAAGTGTAGTGATTCACCAACTTATCAGATTATTTTTGATACTTAAGTTTTAATATACTTTAGCTTTCAATTTATTTTAGTCTCTTGGTGAGTCTACTTACACTTCGTATGCATGTTTAAGATTACGCATAAACTCAATTTTACTTATTGCATTCACCCCCACTTACTCAGTACATTCCAGAAGTACTGATCCACATATACGTCAGTGTGGATACATTGTTTCATAATGTAGGTACCAATTATATCCCACACATCATGATCAGATGGTTGCAGTTTCCATCCAGCAAGTTATGAGTTCTCTTATTTTGGGTACTCCAGTCAGATGTTGATCATATACTTTATTTTTATTATTATTCTTATGTATTGATTAGTGGTAGCTGGAGGGATGCCCCAACTATCTATAGTCAGTATAGTAGAGGCTTTATAGATGTCAGTCAGAGTCAGTCATGTAATTTGAGTTCTTTCTTCAATTTTATCATGATGTAAACTGTATCAGCATTAACTTTATTCATACTCTCATGATTATGCTTCCGCTCAACAAATTAAGTTTTGTAATATATTCTAAATTGATTGCTCAAGTATCATGCTAGTTTATGGGTTAGCTTTGGATCACTTGTGGTTCCAAGCACCGTGTTACGACTAGGGGGTAGTCTCAGGTTGTGATAACTACTAAGACCCTATTTAGGTTCTTTCCACTTATTTGACCAATATTCTTAAACTTTAATCCAATCAATTACAACCACGTAAGTTTACTCTTACAACCTTTCTATAACATACTAAATCTACCATTATACTTATGCCTCCTATTTTACACTCTCCCCTTTTTCCCAAATAACTTCATTTGATTTGAAGAATCCTACAAGAAATCTACCTTAACCCTAATTTCTTCTTCTCCATTTGTTGATCGACCTTACTATCTAAATAATCCATTATTATACTTGTAATATCTGAAAAATTAGAGTTCATACAAAAGTATTATTTCAAGCCACAATAGGAATGTACCAGCTGAATAAAATAATAATTCAAATCACACATCTAAGATTATTCCTATTATTATTATTCTGTCCATTCAAACTTTGTATCCGAATGACTAAGACATGAAAACTCTAAGCCTTTCTATCCATATTGTTATTCCATCAATCCAATTATTGTTAGTTTAGAAAAGGGATTTCGCTTGTGGTAAACTTCTTCCAGGAAGGTTTTTGACATAACGATATTTATGGTCATTACACGCAACTTGACTGATATGTTCACTTAATAATTGTACATAAGTAGCAAGCATATCAACCAAATCATGCATATTCAACATAAAAAACAACAGGCATATTAACACCAACCAAGTTAATCTCATGATGAAGGCTTCACTTAGGCATGAAATGCTTAATTTATTATAATCCAACAAGAGCAACTTATAACTAATTCAGTTTCCATTTATATCAAGAAATCCTACTTAACCTTTTAAAATAGTTAACATAAAATGCTGATAATAGATATCAAGTCAAAAAGCAATCCACATAAGTAAATCAAGGTAATAACATCAATAGTAGTTTAGACAAAGAAACCAAATAACCTATATGAAATATACACACCCGATCCTTTCAAGTAACCATCAAACTCTCCATATTACCATATATATACATAATATGGGACTTATAGTTGACCAATATCCATGACTTGCAGGGGACGAGCTCAGTCCATGAACCAATATCATAACTCAACCAAGTACCTTGCTACCTTTATCCCAAACTAAGTATTTGCCACCCTAATTTTACCCAAATCCACTCATACAACTACAAGTTATACATCAACACTACTCAATTCACAACAATAATATATTATTCTCGAGCATAATTCTATAGTAAGATTCATTATCAAACAACACTTATAGTTTACGTTCAATCACTTTTCACCAATTACAAGCACAACGTAAAAGAAATAAACAAATAATTAGTTAACAACGACATATGCATCAAACTGTGTGTCAACTCCAAATCAATCATAACATACCTAAAAAATGCCTTGCTATGCTTTAAATTACTTAAGTCATTCCCTTTCTAGTAATATTGGATCAATCTCGATTTAAAACAACAAAAAGAAATCATTCAACCAATGCTCTACCAATTCTAGTCATTATAACCTAAGTTCATTGTTTTAATTTAATTTCATGAACAATTTCACCATTCTAGGGTTTTCTACCCCTCATTCTATTCAAATCCTCCATACTTAAGATTTATTGGTCTAGTTATAGTTTAGAAAACTTAATTTTAAAACTCCTAAACCATTAACTAGTGATTTTATTTCATATGTAATAGAATTACATCAGGTTCTTTAACCTAGGGTTACTCCAACCTTTTGGCACAATGATTAATCTATGATAATTCTAAGGATTTAAGGATTAAAAACAAGTTAGATTGGTTGATGACTTACCTTAATGGGATAATTCAAGAAGAAACTATACAAAATCACCCTTTTTCTCCCTAGTTTGACCTCTATATGTTTGTGGGTAAAAGAATAATATTTTAACTCTAATACTGCTATTTCACTATGTTGAGCTTGCTATAGTTGCCCAATTTTTGCTATTGCAGGATCCTCCCTCTATCGTGGCGCTGACCAAAATTAACTACTGCTATAGCGATAAAATTCTAGCAATAATAGCCCTACTACCTGCTACAGCAGGGAGCGAGGCAAAAACTAGGGTCTTGTTTTAGGTTTGCTATTTTTTACAGCAAAATACTTAGGTTTGAATCTCACAAATTAAACCCTTTACGTCAAATTCTATATTCAAAGTTCTACAAACCCAAATTCCATTCGAAAAGTTATTGTGAACTACCTTAATCTATTTGCTAACACTTTATTATTGCAAATCCATGAACCACTATTTCGTCAAACACAAGATTTACCTAGACCACACAACATCCAAAATTCATCAAAAACTAGCATAACATGAAGTTTCTTAGTTTCATCCAGAGAGAAACATTACTTGAATTTTTGCATGCTAGGCTATATCATAACGATGGAAAAAGTATTACAAACCTAACCCTTAAACTTCTAACTTTCTAATCAACTACTCAAAATACATCCTAATTTCTCAGGACCCAAACCAAAGGTACTACTAACCCAAAAATCATATTTTAAAACTAATGGGACTATAAAAATTTCTATGTGACCTTTGTGTCCCTTAATGTTGACTTTTTTTAGCTAATATAACTTCCAATCATTTCAAAACAAAAAATCACACAATTCTCCCCCGATTACCTTGATATTATATCACCCGCACCCACTTACCACAAATACCAAAAGTAATTATAAAAAGGGGTAAAATAATCAAAATTCTTAGACAATAAAAAAATCACCTTGAGGATTGCTACATCATCCACCACGAAAACACAAAAATCTTGGAATATCTACTATGTATGTCAAATCTATCCCCCCAATTTGCCTCCATAACTAGTTAATGCTTCCATTAAAAATTCATTTAAAATATTGGCTTAGATCTTAGCTTTTGAATCTGCCTATCTTAAATACATCCTCTTTCTCAAATGTAAGAATTTGATCAAAATCAACCGAATCTCACTAAATCACATATGAAGCACAAAATGATACTTCTTTAACACCTAGACATGAAAAACTAAATGCACAAATAAAAAACCCAAAGGTAAGCAAAACTCATAGGCTACCTCCCCCATGCATTTAAGAATCCCAACCACATGCTAAGTTTTTGCTTCTTCTAAAACTTCATCATATCTTTAGTGGGTGATGCTTTAAATAGAACCCACTCCCCAACAAAATACTCCAAGTCATGAACCCTTAAATCCGCATAACTGTTCTGTTAAATCTTAGCTGCCAAAATCCAACCCTAAATTAACTTCATCCTTTCCAATGAATTATTTATCAAGTCTATACCCTATGGCTTAGATTTAAATGAATCAAACTAAATAACCGGGGATCTACACTTCTTCCTATACAAAACTTCAAATGGTGCCATTTGGGTTCTAGAATATTAACTATTGTTGTATGAAAACTCTATCAAAGGAAAAAATGGTCCCAATAATCACTAAGTCAATCACACTGGCTCAAGCATGTCCTCCAATACCTGAATAGTTTACTTTAACTGATCATCTATCCAGGGATAAAAGGTTGTACTCATGTCTAGCTGAATGCTTAACTCTCACTTTATAGAACTCCAAAAGCATGATGTAACCAAATAATCTTTTGAATGTACATCTTATCCAACCTTTCTACATTATAGTTAGTCTTGATCAATACAAAATTAGATGATTTTGTCAACCTATCCATAATTACCCAAATGGAATTAGACTTCTTAATGTTGAGGCAAACTAACCACAAAGTCCATAGTAATACACTTCCACTTTTAATTAGGTATGATCATACTTTTATTCATACCATCCAGTGTCTGGTGCTAATACTTTACTCACTGATTAATGAAATGCTTAGCCACAAATTCCATAATTTGCCTCTCCATCCAATACCAATAATAATGTTGTTTGAAGTCATGATTGACTTCACTTGGATGAATAGAATATGTTGAATTATAACATTCCTTCAATATCAATATAGTCATATTACTAACTCTAGACCTTGATACTCAAAACTACTTTTTGATTAAAAATTACTTCCTTAACTTTACCTTTTAAAACCCTGTCTCAGATTATGCATAACTTTCCATGTTCAAACTATCTATCATTAATGTGATCCATCACTATTGATCGTGCCTTAACACAAGCAATAAATGTACCAAGTTTAGAAATATCAAGTCTCATGAAGCTAAGGGACAAACTCCAGACATCTATCGCCAAAGTCCGCTTCTCAACTACTTGGCAAAGCTACCTATACTCACTGCCTTCATACTCAGGACATATTCCACTATAGTAAACTTGATAGAGTGATATAAAATAGTCATACTGTATTCCTTCAACAACTCCTACCCTACACATTATCTCAAAGCTGGATCATTCTAGTTGAATATGTAATGTATGTTTTAATGATTGATGTACCGACTTCTGACGGTATATTTTACATCTTTTATGAGGGATAGTAGTTAGTTTTCTAGAAACTATTAGTGATATTTGATATGTGTTGTGCTTGTTCACAGAAGATAAACTCAAAAGCATAGAAATTTTAGAATGTGAAGAATCTAAAACTTTGCGATGGGCTAACCGACCGACCGTCAAAGTCCCAACGGACCATCGACCTGCCTGCCGCCCTTAGAAAAGAAGGAAAAATTCTTAGAGATGTATAATGATCCAAACGATGGACCATCAAAGCTGCGATAGGTCATCTCCTTATCCGTTAGTGTTAACCAGAATGTATGTAAATTTAGAAGTTAGGAACAAAAAGTACACGAGATATTAGTTTCCTAATGGACCAACACCTAGGCTGTCACCTTTAGCCATGCAGTAGTGAAATACTAGAACGTCAGTGACTATTTGGAAGATGAACCATTGCAACCTCGATGAATCGCCGAGCAAACCATTGGTATTACACGGTAGCCTAAATTTAAATTTTACCTCCCAACTTTTTGGGGGCCTATAAATATCTAGTTTATGGTTAAAGTAGGTATCTTTTGACTATTTTTCAACTTTGTAACCTATGTTTTGTTGACAAAAAAGCTTAGAGATGAAGTATACACTAAATTTTTTGGAATTTTAGGTTGGAAAATTGGATTATCTATGGATTGTAAGATAAATATATCATATTTATGAAATCAAATTTTTTATTGATTTCCTAATCATGTGTGGCTAAAGCTCCCATAACTAGGATTATGGAAGCCTTGGTGTAATTAATTTCTAGGGTTGTGGGAATGATACATATCTATTAGCATTATAATTATATCACTTTCTCTTTATTTTTATGATTTCTCTTCATTTCAAACTTGAGGAATGTGCCGCTAAACACAACTATCTTGAATAAAGAAGTTAATGTTGGGAAAAGAGAATGGTGACAATACATTAGACTTTTAACCTCTAATCTCAAGATTGATGCATTAATCATATTAATATCTTTGAGAATTCTTTGTTGAATTATTCTATAACTTTAGGTTTGAAGGAATTAAAGTGAATTCATCTTTGAAGGTTGAAAAGCACATGGATGAAAAATCCTATGCAAAATTCTCTATGAGTGTAGTTTATTAAATAGAGTTCATAGAATCAACAACTCCAAGAATTAAAACACTTTGGCAACCATGACCCTAGTTTCCTATTTCTCAATTGTTCACACATTGCAAGAAATCATTGGTCGTTACTAAGCTAAACTCATGAAATTATTATTTTAACAACCCCCCTTATTTTTTGGAAACTTATTATTAAAAGTCTATTAATAAATATAACTTAGTTCACACAATATTCTCGGTGGGATTGGATCCCAACCATAGTTGGTTATACATTTGACAATGACCGCTTGCACTCTTTTTGAGGAGTTATAGTTTGGGCATATCAAATTTTAACACCATTGCTAGGGAATAGGTTGTCAATTGAATTTTTGTGCATTAATTGAATCTTAGTCAAGTTTCCTAATTTTACTTTTATTTATTATTTTTGTGTTTGCATGCTCTTAATTGTGTATGTCAGGAACCCATCGTCATACGAGCCTCTATTACCTTGTGATCTAAAACTACAAAGAACTTTGAGAAAGAGTATAGAATCTTAATAAAAGGCTGAAAGATTGGCTGCACTAGCCACTGCATAGGTTAACCAATAGAATTCTGATGAACTTAGATGTGTTTCGAATGTGGATGATGAGGATCTAGGAGATGACGAGTTTGTTGACCCAATGAACAAGCAACCTGCTGATAATATTGCACCGACCAACTAGAATTAGCAAGCATGAGGCAGAAAGTGCCAACAACCTGTGATGCAATTTACCCTAGATAATGATGATGCTGGTTTGGATACATCTGGCGCCACTAGTGCAATTGTGCCACCTCTATTAGACTTTTAGGTAAAATTCAACATTACTAGCATAATGATTCAGCTGATCTACTTGGACGGTTTGTTTGGTGGATTACCTGGTGATGATCCTAATATGCACTTAGTAAATTTTATCAACATCTATAAGTTATTCGACTATCCTGCAGTGGGTCATAATGCAATTCATCTGAGGTTGTTCCCATTGTCTCTCTCTTGGAAGAAAAATCTATGTATAACTGAACTGGCACCCGATTCTATAACAAATTGGAGCCAACTAAAAGAAGCTTTCCTAGAAAGATTTTTTTTGACTTACAGAATATTATAGTTGAGGTATTTGAAATTAGTAACTTCAAGCAACTTCCTAATAATGTCCTTCATAAAACATGGATGAGATTTAAGAATAAGTTTACTCAATGCCCAAATCATAAATTGATAAATGAGCATTTAATGAAGACCTTCTATCAGGCTTTGAACTTAAACACAAAGCCAATAATAGAAAATATAGTTGGAGAAGCCTTTATGGATTGCACCTTTATCGAGGTTACTAATATTTTGGATAAGTTAACGAAGACAAGTATAACTTGGCATCTTAGGGATTTTGAGGTAGCAAGCAACACTTATTCAATTGGGATGTTGGTAGAGCAACACCGAAGAGAAGAGATGTGTGACTAAGACATGGCTTATATAAAGACACAAATAGATTTGCTCAACAAGTATTTGTTCTTGGGTAAGGTGGAAAAGGTCAAAGCAGTGGGATTTCATAATAGAGTGTCTAAATTGGATTCAGAGGAGGAGCCCAATTACTTAAGCAACCAAGGGATTTTTGGGTCAGTGACCAAGTAAAACAAGGTTAGAACTATCAATGGAAAAATTATTAAGATAAAGGTAGTTATAGAGATTGTGATTAAGAAAGTTATAAGAATAACGGTAACCAAAGAGGATTGTATGTGCCACCTAGGAGCCATGATTATGTGGCTAGTAATTATGGAAAAATATCTATAGAAGCCATGATGGCTAAATTATTGAAAGGGGTGGAGTCGATTGATGCGGGTGTCAAAGATATAAGGAGTGATCTATCAAACATGATCCAATTAGTTTATTCTCACTCCACTTCTATTAAGCATTTGGAGTAGATAATGAACCAACTATAGACCATATTTAATCAAAGGAAAAGTAGAATGTTTCCTAGTAATATAGTTCAGAATCTAATAAATGATGTTCATGTATAACCATTACCATTAGGAGTGGTAAGATATTACCAGAACTACATTCGGTAGTACACCCACAAATTAATGATGTGGTGCTGGATGATAAGGGGAATAATACTACACCTATTAAGTCTGAGAAGCTAGAAGACTTGGAGGAGAAGAATGCAAAAGTAGAGAAAACCGTCAGTTTAAAAGTGCTATAAACTTAGGGCATGAAAAAGGAGAAGAGGTGTAGGTACCTTTAACAAAAATTCCTAAGACACCATCTTCATTCTCACATACGTTGAAGAATAAGGTAGATGAAGGCAAGTTCATGGAAATGTTAAAGCAGTTGTCATTGAACGTTCCTTTGGTTGAGGCTTTAGAGAAAATACCGGGGTATGCTAAATTTTTGAAAAATCTTATTACAAAGAAGAGAATAGTTATTTATAAGCCCATGGATATTTTTCATCATTATAGTACTATTACTACAAGATCAATAGTGTAGAAGAAAATTAATCCTGCAGCATTCATCATACCATGTACGATTGGAGAATTTATTTTTTCTAAAGCACTTTGTGATTTAGGGGAAGGTATAAACTTAATGCTATTAGTAATTTATCAGCAGTTGGATTTTGGAACTCCTAAACTAACATCTATGCATTTATTGATGGCAAACTAGTTAGTGAAAAGACCGGTTGGTATTTTTTATAATGTACTAGTTGAAATGGAAAATTTTATATTCTCTACTAACTTCGTAATCCTCGATTGCAAAGTTTATTTTAAAGTGCCCATAATCTTGGGTAGGCCTTTTTTGTAACCGGGAGAGTGTTAGTTGATCTAGAGCAGAATGACTAAAATTTAAGCTCAATAATTGAGAAGTTAATTTCAATGTTTGCTAATGTATGAAGCAATTGAAGAAGATGAATGTAGTTTTTGTTATTGATATTGTTGATGAGTTTGATCTAGTGGTACCGGTTGAATAGAGATTTGCTGTTGAAATCTTAGCTTTAATTTTATTGAACTTTAATATGAGGGAATTGAAGAGTATGATGAGATAGTGTTTTATTTGACTGGAATGGGATCATATTCATATATTCCTAATAAGCTAGACTTGGACCCAAAAAATATACCAACACCACTTGTAAAACCTTTCATTGAAGAACCATCGGTGTTAGAGTTGAAGGAGCTATCGAGACATCTTCAGTATGTGCTCTTTGGAGAAAACAATACTTTACTAGTGAATATTGTAGCTTATTTGATGGGTCATTAGGTTAAAGCTCTTGTATAGGGTGGACCATTACATATATCATAGGCATTCCACTGGGCATACGTACTTATAAAATACAGTTAGAGAAAGATTTTACACCATCTATTAAACATCAAAGGAAGCTCAACCCACCTATTCCATCGGTGTTGAAAAAGAGATGATTAAATGTCTTGATCCAGAATTGGTTTATCTAATCTCGAACAACAAATGGGTGAGTCGTATGCAATATGTTCGGAAGAAAGGAAAAATAATTGTGGTGGAAAAAAAAAGAATGAATTAATACCTCTTTGACCTGGGACCGGGTGGAAAGTATCTATGAACTATCAAAAGTTGAACTCGTGGACACTCCGAGATTACTTCCCCATACCCTTTATTGATCAGATGCTTGATAAATTAGATGGAAGGGGATGGTATTTCTTTTTGGATGGTTACTTTAGGAACAACCAAATTTCTATTGCTCAAGAGGATTAAGAGAAAACTATATTTACATGTCCATATAGTACGTATGCATTCAAACGTATGCTATTTGGGCTATGTAATGCTACAATTATTCTTTAGAGGTGCATGATATATACCTTCTCCGATATGGTTGAGGATACCTTAAAGGTGTTCATGGATGATTTCACAGTAGTTGGAGATTCATTTAAGGACTATTTGATAAATTTGAGTTATGCTTTACAACGGTGTAAGGAATTAATTTGGTCATTAACTGGGAAATATGCCATTTTATGGTGAAGAAAGTATATTCTAGTTGCCGTAGATTATGTATCTAATTGGGATGAAGTGTGGCATTAGATTACAATGAGGCAAATAGAGTAGTGATGTTCTTAAAAAAGAATATCTTCTCTCGATTTGGCACTCTGATGAGGGATCACATTAGTCCAGTCTTTGGTAGAACTTGCCTTAGAGTATATTTTGGGAATTTAGAACTGGGATCTTAGACCTACCTAATGTCAAGATTGATGAATAGTTCTCTTGAAACCCTTATACGATTATTAAATGCCTAGAGAATGCCCTTTTAAGGCATTATTGAGGAACCTTGGTACTTTTTGGTTATGATGAATGATGTTGGAAGTAATGCCTAATGATTATGCCATATGCATGATTTGTTGGTTAAGCTTTTGATGAACTATTTATCATGCTATTGTTTTGGATATTGATTGGACTACTAAATGTTCCATTGAATGAGCCCTTGACTATGATATTGTCTAAGCCATAAATTGGATTAGATATTGCTCAAGCTATTGATAAGCTACCTCTTATGCTAATGATAAGCCATTGAATATACTATTAATTAGTCATTGCTCATGATATTGCTTATGAACATGATCATGCTAAGAAATTATGCTAGTAAACATTCTTATTGATGATATTATCAATTGTGTTATTATTTGTGCTACAAGTCATGCTTATTAATTACATAAGAAGTTATGTTATTAATTATTCTAGAAATCATTATGCTTGAAAATATTAGCACTTTGACATTGATTATATTCTCGGCTCAATTTTGGAAGATGATGATGTTTATTATACCTAGTTCGATTTATGAGGATGACATGATGATATAGTGATACCCGACAAGATCGGAGGATGGTTATGATGGTATATTGATACCGTTAAGGCTGGAGGATGATTTAGATGATATATTGATACCCGACAGTGACAGAGGATGATTATATTAATGTGTTTAGGCGTACATCTATCGGTTTGAGTCTAGCTATTCCATATGTATTTCTATCATATATATATTCTAATATATACTTGGGTATGATATTGATATTAAGGATAACAGTTATAGCACAAAAGTTGTAAAAATGATAATTAGTAGATTTATGAGGATTAGTGATAATTGTTGGTTAGTGATAAATGATTATAAGGTGGTATAGTTGATGATTAGTGATAAATAAGGATTAGTGGTAGATATTGGTTAAGTGACCTATCATGACTAGTTGATAAATGAGGATTAGTTGGTAAGGGATGATTAGTTAATAAATATTGGTTAGTTGCTAAATATTGGTTAATGGGTAAATATTGGCTAGTTGATAACTAATGATTAGCGGATATGTGGTGAATAGTTGTTAAATGATGTCTTATATTTTGGCATTGTGTAGAGTATCCAAGTTTTCATTTCAAACCTTTTGCATTATTTACCTATTATGTAGTCTCAAACTCCCTTACTTTTATTGTTATTGTAGGCTTGGGACCTGTAGTTTAGAAATATTCCCAAAATAGTGTTTATAATGCCAAAAATGTGCTTGTTTGTGTTGATTATTGTGGTTAGCTATTGTCGGGTGTGTATACGTCATTTGGGGAAGTCTTGCATACCATTATTTTGACCTAAAACTATTGAAATTAATGTGTAAACTATGTATTCGATTCAATACCCCAATGAGTTCAATGTGAAATTCCTTCAAGTTTGGGGCTATAATCATGTGGCTTAATTTCTCTGATCATGATGTTATGTTCCTAGTTGGAACACAAAGTTGGGGTTAAAATTGTGTATTTTGAGAGATGTACATAACTGTTGATTGTGGTCTCAGGTATCACGATCGCAGTCCTGATGACTGTGATCATTGCACCGTGATTGCAGTCATTGCTCCGCAATCGCCATACCTAAGGAAAGTTGTTTGCAGAAACCAAAAATTTTTCACATCTATTTTTCATCCCAAAACCTCCTATAACATTGCCACATGAGCTTATCTTTGTAATCTAGCATGGTTTTGATTTAAGAATGCTAAAGATGTTCTAAAGTTTGTCGCCTAGTGGAACTCAACTAAAAAATGGGAGACTTTGATGATACTAGATTCATGTCTTTAGAATTCCCCAGCCAGTATTACAATGACCTCCAAAGAACCAAGCTACTATACTACAAGAGAGGGGTATCTCCATGGACAAGGTACCAAAAAAGTTCCCAGAATTCTTTGACAGGATTACTACTACCGGATGGATATATTTTGTCCCATATACCTACATTTCCAATGAGCAATGGGTAAGAGAGTTCTATACGAATCTTAGCGTAGTCTCTCTCTCAAACTAAGTAATGAAGATTCAGGGAAAAGATATACATTTTGGAATAGAGCAGGTAAATGGAGTGTATGTGCTCCCAAATACAGATATGGCTGACTTTCAGGAAAAGGGTTATGAGCCAGTAACCTAGATGGCTAGCATTCTGCGACCTGATAGAGAGGTATCCTGGGCTATCACCAAAAGAGGGATCTTCATGCACGACTTACAGTAGAGGCTAGAATATAGTTGAACATCATCTGCAATAGAGTGTCACCTTATACACATATGACTTTAGTAACTAATTTGTAACCTCTCATGGTCTCTTGTTATATATCTTGTATTGTTCTAAACATAGGCCAGATTATGCTTGAAGAATGGAGGCACTTCAAGATTCAGGGTGGTACACTTCTTCCCTTTCCTTCTCTTATTACTAAACTATGCAAAAGGGATGGGGTAGAAGAATATCCCACAGACACTGGTGAAACATAGGCCCCACATCACTCCACTCAAAATTAGGGGCAAAGGTGCACCCAACCAAAGTAAGAAGAGAAAAGTTGACTTGAGTAAGCCAGCCACTGAAGAGTCTGATTCTTGTAGACCATATACTACCGAGCCTCTAGAAGATATTGGTATTGATATCAGGGCCATTAGGGATCTTGTTTTAGGGTTACCTAAGGGGTTGGGAGAGTCTTCCACTACTCGCCACTCTTATATATCTCGGTTCGATTATGAAATATATTGAGAGAAGCAAAAGAAGTTTGGAGCCACGACTGCCAGATTAGAGAGAGCATATTTAACTTTGGGAAAATCACACAGAGACCTCAGGGAGTCATAGGAAAATATGGTAAAGAGGAAAAAAAAAGAGATAAATTCTTCACAAATATGTAGAGAGGGGTAAAAGGCATCTTCATAGTACTCAAACCTAAGGAGCGACTACCTTCGCTGAGGGTCAAGAGTGATAAAGAGGCCCTCGCTTAGTGGTCTAATACTAATGGTGGTAGAGAGGATGGAGGGTCTGCCGCCGAGAGCAGTTCATGAGGTTGATTCAGGGAGCACCCTTTACTCTTATCTTGTTGATTAAGCTGTGGAGACACTGCCAGCTTTTCAGTTGGGGGTGCCTCTCCCTATATCTGTATTGCTTGTATGTTTTTGGTATTATTTTGATGATATTCTGTATTATGCTTTATTTTCTTTTTGGGATGCTACATTTGGGCACTCTGATGGTGCCCACGTTTTCATGGAGTATCATGTAGTTTTATTTTAGTTCTTCTTATTACTTTAAGTTTTATTTTGATTATGGTGATGCATGACTAGATTTTCCCTATTATAGATTGGGTGATGACATTCTTAAGGGTAAAGCATCGTGTTTGGGTTTTGAGACATAGATGTTGGGTAAGTCTGAGTACACATAGCATAAATGTCATAGATGCAGGGGAATTCTGAGTACCCGTAGCATTGTAAATTTAGGATCATATTATACACCATTGGTAAAGTCTAAGTATCCGTATGGGTGGTTTGCCTATTTTGAGCCAAAAGGTGAGGCTAAGGCTTTCGTGGTAGCCATAATTTAGGAAATTGCGTATGGTGCTAATGCAAAAAAAGAATCCCCTCTGTCCAAAACTTTTCAAAAATCAAGGGCATGGACGTGAGGAATTTCATAATAAAACTTTTTCTCTTTTTGTGGCTCCGTAAGGTTTTGACTTATGAATAGAAATGGATACTCCAAATTTGTCTCTAGCAGGAGGAACATTTGAGCTTCCTTGGTGAATTTTGCATGCGATGAGTGGTGAGCTATTTGAATTGATCTCATGTAAGCTTGTGTTATCTAGAACTTGCGCCGTTAGTCTTTTAAAGCTAATGTCGATTGTATTTGGTTGGAGAAATGATCTTAGGCCATCTTTTGGCATTGGAAACCCACTCTAGCTAAAAAGCCTACCCGTGCATGAATATAATCTCTAGTCACCCACTTTGAACCTTTGGACCTTTCTTTTGCAAACATATTACAAGCCTTGACCATTATTTTATCCCTCTTTTGAAACCTACCCACCTTGAACTTAAAAAATGAAACTTGAGGCTAAAAGACTAAGTTGGGTGTGGAAAAGATTGATGGAAGTAAGTTTGTGTCTACGAAGTTATAAATGAAATGCCTATTGTGCCTTAGCATTGAAAGCAAATGCATAGAAAAAGAAAGGATCAAACAAATGAATGAATTGCACTAGAGTGCAAGAAAAAGGAATGGAAGAAATTGGGTGAACAAAGAAGGCAAAAGGTAGGCATGAAAGTTGAGAGAAAACAAAGAAGAGTGGCCATAGTTAAAAAAGAGGATTGAAAAGTGTGATATAGATGTTCAAGGAAGGGTGTATCCATGTTGTTCCCAAATGATATCCTACCCTAACCCGAACCTACGTTACAAGCTGAGAAAGTCCTTCGAGATCTCCAACCATTTACTTTCTTTGTAGTAGCAATTAAAAATAAGGGTAAGCCTATGGTATGAAACTTGTTGCATAGAGATTTCTTTTGTGAGGGAGAGAGTTTTTGCACTTAAAACTCCTTGTTGCATATTTGGTAACCTGGTGTGTGGAATTCTCTTTCTTGTGAGGATGGAAGGTGAAATAAGTTGAGGTGGATAATTTTTTCACCTTTCGAGCGATGAGGCAAATGGAATATGACTTAGTTTTGGACAAAAAGTGAGTCACCTTTAGAGAATTAGTTGTTGTTCTTTGATTACTCTTTGAATTCTTGTGTATCTTTTGATAGTGCATCTTATGATGAGGGGAGTAGTGAAAAATAGCTTAGCCCGTATGTAATGAGCTACTTGTGGGAGTGACTAAGGTTGAAGTCATTGTGATCTTTAAGGCATGAAATTTGGGAAAAAATAATTATGTCTCATGGTAAGAGGAAGTATTGCTTGAGGAAAAATAATAGCTTTAAGTTGGGGTTGTTGATGAGTGGTAATTTTACCACTCATTCACACTCAATATTTGTACACATTACCTTGTTTTGAATGAATAAATGAGACATCATTATGATTAAATGAACTAATATCCAATATTTGTAGGCATAGAGTTGAGGGGATAGAAAGATGTGGATAAGAGCTTAAAATGATCAAAAAGGGAGCAAGAAAATATAGTTGAAGACCTGGAGGAAAAGGACCTCAGTTACCGTGGTCGTGGTTTGCTGACTGCGATCGCGATTGTCAAGAAAGATCAATCAACCGCGGTCACATAAGTCTATCGCGGTAGTAGAGGCCGCGGTCGCGGCCAAGATGGTGTGATCGCGGGTTAACGAAAGAGTTCATCCCAACGAAAAATCTAGAAATGCACGTGGCTGATTCCAATTTTAGTTCGGCTTAACGAAAGAGTTCAGCCCAAAGAAAAATATAGAAATACACGTGGCTGATCCCAATTTTGACAAAAAGTCTCAAACCCTAGAATTATTGATGATATTCCATCTTCCCCAATTTTTTAGGTTTTGCTCTTGAATTAATAGCCTCCATACTTGGAGAAGAAGATATTGTATAAATTTTGGGTGAAGAATACATTGGAGACCTTATAAGTGGAGGAATAGCTCACTTCCATTATTGATTTGTAGGCGTGAAAAGTTTAAAGTAACATTCAGTTAAACTTCAACAAGTCATCTCAATGGAGATTATGGGTATATATATGCTTATTTATCTTATGTGTAGCAAGATCTCCCTCTTGGGGTTATGTGTGAATATGGGTTAAAGTGTGTGTGGGTTATTATTGTTACCCTCTATTTGGTAGTTCATACTTATGGGTTTTATCATTGCTATGCTAACTTGGTTGGGATTTGTGGGTGAAAGACCCAAATACCCGTATGGGTTTGATGAGTGAAAGCTCCAATATCTAGAAAGCTCAAGGCCATCTTCAAAAGAAGGGTTTTGGGTGAATTCTAGGAATCCACATCATCCTTGAAATAGGGATGTGGAGATCAAAGCAATGATAGATAATTATGTGTGTAGTTTGCTAAATCTTTCACTATCTTTAGACATAAGGGTGATTGTGAAGTTAACTATACCATGGGTATCATCCTAGAAATAGGGATGCCTAAATTGAGGTTTGGTTACCAAATGTTGAACACATCCGTTAGGTATTCAAAATAATCAATGGGTGAAAGTTTGGTGTTTTGTTGAAAGACTAGCATCAAAATCTATAACCGACTACCCATATTTGATTTACTAAATTGATGTTGATTACTAACACCCACATATCATTCCCTTAGTAATGAATAATCCCAAGATCCGTGCCTAATTGTTAAATCTCTAATTATTCATAGCCCCGAATTTATACTAGAAAAACCTAAAAAGAAACACTAGTGTTAATACTTGTCTCTCCCATTTTTATGTTTTTTCTAATATTGGTTTGAATTTAACTTGTATCTATTATTTAGAATTGACTTAATTTCTACTCACTTTGTTCCTCGTGGATTCAACCCTGACTCAAAAGTTGGGTAAATATATTGACGATGATCGCCATACACTTAAATTGACGTGTAAGTTGAGCGTTATTAGAAGGATCCTCATTCCCGAATGAAGTAATAATAGTACTATACTAATGGAATGTCCTCTAACCGTCATCTCCATATGTATCAATACATGCTCTTTCTATGGCCCTTGCATGATTAATAACTCGAGAGAAGGAAGACCCAGTTGTTGTCAAGTGGGCCGATGCCTAACAAAATGGAAATGCTAATCCTCTAAATATTCCCTACACCATGTTCTGCTCTAAAGGATATAGCATAGGAAAAATTCTATCCAACTAAGGAAACCTAATCTCGTATTTTGAAACTGATAAAGAACCTTGATTAATACTAATGAATCCAACTCTGGACTAAAAACTACATGATAAATTGGGTATAATCCCTGACTGTGAGGTATCCATAATCGAACTTGGGATCCATAACGCTGAGCCTTAAAGGGTTGAAATAGTCACGAGCTCTACTGAGGCTTGAGCTATACCTAAAACCTTTGGTTGATGTAAGAGATCTTTGGTATCCTCATTGATTCTCTAGTTCGATGCTACACTAAAACTTCTGGAAACACAAGCTGAAGTCTCATCTGCATCTATAAACCATCTTACATCATCTATTAGGAAGAGAATAGGATCAAAGAATGGACTTGAGGATCATAGAAATGCGTACACACGACAAGGAGTCACAAAATGAATTTCCTAAGAAGGTCCCTGTAGCCTTCTGAAGATGGGTTAATGGCATATCCACACTGATCTGCAAGACTCTACTAAATTCTTAGCTCTGTACTAATACAATAGTGAACCTAGGATTTGATACCAATTTGTCACGACCCAATTTCTTGAATCATGATGGAGCCACCTATAACCCACCAGTAGGCAAGCAAACCCCGTAGGCCGAAACAACTAGTAAATGACTACCCATAAGGATAAAAGAAAGAATGCAAAATATATATAATAAAAGGCTAACATATACAAGATAATCCCAAAAATTGGTTGTATTATACAAGATCTTCTAACTCAAGAAGAATACAACTGAGGCACTAAATGAATAAATAGATACAACCATCTCTGAAAATATCAAAGAGACAAGATTAGTACATACGAGAGAGGAAAGTAATACTCTGAATGTTAGGAGATCACTTGATGTATCCGAACCATGGATGCTCTGCACGACACACATAACACCAGTGATAACCCATACAATGATATGCAGACTGTAGAAGTTTAGTATTAGTACTAAACACGTGGTACTCAGTAGTTAGCTTCAAAATGAGCTCCAAAGATAATGTTGATATATTCAACATGTAAATAAAATGGAATCTTAGCCCATATGTCCAGAATCCACATAACAAATCTAGAGAGATAATAAGGATAAACTATCTTATTCTATCCACACTCATAAATCTCAACACAAAATCGTATATCACTAGCCAATATATAAAATGAAGGTGAAAGAAGGATATATAATAGTACACAAGATCACATATACTTATATATATATATGTATATATAGGTAAACTCAAAGTATAGCCTACATCATCATATCCTCATTTTAAGACGTCATACTCCTAGCTGGATTTAGTACTAACATATTCAGGGCTTCTAGTCCATTCGTCTAATCATGACACAATCATGCATAAAGATATACTCATAAAGTCAAGAGGTCCAGAATTATACCTTAAATGACAATACCAGATCATTAACAAAGCTTCTACAACTAACCATAACAATGATCATCAAAATAATAATAACAATAGTAATAAAAATGCGAGTAATCAGCTAGTCTTGATAAATAATACCTACCCGATCCTTCCAAGTACCCCCACCGCCTAAGGTTTAGAAGGTTCAATCAATATATAACACACCACAAGGCATAATCATCACTCATACTGTAACACCCCATTTTTTTCTAGCATAATCTAAATCCCAATACATGAGTATTCATATATAAAATTTTTGAAACACTCATTATTTTTTAGTTTAGAGACTTCCATTGCGTAGGAGATTTAATTAACTTTCTAATGATATAAAATTTGCCTAAATCCGATAACCGAGTAAGAAGTTATGACAATTTTAAGTTTCAGTCGTTAGACAACGTCATTTTAACCCTTAGCGCATCGTGGAGATAGTATAAGTGATGATTGGAAATTTCCAGTGGGGGTGCTCGATCTTGGAACATCACGCCAAAGGCCAAATTGGCATTTGGCAGTTTCCAGTGTCTCTCAGTGATTCCACCCCATCGTGGTGAACTTCCAGGTCCCAATCAGTGAAGGACCACTATTTTCCCCGCGTTGCATCACAGACCCATTTCCTAGTTGTCCATTTCCAGTGGCTTGGCACGATAATGGTGCATTGTACCAAGGCCAAAAATCAGGATCTTCAGTTTTCAGCTTCCATTTTTAAATTCGTTCAAGGGTATTAGGGTCTTTTTCCTATGCCCTAAACTCGTCCTAAAACATGAAATTTAGCCCCAATTGACCTAAATAATCATTCATTATTCAGTTCCTCTAAAATTAAAGATCCCCTTTTCCAAGAACAAGGAATCCTAGCTCTCAAATTCAAGACCAATCCTCAAGAACTCACCCAGAACTTCAAGAAATTCATTATCCCAGGTATGTTAGATGTTCATTCATGGATTCCTTTCATCCATAGAGTTTGAATATCCTATTTTAATTACCAAGTTATAATATTTCCAAGTTATTATATTTTAAATTATGATTTCATCCATGAATCTCCACGTACTATTGATTTTATACCATGCTACCATGAAATTATTGTTATTATTCAATCCTCCATATTTTAATATTATTATTTATTGAATTAAACCATGAATTAATGCTATTATGATGAATTCATGCTATTCCTACAAGTTCTACGACATTCCTATGATTATTTTAAACCATGAACTACAAGTGTTTGATAAAATGTCTACAAGAGTGATTGATTTAATAAAAGCTTCATGTTTTGATCTCCAAGTTTTAGTGTCATTTTAATATTATTGTTTTTGAGTCTTAGGGGTATTGAATACCCGAAAACCATAGTTGTTTATTTAGTCTAGTCTCTGTACAAAGTACATGACAGAAGAGTCTCCAGAACATACTATGAGTATTATTGGAATAGTAAGATATCAGTCAGTTCACATCAGAATAGTCTAGTATTTCAGTTTTTTTTTAGTTGGGAGTAGGATTTAGCACTAAGCGAGTGTAGGAATAGCAGCTTCCCCATCAGATAGGCAGAGTCGTTAGTAGCAGTCCCTATACTCTAGAACTACGTAGCCAGAGTAGGGTATGAGAAGTCACCCATCAGATTAGGCTTGACTATCTCGCAGGGGTCACCCGTCAGTTCAGGCTTGACAACCTTAGTCCTTTGGACATTATATCAGTTTAGTGGATCCACAGATCCATTGTTAGTACCCGTGGCATGGTATTAACACCCTCTCAACTGGGGTTATAGGTCTGATTAGCTCGAATTAGGGAATGCCGGTTAGATGATACCTCCCACAGTCTCAAATGTTGTCTCTGTTACAGTCTTAGTTCAGAGATGTAGTCTTAGAGTTGCTTGACCAAAGCATACAGATATCAGTATTTTTTCAGTATTTTAGTTTACAGATTTTACTTAGTGTATGTTATATGCTTGGTCATGCATCCTAGTGTCTACAAATTTTCAAGTATCTTCAGTATTTACAGAATTTTATGTCCACTCAGTATTTATAGATTCTCCATATTTTCAGTATATACAGATTCTATGTTCTCTACTCAGTACTCTATGTTTTACATGCATATTCAGTTTATTATTAATTGTGTTCATGAAACCATGCATATCAGCCTACCTCGTTTAGCATATCGGTACATTCAAAGTACTGATCGCATGACTTTTTTGTGCTATGATATATCATATCATAGGTGCTGACGCTCAGTTCTCGGACCGTGCTTAAACCTCACTCCTCAGGCTATCAGTAGTACAGTAGCAGTGGTGAGTCCTCATCATTCGAGAATAGATTATTTTACTTTATATCTCTATTTTAGTAGTTAACAGAGTTAGTTGGGGGCCTGTCCCATTAACTCATATTCAGTCAGTCAATTTTATAGGCTTTTCAGACATTAGAGTCAGTTATTCAGTATTCAGATTTTCAGTTCACATGTCAGTTTATTAATAATTAATTAGATTCAGTCATTTTTTCTATAGATTCATATATCAGTATTGATTCAGTGATAAAACGTTATGGCAATATCAGATGTTTTCAGTAATTATGATATTATTATTTAGTGCTCACAACAGGTACCAGCTCATGGGTTAGCTTGTGGTCTCTCGAGACTGTAAGCACCATGTGACGACTAGGGGGTAGTCTCGGGTCATTAGAAACATGGTGTCAGAGCCTAAGGTTTTAAAGTTTCCTAGAAAGTCTGAAAGCCTCGTAGAGTAGAGTCTTGTGGATGGGTGTATAACACACCACACTTATGGACGAGAGGCTACAAGGAGTTTAGGAAAAAGTTTTGCTTCTTTCAGTATTTGTCGTGTGTAAACTCCCTGTCTAATCTATTTCTTTCTTTTGTTTATAGAACATTCCTCCCAAGAAGAATGAAAAAAGAATAGAAAATCAGCTAGCCCCTCAGCCCATCCAGGCAGATCCTCTGGACGAGCACGTCTCTCATGCAAAATTTAGGGCTGCATTCACTACTCTAGCCAATTCTGTAGCAGTACAAAATAAATGACCAACTGCTATTTTGGGCAACCCAGTGGACAATACTGCTGCAACTAGAATTTGGGATTTCACCTGGATGAATCCTCGTTCTTTCACGGGATCCATGTCTGAAGAGGATCCACAAGAATTCTTAGATATGGTTCAGAAGGTAACGAATGCTATGGGGGTGACATCTAGTCAGAGTGCTAAGTTGGATGCATATTAGTTGTAAGATGTAGAGTATACTTGGTTTAAGCAGTTGAAGGTAGATAGGGGTGTTAATGCAGGGCCTGTAGAGTGGGAAGAGCTTACCACAACTTTCTTAGATAGATTCTTACCATTGGAGTTGAGAGAGGTAAAAGTGTTAGAGTTCATTAACTTAAGGTAGGGTAGCATGAGCGTGAGGGAGTATTCCCTTAAGTTTACTCAGTTATCTAGGTATGCTCCTTATGTGGTAGCTGATAACAGGTTCAAGATGAGTATGTTTGTATCTTGTGTATCTGATAATGTGATCAAGAAGTGCAGGACCGTAATACTTATTAGTGAGATAGACTTGTCTAGGCTGATGGACCATGCTCAATAGATAGAGTAGCAAAATATTAAGGAGAGGGAGAGAGGAAACAAAAGAGCTAGGATGGGTAGTTTTAATTTCAGTCAGCCAAAGTCAGAAGGTGGTAATCGTCCTCAGTTTCATTAGAGGTCTACAACCCCATTACCCTCTCCAGCTAGTGCCTCGGTACCCAAATTTAGAAATGACAATAGGAATAGATTATCAGGCTCTAAGTCCCAGTTTAGTATTAGTAGTTCTCGTACAAATCCTCCATGTCAGAAATATAGCAGACACCATCAGGGTGAGTGTAGAGTTGGTAGTGATGAGTGCTTCGGGTGTGGAAAACCAGGCCATCGAATTTGGGAGTGTCAGGTAGTTTCTTAGAAAGGTAGGGATATGCGCCAACAGGGCCAGTCCCATCAGTCGTTAGTTTCATCCGGTCACCCGGCTCAACAGGGTGCCACTTCCAATGCTACTAGTGGTCAACGTCTAAAAAGATTATATTCTCTTCAATCCCACCAAGATCAGGAAAATTCTCCTAATATAGTTAATGGTACGTCATAGGTCTTTCACTTATATGTTTATGCTTTACTAAACCCTGGAGCTTCTCTTTCTTTTGTAACTCCATATATAGCAGTCAACTTCAAAGACAGTCTCGAAACTCAAGTAGAGCCCTTTCCAGTGTCTACCCTAGTAGGTGTTTCCATTGTAGCTAGATAGGTATATAGGAATTGTCCGATCACAATATCTCAGAAAGTTACCTTAGTTGATCTCGTGGAGTTAGAGATGATGGATTTTGACATCATTCTCGGCATGGATTGGCTCCACTCATTCTATGCCTCAGTTGATTGTAGAAATAGAATGGTTCATTTTTAGTTCCCAAATAAACCAGTTCTTGAATGGAGGGATAGTACCACAACTCTTAGGGGTCAGCTGATTTCATAGCTTAGAGCGAGAAAGATGATATGCAAGGGATATGTCTACCACTTTGTGCGAGTCAAAGACTCTAACTCAGAAGCTTCAACTCTTGAGTCAGTTCCAGTCGTGAATGAATTCTCAGATGTATTTCCTAAAGATCTGCTCGGAGTTCCTCCCAAAAGGGAAATCGACTTCAGAATAGACCTTCTTCTAGATACTCAACCCATATCTATTCTGCCATACAGAGTGACTCCAACAGAACTCAAATAGTTAAAAGAATAATTAAAATATCTCCTAAATAAGTGGCTCATTAGACAAAGTATCTCTCCGTGGGGTTCACCTATTCTATTCATGCGTAAGAAAGACGGTTCTCTCAGAATGTGCATAGACTACCATCTGTTGAACAAAGTCACAGTCAATAATAAATATCCACTTCCTAGAATTGATGACTTGTTTGATCAACTTTAGGGTGCCAACTATTTTTCAAAGATAGATCTCAGATCAGGCTATCAGCAGCTCAGGGTCAGGGAATGTGACATTCTGAAAATAACTTTCCGAACTCGGTATGGTTACTTCAAATTTCTAGTTATGTCATTTGGTCTTACGAATGCCCCAACAGCCTTCATGGACCTGATGAACTAAATTTTAACCATTACTTGGACATGTTTATCATAGTCTTCATTGATGACATTTTTGTTTACTCTCATAGTGAAAATGATCATGCAGACCACCTCAAAGTAGTACTTTAGACTCTTAGATCTCACTAGTTGTTTGCTAAATTCAGTAAGCGTGAATTATGGCTAAGATCAGTAGATTTCCTTGGCCATATTATTTTTGACGATGGCATTAGAGTTGATCCTCAAAAGATCAAGGCGGTGAGAAACTAGCCTAGACCCATCTCTCCATCAGATATCAGGAGTTTCATGGGTTTAGCTGGATATTACCATCGATTTGTCGAAGGGTTTTCTTCTATTGCATCCCTCATGTCCAGATTGAGTCAGAAGAAAGTTAAGTTTTAGTGGTCAGATTCATACGAGAAGAGTTTTTAAGAGTTAAAGACTCGACTCACCTCAGCCTTAGTCTTGACTCTACCAGATGGTTCAGATGGTTTTGTTGTGTACTGTGATGCATCCAGGGTAGGTTTACGTTGTGTCCTCGTATAGAGAAGTAAGGTCATAGTGTATGCCTCCAGACAGCTTAAACCCCATGAGAAGAATTACCCTACTCATGATCTTGAGTTAGAAGCTGTAGTATTTGCCTTAAAGATTTGGAGGAATTACTTGTATGGGGTACATGTAGATATGTTCATAGATCAAAAAAGCATTCAGTATGTCTTCTCTAAAAAAGATTTGAATTTGCATCAGAGAAGGTGGTTAGAGCTATTGAAGGATTATGACAATAGTGTTTTGTATCATCCGGGAAAGGCCAATATAGTGGAAGATGATCTCAGTAGATTTTCTATGGGTAGTGTTGCTCATGTTGAGGATAGTAAGAAACAGTTAGCTCGGGAAGTCCATCAGCTTACTCGACTAGGTGGTTGCTTGGTCGACTCAGCAGAGGGTAGTGTATGGGTGCAGAGTAGCGCCGAATTATCCCTAGTTTCTGAGGTGAAAGAAAAGCAGGATAGAGATCCCAATCTAGTTAAGTTGAAAGAATCACTCAGAGAACAAAAAATGGAGGTTTTCTCCCAAGGAGGAGATGGTGTTTTACGTTATCAGGGTAGATTGTGTGTGTCTGGTGTAGATGATTTGAGTCAATGAATTCTTGCAAAAGCGCATGGTGTGCATTACTCTATTCATCCAGGGGCCACTAAGATGTACCGTGATTGGTGAGAGATCTATTGGTGGAGTGGGATGAAGAAAAATATTGCAGAGTTTGTAGCTAAGTGATCTACATATCAGCAAGTTAAGATTGAGCATAAAAAACCTAGTGGGTTCGTGCAGGAGTTCAGTATTCCCATTTGGAAATGGGAGGAAGTGAACATAGATTTTGTGACAGGTTTGTTGCATACCCGTTATCAGCATGATTCTATTTGGGTCATCGTAGACAGGATGACCAAATCAGCCTATTTTTTGCCAGTCCATACCTCTTATTCAGCTGAGGACTACGCCAAACTCTATATCAGAGAGTTGTTCAGGTTACACGGAGTCCCAGTGTCTATCATCTCTGATAGAGGTACCCAGTTTACCTCTCACTTTTGGAAGGGATTCCAAAAGGGTCTTGGTACCTAAGTCCACCTCAGTATAGATTTTCACCCTCAAATAGACGGTCAAGCAGAGAGGACCATTCATTCTCTAGAAAATATACTGAAAGCATGCGTTGTTGATTTCAAGGTAAGTTGGGATGACCATTTGCCTTTGATTGAATTTGCATACAATAACAGCTATCATTCAAGTATTTGTATGGCTTCGTTTGAGGCTTTCTATGGTAGGAGATGTAGATCTCCAATTTGTTGGTTTGAAGTAGGTGAGTTCACTGTAGTAGGGACTGACTTGGTGTTTGATGCATTAGAGAAGGTTCAGTTGATCAAAGAAAGGCTTAGGGCTGTCCAGAGACGACAGAAATCGTATACAGATGTTAAGAGAAAAGACTACGAGTTTGAGGTCGGTGATTTTGTGTACTTGAAAATCTCTCCCATGAAAAGAGTGAAGAGATTCGGCAAGAAATGAAAACTCACTCCCTGATATATTGGTCCCTTTAGACTTCTCAGTCGTTTTGGAAAGGTAGCATACGAGCTTGAGTTTCCCTCAGATTTAGCCTCAGTATACCCGGTGTTCCTTGTCTCATTGTTGAAAAAGTGTATTGGTGATCCAACGGTAGTTGTCCCTTTACAAAGTGTAGATATTCAGAATAGTCTTTTCTTTAAGGAAGTTCCAGTCGAAATTCTTTATCATCAAGTTCATAGACTAAGGAAAAAAGAAGTTCCACTAGTCAAAGTTCTTTGGCGGAATCAGTTTGTTGAGTGAGCTACTTGGGAATCAGAGGCAGATATGCAGACCAAGTACTCTCATCTTTTCTCTGTGAATCTAGATTTAGTATAAGGTACTGATCTTTTCAAGATTTCTCTTTATCATACTCGATTTCAGTTGCAAATCATGTTCATGTCAATCGTGCATTTACAAATTAGTTCTGTCATGTAACCCATGCATCAGATATGCATATTCAGTGTGTAAGCTCAGTCTAGCAGTTTTCCTCAGCTTAACTAGTTTCATTCGAGAATGAATGATCCCAAGGGGGAGATATTGTAACACTCTGTATTTCCCTAGCATAATCTAAGTCCCAATACATGAGTATTCATAAATAAAATTTTCTAAACACTCTATATTTTACAGTTTAGAGCCTGTCATTGTGTAGGAAATTCAATTAGCTTTCCAACGATATAAAATTCGCTCAAATCCGATAACCGAGTAAAAAGTTATGACGATTTTAAGTTTCAGTCATTAGACCCCATTATTTTAACCCTTAGTGCGTCGCAGAGCTAGTCTAAGTGACTATTGTCAATTTCCAGTGGAGGTGTGCGATCTTGGCGCATCGCGCGAAAGGCCAAATTGGCATTTAGCAGTTTCCAGTGTCTCTCCGTGATTCCACCGCATCATGGTGAACTTTCAGGTCCCAATCAGTGAAGGACTGTGATTTTTCCTATGTCGTGCCACAAACCCGTTTCCCAGTTGTCCATTTCCAGTGGCTTGGCGCGATAATGGCGCATCGCGCCAAGGCCAAAAATCAGGATCTTCAGTTTTCAGCTTTCGTTTTTAAATTCGTTCAAGGGTATTTAGGTCTTTTTCCTAAGCCCTAAACTCATGCTAAAATACGAAATTTAGCCCCAATTGACCTAAATAATCATTCATTATTCAATTCCTTTCAAATTAAAGATCCCCTTTTCCAAGAACAAGAAACCTAGCTCTCAAATTCAAGACCAATCCTCAGGAACTCACCCAGAACTTCAAGAAATTCATTATCCCAGGTATGTTAGATGTTCATTCATGGATTTCTTTCATCCATAGAGTCCAAATATCCAATTTTAATTACCAAGTTATAATCTTTCCAAGTTATTATGTTTTAAATTATGATTTCATCCATGAATCTCCACGTACTATTGATTTTATACCATGCTACCATGAAATTATTATTATTATTCAATCCCCTATGTCTTAATATTATTATTTATTGAATTAAACCATGAATTAATGCTATTATGATGAATTCATGCTATTCCTACAAGTTCCATGACATTCTTATGATTGTTTTAAACCATAAACTACAAGTGTTTGATAAAATGCCTACAAGAGTGATTGATTTAATAAAAGCCTTCATGTTTTGATCTCCAAGTTTTAGTATCATTTTACTATTATTGTTTTTGAGTCCTGTGTGTATTGAATACCTGAAAACCATAGTTGTTTATTTAGTCTAGTCTTTGTACAAAGTACATGACGGAATAGTCTTCAGAACTTACTATGAGCATTATGAGAATAGTCAAATATCAATCAGTTCACCTTAGAACAGTATAGTATTTCAGTGTCTTTTAGTTGGGAATAGGATTTAGCACCGATCTTCCCCGTTAGATATGCAGAGTCATTAGTAGCAGTCCCTATACTCCAGAATTGCGTAGCCAGCGTAAGTTATGAGAAGTCACCCGTCAGATTAGGGTTGACTATCTCGCAGGGGTCACCCGTCAGTTCAGGCTTGACACCCTTAGTCCTTTGGATATTATATCAGTTTAGTGGATCCGCACAACCATCGTTAGTACCCGTGGCACGGTATTAACACCCTTCAAACTAGGGTTATAGGTTAGACCTTGATTAGCTCAAATTGGGAAATGTCGGTTAGATGATACCTCCTACAGTCTCAGATATAGTCTTAGTTACAGTCTCAATTTAGTTATGCAGTCTTAGAGTTGCTTGACCAAAGCATACGAATATTAGTATTTTTTTAGTATTTCAGTTTAAAGATTTTACTCAGTGTATGTTATATTCTTGGTCATGCATCCCCAGTTTCTACAGATTTTCATGTATCTTCGGTATTTATAGACTTTCATGCGTACTCAGTATTTACAGATTCTCCATATTTTCAGTATCTACAGATTCCATATTATCTACTCAGTACTCCATGTTTTACATGTATATTCAGTTAATTATTGGTTCTATTCATGAAACTATACATATCATCCTACCTCATTTAGCATACCAGTACATTCAAAGTACTGATCAGATACCTTTCTTTTGTGCTATGATGTATCATATCATAGGTGCTGACGCTCAGTTCTCGAACCACACTTAGACCTCACTCCTCAGGCTATCAGCAGTACAGTAGAAGTGGTGAGTCCTCATCATTCAAGGACTGATTATTTTACTTCATATCTCTATTTCAGTAGTTAGCAGAGGTTTTTCAGACATTAGAGTCAGTTATCCATTATTTAAATTTTTAGTTGACATATCAGTTTATCAGTATTTTATCAGATTCAGTCAATTTTTCTATAGATTCATATTTTAGTATTGATTCAGTGATAAAACCTTATGGAAATATCAGATGTTTTCCATAATTATGATATTATTATTCATTGCTCACAATAGGTACTAACTCATGGGTTAGCTTATGGTCCCTCAGCACTATAAGCACCGTGTGACGACTAGGGGGTAGTCCCAGGTCATTACACATACCTATGAAATCCCCGATAAGGCTGATAGATGTAGGCTCATACTAGTAATAGGCAAAGCACATGCAAGAATGATTTCCCAAAAATAAAATCCATAACAACCATAAGTAACCTAGCTATCTTACAACTTTTATGATAATGATGTGTCACAAGAGGTCATCGCACAACTCCCAGGTCGTTACACAACCTATATAATTAATATGTGATGCAGGAGGTCATCGTACAACCCTCGAGATCATCGCAAAATATCAATAGTAAAAAGATATGATATGATAGGTCATTGCATCACCCCCGAGATCATAGAATAATCTCAATAATAAAAATATGTGATGTAGGAGGTCATCTCACAACCCCTGAGACCTTACACAGTCTCAAAAATAACAATGTAAATCTGTTGTCCGAGTTAAACATCGGGACTAAATGATTATAAATGTTTAGAAAGGGTCGAAATCTGTCACTAAATGATAAACTGAAATCCATCTCAGCTAAATACTTTAAAACACCATTTTCAATCTTAATGCGTATAAGTCACCCATTAAGGTAGTACGATTCCCATTCTGATAAAGTCCATTTAAAGAGGAAAAAAGTGGGATTTTATCCGCATTTTTGGAATTAGTAGTGAAATCACATTTTAGTTGGAATCATACACTTTATCATTTTGAATCTATGCACTCCATCACCATTATTCATATAATGGAATCATTAACGTCAACATGAATAAAAATCATGGCCACATCCTTCATAAGGATAAGCACTTTCCAAAATTCAATCTTTATCATAACACGGTCTTAGGCCGAATAATATGTCTAGAATAATTACAACACCACAATCACAGCCTTCGTCCCACATAAATATCCAGAACTCATCTCCATAATCATATCCAAAAAACATAGCATATCCATGAGACATAACATATATATAGGCCAAACATCATAATCACGGGGAAAGCATCACCATTCATCAAGTCACGAAGTGAACTCATACTAAAGATCATTAGTCTCAACCATGCCTCCTATCCATAGGTAAGTCCTCAAGGGAAGGTCTAACCTAAGTCTTGGCCTAAAGTGGGATGGAGGAATCCTCTTCTAATAAAAAAATCATCAAAAATCAAGAGTAAGTCACGGTGTTCTACCCATAAGTAATCTTAAAATTCACATTCATATGCATTATATATAACACCTAACCTTGTGAAGAAGAGTAGAAAAATCCTACCTCAAAGACAAACTGTAAATTTGTAAATCATCCACAAAACATCCATCTTTACTCAATGATCTCAAAATTCTGCCATGCTATCAAAATCATAATCTATGCACCATTAGGAGTCAAATGAGACCCATATTGCTACATTAAGGGTCGAGTTGAATTTTGGGTCAAGAATGGGCCTTCAGGTCTTGCTAACGGAATTTAAAATTGAACCCATCACGAGGTCTCTTGAAGTACATGAAATTTGTGCTCAAAAGTGAAGCATAAACGGAGCACAAATTTGGTCTCAAATCAACCATCAATGTTCAGGAATTCAAAGCCCTAAATTTTAAGAATTTATCAAGAAATTAAAGGATACTTAACATGAATTCAAAGGAAAATCACAGAATAATGGGTAACCAAGCTCCCCCAAATCATCTACAAGCTTAATCCCAAGCTTTGTTTTGCCTCTTTTTTAAGGTTTTGGCTCTCAAGAAATAGGGGAAGAATAAGAAAAATCGGGCAAGAGGGGTCTTTTTATACCCAATCCAAGCCATCATATGTCTCTATCATGATATGAAAGTTGTGCAATTATCACATCTTGAGGCTGCACAAAAAGTTGCAATCGCTCCCCAAAGATGACAATAGCTATGGCACCAGTTGACTTCTGAAGACTTGGAATTCTTCTAAGCCTCCGCCAAGGCCTCAGGATTAATTCGGAATACCATATATGTAAAATAACTATATAACCATATTGAGTTGAATGTTCCGGACTCAATGGCGCAATTGGATTTCCTATCTGAGGTCATTTTGATGAAATGTGGTATCCACACCCATATTTCCAATTTCCAAACTCTTTGGCCAATAGGTCAAAATAAACTCGGGTATTTCAAGACCAAAACAAAGGTCTACCTAGCCTAAAATTGATATTCAAAAACTACTGGTGCAGTCAAAATTTGCATGCAAAGTCATCTACTAGGATTTTTGGGTTGAGACCGAATCCTAACCAACAAAAGCTCTAAAATAGAAAAATGAGCTTAAAATCTAAACGAACTGGTCGATCATCGAACCGATAGTTTATTCAAGTCATAAATGACCTATAGCTGCTTTAGGAAGGCTTAAAATGCTAGATATGCATGCAAATCAAGGAAATGACCTGAAGGGTCATTACATGTGCACTTCTAAAATAGTTATTTAAATAATTTGGTCTTTGTACATATTTGTGATTGATAATTGGGTTTGACAATGCACATTTGATTAGTGATGAATTAGTCATCAGAATACTTGTGATTTTATGTGTTGGTGGATATTTGTTGTTTACTTAAAATAATGAACTTGTTGACTTTTGACTGCATTTACTCAGTTTTTTTAATTGAAAGTTATGTTTAGATCATTGTTACTTGCATTTGAGTTGAATTAGGTATTTGTGATAATCTTTTGAGCATTATTTATATTTATTAACTGCATCCTGCATTTGAATTTACATTGATATTGATGATGAATATTGTTATGGTATGGAGATGTGTTGATGATATTGAGATCATGAGAATGATATTGATGATGATGCTAAGTGCTATTGGTTCCTTGAGTGAACCAATTATGTATTTTAAATTAAAAGTTGGAATTTATTAATCAAGAAAAGAATGAGTACAAGGAGGGGGACATAAAGCCTTATCTCCAAAACAAAAGGTTGTACTAGAGTCAATGATCCTACTAAGGAAACATCAACTCCATCCAATATAAAATAAAGCCTATTACTACTAGGTATATTAGAGATACAAGTAAATAAGAATTGATATTTCTACTGATACTCTCTTAATTATGGTGGTATCCTGATCATTCTCCTTTTCCTGCTTCTAAAGTTAGCTATCCCTAATTTATCCATTTTGAAATTACCTTTATCTTCAATAGGAAATTGTTGAATAGAGTCGTAATGTTGTTTAGTGGATACTAGATTGTGTTTGGATAATACATGTGAAGGTAGTGGAAGGACTCCAATATTAGTACTAAGTCCTGTAGGTCTACAACATATAGATGAATTCTCTAAGGCGATTGAATATCAGCAATAAACCATTTGACTAGTAACTCAGAATCCATCTCCAATATCACCCTTGAATGTCCATGCTGAGTAAACTAAGTGATTTCTATAATAGTTGCATGTAGTTCAACCTACTTATCGGTACCACTTCCCAAGGAAGGTGCAAATGCATACATCAAATTGCCCCTTCAATCTCTTAGAATACCTCCTGCCCTTATTTTTTAAGGATTAGTTAAAGCACTGCCATTTTTTATTATTACCAGGAATGTAATAGGTTTAATCTAGTAAACCTGTGTTACTATCACTTCAAAATGATACTTCTCAATTTGTTATATCAAACCACTCTAGTTTTTTGACCAAGTAATGTATGGGAATACAGTTGAGAGTAACACATGAATGTCCCTCCTAACTAATCAAGTACGAATAGATTTATTACCTCCATACTTGATAGAACACCTGTTCTTCCACAAGTTTTAGCATAAAAATACAGGGATTACTTGTAACAGGGGTTTATGTACCTTATTGTGAGACTTGATGTACCATTATTTTATCAATAGCATAGACAGTGGTATCCACATTATTAGAGAATAGTTGCTAAGAAGAATTGGCTAGAGGGTTTGACACAAATATATGATCATTTGTGTCCATACTAGGAGCATTACAACAACTAAATAAAATAGGTTCCTGACCAAAGGTTGTGACTTTATCATTGTAGAAAGCTTGTTTTTGAGGATTCTTTAGAATATAAATGAAAATTTAAATGGAATACATCTATTCCAGATTTCTATATTGCTGAGAGTATTGTTCCTTTTCTTTCTCATAGGGTCCCAAGCAAAGGAGAAAGTAAAAACCCATTAGAATTAAGTTTTCAAATAGGTTGATCATGTATAGTAGCTTGGTGTTTTAGAGGTGTAAAAAGAACCATAAATACCAAGGAAGGAGGAGCATGCTTTCTCCACATAACTACATTCCGCCTACCCTTTAATAGGAATTTTTTTACTGTAATATTACCAGGATTAGACTTAAAATGTCTACGATTAGCCAAAGCACATATTGTTGAAAGTTGCTTTAAGAATGCAACTATTTTTTTCTGTTTTCTCTAGTTTTTTTTAAGTACAATCCTAGTTAAATTAAGAAGTCCTATCTTTGGTAGGAAACTAATTAGTTATTCTAATTTTAGTAGAGGTAGGTTGTTTATTTGTCCTATTTTTAGTAGAGGTAAGTTGCTAAGTTGATGATCAATTATAGATTTTCTTTTAATAAGAAAATAATCTCTTTCTGTTTCTCTGCATATTCTCTTCTTCAAACTCCATCTCTGTTTCTGCGACCAACTTTTAAATTAAATTCCTGCATTGTTTCCCTTTAACGGTTTTAAACCAACAATTAGTATCAAATCTTTAATCTTAAGGGACCTTTGAGTGTGTTCATCAATCTGATCCAGTGGATACCATAAACGGAGAAGCAAATTTTTCTTTAATGGAACCACCAACTTTCGATGGATAAAGTTATCAAATCTGGGCAGTTAGAATGTGGATATATCTGCAAGCTTTGGATCTCTGGGAAGATATTGAAGCTGAATATGAGATAGCTCTCTTACCGGACAATCCCACGGTGGCGCAGATTAAAACTCACAAGGAGAGGAAAACTAGGAAATCAAAGGCATTGGCATGCTTATTTACTGTAGTTTCATCTAATATCTTCACTCGTATCATGTCTCTTGAATCAGCGAAAGAGGTATTGGATTATCTCAAAACTGAGTATGAAGGAGATGAAAGGATTTGAGGGATGCAAGTGTTGAATCTGGTACGTGAGTTTGAGCTGCAAAGGATGAAAGAAAGTGAAACCATAAAGGAGTACTCTGACAGACTCCTTAATTTAGCAAATCGCATCAGATTGTTGGGTTCTGCTTTCAATGATTCAAGGATCGTTGAGAAAATCCTAGTAACATCACCTGAAAGATTTGAGGCTACCATAACAACCTTAGAAAATACTAAGGACTTGTCCAAGATAACACTTGCAGAGATCTTAAGTGCTTTTCAAGCGCAAGAGCAACGACGTGTTATGAGACAAGGAGGAGCTGTCGAAGGTGCCTTACCAGCCAAGCATCATGATGATGGACGTTCTAAGAAGAAGAAAAATAAAGCGCACCAACCAACTGATGAAGAAGGTGCAACGCACAATAACAAAAATAAAATAGTTGGTTTCAAAGGAAACTACCCTCCTTGTAAGCATTGCGGCAAGCTCGAGCATGCACCTTTCAGGTGTTGGAAGAGGCCTGATGCTAAGTGCACTAAGTGCAATCATCTTGGGCATGAAGCGATCATCTGTAAAAATAAAACTCAGCAATAAGATGCAGAGGCTAGAGTTGTTGATGAACAGGAAGAGGATCAACTCTTTGTTGCATCATGTTTAGCAAGTAGTGTCTCAAGCGAGTCGTGACTGATCGATAGCGGATGCACAAATCATATGACTTGCGATAAAGATCTTTTTGAAGATTTGAGCCCTACTAAAGTTACAAAAGTTAGGATCGTCCATGGTGGTTATATTCCAGCAAAAGGAATGGGAACCATCACAATTGAAACCCAATCGGGAACTAAAACAATTTCTAATGTTCTTTACTTACCCGATTTGGACCAGAACTTGTTAAGTGTTGGTCAGTTATTAGAAAAAGGTTTCAAATTGTATTTCAAAGATAAGCATTGCTTGATCAAGGAAGCATCTGGACAAGACCTATTTAAAGTCAAAATGAGAGGCAGAAGTTTCTCATTAAATCCATTGGAAGAAGAGAGTGGATTTCACAAATCGCGTGTGGAGCTTCCTCTGCTAAAAGAAGACATTCCACCTGATGATGAAGGCTGGCTTTGTCCAAGTTGTGATTGCAAAGTTGACTGCATTGACTTGCTTAATAATCTTTAAGGAAAAGACCTTTTCGTCGCTGACAGCTGGGAGAAAGTATATCTCAAGGATGCTGCTGCTACGTATGGGGAGAAGCTAGATGATATCTCTGGACTTCCATTGGATGACTCAGAGAATGGCCTGCTTGATATACCTTGTCCGAATGAAGTTTCTACTAAGCATTTTGGTGAAGAAATTTCTTCGCCTGAGAATAATTTGGTGTTGTCGAGAAATAATTCTGGTCTTGCTAGGGGAGAGGGATTATGCTCTCTTAATGGATTCCAGAATATGACTCATTTGGAATATGATTCTGAGTGTAAGCTTTACTTGGAAAGAAATATTTCAGTTCAGAGGAAAGAGATACCTTGCTAATGCTGATAAATTATCAAAACTGGAACTTGAGAATTCTTGTGATGAGCAGCGTGAGAATGCTACTCAGTCAGATGAGCTGCCTTTGCCGAGCAATTCCCAGTTAGCCCAGGTTGAATCCTGCCAGATTCTTGGCAACAATTCAGTGGTGGATTCGGCTCTCACATAGTTTGGAGATCCTTGCTGCAGAACATCAGCTGGATTGCAAGAAATCCAAAAGACAACAGGTAGTTCATCAACCGAGGAGAAACTCAAAGTTGGAGGTATGAGCACCTCTGAATCTCGTTCAAGTGATAAAAGAAAGGCATATGGAGAAGTCACCACCAAGAGACTCTGCGAATCCTTCAAGGAAAATAATTATCCTGACTGTGACGCAAAGGAAAAGTTCGAGCAGAGTGGTGGTTGGATAAAAGCATTACCTGAAGAAGCTGAGAATAAGAGGATGCATCTGATGACTATGGTGGAGCTAGTATAGCCTAAATGGTATAAGAGGTTGTTAGTTATTGCCGTGCAGGGAGCGTTTTTCAAATTTTACTTTGTGCTTTATTTGCTGTTCCCCAAGCTTGCACACAGAGTTGTTGGTCATCTGGAAGAGGAGGCTATACACTCATATACTTTGTATCTTAATGATATTGATCGTGGTGAAATTGAAAATTTCCCTGCTCCTGCGATAACAATTGACTACTGGAGACTGCCTAAGGATGCGACTCTAAAGGATGTTGATAAAGCTTATCATAGAGATGTTAACCATTTCGCATCTCCATGGGAGACATATCAGGCTGACTTTTCGATTGATCTAAGCAAGCACCATGTGCCCAAGAAATTCCTTGATAAGGTTGCTTATTGGTCAGTGAAACTTCTCAGGATTCCAATCGATTTATTTTTCAAGGAAAGATACGGTTGTCATGCAATGATGTTGGAAACAGTGGCAGGTGTACCAGGAATGGTGGGAGGTATTCTGTTACATCTGAGGTCGTTATGAAAGTTCGATCTTCTAAGGCAAAGAATTGGTGTTTGCATTTCATAAAGCAAGGAGGAGTGTTGAAAGTTGCTTTAAGAATGCAACTATTTTTTCTGTTTTCTCCAGTGTTTTTTTAAGTACAATCCTAGTTAAATTAGGAAGTCCTATCTTTGGTAGGAGACTAATTAGTTATTCTAATTTTAGTAGAGGTAGGTTGTTTCTTTGTCCTATTTTTAGTTGGAATAACAACTATTTAAGTTGCTAAGTTGATGATCAATTATAGACTTTCTTTTAACAAGAAAATAATCTCTCTCTGTCTCTCTGCATATTCTCTTCTTCAAACTCCATCTCTATTTCTGCGGCCAGCTTTTAAATTGAATTCCTGCGTTGTTTCCCTTTAACAGTTTTAAACCAACACATATACCCATCCAATTATCCCACCAAAATTGCAAGTGTCAGAATTAATTCGCTGCTAAATATGTTTTTCAGCTTCCACCTAGTTCAGCATCTTATATTTACACACCAGAGAGTTACATGTTGCCTACTTCTTGATCACAAGGTTAGATCTTTGGCAGTACTTTGCCCTCAGGAATTCACTCACTAAAGACTTTCTTGTTCTAAAATTCCACCATTGCTTGTATTCTAATAGCCAAACAAATATCTTCTAGATACCTTACTCCAACACCCCTTTCAGCATATGGGAATCTATGTGTGTCCTAACAAGCCCAGTAGTATTTCATCTTCTCTTTATCCAACCCCTAAAAGAAATCAATAGTGATGCTTTTAATCTGCTTGAGAGTAGTTTTGGTAGGAGAGATAATTGGAAGTATATGTATATGAAGGGACTAGAACACAGGCCTAATAAGAGTGATCCTACCTCCATAACTGAGTAGTTTAATCTACCAGCCTCTATATTTGTTAAGTACATTAGAGATCATATTAGAAAAGTAACTCACCTTCCTACATTTGATATAAAATGGACAACCAAGATAACTATTGGGCTTTCCTTCTTGGTAAAACCTATAAGTTCACCCTGGCAATAACATCAACAGCTATTTGCTCAGGTAACATAAAGTGATTCTTGTCTCTATTGCTTAATTGAATTGAACAAGTCTCATACTAAAGCAATATTTTCATAATGAGTTATAGAGAATGCTTGGATATGGAAGACAACACTATAACATCATCTGCAAAACTCAAGTGATTAACTTGAGGTCCTTCCTTCTCCATGTTGAAACACTTATATAGATAGTGTTGATACAGGTTATTCAATAGTCTTGACAAAACCTCACCACCAATAATGAATAAGGCAGGTGAGAATGGAACACCCTATTTCAACCTCTTTGTAAATTGGAAAAAGCCATGTCTACCTCCATTCACATTTACTAAAGACCAATTATTTGGCATAATCCTCCACACCATGTCAATTATCACTTCATCAAAGACCATTCTTCTCATCACTAGGCAAGTTTAAGACCTTGACAACCTATCATATGCCTTAGCCATGTCTAGTTTGAAAACTACATTATCTCCCACAATAGGTTTCTTAATCCCATGTATAATCTCTTGGTCAAGTATTATGTTTTTAGATATAATTCTCTCTTTAATAAAGCGTAAGTGATTATCAAAAATCAAAATGGACAGAATAGGGGCCAATATGCTATAAATCAATTTTGAGATAAGTTTGTTGTAAAGTTATCGAGGCTAAGAGGTCTATATTCAGATAGATTGTTGGGATTAGGTACTCTTGGTAATAAAATACGTCAAGCATGAAAAAAGCACCTAGACATAATATTGCCAAAGAAGAAATAGTGTACCACTTGTAGCAAATCCTAATGGGCCAACAAGCTTGTCAAAAATTTCCACTCATACCATTAGGACTATACTGCTTGATGCAGTTCTTCCATAGAAGGTAAGACCTTGAGGAGGTGGTTATGTTCCTCAATAACCATTTTGGGAAAAGAATCTTGCATTTCTTTATAAATCTTCTTAGCTCTCCTATAAAAATCATTTCAAAATATGCACAGGCAACATGTGCAATATTTTCATCCCCTTGAATATATTGCCATGCTCCGCAGTAATGTAATGAATAAGAGGTCTTCTTCTTCTTCCTATGATTAAGCCATGAAAATATTTGGAGTTTGAATCTCCCTCTTTAAACCACCATAATTGATTTTTTTTTCTAGAGAGTAGACTGTTCTACCTTTCAATATTTGTTATTTTAAGCTATATTATAGTTGAGCTTAGCTCTTTTAGCCTCTGTATTATGAAATAATGTTAGCCTCAGCCATCCAGACATTCTCTTTATATTCTATAACTACAGCATAGATGTCTCCATTTCTTTTCAGGACAATAGACTCAAAGCGTGAGATACCCTCTAAAATTTCTGATGAAATATCCACATGGGATCACATTCCACAGGTTGAGCCCAATATTCCTTGATAGTGTCCATAAAGGTACTATGATCTACCCAACAATATTGAAATTTAAAATATTTCGTTGGATTGCAAACTCTTTCATAAATATCTAGCAATAAAGGGCAATGATCAGATCATGCTGAGGATAAATGAGTAATTGTAGAAGTAAGTTTTTTATCAAGACACATATCATTCACAAATGCCCTATCAAGCCTCTTCTAATTTCTAGTTATACTAGCTCTATTATTGCACCATGTATAATTTTTACCTTGAAATCAAAGATTAGTTAGACTGCACGCTTCTATTACTGCAATGAACTCAATACACTTATTCATATAGTATGGTTGTCACAAAATTTTCTTCTGTATCAGTTATAAAATTGAAGCCTACAAGAACACACTGAGGTTGAGCACAATTAGAATAGTGTAAGAATCTATGCTAGAGTGGTCTTCTTATTTTCTCTTGACTCTTAGCATATACAAAGGTAAATTATAATACCTTAGGAAGTGAAACATGTTTAACTTCATAAGCTAGTTTCTAATCATCTTTGTAAAGAATTTTATATTCAACTACGTGAATAAAAAAAACCCAGATCTTGCCATTATTATTACATGCTGCCTGATCCATGTGAAGTTAAGATTGACAAAAGAAAAACTAAGAGCTATCAGCAAATGGTTCTAGAATGGCTACATGGACAATTAAAGAATCTTCTTAAGGTGTTGGAGCCTATGCAATACACCCTGTGTATTAATAATGCTAGCACTTCAACAAGAAGTATTAATCATGATGGTGTTTAGCTTGAGACTTGGTCTTGGACCTGGTAGGGCTAGCAGAATACTAGTGGTAGCCTTTTTACTATTCTTATATTTCTCTCTCTTACCCTGCGACATAGATCATTTTACTCTGTCATTTTTTAGCATCCTTATGTAGATCAGTAATACTTTGAGCCTTCTCAAACACCTGATGCTCCAATTTTTCTTAGGTATCATATTTCTCCTCCTTAGGCATGTTTTTCTCCTCAGAGTGAACCACTCTATAATCATCAGTAAGGTCAGGCATATGCATCTTAAAAGATTCAATATTGTTCCTTATCCCGCAAAGGGAAAGTATTGTCCTTTTCATGAAGCAAAATAAATTTATTGTACAATTGTACATTGTGTACTTCCTTTTCCTTTCTCCTTTTAACATTATCTCTCCTATTTTACTAAGTCCGAAGTAAACTTGTTGATAAACAGATTTGGCTTCATAGTGTGACATGGTTGTGTAGTATCCTCTACATCACTAGTTTGAATTTGCTCCATATAAACTTTTTGCTATTGTGATTGGATAACTTGTCCATTTGTACTAGTATGAGTAGGCCCTGACATTGCAAATACATCCTCCATATTGACTACAATCCTATTAGTATCAATAGAAATGGATCTAATTCGAACTGTATAAATATCAGCACGTGTCTGGCCAGATTGATTAACAACCTTATTCCTTTCTATGACTATTTCAACTAGAACCTCATCCTTCTGTTGCACCTCACTCTTTTGTATTACTTCCTCTACCATACGAATGATAGTTGTGTGTTGATTCAATAAATTGCCTTCATCTATTATAGTCTAAGTGTCCTGAGATATAGTTTGGGTCTGAATATGTGATAAACTTGACTCATCACTTGTTGAAATGGAGATGCTGTTTGTTGAACTTGAAACATCTTAACGGGACTTAGGTCTTTAAATTTGTTGTTGTTGAGGTTGAGGAGGAATATATCTCCTTGGTTTTTTTCTCTGGTTATGCCATTGTTGACCGGTACCCGGTATGTTTTCTTCCTCAAGTTTGTTTTCCTATTCTTCATTTTGAATATGAGTCTCGCTGGTATCATGTGCCATTTCTCCTCCTCCATCTATCATTGTCTTTATTTTATTGTGATCATCATTTTTCTTGATTTTACAAACCACCTTGCTAAGGCAATGATGTATTCTGGGAACCCTTTATACTAAATAGGTTACCCTTTGCCCTCTCCATGCTCATCAGCATCATATCTCTCCCACACCTTCTGAGGCCTAGGTTTAGTAAGGTCAATCTGAATCTTTACCTTTGCTTCACTTCCTATGGTCTTCATAAAAGTAGCAAGATCAAAGAATAACACCTTTCCAATTTGTTCTAACAAAAGGCTGACCACCTCAAAATAGTAGAAATGCCATGGGAGCTCAGGTAAAACAACCCAAACAGGTACAAAAGATGTCTCATCAATTGGTTGAAATATGGGAGTCCAAAATTATATCTTCATTAACTGTCCCTGTAAGTATATTTTTCCTTTGGACCAAATTGTAGCATGATCATAGGCATTATCCAACTCTATACACAAGTGTCTAGAATTAAAATATGTCAGCTTCACACCACCTGTTAGCTAAGTTTGTAGCAAAAACTCTCTTCTAATATTGTCCATTTTAAGCATAGCATGAGTGAATTTGCCAATTAGAGTATACATACATCTTTCAGCTACTTTCTCCATAAAATCTTCTCTCTTAAAAATTACAGCAGGATACCCAATCGAAGTTGTAAAAGTAGAAGGACTAATATTCATAGGATTCATCTTCATAGCTTTATGAGTTCTATTTTGAGCAATCTCATTATATCAAATAAGAAGAGGATCACTGTCTATTCTGCAGCCAAAATGTCATTGAAAAATAGGTGATCGAATAAGATTCATCAACTCTTTCTCTTTCATGACTAGAGATTTTGTATCATGTGCCCTAATCCCCGAATTCACACAAATTGCATGTCCAAAATTGGGAATTTCACCATTGTATCACTATTTTCACAATCATGGTTTGATTTGTGCATAATTCCAGCATTTATAGCATCGCTTATGACCTGTGCATTTTCCTCTCTTCAAACGTTATTCCAGAATAATCAAATCGTTTTGCGTACACTCCTTTCGAGTATCATCGAGATAATTTTGATCCCTTTGAGTATCACCAAGCTATTTTGATGTTTATTGAGTTTCACAACTTGTACATAGTTGTCACCAATTCCTTCAGTATATAGCACCTATATTATTCAAAAATTTACCTGGTAAGTAATGTGTTGGAACCAATTCCACTATACTATTGACATAATATTAGGACTCGCATCATTCCTCATATTATATGCTACTGTAATAGTAAATGGTAAATTCAGATTACATGCATAAATATTGGATAAGGATTCTAGTAACTGGGGATAGTTTGACATTTAGATACTTTGAAAATTTATTTTGATATTTAGACACAAGTTTTAAAAAATTAGGTGTTTAGACACTATTATGGCATCATCACTTCTTACATACAAACCTACCACATAAGTTTTAAACTTTACACTTTAATCCTCCACCTCGTCCATTTAATATTTAATATTTCCCACCTTTTTTTATATTTCCACCATTTTTTGACATTCCCTATTTTAATTTAGAAAATTGTCCAAGAAGCCACCAATAGGAGCTCCCTTTTTCACCAATAATATTTTCGATTCCGACCATTTTTCCGGCCACTTTTCCAACAAAAAATTGTTCATCACAACTGAAAATCTCTATTCTTCATCATTGCCTCCATTGTTGTACCATCCTTTTTGAAAAAAAATGCAATTTTTTTCCCACCATTTTTACTAGCTTGAAAAGCTTTCCAAATCCGCTCAATACCTCGTCATTAGATATATTTTAGTAGTTTAGAGTCCTACACATACATTTTCCCATCCCAGAGTTAGGAGGGCAGTGATTATAGCGAAAATCAATCGATTCGCTTCTTTGTACAAACGTATTCATACCAGTGATCGACCAACTATAGACCTATATCTTGATCTATTATCGATTTGTGTGGTCTATTATGGTAGTAGTTGAGGTAGTTGTCGTGGGTGGTAATTATATAGGTGCGTGAGAGGAGGGTCCCAACTATTGAAAGTGAAAATCATCTAGAAAGGAGATAGTTCCCATCCCACTACGTCGCAATGGATCGTACTATGACATAGTTCGAAGCGTAATTGAGAGAGGAGAATTAGAATGCGAGCCAAAGAACATTGTGATTAGCTATCTAATGAATGGGTGAGGTAAAATACACCCCACGTTCATAAATAATGATCGTCAAGTATTGTTATACATGTTGGATGTCACTGCCGATGACTCTAGGCCATTATTGAGGATAAATGTTGTCTTGGGGTCGCCGACAATTCCTCCACCACAACCGACAATCGACGAACATG